>JAVTVX010000037.1:10325357-11573928 GCA_033439265.1 Dillenia suffruticosa | reverse complement strand
AATTCCTTGTATCCATCTTTTCATACTTTGATATTACCCATCGGTGAAGGAAGAAACTGGAAGGCAGCTTGTCCCTTAAATTTCAAGGCCAAAATAATAATAATAATAATTATTATATTTTTAAAAATATTATAAATCCAAATATTATTTATTCTCTAAAAAATTATAATCTTTTCTCGTGAAATTATAACTCCAAACCATAATACATGTTTATACAAAAAGGGTATTTTCATCGCGATCAAAGAAGAATAGATTCGATAAATCTTTTTTTTTTATTTAAAAAAATAAAAAATTATGTTTATAATTTGAAAATTGACCCTTTGTGAACATGGCAGGAGGGGTTACAAGCATTTCTTCATTTTTGCAAACACGTGCCCTACATTTGTAGGGTTTAATTGTAGGGTTTAATTATTAAAGTTCGTCTTCATTATTGCTGCAATCTTAACCTAAGGAGACCTTTGAGATGTGGGATACATGATTTGACATTCACGAAATTTGAGTTTTTTTTTTTTTTTTTTTTTTTTTTTTTTTTTTTTTTTTTTTTTACGGATCGATATTTAAATTTTATGTGTTTAATATAATTTAAATATTATAAGATTTTTAAAAAGTTAATTTTTTTAAATCTTTTCAAATCTTATTATTTTTTATTCTCATAATATGAATCCGAAATATATAATTAAAAAAATATAATATCCTATCATTATATTTATAAATGTTTGATAAAACGGTGAGTTATTCAAATACAGAAAAGGCAAATTTCAATTTCATTCGTGTTTGCTTAAACCAGGAGAAAACCCACAAAAATGGGATTAAGATTGGATAGTTTTAGAAGTCTTTTGTGTTTACACAACGTTGTTATGTTTTGCTTGATCCATGATATATGAATAAAGCCAAGATTCCATTACTATATCAACTATATTAATGGAACTTATTTCGATAATTTTTAGGTTTTGGGCTTCTTTAATTATTCCACAAAATGAAATAATTTCATTTACAATCCATAACTAAGATTATTCTTTTAAGGAATAAAGAATAATCTAGCTAAACAAATATTTGTCGTTTCGATCCTTTTTTAACTTGATTGTAATTATCTCTTTTTATTTAATAATACTACGATCGTTAAAAATATATATATATATATATATATTATTCTTGAGAAAAGGCATTATTTTTCTTTTTTTTTTTTAAAAAAAAAAAGTGAGACCTTCTTTTGTTCGATAATGGGAAGAAGGGTAAAATAGCAATCCAAAAAATTTGATAAATTTTAAATTATTAAGAGAACCATTTGAAACAAAAGCTTAATTTTCATGAAATTAAGAGAATAAATTTATCTTTGGTAATACTGTTTGTAAAAAGGATTTATATTTGGAATTTAACGTAGAGATCAATCAAACTTTTATGAATTTCAAAGGGGTCCTTAATCAATCAAAAATAATAATAATAAAAAAAATGGAGGGCATTATCTACAAAAGACCCAAAATTCAAAGAACTATGACCCAGTTAATAAACACATTTGTCCATTAATATCTGTAGAAAAAAGTGGAAAGTACCCTATCAAGTCTATCGTGTAGGCATGTTTTATAAAAAAAATGGGGTTTCCTGTGGACCCTTCTGCGTTACTACAAATTTCTTACGGGGTCCATTTCCATGTTAACTTAATACAAAAATACATACATACATATATATATATATATATATATATATTTATATATATACTTTACAAAATATTTGTCATTTTGAGGAATGAGTGTGGACAAAATGATGACGACCAGGATGATTATGAAGATATATATATATATATTTTTTTTCTCATTTTCTTTTTGTGTGGGAGAGTAAAAAGAGCAACCGGTTAAAAAGGTAAAATACAATATACAAGGATGAAATATTAAAAATAAAAGGCTCGTTCGATTCACAAATTGTTCTCTAGTTTAGTGCGAGAGTAGGAAAAAGATGAACATATATATACGTAGTCTTTTTTTATATTTTTATAAATATACTATTTTTATATCTTGAATCCATAATCTCGAGATCTCCAATGAACAACTCAACTGTTGAATTAAGGTTCGTCCTCAAAAATAAAATATTATAAATTTTTAGAAAATAAATAATATTTTTAATATATATTTTTTTAATTTTTAATTGCATTTGCTAAAACAATGTATATACATATTATTTTCTTTTTATTGGTAGTGGGGTTGTGGCACTCGTGGCTTTGCCATTGTATAGTAACGCTTTCTTTAGAAGAGAAATTGTTATTTATTAAAAAATATTATATTTAAATTATAACTATTATTTTAAAAAATAAATTCATTACCACAGTTCCATCGATTGGTCATGATCAGATCAGAAGCCTATTTTATTATGATGTCTGGCATAAGATTGAAAATATTAAAGATACAAACGTTACGTGAATATCGAGAGAATATTAAATTCGTTTAATTAATATTTTGAACTTGAGTTTTAAAAATAAAAAAATAAGTGTAAGGAGATTCAACCCTTGAATTAAATTTTACAATTATTCAAATCAGATTAATTTAGTTTTCAGATATTATATAAAAAAACATTGAGAATACCAAAGATAATTATATTATTAATGTTTGATAATGGAAGTATTTGACGAATGTATACATGGCTGCACAAAAAAAAACAATATTGAAATAATGCACTAATTAAACAAAATCATAATCTGAGAATAAATAGACTTTTCAAATAAAAAAAAATGGAGAGGTGAAGTTGGCATAAATTTTATTACCCTTCTCTTTTTATATCCTTTCTCCTTTCCCATGGGGCAAGTCTCAAGTAAATGAAACAAGCCTTTTGTTATTCATACTTCATTTTTTTTTGGGAGGGATAGGGATTTTTATATGCCCTTTGGCCCAAACCCTATAGAGGCTCGGAGGAGAAAACACTAAAGGTGTAAAAGCATTCTTTACGACGTCTGATAATTCAGTTGATTTAGAAACTGATATCTCTTAATCATGGTCGGGAGTTCGATTCCCTATGGGAATGGAAAAATCAGCGCTGGGAGACCTATCCCTCAATTGGACCCTGCAAGCGGTCGATCCAAATTGGTTAGGGTGAATCCCCAGATACTGAGTTGGTGTCGTAACCATGGTACAAAAAAAAAAAAGAAAAAGCAATCTCTATGTGAAGCCAAAGAGTGAATATTATCAAATAAATATGTATGTGTAGTAGTAGCTATCCAAGATTTTACCATGGACAAAAACACAACCATCAATAAATTTAAAAAATTTAACAGATAAAATTTTAAAATTCAAGAATTATACTCATGAATTTAAAATGATAATTATTTATTTATCATCACAGATTCTCTTAATAAAATTCATTACAACTGAACTGTACGTACTTGAAAACTAGATAGTTCGGTATCCCTCTTGTAGTAATAGTATACGTTATACAAGTAAAGGAGTATTGTCATTATTTTCTATAACTCATACGAAAGGAGTATGGGTAGTCATTCTTGGCAAAGTTCTATTTAGAAAAAAAAAGAGGTATCTCAGGACATTCCTCTCAAAATTCCTGCACGAGCATTGAAATTTCGTGACCCATCAAAGTTGTCATTGAAAGCAATTTATCGCCATCCCCACCCCCCATTTTTTCACCTTATTTTATTTTGAAAACAAGTGTCAAGCTTTAATGGAATCAATGGCTTTTTTCTCGAATTGAATTTAGGGGACCCCATTGAAGTTTTTCATGAGTGATTGCCCCGATTCATAGGCTGGTAGTAGTTGCATTTGATCTTCAACCTTCATCTCTACCTAACAACAAGTCACATCCCTCGGTTTGGTCCAGCCAAATTATACTAGGGCTGCACCCATGGTGCGCCATTGCAGCGCCAAGAGACGGGTGGACAAGGACAGCTAACCCCTTAAAAGATTTTTTTTTTTTTTTTTTGTTTAAAAAGAATCTTATAATCTCAAATATTTTTTATTTCAATAAAAATCTTAAAATGATAATATGAAAAGATATAATATTTCACTCTTCTTAATATAAATTGTTAAATTTCACTTTGAGCCAACATCAAACATCTCAAATTTTGCGTCTTTTCACGATCTTTTAAGGCCATAACAAGTAATCGATCGAGGCCAACCCCTCATGTTATAATAAAATTGTCTTGAATTGATATATCAAAATCTAATACCTTTTCCCCACAAGATCTTAAAACTTCATGTCCACACAAAACCCTAGCAAAATTAAATCATTTAAAAAAAAAATTGCAAGAGAAAATATCTAATTTTGGAAGTGGACTTTACTAGTTTTTCTGAATTGTTATAAAATCAAAATATCTAGAATTTTCTCTCACCAGCTGAATTTCAGGAGTTGATTCTCATCACCTATTTCTCTGAATTGTTAAAAAACTAAATTTTTAATAATTTTTAGGGTTGACCCTCCAAATATTTATTTTTTTATTCTCAATATTAAAATTCGAGATGTTAATTAAAAGAGTTCAATTTTCTGCTATTAAACTCATAGGTTTTTAGTTTGACTCTTGTGCTATTACGTGCTATTACGTGTTCTTACGATAAAAATCATAGAAATATTGTTCAAAGCCTTCAAAATATTATTAATTTGTATTTTAAAATAATATTTGTTTTTTTTAAAATTATAATATCCACACAATCCCCCCGCTTCTTATATTATATATTTCTGCTCTCTAATATAAATTCATGACTTTGTCAATATCAACGATGACTATAGCGACGTCCATACAATATTTAATATATATATATATATATATATATTTTTTTTGTTATCGTATTCGAGCCATTATAACATATCGATCTCAAAATCTATTGATAACGCTATGTTGTATCTAACATTACTACCATAACATAATGGCATTAATGTAATGCCACATATATGCATGTTCGTTCAAGGAAATGAATATTGGCCTACTCATTTACTTCAAACGACAAGGAGAAGTCCTTCTGGTGGGAGTAGTAGTACATTACAGACATAAGAAGAGCCGCGCATGTTGGTGTCCTTGCACAGTTAGAAAGATATAAAAGTAACAAAAGAAGTTAACAACACAATAATATATATATTTACAAGAATTCGAAACTTATAAAACGAAAGCTAGGGCATCAATTGGGTTATAGGTGATTAGCATATATATATATATATTTATTTATTTATTTATTTATTTGTATAGAAGAAATTTGAATTTAAAATCTTTAAAAAGAAAATAATGATGTCAGTTGATTTATAGATGATTAGTACAAATATATATATACACCAATCTCCTATAAGTATAATGGTCGGATATTTTTCCTTAATTATAAATTTTGAGTTCAATTTATAAGAATAAAAAATAGAAATTGGGAGAATAAATCTTTTAATAGATCTTATAGTATTCGATCGAATTAGTCGAACCAAATTTGAACGCAAATAATTCTCTTACCCCAAATATATATACCGTGACATTCTTATCTGCCACAATTAGTACGTAACAAGAAACTGAGTTGAAATGTAAATCATGGCACAACTAACAAACATATATGTGAGCTGGTTATATATATATATATTATAATGCCAAGAAATAAATTTGGGGGCCATAATTTAGATTCTAGTCTCTGCCCCTGCAATGTTACCATAGCAATGTCTATGATATTTGGTCCAATATTTTTGTGAATTTTAATGAGACCTTACCCAACTCAAATTTTTGTCCACACAACTTATTGTTATATATTTTTATTATTTTTTTGTGAGGAATATTGATTTTGTTACCTCAGTGGCACGACATCTTATGTCTCATTGTGTCTTGTACGAACGAATTCCAAATCCCCACATGAATTATCAGTGCTTACCAGAAATTTGTGAGGGATTCCTTCTCGGGGGAAAATCTTTCTAAAAAAAAAAGGGAAAATTAGAGGAGGACATAAATTTCATGCCCTAAGACAAATGAATGGCCGGTGCCAAACCCTCCATGGCACCCCCAGTTCAATTCCAATCCTTGATAATGTGCGAACGTTCCGGGGGAATCAAACTAAAATTTTCATTCTAGAGTTAAAAACTTAATTGTTCTATATATTTAAATAAACTTTTAAGTTGTTTTTGGTCAACTGAATTTAATCTTTCATTGATGAATTTGATTTTTTTTTTCACCTATTTGAAATTATATTTCGTCTAATATTGTTTGAGTGTCTGTGAAACTCTATTTAGGGGGTGATTTTTCTAATATAATTTTTATATTTTTAAATTTTGAATCTGAAATTTGGTTAAGATATGTAATATTATATTTTATTAAACTAACTATCTTTGATTGTTTTGCGTGATATTGACGTGGCCAATTCCAATCCCTTTCGTTACAGATACGTTGGAAGTAACCCTAAAACCTACTGGATGAGAATTTTGGGCCCAGGGTGATGGAAAGGAGGTTGATCATCGGGCGTGGGTGCTGTGTCTCATCGCCCAAATGGGACTATGATTTCGAGCCCTCTAACCCAATTGCATTTACATCAAGGATGGAAGTATTGGGTACCCAAAATTTATTTGAGAGAAGAATAATATAGTTTTTTGAGCCTAATTTGAGCTTATGCATTGTGTAGAGGTGGTGCTCATAACCCTAATTCGTACCCAATCTGTTTAGTTCAAGATTAATTAATGAGAATTGAAGAATGGACAAAAGGGAAGCAAAGGTTGAGGCAGAGGGCATCAAATTCGAAAAAAAAAAAATGTAGATTGCAGCATAGGGTATTCAAGGGTTGGCATTAAAAAAAAAAAGATCCGTGACTGAAGTCCTAATCAGACATGTCCGATGCCTGGGGCTTTCAAACTCTTTAATGGCAGAGAGAGAGAGAGAGAGAGAGAGAGAGAGAGAGAGAGAGAGAGAGAGACCTTTATAGCTCAATGTGATCAAAGAGTAGTCTTCCGTTAAGCACAAAGACGGTGACTTTTCATCAGAATCCCAATTTGGACAAAACCTCATTCTTGGCAAACCAGCGCCTAAAATGGATCTGCAGGGACTTCACAGAATTGGATTGATCGTCATAACATAAGATTTTCTGAAAATATGTTCTAGTTGTTTACTGAAAAATTTTGGAGATAAAAATACTTTTTAAGGTTGTGTTTTGCTTTACCAAAAATAACCAAAATAAGTTTTTTATTTAATATTATAGATTTCACTATTGCAGTATTGCTGTATGGCGCCTAAATAAGTTATCCGCCCAACAAGTAAAGACACCTGAATCAAACCCTCATACCTCACTATAGATCTGGAAATAGTTAGAAGTTTTGTATATTGAACTGTCCCTTAAAACAAAGGGTTCTTTTATCACATGAGAAATTGAAGTAATGAATCCCAAAGGGGGAGAGTCCTTTATATAAAAAGGAAATGAAAAAAAGGGTATTTTCCTATGGTAACGACTTGAATGCTCGACCCATGGCTATAGCACATGATGGCATTCCAGCAGTATGAGATACCAAGGTGTCTAAAGGGCACAATGGCTGGGGATTTGGGAGGTATTACAGAGGCTGGTATGGATTAACATAAAATGAAGTGCAAAATTTTCTCCTTTATTATTATGGCAATAAAATTGGAGAGAATGGATGTCTTATTTAGTCTGTAAGCTATGTTATCGTTTCAAAGATTTTAAGTTAAAATGGAGAAGAATTGGTGGTAAATTCACTAAAATCACATTGGCTGAACCGGCTGGAGACAACACTTATGCCCTTCTCTTCTTTGGGCTCAGTTTGACGTTATCATCTTCATCGTCCAGGATTCTCTTCTTGACTTTTATATTTCCATTCTGCGATGCCTGCTGCTGCTTGTGTGGACTTTCCAGTTTGCTTGGTGGGGATGACATGATAGGGGTACCCATTCGCAGTTGCTTCTGTTTCCTCTGTTTCTTCTCGTATGCTTTCTTAGCCCTTTCAGGGGACAAGAGGCCATGCTCCATCAACCTGCAAAGTACCAAGTCATTAATCCTAGTCAACATCACACAACCAGTGTCGTAGAATTCCAGTTGGGTTTTGTGACATGATTTTCCCATGTTCAAACTCATGCCCTCAGTGGGGTATGCTGATTAAAGCTGGATGCGATGTAAGGGTCCGTGATCAAGGTCATGGTTATTAGTCTAAATGTCTAGTTAAAGCACAAAAAAATAAATAAATAAGCATGTTTTCATGGAGAGGGCCTTTCTGAAATTGATTTAAACCAAAGCCTTTGATATAAGCCATTGCACTTGTGGCCATAAAGGAGAACTACTTCATAAGCAATTATAAAAACTGCACTCTGTGTACGTACTCTGGCAGGCAATTGAGTGAGAAAATCAAACACAAACAATAGCCACAAAGATGTAGTCTAGACGGTAACATGTATTTCTTTTTGGTGGAGAGGGGGCTCAAAGCCCAAATACATGACCTAAACATACACGAAGCTCATAAAACCCACTACAGAAAACAAAAGACAACACCTATTCTCCCCACAACAGTTTTCTCTATTTTCACCGGCTTGCACCTTCTCCACAGTGTGTGCTTTCCCTAATATTTCACAAACTGGGAGAGAGAAACACAATATCCTTACCCCTCTTATTTGGCAATCTATCCTTCCTATGCTCGTATCAACTAGAAATTCACTTGCCAATGTCGCATCAGAATTACATGATGAATATTGAAATCAATCTTCAAATGTGCAAACTAAGGCTTGTAGGCACAACCGAAATCAGGGACGACTTTGATGTCTTAAAGTTGGGAGAAGCACAAAACTTATCACGTAAGTTTAATGGTATTCCCTCACTCCATATAGGAAAAATAACAGTTGAAAGACGTTATGGACATGCCATTAACAGGGCGTACACATTCTATTTTTATCATAAGAGCAATAGTGTTTGCAAGTCTCTCTGCATACCGGAAAATTTGAAGATAGATGCATGATGCAGATAAAGAAGTACAATGATGTATGAAGACCTATTTCCTGGGGGGGGGAGAGGAGAAGCTTCTTTGGCACATCCACTTATTCATATTCATATAAACAACTCAACAAAGATTTGAGAATGAAAACAGACGATCAAGGGGCCTAAAGAAACATGTCCACACTCGGCCAGAAAGTTTTTGCTGATAAAATATAAGCCTCAAATGGCCAATCTGACAATCTCTAATTTTTGAAGTACTCAAGAAAATTTATTGTTACTATTAGCCTCAAGTGGAAAAAATAGATATCAAGAGTGAAAGCAGTAAATGATTGTCAATCAAAGTTCAAACTAGGTTAACTATTTTAAATCAGATGGAAGGGATTGTCAGAAGCTTACTCAGTTTAGGCAAACCACTAACAACAACCATTTAGTAGAAGCGCACAAAATTGATTCAACCAAAGAGAGAAAAGGAAACACAGAAATGATTGAAACAGTAGTGGTATGTAAACAATGTTTGGATAGGAACTAAATCTAATTCAGAACAAATGTAGATATCCAAAAGCACTGGAACTTGTAAGCTGAAGCTTCCAGGTAAAATAAAGATATTTCTCACCAAAACTCAGCCATTTCGCTTGAAGGTATTTGCTTTGACAGTGACTCATAAAAAATTCGCAGGGGTTCTCTCTGCAGAGAAGAAGCGCACATTGTTGCAACAAAATGTTAGTTTCCAAGACAAGATTCTTTAATTTAAATTGAAATTAGACAGTGAGATGGCTGCAGAACCTCTTCAGGAACATCATATTTCTGCCCAGGCAAAGTAAAGACCTTCTTCTCCCTCACTTTGGTTATAGTCTTCTTAGTTGTTGTTGTTGTTGTTTTTGATGAGCTAGAAGTTGTTTTCTCCTTCACCTTGAACAATATAAACCTCATAAAAACCTCAATTATAAACAACCAGTATAGCTCACACTATAGACCGTTGGTATCAAAATCGCAAAACCTGTGATCAGTATTTATGAGAACGCAGACAAACTAAATTGAACACAAATTCCTAAAACTTAGCAATTCGGTGGGAAGAAAACAATCACATGAAAAGGGTAAATCAATCAAGCCCCAAATTCAATTGAGCCAATTCAGAAACTGCAAAACTCACACAACCAAATTAATCTCATACAGGAAAATCACATTCGAAATTTCCCATACCCAGTTAAATAGATCGTTCGAAAACAACCCCAAATTCTATATAACATGGACTCCTAAGACCTCAATAAATTAGGTTTCTACAATTGGGCATATTAGAACTATAAAAGAAAAAGATCAAAATTTGAAATCAATTCATAGATTTCACAAATCCAGATAAACAATTTCTAGTATAACAACCCCAAATGACTGAAAAGCTACATTAGGTAAGAATTCAAAAGTGGGCATCTACAACAGGGCATAGTAAACCGGGAAATATAAACAAATAAATTTGGATTATAATCTTAAAAACTAATCTTTAAAAAACCCCTGAAAAGTTCCAGTTGAATTCAATAACACTAGGTAAATTAGAACATAGTTGAAATGCGTTTTACCTCAGATTTGGAGACAGAGGAGACAGATTTGTGAATAGAATCAACATTAGATTTGGTTAGGGAGGAGTCCAATTTCTTCTTGGAGACGGACAAATCAGGTTTGGACTTTGCAAGACTCAATTGACTGCTGCTGTTTTTTACTTTCAACACATTTGGTTTGATCTCTGCAGCCATGTCTTTAATGGGTTAACGTTAGATTGATCCGAAGAATATGTTATCTTCTTCTTCTTATTCTTCTTCTCCTCTCTTTCTCTTGTCATTGAATATATATGAAAACTCTCTCTCTGTTGTGCACCGTAAGATTTTATGGAAAAATGAAAATAGGAAAAAGGAGAGTAACAACATTGTACCCATTCTTTAGGGGGCTAAAAAGGCGAGTAAAAGGAGATTCTATTACTATTAGCAACTGATTTCCTCCTCAAATTTGATGATTTCAATTTGACGGTTGAAAAAGGAGAGTCCATAAAATTTAGCATGAGAGCGCAGGCATTGTACCCATTCTCTGGGGGCTTGAAAATCTTTTGCACAAAATTTCACGCGAAGCACATGAGTAACAACATGAGACGACGCGTCACCGTTTGGGGGCCGCCCAACTGACTTTAACGCGCTCCACGGAAACTTCCAACCGTTGACATAATTAATTGTTTGTCCAAATTATTTGCAAATATGCCCCTATTTTCCAATCATATTTCACATAAACTCCCACACACTTCCTTAAATTTTATTTCCAGCCCCACCATTAATTTCACATTTTACAGAGATTTTGAATGAAAAGAAAATCCTAATTAATTTCAAGATCACAAGCATGACCAAAGGAATAAGATTAACATTGAGGACGCACTTCATTATTATTTAAGGTATGAGAATTTTAAGAATGACACATTTTTCTCTTAATGCAAGTTTTGGGGAAAGACAAATACCTCACGACCTCAACTAACCAAAATATCGTACACCCACCGACAAATAAACCAAATAATTTGAACTTTCAAAACTTCATTTGAGCCCCCGAGGGGGGGGGTTTGAGGGCTTTCTGGTATACGGAAACCAAATATCTCATTACTAGAAAATAAAGAATCATTAACAAAAATTTTCATTGCTAAAAGTTGTAAATTCATCACTAAAGATATTAACGACAGATTTTTTTCGTAGTTAAATCTGTCGCTGAAAACTATCTCGTTAAATTTTACCCTATCAGTCACTGATATTTCCGACGAATTAGCGATAAAAAAATCCATGGATAAAAATATTCATCCATAATCTATCATTGATAGAAGAAAAGATATAAAAATATCAACGATATTCACTATCAACAATAGATATTTTCCGTCATTAATTTCAGAACTCTCACACGCGTATACAAGCCCAAATGAGCTCCCGCCCACTCCTCACGTGCCCACATGCCTACACGCGCGGACTTGCCCGCGCCCACATGCTGTCACTTGAGCAACCTAGTCCTGCGCAGTCCGCTTGCTCGCATCTACGCACCCACCCTGTGCCTGGCCCGGCCCGACCCGACCCGCGCGCCTTGCATTTGATTGCAAAAAATGTATCTTCACCAAGAATCAAACCCAGGCGGTGGAAAATGGAATATGAGTCGTCCAACCACCATGCCACAAAAGCTATTATGATATCTTTTTTTTTTCTTATTATCTAACTCTTATTTTTTTTAATATTAATCTCACTCTCACTTAAAAAAAAAATTATCTTACTCTTACAATTTTTTTATTTTACTCACATCTCCTTTTTTTTCCTTTACCTTGAGATAATTTTTTTTATTGAATTTTTCTAATTGTTTAAATTTAATATTGATTAAATTTATGTTAAATAAAGAAATAAAATATTTCTTTGATTTATTAAAATAGAATAGCAAATTATTTTTTTTATTTTTCCCATTAAATTAAATAATAAAATAATAGAATAAAATAAATAAAAAATTTTAAAAATTTTAAAAAAATTATAAAATAATAAAAGAGAAGAAAAAATAAAAAATAAATAAATAAAAGAAATAAAAGAAAAAAAGAAAAAGAATTATAAAATAATAAAAGAGAAGAAAAAATTAAAAAAAAAATCCGTCGCTAAATTTCCGTCACTAAAATTTCCGTTACTGATAACTGTTCATATTTTTTTTTTATGTTTTTTTCCTTCACTAAAACACTGACGGATTATGGACGGATATTTTTTGTCGTAAAAATTCTATCGGTAATCCGTCATCGATAGATTTATAAATTTTTTTCTTTTTTTTTTTTTACGGTGGACCACTATAGCGATTGAATAGTGAAGAAATTTTTTTTTGTCGTAAATCCATCATTATTATCGACAGATTTTCTTCCGTCGATAATTTTTCATTACTGATGGTGTGTTTTTTTTGTAGTATTTTATTCTTTTGTGAATAATTTTAAGTTTAATGCCAATATACGAAAATGAATCAAAGAGTAAGTGGTTTGATCTCTTCAAATCAGAATTATATATGTTTATATGTACAACAAACATTTATTAATATAACTAATTGACTTAATAAATATTTCAAAATAGTAATCGGAGATCTTAAATCAAATCTAAATAGTATTCAATGGTGGGTCCGTTTCCATCCACTCATCCCTAGCGACGTAAAGATTAAGAATCGAGTGGTTGGTGTTGCGGGTTTGGTCCAAGATGAATATGGTTTGTGGATACATGAATTCATGGCTAATGTTGGTATGATCGGTACTTTTTCAATGGCATTGTTTGATGCTCCAGAGGGTTTTTGTATTTTATTTCGTGTTAAACTTTTTACTGTTATTTTGGAGCTAGACTCGGCAAAGTCGATGGAAATGCTCTTTTCACAAGTAGTATCAATCAACTCTAAATACTATATTATAAATGAATGCCAAAATTTGATACGAAAAACTTTTTTATAAGATTCAATTTACTCTTAAAGAGGGCAATAAGGAGGGTTTTTGTATTTTGTTTCTGATTAAAATTTTTTCTGTTATTTTGGAGCTGGATTTAGCAAAGTTGGTGGAATCGCTCTCTTCATGGGTAGTGTCAGCCAACTCTCAATACTATATTATAAATGAATGTCAAAATTTGATACGAAAAATTCTTTTTCATATAATTCAATTTACTCTTAAAGAGAGCAATAGATATACCGATACTCTCATTAGAATAGGGCCTATGGTCCCTCCAGAGGTTCACGAGCTTGTGTCTCACCTTGAAAGAAAAAGAGGCTACCTGAAAACATTGTCTATTTGAAGGCATAAGCATGGTGTATAACAGCATTACTATGCATAAACTTATTTAAATTTAATAAAAATTCCATTTTCAAAAAATACCCTTTAAAGAAAAAAGTCCGTTGGATGGGAAAAAGTAATTGTTAAGAAGCGTGGGGGCAAATTTCGTATTCTTCCTTTCCATACCGCTTTTCGCGCGTTCCTCTCTCTAGCTTGGGTTTTTGAAGTTCCCCGATCTCTAAATTCCTGTCAAACCTGCCGCAATTTCCCAAACCTCTCTCTCTCTCTCATTCTTGCAGGCTTCTCACAGGTTATTACCATCCTTTTCTCCCCTTTTTTCCCCCTGTGATGTGAATTTATGTTTGTCCTCTACGTGTTTGTGCAATTGCTTCAGTGAAGAAGTTTCAACTGGATTAGGTGGTCGCCTGTCATTGGAGATACCCATTTTAATTTTCTCATTTGAAATAAAACGCTTATTTAATTTTAATCCTCTCTCTCTCCCTCTCTACAACTTTGTATGAATTAAATTTTGAGCTGGATTAGGTGGTCATTTGTCGTACTAGATACCCATTTTTGGATTTTCTTATTCGCAACAAAACCCTAATTTAGTTTTAATCCTCTCTCTCTCTCTCTCTCTCTCTCTCTCTCTACAACTTTGTAAATTTTGTGTTATTTTACATTTATCTTTTTCAAAATGATGTGACACCTATTTTTTTAAACAAAATTCGTTGTCATTTTTTTTTTGGGGTATATGTGTTACCTCAACAAAACTTGGCTAGTTCAAAATGGAAACTCTACTATTTTTGTATATCTTATTGTTCAGAATGTGGTGAATTTCCAAATAGAAGTCAAAATGTTACTTATTTTTTTCTTTTTTTTCGCTGAATGGATTTTGTTTTGTCAATTTACGTTGCTTCAGGGTTCTTGTCTGGTTATGGAAGTGGACAGAGTCGATGGACGGACTACGAACCAGCTTATTAGAACCCTCGCTTGTTCTAGAAATGTACTGAACCGAGCCCATGGCTCTGCTAGTTGGTCTCAGGGTAGTCATCCTTTGTTCTTTTTCTTTAAAAATGAGTTTGATATATAGATCATTCTCTTATGTGGTTTAACAGGATTGTCCTTCTATAATCAACTTTTGACATTTTATGATGGCATGCAGTTTATTTACTGGGAAACATTTCTATAAATCCTTTGTTTTAGTTATCTAATTTGAAATTTTCATGGTGCTGAGGCATTATTATGGTTCACTCTGACCTCATGAGTATTAAACTTAGGCATAAATGTATCTGTCACTTATTTTGCGTCATTGGGATTTTTTATATAATTTTGATAAACTTCCATGCTATATTAGGAGATACAAAAGTTGTTGCTGCTATTTACGGGCCAAAAGCTGGAACCAAAAAGGGTGAAAATCCTGAAAAAGCTTGCATTGAAGTCATTTGGAAGCCTAAAACTGGGCAGAGTGGTGAGTTTCTCATATTTTTGGTAGTTTAAGTTTTAGTAGTGAAAGGCACTCACAGCTTTTCTTCTTGTCTGTCCCATTTTCTTTCTTTGTTGGTTCTGGTTTCTCTCTTTCTTTATCCTTTTGTTCAATGCTCTTCATGACAAAACTATTTTACTTTCTTGCATGATCCATGCGTGGTGGTTCCCGAATAGGGTTGGTAATCTCAAGAAAATCAATGGTTTCTATAATTGGAAGGACATTTATCTTTTATTACTTCATATTAATGCCAGAGTGTTTTTGATTAGAAAAGCAGAGATTGTTGCATTATAATAAGAAACAAGAAAAATGGTGAAGGTGCTGTCTCTTAAAATTAATCTTAAGCATGCCCTTTTATGTAAATCTTGTGGAACAGTCAAAAAAGGTCACATCACAACACTTTATTCTTGCAATTTGATATGTAAAGGTTTTGTAAGTCGGCAGTTTCTGCATGTGTAGGGAGTTCACAGTCCACCTATGATGTGAAAGCTTTCAAAAGTTAGTTTCCCAGGATTTAACTTTGTCTGATGTTTGTTGTTTAGGCAAACCAGAAAAGGAGTATGAAATGATATTGAGGAGGACTTTGCAGAGTATCTGCCTTCTGAACATTCACCCGAGCACAACAACCTCTCTCATAGTTCAGGTAAGATATCTTACATCTTCAAGGTTGTGCCTAAATTGTCTGGCGTGTTTTCACATGCATATGTGTTGTCAATTGAATGGTTTGGAATCTTATTTCAGCTAGAAGTGCCTGATTCTTAGCTGCAGTCTTCTTTGTTTCCTTTTCTAGTATAGTGCAACAATATATCACACGTCATTTTGTTAGATGATAAGTATGAAAGGTAAATGCAGAACTTAACCAACAAGTATATTCTAGCTATGTTGACAACCTGAAATTTAAAGAACAATTTATTTTATTTTATTTTATTTTATTTTTTGGGGATACATTCAAGTGATGTCTCAGCTTTGGCCTTTAGTGCTAAAATTTGTGTGGATTCAAGTACTGTATCTGACAGAAACTGAGCAATAAATCACAAGTTTTTGGAAAATTTGGTTTACTTCAGCAAGTGTATTGAAAGAGAATGAAAGAGGAAGACTACTAGATCAGAACAAGGAGTATGCATCCACTGGCATCACATTTGTCGATTATTAGGCATCATACCTAGACGTAGCATTATGCTGTCATAAGACCACAGGGAATTTCTATTCTGGTTTCTTGGAATCTATTCAATGGTTATAAATCTCAGATTTCAGTCTTTTATTGATCCTTTTTCTACTCTCATGCATTCACACAGGCCCTGCATTGTTGAGGCATATTTCCTTGTGGAAATCTGACGACTTTCTTTGGATTGGAATGCCAGCTTTGCTTTTATATTCCCTAAATTAGGGAAGAATTTCATGTTGTTTCTCTCCTGTGGAAATCCTTTTTCTTATCTGAATTTTAAAATTTGAGATATATAATTCATTATGATGCAATTAATTAGAAGCCTACCTAGGGACTTTTCCCCAGGCAAAGATTGACTCTTTTTTTGCTTGCAGGTTGTCATGATGATGGTGCTGTATCCTGTTACTCTTTAATGCTTTATAGATGCTGTTTATGGCTTATTTCTCTGAACTTCAATTTCTGCAGTATTTGGTAATTTTTTTTGTGTTTTTTTTTTTTTTTTTTGTATGTTGTTTGACATTCATTGGCCTTATTATTTGTGCATGGTTTTACTCTGAAGTTTCATTCCTTGACTTCATGCCTTCAGCTTCTCCCATGTGCCATTAATGCATCCTGTGATGCCCTTGTGGATGCTGGAATTCCTCTGAAGCATCTTGCTGGTTAGTATTTGCATTAAACACTTACTTTTTATCTATTTTCTGGGAGTTAATACAAGGGAAGTCTCCGAGGAAGTGAATCATGTATGAGATTTTGATAAGTTTTATTGCCTTTTTCCCTTTATTTTCGTGTTCAGTTCTCTAAAGAAATGCACTTTTTACCTCGTTTTCTTTTGAGGGCAGGACAGAGGTTTTTGGCAGTGGTAAAGCTATCAAGAATATTGGATAGTGCTTATTTAATCACTTTCACTATTTAATATGCTCATTTCCTTGAAATGATCAGTGCATATAATTATTGAGCTGGTACAAATTAATTTGAATGGCCATTATTATACTCATCTGTGTTGACAATGTTTTCTCTTGATGAACCTTCAATTTTGCTTGCCTGTGCTGCTGCAATATGTTGTGGTGTTGTGGAGAGTGGTTATGTGATTTTGGATCCCTCCAAGATAGAAGAGCAGGTTTCTTTGGTGCATTTTTCTTTTTTTCTGTGATGGCTCTGACTTGATTCCTGATAAATTACATTTGACTCTTAAATGAAAGATCCATATCAACTCTTAATCATACTTTACTTTTTCTACAAGTTCATATGCAGTATGTATAGTGTTCATAAATTGTCAATTATGTGTGAGATGCATAGGCTGGATATGCTTGATCTAACTCAAACTTCTTACAAAATGACAGAAAATGAAGGTATTTGTTCATTTGGACTTCCCAAACTCTGTTCTCTCAGTACTTCCTGAAGAATCATCACACGGAGATGAACCCAAGGAGCATGGACTCATTTCATCAGTTACTCATGGTAGAATGTTAGGTATCTCTCTCTCTCTCTCTGACATTCCAGCTTTGACATTATTTTAGCTTTAACAGATATGAAGAGAAATTCTAGATACTAGTTTCACAATTTTTACCATGATTTGAGGGGGAAAAAAAGCTGTAAACCCTAACTGTAATATTACCCAAAGTGTGGCAAAATTCTTGAGGGTTATCTTTTTTTTCCCCCCTAATAGTAGATTTTACCCACCAACAAAAAAAACTTTTGTTGTGCTTGTAATTGCAGGCAATGGGTTTTGCATTCAATTTTGTAAAACCTTGATTTTTTTTCTAATTTCTTTGTCCTGAATCCAGCATGTCAAAGTGAACCCATTTTGCACAAGGTTCCTCTAGGGCATTAGCAAGTGTGAAGTCAGTGTGAATAAAGTTGGTTGATGACCCTCTTTCTCCAGTATAGTGGTTATCCCTGTATAGGTTTCCTTTTTTTTCTCAAATGGATCTTGGGGCGTTGCTAGTCTCTACTGTTGTACCCTCAAGATTGTAAAATGCATATGTTCATTTATGTGGCTTGCTCCCATTTGCCTCATCTAGCATATGGTTGCGGCACTCCCATCACCCTATCAACATATTAAAAAAAAAATGGAAAGAAAAAAAAAACACTTTAGTATAGACAAGGTCCCCTTCCCAATCCCCCAATTGTTTTTTTCTTCCTATGATTTCTTCATGCAATCTTTATTTACTTATTTTTTAAATCTTTTATTTTGTCTCAGAAAAAGTGATGCTGTATCCTAATAATTTCGGTTTCGGAGTAGGGCTATAATAACTCTTTTTTCCCCTGTATAGACTACTTATTTTCATCTAAAATGTGTCTCACTTATAGTTTTATGAATATTAAATTCGATTGGAGACCCAAAAAAAAAATATTAAATTTGATTTTCTGTGTATGATTTTTGCTGTTATATTTTCATGAGGAGGGCATAATAACTCTTTTTCCCCCTTTATAGACTGCTTATTTTCATCTAAAATATGTCTCACTTCAAATTTTATGAATACCGATATATGATTATGTGTGTATAGTTTTTGTTATATTTTCATGATTGTTTTTGCCAAGATATCATGTTTCCTCCCCACCTCACGTTGTACCATGATCTTTTTATGTGAATGCCTTGATAACTTCGGTTTGATTAAATCTCTATTCGGTGGATGACTATCTCCACTTCTGCCGGTGCAAAACTATCTGCTTTTCTGAGGAAAAACTTGCAGTCTCAAATCCCAAGTAATACATGAAAGGGCGTGTGATTCCCTCAGTTTGAAACATATGAAGGAAATGTCATGGTTTGGTTGAGTTGTAGGTTTTAATGGAAATGATCGCTATGGTCTTTTTCATATTGGGTTTTTGTAAAGAATTGGATTGTGTGGTTGTGCTCTTTTTTTTTCCCAGTGCTTTGGCTTGGAGCTATCATCTAGTATTTAGAGTTTTGTCCCAACTAATTTGGGTGGATGGATCTCCTAACATGATTTTTTTGGTTCGAGTGATGAGTTAAACCCGAGTATGGTTAAGGGGTATTAGCATCTTTCCGCTGAGCCGATCAACATTGGTGTGTGGTTTTGCTCATTGGTTGTTTGTGGCGTATACTTCTCCTGTAGCACTGTGGCCTCCTAGGAACTTCCTGTTTCTTATTACCATAATAATTTGGATGAATATGGTTATTATGGACGTCCGGAGCTAGACATGGTTGTCCCCAGTCTATTATTAGTTCCGTATGCATTTCTTTGAAATTGAATGTTAAAAGCTATTCCAACATAACACAGTTGACGTAGTGAAATCTCGTAATTAAGTTTCAAATTTAAAATTTCAGAAAAAGTTATGTTAGGAGAGCTGTCTCTTAAATAGGATCTTTATAGACGTTTGAACCAAATCGTTCGAGATATAATTTTGAATATCGATAGTGGGAATAAAAAAAAAATTGTTAGAAGCTATCTAAAAATAGTGGTGGTGTGTGGTTGTATATTTTCTGATAAAATTACTGAAATTTAATAAATTTTATTTTTTGAAAGCAAAGAAAATTTTATTCCTTTTTTGGTAATAAATATTGCTTTCTCCCATTCAAAAAACATATATCGGAAAATATTAATTATTTTACTTTGATCACTAAAAATATCTTTTTACCAAAAAACCCTCAATTAGTTTGTTTAATATACTTTTAATAACGTAATAATAATTTAGTTAATATGCCTCACTGGATGACACAAGTTTTGAATCAAAATGGGCAAAAAGTTTTTAATGGGGGAATTAAGGAAGAGTATTAATTAAAAAAGAATTTTGTATTTTATCTTTACAAAGATACCTCATAAAAGGTTTTTGTTAAATATATTTTTTTAAAATATAGTATTTGAATTTTGTGTAACAAAAAAAAGAATTTTATAATCTTTTAGATGCTTTTTTTTTTATTGATGAATAATTAGATTAATGAGATAGAGTGTTAGATTTTTAATCAAATTTTGAGTTCGAATCTTAAACATAAAAAAATTATATTGAGAGAGTCGTTTCTTAAATAGAGTTTTGGTACATATTCGAATTGAATCACTTGAAATATGATTTTAGGTACCGGAAAAAAAAAAAACCTGCTTTTCGCCCCCCTTCACTCCCTCTCCCCGCAACTTTCTCAACTATAAACTTTAGGGACTTTTTGAAATACTAACAATAGTTGAGGGACTAAACATGTAATTTAGCCAAAATGAAAAGATTCACAACATGTGAAGGAGGGAGAGGGAGAGAGAGGGAGAGAGAGGGAGAGAGGAAGTGCAGCGAAGAGGTCGAATGGAATCTGTGGAAGTTATTATTTGGTCGGTTTCTTCCTTCTGGCGATAGTAGGTGAGGGTTACTTTTTTACATTTTTCGCTTTTTGTTATTAGGGTTTGAGATTTGTTCGATTGTTATTATTTTCCCCAAATTAGTTCTTATTTTGCGCGTTATTTCGGTTTGGTCCTTGTTTGTTACTATTTTCATCAATTTTGAAGGTTTGATGGATAATTTCTTCTTTGAAGTTTAGGTTTTACTTGATCATTTTTGGTTGGTAATTGATGATTTGATTATCAAGAATGATTCTTTGTCTGTTGCTTGGTTTATGGGTTCATGCTTTGGTTTGGGTTCTTTAGGGTGGTAACTTGTGATTTGTCTAAGAATATATGCTATTGATCGATTTGATAACCAGAAAATATATGCCTTTTGAGATAAACCAAAGAAAGCAAACGAGTCTTCTTCTGCACAAAAAAGCCAAAACCATGCAAACCTAATACAAAATACGATTATAATACATAGATGTATGTGCGTGCGTGCGCGTTTGTGTGTATTAGTCAGAGTGTGGTCCAATGTCTGAGTCTGAGAAGACGCTCAAACCTTTCATTCACATTATCAGTGTTAAATAGCTAGAATTCATAAGATTTTGCTGCTTTTGCTTTTCAAGTGATGACCCTTTTTTTTTAAGGCCAACTCCATGATTTATGTTTGTTTAATTGATACAGTAAAAGCTTGTAGCTGTCATATAATGTGTACAATGCCAAGCATGCTTTTTTTTTTCACCTATTATTTTACCTTCTTGCCTCTGAACCACTTGAACAATATATACACATCATGTGTACAATGCTTAGCAGTTGACAAAACCTCAAAACAATATACTTCAATCAAGTTTGATTCCTCATACAAGAAAATTGGCAGAGACCTGACAGGCGCTTTGATATGCACCCTAGAGTTCCGGTTACCTCTTTCTTAATTCTCAACGAGTCGTGAATGAAAAGAAAATGATCTCTGTCACTACTAAAGTTCAGCATTCTGTCAGAGATTCAATTATATGAAAAGAACTCCCCACCTTGATTTGTAGTTTGATTGGATAGGATAGATTTATAGAGCTCGAACTTCCTGAACAATCTAAAGGCCAAAGCTTTAATGAGAAATCCACAAAATTGGATGTGCACTCATAAAATAAAGATTTGAGCAGAAAGTCAAAATAGCAGAATTTTAAGCCAACAATGAAAAAGGACCGACCAATGGATAGTTAGTCTAGTGGGAAGGATACTAAGTCTTTTAACTAAGACTCATATTCTAATATTGGGTATGAAAAGAACTACATTCGGAAAGCTTCCTATAAAAAGGCCTGACAATTAGTTCGAATTGGAGTAATAGGGTATGGTTTTAAATATCGGTTGGTAAATCACAAAAAAAAAATGAAAATGGACCAGACTCAAGTTTCTTTGTGCATGATACCAAAGGTCAGTTGGTGCAGTGGGAAGGGTTCTGCGTTCCTTAACCAAGTGTTCGGGTTTGAGCCTTCTTGAGAACAGAAAATACTATTTTGGGAGACCTCCCCTTCTATAGGAAGTTCGACAGTCAGATCGACTTGAATTAGTCGGAACGAAATTCTGGATACTGGGAGTCAAGGACAAAAAAAAAAAAAAGAAGGCAATGATCGAAGTCCATGTCACTGGGTGCAGAATAAAAACTGGTACCAAGTTGTTCATGTGCAGAGGTTTGGAGATCATATTAGGAGGTGGGCAGGGTTATTAGACTCATTTTATGGTAAGCCATACATAATATGAGAGTTCATTTTAGTGCCCGTTTGGCAAAATTATTTTTCAGTTTCTCTTTTCCTTATAAAGAGAAACCCAATCAAATGAAATTTTTTAAAAGCTCTTAAAAAAAAGAGTTTTTTTTTTCATGAAAAAAAATTTTTAAAATAGCTTTTAAGAAAAAGCTCCCGGGAGGAGCTTTTTCTTCTCTCTTTTTTTAATGCTTTAACTTTTCCGAAAATTTATATTTTTTATTCTATTTATATTCTCATATAATTGTTTTATTCCATTAATATCCTTATTTAAATGATAAAAAATTTCAAACATACCCTTTAATTTTTAACTTTTAATTTTATTTCAAAAATAAAAAAATAAAAATAGAAATTAACTACTTTATTTCAAAAGTTAAAAAAAACCAAACAATTTTTAATTTTTTTTTTTAAAGGATTTAAATTTTACTTTTTCTTACAAAAAAAAAAGATAAGAAAAAAAAAAGTCTTGCCAAACGGGCACTTACTATTAGCAATGAGAATAAAGAAATTGAACAGCTCTTATACTTATTAAAGAAAAAAAAAGGACAGGGCCACTCTGTTTTTAGGTCTTCTTGCTAATAATTAGCTTCAGAAAATAACAAAGTTAATTTATATATGGAACAAAGAAAACCTCAAAAGATTCTAGCAATAAAGGACAAGCTAGAAGAGCCATGTCCGAAGGGACCCATGAGGAAATAAAAATGTCGGAACAGCAGACCATCTGAAAATGACTCATATGAGAAGTGAGACAGGTATAGATAAGAAATATACGCAGGCAAAAGGTTCATCATGGAAGTTTCAGCATCTAAGCAGATTCTTTCTGGAATTATAATCATCACAAGAATCCCACTCTCATGAATCAGTTTACGGTGTTAATCCTACTTTCTCTCTTGTTTTCCCACACCAAAGCCCAAGATAAATCCAATGAACAAGTTATTAATCCACTCCATCCGAGTATTGCCGTTGTTGTTGGTGTCCTGTCTGTAATGTTCTCTTTAACTTTTGTCTTGATTGCCTATGCAAGGTTCTGTCACAGAAATCCACCTTATCTCTCCGGCCAGCAACAAGACCTTCAGGAACTGCTCCAATCACGGGCTAGGTTCTCTGGAATTGATAAAACAGTGATAGCATCACTACCATTTTTCAGATTTTCATCACTAAAAGGCACTAAGGAAGGCTTGGAGTGTGCTGTCTGCTTGTCAAAATTTGAAGACAATGAAATTCTTCGACTATTACCGAAGTGTAGGCATGCATTCCACATGCATTGCATTGATCAGTGGCTAGAGAGCCACTCCACCTGTCCACTCTGCAGATACAGATTTGATGCTGCAGATCTTACAAGTTTCGCATATTCAAACAGTATGAGATTTGCACGAAACCCTTCAGACCTGTCTGAGAATCCAAATCTTGAGCTCTTTGTGCGGAGAGAGCAAGATAATGAAGTGACATCTGAACTTGGAAACAGGAGCAGCTTCGAGAAAAATGATGCGGATGAGAAAAAAATAATGTTGATTCAACAAGGAAGTCCTTATGGAAGATATCAGAAGGTCTTCCATAGATTTAAGCACAAAATTATTGTGTCTGATGTTGTTTTTAATAGTCGTTGGAGTGATGTCAATTCTTCAGACCTTATGTTCTTGAATTCTGAGATGCTTGGTGCTACGTCAAGCAACAGATTCTCGCCTTTGGAATCGCAGGGTGAGCAATCTTGTGAAGTCTTCTCCATGATTGAACAAATTGGAAAGATCAAGGAGGATATTGAAAGAAAAAGACTGTATGAATCTAAGGTTGGTGACTTAAATAGAAGCAAATCGGTTTCAAGCTCAAGCTACGCTTCTACTAGTAACACTGCTACAAAACTAAGTTCCAACTCAAGACTGTTGAATCCTGCTGAGAAGAGATCCATGTCTGAGATTATAAATTTTTCAAGATTTACAGAGTTCAGTATAAAGAACAAGATCAAAGAAATTCCCTCAGCCAGAAACAAGGGCAAGGAAGAAAGGATTAGAAGACTTTGGTTACCAATGGCGAGGAGAACAATTCAGTGGTTCGCCGGTGAAGAAAGTTCACAAGAAGTACAGTACAAGCGGCACATATCAAATGTCTAAATTTGAAAAGGAACTTTTGAAGTTTAGTGACATTTCACTGTATCTGGTGGGGTATTGAATCAGCAGAAAGATTGACAAAAGCACACCAAGAAATTTCCCAAGTTTTCTTTGTTGTCATTCTCCATATGTTGAAAGTAAGATTTTCCAAAATGATTAGTAATGGTTTTTTTTTATATATATAATTTTAAATTAATGGGGTACTTCTGCTGATCCAATTTTCATAAAATACTATGTATGGGACACTGACGTCTTTTGAATTATCTCACAAACTAATCAAACGAGTTCCCTGATAATTTAAGAGTGTACTTCAATAATACATTTTTCTTTGGTATGTGTCCTTATATTTGAATATTATCAAGTTTGAAAACACATCTCCAACTTAAAACTGGGACCTTGCAAAAGTTCAAAACCTAGAACCTATCCATTTGAATCTGGGTTCTAAACTAAACTACCCAAATACATATGCATGTAAGACTAATGAGATGCTCTATGTCTGCAGAAGACCGTGGTGTGCTGAAAGCCCTCACAACTAATTTAATCATTAATCAATGGGCCACAGGGAACCCAGAAATAGAGATTCCAAATAGAAGGCCTGTTTCTACTATATGAAACGAAAACTTTGTAACATATATAGATATATATATATATAAAAAAAAAAGGTAATGATTGCCACTAGTATTGTATACACTGGTTCTTACTTTCAAACTTAACCATACATGCAAAAGGCAAATAGGACAAGCCACCAACTCCATCGGGATATGGACAATACCAGGAAAATTGATTTTCATTAAAAGATTCTGGACGGTAGCATACAGCTTCTTTGTTTTGGCAGTTGTGTGATTAATCTTCCCGTCCTTTTCCCTTGTCCACTTCAATAGGAGTAGAATGTATCTTTAGATGCCTCGTGTATGTCATCTCCTACCTAGATACCAGGCAAAATTCACCCCCAACCCACCTATATAAATTCTCAATATTTTAAGGGGAGTTGAGTCTGCATTATCTCTGTTGTTAAAGACGATGCGCACTTCGTACAATTCATCCAAAAAATACAAATTTAATTTTTGAAGTCTTACTTTATATCTAAAAACACGCATCATGAATCTAGTTATCTTATGAACTATAAGCATAATTCGTCTCATAAAGCACCCCCCCAAAAAAAAAGAACATTAAAATGCAGGACGGTAAAGTCAATTTTCCCTTTCCCTATTCTTTTTTTTGGGGGGGGGGGGGGACGGGGGGAATGACATAATCATGCCCTCCGAGGTTCCCCTGGGACTAATTATAAGGACATAATTTCAGTCTAGCCTTCGGGGTATATGAGAGTTCTAGAATCATAGAACATAATTAAGCGCTAAACTAAAACATTATTCTGTGCATGTCTAAATTTATTTATCTATCTATATTACAACAGGCATGCTAGCACTATTTGCCAAG
Source organism: Dillenia suffruticosa (assembly GCA_033439265.1). NCBI lineage: Eukaryota > Viridiplantae > Streptophyta > Magnoliopsida > Dilleniales > Dilleniaceae > Dillenia > Dillenia suffruticosa. The sequence continues at coordinate 11,548,057 of JAVTVX010000037.1, read as the reverse complement.
GAAGGAAATGTCATGAGAACTGTAGCACTATATGCGCAGTGCCTAAACCAAGTACAATATAAGTGGCATTGTAAAATCAGACAGAGTACCTAAACTGGGTAGCATCCTCTATCAGAGCTATCCACATCAGAGTTGCTAGAAGAGAAGTGACTGCCCCTTTTTGTTATGCGCATGTCTTCAACACGGCTGATGCTACTATGGGGGCTTCCATCCTTTTTGTTTTTCACTCTCCATTCCCGTTTTCTTACCCAGTGATTTGCCAGCATGACACTCAAACATACAAACATGGTCAATGTGCATCCTCCACCTATAGATATCAATGTGCTCAACACCCATCTAGTCCCATGTTGGGGCATGAATGTCCATATTGCAGCCACATAAGCCGATGCCATGAAAAATACAGATGCCCACATGACCTTGTGTGTAAAGACAAGCAGTTTCTTCAGGGAATCCCTCTGGAAAGGAATGATGCTCACAAGAACAATGACAATGCCAAGTGAGAGGAATAGAGCGACAATGTTACAAAGCATGAAGACCTTAAATGGAGTGTGTCTTCCCATCATAGCTTTCCCTGTCTGTTGGTTAAAACCACCAGGGGGGTTTATACCAGCGGCAAAAGTTACAGTTGCTATTAAAACTGCCACGACCGTGATTGTATTACGGGCATTCCTCAACCCCTCACTGTGAAGCTCAAGCTGCTTTTCTCTCTGTTTGCTGTGCCGCCGGTGCTGAAATTGAGCAGGAGATTCTGCATTTTTCTTTCGTGGTAATATTGGCATTGATGGGAAAGATTGGGAAATTCTTTCAGGTGTAGGCACCGTAATTTGCTGAATTTCTTGAAAAGCGGGGGGCAACTGGTCACATCTCTTGGCACCTGCTTCTTGTAAAGCAGGCACTATTGCTAGAACACCAGAGTTGCTAGCATCCGATTCTACCACATCCAATGCCGTGTAGCCCTTGCGATTTATGGCATTTACGTTGATCCCAAGCTTGAGTATGTATATAACCATCTATCCTCGTGCCACATGGATTATAAATAACACCAAAATCAGTTTTGAATCCCTGTTCAACAAGAGCACCTACTTTGCTCTAAGAGGTTAACAGCTAAGTACTCTGCAAAAGAAATATATAATACCTCCTCCTTTGGGAAATTCAAATGGGGCATTATTTTAAAGAGCAAAAACAAGATTAGGTACTCTTTATAACCTTATCATGGCCTTAACCAGCTAGTTTGAAGTTTAAAGTTTGCTATGTCGAGAAATTTATCAAACACGCGAGTTCACTAATTGGCACCTTTTGATCATTTGAAAAATTCAGGTCAGCCGGATAGGCAAAAGCAGAAATCAAGGAGCTGCATCCTAACTAGTTAATGGTATCATGCCAATTCTTGCTAAAGGGGACAAAAAGAAAAAGGTGTTCTGCTCCTATTTCTCCTTCCAGAATCACACATAAAAACACAATAATAGTATTATGTTTTGCGAGCTGCAGGTATCTTTAAAAAAGTCCTCTGTAGTTACGTTTTCTAGTCAAATACTTATATTGTCTTCAATTATACAGCCAGCAAAGCACTCCAGGATGACCGCGCTCTGTTTTCACTTAACACAGATTGACTTAAAGCAAAAAAGAAACACGGGGAAACAGGATGATACACTTGTCAGATTTCTATTTAATAATCACGAAGTAATTAGTTCCTTTAATTTTGATGAAGGCAGACAAGTAAACCATGTTTTGTCGGGCTAAATAAGAATGAGTTAAGGAAACTGGCAGCAGGTCCCCAAGGAATCTAGCTACTCTGATTTTGAATCAACCCAAGGAATCTAGCTACTTTGATTTTGAATCAAACTCATTAACGCATTTAGGGAAAAAATCATTCAAAGAACCATTCAACGTGGGAATCACCTTCGACATAAAGCAAAGAGAAGTTCTGTTAACTTGTTCATTTTGGCCATGCTTGCAAGTTGGAAATTAATATAACTGATGCTCACAATTGTCCTCTTAAATAGTGTCGCCGTATAATTTTATATGCAATGATTGGTAGTAATCAATGTCTTCCAAAAACAGATAACTCAAACATATATATGGAGCCAGGAGAAAGTAACAGGAGCTTACAGTGGTGAGTTTTCCAGCAGTAGCAAGATGTAAGATGGTATTGCCATCATTGTCCAGCAGGTTTACAAGTTTGGTGATGTTTAGCGTCTCCATCAGGTACCGCAGCGCCTCATACTGGTTATTCTTGACAGCAAGGTGCAGCACTGTCTCTCCTTGTTTTGTAAGAATTTCCCCAGATTCAAGGCTCATAGAGAGAATCTCATCAATGATATTGACTCGCCCTTTGATTGCAGCCCAATGCAATGGTGTTTTGCCTTCGTTGTCTTGCACACATACTAAATCTGCATCTAGCCTTACAAGTTCTCTTGTTATGTCATAGTGGCCCTTGCTGCAAGCTAGGTGCAACGGAGTGCATCCTTGATAGTCCTTTTTCCATGCAAAGTCTGGCCTTGCTTTCAGAATCTCCTTAACAACATCTGCAAAAATATGAGGCCTTAAGAGATAAAGGAAAAATAGCCGAGTGAGCAATACTAAAAGCGTAAAATTCAAAAATGGGCACCGATGGTTTCAAGCATATGTTTGTTTAAGGTCAATCATGTTAGGAAAATTTGAAAGCTTTCGAAAATGCAAAATATGAATGGACTTACACGTGAAAGCATATGTTTCTTAAAGTGAGGATACTGAATAAAATGGTTGATCATACAATAATACAACATTTAATACAAATGTCAAGTATGATCGCCGAATTTAGGAATGTGGGCAATCCCATTTCGGATGAGATTCAGGTAGTGGGTGTGATATAATTTTTTACTCGATTCATGGGAGACCATGAAAACCTATTTTACGCACAACGAGAGTATTCATACTCTCGCTGATGTGAGCAAGCATAGTGAGCTCAAGGAGGAGCGCCTGGAGGCAAGACCATACTCGGGTCATACTTATGCAGCAAAATCGAGTAAAGACTCTTGTGGCACTTAACGTATAGCATAAGCATGAAAAGAAGACTCAAGATCCAGACAAGAAGAAACCATCCGAGAAATCTAATAGCAAAGTACAAAAGTACAGGAAAAAGGAATTTGATAAGACCAATGCGAAGTGCTACATCTATGGTAGAGTTGGTCATTTCGCTCGTGAATGTGACGAGCGGAAGGAATACTCTTCTTCTTTACATGGTTCGAGTTTTGTTTCATCTATTGTGATATTTATTGATATCTCTCCTTTGTGAATTTTAAACTCAGGAGTCATAGATCACGTAACTCGAGACAGGAGTGCGTATGTGAAATTCCGTCAAATGAATCCTCAGGTTATGAGGATTTACATGAGGAACAGAGCATTTGTTGTCATCAAAGGAATTGGCACTTGTAAGTTAGAGTTATAAAGTAGCCAGATTCTATATCCATATGATATTCTTTATACTTCAGGTATTTGACAGAACTTGATTTTAATACTTTGTTTAAGATCACCTAGAATATGTTTTATCATATAGAAAAATCATTTGTTTTTATGAGATACGACAACTCTTTAATCTGTTCTAATTTTATCCATGATGGATTGTATGTACCAGATGTTGTTTCTTTGCATTGTATTACTTGTTATTTTTTTATTGTCTTTACATCTTATTGCGTAGATGATGATGCAAATGTGTAATATAATAGATTTTGATCTGTTCTGGTTTTATCCATGATAGATTGTATGGATTGGATGTTGCTTTTTTTAATGGTATTTTTTGTTATTCTTTTATTGTCTTTATATCTGATTGCGTAGATGATAATATAAATGTGTGGTACAGTAGACTTGGATACATAAGCTAAGAGAGGATGAATTGGTTAGTAATGAGTGAACTGTTGGGCCCGCTAACCAAGTTCAAGTTACCCGTATGTGAGTTTTGCTTAGTCAGCAAGACTACAAGAAACCATTTGACAATACAATAAATGCTGAGACTTCATTACAGTTGGATAAGCCTAGTGGCTTAGATAAACCTAGCAGTGGGAAACAAGAACCCATTACGGATCTTGGTTCCAGTGGAAGTGATCCATCTAGAGATGAAGAGATTCTTTCTCGTCTTAAGAGTATCGATAATATGTACTTAAATGTCATTTCTTAATTGAGAGTGAAACCCTCATTGTGATCCTTGAAAATGATGAGAAATCTAAAATGGTCCAAAAGACTCTTGAGGGTCCTGTGAAGGACCATTGGTTGAATGTCATGGATAAAGATGAAGAGTTGATGAGAATTAACGGGGTATAAGATCTAGTTAATTTATCTGATGGTATAAAGATCATTGGGAATAAGTGAGTTCTCAAGATAAAAAAAAAAGAACGACAGATTGGTGGAGAGGTATAAGATCTGTCTGGTAGCCACGGTTACACTCAGACTAGGGGCGTGGATTATCCGGGAGAAAGAATTCAATTTATCTCGATCCGTTTACTTTCAGTGATTGTCATAAGTATGTATCTAGAGTTATATCAGATTGACGTAAAAATCACATTCCGTAATGAAAGTTTGAATGGGGAGATTTATATGGAACAACTCTCTAAATTCGTTCTAATAGGTCAGGGGATAAAATATGTCGAATCTGGAAGTCGACATATGGTTTAAAACAATCATCCAAATGGTGGTATCTAAAATTTCAAAAGAATGTGATATCTTATAGTTTAACAATGATTGAAAAGTATCATTGTGTTTATCTACTATGTTTCGATAACTCTTTTGTGATCATATTCTTATATGTGAGTGATATTCTATTGGTCGGAAACAATAGGGAATATCTGATAACCATTAAAATATTATTATTATTAAGTTTTGATATGAAAGATATACGTGAGACTTAGTTCATTCTTGAAATTAAGATCTAGGGGGTTCACTCGAGAAAAATGTTGACTCTTTCACAAGATTTTTATATCAGGAAAATTATTGAGTATTTTGATACGAGCGATTGCAAGGAATAGATACTTTTATCGTTAAAAGTGAAAATCTGAGTCTTGACATACTCAGGAAAAAGTAAGGGAGATAGTAGAATTTCTTATACTAGTGCAATGGGCAGTCTAATGTATATGATGAGCTGTACACAACCAAACATTTGTTTTATAGTCGATATGGTGAGTAGGTATTAATCGAATCTTGGAATGGATCACCAGAGAGTGGTAAAAATGATTCTGAGATATCTCAAGAGAATTGTAAACCTCTCCTTATGTTACGAAAAATGTGATTTGTGTTTCGTTAGGTATTTAGACTCCAAATAGGGACGTAAATAGAAATCAGGTTTTGCTATCTTGCTTAATAATGGTGCCATATTTTGGAAAAGTAAGAAACAAATATGTGTATCTCTATCTATAATAGAGTCTGAGGTTGTGGCATGCTCAGCGGCAATTTAAAAGAGTGTTTGGCTCTAGAAATTTTTAAATGAATTAGAGATTGTAGTAGATAGTGAGAGACTAGTTATAATTTATTGTGATAATCAGACTACTATTACTAACAATCGAGACCCTAAATATCACAGTAAAACCAAACACATTGATACTAGATACCACTTTATGAGAGATATCACCGAGAATGACGTAATGACGATTAAATATACTTTTACATACAGTATGGTGGCTGATCCCTTCACTAAACCATTGCAAGAGATTCCTTTGTGAGAGATATGAAATTATTGGGTTTACATATAATTTTGACATTTTTTACTATATACTGATTATGATACTTATTGTATGCATTATTCAGTCACAAGTTTATTTTTTACATTTGTTTATTATCATATATTTCATAATAAATTATGATAAAAGATATGTCAGACAGGTGTAGTCGACTCTCTCACATGAGTAATCACCTCCAGCTCTGAGTAAGCGAAGATAAGATGGTTTTTAGTCCTAAGAGACTTTGAAAGTGATCCTATTAGAATATAAGTCGCCCTGATATGTGTTTAAAATGAGATCAAATGTGATATGACTGATATGGATATACCCACGTTCATGTTGTTTATAAGTAGTCAGATTTAAAATCTCATATATCACTTGCGTCTAGTCATTGTCCCTTAAATACTTTCTCTGAGATCTCTGGATAAAATCTTTTATATAAACTAAGACCCATACTTGTACAGTAATAAAGAAATTTAACATATACCCTTTTGAGAGATAAGGGAATAATATTGTAGCACGTATTTCATACCACATGTGATAAGACGATCATGTGATAGTGGAAACTATTATTTTGAGACGATTATGTGATCATGATCCATGTTCCTATTGTGTGAGATCTAAGATCCATTGAATGAGATTTCTTGTACCCTTATTACTTTCGACTGTTTCTAGAAATCTTAATTCGATATTTGTTACTTTAGTCTATTTATCTATGGTTTGGAAGATAAATTAAGATTTACGGATTGGTCTAGAAAAACAACTAAATTGTGACTGATGGATTCGAGTTTGGGAAAAGAAAAATTAATTGACATTATCTCATTACGTAGTATTCACCGGCCGACTTGTTATGTTTATCCATATTATGATTCAAATATAATAGTGAATATTTAGTCGGATAATAATTGAAAATCACTTTCGATAAAAAAAAAGTGACTTGATGGATGTAACTATACTGAGTTTGGGATACAAAGAATTATTCTGGGTACTAACGGTGACTTTTCGATCATTCTAACAGGTGTATTGATAAATCTTTACTTACAAGTATACTTGTTAGTTGCACAACAGCCAATTTTAACTTGTGACGGATGTAAAATGTCCTCGTATACAAATAGAAGATGTCTGTAAATATAGCTACGTAGGGGCATTTACCTCAATGATAAAAAATCTTTTAAATTTAAATTTGAAGTTAAGGGATAATGGATGATTAACCCATTATCCCCACTTCCCTAATTAACTCCCCAATAAAACCTATGTGTATGTTTTGCCTTCTTCCTCAATTTGAGATTAGAGAACAATTCACACAAGGTGAACATATATTGAGAAAACAAATATTATCTAAAGAGAGATCGAAAGAGGATTTAAAGAAAATTTCGAGTATAGAATTTTTCTGTATCACTTTAATCACCGAATTAAGAGTTGTGGTATTGTAACACTGCGGTATAACTCGTTTGACATTGTAATCATCCCAATTGTGAGATTTTCAAGAAAAGTATCATGATTGTCAGATTATCGGTATTTATTTATTGACATATAAGCGTAAACTTAATTTTTTAATTATTTCAAAAAATCATCATACTTTCGCTTTGTGAATTAAATCTAACACTTCTCTTTCTACATCATTCTCTCTCTTCCTCTCACGTTCAACTGCTGCCACCGGAGTTTCTCGACTCACCTCGACGGCCATGGCCATCATTCGAGCTAGGGAAGCCTGTTTTTCCTCGCCTCAAAATCCAAACCCAGTCTCTACTAATATAAAGGGTGCAACATCTTTTCAAACCTTACTCTTCAAGAACAGCATACGACAAAGGGTTAGTTTTGTCATGATCCAAAGTTGAGTTGACGGGATAATATAGCCAAAAATATGGTTCAAGGACTAATCTGACAATCTCAAAATTTAGGAGTAACTTTGCATTTTATCCTATTTCTTAGTGTGGGGTCTCGAATGGGGTGACCATGTGTAAGAAGGAATTGCCGCTCCAACTAGAACCTAATACCTCAGGTAAAACATGGGTAAATCATTTAATCGCTTTGCAAGGAACTCAATTTTTTCATCAAAGAATTAGGATTTAAAACGTTGTATACGTGAGATAAATCTCTCTGTTGTATCTGCCATATATATGAAACATTCCCCAAACCCTCTCCTCGAACTCCTCCAACACACCAGTCAAAAAGAAAAAGGGTAAATATTCCAGCAACTTTAGTATAAAATTAGGGTTCTCCAAAGTCATTAAGGAGTAGCCTTTGAACTGTACTTGGGTTTAGTTGTTATCTCTGTCCCCTTTCATAAATAAATAATGGGAAACATATAGCAACAAGTATCAAAATAATAGGAAAAAAGGAAAAGCACAAGCGGTGATTGAAATGAAAAGAACTAGAAAAGTTGGGTACCCGAAGAATGGAATTAGTGTCTGAAAAAAAAAATGAGGCGAGATCGAGAAGACGGAGAAGATGAGCTTTCAGATGTGTGGACAAGAAGAGAAATTTGGACCATTTTGAGTTCTCTTGCAGATTTTCAAGTTAAATTTTCGTCTTTTTGTTGGTGAAGACCGAGTGTTCGACGAAAGTCCTGAATCGCTCTGCCCAAAAAAAGCAATTGGGGCAGAGAATCCCCCGTTACCCCTTTCAGGAAATGAAAACCGATTTTTGTTTTCTTTTCTTTTAAGGTGAAAAACCCGAGTACTTTTGGCGAAAAAGTTACTTTTAATATTAAGAAAAAACCCATAATTTTATAATTATAGTAGGGATTTGACATGTCACGTTATGCTATTTTTCTGAAAAAAATTATTATTAATAATGATAATATTTTTACATTGCAACATCACAATGATTATATTATAAAAAATTTTAGGATCCTAAAATTATAATTTTTTTCGAGACACAGACAATTTATCCGTACAAATTTTAGTAGAATTATAAAAATTTCTTTCTATATGACAAAATCAAAATCAAAATCTTGCCGAGTTCTTTTAATTGTCTCAAAAAATTTGGAAAAAGCTCTTCAATCATGTTCTCTCTCCTTTTTTTTTTTTTTAATATTTTCTAATTTATGAAAAGTAAAAATGTAAGTATATTTTTTTCTTCATTTTAAATATTGAATTTTATTTTAAAATAAAATTTTTAGTGTTTAAAAAAAATTAAATTCAAATTTATGCAACTCCTATTGTCACCTTCTCAACGCAATGGTATTTATGAACTCAGCCTCACCAGTGGCCTTACAAATCCTCTCCCCCCTTATGAAAAGCATTGCCATTCTAATGAAAAAAGAAATTAATATCCAACAAATACTAATTTTTCTCATTTTTTTAGTAAAATGAAAAATACCATAAAAGAAAAGCACTAAAATTTTATATGAACCGCTGCTGCCATCAGTGTTTTTAAAATCGAACTAATAAATAATTCAACCAATCAATCAGTTTATTGGTTGGACCTATCGAATCATTTTAAAAATTAAATGACATTACTATGATATCATATATATGATTTATATATTATATATTTTAAAACAAAAGAAAGTCTATTTATCTTAATGAAAAAAATAAATTTATTTTATTAACAACACATAAAAATATTATATGTAATAAAAAATTAGTCGGATCAATTTAAACGACTTATTGATTTTATTTATTTTAAACGATTTTGATATTATCATGGAAAAAATTAAATCAAACGATAAAATGATTTTCAATTAAAGTGGTTTAAATTATTTTTAAAAAGACAATCTAATAGTATAAATATTCATATTCTATGATAATTTTATATTTAAATTTTTATAGGATCAAAAAAAATTTAAATATACCAATCGATTGGTCTTATTTTAAAAACACCGGCTGCTGGCCAACGACCAAATTCTTCGCTAGTGAGTGAATAAAACAACAGGAGTTGACTTGACTTTTCATCATGTCGTGATCATGAGCAATTAATAAACTTAGTTGTGCAATTTTCCACTAGATGTGGGGCTCTGATTTTGCATCAATGGAAGTCTTTTAACCCTCACTATTAATAAAAATAGCATAGCCGTGTGATTGCAATGATCAGATCTTATACTTTCTCGAATAATATCTTAATTTAATTTTTAAAAATAAAAAAATAAATATTAGGAAAGCCAAATCTTACGATATTTAAACCAAATTAGTCGAATAAGTCGGATACGATTTGTTAAAACAAAAAAAAGAAAATTAATAATAATAATAATAATACTAAAAAGAAAGAACATGGTACCTGTATGTCCTGCAGAAGCTGCAGCGTGCAGTGAAGTAGTAGCTCCATCCAATTCCATCATTAACATCCATTGATACTTCAATAAAAGCTTGACCTCATGGAGCTTACCTCTTTCACTAGCCACGAATAGTGCAGTCTCCCCATTCCTATTCACTTTGTAGGCAACCCAAGGATCATTTTTCACCAAAATCTCTGCTATCTTCTCATGACCTTCCCTACATGCTTCATGCAATGGAGTCTCCATCTTTTCGTTCTCGGCTAAGGCCATTTCGGGACTCAAATTGATGATTCGGGACACTAGCCCTACGTGACCAAATCTTGCAGCTAAGTGCAAAATTGTGTTCAATGAACCCGGAACAACTTGCTTGATTATGTCCTTATCTTCTTCAAACAGTTTGAGGAAGGCCGAGACATCTCCTTTTAGAATTACCTCTTGAAGTTTTCTCTGCATTTTTTTTTTATTTTTTGATCTGCAGAAAATATATTTCCAAGATGAAGAAAATCAGTAACCAAAATTCTTTTTCTTTTTTAATTTTTTGGAGAAATGGGAGAGATGAAGCAAATTGATTTGGTGGGATGAGGGGATTATAAAAGGCCAACGAGGAGCAGCATTCTTTTTCCACAAATGGAGGCACTTTGAAGTTTCTTGGAATTACATTAGAAAGTGTGCAAATGACCCAAGCATGTCATTGACTAATTTGGTGACCAATTTGAAGTTTGATACTTTATATGCACGTGTTTGTGTGTGTGTCTAGAGAGAGAGAGAGAATGGAAGTCTAGTCGCTAGCCAAACATATTAAAAAAAAAAAAAAAGGGATTTCATGGAAGTCTAGTTAAATTATGTTTATCATAAAAAATAAATTATGATGCCATAGAATTTTTCCAAAAATGGATACAGAAAAGTCTGTGGGAAGAGAGGATTTTGCATTATTTTTTTTTTCTGTATATATAGGGAGATTTGAACTCGAGATCTTTTATAAGGAAGAAGAAAACAGTAACAGTTGAGTTATAGTTCATTAGTCAATTTTGCATTATTTTCACAAAAATAGGAAATTGTCATTATTATTACTGCTCCATGCAGACTTCTAATTATGGTTTGAACCAAAACACTATGTAGCAATTTAACACTTTCCACTTAAAGATATTACATTAGGTGTGGAAACAAAATGTACTACACAATCAAGAAAAAGAAAAAGAAAATATAGCAAGTTGTTATTAAACAGTTTTTAAATAAAATTTCACAATTTAATATTAAAAAAATGGCATTGTTTTTTATTTTGCAAATTTTAATAATCAAATATTATTTATTATTCTCCCTATCCAAAATTTACATATGACAACGTGGTGATTCACTATGTATAAAATATAAATCAAATCGTGTTATAAGGTAGAATTTATTTATTTATTTATTGTGTAGGAAAAAAATATAGTGAATTTTCCAAAGAGACAATTCGGGGAAATTTCAAGTGCCAACCATCGGAGAAAACACAAAGAAGCCGACGAAGGGAGTGCCGGGGGGTAACGCCGACGTATATTCATTGTTTTGTTCACGGCATTTCATTTGGGGGGACAAAAGATTAGAAGCTTCTCAGGAAGGACAACGAAGTTGAGTGATGAATTTCCTTTCATTTTCTTTTCCTTTTCCTTTCTTTCTTTTTTTTTTTATAATAAAAAATCGTTGACTTTTGATTGCAATATAGGGACATATGACAAACTTTATAATTTTTTTGGAATAAACAATATAGGAAACCATTTTTTAAGTAATAATTTTAAGATTTTTAAATAATATTTTTAAAAAATTTAATAGCAATTTTATGATTTTTAATGGTATTTTTAATTTTTTTTATAAGCAAAGGAGAAAATATATTGAAAATATGGTGCAAAGATAGCACCACTATGCATGCAGCTTACATACACTCCGCAAGTAGGAATAGACGTCTGCCGGTGAAAATCCCAGTGAAAATCCTAAAGAATGAAAATCACAGAGAATAGACGGTGGGGATAAAATGATGACAAATGGAAAAAGGCGATCAACGTTGGGCAAAAGAGCACAAAAGCCAAAATACCGACAAAGCACTAAATGCAATCTTGAAATGCAATGACAAAATCACCCCAACAAAGAAGAAACAATCACAAAAAAACCGACCGAAAAATTCACTGTAGATGAAACCCCTCGGCTCGGCTCTTTTAAAATAGTTAGATGATATTTTAAAAACTTTTAATAATATTTAATTTAAAATATAATTAAAAATAATATTTTAGCATTTAAAATAAATAATATTTATTTATATAGCCTCACAAGTTGTAGAAGACTGTTTTCTTTATATTTATGAAGTGTGATTTTTTTTTTTGTATTTTTTCGTATTTATTTTCATTTATGTTAAATTTAGGTTCGAATCAATCAATTCAATAAATCTTATCCATAATTTTTTTAATTTTAATAGTAAAAATCTAATTTTTATCATTGTAACTTAACTAATAGACGTGAAAGTAAGTATATTCATGGATATACCAACATAATTTCGCTATATATATATATATATATTTATATGTGTTAGGTATTTACTTAAATACAAATGTAATATATTTAAAGAATTTAAATCAAAATTAATAAGAAAACTATAATCAAAATAGATTAAATATTATAAAAAATAGAAAAAATTCGAAATAGATTAAATATTATAATATATATATATATATATATTTTATTTAAATCTTCATAATTATAGAGTTTTAATGGTTGATTAAGAGCCTACATAAATCTCTTCCTCTTGTATTGGTCCCCAAATTCAAAATTTTTTAACTCCACATTATATATTAAGTGAAATTGAGAGTTTAGACAATTTGTATACGTTTTAAGAATTATTTTGATATTTTTATATTCGTTAGAGGTAAGCTTAATTTCTTTTTTTTGCTTTCACTTTAATTTTGACTTTTTAAATTAGAAATATGCATTAGATTTGTCATATAATCTAATATTTAGTATTAGAGTCGATTTTTTCTTTATCTATATATTTTTTGACTAATTTTTTCCGATGAATTTGCAAAATCTTCGCTCTTAGATTTTTTTCATATTTGTCCAAAATATATATTTTTTTTTTTGTGAAAAAATGGGGACCGCAGATGAGTTGGGCACGAGGTTTCACAAAACCCAATACTTGTAGAATTTAAAATGGAGCAGCTTTTGGTGATTTTCCGGCGGCAAGACCCATCTGACAAATTCGGGACCCTCCAGGGTCTTTCCGGGTAAACAAGACCGGAAAGGGGGGTGTTAGTCACCGACTGTAGCAATAGAAAGGGAAACCAAAATAAATAGCCACCACGTGTCTCCCTATAACTCTTTAAAAACCATACACAAACATTTGGGCTTTGACTTTGGATGTGGATTGTAGGCCGTCCTCATCCATACACATAAGCTTTTGGGTTTTAACTTTGGACGTGGATTTTCCTTTTTTCCTTTGGGCCTTCACTTGAACATTTTTTTTTTTTTAATATTGGCCTTATTTTCAAAAGATTATAGTTATATCCTGAAATTTTTGATAATTTCAGTTTCCCAAAATTTTTAACCTGTTATAATCCGGTTCTTGTAACATTTTTTTTAAAACCCAATAAAATTTAAAATTTAGCATATTGGTCATTTGGAATAAAATAAAATAAAATAATTAAATTTTGCACATAAATATAAGTAATTGGTAAAATATTTTAAAATACATGAAAATTTTTTGAAATAAAATTTTGCATATAAAAACAAGTACAAAATTAGTAAAATGTATAAAGAACAATTATTATATTTAAATTTAAATTTCATACATTTTATATGGTACAGATATATAGTAAATTATTTTGTGATCAATATAATTTCTAAAATTAATTAGGATTGAACCACAATAACATAATTAAGTAGAAAATTATATATAAATCCATGATCATATTAGAAAAAAGATAAATTTGTCATGAAAATTACTTTTATATAATGAATTTTATCCTATAGCAATTTTTGTTACATGAAAACAATTAAGTTGGAGTTAAAATATCAAAATAACTATTTTTTATGGTTGTTTATTTGATTGAAATCTCTTTTTTATTTAATACTATAAATGCGATTCATTTAGTACATATTTAGGTTGGTTCTATAAAAAAGACGATGATAAGTTTAAGGATAGCTGGTTCTTAAGTGGTCTCATGTAATTCACCACCTATCTGGCAATCTACATGATACATTAGAGAGATCGTCTTATAGGGCTAAATAGAAAATCATAAAGTGATCAATGAAAAATTAACTATCGGTAATTTCTTAATTCACCTACATTGGGAAATGAGTTATTTTTAATAAATTTTATCATAAAATCAAATAAATTTAATAGAATTAGAAATTTAGCCCACAGAAAATTTCTATATTATAAATTTATTTTCATATGTTTGTATTAATAGATATATATTAAATGTCTCACATATAGTTATTAAACATGTTTATTTATTTTACTGTATTTCAAACTATAAATTTGAAATCCGATTTTTTCGATTTGAATAGAGAGAATTATAAGTAATGGAGGGAAATTGTGTTTCTTCATTTGGATTGTTTTGACATTGACTATACTATACAGAAAGATGAATCACTCCGATTACCGATATCAGCTCTATAGACAAAAAACTCTTTATGAAAAATAGGAGCGATCTAATCGCCGAAATACCATATTTATAAAAAAATAAAATTTCGGTTGGTATCTGTAACTTGATCAATCAACATACCAATATTTATACTTTTCTTAAGATTATAGATGAATAATTTGCGATATCAAAAAAAAAATTTTTGCCAATACCCTTATTATGCAATTATCTTCCATGAAATTCACTATTGTTCATGGGGTGTGCGAACACATCATGCGAATGGGGGACATTGTGGCTCAACTAAAAAATCTGGAGGTTAAGATGTCAGTCATTTCTCGTGCACTTTATTTTAAACTCTCTCTCTCTCAATTCTACGATTCTTTTAAGATCTCCTAAAACACACATAAGGAGAAATGGTCCACTAATGAATTGATGGTCAAGTGTCTGCAGGAGGAAGAAAGGCTGTTGATGGAGATAAAACAGATTTCTGCAAGTGCATATGTAGCTGTGCAAGGAAAGAAGAAGGACAAGTTCAAACAAAGCCAAAAGGGCATAAAACTAAAAGTAGGCATAAAGAGAGAGTCTAAATGTTTTTTTTTTTTTTTTGGTTAAAAGAATGGAGATATGAAACATGATTATACCAAATACAAGCGATGACTTGAAAATAAATGTACGAAAATCTCATTAATCTGTTATGAATTTTGTATGACTGAGCTTTCTCATGACATACGGTACATTGATTCTGTTTGTACCATCTAGATAACGAATATGTTACAAGGTTTGCAAAATCTAAGGAACCTAATGGATGGTAAACAACTCATCTATTCGGTCAAAAAGATGAGATCACGAGTAAAGAGCATTGATGATTACGATCTCATTCTGGCAAGCGAGCATATTTTGAAATTGAAAAGAGTATTTTATGTATCTAACTTTTCTAAAAAGTTAATTTCCGTTTCAAAACTTATATAATTCAATTTCTCTTTCCACTTTAGTAATAAAACGACATTATTTTATAATTCAAATATTGTTGGTTATAATCTATTATTAGATGGATTGTATAACAATATTTTATAAGATAATGTTATATAAATGTAACACAAACAAGGGTTAAAAAAATATCATTAAAGAAAATTATTTCATATTGTGGTATCGGAAATTAGAACATATTTTCATAAAGAAAATAGAAAAGTTGGTAAAGAATGAGATATTTGATACTCTAGAGTTTAGCGACTTTGAAATTTATGTGAACTGTATTAAGAGAAAGCAAACTAATAAGATTAAAAAAGATAATAGCAAAAACTCAAAATTGTTTGAAAACACACATACGAAAATTTATACTCCAAATACAAACTCGTATGGTTATAGTTATTTCATTTCATTTATAAATAATTATTCACAATATATGCATCTCTATATCTTTTGCCATAAGGATGAAACGTTAAACACTTTTAAAATTTTTAAGGTAGAAGTAAGGAAATAATGTGATAAGCAAATAAAAGTCATGTGATCAAATAAAGTCGGGAAATACTATGGAATATATACAGAGAATGGACAAACATCAACTCTATTTACAAAATTCCTTCAAAAAAATGAGCTCGTTGCTCAATATACCATGTCTGGTTCATCTGACCAGAATGGGATAGCTGAAAGAAAGAATAAGATTTTGCTTGATATGGTTAGAAATGTAATGGATAGCTCCATATTGTCTAAATTTTTGTAAACTGAAACTCTTAAAATGATAGTATATATCCTAAATAGGGTTCTAACCAAACCTGCTAAAACTCTCTTCAAATTATTTAAGAGTGAAAACCGAGTTTAAGACATATACACATTTGGAACTATCTTATAGAGATAAGAGTTTATAATTCATGAGAAAAGAAACATGACCCAAAGATCGTGAGTGAATATTTTATCTGATATGCTGAAAAATCCAAGAGATATCAATTTTATTGTCTATCCTACCACACTAGATTTGTGTAATTTAAAAATGTTATATTTCTAGAGAATGAAGTGGGAGGAATTACTTTCATGTCTCAACCCCTAAAAGGATCCCATCAAGTATCCCATCAATTTCAAGTATCAAGTGCCTATGGATACAAATTAGGATGTGAATGACAATCAAGAAATTTCACAAATAGCTAACCATGATAAATTTGGTCAATTTTCTCTTACGAAAAATGTTGAACCAATATTAAAGAGATCTACTCGAGAAAAAAAGTCAACTATATCTAATGACTATGTGGTATATTTTTAAGAGATTGACTATAACGTCAGAACCGTAGAACATTTAGAAACATTTTCACAAATCATGAATTTTAAGAACTTGAACTTATGGCTGAACGTCATAAAAGATAAAATGAACTCCATGAGGGGCAATAGAATTGAAATATTGTAGAGTTGTCAGATGAGATAAAATCTATCGGATGTAAATGGATCTTCAAAATTAAGACAGATTCATTAGATAATATCAAGAAATATAAGACTAGACTCGTTGCTAAAGCGTTCACCCAAAGTGAATGAATCAACTACTCGAAAATATTTTTCCCGATATCTAAAAAAAATTCCCTTCGCATCATTCTGAGACTTGTTGTACATTTCGATCTATAATTATAATAAATGGATTTGAAAACGACTTTTCTTAATGGGAAACTAGAGGAAGAGGTTTACACGTGTCAATTTGAAAAATTCTCCTCTATTAGTAGTGAACATTTGGTTTGTGAGTTCAAAAATCCATATAAAGACTGAAACAAGTCTCCTAATGGCATTTAAAATTTCACAATATAGTCATTTTATTCAGTTTTGAAGAGAATATTGTGAATTAATGCATATATCTCAAGATCAGTGGGAGTAGATTTTGTTTATTTGTCATAAATATGGATGACATACTATTTGCTACTAATGATAAATGGATGTTGTATGAATTGAAATAATTTTTCTCTAAAAACTTTGAAACGAAGGATTTAGGTAATATATCTTATGTTATCGATATAAAAATATATTGAGATAAATCCCATAAAGTTCTAAAACTATCTCAAGAGATCTATATCAACAAAGTGTTTAAGAGATATAGGATAGAGAATTGTTCATTAAGTATAGTTTCGATTGTCAAAATGGATAATTTCAATTTAGACAAATACTCTAAAACAGATTTGGAAAAAGAACAAATGGCTAACATCCCATATACTTCCATTGTTGGAACCAAGACATGATACAACGCATGTTGTGGGGATGTTAGGAAAATATCAAAGTAACTTGCATTTTGGAACATCTGAATGCTGCAAACAAGGTGTTTAGATATTTACAAGAACCAAGAAACATATGTTTATTTACATAAGAACCGACAATCTGAAAGTAATCGGATATTTGGATTTAGATTTTGTCGATTGTGTTATTCTCAGAAATCAACATTGAGTTACATCTTCATGATGGCCGGTGGAGCTATATCATGAAGGAGTATTAAACAAACATTGACTGCGATCTGCACTATAGAAGTTGAATTCATGATGTGTTTTGAACTTACGTTACACGTAGTGTGGCTTAAAAGTTTTATATTCAGGTTTAGAGTTTTAGATTCTATACCCAAACCATTATATGTATTTTGTGATAATTTAATAACTATATTGTTTATTAAAAATAATAAGAGTGGTAGTCAAAATAAATATATCGACATAAAATACTTAACCATTAAGGAAAAAGTGTTAGAAAATAAAGTTATAATCCAATACATTAATACTGATTGTATGTTGACCAATCTCTTGACCAAAGGTATGCTACCACGTAGCTTCAGAGATCTGTTGTAAATATCAGTTTATTGGTTTATTTAAATGAAATTCAGAATTGAATTTTCTCAATAAAATTATACATATATTTTTATTTTGAGATAAATTCATCTAGTTTGGATCCGAATAAACATGAGGTTTATTCATAAAATAAATATCATCATAAGATTATAAAATAGAATATATTGTGGTACGCGAAAGATAATACTCGTTTTTAGAAAATTTATCATTGTGACTTATGTACTATATTTTTATAAAAAAATGACTTAGTTTTGATTTGAAGTCGATTTATTAGGTCAAGTAAGAGAATGTTAAGAATTTACATAAATTCAAATTCAATGTATTCAAAGCATTTGAATCAAAGATAATGAAAAAAATATAATTGAAATGAATTAAATATGATAAAAATGGAAAATTTTGAATTAGGATGTGTTTGATCAAATTTTGGTGGTCCATTCAAGTCTACGCACAATTAGTTTCATTTTTTTTCGTTTTGAATGTTTAATTCTTTTGTTATAATTTCCAACAATAATTTAATGTGATAATTATATGGTTTTAATAACTTTTTAATAGTTGAGAATCTATATAAATTCCTTGTATTGATCTTTAATTCTAAATTTTTTAACTCCACGCCATCTAATAAATGAAATTGAAGATTTAGAAAATTTGTGTACGCCTTAAGAATTATTTTGAAACTTTTACATTTGCCGGAGGTAACCCTAATTCTCTTTTTTTGCTTCCGTTTTAATTTTGTCTCAATTTTTGAATTAGAAATATATATTAGGTTTGTCACCGAATCTAACAACATGTATATATTATTTTTTTGAGTTTTTTCAGATATTTATAATGTTTAATTAAAATCATAACTACTGGCTAAGGGCCTAATGTTTTAGTCACTCCAGTTAGGCCTCAACTGCGGTCCCTCTTATCACCAAAACGCCGTAGGTGTAGAAAAAGAACTAAAGATTAATTAATAATAAAAATTTGCCTCGTTTAACATTGATATTGCTCAATAATTCATTTCTTATATAATTTCTTTTATATATACATAAAAGAAATTCAAACTCAAGATTCATGGAAAAAAAAAATACTAATTAAGATATAATTTATTATCATATCTCTCTCTGACATAAATTCATACTCCTTTCGCCCTCTATAAGTGATTATGTCTCAAAATAAGTGTCATAACCTATTTTTCTTTTTTAATTATGTTTTTAAGAAATAGACTAAAGCAAGTTTACCCATTTAAAACCAATTTTTTTTCCGGTGCCTATGGATTAACTCCACCACCCAAAATTTAGAGTTTTATCAAGATTAATTCGGATCAAACCGATTGAAATCCCTGATTTTTTAAAACCTTTTTCGATATATATATTTGGATAACTTCATTACTTAAAATATAATTAAAATGGTACTATTTTATACATGTAAACTTTGGCTTCAAAGGCTCATGGGTTTTGATAATAGATATCAATACAAAAATGCTTTAAAAATCTTGAAAGTGCTGATATTTACAGAATGATAGAATAATATATGTAATAAAATATCCTCGGGTAATATTAGATCCGAATTCTGCAAGCCAAGAAAACAAATGTTGGCATGCCTAGCAAGAAATGGAAAAATAGGGTAAATGTACACAAATTCCCTGGGTTGAATATTTTGTGAAATATAGAACTTATGATGATAGGCATGTTGAAATTATCACGAATGTTCCTTTAACTTCCGCTGTGAAGAATCTGAAAGTCCATCTCCAACTGTATCCTCCAATTTATGTCATTCCTTCTGGGGGTGAGCACCGCGCGCTGTATCCTCCGAATCTCTTTTTATATTTTAGACGGTTTACTCGATTTTTGATAAAAATAAAATAAAATTTAATTATTTAAATAATTATCGATTTTAATAAATTTTATTTTAATTAAATCGATTGATTAATTTGAATAATGAAACTAAATTAAGCGTTTAAATCAATTAAGATAAATTGTCGGTTTTTGATGCATACGTTAGAACGTGGTTATTAGGATTATATATTCGAATTAAATTAATTATTTTAATTTTAATGATTTCAATTAACCGAATATTCTCCCTAATTCCTTCAATGCAAAATAAAATAATAGTTATCTCACTCGTCCCCAGCGGACCACGTTGTTCCCACAAAATTCAACCCCCCGAGCCCCACCGTACACCATCTCTGCAAACATCCGTACACATCTCTGCAAACATCTTATTTATAGCGGCACCATCCAACACAATCTTTGCACGTACAACACAACTCTCTCTCTCCCCCACCCCCTTTCTCCCTCTCCCTCCCTCTCTCTCTCTCTCTCTCTCTCTCATGCTATGGAGTTCTATGGGAGGAAATCTCTTTGTAGCTTCATAGATGAAGAGAAAATGGCATGGCAATCACCAACTCATCACCACCATCTCTCCTACAAACCCTACCCAAACAACAATAGCATGACAGATTATGATTATCATCATCTTCAACATAGTCCTTCAAGGCACTCTACATCCCAAAACAACTCGACACACGTCATCTCCGTAATCCCACCGCCAAGCCCCGAGTCCCCATGGACTCTCTCTCCTCTCCAAACCCCGTCTCCTGCCCTCCTCTACCACTGCGTGGCCTCGCTCCGCCAAGAGGGCAACATCTACTCCGTTGCGGTCTCTGGAGGTATAGTCTTCACCGGATCTGATAGTAGTAGAGTTCGGGCATGGCGACAACCTGATTGTGTAGAGAGAGGGTTTCTCAAGGCAAGTTGTGGTGAAGTTAGGGCTATTTTGGGGTATGGCAACACGCTCTTCACATCTCACAAGGATCACAAGGTCAGAATGTGGAACATCACGCCTTCTTCGGAGAGTTTTAGGTCAAGAAAACTCAGTACATTGCCTAAAAGGAGCTCATTCCTCCCTTTTCCAAGAACAAGAACGTATCAACATAAGGATTGTGTTTCATGCATCGCTTATTACCATGCAGAGGGACTTTTATATACTGGTTCATGGGACAAAACGGTTAAAACATGGCGCGTTTCGGACAAAAAATGTGTAGATTCATTTGTAGCACATGATGATAATGTGAATGCAATTGTTGTAAACCCCGAAGATGGTTGTGTTTTCAGCTGTTCATCGGATGCATCAATTAAGGTTTGGAGGAGAGTATATGGACAAAGCTCTCACACTCTCATTATCACCCTCAAATTCCAACCATCGCCCGTTAATGCGTTGGCTTTGAGCTTGTCTATGAACTCTTCCTTCCTCTACTCCGGTTCATCGGATGGTTTCGTAAATTTCTGGGAGAAGGAGAGAATGTCTGGTAGGTTTAACCATGGAGGGTTTCTACAAGGTCATAGATTCGCAGTTCTCTGCCTGGTAGCGATTGGTAAGTTGATCTTTAGTGGATCGGAGGATACTACGATTAGGGTTTGGAGAAGAGAGGAAGGCAGTTGTTTCCATGAGTGTCTAGCAGTGTTGGATGGTCATAGAGGGCCTGTGAGGTGTTTGGCTGCAAGTTTGGAGATGGACAAGGTTGTTAAGGGTTTTTTGATCTATAGTGCAAGTCTTGACCAGAGTTTCAAGGTTTGGAGAGTTAAGGTTTTGCCTGAGGAAAAGAAAGTGTCATTCGATCATGACATGGAATTGTTTGAGCCCAAGACAGCAATGACTATGGAATATGAGATGAGTCCTGTCTTGTCTCCTTCATGGGTTGAAAAGAAGCTTCAAGGTAATGATTTAGAACTTTAGAGGAGGTATTCGCATCACATAGAAGTCAAATGACGCTAATTTCTCCCGTGGATATATGTGATATTCTGTAATTAATTAATTTTTTTGAAAAAAATATAAAAAACTATCATCAATCATATAAGAGGGATATTTGGTCATCTTATACAATCTCTTACCATATAAGAGGGATTTTCTTATACCCACTAACCATGATATGGTCACCGGTAGACTGTAACCTTTATAATCATTATTTTGTAAGATGTGATAGTAAAATGAATCGAATATCGAATAATGACATGGCTATCACTAATTTTAAAGATTTTTTTTTTTTTTACTTATAAGTATCCGGTAATTTATTAATTCTTATTAATATAGTTCGAATTAATCGTCAGATCCATTAAGGGATAAATTATCCTGACATCTATTTTTTTCATTTTCAAGATTTAAATTCAAAATTTTAATTAAATAAATATATTTACAAAATAGTAGGAAAATTAAACACTAAAAGATACATACGCATCAATCGGTGCAAATTCACGTAAAAAAGCAACCATCATTTGTCAAATTTTCTCTACAATCATATGATCTGACCAATCATGTTAAGCATCTTAATTTATAAGAAAATAAGACATTTTGACGATAAAGAAGAATACATCGTTCATAACTATTGAGTCTTTATTAAAATATATATATATATATATATATATATATATATTTTAGGTACGACCTTTATCATATTTGTACATCGTTGTGGCCATTGGGTCAGAAGACCCCTTATGTTCCCCCACATCTATTTAGTTAACTCAAAAAAATATCATCTCAGCTTTAGAAGAAAACTAAGACACCTCCAAATTTTATTATATAAACACATCGTGTACTTCATATTTAACTCCAATAATTAATCAAACATATTATCAAAATATATTAAAACGGAGATTTTTTTTTGGAGGGATTAGTTGAAACCTATTGATATGCCGAAATTTTTTTATATTAATGTTTTTCTATTTTCGAAATGATTCTTGTTTTTAAAATATTTCAATATGTTAAATTAATTAATATTTATATAAAAGTTATTATATTTTTCATATTTAATGAATTATCTGTTTATTTAATTATAATTTTTATTTTTAACTTATTGGTGTTATGATTAATAATACATATTTGATCATTTTAGATATTTTTTTATAGAATATGATGATTTTATTATTTTTTTATAAAATAATTAATATATTTATACGTTTGCTCATATTTTTATTTTTTATATTTTTATTAAATATTATTTTTTCGTATTATTTTATATTCGTTTTCCTTTAATAGAACCCGCCCGGATGGAACACCCAAAAAAAATAAAGAAAATAGAAATTTCTTGTTTTCTTTTAATAGCTTTAAATTTTGACCTAATTTTTATATCTTTTAGCAACAAAAATACCTAATAAATTTGACCTACAAATTAGGTATAGTATAAATACTTAGACAGTAGAGTAGGTTACTCATCATTATTTTTCATTAATTAACCTAACAATTTGAGATTGCAGATGGGCTTAATTCACTCTTTCCAGTTTCCTGTATATATGGATTATATAACTAAAATTGTAGAAATAAAAGTAATTGTCACATCTTTGAATGGGATATGTTATCTTGTCTTTTCTGAGCAAAATTTAAGAGAAACCCCCATGACATTACATCAGGGGTTGGTCCAAAAAGTAATGGGACATCAATGATTTCATCGTCTCCTGCCTGTTTTTCGTATTTTCTACCAATAAAAATAATTACCAGAATAAAAAATTAAGAAATAAAAAAATTAAAATTGACTACCATCAAACTGACACCAACCCATCTTGTTCTAGCAACATCCTCATCTCCAAATGGCATACTAGTGAAGAAGATCAGTAAATTTCAGTTTACATGATTCCTTAAATTGGAAACAAACTATGATTTATGTTGCATTTTTATTTTTTTAATTTTCTTTTTAGAACCATATGTTCCGATGTTAGTTTCGATTTTAAACGGTTTTAATTTTGTTTTTAATATCACAACTAAAAAAAAAAATAGATAATAAAAATAATAAAAAGTCGTAACTTGGGTTTGAATCAATGGTTCTCAATTCTTCATCATAAATAATTTAAAAATTTTTGAAAAAATTCCTCAGTTCAAACCGACGATTCTAATTCTTCAAAATAAGAAATCAAAATTTGGATATCATAGACATAATCTTGATTTCAGTTTAGATTTTTGAATTGTAAATCAGTTAATGATTTCCTTTAACCATCGACTATAATACAATCAAATCCCGTCCAATTTTATAATTTGGTTCAAACCGTGACGTTCTTTTATATTATGAATCTCATATCGAATTCTAAAAAATCATAAAATAGTATTTAAGTTTAATAAACTTTTTCAGCTAATAAATCAATATTTTGAATTAAATTTTTATATTAGATTTGAGTTCATCGCTCGCAAAACATTCTATCCTAGTCAACGTCGAACCAATTTAGGGTTCATGGCCATTCAAATGACCTAATCAAAAGGGTACATTTAAATGGCTTAACCTATCGACAGTCCTTGATTGTTCATAAAAATTAGCAGGAAAGTAGGTAAAAATTGGTGTACTATTAGCGCTCTCTCTCTCTCAATTCTCTCTCTACTATTCTTACTCTTTCTCTGACTTCTCTCTATCTTTCCATCTCTCTCTCTCTAGAGTGGGATTGCGACACATTATTAGTCATAATGGTGTATCATAATAAATGATTTCCAGAGTACACCCAAAGGTTAATGGTTAAAATTTTTATTGTATTAAAAATACTATTTTGTAAAATATTAATTTTCTGTTCATTTTTAAATTATTTTCTGTAAGGGTTTTGAGTGATCAGTGTTACGCGAGATGATCAATTCCCTTATATGACATCTGCATGATTATTCAAACCCTATTAAAAAATCTAGTTTGAAAAGTTTTCAATTCCAGAATTAAAATTTTTCCCTTAACGCAAATATACAAAAAGAGCCGTTGTCGCACTTTTATTTTATTATTAATTAATTTACTTTTTATATCTGAGGGTGGGCATAGTCAATGTTGTAGTTGTGTTTTGTTGTCGGGGATCAACTCTTTGGAAAAGACACAGAACCTGTGTCCTTTCCTTTTTTTGGTCCCTTGATTTGTGCCATGATCGGATATTCAAAATTTTATTTCAACTAATTTTGATCGAATTATTATAAAATTTCAATCAAAAGAAAACTCTCCAAATATCATTTTTATCACTATCAAAACTTAAATTTCGATTCTTAATATGAAACACTAGTATCCTTCCCATTATACCAACGAAGCGTCGACAGAACTTGTGTCCTTCCAATGTTGGCCCGGAAATGTCTCACTTATACTGCAATTTTTGCATGGTTTAATGGGTCTATGATGGGCAAAAGGAACATTTAATCTTTAAATTCTTAAAAAAAAAAAAAAGAAAATCCTTAAGGCCTCTTAGAATATTTTAGAAACAGGTGTTCATGATCATGAGGACCACTCTTGTGTTAAATCTCAACCGTTGGTGTTTGGCGGGGAAATTGAGATGGCATCCACCTAATAATAATTATTATGATTGTAAAATTGATAAATCAAAATAATATATGTGTGTGTGTTGCATTTTTATTAATATAAGAGTGCGATTATATAATTTAATTAGAAAAAATATGGAAATAATATTTAAAAATTTAAGTTTTAATTTTTTCGATACTTGACCAACTAGTATTCAGTAAAATATTTTTTTTCTATTTTTAAGATTCGAATTCAAAAAATCAATCAGAATTTAGTACCCTTATGACTAGACCAATGAGGTGTTGATATTTTTTTTTTGAGAGAATTATCTGTGGAGAAAAAAAAAATACTATTGCTATTGAATCAACTCAAAAAAAAAAAGAATAAAATATCTAATTTTTCAAATTCATGTAAGAATTATTGTAAACCTAAACCTAAACCTAAACCTAAGAATTACTCTTCATTTATTTATTTATTTAATTCTTAACTCGTCTTTTTCTTTTTTAGGTACTATACCGACCGGTATCCAGACTCATATTTCGACTAATCCGGTTTGAGACTTGCAGTGGCCCATTTAAAGGGATTACCCTTTCAACGTAGTTTTTTTCATATCCAAATCATGATTTGAATTCAAAAACTTGATTAAGAGATCTAACATTATATTCTATCAGGCGAACTGTCGATTGGTTTAACTCATATGTTTCGTTTAGCATTATTCCTGCAAAAAGTTCGGTAGGCAAGGAAGGATGCTAGATTTTGGGCAGCTCATCCAATCCGTCAGTTCCTCTTAGACAAGGCGTTGGGCTGGATCACTCTCGGATGGAGACCATGGCCCATGTCTACCTTAGCGTAATTTTTTTTTTTTTTTTGGATGTAAGTGTATTGTTTGCCACTGACCATTATTCAGGTTTCGTCCGACTACTCTGACCCGAGTATTGTTAAGCCATTCATGGATTTAGGGTTTCCCAAATCCTATTTCTCCATTCCAATAGTTAGAACCGATATCTATGGTTAAGGGAGTACAACGCCAATAGCTTCTCCCATAGGAATTTGGTGTCTACCTTGGTTTTTTAGCACACATGTTTGGGAGTCAAAATGGGGGGGGGAGAGAGAGGTTGTTGATTTATTTGACTAAAAGAAATGATTATTGATACATTTGATTAAAAAAGGGCTTAGGAAAAGGATGAAAATACAACCGAACAAGAAAGGAGAGGAAAAGAAAACAACAAGAACAATAGCGTATATAAAGATACAAACATAATCAACAACAGTGTATCATGAGACTTAGAATAGGTATATTGGCCAACACTGAGTAGCCACCATCACACTTAATAGATCTCATCATCATGTGCAAGAAGAACGTGTTCAACTGGAGGTCTAACAATGAGGAAGTTCTCGAATATAAAACCGGAAAGCCCACCACCAGTAAGAGGCCCAACCCAGTAGATCCAATGATCGGTCCAGTTCCAGTTTACAAATGCAGGCCCAAATGATCGGGCTGGATTCATCGAAGCCCCGGAAAATGCCCCACCAGCTAAGGTATTGGCACCCACCACAAGCGCAACAAGAAATGGGCCCAGCCCACTGGGAACCCCAGTCTTGGGGTCTATCATTGTGCCATAGACAGTGAACAGCAATGAGAAAGTCAGTACAGCTTCCATTAGCAGCCCTTGCCCGAGGGTTACTCCACTTGGTTGTTGTACTGGGACTGTCTGCATAAAGCGATTGCCAAAAAGACATGAGAGAGAGAGAGAGATGCGACGACACCAATTAGTTGCCTCAGACGGGTTGGACATTAGCCAGGATGGACTGAGCGCAACACCCCTTAATAAGAACCTTAAGCTAGATCTGAGTATTCCTGGGTCGAGTATTGGGCCTTTTTGTTGCTTGGCCCATGGTTACCCCTAGGAGGAGGCTATTTTTAGTCGTGTGTGCTTGTGTGTTGATACCATATATCGAACTTTGGCCCGTGGTGTAAATCCCACCTGGGAGGAGGCTATGAAAAATAAAGAAAAAGACTTCAACAAACATCTCAATTCACAAAACACATTTTGGATAAAGTTGTCATGGAAAGTAAAAAGGAAAAAAAAAAATACTATTTTGGAGGACCTGTTGGTGTTGAAGAAGCATTAGGGCTTTTGTCATACTATTGCCACCGAACTTCTTCCCAATAATTTAAATTGTCAGGTGTATCACTAAGTAAATTTTAATAATTTTTGTAGTTAAGCAATTTAAAAAAGAAATTTAGAGAAAATTTTCAAATTCACAACATTAAGGAAATTGATTTTTCAATGAATAAAAAAAATGAAAAAATTTTGGATTTCCAATTAATCTTATCTTTTGTGTAATATCATTTAAAAAAAACATATGAAATGATTCGTTTGTTGATCTCCCCATTGGTCACATCTGAAATTACTCACCTGTTCGACCCTTAATGTGCAAAATTCAAGAATTTCGTTACACAGACATAAATCAATTAATTATTAATTTATTGGACTAAAAAAATAATTATTGATAGTTTTAATACAAAAAAAAGACTTCGATGATGGATCGTCATACTCCAAAAAGGAAAAAGAGAAAAAAGAAAAACGTAAAAGCAACAATAGTGTATTTAACAATACAAGCAAGACATCAAATAGGTACCTTCTCCCCGTCCTTTGAACTCGGTCCAAGTTCGACCCAAAAAATTTACTTAGAAAAAGAAAGGGGGCGGGGGGGAACACACCCTAGTAGGTATATTTAGTTTACCCTTAACCCTAGAGTAGGCAGCATAGAAATTTAATAGCCCTCATAATCTTCTGCAAGAAAAACAGGCTGGTTTGGGGCTGGGGGTGTAACCATGAAAAAATTCTCGTAAATGTAACCGGAAAGCCCACCACCACAAAGAGGCCCAACCCAGTAAACCCAGTGTTCGGTCCAATCCCAGTTCACAAAGGCAGGCCCAAATGATCTTGCCGGATTCATTGAAGCCCCAGTAAAGGCTCCCCCAGCTAAGGTATTGGCACCAACAACGAGGCCAACAAGAAGTGGGCCCAGCCCAATGGCAGCCCCAGATTTGGGGTCCACCATCGTGCCATAGACAGTGAACAACAACGAAAAGGTTAGTACAGATTCCATTAAAAGCCCTTGCGTATAACCCACTCCACTGGCGAGCTGATGCACTGGGACAGCCTGAATAAAATAATTGCCACCAAGACGTGAGAGAGAGAGAGAGAGAGAGAGAGAGGAAATTGCCATAAGCATGACAGTTTTTAGTTGTCTTCAAGGCCATAAAACGCAAGCAGGAAAAAAAAATAGTAGTAAGCCGCATAAATGATAACAGTGTTCCATGGTTTCGTTGTACCATAACAAGTAGAGAGAGAGAGAGAGAGAGAGAGAGAGAGAGGAAATTGCGATAAGCATGGCAGATTTTAGTTGTCTTCAAGCCCATAAAATGCGAGCAGGAAAAATGAAAAAATATTGTCCTAAGCCACCTAAATGATAAAAATATACCATGGTTAATTCGTACCATAACACAGAGAGAGAGAGAGAGAGAGAGAGAGAGAGAGAGAGAGAGAGAGAGAGTTGCTACACGTTATAGTCTCTAGGTCACCATGCTTCTTCCAAATTTTGTATTCTAGGTATTGAATGGTTTGTCCAATATCGTCAATGCAAAAGAAATAAATTAACAAATTATGCTTTCAATATATAATATGCATTCATCAAAATTTTAATTTATTGACAAAGTTTAAATTTTGACAATTGCATGAGAAATGATTCGTGTGTACCAGGAGCATATAAATTTAATAACATGCTCCAAAATTATGCTTTTTTCTTTTCAGAATTTCTTTAAAATATATAAAAAAATTTTGGCCTAAACTTGTTTAATTTTGTCATCAATGCAGAAAATATTTATATGCGCCTTTGAAATCTCAAATTATCTGATTTTGTTTTATTTAATTTATAATATTTTTCATTTAAAATAAAAGCTTTTTGTAAAAAAAATATATAGAGTTTTATAAATAAACACCAAATTTCTCTCTTAAAATTGAAATTATTACTTTATTAATAATTTTTTACATTATAAAGTTACCTAATTTTCGATGAGTCTAGTTTTAGCTTTCAGAATTGTGCCTTTTGTTTGTGGTCAGAGAGAGAGAGAGAGAGAGAGAGAGGCTAGATGACTAGAGAAAAAACGAACTTACCAGTCCCCCAGTCATATACTTGAGAGAATAACAAGCCAATGTAGAAGCAGTCAACTGATCAAGCCAATAGAGTAACGATCGGATAATGGTGCAATGGCCACCAACAGTGAGACTGAACGTGACTGCCGGATTAATATGACCGCCGGAAATATGTAATCCGGCAGACACAATGCCTGATACAACTAGTGCTTGAGCGACAGCCTGATATAGCAATCCCACCAGTGAATTCCCATTTAGTTTTTCTGCACCCATAGCAATTATTCACGTAACCCACGATATTAATGAGATATGCATCTAAGGAAAATGAAATAATCATGAGCATATCAAGCTTCATAAAGATAGAGGACTATATGCTAGCAAATGAATTACCGTTGGCCATGGCGGAGCCGACGGCGGCGAAGGCAAAAAGGTAAGTGCAGATGAACTCAACAAACAAGGCTTTGAAGAAACTTCTCTGCATGATTTCTCCAACATTGCCCAAAGTTATTCTTGCCATTCTTCTTGCAAGATTTTTGAACCGCACCCCACAAAATTCTAAGTTCTAAAGATCAAGGCTTCCCAATGTTAGTGCAAAAAAATATTTCTCCTATATATAATGAAGATATTGGAGTCCCCAAAGTTATAAATGTTCTTGTAAGATTACATAAATGCCCATTGACTTTCTATCATCGGTGTTATGGCTCTTTATATTATTCCAAAATAGGAAACTTTGATACAACCCTTCTTTTATTGGATTGGATTCACCTTTTTATGATGATTTTTTATTTTTATTATTTTTAAATTTTGCTTTATATCACTACTTTAAATTAGTATTTTAAATTCAGGATTACATAATTTTAGTTTGAATCATAGCATTTTAAGTTCCTTTCCTTTGTAGTAAAATTAGTAATTCGTAAGACAAACGAAGAATATATATATATTATTAAAGGTATCGACAATCTCCTTTTTTTTTTTTTTGGAACACACCAAGGTAAAAGGCATGAGAATTTTCAAATTATCAATTTTTTCGTCGTTTTGAGATATTTTAGAATCCCGCAATCTGCGACGAAAGCAAATTCCTAATTTTTTTTTCTTTGCAACTAACCGTTAGTATTCGAATCTATTCTCTTAATAAATTAATTGATACAAACATTTAACGTCGTCAATGTCCAATGTCAAGAAGAATAAATGGATCAAATCGTAAGTGATAATCATCTCAATATGTTTTGAAAATTTTTATTTGATTTAAAGAATATATATTTTAACTAATTTAAAACTATTCAAATTTGAAATATTCTAATTTTTTTTTTCCTTTTACTGATATGAACCGTGTCATAAAATTTTGTCGTCTAGTTATTAATTCATTCGATTCATATATCATTAATCGTAATTAATTAATTAATCAGGACTTTCTCTCTCTTTCACTCTCCTACTCCCAACCCCACAAAAAATAATAAGTCATCTTTTTTTTTTTAATCACCAACTGAAATTATTTTGTGATAATATGACTCATTACCCTTGCCGAAAATGATGTATAATCCTACAAGAGATGCATCCCTACTCCTTAAATTCTTGAAAAGTAACTTAACTTGGAAGCTCCGCTGATTAATTAATTAGATTATGCCCTAAAAATTTAATGCTTTTTTTAGAATTGAAGTCTGCTAGAATAAATAGAATAGTTTTATTTCTACTCCTTTATTCAAATATGGCATTTATTTTTAATATATATATATATATATATATACACATATATATTGATATAAAAAATTAGGTCATGAATGGTATGGGATAGAGACCACCAAGTACCAATGTGTGAGGTTGGCAATTGATTTCCTAGAAGAACCAAGTACATCAAAGTCATTTTACAGTGGATATATGTCTAGTTGGCATAGAAACCAAGTATGTTTTCACTTTTTCCTCCCTCCTTCCCTCTCCGTCGCTTTTGTCGAACTTCAAGTACATTGGCATTTGAGTTGACATTATCATGATGGAGATTTTATTGTGTTTGTTTGGGTCCCATCCGTTACCCGCAGAAAGGGAGAAAATTAATTTTAAGAGCCAAAATTTAAAAATTTACAGATGGGCAATCAATTTTGATTTTCTAATGGTTAGAGAGAAACTTTTTAATAGTACAGTTTTGGATGAAGTTACAATTTTTGTCCCCAGGTGAAATGAGTATCTTGTCTCTGATCTCTCTCTTTCTCTTTCTATTCTTTTTTTATTTTTTGCAGTCGATCTCTTTTCTCTCTCTCTCTATTTTCATAGTGAAAATAGAGAAACTACATAGGAACAAAAAGAGAAAGGATTTATTAAGAGAAAAGTGAGAAAGAGAGAAAAATGAAGGGAGGAAATAGAGTTTAGGGATACAACAGTCGTCACAGTCACTATAATGATGGTGGGGGGAACCATAGATTCATCCAAGTCAAAAAGTTTTGGTCTTACTACCCCTGGTAAAAATTGAGAAAGCAAAAGAAACGTAATGTTAAGATCAATCACACCAAGCTGTCAGGGCTATTTTACCTTTGGAAGTAAGAATAGGGTCCGGTCCTAAGTTTGTATTCCCACCGGGCCTCTCCAATTTCATGCCATCCTCCAACTTACGTACCCTATTCCAATAGTGAAATTTGAATTATGCTCTTGAATAAAAGGAACAAAAACAAATTAGTGGGACCATTGGTTTAGGGTACAACCCCATGAAACCAAACTAATTGTTCAACATAAATTTCAATCCAATTCCAAATATGGGCAAAGTTCTTTGTGTGCTAAGATTAGGTTGTGGACCAAAGAGTTTCAGACTTCAAGGAACTAATATAGAGTTGAATAGAGGAATTGTTTAAAAGGTGACTCGGTGTGAATTTCGACTCTTAAGGATGTTTCTCACCATCCCCTACCCCTTGGAAGAAGCCAAAAAAGGGAACAAAGAAAATTGTGCGGCAAAATTTATAGCCTAGTAAACCATTGTTCCCTAGTTCATCATGACTCCCACCATTTTGGGCAGTACTATTTTTCCCCACTCCTTTTACTACTACACCTTTTTAATTTTATAGTCACCCGATTCAATTTTTCTAAAGAATATGGTGTGGGCATATAATAGTAAATTTTAATTATGTTCTTAGCGTATAAAAAAATCAATTAATCATAGTTCTCATTTAATCCGTTTTTCCCTTCACAAGTGGTAAGTCCTTTCTCTTTCTCTCTCTCTTGTTGGTTAAAATTGTGACAAGAGATAAAAGAATTTTCAACAAACGAAAATCTCAAATTCAATTTTTGATAATAGAAAAACAGGTATTGGAGAGTACGTCTTTAAATTTTATCTCATAATACTCAAATAGAATTAATCTAAATATCAATAAAAATACCAAAAAACTAAATCTAGCACTAGGAGGAGGGTTACCCTAGATTTTTTTAAAATTATATGATTTATTTTATTTTCTAATATAAATTTTAATATTTTCCACTAAGAAGGTTTGAAGGGATTCACACATTTATGAGGTTGTGTAGTTTTTTCTTTTGGTCTCTTACTCCCGGTATCCGAATTTTTGTTTCGACTAATTCGAGTTAACCTAACTGTCAGGTTTCCTACAAAGGGGGAGATTTTCTAAAGTAGTTTTTTACGTTCCCAATGTGGCTTAAACTCGAATACTTGATTAAGGAACGTAGAGTTTTTCTCACTGCGTCGATTAACCTTTGGTACGAGATTGCGTTGTTGTGGTGCACTCTTTGTTGAATTGTTGTTGAAGGGATGCAACATGTTAGTGATTTTTTTTCATTAAAATTGCTTTAATATCAGCACCGTTGCTTCATTCTTTCCTAAATTTGTTTTCCAAGTCTCTACTTTGCTCTGTTTCATTGTCTTGATTGAGACAGACATTTTGGCCAATCATTGGGTGTTGGGCGTTGTCATACAATGGTGGACAAATTTTGTTGATAACTAGAAACAATTATAAATCCAATTAGTTTGTGCTTCAACTTCAACAAAGTTATAAAAGGAAAAAAAAAATAAAATAAAGAAAAGAAAAGGGGTTTATCAAAATAATGCCCAAAAAATTATATGAGCTAAAAAAATAAATAGACTGAATTTTATATGGCAGACTAACATATTTTTAATTTTTTTTAATTGATTTAAGATGTATTTTTACTCATTCAAAATTATTCAGATTTGAAAATTTTTATTTTTTATTAATATATACATATTATATTTCATCGGGCAGTATATATTTTTGGTTTACCCCCCTAATTTTAGATATGAATTTGTCGATCCTTGGAGCCTACTCTTCGCATATACCAGTTGTTCCCCAAAACCCATGAATGAGATTATGATATCTGACTTCCCAATTGGTATACGGTAGTTTGTCAAAGAGAAGGGAAGTAGGGTTTGTCATATTTCAGGTATGAAATCTGGGGTCCACCATTTTTGAGCTGCTGCATCATGTCAACTGGTATAGAAGATGCTGGTTCATCTTTC
This sequence comes from Dillenia suffruticosa, assembly GCA_033439265.1. Taxonomy (NCBI): domain Eukaryota; kingdom Viridiplantae; phylum Streptophyta; class Magnoliopsida; order Dilleniales; family Dilleniaceae; genus Dillenia; species Dillenia suffruticosa. Next base: position 11,513,894 of record JAVTVX010000037.1, on the reverse strand, counting down.
CTATTTGTAAATGTCTGACAGCGTGAAGACGGTCAAAATCAATCAAACATGGCAAAAGAAGAACTGTTTCCTGTTACATGATGGTGACAACGCTGGTCAGGAATTATAACATTAAATTTTTAGGGTAGCTTTAGCCTCACCGGAATAATATCTGGTATTTTTTTTATTGGTTTTTTTTTTTCATTAGACTAAGATTATGGTTCTTTGTAATCATGGTCGCTGGAAATGGGACTTGGCATGCATATCAGAGTCACAATGCTTATGGTTTAGAACCGACGTTTAGTTGATTCGTTCATCGAACACTAATATTTTTTAAATAAAATTTTGAATTCAACTCTTGTATACGACGGAAATAAGTGCGAAAGAGTTTTATTGTATAAAATTCTAATATGATTCAAATCGGATTTATTGTTATTATCGAATATTAATTTTTTTTGTTACACATTGAGATTTAAACTCGAATCTATTATATGGGGAAGGGGGAAGGAGGAAGGTGTCACCGGATCTACTGTTATTATCGAATATTAATTTTTTTGTTACATACTGAGACTAGAATTCAAATTTATTACATGGGGGAGGGGGAGGGGGAAAGCGCCACTTGAGCCACAGCTCATTAACATTATCGAATATTAATAGTTTATATATATTACAACCGCACATAATTTATATATACATCGAAAAAAAAGAGGTGAGCAGCCCAAAAATCAAATGGGCCTTGCAAATGCAGCACTTGCCTTTCATATGGGGCATGTGGGCCGACAAATGGAACTGTTGGGCCAGACGGAGGGATAGATCCATTAATTATTTATATCTTGAAAACGAGAAAGCTCAGGGAATGGATCAGAATACAACAAACAAAGCAGATGGTAGAAGACTAGCAAGCCCAAGATAGAACTAATAACTCTCTCTCTCTCTCTCTTTTTGGGTTAACTCTCTCTCTCTCTCTTTCTTCTTTTTTTTTCATACCGGATGAATCGACTCTGATTAAGAGATTTAGGACCCATCAGGCCAACTCTCATCATGTCCGGGAATAGTTTGATGGGTTCTAATGATGAAAAAGTTCTCATAGACGAAACCAGCAAGCCCACCACCAATTAGAGGTCCAACCCAGTAAACCCATTGATCGGTCCAGTCCCAGCTCACTAAGGCAGGCCCAAATGATCTTGCCGGATTCATCGAAGCCCCTGAAAATGCGCCACCAGCTAAGATGTTGGCACCCACTACAAACCCAACAAGAATTGGGCCGTTCCCATCAAGAGAACCCTTTTTGGGGTCCACCATTGTGGCATAGACCGTGAACAACAATGAAAAGGTCAATACAATTTCCATCAGAAGCCCTTGGAAATAGCCCACTCCACTTCCAAGGGTAATTGCCGGGGTAGTCTGCATAAATAATTACCACGAAAAAACATATGAGAGAGAGAGAGAGAGAGAGAGAGAGAGAGGTAATTGGACTGGGTTTTAGCCTAAAAATAGGGCATATGAACTCACGAGTCCTCCGGTCATATAATAGAGGCAAAGGCAAGCCAATGATGAAGCTATCAATTGATCAATCCAGTAGAATACTAATCGGATGATGGAGCAGTGTCCGCCCACCGCGAGTCCGAGGGTGACCGCCGGATTAATATGACCGCCGGAAATAGCTAACCCGGCAGACACCATGACTGCCACCACTAGTGCATGAGCTAAGCCCACAAAGAACAGGTTCACTAGCGAACCTCCACTTTCTTTATCTGCCCGAAAACGAAAACAATACGACCCTTAATCTAAAAAGAGAATGTAAAAGCTTGATCATATATGGAGGCGAGGTGATTACCGGTGGCCATGACAGCACCAACGCCGACGAAGACGAAGAGATAGGTGCAGATGAACTCAACAACTAAGGCATTGACGAAATCTCTCCGCAGAATTTCTCTGGAACTGCCTAAGGCTATTTTGGCCATCCCTCCAATTAGAGTGATCACAAGTTCTTCGGGACTTTGCTCACACTAATGCAGATCTCCAAGACAAGAGGAAGTCTTCACTTCACCGTGTGAGTGCTCATGCTCACATAATACTCCATATTTAAAGAAGTATGATTGGGGTCCACACCATGCATGGTTCAATCAACTTTGCAAATAAATCACTATTTTAATAGTACGATAATACCCATTTGACTTTAATATGGTATAATATGATTGTGTCCATGTTACAAAATGTGTATATATTTTTGTGCATCAGATGATAATACTATAGGCTAATCCAACATTAAACTTCTATAATAAGATGATTGCACAATCAAAATTATTAATTTTTCAACACAAATATAGAATTTGCTAAACTTACGAAAAGGGTTCTTGGGTTCGTTACAGTTTCTTTATACTACTCGGTATTGAATACCAAATTTAAAGTTGAAGTCGCACGTTTTTCTTGAACCATCAAGCAAAGAGAATTAAATTAAGTTCTACACTTTAAGAAAGATAGGTTAATTTCGAGAATCTTGAAAGATGCAATTATGAGGGTAGAGTGAGAAATGACCAAGGATGCAATCTTTGCGCCAATGCACTCCTCGAACGAGGATCCAGTTGAACCATCGGCTCTAATATCAAATGAAACAGCCGAATATTTTAGAAGTCTAAACTCAAAAAAAATTCTATCGTTTGATTCGATATTCGAGCGAATACTTCTATAATCCAAATTCTTGAAACATCTTCAACTCATGTATTTAAAACTCTACAAGCCACACTAACAAATGTATCATTCTTGATTTATAAAAATACTAACCAGATCCTTCTCTTTCTATTTAAACTTTGTTATTCTCTTGGAACAACGTTGTTGTGAGAGAGAAGTTGGGAGAATTGATATCGGATTTCTTTTTTTTTTTTGGTAAGGAAAAAATATCGGATTACTAGTGTCCTGGTTAATATAGAATTTGTCCTGCACTAGAACAAGCGTTAAAGAGATAAGGATTAGCTGTATGATACCATATTCAACTTACACTATTAGAAAACATATTTTCAGTGATTGAAAAATTCGTCGTTAATACTTTTCAGTAACAGATTAGCGACGGAAAAAAATTTATCGTTGAAAACCATCCTACTAAATATCAGCGACAGAATACTATCCGTCGCTGATAAAAAAAAAAAGTAATGGATTTCAATCTATCACTGATTTTTGAGTTATAAGGAGAATGTGGGCGGCTCCACGCCCACCCGCTGACCTACCCGCCCCCACCCCCGCGCCCTACCCGCCCATGTGCTGCCTCCTTTAACTTGTGAAAATTCTTGCTCCAGCACTTCCGTGTGGCTTTGAACCTGTGCACGGAGAAAAGCTAACAAAGTTACAACCATCAGACCACACCTACAAAGTCTACTCATATTGTTTTTTTTTTTATTATTTGTTATGTTTAGATCACAATTTTTTTAATAATAATAAAATATTATAAAAAAATAATTTATTATAAATTAATAAATTAATAAATAATTAGCTTAAAATAAAATAATAATTTTTTTAAAAAAAATTATATTATTCTCCTACAAAATAAAATAACAAAAAAAAGTAAAAGAATTTTTAAATAAAAAAATAAAAAAATAAAAAATCCGTCGGTAATTCGTGACTGAGAGCTGTACGAATTTTTTTTTTGAATTTTTTTACTGTTTACCACATTAGCAATGGAAATTTTCTTTTTTTTCTCTCTCGATAATAATCATATGCAACTTAAATACTCACACTTTCATTTTTATTTGATATTTCCTACAAAAAAAAAATTATTTGATATATAATTTTTATAAAAAAAATACAAAAAATAAATCATGATAAATTGAATTAGTTCGATTTTTTTCTAAACAGATTTAAATACTTATTGTTAAATATATATATTATAATTTTATTAAAATTTTCTTACATTTTATAAAGATCACATGTAATTGACTCACCAGGTGCAAACCATAATGTTATTGTTAAATACTAATAATTATTATAATTTATATGATTTATTGTTATATATATATATATATATATGATTTAAACACTTATAATATTATAATTTTATTGTTAGATAACTCAAACCCAATTTTTATTATAAAACTTTTAGATTAATTGAATAAATATAAATAATTAAATTCACTAATTTCTTTTAATAAAATTTCCTTATGAACTTAGTTTTTCACTAAATTCATAGTTTTCTTTTTCAACTTTGTATACTACCCCATATGCCAACGCCAAAATTTCAAAGTCATTTAAAGAGTAGACTATAAAATTTCAAAGAGCTAAATTCTTAATTTTATGAGAAAAGTTATGCAAAATATTCTCGAACCTCAAATTTGCTTTTATTGAGGAAAGTGTATCTGGACTAATAAATTAATTATTCGCAAGTCATAAAATTTCTACTCTCTCCTTCTATTCTTTAGAAATATATTTTTGTTCTAGATATAAAAATAATTCCTAAGTTTTTACTGTATTTTTAAATTAAATATGATATTTTCTATTCCCTACATGTTTTTCTATTATTGTATGTCGTTTTTTATATAAAAGAATATGAAAACACAGATACCAAGATAATATACCATAAGATATCTGAAAAATCAATATATCATTATAAAAAATTCATATAAAATGATCTAAATCTTACTCTTAACTGATTACAGAACTATATTAACAAATGCCGCAATGACTCACGGTGATGGTTGCGGTTCACGAATCCTTCTTTTATTCCTCTCTATCCATATAAAATAAATACAAATACAGTAGAGGTATTTGAAAACTCTATTCTACCAAAACAAATATTTAGCGTAAAAGGTCTCCTAAATATCTAACCAAAAGATAGAAAAGATCATAGAAATATAGTTCGCGATGATCAATCTTCAAACCACCCTCGAGAAGCGATTAATATAAAAATAGAATACTAAGGATATGCAATTAACATCAGAATAGAATACTAAGTTAGGTTAAGTGTCATCTTATTTGTTAACCTCTTCACATAATTATAATTAAGTTATTAGTGTTAATAACCGGTCATCAACATCATGCGCTCTCTTTACATGCATGACAAGTGGACTTCACCTCATCACCACTGATGATAAACAGTAATAGAAGTCATTTTCTAATGAAGATGTCTTCGCAGGCTCGGAATTGGAAGATGCTTTCGAACCTTTTTCCATTTCATTTTCTCTCACTTCCCCTCTATCGCTTACTGAGCTTTTGACATGATTACAGTAGAGATGCTTCCCTGTCTGGATCTCAACGGTGACTAGCAAAAAGCAGTGTCAAATGGAGAAACCTTTTTATCAAACAACGATCAATTTAATAGATAAAGATATTATATCTTATAATCAAATTCATATTCGAGATTAGAGAATAAAAAAAATTATATTGAAAAAATTTCTTATTAAATTGATTCTGATAACATTCGAATCGAATTATTTAAAACATAATTCTAAACACCAATCGATTAAAAAAAACCCCTTTTGTTTTCATTAATCCAACTCATGTTTCTTTCCCGTGGGCTATTATTTTTGCCTTTGAAATTATGGGCTATTTTTCTTTGTCCAAGTAGAGATCGTTGTTATCCTCTTTAGACATTATTATAAAATTTTCTTTTTATTATAAAATATCTTATTTGAGTTACACATATTAATTTTAAAATAATCTGTTACCATAATTCTATCAAAATAATAAATAGTGAAAATATTCTTTTTATAGCTGAATAGTCGAGAATGATGACCATTAGAGCCTTAGCACTATTAAATATTATGACATTATTTGCTTCACTATATTGAAAACTAAAGTTAAATTTAGTTTATATTAAAAAATTAATAATATTAAAAATTATGATATATTATTAATTTTTTTAAAATTAATTTTAATTGTAATATTTTGTAAAAAAAAAAATTACAAAAATAGAAACAAAATGAGGCAAATTTCTATTTCCCAAACAAGCTTTTGTCCCGTATTTTATTTTGTTCTATTTATAATATTTTAGAGATAAGATATAAAAGTCTTTACTTAAAATAATATAAAATCTTTTTTATAAATAAACAAAAACAATTATTATATAAATAAATTTTGACACAAAAAGTAGCTCATCAGCATTGGAAGTTTCATCGGAGCAGAGTTTTTTTTTTTTTTTTTTCCTGTATTATGACTGCTGTTTAAAAATCTATCACATATATTAAAAGGAAAGGGTATTTATTTTTCAATTTTTAATTTTAAAATTGAGTCATCTTCAAAAGAAAAAAATAATAATAAATAGAAAAGGATACCAGAACAATCGTGCCAAGCTCCCATGGCTATGGCTTCTCTTTTACTATTTAATGGCTGAGCAAAGTTCTTGCTGTTCTCTGACTAGGCATCCCTAGTTTCATGTGACATTCCGACTCATGTACCTCATATTTTAATAGTAGAAGAATGAATCCTTTGTTGCATCAAATGGTGAGGCTAGTTGTGGGTACAACCAAGCAAAGCAACTTCCATGTCCAAGAAAGGTCAATAGGGTGCTTAAATTAGGTTGTACATCTTGGACAAGAAGCGATCATAGCCCAACTTGAATTTTTGCTGAAAGTAGTCTAGTCAGTCTATTTGTCCTTTAGTTCATCATGACTCCACCCTTTGGCTCTACCCTACCCTAAATCATGATATATTGCACAATTTGATAGTTGATGTCATTTCCCATTGCCTAAAGTTGTCTCTTTTTTCTTTTTCTTTTTTTTTGTGGGACTACCCCTTTTTTTTGGCTTTCTAATTGTGTTTTCCATAATTTGAAGAGTTGATTTTCACAACTTTCACATTCCTCAATCATCACAACATTTGATTGTGGTTCCCCCTTCCTTGGTTCCTTCAAATCATTTGTTAGTTTAGATTATTTATTCAAAATTTTCATATTTATAGCTCCATTAAAACATTATATATCCAAAGAAAGTTCTAATAATCAAATAAGCTAATGCCCTCAACTCTTTCTGCTCTTACGGGTAAAGAATGAATCCCTTTATATTACTGGGCGAAGTAAAAGATCGATGGTTTTATCTTTCTTGTCTTGTGATAAAAGAGAAGAACAAGAAATTCAGAAAGGAAGTAAGCCGGATGGACAAAAAACTCTTTTATCTTCTAAGAAAAGGAAGACCATTAGCATCCTCTCGTAGAGAATTTGCATGATTCCTGGTGGGTGTGAGTGAAGCTCAAGCAAGCCAGCCGGAGAAGGTTCTCCATATTTGCGAGAAAATCTGTCCCTCTGTCATCCTCTCTACAAGTGTCGTCCACTGAGTTCACTTTAGTGTCTTTCAAATGCTTGCTACGTTTACGTGTGTGTAACTTAAATATTATCATTTTCATGAACTATCAACAAAACAACAACAAAAATTATAAAACCACCACATAAGGCCCAACTCTTTTGTTGGGCCAGATGGAAGGGCCCATAGAACGCTCTTGGCCGGGGTATAGAGAGAGATAATTAAATTATTTATAGATTTAATATTGGTAAAAAGGTCACCATACAAGAAAGAAAGTAGATTTAATTACAATACAATATTGGGCAAGACTAGTTGGCAATATAGAATAGACCACTCTCCTCATCATTAGGAAGAGAAATACGAGGGGTTCTAGGCATGAAAAAGTTCTCATAAACAAAACCAGCAAGCCCACCACCACTGAGAGGCCCGAGCCAGTAAACCCAGTGGTGGGTCCAGTTCCAATTCACCAAGGCAGGCCCAAATGATCGGGCAGGATTCATTGAAGCCCCCGAAAAGGCCCCACCTGCAAAAATGTTGGCGCCAACTATAAGCCCAGTAAGCAATGGGCCTTGCCCATCCAGAACTCCTTTTTTGGGATCTACCATTGTGGCGTAGACGGTGAACAACATCGAAAAGGTCAATATATGTTCCATTAGAAGTCCTTGCATGTACCCCACTCCACTTGCAAGTTGATGTATTGGTATTGTCTGCATAAATAATTGCCCAAAAAACATGAGAGAGAGAGTGTGTGAATAAGTTGCAAGTTAACAAATTTTGGAAAGACTTAATGTAGCATAATTGTTATATTCAATATAATATATATATATATATATATATATATATATATATATTTTAATTTGATTTAAATATTATCGGATTTAATTTAGAGAGAGTTTTTCGAATATAATTTTTTTTCGTTTTCAAGTTTCAAACTCGAAACTTGATTAATAGATTTAGTACCAGTCATTTGATTTGATTTAGTAGTATAATTGTTATATTCAGAAATTCTTACCCTGTCTTGAATCAATACTTTGTGATTTAAGGAATATGAACTTACCCTGCCTCCGGTCAAATATCTGAGTGAAAGGCATGCCAATGAAGAGGCCAACAATTGATCAACCCAGTAGAGTACTGAACGGAGGACGGTGCAGTGTCCGCCGACGGCAAGACTAAGGGTGACTGCCGGATTGATATGACCACCAGAAATGTGTAAACTGGATGATACCATCACAGCTACAACTAGAGCATGTGCCATCCCCACAAAGAACAAATTTGCTAGTGAACTTCCATCCAATGTTTCTGCAAAATACAAACAATACAACTAAGGCCCTTGGAGAGAAGGAAATGGTAACTAAATTTGGTTGCAATTTCTAATACTAGTCTTGTTTTTTAAAAAAGAGTGGGAAAATGAAACTGCGACGGTCAGCAACATGGCAAAACACACACGCACAAAAACAAGAGAAGCTTGATGCAGCAAATAAATTACCAGCAGCCATGGCGGCGCCGACGCCGGCAAACTCATAGAGGAAGGTGCAGATGAACTCAACAAGTAAGGATTTGAAGAAATCTTTCTGCCAGATTTCTTTCTTGTTGCCTAAAGTTATCCTGGACATCTCGTTCCAACGATGCAAAATCATAGACACAATTTTTAGAGAAATGGGATTGAAGGGCGTTCTCTAGTCTCTAAAAGAAGACTTCACAAGGTGAATGTGAGAGCCCTTTCTATTAACTCTTTATATATATAATAAACATAGTTAGATTGAATTCCACACCATACTCATTGAAGCAGAATGTGCATCCGTGCAATTGAATTTGCAAATTTGTGAAATTGCAAAAATGCCCATATGTATACAATATAGGATATTACAAAATATTTATATAGAAATACTAAGATAATAGGAAAAAAAAAATACAAGATACGAAGTCCAAGCTCATTTTTACATGATTTGCTCATTTTTTTTCCAACTATAAAGGGAAAAATAAGATTAGATTTTAGTAATTATATTTGCATAATTATTCTTTTATTAAAATTTTATCATAAAAAATTATTTAATGATTCCCACATTTGAGGAATTTTTGTTCAATTTTTTTTTTTTTTTTTTTTTTGGGGAGGTTTCCACTTTTTCCCTCTCTTTCAATACGAGGAGCTTCGAGTACATTTGACATTTGAGTCGACACTATTATGTTCGAGACGAGACCCTTATGAGAAGCATTAGTAAAGCTAAACGTTTTCCAAAGATATCGTAAGGAGGTCTCCAAATCTATTACTTAGTTTTGTAAGCATTTGCCTAAAATATATTTAAATTTTATATAATTTTATTTATAATAATAATATATAATTATAAATTAATTTCATAATATTATTGGTTACAAAGTTGAATGGGGGGAGCATGAGGTAAGTGTCCTATCAAAATTTTTTAAAAACATATATATATTTAAATGTATTTGAATTTTAAAAAATTTGTAATTCTCATCTTCTGAAATTATAGTATTAAAAATATATTATATTTTATATTATTCTTAATATAAAATTTAAATTTCCTCCATACGGAGGCAGCATACATCATACATCATGTATACAAGTTTTACATATTTTTGAACACCACAAAACCCAAAACCCATAATCTCTTATCTACATTTTAATTATTTATATTAAATTTTATATCGAATAATTTAAATTTTAGTTTATTAAAATATAAACATAAAAAAAATCAATTTCCCTTTTTTAAAATTTAATATAGAACCAAAAAAAAAAAGGAAAAATATAAAAATAGAAAGCTTTCATTTGACTAGTGCCGATTAAAAATGAGCGGAACCTCCAAGGATGTTCTTTTGGTTTTGAGTAGTAGAGAGAATAAAATCCATATTGAGAATCAGCAGACCAAAACAACGTGGGCCTAAACAACGTTGGTACAATACGACGAATGGAATGCAAGCAAAGAAAAATTATTCAACATCAGCATAATTTATCCTGAAATAGGGTTGTAAAATTTTATTCACATGGCAAGAAATCTGTCCTAATAAAAAAGCATCATAACAAAATGAGAAAGTGGACTAAAAAAATATGCTACAAGAATTCAATTTAATTTTAATTTATAATCAGATCAAAATTTAGTATTAGAGAAACAAGAGAGTGAGAGATTAACTATGAATTTCGAGTAAATATATATATATATATATATATATATATTTAAATTCAAATTTTATTTAAAGGGTATCGATGAATCACCTGACAAATTAGGTATTGTTTGAGTAATACTTTATCACATAGCAATAAAGATTTCACTCTCATTCAGTCTTTCGGTTCTCCAAACATTCTCTCAATTCTCCGTTTAGAGCAAAATAGTGAAGATTTAAATCATATTTTGGGGGAGTAAATTATACATCTTCACGAGAAAAGACTATATAGCCTGTGATTTTCCATTTACCCTTTTAGAAAAATAACAATTCTCTCTCTCTCTCTCTCTCTCTCTCTCTCTCTCTCTCTCTCTCTTATTGCAGCTTCCTGTCTGGTGTGCAAGCACCGTACATTATGGAGATTGATTCCTCAAATTGTACCTTACCTCCCTCTTACTTTCCTCTCTCTTGAATGTTTCCGGTTGGTCCTCCTTTCTATTATGTCTTTGGAAGTAGAAATTGTATGGAGGGACGTGCATGGCAAAACGATTTTTAAAGAAAAGTAAAATTCAAACTATAAGGGGATACTGCGCGAAATGACAAATATTATAATTATTTGGAATATATTCTTTTTTAATGAATTTCAATTACATTATTATGACATTTACCATAGTTTTTTAACGATATTTTTATGATTTTACTCTACATTTTGAGTTTTTTTTTAATATTATTAAAAATGTATAATACTAAATTATTTTCTCAAAAAATTTTAGGAAACAGTTGACCTTTGTAGCACTGGCAATTGGGTTGGGTTGGACTGGCCCGAACTCAAACAATTTTAGGGTTGGGCCAAACTTGGACATATTATTTAGACACATTTTAATTACAGGTCGAGTCTGGATACCGTTTAGCTCAACTTATTTAAAATCAAATATTTTTTTGTATATTTAAGAATATTATGACTTTGATAATTTTAATGTATTACTCTTGATATAATTTTTTTTTAATTTTATATAATATTATTATTATTAATTTTCATAATAATGTATATAATTTTTAATTTGATATGGTGTTATTTATTTTATATTTTATTTTGAATAATTAATATATTTTTATTTTATATTTATTATAATATAAAATGGATTTAAAATACAAAAGATCAAATTTATGATTTAAACTCAAATTTTATCCGAAACGGATCCAAAACCCTTTTAATTATTTGGGCCGGGGCTCGAGCCTCAACTCTTCAACCTTTTTCAAGCCAGGCTCAGGTTCAGGCTCAAGCTCGAATCTATAAAATTTTAAATGGGTCGAGCCACGGGCTTTATAAAAGCTTGGCTCATGAAGATGGATTGTCAGCCCTAGTCCTTTGTCATGCCCCTAACTCTACTCATGTTGACACCATAATTTGAAAAAAAAATTTAAAAAAAATGAAAAAAAAACAAACTTTTTTGGATTGAATAGTCGAGTATTCTACCGCTTAATCAGAAATCTTGAATTTGAATATTAAAAATAGAGAAAAAGAATTTAGAAAACATAATCTCTTAATGGGTCCCACAGTATTTAGACCGAATTAATTGTGTAAAATTCAGATACTGATCAGTTCAATACCCATAAAAAATTAAAAAAGAAAATGGACAAAGTAGGTCGATTTCTCATTAATAAAGAATTATTGATAAAATAATAACTTTAGTCTTTTCTTAAATGAATTTAACTTTTATTAACAACTATTTTTTAAAAAAACTATTTTAATTAAAAATATTGACAATAAGACATTTCATATAGGATCTTTTACAATGGGTCATTCAAAAATAATTTAAGATTTTGTTCAAAGGCGTCTTGTACCCTGTGGTTCCATCCATGCTCTAATCACTTGCCATTTCATGTGTTAATTGGTAAGTCATTCAATTTTCTTAATTTTTGAGTAAATTTCCTTAGGGCCATGTTAAGAAATTCATTATTTATAGTCACATGAATCATTAAAAATTTCAAAACTCATGTCAAATTGATATATTTATATATAACATACACTTTAATGGATTATGCAAAGAAAAAATGAAAGTGAAGATTAAAATTTTTAAAAAAATAATTATTTAATGAATTATTTAATAATAAAGTCTGACGTAATATAATATATATATATATATATATTATTGAAGGGACATAATTTCATTAATTCTATGATGAGAATTTAGTTCGGTCGGTTTCGAAGTTACCCGACCCGAAATTTCCAACGGGTCATCCAGCGATCCTCTCTAAATCACAGGCCGCAAGTCCAAAGTTCTCTGATCTCATTAATTTCCCGAAACTATGACTAGGGTTGGACCAAATCGCGTTAACATTGTGACATCTGGTGGTTATGGTGAACTTCTTGATCAAATCTTTCTTTTGATGAGTTTCTAGGGTTTCGAACTTATCCGACCCGAAATTTCCAACGGTTCATCCACCGATCTTCTCTAAATCACAGGCGGCAAGTCCAAGCCCCAGTTTTCTCTATCTGTAATCTTTGTCCTGATCTCATTAATTTCCGAACTAATGACTAGGGTTCGACTAAAATTGCGTTAACATTGTGACATCTTGTAGTTATTGTGAACTTCTTGATCAAATCCTTCTTTTGATGAGTTTCTAGGGTTTCTGCTAGATAATTCAAATGGTGACTTTGAATGAATTCACAAAATTTAAGAAATTTTTCACAATTTGATGGGTCATTAGGTTTTGTGAATTTTGACGTTGGTTTGAAATGTTTCATTCCCAAGATAGTGATTTTGTATTGGTTTGCTTTTCTTCATTGCTCATGAATTTTTTTTTTCTACCAAGAATCTCTATATTCTGCTTGATTGTCTTTGAGACTTGACATTGAAATTCGTCAATGATAGTGCGGTGGAATTGTTGATAAGTAGAAGAAACGATGAATAACTTTGATTTCTCTTTCACATTCGACAGAGAGAACAATGGGGTCAAGAGAAGAAAAATATGTTTTTGATCAGCTACTCTTGCCATATACTGCTTGTTTTCTTAGTCCCTTTAATGGGGTTTTGATTATGACCTCACGGTTGGGTTTATGCTGATGAGGGAAAGTCATTGGCCACCGTTTTTGATCTGGTGTGGATCATATCAATCGACTGTTATGGCATTTGCGGGATTTGTGCTTCTGGTCCAGCTTTTTTGAACGACAATGTCAAATATAGTCATAGGTTTTACTAATGAACAATGCTAATGAACAATGTGTGTAGGAATGAAGAATAGGTCAGACATGGTGAGGGATGTTTCATGTTATTAGCACCTTGGAGACTTAATTGACTGAGGTTTTTGTTTTTTATCCATTCACCAAAATTGACCATAGGCACCAAATTGTGAATGACCATATTTTAGCATATGTGATACCACTATTGACCAAAAATTTGAGATGCTGAAACCCTAATTTTGGACTTTTGGTGCATACATCACAGTCTAAATGGTTCAATATCTAAGGTCACAATTCTGGGTGCTGTTTGAAATCAAGAGACCATAACTTTACCACAACGGATTGTAGCTTAGTAAGTTGCTATATGGATAGGACAATGTACCACAACACTTTGCTTCCTGTTCATATCTATTGCTTGATTTACCTCCCATTATTTTTTTTTGTTCTTCAGAATTGTTTTGACCTAAAAACTTTAACTTGTGCTGATGGCAAATCCTGTGCTATATTGCATCAGAGTGCATGGCATGCTAGAGAAGAGACTTTTGCTTCCAAGGGTATCTTAGGAGTTTCAAGGTCTTTCTTTCCTTGATCATTCTAATTCTTGATTGCCAAGTATTTTGCAATTGTCACACTTGTTATACATTCAATGTAGGAGCATAGTTTTAGTTCAGCCAAACATGAATTTTATCTCATATAGCAACTTATGACAGTGTATGAGATAATTGATCCTCACACAATGAAGTTCATAGAGGTCCTTTCTTGCCATGATCGTTCACTTCATGTTCATTATTTCTGAGCATTTTATTAACAGCCAGTTTTTAGACTCAAGCACAAACTCTCTTCTATCAGACCATTGTCATGTTGGCACGGCACTGCAACATGTACTGGATTCCGTCGATCCACATCTGTTTTTCTTCTTTATTTCTGCATTCGAATTCAATTATTCTATCTGATGTTATTACTCCAAAGTATGCTCTTTTCTCTCCAGTCTCCTCTTCTCTTCCAGGCCATGGGGAAATGCTACTATAGACTTCAGAGACTGCACCTGCAATAATGAGAAAGCTGCATTAGGATCAAAGGTGATTGTGAAAGGATTGTACATGACATAGTGGTTTTGCTTACATTTCTTCTTTTTCGTGAATGTTCCTACCATGACCTTGCTTTTCATTTTTGCAACGACCTGCTCATCGACAATTATGCAGATTGTTGAAAAGAAAAAGATTGAGATAGAAAAAGTCTAAGTGCTACTTTGTTCTCCTTTTTACCTGCCAATTTGAATTTATGTTGAAAGAGACTTGCTTCCAGTGCAGATCTCCTGTTTATCATATACAGATATATTATGTATTACAGTCTTAACCTCAAGGAACAACATTTGTGCCTTATATAGGTAAGTGTACCTTTTCTTGTACGTTTGAGAAGTTCACCACCTTTCGCAACAAAGTTCAATGCTGCAGAGATGTTTACATCACCAGCTTGTTCATCAGCCTGGGTGAGGTTTGTGGTCCCATAACCCATCTGCAGTCTTGCCCTAAGAGTCGCAGCTCCCCGTAATGCTGCACCAGCGTTGGTAAAGCATCAAGACTAGACAATGATGATCATAGGCTTACTTGACTAAGCAGAAAAGAAATCAATAGTCTCCTTAGAAAGGTTTTTATTACGATGTTAGATGTTTGGGTTGATGATTAAAAGATTGGATCAGGATGGTGGTTGAACAACTACCTTAAAAGCCTAGTGTAGGTAGGCTGGACCACATGAATGAGTTGGGTGATGATTTAGCCTCGTACTTAAAGATTCAGCTTTTTCTTTACATGGTCTTTTGAATGGTAGGGCATATTCTGGTATCTGAGGGACATGGCAGAAAAAACCTAAGAGCACATGTAAGTTTAACTTATTATGATTTTGCTCTGATCTTACATAGTTATCTGAGTTCATTTCTCAAAAACCTTGAGGAATATTTTGAAGGGCATGACCAAATTGCAGAGCGTTGGTCATCCTTTTCTAGCGGTACAAATTAAGATCAAAATTGAATTTAAGTTGAATCATCGAGTGTTGAAAGTATGGGTAAACCTGTTGCTGCTCCTGCAGTCAGTGTCATGATATCTCCATTGGTTCTTGCATTAACCGCAGAGTTGACAACAGTTGTGATCTGGTCATGATCAGCTCCCATGTCCTCTGCAATTTCGATGCAGTGGGATGCTACCAATGCAGCTGCTGATGCAATTGCAGCAGATGTTTTAGAAGGAGCCATTTTGCATTGAGAAGTCGATAATTCAGCTGATGTTGCAGATGACGCAGCAAGTGCCGCAACAGCTGCAGCAACTCCAGCCACTGATACTGCTGCGTGGAGCTGTGCTTTGTGAGTTCTTGCTTCCTGTTTCCTCCTCCCCTTTTGATCTTTTATCCATCTCCCCATTGTCTTCCCTCTTAAGACACTCTTGTATAGCTACAGACAATCATACATGAAACCGGGTCTTAGTGATTGTTGGCTAGATAGGAAAATGAGACTTTTGAAAAGATGAGGTACCCCAGGTCTTAGCAATTGTTGGCTAGACAAGAAATCCTGATTAAGCGCTTGATGAAGAAGAAATAACTCCTGCACAAATAGGTAGAGATATATATCAAGGTAACGAGGAATTGTGATGGTGAACTCTGCACATATGCAATTGGCAAAAATATAGCAGTCCTATGCCCTGTAGGATACAATCTGGTGATCGCTTGGCATAAAAATTCTCCAAATAGTTCAGTTACTGATGGGACTTCTCTAGAATTCCTATAGTTATTGTTGCTTGTGGTGTTGTGATCGTTGGATCATTGTCTAGTGGTCACATATTATTTTACCTTTTTATCCCACAATAAATTGTGACCATTGGATGATAATCCAATGGTCACAAATTTCATACATATTAGTACTTATGGAAATTATAGGATGACCAACTGGTTGATGATTTATGGTTAATTAGTCATTTAGTTGAGTGTTTGTTTCGTATGTGAGACATACGACTTATCTATTTGTGTTATAATTTTTCTGAACATTTTATTTTATTTTTTACAAGAGGTTACTAACATTTGCTACCACCTTTGAGCATTATCACAAAAGTTTTGATCTACTATAAAATATTCGATTTGAATAAAAACCCATAATAAAATATTCGATTTAAGGTATAATTATTATTCTTAGAGAAACCCTAATGATCTCATTAAAGTGTACCGGATTTAGCAAACCCTTTCAAAATCTCCAAAATTTTAAAAATAAGTGTAGTTTCATATTGGTTTAAACAAAATTCCAACTCATCATCTCAAACCAATTTTTTGTGCCACCATTAGGCAAACCACTTTGGGGTACTGAACTCTTTATTTTGGGTGGCTGTGAATAGGACTGCAACGAGTTGTACAGAAGCAAATGCTTGAATGAACTACGATAAGAGCTGATTATTTATATTACCTTACCAATGCCATGAGCCGTAGCTGATGATTTGGATTAAATTATAGCCCTTCTACAGCTGGATTGGATGGGATGAAATAAAAATAGAGAAGTCCTTTTGAGTTCCTTAAAGTCTAGCTCTAATGGTTCCTTTTACTTCTTGTTTTATAACACCATTCCTAGGATTGATCTTAAACTTTTATGGGATTTTCTATTTAATGTAGTACCTGATATTCATACTTTAATGGAGTCATGTACCCGACCATGTAACATCGGAAAAGACAAAAGCACCTAGATAGTTGAGAAAGTTTTTTATGGCATCTTTAGTCCCCACTCCGCATACCTAGACTATAGCATTGTTGGGTCTATGGACTACAACTCCATCACCTCCTGCTTTTGGCTTGACCAAGGGCGAGGGGGGTGAGTGAGAGTGAGAATTCCCTAAAAAATTATATAATAATTTTTTAAAATTACAATGTTAAATATTATTAATTTATCTAAAAATTATAATTTTTAAAAATATAATTCAAATACGTATGATATTTCTTTGGACCAACCATAATTAGTGATACAAATTAGGGCTTGAATCACTTTAGTGGCGTTTGGAAAATTTATTTAGAAAAAGCTCTGCCAGAAGCAAAAGGGCCAATAGGATACTTGCACTGTTGGATATTCTGAAAACTATATATGATTTCAAAAATTATATTTTAAAATGTTGGTTGTCTAAATACAAATTTATAGCCCTGACTCCTAAAACTATCACCCAAAATGCATGTTATATTTTGTTCTCTTAATGTAAATTTTTAGTTTCACTATTAAAAGGGTAAGAGTATAGCTTTTCTGAATAGCAAACAAAGCATAAGGGTGAGCATGAAGGAAGTAATAAGAGGTGTGAAGATCGAGGAGAGATGCACCTTTGTGTCGTCACTATCTCTTGGAGAAACTGGAGGGCTATCCCCATTGGGCAAAGACTGAAGTAACTGTAAAATTGAATATGAAGATGTTCCATCTTAGTACTTGAAGAAAAATCATGTAATACAACTTAATACACTAAACATTGGACTTGCAATACCTTAATATTTTCGCTCTCTCTTGCAGAAATTCTCGGACAAGCTTCATCAGTTGTGAGCTGAACTTGCTGTGACAAAGAACATACAAGTAAGACTTCGTTTCTTATCTTACAGGTTTCTCACGAAGTCACAGAACTAACCTCCTGCACTTGACTTCCATTAGAGTAAACATTATTAGTCTTGTGGTTAGTTGTTGTGCAGTTTGTGTCCAAAAGAGCTTTAGAAATCTCCATGGCGGAGAGACTCCATGATCTAGCTAGAAACTCCATGGACTCCGTAGGAGTTTCTGGTGGGGGGAAAGACACTGGGAGCCAACTTGCAGGCACATCTTCTTCCTCTATGTTGTCGAGCCTGCTCGATGGACATTTAGTGGAACCACAAGAGCCTAAGGACACTGTTGTATCATCAAACAGATAATTGTTGTGACAAGAAAACAAGACATCTTTTATTTTCATGAAAAAGAATCTTGGGTTCATGTTATATCTTACTCTTGAGCATGTTACTACTTCACTTGGTTGACATTGTGTCTCTTCTTCTTTATACAGGTGATAAGCTTATGGATTTGAAGTGTCTCCTAGCCAACCAAGCAGGCATGAACAACATGATGAAGAGGGATGGGAGCCCAATATATAAGAGGGGCCAAGGATAGAAGGTCCATGTATTTCTTAATTGAAGAAAATGAGAGAGAGAAAGAGAGAGAGAGTATAACATTTGTAAGGGTAATATTAAAAAATTGCATTATGCCAGATTCTCTTTTTTTTTTTGGGTTTATTTGGGTTCTAATCTAGTATTATTATGAATTAATCTGGGATTATTCTAAATCAAATACGATAAGTTTTTTATATAATAAAAATTACTTAATAAAATTTCTTTAATAGAAATTGTTTCGTCAATAAATTATAATTTAGCTAATTTAACTGATACTATTTCTTTTCTTACATGCTTCGAATCCGATCATCTCCTATGTAAAAAGAAAAAAATATTTTATAGCATTTTTTTATATCTATTATTGAAGGAACCCACCAAAGGGATTGTCTTAGAAGTGTAACTTCAGTGTGGTTGCCTTTTGTTTTCCACACTTTGTTGCTTTATCCATAAAAGAGGCTAAAGACCATCTTTTGCGCGGCGGGATTCATAATGACCTGCCCTCTCTGCCTCTCCTTTGTAACACCACTAACATGCAGTTTTAAAGAAAATAGCAAAAAGATGTCCCTGTAATCTATCCGCCATGAAAAAAAATTTTTTCAGGCATCTTGGTTTTGCCAAGAACCCTTTTAGGGTTAGTATTATTCCAGTGGCATTCCATACGAAAGTAATAATCTTATGTCCACTGATCAAATAATAAGATCACATAAATCAAATTATGCAGTAATCGAAATTAATAAAAATTCATAACCTTTTAAAATTGGAATAATTTTGAACCGATGAAAATATCTTTTAAATTAAGTAATAAATAAATATATCGAAGTGAATTAACATGTAAATTATAATTCATTTGATTTTTGACTGATTTCAGGTCAAATTAAGATTTTCATTACAAGTGGAAACTTTAATGTGGTGTTTAAGCACTTGTTACGGTGGCAACCACATTTAACCTTCTCTCAAAAAATTAAATAAATTACTCATAGAAATTTAGGGCATTATTAGAGAATTGAAGTTAAACCTTGTTACCAATTTGAACATTTGGAAGCAAGTAACTTTCTAAGAACCATTGACCTTATGGGGTTTTTTTTTTTTTTTTTATTATTGTATAAAAATTTGAATTTGAGATCATCAGATTGAGAAAGAAATATTTGTACCACTAGCCTATTCCCTTGGGGACCCATTGACCTTATGGTTATGGAATGTAAATCTCTCTTATGCTCTTTCTTCTTATGTAAAAAATTTAATATTTCATGAATTTGATGGAAAAAGATACTAATATAATTTACGGATAATCAATTTGATATGATAAATTATTAGATTTTTTAATCAAATTTTAAATTCAAATCTTGAAAATAGAAAATATCTTGTTAAGAGAGGTATCCCTTAAATAGGACATGTATACACTCAAATTAAATTAGTCAAAATATAAATTATAAAAAATAAAAAAAAATGATGACAACATTCTTAATGTGTTCCTTTTGTTGGAATTTGACGCATAATTGAGGTTTTATGAATTGAGATTCCAAAAATTCAAAAGAATTGGCACCGAGTGAAAATGGGATCCACACCTAATTCCCTGCCGCAATGTTCCACTTCATTAATGACATTTAATGAACCCAAAATCCGTAGTCTAGACTAATCACCATCAGGAAGGTCAGTCTCTCAAGAATGTTTGGCCCCCCAAAGATAGGGACGGTGACCATCAGCGGTGTCTTCTAGTAAGTTAAGACTCCCAACATAGACCAACAAACAAAAATGAGATTTTCCCTTCTGAAAGCCCATCAAAGAGACCTTAATCATTTTGTTTTAGGTCTCATCATGCCCCAGTACCAAATTGAGGCACTAACTCTTCTAAGACCCCACCCTCCACTATAAAAGCACCGATTAACTATTTCAAATCTGCAAATTATGATTGCACTGGCCACTCATCATTTGCAAATAGGTTGTCCACATCAATCATTTGCACCCGTGCAACGTGGCCATATAAAAATACAGTGCTTGAATCTCATGGACATCGGATATTACTGTCATGTTATGTTTCGATTCAAAATACAATCTCAATAAATATTCAAATTAAATTAATAAAAATATAATTTTAAATATTAAAAATAAAAAAAATAAAATAAAATTATGCTACAACGCAACGGCTGCATGCGTTGACATGGGCACCCCCCCCCATGGCATAGGCTAGTGACATTCCCATGATTGACATATCCGTTTGTTTAACAGGGATGGCAAAGGGTATATTAGCCTTAGCCTATCTGTGCCCGCCCAATAAACCCATATAATGTGCTCTCTCTCTCTCTCTTGGTGCAAGGAAATATACCCAAACAATATCAAATTAAAAAAAAAAAGATAAAAATGAAAAAAATCTACCATTTAATCTATCTCTAAGGAATATTATAGGTTTTTTCTCTACCCGTAAATATAAACATATCATCCAAATGATGTAAACTTTGCCTCTCTTTTATTTTATCATATTGTATTGACTTTGTTGACTGTCCCTTCTTTTTCCCCGATCCTAGCATCATCTCTATGTCATGTAATATTTTGTCTTATTTCACTCATAGCATTTGTCATCCGAGACAAAAGCTAAGAGGTTGTACATCCAAACACCCTCAAATGAGCTAGGTTAAGCATGAATCTATTCGCAGCCTAGCCTTACAATAGCAAATCTTGTTCAATCTTAATTTACACCTACCAATTGCAAAGCATAAAACTCTACAAGACCCCTCATTCCAATCTAAGACTCGGGCTGATTCTGAATGAATGTAAAAATATTGCTCACTCATGCCTAATTAAACCAAATATTGGCTGCTCACAGACTGGCTTCTGCAGCCCCCACAGACATGAGCAATGATGTTTCAGAGCCACTATCAGATGAAAATCACATCAATGGAGAAAGGTAATAAACCGCACTAAAAGAATACATCATCAGATGATTTCAGTCCTAGTGCTAGCGAAACGTGCGTGTTGTCATCCGATCATTTGTTTAAGTGATAACCCCTCATCCTTAGCATGGGAAATGTGCATTTAATACCGACACTTGTTGGTGTAAGTGAAATAAACATCTTCGTAGAATTTCAATTTCCCCTAAGCACAGAAAAACCGTTGTTGGAAGATTCACCCCCACAAAATGAGCCATATAATAATCGATTTAGATTAGTCAGAATGAAAGTCTGATCACTGAGTGATGACCAAACCATGGTACGAAAAAGGAACATGCATTTAATTACCTACCCGCTAGAACAAACATTCGACAGTAAAAAGGCACATCTAACGAAGCACAACAAAACAAAGATAGAACCTACAAATCATGGACCCATTTTAATAAGGGGGAAGTTCTCCACACTCAAGCAGGTTGCATTTTCCATACTCCGAGTACAAGTCGGTTCTCTCCATTTTGGATTCTGTCCTCTGGAATCCAGTTGTCACGTCCTTTCACCTAAATATATATGGCAACTTAGCTGCAGTGCAGCAGCTAGTTGAATAGAAATCTTAAACGGGGGAAACGGATATAGTGCACAAGATCATTCCGGAATCTTTCTCGACTTGTCCGATCCTCATTAGAAAAGCTTTATTGGTCATGTTGTACAGCAAGGCTGTAAATCATTCTTACCTGCTCAGCCTAAAAATATCATGGGGTTTGCAAACACTTGCTTAAATAATTTCCATATATTTAATTATTTTTCTCCTCTACTCAGTATGGATTGTAGACTCCTGAACAAATTTGCCATTATATAAGCAACAACCCACCAGGCAACAGCTTTCGAAACGGTCCTCCGAAGATATAAACAGCATCACTTCAAGTGAACTGTAAGGCACAGATATCAGCTGCTCAAATAGCAGCCAATTAAAGCATCAAGGAACAGCCTAAAGCTTCGGGTATTCTCTCTTTTTGAGCTTTCAGCACACTTCCTTGATCCACTGCTGCCACAATAATAACAAATGAATCCATGTAAGATGCATGTTCTCTGCATCTTTTGAAATTCAATTTCAATTAATCCCAGATGACTCAAACAGGAAAAACAAGAGTGGTAACACAATCCATTACAACAAGCAAGAACTTCTTATGATACCAAGACCAAGACCTGGACCTGAAGCACAAAAGACAACCAACAAAAAATATTGGAAACTTTGATTACCTCTCAAGCAAAAAGATATCAAGTTCCAATAACCTTGTGCTAACTGAGAGATGGACTTTTTCCACAAATGCATGTTTTGCCACAATTTTCTGAAGAAACACTCTTTGACAATTCAATGCCCCCAATCAACCTGATATGCTTAAAAATCAAAAACAAACAATTCTTACAATCTCCGGCAGAAGAACCTCCATTTAAAATATAAAGCACAAGAATGGGGGAAAATGCCAAATAAAAAAAAAGTAGAAAAAAGATACCTGAATATTAAGAATACTTTATTCAAGTTCTGGAATTGGGTACCTATGGTAAAACTGATCTAAGTAAACATTCAATGCTTTAATCCAAAAGGAAATTGAAGGAAGTAAAAACACTGAAGCAACTCAACAATGAATTATATGTAATACACATTCGAGAATCAAATAACAAAAAGCAAATACTCTATCTATAAACAGAACACAAGAAGCACTCTATACCACATTTGCAGAGTTTTAGCACAAAAAGGCACAGTTGGCTTTGCCATATACACATGAAAACAACAGTCTTATGCTAGCCCAAGTTCCAGCACCACTCAATGTGTTAGAGTCACCTTAGGGAAATACATTATGCAATCAGGTAGTGAAAGGCGCCAATGATCCTAACTTCAACGATGTGGCCTCCATAAAAGCTTTGTGAGTATGCTCCAAGGAAATCGTGTTGCTGACCAATGGAAACAGGTGAAAAATTGTTGAAGAGGAATGAAAGCCATAAATCTCCAGACATATCAGAGCGATATGAAGACCAGCAAGGATAAAAATATGTTCCAAGTGACAAAAAGGTTTTCATACCAATTATTTGGCAGAAGAAATCCGGAGTAAGGATGGTTTCCAGCTACTTGAAGCACCATTTTTCCTCCCAAATAAACGACCACCATTTGTGGATTCAGTTGGTTCGTCTGCTTTGGAAACATTTTGCTTAGCACCATTAGCCAGGCTAAATGAAATGGGTGGTGCTGGTGTATTGCCCAGAAGCTGCACAACCATAATGTCAGTTCTTTGTTCACCAAATACAAACCAAATTGCCCTCAAAATACAGCATATTGCCAGAGCATTTCTGTGTTAAGATAGATACATATAGAGAAGGAAAAGAAGAAAGTCAATAATTGGGACGACTTACATGCTTCTCAATTGGGCTATTAGAAGATCTCTGAGCTGCTGCAGATCTATTCTGAGTGTGATCTTCAGGATGAGTGACATAATGTGAACCTCTGCGATCCACAGCTTCAGTAGAATGCAATGCATTGCTGCTGCCTGAAAATCAGGAAATGAATTCCAGATGTCAAGCAGCCTTAAAAAAAAATGGTCTTATCTGATAAAACATAAATTTTCCTAAATTCTTGATGAAGCATGATAAAGGCATACCCTTGTCTTTGGATCACAACAAAGGATCTCAAACTCTGGTTTCCCCTAGAGTTAGCAAAATCATATTTGGAAATTTAAATAAGAGCAATTACAGACCACCTATCTTTTAATGATAACAATAAAATAGGGAAAAAATAAAAAATAAAAACAACATGTAGATCTAAACTCAAACCAGGCACCTATATAATTCTGCAAATAACTGTTACTTCTTCACCCTAAGATAAGTGCATAGTCTATTCAGTATAAAATGAGAAATGGAATATCATTTATGGAATTACTAGCATTCATCCTCCTCTTATTTAAGAAACATTAGTCATTTCACAAAATGCAGCAATATTCAGTAAATGATCTCTTCCAGAAGGATGCCACCACTCAAAACAAAGGAAATCTGCAAAGAACAAAACAAACTGTGGGTTCTCAACATCAGCAGACACAAAAAACTGCCTGAACCAACAAACACTGGCATAGGCTCCCAGATAGTGCACACCAAAAAATAATTGGGACAATCGGAGCTTTGTTCTTTGATGGTATCTGGAAGTGTTCTTAAGAATTAAGACTTCTTTCAACAATTCATAGTTGTTAACTCCGACAAGAAACAGAAACATCACATAAAATTAGATCTTACTTAGACGCTTATCTGTCTCAGTTGCTATTGCACGACTACTTGTTGCTCCAGAAAGCGGCTGCAAACTCTGAAACAATTGCACAAGAAAAAATGAATATCATTAAACTACCCAGAAACCAAAACAATTTGAAAATGCAACTACATTTGCTCTGTCAATAATATTTTTTAAAAAATAATTATAATCGATAAGTTCCACCCTTTTCAGGAAATCCTGACACACAAAAAAAGAGACTATATTCATGCATACAACTTCTTACAGGCATGAAAATAGCTACTTTTTCTTAACAAATTAATAAAATACTAACAGATGAAACAGGAGGTGTCTTGGTCTTCTGTGTTTGCTGGTACTTTAAAATGGTCCAGTCAAATACATAGTCAGACTCATATCCTGCAAGACACAATCAAGAAGGTTTATTATGTACCAAGACATAAATCTGCAGAATGATTAAAAATGACAATGTCAAAGATCTATTTTGAACCATGAACTGCACATACTGAAGTTCAAAATGAAGAAATTCAGAAATTAATACTCAAATTGCCCACATGGATACCCAAAAAACAATAGGAAAACAAGCAAGCTGTCAAGATATTACTTGCTTCAATCACGTGGATTTAAAATGATCATATTTGTTGCCATCACAAACTGGACTTTGGGGAAGCTCCAAGTATTTGTTAAAAAGAAACAAGCCCTAATGCGTTTTTAAAAAAAGAAGGCTTTCTAATAATTGGAATTCACATCCATTCTCTATGTGTGCACATCTATATTAGATCAACTCCAATACCTGTCATTTCGTCTGATAACAAAGCAGATGTTGCTACAATCACAGAAATAATCAGCAAAATAGGGTTAATCCATTAATACCTTCATGAATAAACAAATCCCGGAACAGCCGCTTCAAGAATCCATAATCAGGCCTTTGATCAAATGTTAAAGAGTGGCAGTAATGGAAGTATGATGCAAACTCCACCGGATGAGACTTGCACAAAACCTTTTTCAAGGCAACAAATAAGTATTAGATTGCCTTAAAATAAACCTGCTGTTTTGTGAAAAACAGATTTTCAACTCTTATCCATTTATAAGTTCTTTTCCTCCATAAAATATATATAAAGTAAGATATTCCCTGTTGCTTGCAAGAAAAAAAGCCTTAGTAATATTAATTTCTGGTACTCAAGAATTCACCCATAGTAAAACTTTGCTGTGATTTGTAAGCTTGATTGGGTTCCAAAATAAAACTCAAAGGACTTAATATGAAATAAATCAAAACTTGAGGAAAAAAAGGTCTAGGTCTAGGTGGGAAACTAGGATAAAAGGTTTAACATTTTTACGAGAAAATTCATGTCATAAACAGCAGTTTCTTTTCTTCCCATAGGTTTCTCTTCAAAAGGGTCTTGTAAGGTTCATGTACCTCTATTGGAGTAGATAACTTCTTCTCGCATATTTTGTCATATTTTTGCTTCTTTGTAGCAGCTTTTAGACCCTGCCAAGGAAGACTAATTATAGAAGACAGTGAATCAGCATTGGGGTGACAAATCATTATATTCTATTGAATGGCTAATCCAACATGATTTGCTACTATTAAACAGTATTAAAAGTCAGAAATAACAAAAGAAAACCCACACCTTCCTCTCAGAAAATACAACAAGACATATCCAAGTGACTCCAAATCATCACGGCGGCTTTGCTCTGAGAAACAAGAAATCAAGAGTGAGAGCCCACGTGAAGCTTTCCCACAAATATAGGATACAATGCCACAAATATTATTTCAATAAACACAAATTACCAATCCCTAAGTGTGTGTTGCAGCTAGCATACCGAGCAGTCCCAGTCAAATTTTTGTTCTCCCTGCATATTTTTAAGAAGGAAATTGTTGAAAAAAATTGCAAAGATGAGGTATATGAGATCAGGCAACACGTAATGGGGAAACATGATTCTCAGATACACAAAGAACCAAACCAACCTGATTAATTTAGATTGCCTTGGTTTGCGTATGTCTTCGTACATTTTAGTTCGAGGTCCGAAAATTGGAACCAAACCCAAGTCGGTTCAATTCTGTTCTTGTGTTAGTGAACTCGTCCACAGGTTGGACCCAGACCAAAAACACGCATGCACGCACGCACACGCATATATTATATACGTATTATAATAGAGACTAGACACTACATTTATGTTTTCTTTTATTATTGTATTATCTGTCCTAAACAAATTATTTTAGAGGGTATAACCTAAACAAAATTTAAAATACTCTCCTCATAGATGAGCAATTCATATAATTCTGTGTTGTATCTTTTTTTATTATGCAATTGGACGTACTTTTGTTTGAAATCATAGCTAAGAATTCTTTGAAATTAGATTATTGATAAATAGATTTGGAATGATTACTTTTTAGATTTTCATAGTATAACTTTTACTAATTTTTATATAAGTTCAGATTTGTTCTCCCTTGATAAGCGTCTTTGGAACAAAGAACTCGCCAAACCCAACCAGAACAAATTTGGTTGGGTAGGTTCAATTTCAACCCACCCATGGTTTCGGTCTAGGTCTAATCTTTTGGAACCAATAGGTTGCATTGGTTCCAAAATGTATGAGAACCAACCCAAAGAGAAATGTGTAGCATCCCTAGGCAACAATAATTTTTTTTTAAAAAAAAAGGCAAAAATTGAACAAATTATCTGAATAAACTATTGAAAAGATCACCAAATAGATGAAATTGATAACACAATCAAATTATTCGTTGTGCACCTCAACTGGTAAAAATGTAAGAAGAAAACAATAAAAAATAAAATAAAATAAAATCTAAACACGGTCATCACAAACTGCCAGTGCAAGTGGATGCATACTTGTAAGGAATATGACGGTGTGTTGTAGGGTCACGATATCTTTTTGCAAGTCCAAAATCAATAATATACACCTGATACAAAATTTAACCCCATTAATGCAGTGACCAAAGTCAATATGGAATTTAAAGATAACAGCAGCAGAAGTATTGGGGCATAGAAAAAAAATATATAGTGTAAACTCCCATATGATACTAATGTCAAAGGGATATAACTGTATAATTGTTACCTGATTTGCTTTCCTGCCAAGACCCATGAGGAAGTTATCAGGTTTGATATCTCTATGCAAAAACCCTTTGGAATGGAGATATTCTATTCTTGTAATCTACATATAGAGTTAAGGAAACAACACCTAGTCAACATGTTAACCCTACATACATTGAACTCAACAACCATAAACATGAAAGGCACAATTTTAACAATCAAGACTACCTAGCAACCATCAACATGATTATTAACAACGTTCAGAAGTAAATTTTGAGAAATTGAATTTGGAAAATTATAGTAAAATCATGCTTGAATTTACAAGTCATGACACTACTCATAATCTAAAGAACTTGGGGAACATAAACATCAAAGAATATATGCACGGCAGACAGAAAGAAAGGGTAACCTGAAACTTTTGGACTCTTACTTACTCTGATTAATCAGTAAATGAGAATCTAGGCATGAATAATCAGGAACAATGATAAAGTGAAATCCGCTTACCATCTGATCAGCCAGCATCAACACTGTTTTCAGTGAAAACTTCCTCCTACAGTACACAAACAAGTCCTCAAGGCTTGGCCCTAGCAAGTCAATGACAAGGACATTGTCTTCTCCATCTACTCCGCACCACTTTATGCCTGGTATGCCACCTGCAAATTTGAAGCAGTCAGTAAACTAGACATTCTGGTGTCAGAAATACAATGTCAGCACTTTTAGTAGTATCAGCATCAAAGAAATATAATCTTACTTCCTCCTTGAAGAATATTATACAACTTGGCCTCATACAGCAACTGGGGGTGTTTTGTCTTGTTGTTCTCCTATATATTAGAAGAAATTAGAATTGATTATCAGCAAGAGTAACATGCGAGTAAGCATTTGAACACTTTAATTTAAAAAGGAAATATACTAATATACACATTCGGTCGGCATATATATATATATATGAATAATTGTCTACATTGATAGGGAAAAAGAAGAATTACAATAAAACAAATGAGAGGACAAAGTATCCCCCCCCCCCGCGGGGGGCCCGGGGGGAATAAACAAAAAAATCAAAAAAGCAACACACAAGACACATCAAGACAAAAAGGCTCTACAATCACATTAAATATCTTGCAAAGAATGTCCTCTCTAAATGCCCCACTAAATAAGGACTAAAGATTGTTTCCATTGGAGAAGGAGAGATTGTTCCTTGAAATCCCTGTATTTCTCTCCAACCAAATCACCAACCCAACAGTGCACTGTCATAAATGAGCATAATTTTTTTTTTGAAATATCAGTGAGAGCCCATAGCCACCAACATGAGTGAACCCATCACACATGCACAATAGCATACGTGAAGTCTACATGTGGGCTCTCCTAACAAATTGGCTGAACCTTTCTTAAATAATTTTAAATTGAAAGTTGGCCTTTTCTCGGGGAGAGGTGCATTCCTCACAAAGTAAGCTAGAGGTGCATTCAAAACTTTTCTAATGCAATTTCCAATGATTAAACAACAAGCATATACCCATACTTAAAATGCACATATACACACAAGTTTCCTGTGTTTTTTGTCTCCAAAAGTCTCTTTTAGCACAATTCGTGAAAGGCAAGGTCCAAGAACTGAAAATGTAGCGTTATGAATCCAACTTAATTTAGCACCAGTTGACCCTCACTCACCTAAAAGAGCAAAAAGCAAGGGCAGAAAATTAACCAGATTATTTACACAATAACCCTACCAAACTACAGCTCATCAAAATCACCAAGAAACCAACCCAAGTGCTGAAATTGACAACAACTTACCCCAAAAGAAAAAAAAAATCAAAATTTTGCAAATTATCGTAGCAGATAATATTACAAAAAGAATAACATCTTTGAGCGGACCCAAAAAAACCCTAGCAACACAACCCCCAATTTAAATCCAAAGGCAGAGAAATTAAAATGGTTTGCAAATTCAGATAATATAAAGATTGAATCGGTAAAAATTCAGCTCACAATTTTAACGGCGACGATCTCAAATGTATCGATATGAGTGGCTGCAAAAATAAATGAATGAATGAATAACCATATAAATTCAGCAGCAGAAAACAATAAATTTAAATCATGAGAGAGAGAGAGAGAGACCAAGATAGATTTCACCGAATGATCCACTGCCGATCTTGCGACCTAACTTGTACTTCTCTCCGACAATTCTCTCCATACCCTGATTAAGATTTCTCTTCCTTCCCTTTCTTTATCGTAATTGGGATTTTCCAAGCTCGGATTCAGTGGGAAGGTGAATTCCAGGGTTTGGGATTGTCGCTCAGTCGAGGAGAAAGAGGGACGAAGAGACGTTGAAATCCGCTGTGTCTACTTTAAGGGTTAGACTATGGTGCGTTCTCTGTCATTTCATCGATCTTATCCACCGTCAGATGATAATGAGCTGGATGGATCCTATGCATCTGCTGTCGCAACCGGTTAATGATCGGGCCGGTTATTCAAAATTGGATCTAGAATTTTCTTTATTAAAATACGGAAAGTGTGCGTTTGACGTGTCCCTTACACCCCATCATCGATTTTAGGGTTTACCGGTTTGGTCGATCTTACCTTTTTCAATGTATTACAAAATGCTCCGAACGGTTTAGATTCTTCATTATTTTTAATTAAATAGGATATTATAAAAAATCATATTATAATTTCAAATAATAATTAATCAAAAAAATGATCTGACGTTAAAATAATCGATAATAATTTATAAAAATATGAAATTCTTTTAATTTTATGGTCAGAATTTATCCCATAATATTAATAATTAAAAATAATATTTTATTATACACACGGAAACAAAATTTGATTAATTATCTAAAGATTTGACTAAATAATGTTTTTTTAAAAAAAATATTTAACAGAATTAAAAAGAATAGTTATTATCTGAACTATTACACTCATAATAATATTAAATAAAATTGAAATTGAAAAATTGAATCTTTTTCCTTTTTTTATAAATAGGATTGGGAAGAAACTAATTTTTAAAGTAGATCAAATGTTTGATATTAAAAGCTTTTTTATTTAAGAATTTTTAAAAAATCCTATTTTACAAATTTTTTTTTTATAAAAAAAGGGAAATTAAAATAAAAAAATCTCTATCTAACGGACACTCGGTCAGAATTTTACACGACAGTTGCTTTATAGAGAACAAAGTGCACATGATACGGTTGATGTGACGATTGAGTTGCCGACATTCCCGGATATGAAAGTAATGCTTGTGTATTTGTGTGTCTAATGTTGGGAGTTGTACTTGAAAATTGGAAAGAAATATTACTTCTCTTTTTAAAAAGGACGAAATTCAAATATGAAAAAGAGGAAAAAAAAATTGGAAAAAAGAGAGATGAAATGGTGAAGTCCGGTAACCCAAAATAACAGAGCAGATGTAGACGTAGGGATTAAAATTACCGATGATCAAATTACCAGAATACCCGTTTAAATAAACCCTAACTGGAAGTAACGGAGATTGATCGCTCATCTTCTCCGATCTGATCTCTCTCTCTCTCTCTAGACATTTGCACTTGCAGTCTTATTTGGTAACCTCTCTACGCAGATCTCTTACACAGTTGACTGATTGATCTTGACTTTGGTAATCTTGGTTCGTTGATCTCTCTCTCTCTCTCTCACACGCACACACACATCGATTTATGGCTTCAGATAGTAATACTTCAATCACCGGATTCATGATCTTGGGGGTTGATTCAATTCAAATATTTTGGAATTTGTTCTTATTTAGTTCTACCCATTTTGAATTGATCCCAATTCAAGAATTCGAAACCTACTTCAGATTTGTTTTCTTGTCGGTGTTCTGTTTTCTGGCAATGTATTTGAAATCTACTAAAGAATTTGCACGTTGTTTTAATTTTCTTCGATTTTTCCCAATATCGAACAATAAAGGAAAAAGAAAAGATTTTTTGGATTCTTGGTTATGCTTTTTGCTAGATGTAATATATATATTTGATTTATTGATTCATTTTTTGAAAAATGCAAATTGGTTAGAGACGAATTCAACCCAGAGAGTTCGTTTCAAACAAACTGAAATCCATTTCCTTTTGGGTTCAACCAGATGGTGGAAAAGTGAATTTCTTATTTATTTGGACGACATCTTCGCTGTTGAGATACTCAAACAGGTAATTTCTGGAGTCATTCTTCTTCTTCTTAGTTGCAAATTAATATACAAAACTAACGGACACACAACACAAAAAATGGGGATATGGACACTGTGACTCATATTAAAATTATAAATGGATTTACATCAGACATGGATTAAAGGTATTCATGCAACATAGCAATTAATTAAACTTTAGAAGCCTGTGCACTTTTAAAACCTTTCAGTAGGGGATTGCACTTGTTGGGAATTTTATCATACAGTGGATGATTAGTAGGAAATTGTCAGTTTATTTCAGAAAAATTATAAGGGCAGTGTAATTATAACTCTTTGAGAGGGAATCTTTCGTTGATTCACCAACTGGTATATTTCCTTTTACGAAGAATCCCTGGTAATGGGGCAAAGAAGCTGCTTCAAAGCTGTAAAATGTGTTTACTGTTATTTGATGGCAATGTTGTAAAGGGGTTTGATATATTCTTAGGCATTATTGGGAAAGAGTTTTTATATCAAATGCCTAGTCAAGAGGGGATTTCCCTACTTATAATTTGCAGAGTTATGGCTGCAATGACGTATACACAGATTGGGGCATAGGCATGATATTTTTTTAAAACAATAAAACAATTTTCAAAAATGCAACATAAAATGGTTAGGACAGGATGATAAAGAATTATTATTTGTGTACTTGTTCATTGTAATTGTAGATGTTCACATTCTGTTAATAATTTTGATTCCAAATATCTCAAAATTAGCATTTAAACAAATCCCATCAAATGCTTAAAGTCTCCAATGAAAGCTTTTACAAAGATAACAAGTAAAATTTCATCCAATCACCATTTTGTTGTTCCATGTGGTTGTTTCTCTATTGAATATGTACAGGTTCAAGTTTGCAACTGAGACATGCTGTTCTCAATTTCACAGGTAATTTTGGTGGGAAAATGAATTTTCTGCTGCGCTCTTCTCAAACTGCAGCAGCAGAACCGCCTTCCTCTAATGAACATCCTGTAGAGGAACATCACAGATCAAAACCAGTCACTACTTTGGAAGGTCTAATAGCTGAAGATCCATACCAGCCATATCCCACAACTGAAGATGGTGAGAGGTATTCAGATCAAATAGTTGGTGGTTGGGATAGCAGTGTTGCAAGGCGCGACTCTTCTCTCATAAAGAGTCACTCAGATGTCACCCAAGACGAGGGGTGGATTATTATTCCCCAAAGTATTCCCTTTTCTTTGATTGCCTACATTCTGGTTTTTCCTAATTATTTTCATATTCGCATCATGCATGCATGCATTTGCTATGGGGAGGTTCATACTTCTCCTTTCTTTCCTTGATAAGCGAGGTTCATCATTTCATGAGACATTGGTGACTTGAACATGTTGATGATAGTCTGAATGTTCAAATCTTTATACTAGTGTACATGCATGTATACGCAGATGGATTACAATAGAAGACGTTTCATATGGGAAGTTTCAGGGGTTGATATATGGTTAGAGAAAATGTTCTCCCTTCATTTTCTTCCCTGAGGGATTAATTCATTAGCTATGCCTAATGGAGCCTTGGAGGGAGAATTTGAGGGAAGCAATTGCCAATGTCTCGTTGGCCCAAGCTAAGAAATGAAGAGAGGGTGTGGGTGAGGTAACAAGCTAGTTTATGATTCTTAGCCACCCATCCTTTCCCCACCTGGGCCACCAAGAGAGAAATAAAAGGCTCTTCGACAAAATTTAGCCTCTGATCACTTTTCTTTGAGGACTGAGAGATACTGTGAACAATCTTCACATGAGCTGAGCATTTAGTTGGTGATTATAGTTACTTCTTCCTTGTAAACTGTCACTCTGAAAAGTTTCCATCTGATGTACACTGGGGATTTGGTCCTTTGCCTTTTGAAGAAACCAATGAAAAAGTTGATGCTGGAACTTGAATCTACACTGCCACATTGCAGGTCAGGAAATGGGCATTTGCACCGGTCTTTGCAGGGGACTGCTATTTCAAGTTATTATTAGTTCCTTGATAGCATGACCTCTGCGTTGTGCTGATATTACTCCATGGTTGATTTAAACCAGAATTTCCATTGATAAGTTTACTGAAATCTTGAACTTTCTGATAAATTTCAAATTCTGGAGCCAAAGAATGACTTCAGGGTTGGGGCTGTTAATAATTTACATCCACTGAAGTGTAGCTAGTCAATTTGTGCACAGAAAAAAGGAAAAACTGTGCCAGAAAAAAATTACGGCTCGCTAATTGATTAGCAATGCTAACTAGCTTTGTATGCCCTTAAATGGCCCAGTGTTGACTCCTATTCTAAGCTTGTGGAAGCCCCTGCTTGTATGGATTGAGCTTGTCTTTGTTGTACACATTCTTTATCATGCCATCAATAACAAGAACAATGTAAACGAGAAAAATACGGTAATATTATGCCTGTGGTAACCATACATCAGTTCCACTCTTCCTCTCATCAAAGCTTTTTTGTCCAAATTAACATTCATAACATCTTCATTGGAACTTCCTTGCCATCAGTGATCTATTTGGCTGATATATTTTTCTGCTTTTTAATAGTCTTTGCTGATAATTTCTTGGACCATGTTCATTCAGATGTGAAGTTCTATGGGCTAGCTGTTTGGTGATCTATGTATAGTTTTACAATTAGATGAAGTACAAAAAGTAGTAGTTCTGTAGATGAACTCAATGCATTTCCTTTATCCCATTTTGACACATGCAGATAATATTTGTGTTTTTAGAATAGTTTTGTCTAGATTTGCATTTTGTGAGAGCAGGGGAACTGGAATGGAAAGGTTAACTAGTTTATTGAGTAATGCTAGATGTGCCAACTACCAAATCCAATGCGGTAGTTTTCAGTGACCAAGGAGTATATGCCATATCAAATTAGGTATTTTTGGTACCTCTAGTTTATTTTCAGTTGTTACAGTCTATTTATTTTTTGTTTCCTCTTTTAAGTAAATTCACGCATTTACCTTCTTTACATCTATCTCATTAATTTTTGCAGCAGGTTAGGCCTTGTTTGGATGTTGAATCCACTATTTTGTCATTTTCCACTTTTAGCATTGCGGGGAAAAAAAAACAATTTGGTAGGAAAGATAGAGTTATTGATAAAGACATAAATTTTTTCCATAAATAGGTATAAAGTGGTTTTCCGTGAATTTTTTAGTATTGGAGGCAACTTCTACAATTAGAGGTTACATCAAAACGACACCTTACACTAAAGAGAAAGTCATTTAAAGCTTTGCTAGCTTTATCTATTTATTCAAATCCCATGGTGCTTGGTGCTCGGACCTGATTAGTTGGAGGAAACTCGGATACTCGTTGGTTTAGTACAAAAAAAAAGGATATGCTGAGTTGACTTTTGGTTCTCCTTTAAGCTAAAAATAAAGGAAACAAGATTCATAATTTATTCTATGAGTCTAGCATTTCTAAAAATATTTGGTCTCTACCAAATCGTGGAGATATTATGTCGTTGTTTTGCTTGCTATTCCAAAATTTAGGTTCCTTTTTTAGTTAAAAGTATTCTGATTTGGGTATTTATTCTGCCTCTTGTTGCTATTTTGTAGAGGAACTCCCTGAAAATTGGACTGATGCACCAGACATTTGTTCATTTCACCCTCTCGACCGCCCCTTGGTTTTTCCTGGTAGATTAATCTTGCTTTAAACTCTTATCAGTGGCAACATTCATCAAAGTTTTCCAATTTCCTAGGGTTAATAATCTTATGTCGATGCCACTGCTTTTTGTACCAGGTGAACAAGTTAATATCCTTGCATGCTTGTCAGCAAGCAAGAAGGACACAGAAATTATTACTCCTTTTAAAGTTGCAGCTGTGATGAGTAAAAATGGTATAGGACATGGAAACAAGAAACAAAATGGACAGATTTCAGATGAAACAAAAGCAGCATCCAGCAGTAGGGAAGCTAGTTCTGATGCTAAAGATATAGATCAGAGTGCTCAAATTTCATCATCAGATAACCTTGATCCCCAAAATGATCTTTCTGCTGGCGAATCTCTTCTGAGGCTTGAAGATCATAAGAGACAGACTGAGACACTGTTGAGGAGATTCCAAAATTCCCATTTTTTTGTTCGGTTTGCAGAGTCAGGTGAGCCACTGTGGTCAAAAAAGTCTACCCTACAGACATCCTCAGGACTCAGAGAGGTGAATGGCAAAAAGTTTAGTGCACGTGATGTACGTCCTGGAAAAAATTTGAAGAGTATAACTCCTCTAAGTGCTGTTAATGATGGAGGAAATTTTGATGCTACTGTCTGTGGTGGAGTGGCAAATGCTGTAAAGTGCTGCACCCTTCCAAATGGTGATATAGTGGTATGCCTTCTAAAAGTTCTCTTGCCGCCCTTCGATTGTTCACTGTGAACACATTGTATATGTGCTAGGATGCATTGTACTTTGGTCTCACAGATATGTTAGTTTGAAATCTAAAACCTTTTCTTTCTTGTGCTTCCCTGTGAGATTAAAATTTATTTGTTTGATTACATTTTAAGTACATTTTCTTATAGCTGTTGCAGATGGTGTAGATATTACTGGTATTGGCAAGGTTTCCTTAATGTTTCTAACATTCAGATAAAACACTTAACGAACACTTTGAGCATGAGAAGGTTTTGGGGAGCATTTTTTTCCCTCTCTTTTCTGGTGACACTGATTTTGCACTTTGGAGGATGTCTATTATTGAGATCAGCCCCATCCCCAGGAACATGCTATTTTCTCACTTTCACATTTCTTTGGAATTTTGGTCATTGGTAACCTCAGATTTCTTCTTTTAATTTTGTTAGTTTAGTCTCCTTTGCCCTGTGTTCAACTGCAAAGAAGTCAACACACATATCAGATACTAATTAAGGATTGTTCATATCAATATTGATGGAATGCTAATCCAACCTATTATTCTGTGAGCTGCATATTCTCCTCTTCGTTGGCTGTGAATTTTCCTCCAGTAAAGCTCTTCAATTCTAATTTTGACTTGACACCTTTTCTTGTTCCCGGAGAGAACAGGATAGGAGGATTTTGAGGGTTTGGAGAATACTTTGTGGAGTTTTGTGGACAATTTTCTCAAATGCTTGGTTTGTCTCGGTCTGTAGTCTTTTGAATCTTTTGTAGAGGTCTGACTTTGTATATTCTTGTAGTTTTTGTGGGTCTTTCCCCTGCATTTGACTGTGAATAAAGTGTTTTCTTTTTCTGATCCGAAAGAAAAGGAATTTCTTGTTCCTGGACATAACTACAGACATGTAGGATACTATGTAGACATCAAAACATCTGTTTCAGATTTAGAGCTACTTTTTATAGACCTTAACTGATTCTCATTTCATCTTGGTTGGAAGGATGCAGGTGCTTTTACAAGTGAATGTTGGTGTTGATTATTTAAGAGATCCCATACTAGAGATTCTGCAATTTGAGAAGAATCAAGAGAGTCATGTAAGTTCTGACATGGACGACTTCACTTATATAAATGATGACCTGTGTGGGGAGCTGTTAAAATGGTTGCTTCCTTTGGATAATACACTTTACCCTCCAGCTCGTTCTTTGTCCCCTCCACATTTGAGTAATGCTTCAGGAATCGGCAGTGCATCTCATAAGTCCAGTTCATCTTACTCAACAGGCTCCCAGCTCTTTTCTTTTAGTCACTTTAGAAGTTACTCCATGTCTTCACTTCCTCAAAACATGGCCCCATCAACTCCACTGGTTACAAATGCCAGCTCTAAACCAACTTTTGACCAAGAGGACGGGGATCATATGTCATCGCAGAAGCTTGTGAAGGGTCCCAAGGGTGGAGCTGAAGGATTATTATCCTTTCGAGGCGTTCCACTGGAGCCTGAAAGATTTTCTGTCAACTGCGGACTTGAAGGAATTTATACTCCCGGAAGAAGGTGGAGGAGGAAGCTAGAAATTATTCAACCTATAGAAATTTCTTCGTTTGCTGCAGACTGCAATACCGATGATCTTCTTTGTGTTCAGATAAAGGTCTGTGTGTTTTAACTGTATCAAGTTTATGCCGTTCGTTATTTTTTCTCCCCAATATTTGGAATGTATATGGCCATGTTCTAGAATGCTAGATGCTTCCATGTACTGCTTTCTTTTTCTTCCTCGAATCCTAAACAAATTGTCAACTTCTTTTGCAGAATGTTGCTCCAGCACATACTCCAGATCTTGTGGTATATTTAGATGCCATAACAGTAATTTTTGAGGAGGCTTCCAAAAGTGGACCACCTATATCATTACCAATTACATGCATTGAAGCTGGAAATGACGACAGCTTGCCAAATCTCATACTCAGGTTGTTGCCATTTCTAGGTATTTTTGCCCATGTTTCTATATTATGGAACTTTTTTTTTCCATAGTTAAATATACAACAGTGATTCTCTTTATATTAGTTATATGTATTTGGTGCTAGTTATCATAGAAGTTTGTTGGAAATGTTCATTCATCCTTTTGGCAATGTGAATGGTTTCAATCAGGTTAAACTTTGTATGCTCTAAATTCCTTTCATACAATAAATTTAGCTCCTTAGCTTGAGCTGTACTCTTATGGTTTAGACTTTGATTGAGGTGGTTTAG
Source organism: Dillenia suffruticosa (assembly GCA_033439265.1). Lineage (NCBI taxonomy): Eukaryota > Viridiplantae > Streptophyta > Magnoliopsida > Dilleniales > Dilleniaceae > Dillenia > Dillenia suffruticosa. The sequence goes on along the minus strand of JAVTVX010000037.1, from coordinate 11,475,376 downwards.
AATGCTTATGTTTGCACTTCCGATCTAGAAAGTAAACTTTTCCTACTCTATGGTTGTACTGATTAAGCAGCACCTTACTTTTTAGTGGCCTTGTTTTCTGATTTGAGCTTTTAATATGTAGAGAAAATGATCTAGATGCCATCAAACTTGTTATTGTTTTTTGATTAGAAAAGCTAGCAGGAAAAATATAGTAATTGAGGACATGAGGTTGAAGGATAAAAGAGGGGATAATATGGAACAAAAAGAGAGATGAGCATGATTATCTGTGAATTGTTGTTCACAAATGTCTAAGCTCTGCGAAAAAATGGCTGTGAGAGCCATGTTCAATACGAATTTGCTGAAAGGCTGGGGTGCTGGCATTTGATTGACTTTTCTTCCCCCTCCTCCCCCCCCCCCAAAAAAAAAATCTTATGGAGTTTTTGATTCTTATGTGTTTAAGAGTGTGAATCCCATATCCTTAGAGATTTCACACTCAGAGCGGATAAAGCCCCAGAGAGTTGCAAACATATTCATTCTTTCAACCTTGACGAGAACGGGGTCTATGATAAAGAAAACCCTATAGACTTGTCACTGTGCAGATTTGCTCCAGAGATTATGGCATTGAAAATCAAAGTGAAGGACATGATATCTAGAAAGGCCTGAGACCCCAAGGCATGCAGCACAAAGAAGCTAAAGAAAGTCTTATCCCAAGAATCTGCCACCCAGATGCTGGCCTTTGAAGATCCCAGCTTTTCTTTAGTACCAAATGCCTGCAAACCACAACCTTTGGCCTCGTTATTGTGTCTGGACCCCTGAAAACGAGATTTGTTGATGTGTGTCTCTTCTTTTCCCAAATCCGCCAAGTCTGTTTCAACTGTCCTTTTCTGATCAGAAAAGGAAGATATGACCATGAGTTTCATTACTTAGAGAGCACACAATACAAAACATCTGGACTTGGTACCTTATTGGGCCTTATAAACTTGTTGCTCGATATTGGCATTAGTCTTATTGCAAATTTTAGTCTAGAATCTATAGTTGACTCCGGATCAAGCCTTTGATTTAGAAGGAACTCTACCTTTTAATGAATTTGCAGATGTGAGCTTTGTAAGTATAGAAATCCTAAAATATTTGGAATTCCTCAGCATAATGTTGAGCTGGCCATTATGCATTTCTCTCTTCTTTCACTCATGCCCCATGCCATAAACAGACACAATGGACGTCTTGTATTTCCTCCTTCAAGCAGTTTACACCAGGCTTAGCTTCTGACTGCATATTTTGAATTGTTTTGTGCCAGGAGAGGTGAAGAACACTCTTTTATTCTTAAACCAGCAGCTTCCATGTGGAAGATTTCTAAGACTACAAGTGAAAGGAGTTCTCAATCATCTCATTTTCAGGCTGGAAGTGCAGCATCTAGTTCTCTTCCTCCTATTAGGAATGCTGCAGGGAAGAGCCCTCCTCCTTCAACCCCTGCTCAATATGCAGTTCTTGTGTCATGTCGATGCAACTACACAGGTCCCAGTTCATCATACCAAACTATTTTTAAATGTTTATTGTGGTGCTGGGACCATTTTTACTAACTTGTACTCTCTTTCTTGGAATGAAGTGTCAAGATTGTTTTTCAAGCAGCCAACAAGTTGGCAACCGCGCATATCAAGGGATCTCATGATTTCTGTTGCATCTGAAATGTCAAAACAGAATTTAAGACCAAATGAAAAGGTTTCTCAGCTTCCTGTCCAGGTTTTTCTTCTTTTCTTTAGCTATAAAAGTGGTTTGCCATTTAACATATGTCTGAATTGATCGATGTTCTCATCATCTTTTATTTTAACTGGTTCACATCATCAGGTGTTAACTCTTCAGGCTTCAAATTTAACATCAGAAGACCTTACCCTAACAGTTCTTGCCCCAGCCTCATTTACTTCACCTCCCTCTTTTGTGTCCTTAAACAGTTCACCCTCTTCACCAAATAGCCCCTTTGTTGGGTTTTCTGAAATTACTGGAGTGGGGGTTGGTGAAGGACGGGGTGCTGCAGTGCAGAGGCTGAGCTCATCACCTGTAGGAATGGAGAATAAAAAACAAGATAGTGATGGAAGTCAATCAGTTTCCGTTAATGAACAGGCTGTTTCGATTTCTGATGTCATTCCCAACACTGGGTTGGGTTGTACGCATTTATGGTTGCAGAGCAGAGTTCCATTGGGGTAATAAATGAATATCTTTTCTTTTTCAGAGTAATTCCTTTAAAATTCAAGCAGGATAAAAACTAATGATAATCTTATCATGCTCATCAGATGTGTTCCTTCTCAATCCACTGCTACCATCAAGCTTGAGTTACTTCCTTTGACTGATGGCATAATTACACTAGACACCTTGCAGATTGATGTTAAGGAGAAAGGTACTCTAATGATCATTTTCTCTGAATGTTTGATGGCACTAAAAATTCTTTCTAGGGCTATCAAAATGAACAATAGTGCAGTCCATTATCCTCCTTTGCATGAATTTGTTGTGCTTACTGCTGTTAGGAAACGAGTCAGCCCCACTTAGAAGTTTGGTGTATTAGATCTGAGCTTTAGGGTAACTGATACTGCATACTACCTTTCCACATGATAATTCACATCATTTGAGAAAGTTAAAAGACTGAAGTACTATGGAGCAAGCCCTGAAAAAATAATAATTGGAGGGTGGGTTCTTGCAAAAAGGTTTCTTCACTCTAATCTAGAGCTCAGGTGCCCAAATCAAATGAAACAACCTATTTGCTTGTAGGGCTAAGGTTGAGTGGATCTGATTCTCTGGGCCTTGCACTAGCAGGATTCTCGTGCAACGGGTTTGCCTCTCTTTTTTTTGACACTGGATCTTTTGTCAACAATGTGGTACTTGTTTGATCATGATTGAAGAAACCAAAGTGTTGATACTTGAGCAAGACCTAACATATCTTGAAGCGAATATGTTAGTCTTTGAAGGAGCTGAGAAGCCTCTCGGTACTTCTGTTGAATTTTGGCTAAAAGCTCTTTATCTTTTGTACCTCTGCCCAAGTTTGTTTTGGTGAAGATGTCTTATGTTTGGATTCATTGATTGTCCTTTCCTATGTTGTTAAGGGGTGCACTTCCATGATGTTTCTATTTATATAATTTGTTTGCTTTCTTGCTTATAGAAAAAAAGGTTGATTTAACAAATCTCATCCATTGGTGAAATTAAGGTAAAATATGGTTGTTAAGGGTGCACTCTGTTTTCTTGCCTTTTGAATGGTTGCAGTCCCTTTTCTTGCCTTCTGGAAAGATTACCGGTCTTTCTGGTGAATTGACATCCAGAATGATGTTTTAACTGGAATTGGTTTTGGCTGACAGGTCTAGCCTATATCCCTGAGCATCCATTGAAGATAAATGCAACTTCTAGCATTGCATCAGGGATTGTTTAAGCCTGGTTATCTCGCATTATATGTCTTCTTTCTGGAAGGAGAAGGGTAATCAGCATGCTACATCCAGGCATTGTGTCTGCCATTGTCATTGCTTGAGCAGATTTGCCTTCCTCAGGTCAGTGAACTTTCAAATCATCAATCCCTTGTGTGAAAAATGTCATCAGTTGAGCAATCAGTGAGCAGTTCCTTTCTCCCACGGGTTATGCCCTGCATTTCTATTGTAAAAACCAGTCCATGAAATCGACATTATCCACACACCCTTTTGCAGCAAAGAACCCAAATTTGTATACACTCATGTAGATGAATCTTGTGGTGGATTTTTATCAATCACCAATGAAGAGTGCCTGTCCCATTTTGGGATTGTTGTCTTTTGTTGTATGTTAAAAGAAAATGGATTACAGACATAGGTTGCTCTCTCAGTGGGACTATAAGGTGATCATCTTTGAAATACCTCTCTTCTTGTACAACAATGTTACCTCGTATCGGCTAGTTCAACTTATATTTGAATTTCATTGCAAGTTAATCAAACAACTTGAGTTCCAACTCGAGCTTGATTTGAAAAATGCTTGTTCAAGCTTGGGTAACATAAAAAATGATTGAGCTCAAATCCGACCGGTGTGGATGATAATGACTGAGTCAAGTTTAAGCAACTTATCATGAGTTCGGCTTAACTCGTTTTCACCATTATTATTATTATGAACTATACTTGAACTGCATAGTTGACCATAACATCACTGCTTTCGGCAATATTACATGTTCATAAAACTTGATACTTTTTTTTTTGTTGTTGTTATTCAAAATTATGTTTCAATTAATTCAGTTTGAGCGACGACTTGATCTGGTTGATGCCCTCGGGGGAGACTTGAACCCTTGAGATAATGTGTGTGATATCACTTGGGACATGGTACTCTGAAAAGAATTCTACATAGCAAGAGGTTTCCCAATTTTTATGCAACTGGCATCTTGGCTTAGGCATCAACCGTTAATAATAGAAACAAATAACGCGCCAATAAGTTTTATCTCAAGTGACACCAATCTCCTTTTCTTTTTAATAGACTCGGAATCAAAAAAAAAAAAGAAACAAATAACGCAAAACATGTCACTATGACATACGAAATAAATTACATAAAATAAATATATTAAAATAAAGAATTAATAAATTAGAAAATAAGTATAATACAAATTTGAAAAAAATACTAGAATAATCGGTCTATCCAACAAAAGATTTCTTGAAATTTTTATTTTATAAAATGAAATATAAGAAATAAAAAAGGAGAGGTAAATAAATCTTAGTTTTAATTCCTTGTGCAATATGAAATATTGTAATTTTGGAAATTATTTTAAATAATTTTGGAATTATAATTTAAAATAATTATTCATCAAATATCAAATCATTGTAAAATCAAATGTTTAAATGAAACACCACTTATCAAAGAATTTTTTTTTTTTGTTTTCATCACCGATATCCAAATTTTGTCCGATTAATCCGATTCAATTATTGTAAGGTCCATTTTTAAGAGTTAACTCTCTTAAATCCTTTTTTATCATTGTCAGAACTCGAACTAGAAATTTCTATTTAAGAGAATAAAGTTATCAAAGCATAGTGGTGCCATCATGCATCAAAGCCAACTCTAAAATACTACTCATTCAATCTTTTTTTTTTTTAAATTCAAACCTTATAACACGGGATATTGTGAGATTTGAAAATAAAAAAATAGGTAACAAGAAAATTAATCTCTAAATTATGTTATATTATACTTAAATCTGATTAATCGAATAACTAAATACGAAAAAAATAACAAACAATGATATAAACGGAGCATAATCATGCAAAGAAATTTATCAGTACATAAAAACAAATTAACAGTCATACAATAATTACCACTCACGTGAAAAATTACGATAAAATAAAAATTTTAAGCAAATGTTATTTCATTTAAAGATTTTATATTCTAATGTATGCCAATAAAATAATAATTATGTGTACCACACAATTTTTTTTTTTTTTTTTTACATTAGATTAATTAAATTTTTCTTTAAATTTTTTATAATTTACAAAACTTTTTTAAATCCTACTTCATAAAATATTAAAAATATTAAAATACAAGCTTATATTCATTTGTAGATAACACACACACACACACACACACACACACACACACACACACACACACACACACACACACACACACACACACACACACACACACACACACACACACACACACACACACACACACACACACACACACACACACGAGTGAAAGAGCTTTGACTAATAATTGTGGGTCCTTAAGAAGACCCCAATAAAAAAATTGATAAATGCCGCAGATGAATTCACGATTTTCTTTAATAAAAGAGGAAAAAATAATTCGCTATATATTTATCGAACCGTTACATGCCTTAAATTGTACATTGTCTTAGTAATTCCAACACTCAAGCATCAAAATTTTTAATCGACGTGAGATTTTACTCTTTCTCTCTCTTTCACCCGACCACCTTTCCGTTTTAGATCAATTAGTATTTGAATTACTCGATTAATTCAATATGAATTTTATTTATTTATTCCTTTTTACATTAGATTAATTAAATTTTCCTTTAAATTTTTTATAATTTACAAAACTTTTAACTCGCTACTTCATAAAATATTAAAAATATTAAAATGCAAACTTATATTCATTTGTAGACAACACACACAAGTGAAAGAGTTTTGACTAATAATTGTGGGTCCTCAAGAAGACCCCTATAAAAAATTGCTATATGCAGCATAAAGTGACAAACGCACGGTATTCTTTAGTAAAAGGCAAAAGAATAGTTAGCTATGTATTCATCACACGGTTACGTGCCTTGAGTGTCCATTGATCGAGTTTATAAAGTAACTCCAACACTCAAGCATCAAAATTCTTAGTTGATATGGGATTTTACTCTTTTTGTCACTAATCTGGGTTATCCAAAACGTTGTGAATCTATTTCATGATTGACTCTCTTGATACTTATTTTTCGCTCACCTCTCTCTCCCCCTCTCCTTTGCATAAAGTGCCCACCGAAGACTATGAGTTTGCTCTCTCTCTCTCTCTCCCCCCTCAGCATTTGAATGTATAATACTAAAACTTGTGTACGATGGATGTTTAAAATGTTTGAATAAACTGGTTGGTAAGATTTGGAGGTTCTAAAATGGGTTTTGAGCTGCATGTCTGATTCATTCCTTGGTTTAATTAAGCATTTGCTCCTCTCCTCTGGTCGTAATTTAATGATAGGTTCGGTGACAAGTGGACGATCCTATTTGATCAAGTAGTTGGTGACAAACTCTTATGTCTCTTTTTGATTATGGCATTTTCAAACAAGTTCATGGATAAATCAGTCTAAATGTTTTCTTAATATGATATCAATATGGATAGTATAATAATATTGATGATAGCAAAGATATTGGTGATTTTCATACATAGATGGAATTATTAATTATCATAAATATACTAACTTAGATATGATACCGAATCAGATAAAAATAGAAAATTAATGAATCGTGAAATGTAAATAAACAAGCACAAATAAATAAAAAATAGCAAAATGTGAATTAATAAAATAAATATCTAATATATATTACATATTAAAATAGAAATATAATATAATGATAGTGTAAATTATTTCATTTATGCATGTAGGATGAAAGTCTTGTTCTATACCCATGTTTATAGTTTTGCTCTCCCTTTATTATTATTAATTATTAGTCTAACCAATATTTAATGAATTTAGAGACTGAATACTGATATCTCTTAGTTAAGGTATCAAATTCGAGTTTTGTGTATAATGAAAACAGATATTAAGAAAATTTTATTTCAAACTCTAACTCATTTTATTTGAAATTAAATTTAATCAAATATAACATAATTATTATATATTAATAGTTTATAAAAAAATATATTAGTTTGAGTCTCATTTTTGTGAAAGTTAGTCCACTTTATCTTCTTTTTCTTTCTCTCCTCTTCTAATGAGAAAAAAAAGGAAAAAAAGTATACGAATAATCATTGATTCAAATTCAATAGTAAGTAGAACTAAACATAGCTAAATATATTATAAATATTACTAACTAATGTATATATATAATAATTATATATTATAGTAACTATATATGGTAATGATATAATAATACATAAATCATAAAATATATGACGACAATAATAGATAGAGGATATATGGTGGATATAGAACTTATTAGATACAAGAGTAAGTGATAATACATTTTTCGATTTATTTTCAGGTATTTATTTATTTATTTATTAATTTTTATATTAATTTTTATATTAATTTTTATATTAATTTTTATATTAATTTTTATATTAATTTTTATTTTATTATAATAAATTCAATTTAATCTTTTTTCTACTTAAATTTAATAATTGATTAATTATGATAATAAAAACACAAAACTTAAATAAGTACCCACAAGATTCAAAGTTCAAAATTGGCATTGATACTGCACAATGTCAATTGGATCCAAATAATGCAAGTTTGGCTGAATTTGCACAGATTAATTATTAAAAAAAAGGGTTAATATTAAAATAATTTAAAATATAGTTTTTAAAAAGATATGATTCGGATTGATTGGATGAAGGGGGGCAGAAGGGGGCCATCAGAAAGGAGTCCATTGGATTATCCATCACCGTCATAAATTAATGAATGGCAATGGCAACAGTGACATTAAGCCTTACGTAAACAATAGTTTTTCTCTCCCAACATTTTGACGAAGTACTGCATTGCAAATATCAGAAGTCTCTTGAATCTCCTTCACGATCCTATACTCTCTCTCCCTCTCTCTCTCTCCATCTCTCTCTCTTCATCTATAATGGAGAGTCGTAGTTTAGAGGAAAGGAAGATGATCACTGTGAAGCTTCTAGACACCCCAACATCAAACCAAAAGGGTGGTTTCAGAACTTTGCCTTTCATAATCGGTAAGCTTACCTCACCATAGTTATGTACATAAGGAGATCCCATTTCCCAAGTAACCCAGATAAAATCAAATCGGGCCTTTTTTTTATTCAAAATAAAATCAGTTGGGTTTTTTCCCCCCAAAATTGTTTATTTAATTAAAGACTCTATGCAATTTTGGGACATTATGTATATACACAAGAAAGAGAAAAACCAACCCCCCCCCAAAAAGAAAAACCAATTAAAAATCAACTGGGTCCTTTGATTTTGATGAGTGTGTTGGTAATTTTGTGTGACAGCAACTGAGACATTTGAAAGAGTGGCCACGATTGGGTTAGCTCCAAACATGATACTGTATTTGATGAGAGAGTATCGGATGGGGTTGACACAAGGTACCAACATCATCCTAATTTGGACATCAGCTTCAAGTTTCCTGCCTGTTTTGGGTGCTTTTCTCTCTGATTCCTTTGTGGGCCGGTTTCGGATGATTGCTTTTGGATCAGTCATTACCCTTTTGGTATGGAAACCGCACTTATTTTTTGTTTGAGTTATATTAGTTTTCTCTGCCTGTTGAATTTGTGATGATAATGCAGTGTTTGCTTATATACACGAGTAGTAGGTTAGTTTTTAAGCATATATGCGAGCCGCCTCTAATAAAATTTGATCTGGGGGTGAATTTGGAGAATAATAAAATTATATCCTTAGGTGAGTGAATGAGACCCCTTGACTAGGCTAATGACTTGAAGGGAAGAGAAGCTTTTTTGCAAGTGAAAAATCTAAAAACATTCTGTTTGTAATTATTCTCATTCACAGTTTTGTATGCTGTAAAAGAAGGAAAAATATATTATTTTCATCTGTTTATATAATGAGAATAATTGGTCCAAGTTTTGTTAGTTTAATTAGGATTGAGACATGCAAAGAAGCAGAGAAATTAAGAATTTCCCTTCTGGAACAAAAGGTTGAAATTCTTCACGGATAGATGTAAAGGGGTTTGCTCTAGGTAAGGTTACCTGACTAGGAAAGTGCTTACAATGATAAACGCATGTTTAAGTGCCACAATCACATGTTTTGGAGCTTGTTATTTAGTTAAATGGAAATTGTTGAAAGCCTAAAGAGAAGTAAAACAAAAGATGAGCATTAAATCCGATAATTGGATCCCCCACAATTTTTAGTGTTTGAATCCTTCTATTTCTGCATCAAATAATCAGTAATATCTCCTGCACTTCCTCCCTCCCCACCCCAAAAAAGTTATCTTTTTGTTGCATCTTGACGTAAATGTTTTAATAGTTGTTTCTGGGTAATCCGGAATCACATTATAAGCAACCACAGAGCTGAATGTCATTTTTTAATGTCACAGGGAACGATTGTCCTGTGGTTAACTACCATGATTCCACAAGCAAGGCCATCATGCGACCAGTTTGCTGAACATTGCCAGACAGCAACAACCTACCAACTTGTTTTTCTATGTTCTGCTTTTGGCCTGTTGTCTATTGGTGGTGGAGGTATCCAATCATCTTCTCTTGCGTTTGGTGCTGATCAAGTGGCCAATAAGACAGATACTAAGAGAAACAGCAGTCTGCGACAAAGCTTCTTTAGTTGGTACTATGTTGCAACTGGTGTTGGAGCTCTTGTTGCAGTGACTGGTGTTGTTTCTATTCAAGATAGCATGGGGTGGCAAGTTGGTTTTGGAGTTCCTGTTGTGCTTATGCTACTGTCAGTCCTTTTGTTCCTTTTGGCTTCTCCATTCTATGTCAAAGTTAAGGCTAATTCAAGCTTACTCACAGGCTTCGCTCAGGTGCTTGTTGCATCTTATAAGAACAGAGATCTTTCAGTAACATCTGAAAGCACAACTCAGCACTACCATCATAAAAGGGACTCGGCCCTCACCAGGCCATGCAATAAAATAAGGTACCTTACTATTTCATTTGATCTCGTTCAAGTTTTTGATTACTGTATTATGTTAGCACTAGGTCTGAAAAGAATGCCTCTCAGCAACTAGAATTAAGCCAATGGAGTTAACATAACTACAGTGTTTTGTTCAAGATAAATCTTCACAAAACTTTTTGTGTTGTTATCTATACTGGCATGAGAGAAATGAATTATGCAATTTGCTTTGATGTCCTTTTGTGGAGTTCTTGCAATTATCTAAGCTGCTCATAAGCCGTAGTAGATTAACTTGAACTCATGGTCTCTCTGTTCTGCATATAAATTATTTTATCTGGCTTTATCTGCAGTTTTCTGAACAAAGCTTGCATTATAAGAAATCCAGAGCAAGACTTGAACCCAGATGGAAGAGCTTCAGATCCGTGGAGTCTCTGTACAGTTGAACAAGTAGAGGAACTAAAAGCACTGATTAAGGTGATTCCAATATGGTCAACCGGAATCATGGTGTCAGTATGTGTCACCCAGAACACTTTCGCTACACTCCAGGCAGCATCCATGGATCGGCACATCACTTCAAGCTACGAATTTCCAGCAGGCTCATTCGGCTCATTTATGATTATAGCCCTAGCAGTTGGGATTGCTCTCTATGATCGTGTAATTCTTCCTTTGGCATCCAAAATCATGGGAAAACCTGTTCGTCTTGGTGTACGAGAAAGAATGGGACTTGGAATTCTATTGTGTTGTTTGTCCATGGCAGTTTCAGCAATTGTAGAAAGTGTTCGTCGGGAAATAGCTGCGAACAACGGGATTTCAGATGACCCGGAGGCTATAGTTCCTATGTCAGCAATGTGGCTGATCCCACAGTTCGGCTTGAATGGCTTGGCTGAGGGTTTCAGTGCAATTAGCCAAAATGAGTTTTACTACTCAGAGTTTCCTAGAAGTATGTCCAGTATTGCATCAACTCTTTTTGGCTTAGGAATTGGTGCTGCAAGTTTGTTAGCAAGTTTAATCATAAGATCGGTGGATAGTGCTACCAGAACATGGGGAGGGGAGAGTTGGATTCCGAGCAATATTAACAAGGGTCACTTTGACTACTATTATGGGCTTCTAACTTGCTTGTGTTTGGTTAACTTTTGTTATTTTGTAATCTGTTTCCGGGCTTATGGTCCTTCTGAAGATGGAACAAGTAGGGTTTGGGATGAAGTGGAGGAAGACGTGAGGGACAATGATGTTTGATCTAATCTATGCCGCTCTGGGACAGAATTTGGCCTGTGTGTCAATCTCTCAACCATTCTATAGGTATGTACAACTGAAATGAATACCTAAGGATTAGGTATAATCTTGATATTTCCTTTAGATGTATAAATGGAGTTTATTACTCGAAATAGTTCAAATTGAACTCTCTATTTACTTTTATCTTACTGTGAAATATCATTTTATTACTTTTCTTATAGTAATCTTACAATTTGAGTATCTCTTGTAAAACAGTGACACATTTTGTTGTCTAATTAGACTGGTCAGGTATAATTTGCATTGATTTCTTTGAAAAGTATCTGATACTTAAAACGAAATTTTCCAATTTTGGTTATATAATCTTACAATTTGTACAAACTTTGGATGGTATATTCCATGAATCTTATCAATTGATGAATTTTTTGTTGAATACTGAATTCTCATCACTCATAAACAAACAAACAAACAAAAAAAATCATAATTAAATTATGTTACTATGTAGATAGTATCCGTAGGAATACTGTCATACGTGTTCTTTTCCGCTCACACACACACACAAGCACACATATACGCAGACGCACACTATTTGATTCATGACAAGTATGGTAGAAGTCAATTCTGTCATGTCCTTTGTGGTGAGGGTGAGGCTTTTGGGTCATGCCATTAATGAAACCTTATGTGAGACGACTTGTACTCTATGTAACATTTGATTTGGTATCAACTGAGTGAGCACTTATAGAAACTTACGTATATCCGTAAAGACAAGTTTAATGATCCTAACTCCATTTCCTTAATCCTGTGATTCGGGATTTAAATCTGTGTAAAAAAAAATAGAAACCTATGTATGACTTAACGTTTCCACCGAAAGATCCCCGGAGAGAGAGAGAGAGAGAGAGAGAGGGAGGGAGGGAGGGAGGGAGCATGGAAGAGAGTTTTTAGGAATGAGACTACAAAACCAAGAAAGGGAGATAATGCACATACGTGTGTAAATATGTACTATTATATATAATTACTCGTGTGATTTGAGCCTTTTTGGGTAGATTGTTTAGAAATCTGTTTGCAGTGAATGAAGTTTTTGAGAAGATTGCAAGTTATGGGTTGAAGCCCAACATGACTTTTTACTTGATAAAAGGCCATCGTATGGAACTTGCCAGAGCATCAAGCATTCTTCCCTTTTGGGCTGAAACTATAAATTCCATGTCCATTGTTTGTTCACGCCTTCCTCTTTTCTTTTCTTTCTTTCTTTTTTCTTTTTTCTTTTTTTAACCTTCATTTGATCACCGCTCAATTTTTAAAATTTCATCTCAATCAATCTGAATCGAATATTACAGGACTCACTTTGTAGGGCGGATCTCCCAATATTATTTTTTCCGTAACCAAGAAAAGTTAAACTCTCGACCTGGTTAAAGGATAAAGGTGTCCATCTCAACTACGTCAACAAGTGTTTCTACATGGATCGATTTCATTCAATCGCACTTGGCTACATCTCTAGCCTCCTTGCAAGGTCACTGACATTTTTTTTTTTGTACGATTTAAATTTGGAATTATCAGATTAGGAGAGAGTGTGTTTATACTACTAAATTATCCTCTTAAGGACGTCCATGGACACTTGTGTCTTCATGTTTTTCACCGCAAACTTCTCATCATTTTGTGGCGGCACTCTCTGCGGTACTAAGCATTGCAGAAAGAGAAAATGCAGAGAAGTTTGGATGCAGTCATGTTAGAGAAAGAGAAGAGAGAATGTTGGAGGAAGCTTACAGAGCTCAAGAATCATATTTTATAGAGGACAAGCCACTTGTCTCAAACAACTGGGAGTATAACCGGCAAAGATTTGTTGTAAGGGCGAGCCTTCAAAATTCCCACATGAAAAAAACATGATATTTTAATAAATTTTGTATCCGTTTAGAAAATAAAAAATTGAGAAATATTGAAAAAAAAAACAAAAAGAAAAGAGAGGGAATTGAGAGAGAGCCACGGCTCATAATCTTGGTTATCCAAAATCGAAAACCTAATGCCATGTTAAGAAAACAGAGAATACCAAAAAAAAAAAAAAAAGGAATTTATTAAATATGTGAATATCTTATTGTATTTATGAGGGATATACTTTTAATATCTTTTCTATATAATTAGTAGTGGATTACTATAATAATAAATATTATTTACTAAAATTATATTATTAACAAAAAAAAAATTAAAACTTTCTGAATTTGAATAATTTAAAATTAATTAAAATACATAAAAATAAAATAAAATATGAATTGTTCATAAAATTGAGATCGGAAATAAATATCAAGTTAGGGCTGAAAATTAGAGATAAACGTCAGGCAACGGCAGAAAAAAGAAAGACCCGTTCCGTACTCGGAAACTCCACGTTTTCATGTCCCCTTCTCACAGTTTCCCGCCAGATCTCTGTCTCTCTCTTCTCCACCTCTCTCTTTCTCTCTCTATAAAACCCCTAACTCTCGCTCCAAATTCATCAACGTTTTCTGTCTATCCGTCTTCAATTTTTTTTCGACCATCATAACAATGATCGCTTCATTGTGGTGTGGCAACTTCCAGTTAGGGTTTCCAATAAAGCTTATGAGTCCCAGAAACTCAAATCCTACTCAAATTCCCTACGGTTCAATGCGGCGAACTTACTCGAAATTAGAGTTGCGATTGAGGTCAGGAGCTGTTGCTTCGGATTCGCACTCCGAAGGAGACACTCTAGACTCTTCTCGTTCTCCTTCTTCTGTTGCGGTAGTGGTTGAAGAGAAGGAAACGAAATCGGAAACCGAAAAATCTGTTAAACCTGTTTATGCTCCAACACCTGCTAATCGCGAACTTCGAACTCCGCACAGCGGGTAACTAAACAGCCGATGTCTTTGTTCAACTGTTTCTAGGATCTTATATTAGTGATTCATGTGCAATCTGGTTGTTTTGTTGATTAGGCTTTGGAGAAAAGGGTGGACCATAGGATGAATTAAAACATTTTGAACAACCTTGTACCCTTCCCATGATTGGGTGCAGATACTATTTGCACTAAAAAAGTGGATCCCTAAAATGATAAAATTAGACACGGTGATTGAGCTATACGGTCGTCTCCCTACCCATAACCCCCTAATCCTGGTACTAGTAAAATTTGATTCGGAGATCTCTTCATACTGTCTCTAGTGTTTTTTCTTGCTAAATTGGCAATTTCATTGGTGTCATAACATTCAAAGATTTTATCATGGTCATTTAATGTTCAATAAACTAACACCTAATAATTTTTTTTTGGGTTCAAGTAGTTTTACACTTTCATTTTTTTTTTCTTGAAATAGTGAAATGAGAGAGCAGGATAATGGAGTATGTTGACAACAACCTTCAATCTTTGTTAAAAACCCTACTAAGAGTGGATCTAATGCTCAAGCTTTAGTTCGGCATATGTAGTTTAGTTGAGAGCTTGAATAAGTCATATTGAGTTCTTATTTTATAATAGAAACTTATAGATTTTTTTACTTTTTAGACGTTTATTATTTAATTTAATTTTTTTTCTTTCTAGTTGTTTCTATTTAATCATTAAAAAGTCATTATTAGGATGATTTAGAAGTTTTTAAATTTTTATATTAGTAATTGTTTCTATTTTTTATGCTAGTTCTCTTTTTAAAAACTTATTATTTTATTATGAGTAATGAAAAGATTAAGATTTTGAATTTATGCTTTGAGTTCTCTCAAATCTTGGAAGGTGTGATGCTTTCTTGCTTTAGGTGTGATGCCTAAGAATCTACTTGTGTGAACTAGTAAACCTGTCTTCTTTATTCTCGTCTATTGCTTTCTTTCTTTCAATTTAATTGTTGTATTTTGCAAGCCTAGGAATTTTTTCAAGAAAAACATCTTGCTTAGATTAAAATTTCCTACAGTAAACCCTAATTCCCTACACCTAAAGTTAAACCTAAACCGTAATTTTTAAACCTAATTCCACCATGAATCCTTAGTAGGCGGCTTTTTGCCTAAGCTGTCCTACGTCCCCTGGGGGGGGGGGGATTTGGACATTGTTGTTGTTTACTTTTCTATTGAGGCTAAACATGTTGCTTGTGTTATGTATAAAAATTCTTGGTTGGGTGGTGGGATATAAACAGTGCAGAACAGGACTCGAATATCACGTTATGGTATGTGTTCTCGGCTCTTTATCATTATTATGTTGCGTAAGAAAATGAAGGCTTCCCATCAGCATAACATGTCAAAGATGTTTAAGAAAGTGAATTGCAGCTTATAAAAAGGTCTAGAATCAGATATGTGGAACATTTGGTGTTTCAAACTTGCTTTTTCATTTTTATAAAATCAATTACTGTATCTTTGACTGGGTTCCTCAATAGGTACCATTTCAATGGGACTACCAGGAAATTTTTTGAGGGATGGTACTTTAAGGTGTCAATTCCAGAGTGCAGGCAGAACTTCTGCTTTATATATACAGTTGAGAGTCCTGCATTTAAAAACAAATTGACCGCTATGGAAGTGGCACAGTATGGACCTCGATCTACAGGAGTTGGGGCCCAAATTCTTGGAGCAGATGATAAGTACATCTTCCAATTCTCTGAAGAATCTCAGAACTTTTGGGGAAGTAAGTTCTTTTGCTGTTATTTTCTCAAACTCTTATTGCTTTCATCAGGACATTTGGTGGGATAATTGGTGTGATGAGACTAGCCTTTATATTTCTTATTTGCAATAGACTAACTATTGTTCATGGTTGTTGTTGATGCTAGTAAAATTGGTGACTGAATTTTAATGGTCCAATTACATTGTATAGGGCTTCGTGAAAGTGAGTTGTATTTAACCATTGTTATGTCTCAATACTTTGAATGTTTAGATAGAAATCTCTCTGTTATTTCCACTGAAGCATGAACTTGTTTGTCTCCATATTTGACATTCAGCTGTTGTGACTCGCACTCCATTATCGACTACATGTGGAAAGTTTTGATCATTAAGAGTTTGAATTACTTAAATGGACAATCTCTAAAGCAATCTGTAGTTGCACACAAACTCCACTAGTGTAGGTACAATATTATTATTTAGCACTTTTTTTTTTCCTTCGTCTTGGAGTAGGTTTACGAATTTTTATCAACTTCATCACACTTGTAAAGTCCTCAATTATTAAACACATTATGCAATTGGATTTTGGATGCTGAACAAATGAAAGAGGCTGCTGGTTCCATCATATGATGGTCTATCCCAGAACTAAGATGTCTAAACCATATTCTTAGGTTTAATTACTAATTTATTAATGCATAGACAGGCATGAGCTAATGCTGGGGAATGCATTTGTTGCTGGTCAAGGGTCAAGGCCCCCAAAGGATGAGGTTCATCCTGAGGTGAGTTTGAGGCAATGCATTTTAATGACTTTTTCCAAGTTTACTCTTATTTATGACTGGTACTTGTATGTGGTAACTTTTTAACCCTAAACCCAAAATCTGATGGTTCGTATCCCATACATCTAACATTCGGTTAGATGACAGGCAATTTAGTTGCATTGGAAATGCTTCAATTGATTATGCTGATCATAAATCTTCCAAACTGATAACTAAACGGTGAGAAGGCTGGAAAAAAGTCATGGTGTACAGGATCGATGCACTTGTCATAAAGGATATAAATGAGTGGTTTTAAGGGGGGTGACTAAATGGTCTGCTACAGATGGGAGAAAATTTTATGATTTTATGACAGAACTATGGCTTGTCAGATGGTGATGGTGACAACACAAGAATATTATACCTGGTGTAGTAAATGACAACTGTTCCCAAGCAAAATAGTGTAAGACAAAGTATGGCTGTGTCGTAGTTTAGTCATGGTATAAGCTAAGACCATGAATTTCTGAATGGCTATTGCACATGCTTTTATGGAGCTCAATTGCAGATGATAAGTTGATTCACATAACATGAATTTTTGCAAAAATAAATAAATAAATAAAACCAGACAATAATGATTGCTTGTGCTTAAGGGCTCATTTATGGTCTTTTTGCTATTTCCTTTTGTTCCTTGCCCCCGACTTCTAGCAGAAATGCAAGATTGATCATTCACAGGTGTGAATGGACAAAAACAATCACAAAAACTGTTTAGTGCATTTCCTTTATTTATTTATTTTTGTTGAGCACTGGAGTTGTGTGTGCTTGTATAAGTTGCAATAATGTCTGCACTGTCGTCGAAGTAGTCAAACAATGTTCCCTAGTTTTACCATCTGGGTGATTCCAGTTATTTTATTGTTATCCTCTGAGACTGAAATTTGGTTGCTTACTCTGCCTCATATTTTGAATTATTTTTATTCAAAGCTTTCTGGCATTTGATGCCTTTTTAGTGAAAGAAGGAAAACAGATGAAAATGTCAGCTACTTTGCTTTCTGCCATTAAAGGTTAGTGCATGCAGGGTTGTCTCAAAAAGTCAAAACCAAGATAATGACAAGAGATAGTCTAAGACTCATGAATTTGTTGGACTTAGGTGTTGGGTGTTCCCTTTTTTCTCCAAGGTTTTGTTTGAGTTTTCTTCTATTTTTTTGCAATGTAAAGGAAGAATATGCTTTGTCAAAAGTCATACTATGGAGGTGTTTCACAAATCTTATTGGAAGCTCTTCCTTGAGCTAAAGCTGATCACCAAAGAGATATATTTGTTAACACTTTCAAAAAGTATCTCTATATTTTTAAGTTGAATGATGGGTCAACATAGACATTTACTCAAAACTTTTGGTATAAATGCTTTGTTCAAAAAGATCTCCAAAACACGTCCTAACCATCTTCTGTCAATCCCATGGAACTCTATTAATGAGGATTAAAGAGATTATGGTTGACAGTCTTCGTGCATTTTTTTTCTTTTATTATTATTATTTTTAATTTTAATGCAGGAATTCAACAAAAGAGTGTTGGAAGGATTCCAGGTTACCCCACTCTGGCATCAAGGTTTTATTCGTGACGATGGCAGGTATGAAGTGATTGAAGTTTCAGACAAGGTTTCTGCATTACATAGGAGTCATATATCAGACCATGAGCATACCTAAATTAGAGAAATTTAATGCTGGTGCCCCTCTGGTAACATTTTAACACTTACGAATAGTGAAAAGTAAAATTTAGAGTGAAATGTTATAATTTTCAGTTTGTGGTAGAAATGTTGTATCTCATATGTTATATGATCTGTTTTTGGCCTGTTAGATATCTCAGAGATTTAACATGTCTTTGTTTTAAACTGTTCAACAGTGATATAACATAGTCAAAGTAACTTATTGAGAAGGAAGTTTTCCAAATTTTTAGGAAAAATCCAACACTCGGGTAAATGTAAACAATCCATTCCACATAGACTAATATGAACCACAGTTATTATGTTTACAGTTACCAGAGCATATATATTTGAAGACAATGCTTTTAATGTAGTGATCGGTGTTTCATTGACTATATTTCAATTTGATGAAGCCTTAAATGGCAGGTCTGGTCATGTGCAAACTGTGAAGACGGCATGTTGGGAGTACAGCACCCGCCCTGTTTATGGTTGGGGAGACATTGGCTCTAAGCAGAAGGCAACGGCTGGCTGGCTTGCAGCATTTCCTGTATTTGAACCTCATTGGCAAATATGCATGGCTAGTGGACTTTCAACAGGTGCAATTCAAACATGTTGCTGCTGATGTTTTAATTGTTATATCACATATATCACATCTTGTTGCCTTATTCATCACCAGATGTTCATGCTATAATCGTCAGTATATGAGTATTTTAGCACTATGAGATCCATATATGGAACTAAATTTACAAAATGGTTCCATTGTCCTTGTAAACAGAAAAAGAAATCATTTTGATTTCTTCTTTTAGTGTCATAGAAGTTTTAATTATTTTAAAGTGTCTAGAACTATTATTAGAATTCCTTTGAAAAAATCAGTTTGTGTCGGAGCATGGATCTGTGGAATGTCCAAATGCTGCATGGGTATGTGTATGGCTGTAACAAGAAATTGCTTAGACCGTCATGGAAAAAATCAGCCATAATGCTGCTGTATTGCTTTCAATTTTTTAGTATGAACATGTCAATGTTCATGATGATATATTCTGTTTTTATGTCCTTATCAGTTTGGTACCTTTTCCTTGTTTAAACATAAATAGCTTTTTCCTTGTTTATGCTTCGCTTTTGTTTGATTTCAGGTTGGATAGACTGGGATGGCAAAAGATATGAATTTGAAAATGCTCCTTCTTATTCTGAAAAGAATTGGGGTGGAGCCTTCCCTGGAAAATGGTTTTGGGTAAGTTAATCTTTCATCCCACATGAGGAGTTACCTATGATTTGTTTGTAGTTTGTTAAATTTACAAATTCATTCCCTTTTAACCTGTGCACTTAGAAGTGTCATTCAACGCATTTCCATTGTCCTGTGGATGTTATACAATTAGTTGGGTGATCATGTTGTGCCAGGTGTGTATTATCTAGCTACACTGTCTTTGTTTTGGCGAATTATAGTTATAGCCAACACTTCTAATGATATGGTAATATTGGATTTTTGCCTAAGCTTTATGGCATTTAGTAATTATCTCTGGTGCAATTATGATGCACAAATGAAAATTTGAGCTGCGTCAGTTATTGAAACTAGTAACTTTCAAGTCAATTTATTTTATTCTCATATGGATGTTATGTTTTCTACAATGTTTTATCACATAGCAGACATTATATTATACCCCCTCTCTTTTTTCTGTGGACTTGTCTCACATTGTGCTTGTCTCTATACAACTTTTTGCATATCTAAAGTGTTAATATCTTGTTTCAGCTTCAATGTAATGTCTTTGAAGGTGCAAGTGGGGATATTGCCCTGACTGCAGCTGGTGGGCTGAGGCAGCTATCTGGAGTAACCGAAACATTTGAAAATGCTGCTCTGGTAATTTTCTTTGTGAATGGCATTTTAGGGTTATTCTCATTCTATACACTCACAAATTGTTGCTGGAGTCCCCAGAGAGACATAGTGAAGAGCTTTCTAAGTGGATGATCATTATGAATGTAGGGCTCTACTATTATCTTTTAAATGTTTTGCCTGTTCCGGTTTCTTACCTAGAACTAGAACCCTCAGTTAAGCACCTGTTGTCTTTGCCTCTCAACTTGGATGCTACTCTTTATAATGCCAAATGGAGTAGAAACAATCCTAGTTAAAGCATGTGAAATAAAGAATCTTAGTTGAGAATTTAGCATGCTTTTATAGAATTCTGAAAATGCTGTGAGTAATGATTGCAAAGCTGCATCAGTTCTATAGAGCTTTATCTCATGCCTGAATTTTTTTTCTTTGTTAAGACTGTTGTCGTGATTTTTCCAAGTGTAGATATTTGACAATGGTAGCAAGTTAGTGGTCAACATAAATTTAGCAACTTCTGGAGAATTTGAAGGCAAAGTAACTA
The DNA here is from genome assembly GCA_033439265.1 of Dillenia suffruticosa. NCBI lineage: Eukaryota > Viridiplantae > Streptophyta > Magnoliopsida > Dilleniales > Dilleniaceae > Dillenia > Dillenia suffruticosa. The sequence continues at coordinate 11,454,586 of JAVTVX010000037.1, read as the reverse complement.
ACATTCATTAATTTCTTGTGACTATTCTTTCCACTCTGTGGTTGTGTTAATTTTTTTTTATTTGAAATGAATTGCATTAATGTCAAGGCCAATTAGCTCTCTCTGTCCCTCTCTCTAAGACGCAGACACTCACATGCATGCGTATACAGGCACATCAAGAAATGGGGGAAATGGCAACAGGTGCATGCACACTTACACCCACACACAAACAACAAAACGTGCACCCATTCGCAGTTGCATATCACATATTACTATTTTCTGTGGTTTGTTTGACTAGATCTTGACAGACTAAGTGATTGTTTGTTTCTTCAGATTGGCATCCATTATGGAGGAACTTTCCATGAATTTGCACCTTGGAATGGAGTTGTTAGTTGGGAAGTGGCTCCTTGGGGTTACTGGCAGATATGTGCGGAGAATGGAACGCATGTGGTAAAATTGGTTTACTTCGCTTATACATTCATTCGTTCAGTCATTCATTCATTATTCCTGATATTACTTCCATGCTACACCACTAGTTGTGTTTCCAACTGTAGTTTGTAGTTGTTATTATCTGAAATAAGTGGAAATTTTCAAATGGATAGGTAGAATTAGAGGCTACAACCAATGATCCTGGCACAACCCTGCTCGCTCCTACATCAGAGGCTGGTCTTGCCCCACTTTGCAGAGACGCTTGTTTTGGAGAACTCAGATTGCAGTTGTGTGAAAGGAGATCCGATGGAAGTAAAGGGAAGGTAAGTATTATTCATCAAATACCATTTCATTTTCTTTTAGAACTGAAAGCTCCAAAATTACAGTTTTTTACTCCAAAGCTACATCTATTTTTGGGACTATTGCATCACTAGATCTTCAGGTCAAACACTAAGAGCTTTAAATTGTCCTTGTGCTCATCATGAAAGGAAGTTAACCATGGTGGCCCTTAGAAGCCTACAACTGTAATCTCCACAGGCAGTAATATCTGCTATATTTCCTATTTTAATTTTGGCCATACAGTCATTTAAGTTATAAATTTTGGACTAGTGCATGTTTTGGCATGCCCCCTTGATAGTTATCCTTGCTGATTTGCAGATTGTTTTGGATGTTACAAGTAACATGGCAGCAGTAGAGATTGGTGGAGGACCATGGCCTAGTACTTGGAAAGCGCGGACTTCAACTCCGGAGCTCATCAGTTGTGCTCTGAGAGTTCCAGTTGATTTGGAGCGTATCTATAACTTGGTTCCTTTTTTCAAACCCCCTGGTCTATAGCTGTGACTGAACACCTGGAATTTTCAACTTCTGTGATGAGTCTAGTTGTCTGAATCTCACGGTTCAACATGTAATTTCCTTTGCTTGAGACAGCTCTTGGTTCATATAAAAGCCGAGGTACTTGGTACCGTAGGCATTTCACTCTGTTTTTTTCTTTTAAATTGGGATGAATAAAAAGTTTGGCTCTTTTGCTCTGCTGCTCAACTGCAAGTCTTCAACAATCTCTCTCTAGTCTTCAACAATCTCTCTCTCTCTCTCTCTCTCTCTCTGCATGTACACGTCTTTAGAATTTTTAATCCTCTTCAAATCATATTAACACACTTTCCTTGAACATGTCTTTTAAGAGAAGGAATGCATTGGGGCATTTTCATCTGCACTATTATCAGAGTTTTTATCATTTTGTTCATATTTGATATTTTTTAAGATATCTTTTTAATTCGATCCTTGAAAATGTTTCTTGTACATCAAATCAGATCTATGAGTTACTATTTTATAGACCATCCTCTTACAATACACTTAGGCTTCTAATTCTCACAATTGAAGGTGAAGCTTGACGATTAGAGTTTGAAAGAATTTCTTGATATTGAAATTGATTTCAGACACGAAACTTATTTTTTTTTATTACCTTTCTCCTAGTAAGGGACCGCAATTTTGATATTATTAATTTAATTTAGCCTTTTGAGAAAAATAGAAGTTTTGGGGTCTTCATCATTTTCTAAAATTGTCAAACTTTATATGTAAAAAAAAAATAAATAAATAAATTGCAAATTCTCAAAAAATTGGATAGCTATCGCCACACAAGCTCAAAGGCCTTACTTGATCCAAAGCTAGTACACATATGCATTGACTCTATGAAAAACACGACCGACTGAAGGTTTGGAAGCCAAGAAGGCTGCAACCATAACTGCAACAACTTGACAAGAACAAACACACAACACAATTTCAAATCATCCATGAAATATCAAATATAAAAGTACCCCAGAAACAACAACATAGGCCAGGAAGAGATCGAATGGTGAAATTGAGAAGAGAGCGATGGATGTTGAAATCTAGAGACTCATCAACATGATGAAGACTGCAACTAGAAGTCTGCAGCAGATGAATGAACCATGGAGCAATACGAGGACCGCGAGGTCTATGTTTGGTACCATTGTTGGAGAGAGAATTTGAAGGAGACAGGAAGCAAAAATTAGGACAAAGTGTTTTTGATGAGAGAGAGAAAAGTCATACTTGCATTACAGCATGCATGGGCAGGAGCATGAAGTGAGTTGCAGTCATTCTTCCCCTCTCTCTTAAGGAAACGAAAGAATAAAAAGATCCGTCGACAGCAGGATTCGAACCTGCGCAGGCAAAGCCCAACAGATTTCGAGTCTGTCTCCTTAACCACTCGGACATATCGACTGATGCGTCGACTGGCTTCCTCGATTAATCTTGACAATATGACCTTGTTTTTTTCCCCTTTCCTTTGTACCAATGCCATACTTACTGAGCATGAAAAAAAAAATGTGAACATCCCTCGGAAAGATTCAACCAATATTTATTTGGGTTAAAGACTGATGACGGTTTGAGCGACATGTACTACAATTTGTAGAGCAAGGATCGAGTACTCACATTAGACAAGAATATCATTTTGAAGCTGAAAACCCTTTGAAACCCCCATTTCCTCTTATGGAAGGCCATATTTCTAACGGAGTGCTTACTAATAAGGCGAGGTGAAAAGGAATTCAAACTACCTCTTATGTCTACCCTCATTCCTCGCTATAAGAAGGAAACAAGAATTCACCAGCTCGGACATTGGGGGTGAAGTTTGAAAAATATGGGACTCCCTTCATTCTAGCCCACTTGATCAGAGCAATGACTTTAAAATGTGGAAGAGAAAAAGATCTGGGTCGGGCTATTTGGGGGATATGGAAGGCAAGAAGCAAATTCGTTTTCTCTTTAAAGTCGGCGGATGGCCAGGGGTTTGATTAGGGATAAGGGGGAAATTGGCCTAAGGGATCTGCAAGATCATGAAATATGTAGCTTTAAAGTCTTTTTTAACGGGGGGCTGAAGTAGTCCGCGGTAGGGATGGATTATAAAGTTATATTAACGCGATAAGATATTATACTCTCTTGATTATTATGGCTTTCAGATTCAGTTAATGATTTATAACTCAATTGATCCCGTCTCTTTCCCCTTAAAAAATCTTAAATTCGTATCTTTCTACATGTGTATGTATATATATATACTTATATATATATATATATATATATATATATATAAAGGTCTTGGATTCGAGATATAAAAAATAAAAAAATGAGATTTTGGAGAGTTAATTTCTTATGGGTTTCATAACATTTTGTTGGATTTAATTAGGATTCTCATGCAGCGGAAACATATAATAATTTTCCGAAAATAAAATAGATCGGGTTTAGGGTATCTCAATTCGTAGAATCTTCAAGCGGCACGTTCCTTGATCCGATTTTGCGGTCGGGATGGTGATCACGAGGTTAGTCGAATCACCACTACAGTGTCACAACGCTGCAACCTTCTACATCCGGTGATTTGCTTGACGATGAGAAAATCTTCATCCCACACTCTATTTTCTCTCTAGAGAATTCTTTGAAACCCTAGCCATGGTTTCCTCCATTGTTCGTTCTCACAGAAGGAAGGCAAGACCAATTTTTTTTGCTTAATTGGTGGGGGGTTACAAAATAATATTAGTTAATGGTAATTAAGGATGAGAGTTACCCAATTCCTTAATTACCCAAATGTCCATAATGGGCATAAATAACCAACATCTCCCGTATTTCTCTTCCATCAATTACAAGATCGCAACTCATACATTGAATTAGTCGAATAAAATCTAAATAGCGATCGATAATAAGAATTTGTTATAACAAATAATAATAATAATAATAATATAGCAGCCATCGTCAAAATTTGGTGAGGCGAAAGCTGTAAGCTCATTTTTAATGAAGCGGAGGTGCCCACCACCTTGCTTCTCACGCTCATTCTCCCCCATGACGTTGTTACTCTAGTTTTGTGGGTCTCCCCGTAGGTAGGGATCGTCTCCTCAGAATGCACAATTTTCCTTTGGGCTTGTTTCCTTGGGAACTTGTTTGGTTCTTTTGCCAACTCTGTTTGTCAGGCCTGTGTCCCCTTTTTCCTTTTTTTTCCCCCCAAAGTTGAATTATGATATTTTACAGATTAAAATTAATTTTTTCTTACGAGACTAACTTGCCTTCGTCCTTTCCCCCATTTTGACCACACACACATGTGCCTAAGGGACAACACATCTTCAACATTTATAAATTCGAACTTGTTAGGTTTCAGAAGCTAAGGCAGTGGATTAACAAAGATCTTCGTAATTGAGAGGACCTACTTGGACAGTATGTGCCCCCCCCCCGGGGGTTCAAGGAAAATGTTGCGCTCAAAATTTTCTTTCAATTTACACAAAAATGTAATTAACTAAGACAAACTTGAACAAAATATGCTGATTCTTCTTCCCGTTTACACACACAAAAAACAGTTTAATCATAACAATTTGAAACTAGCAAAGTTCGGAGCTCTCAGGGGTTACCCATCTTTTAAAACACAAGGATGAGTACAACTTGATCATCCTTTCCTAAATAGTGAGCACAAATTTCACACAAATCAGCCTGCTAAAGGAGGACAATAACTGTACAAAATGCTCTTGCTAAACCTTACCCTTGGACAGAAAATGGAACTAACCAAAGACTTTACTACCACGAAAATTTTTATCTGCAAATGACCTCATTATCATTGCAAGGGTGATAGAATAATCTGAAGGTTGTAATGCAGTCGAGCAAGCAGCTTAGGTCAGATTTAAGAGGAATTGAGAGGTAGTAGCAGGACATGTTGTTGATTCTTTACCAGCATTTTCTGCAAGTTTGGATACAAACGTGAGAGAGATTGATTTGAAATGATAAATCCAACAAATCTAACGCAGAATTCTTATAGAACCAAATTTATTTTAAAAACCGTGGCAAGATCTTGTTATGTCCTTGAAGCTTGTTGTAATCACTAGGTGTGGCTTGAGCTAAAGTTTGCAATTCATGGAAATACTATCCGCCCTACACAGTGTCCAATGGACACAAACAGAAACACCGACTCTAAAGACAAGTCTGTATCTGCTGGATCGGACTTCCCACCAACATTGTTTGGAAAAGCTATATGTGGGCATGGTCACACCCTGATTTTGCATCAAGGCTATATGTAGGAGCTAATAACTGCATTCAAAGTCCAAAGTTTGAAGATATAAGCACTAGAATAGCAAACATTTCATTCTCTACAACACTCAAGATTTTACACAGACTTCAAAGGCCAGAATCATTGGACTTAAAGAAGTGTATCCCCACTGTCAACTTTCGATGGCCACTATGGCAGTAATAACAAAGTTTAAAACATAAGTACCCCAAACCCATGGAGATGGAAGTTGATTAGCTTTATTTTAGGCATCATATCAGTACCCTGACATGTGAATTAGGACAAATGAAAACAGCTCACCACTCAAAAGATAATGGCAATGTAAAGGGGGGAAAGGGGAAAAATGAAAAGGCTTTTTACCAGTTTTCCCTAAAGGGCTCTTCAAGAATCTCATAGCAGTGGGATGGTGACATCAAGATTGTCCTTTAAGAACCAGTCGTGTGGATAGACCCAATGAGATGATTCAAGATGCAAATGCCAAACCATGACTCTATTGCAATTGCGTGGAATGCCTTCCATTTGACTTTCGTCCTCTACAACTTGCTCAATAAAAGAGCTAGCCTGCATGTCAAACTAAAGAGGTTACTAGATTCAATCAAATGATAATGACAGGCACCAATAGGTACGTAGCTGAAACATTTTGTTCGCGTGGCTGGTTGGGAAAAAGTCAAGTTTGACCTTTATACAATAGGGAGTAAAAAAAAAAAACTTCTGGAATCATTACCACTGTGCTGCAACCAAAACCCAGTACGAATAATATGAATAATGACTCCGGCGACCATGTACTCCAGTGTGATCACACCAATCAGTAAGTGGTCAAAAAAGAGAAGATGAGGGGAAGAAACTTACCTGGAAGAGTTTCTTGACTGTGTCAAGATGCCTGATAGGTTCAAGAGTGGGTCGATGCCATCTCTTTGGATCCCAAAGAATGGTACTGTTAAAAGCAAAACCTGACATTTCGGCATGAAATCTCCGGAATCCTCTTGTTATTTCATTTGTATGCCAACCAATGACCTGAGTTCCATTGCATACAGGACCATCCAGGAGACCGTTGCTTCTGCTCTCTGTTAGCTTTGCAACTCTCCATGTCCCAAACCGGCTGCAAGTTATAAAAGAAGGGCTGAATTGAAAACTGCTGGGTACCATGAGCAAGTGAGATCAAATATTTCTTGTGTCAGACAGATAGATAGCATGTCATTCAGCAGAATAAGAAAACACAACGAAGATAAGCCTCAATGGTTACAAGTTAGAAATTATACAAACAGAACCTTTCACCAATCAGACCCAATAAGCACTCACAAGTCACAAGTCAAAGACTTACAGGTAGAGTTAATGGAGTCACAACCTAGGTAAGGATTCTAAAAAACAGTAAACAATATGGCATCAGAATATGTCAAATACCTACACTGTTATTATCGGTTACAATTTGTCCCATGTATGAATTACTATATGGGGGCTTTAAGAAACAGTAGAATAAATCATGAATCAACTCAAAAGGGAAGGGAAAAAACCCGTGCTTAAAGAACACGAGCAATACAAAAACTAAAGGTTGCTTAAGAACAAAGCAATACTACACAAGTGATATATACACAAGCAATCCAGTCTAATGCGCGCTGCTCTTCCAAGAACTTTGTATCCCAATTCCCAAACATAGATGTTAAAATCCGAAGTCTACCTATATGCTCATAGTTGCTTCAACTCAAGTGATCACAAAAACTTCCCTTTAAGAAAACTAGGACAGACCAGGTTGTAAGAGTGGCTAGACATGGACTAGAGAGCAGATATTCAATCTGGCCATCAATATAAAGAGATCAATGACCCCTTCCTTATGCAGAGTGTGGACTGTTTGTAGAAAAGTGTAAGAGACATCAACAGCTCAATGAGGTTCATATTTTCAGATGCAGGGACGGGGCATTACCAAGCAATGAGAAGATATCATTCTTTTGAAGCGTCAAAAGAGAGACGAATAAAAAGACTTCTCCAACAAGGTGCATTCTGTTTCCTGTCATCCTGCTACCAATGGCCACATCTGGACTAGAAATGGAGAATCCAACCATGAAGATAAAGAGAACAATGACTTCTTCCTTATGCAAGTACTGAACTCTTGCAGAAATTGTGTCAAGAGACCAGACTCAATGAAGTGGAGATCGATCCCCCTTATAAAGCACATAAAAAGCTGAGGCAAGAATATTCTGAAAGCCTCTTGTACCAAAAGGTAGATATGAACGTTTCTTGTAGCAGTTAAGATATTTGGCCACCATCCCAATTATCATTTTCTTTTGCAGCATTTCATGTAAAAGCTATACAGCTGTTAGTTTTGTTAATAAAACCACTGAGCCTTTATCAAGCCTCAGCATGTCATTTATTAAAAACGAGGTCTATAGAATAGGCTTTCAATGTGTTCCTTATTTAACCAACATAGGGGATGGAATTATGGTTGAGTAATGAAAGTACCTGATCAGCCTTATTTGCTCAAAGAGATCTTCTGAATACACATTGTCATCATCTGCAAAGTACACTATTCCATCAAGGCGGTGGGTTTCAATGTGAGCCAATGCAACATTTCTTTGATGGGTGGCACTATCAGTTATGTTAGATAGATTTCTTGTGCATACAAGATGTCGATACATAACACCGGTTTTCCTCAGTATTTCAGCTGTCTCAGCAGATTGTGAAGTCATTTCCACAACTATCCACAACATTGGAGGGCGAATTAGTTTTATTGTGCTTGCCAAGCGATTCAGATAATAAACTTGCAATGGCCGAGTATGTGTAGGAGTCACAATTATCAATAGCTTTTGAGCTGTCACTTTGTAATCTTGAATGACTGATTCTGTTTCTGTAATAATGACATCATCAGAAACTGGGATTGTTAATCCCTCCTTATCCGCTTGTGGTTTCAGGGTGCCATTATTCGTAACATTCAGACTTTGAGTTGACGAATCCTGATCTCTTGAGACATCCTGTAACCTAATATTTTTAATTGGCCGGTTCAGGTCAAATGAAAATGATTGATGCTTGGATGCGAGATTTGTAGATAAATTCATTGAGACAATTGGGGTAAGTCCACTGATAATACCAAGCATGAAACATATCAGAAAATGGAAAAAAGCCCTCCTCCAACCTTGCCCCTTTGGCTTCGACCTCTCTTGTGGCCGAGAAGACCTTGGTAAATCTACTCCAAAAATAAAGGCCTGAGTTCTGTAGAAAGGTGATCGGGAATATACTGAGTTGAATAACGATGACACAAGTCCACTGGATGGCGGGTGGTTCTGAGAACTTGAAGAGGACTTGGACAAGGAAGACGCAACCAAACAAGTTTCCCCATTTAATGAAGTCCCAGCTCGAGGCACAGGAGATAATGTCCTTCTAATTGATGCCATCTAAAAATAGCGAAATAAGATTTACTCCAAAACAGAAATCCAAGATCTGATGAATAGCACTATCAATGCTAGAGAACTTACAAACTCATTTAAGTTCCATTCCTCAACCCACAAAAACTCAACATCAACTTGACTTTCCTTCTAAACCTCACAGAATAGGACTCTTTTAGCGTTCTATCAAAGCCAGTTGGATTTCTTACATCACAAATTCCGATTAAACTCAACTTTTGAGCATGTCAAAAGGGAATAACAATAAGCTCAGCCAAAGTTCGAAATCACACGGCAGAATTCAGTAGATATATGATAATTATTTTTTGCCTTTTCATATTCCACTGTTATTCAAACCAAGTGACCAAAACAAAGTCCAACTTCACTCCAATCAGGAATTCAAACACTCCAACCCAGATCAGGAAATTGCATTTCTCTCTCTCTCTCTCTCTCTCTCTCTCTCTCCCCCCCCCCAAATTGTGCCTTCAAAACATGTGAAATGACGCGCAAGTTCTTGATCTACAATGAACTAGAAGAGGGAAAAAAAAACCACAAAAAATCAGTTAAAACAACAGAAAAAGAATGCCCATCAAAAAAATCTCCACTAACATCAACCCGGAAAAAAAAAATCACAACACGGGTTACCTTAAAATTGCCCAATACAAAATGGGTATGCGATCTTTTAAGCAGAGATTCAGCAAAACCCCAGCTATGGCTTGTGCTTATTTGGATCTCCGTGAACGTAGACAGAAGAGAAAAGAGCTAATAATTAGCAGGAGTCAACAGGCACTTACAAAAACAATACCCAGATGGACGCTGCAAATAGAAAAATGAAAATCGTTTTTAATTTGGATTTTCCGTTGACCACCAAGAAAATACAACGAAATATATAATTTTTCCAAATAAAAAATTAATCTTTCAATAAAAATGACTAAATATTAATGTATTTCAATATTAAAAAATTTACCTAACTCCTCCCAGTTCAGTCTATTTCCAAGTTTCTTAAATTGTCTAGAATTAGTTAATAATTTAGAAACTAATTTGGGGGGGGGGGGGGGACTGTCTGTTTCAGCTTTACGAACTTGCAATTGTTTTTGGTCAGTGGGGAATGGCCTGCGTCAAAAAGTAAATTATGGGGAGGGGTAGAGAGAGAGAGAGAGAGAGAGAGAGAGAGAATGATTTTTGGCCCAACTTTTCTCTTTGCTGAAAGTGGATAATGTGGCTCAAAGGTAGAGAGAGAGAGAGAGAGAGAGAGAGAGAGAGCTGTGAAAAGATTTATTGGCAAAGCTTACCGTGACGAAGTGCGGCAACATTGGGAATTCATGGGCGCACACTATTTTAAATCTAAGGTAAATCCATTTGTAGTATTTTGAATAATAATTATTTAATCCGAACAAAATTATTTTAATGGATTTAATGTTACCAAAAGTTCCTTTATTGATTTGAGGTGTTAAATTCCAATTCCCATCTCTATATATTTAAATTATCTTAACTCAATATTAAAAATCTCTAATTTTGATATGCTTCAAATTTTGGATCTTTTCTCATAGTGAAATGATTTAAAATAATGTTAGAAACAACAACTTCATGTCTATAGGTTGTTTTATATTAATATAAAATAATTAAGTTTATTTATGAATTAAGTTCTATGTGACTCAGTATTTTAGCTTGTTTTGAAAATTTTAGCTAAATACCGATCTAAGTCGTTCGAGAAATATTTTATGTTGTGATTTTTTTAAAATTTTCATTTTAATAAAAGATAAGGGTAAAATTATAATTCATTTCCTAAAGAATATAAACCTTAATTCTTGTGTTAATGAGCAATACTTAAGTTACTTTTGTCTCAAAATGTCTTAATTTTTCGATATTTTGATATTGATCTATATTAAATTACTTTAGTACTCATGAATTTTAACCATTTGAAAATATTTTAAATTTTGAAACTTATTTTAGATACTTGATATTGTATTGATATTGCATAATTTAAAAATTAATTTTCAAAATTATATTAAATTCCTAATTATCTATTTAATATTTTAAGTTATATAAATATTATATAGAAAGAGTTGCGTAACATATCAACGAAATGTTACGATATCAAAATATCATAAAAATTAAACAATATCGATTGAAATACAATCAGGCCAATCGGGGAGAGAGAGAGAGATTTTTGGATATATAGTTTCCTTTTTAATTTGGACCATGGTCTAAGTAGTTCCCTTTTATCCTATCTTAAGAAGTGAAGTTTGAATTGAACTAAAATAGAACCATCTTGATTGAGGCATGGTGGTGGATGTTGTTCAACATATATATATATATATTGGCATTATACATGATAAAGGGTACATAATCATGATAGAAAGGAAAGTTTTTTAGTCATTATGATTTCTCTCGTTTTTTTTTATATCATGTTTTGGAACCCGTTCGATATTTAAAATTTTATCCCGATTAATCCGTACTGATCATTACAGTAGCTTCTTTCGAATGACGGGTCTTCCAACAAGAAATACTTTATATATATGAAAACCCAATATTTTTAATAAAAATCAAATTTCGATCATAATTGAAAATACTCGATTACAAGTATAGTTTAATCAATACACACGTTGGTGGCTCCTTCTCTCCTTAGCCTGTTGACATTGAATGATAATTTTTGACGCTTCTTATGTAATCATGTCCGTTTGGACTTTCCTTCTCTGCCTCATTTCTATTTTTGCAGACGTCCAACCACCCAGAAAGGGGTCTGATCCTAAAATTTCCAAACTTTACTCTTTTAGTGTTATAATTACGTTTTAATACCAACGTCACTTGCATTTAATGGTATATTTTAATTAAAATTTCAATTTAAGTCTTAAAAATAAAAAAACAGAATCTAGAAGGGTCCATCCTTAAATTTAGTATTATAGTACTCGAATTGAATTAATCAGATAATCGAATATCGAATCGATTAGAACAAAAAAAATACAATTTAATTAAGACATTTTCAAAACCTCTTTTAACAAAAGTATTTTTTTAATCTCTAAAGATAATTCATAACTTTTTTCTAAAAAAAAAAATCAGATTTCTTACTGATTTTTTTTATTATAGTTAAAAAATGTTTCAAATAAAATAAATAAAGTATCATATTTATTTAAAATTATCAAAGGTAAGGTTCTAAAACCTTGTATCTAGAGGCGGCCTAAGAAAAAAAAAACATTTGAAGTTTCACAAAAATAATGTAAAATAACAAAAAATTAATGATTTTATATTGTCAATCTTGAAAAATAAAGGAATTAAAAGCAAGACTTTATTATTATAATTTTGTTTGATTCATATTAAATGTTTTCTTGGGGTCATTTTATTAAAAATTTCATACAATTATTTTCTCATTTTCTGTTAATGATCGCCGTAATTTTACATTAATAAATCTTCAAAATTTTTTTATTTTTCTTATAATCATTCTTATTAGGTTTAAAGATTAGTCGAGGCAAAGTCTGGCCCAGCCTTTGTATAAGTCCAACCATGCTCACTTCTACTGATATTTGCATTTCATAATAGAATTCAAATCTTGGTATTAATTATAATTAATCTAGATATAGAATTTGAGCCAAACCATTTCTAATGCAACAATCTACGTATAAGTTTTAAATACAACGAACAATTTAAAATATATTAGATTGATAATTTTAACTATTGAATTACGAAATTGAACTTTAAACGGTTTTAACAAAATCTAAGGATTACAAAAGATTTTCATAAACCTACTACAATTCTCCCATTTTTTGATGACATGAAAAGGGCCAAAACTCTGAGAAAATACCAAAACGAGGAAAACCCTGATCAGAAGAAAGCATGTATGTCTAGCCCAGGTACTAACCTAATCAAGCAACTGTAGGGCGAGATCGGGCAAAACTTGCTACAAATTAAACCTATATAGACTTGCCTATGCTGGGGTGGGAATTTCTTCATCTCTCTCTTGTGCAACTTGTTGACCTTTATTTGAGCCAATAGATGCATATAAAGAGGGTCCCAAATGATAAGAGATGTGTTATAGTGGGAGAGGAGTAGTTTTGAAATCGTAAAATTATGTTTAAAACTCAAATTTAAAAATTTAATTCGATCAATATAGTAAAATTTTAAATTTTTTAACTAAATTTAAAATTTAGAAATAAAAAAATTATATTAAAAGTGCTCTTTAAATATGAATTTATAAATATTCGAATTAAATTAATTAAAATATGATTATAAATATCGGTTGCGGCAAAAGAAAAAAAGTCGGACGAATAAGGGAGTGGGAATAGGCCCAAAGTTCTAGATCGGGCTTGCCCCGGGGCCAACAAGCCCGGCCCCGAGTTCTTCTCCTAATACTAAACGCACATTGCGATTGCGGAGATCATCAGAATTACGAAATTGTGCACAGCCTTTTAATACAATTCCAATGCCGGCTCCAGTGTCTAATCCAATGACGAACTCCTTCACCCTCACTAGGTTCAACTTCAGCCCTCTTTCGGATATCTGGGGAGAAAAAAAGTTATAGAGAGAGAGAGAGAGAGAGGGAGGGAGAGGAGCTTATCACCAAAAAAGTGAGAGAGAGGAGCTCTGATCGTCACACCAATGGCGATTAGGGCTTTAGTATTAGTTCTGTTATTCAGTTCATCACTTAACCCTAGTTTTGCCCTCTATGAAGATCAAGTCGGCCTCATGGACTGGTAAACTCTCTCTCTCTCTCCCCCCGCCGCGATGTTCAATTATTCAATTCTTTAACTCTTACTTGACAGGCACCAGCAATATATCGGAAAAGTGAAGGACGCAGTGTTCCATACTCAGAAAGCAGGAAGGAAGCGTGTGATTGTCTCCACCGAAGAGAACGTCGTCGCTTCTCTCGATCTTCGCCATGGCCAAATTTGTATGTTTAATATCTCTCTCTCTCTCTCTCTCTCTCTAATTCATGACCTAATTTGAATTAGTTCTAAATATAAAACTAGCTATTGATGTATTAAATCAGAATTCATTGTTTTGGTTTGGATGCAGTCTGGAGACATGTTCTTGGTCCCAACGACGCCATCGATGGCATTGGTATCGCACTTGGGAAATGTAATCATCTTCCTGAGCCTCTTCTATTTTTCTATTGTTCTGAATTTCTGTTTGGAACTTTATTTTATTTGAAATTTAAGGTATATAATTTCATATGTACTAGTTCTGACATATGGGGCGTTCATTTAGGAAATCCACAATGTTTGTGTTATCTCTGTTTTGGGGTGATTTATCATTTCATAACGTTATTTTCCTGACTCACTAAAATGATTTGGGTGTCAAATGATCCTAAGCACAGTCCTTAAAGGTCCTGTATCAAACCATTGGATCTTACCTTCTTTTAGAACATCAATAGTATTTCATAATTCTACTCTCAAACCTCGTTTGGAAAAATCTTGATCTTAAGGATCTTAGTCTCAAGATTTCATAACGAAAGGAATTCTTAGTCCACCTTAGTGGTCAGATGGAAACTTATAGCTGTTAATTAAAATTTTGCTTCTTTCTGACAACATCAACAACAGCAAGCTAGATCTTAAATTCAAATTTTGGGATCGACCATTTGAAAGAAAAATATAGAAGAGATGAATATATATATATCATTAAAATTTTAAAAAAAAAATAGAGAAGACAACACTTGGGAAAAAAAAACTTATGATGACAAGAGAGATGATTTAACTTATTCAAATTTTCTTACAACATTCATTTCTATCTAAAGTTAGCTCTTCAACTAAACCCTTTATTATCATATTTTTGTGAATAACTTGCATCCAGTTTTGCAATGGTCTATTCCGACGTTTCACTAAATTTCCTATATTTAAACTTTCAACCTTCCTAACCGGTGTGCTTTTGGATTTTCATTCCACATGTCCAAAGCACCTTAGGTGATACTCTCACATTTTATCTACAATTGAATTCATTTCCAATTTAGTACGTATCTTTTCATTTCTAATCCTATCTTTTCTAATTTTATCATACATCTACTTTGAATATTCTCATTTCAGTTATAACTATTTTATACTCTTGTTGTTGTTTAATGATCCAACACCTAGTGTCATACAATAGTATATGTTTTATTGCAGTTTTATAGAACTTCCCTTTCAAATGCAATGGCATCGTGCGATCGCAAAGAACTTCAAATGCCCTTCGCCATTTCATCCAATCCACTTGGATTCTACGATTCACATCCCCATCTATATTGTTATCATTTTGGATAATGGATTAAAGATATCTAAAACGTTCACTTTTTGATACGTCATATCCTCTAACTTAATCGTTTCCTCATCATCTTAATAATTGCTACTAAACGTATATATCATATATTCAGTTTTTGACCGACTCAATCTAAATTCTTTGGATTCTAGTGTGTTCCTCCATAACTCCAATTTAATATTAATACCCTCTCAAGTTTCATTGACCAAAATTATATCATTTGCAAAAATCATACACCATGCTTCTATTTGGCAGTTGAGAACAAATCAGGATGCTTTACCTAAAAAAGGAGTATGGCTGCATTTCAAGCAAATCTCGAGGAGCTCTGACCTCAAACTTATCACTCCTCAAACAGTCCTTCCATTCCCTCTTACTTCCTTCCCAACTCCTAAATTGTGTGTCTCTTTGTCTTGTTGGGTATCATTCATTCATATCCATCCATATCTAGCAGCAATATCTCACTTTCATAGGAAACCTCTACCTACCATAGGTCCTCAAAGATATATGGAAACACACACACACACACATGTTCATAAAAGAGCTTGAAGCTTGTATTTTGCACAATGTCCAACTTTAATTTATATGATAATTTTAAATATTCTCAAAGTTGCCTCTTGGAAGTTTCCTCTGGATCTCGTTTAATTAATCCCCTTTAATTAATCCACAATTGCCTTCAAAGTTTTATAGAAAGAGTTGCAGTAACTGAGTAAATTGTGTACGGTTCCATTTAATAGTCTCCTTCCAGAAAGGTGCCCCTTCCATTCTGTTATCCTCTTTGCATTTCTCAATATTTATAGGACCCAAGTGGTAAACCAATTAAACTATCATAAGGTTTACGTTGTTAGCATCTAATCCTCTTGATGTCAATTAACTAATGGAATCATTTTGTGCCAACCGTGTTGACTTTAAGAACATCAACAGCTCTTATTAAATCATCTTAATACATCTTCTCCGGTTTGAGTCCTAATTCAATAATTTTTAATATTTCGAATTGTGTCAAAATAATTGAATTAGGGTTAATTGGGGAATATGTGATCTAATCGTCAGGTCTCAAATTCGATATTCTAGAGGGTTGCATGGTTGGGATATGATGATTTTATTAGTTAATTAACACAGAGGTTTATGGTGTTAACAACATAAACCACATGGTAAATTTGTTGAGTTTTAAACCACAAGGTGATAGTATGCAAATAGAGTGAGGTTGTGCAGTTTTCCCTTTTTCCGCACGCGCGCGGGCGGGGGTGGGGGTTGTTAAAGTAATTTTTTTTCTTGATATTCTAGGTTTCAGGGAACATTTCATGTCTAAAAGCATTGCTCGTATTGGAAACATCACTTTCCTTCTTAAGTGTCTGAAATAATATAACTTACGTCACCGTTTGTTGTGTTTGTGTCACGTTCTCACTTAAGCTATTTCATTTTGTTTGAACAAAACAAGTAAGAGTTGTCCTTTTTTTGTGTGTCTCTTTTGTGGCTGATGAATATAATTACTCATTACTCCTGATTAATCTTCCTTTCATGATCATGGATAAAGAACAAGGCATATGCTGTTAATTATGGTTGTGGGTGTTGTGTTGTTTCACCGTTCTTACATAGTGCGAAGTCTTTTCTTGTGTAACCTTACAAATTCATATACAACATGGTTTATGTTTGTATGTGTTTCTGATGCTTTATTTTCCTTCAGTTGTCATAACACTTTCCTCTGGGGGAGGTATATTACGAGCATGGAACCTTCCCGATGGGCAAATGGTGTGGGAGACTTCTCTTCAAGGCTCAGGGACATCAAAGTCAGTATTGTTAATACCGGTTAGTGACCAGCATTCATGGAATCTTAAATTCGAAAGTAATACAACAGTCCAGGATTGCTGAATCTTGTATTGTCTGTGTGTCTTCATGCACTGGAGTGCTTATGTAACCTTTATTTTGCATATAATGTCAAAATTGAACAACAAGATCTCTAGTATGTCATGCTAATGTTTTGGTACTAACAAAATGACATTTTGGAATTTTTAGGGGTAGTTTGGATCATTTTCAACTTTTTGAAAAAGCCTTTCCCCACTCGTATTAAAAAGTGCTGTCTTACTAAACTATGCAATCTTGCATCCTAAAGTCTTCCCAAAAAGCATAAGTGGATCCAAACTACCCTTAGTATCTCATCTCAGCATGTCAAGCTCTTCTCTGAAGCATATCGCCCTGCTGTAATACAATTTATGTATTAACAAGATGTTTAGTCTTATTAGACGTGTCCTACTCTGAAATATGTGATACTAAATGAAGTGGCATTGATATGCAGAAAGTTGGTGGGGACAATTTGATTTTTGGTCTTGGTAAGGGGTGTCTCTTTGCTGTTTCCGCCATTGATGGTGAGATTCTCTGGAAGAGGGATATGACAGCTGAA
This sequence comes from Dillenia suffruticosa, assembly GCA_033439265.1. Classification (NCBI taxonomy): domain Eukaryota; kingdom Viridiplantae; phylum Streptophyta; class Magnoliopsida; order Dilleniales; family Dilleniaceae; genus Dillenia; species Dillenia suffruticosa. The sequence continues at coordinate 11,437,146 of JAVTVX010000037.1, read as the reverse complement.
AGGTATGCAAACTTCATATGTTGTGAATTTCTCCCATTTTTGCCATCAACATGACTAATGATTATGGATGTATTTGCCTGTTTTCCAGCCTGGAGATACAACAGGTTATTCAGGCTGTTGACGGTGATGTACTACATGTTTCTGGTATTATTGGTTCAACCCAGTTTGGTACATACAAAGTAGATGCAAAGAATGGTGAGTTGCTGAAGCACAATACTGCTGATGTTCCTGGTGGCTTTTCTGGGGAAGTGATACCAGTTTCAAGTAATACACTTGTGGCATTGGATTTCTCTAGGACAACTTTAATATCAATACAGTTGCCAGATGGAGAAATAATCTTGGAATATACTCCTATATCCAAATTTGTTGGAGATTCTTCTAGGATTGCAGTGATATTGCCTACAAAACTTACAGGAATTTTTGCCTTGAAAATTGAAACTTTAGTACTATTTGTGAGATTGACAAGTGAAGGAAAACTAGAGGTAGTGGACAAAATTAAACAATCAACAGTTATTAGTGATATGCTTGCAGTATCTGAAGGTCAACAAGCTGTTGGTATAGTTCAACATGAAGATGGCAAGATTCACTTCTCTGTGAAACTTGTTCATGACTGGGACAATAGCTTGCTTAAGGAAAGCATTGTGATGGGCCACCAAAGGGGATTGATTGATAAGGTTTTCATCAACAATTATATCCGGACAGACAGGTCCCATGGGTTTAGAGCTTTGATCATCATGGAAGATCATTCACTGATCTTAGTACAACAGGGTGAAATTGTCTGGTGCAGGGAGGATGGGCTTGCTTCCATTATAGATGTAACAACATCAGAACTACCTGTGGAGAAAGATGGTGTATCTGTGGCAAAGGTAGAGCACAGCCTGTTCGAATGGCTTAAGGTATGGAAATTTTGAACATCTTTTCCATGTCTGCATTGCAATAATGATGTTGGACTTGGAATTCCCTTGCGACTCTCTTGCTGCATGTTTATGGAATATACTGCTGAGAGGATTCCATGTTTATTTTTAGTCTCTGGTACATGAGATTATAAAGGCCTACATAAAAATGTCCATCCTCGAAGTCTTTAGAATAAAAACATATAGAATTGGCCCCTGGACATCCCCTCCCCTAATCCAAGTTCTTTAGCTGCTTGTGCAACTATATCTAATGTGGATAGAATTTTGTTAGATGGCCTTTAAATATAGTTGGACGATTATTGAATATTTCTTTGCAATACCTATGTTACCCATATCTCATTTCCCTATCTGGTTGCTTATATATTCTTGATTCAGTAAGAGCCAACTAGCAAGGAACAAGTAGCCAACAAAAAAGTTCCCAAGTTGGCAAGGTATTGATGAACTTTCTGTACTAATTGGGAAAGTAATATTTTTCCATGGTTGTCCATGTCATCTCAACAAGTATACTTTTTTTTCTTATCTGCATTTCAGGGTATCAATCATCTGTTTGATTAGATGCAATGTGTAACTTACATGGTAGATTGGTTTGATTTATGAGGCAGTTTCTTCTTACTGTATTTCTTGGTTCTTACCAAGGATTGTAATTTGTGATTTCTTGTAATTTTGTAGGGTCACCTGCTTAAGCTTAAAGGAACTCTAATGCTTGCAAGTGCTGAAGATTTAGTTGCCATTCAGGACTTGAGGTTGAAAAGCTCTGAAAAGAGCAAATTGACCCGAGATCACAATGGTTTCAGAAAGTTGCTTATAGTGCTCACTAGAGCTGGAAAACTTTTTGCCCTACATACTGGGGATGGACGGATTGTCTGGTCTCTCTTACTTCCTTCTCTTCGTAAAACCAAAGCATGTGAACGTCCCACTGGGCTCAATTTATATCAGTGGCAGGTTCCACATCATCATGCAATGGATGAAAATCCATCCGTTCTCATTGTTGGCAGGTGTAGCTCTAGTTCAGATTCTCTTGGGGTGATCTCCTTTGTTGATACATACACCGGGAAAGAGCTCAACTCTTTAAATTTGCTCCATTCTGTTGCACAAGTTATTCAACTGCCATTTACAGACTCAACAGAACAGCGCCTCCATCTAATAATTGATACCGATAAACAAGGCCATCTTTACCCCAGAACCCCTGAGGCTAGAGAAGTAATCCAACGTGAGCTTTCAAACTTATACTGGTACTCGGTTGATACTGACTCTAGTGTCATCAGGGGACATACTTTAAAGAGCAATTGTATTTCTGAGGCCACCGATGAATACTGCTTTACCACCAGAGATTTATGGTCAGTCGTGTTCCCCTCGGAATCAGAAAAGATTGTTGCTGCTGTGACGAGAAAAGTTAATGAGGTATATCTTCTTTGAAAACTAGGAAGTTCTTTGATCAGTAATAGTAAAGCAACCTTTTACTTTTGGTTTCTGTTTTGAAAGGTCATGTTACTTTGTTTCATCTCTTCAAAGATGAAACATGATATAATCAGGTGTTTAAACCCCCACCCCAAACGATCTCTTCTGTGAACCATGGCTTGATAATGTCTCCTCTTTTAAATGATGTTTATCATTTGGCTATCCTCTACTGTAGATAGGTCCTTTGACCTTACTCGTTTGCTCTCCATGTTTTAGTATGATAACTCAGACCTTGATCCACCTAAAAATTTAGTTGTCCGTGTGCATGTTGCAGCATCATAATTGTGGCATATGTGTGCTCTTACTTATGATCACAAGTTCATTTTAAGGCAGTTTTTGCAGAAAGGATCTGCACTGATGCCTTAAGTGGCTGAAATACAAGAGATATTTTGGTTGGTTTAACTTGAATTACCCTTGATGTTAGCCCTACTGGCGGATTGCTAATAGTTGGTCCTTTGTTGGGTAGATCTGGGATATAAATGACCACTGCTTGCTGTTCTCAAGTTTCTTTAGAGAAGTTATCGGGGTTTCAATCAGATGCTTAGCTCATTGAATGTTATTTATCTTTTGTCACTTGTTTTCACAAGGTTGTTCATACTCAAGCAAAGGTAATAGCAGACCAGGATGTCATGTATAAATATATATCGAAAAATCTGCTCTTTGTAGCCACTGCTGCACCTAAAGCCAGTGGTGAGATTGGTTCAGTTATGCCAGACGAAGCTTGGCTGGTTGTTTACATAGTCGATACCATAACTGGTCGTATACTGCATCGTATGACTCATCATGGTTCACAGGGTCCTGTTCATGCTGTAAGTCTTATCGTGGATTTTTGTCTTCTTGGGTTTCCATGAATTAACTTTTATTATCCTTAAACTACCCTTTGTAATTTTTCTGTCTGAAGGTTTTTAGTGAGAACTGGGTTGTATATCACTACTTCAATCTCAGAGCCCACAGATATGAGATGTCTGTAGTCGAGATCTATGATCAATCTCGGGCGGTATTTTCTTGTACTTAAATTCTGTATTGATTTTTTATTTTTTTATTTTGTATTTGTTCTGGATCAATCTATCTTCTCTAATTTTAATGCTCTCTACAGGACAACAAAGATGTTTTGAAGCTTGTTCTTGGGAAGCATAATCTTACTTCACCAATTTCTTCATATTCTCGACCTGAGGTTGTTACAAAGTCACAAAGTTATTTTTTCAGTCACTCTGTAAAAGCAATGGCTGTGACATTAACTGCTAAGGGCATAACATCTAAGCATCTCCTAATTGGTACAATTGGTGATCAGGTTAGTTAAATACATTTGGTCTTGATGTTCACCCTTTCTTTTTGTTTCGAATTTTCTTTCATGTTGATTTGCTACTGTTTAGTTATAAAAACAATATAAACACCTCCCCCACAAGCTTGAACATTTGGAGTAAATGCTTCTTTAATGGATTTTAAGAGGTTGGATGCCCTTTATACATGCACACTAAATGGCAATGGACCTTTTTCAGGTTTTGGCACTTGATAAGCGTTATTTGGATCCTCGTCGCACGCTTAACCCCTCTCAAGCTGAGAAAGAGGAAGGGATCATACCCCTCACAGATTCATTACCTATCATTCCTCAGGTGCTTATACATGTTTCCTTTCTTATTCTTTCTTCTATACTTCTTTTATGCCCTTTTATGTTGTCAATGGCTCCCATTTCTTCTTATTCTTGTTTGATTGTTGCTAAAAATCATTACTTGTTAAAACCTGGCAATAGGTTAGAATCCTGTTATTAGCATTGTCATAACATCCTTCCAAATTTGTGCAGTCCTATGTGACACACGCTCTTAAAGTGGAGGGTCTCCGAGGCATTATTACAATTCCTGCCAAGTTGGAGTCAACTGCGCTAGTTTTTGCACATGGAGTGGATCTCTTCTTTACTAGGATTGCTCCTTCCAGGACCTATGACTCTCTCACAGAGGATTTCAGTTATGCTCTTCTTCTCATCACGATTGTCGCTCTTGTTGCAGCAATATTTGTGACTTGGATTTTGTCTGAGAAGAAGGAACTACGAGATAAGTGGAGGTGATTCAGCCACTTTTCCTTAAGCCACTCATCATCTCATCAGTTTTTTCTTTGTCGGGGTGTTCTCCACTTTGACTGAGAGCTAAAGGTAGTGCTCACTTTGTAATTTAAATTTTGTCCCTTTTTCTTGTAGCAGGCCTTTTTTTATTTTTTATTTTTAATTACCGTTCCCCCTTTCTGTCATGCAACATGGATTCATTGGCGATAATGTGTATCTTGAAGTGCTAGAGAGAAGTTTCATTTAGGTGATAAAGTTGATAGCAATCGATTCTGAATTGTCATGTTTTTGATGATGTTTAACATGAAGTAGCGATACTTATGTCGAATTGATTAATCCTTTTTCTTTGTCCAAAACTATTTTTATTTCTCATTATGCGATCATCCTATAATATACACATGAGTTTACAAAAGTACACATTCTTTTCATGAACAATGGATCTTTGAACCCATATATATATTTTGACCTGTCCTTTGAAGATCAAGTTGCCTTACGGCATTAGTTTCGGTTTCATTCATCTACTTGTTGCCAATTTCATTTACTGCTAAGATCAGAGGTAGGAGTCATGTACAAAATTAAACCTTAAAAAAAAAAATTTAAAACAACCTCATATCAAAAAAATTCAAAAAATAATATCATTTTATCGTGAGTTGAATTCGCAATACCACGTGGTAGCACTTAATTGGGTGAAAGTCACGTGTCGCGTCTTCAAGACCTGATAGTCTGTCTCCCCCGTCGCCCGTGGTGCTCCCGCGGCCCCTTCCTCCGTCACCCGCGACGCTCCTCTCTCCCTCTCCCACTCCCCGTGGCTGTCTCTCTCCCTCCCTCCCTCCCTCCCCCACCCGTAGCTCTCTCTCTCTCCCCACGTCGCCCGTGGCTCTCTCTCTCCCCCCGTGGCTCTTTCTCCCCTCGCCACAGCACTTCTCTCTCTCTTTTCCTCCCTTCCCCTGCAGCACTCCTCTCTCTCTTCCCCATTGCACTCCTCCCTCTCCCACTATCGCGGAAACCCTATCCCTTCCTCCCCATAGTCATAGGAGCCTCCCTTTTTCTCTTGTAGTGTTGCGGGAGTCGTTGGGTTATGTCACGTTTTCAAAATGCGATATAGTTTCATGTTGCGGGTTATTAGTTTTTATTGAAAGTTGATTTAAAATTTTTTATTTTTTTTAGGATTACATCGGTGCATGCCTCCTGAGGTAGCCCTTGACACTGTTTTTTGTGCTCACGGGGACCTCGGGTTGAGATTTGTATAGGGAGTGGGGGCTGCCTAAGCTTTTAGTTTACAGATGGTCACATCATTGTCGGCTTGATTGATTTGGTGGTACTGCAATTGGCATCCACTTCCCGGCTCCAATAACTTCATCTCCTTTCTTTTGGAACCCTTAAAAGTGTCAAGGGTACATGTGCAGCGGTGGAGGCAGTTGCAGTTCCTCAGTGCCCTCCAATAATTCAGAGCTCATTGAGAGGATCTATGGATCGGATCTCTTTAAATTTTTTTAGATACAGCGATATTGTCATATTTTTTTAATAATAAATTTTGAATTCAAATTATAAAAAAAAAATTTTAATTTAGAAAAATTAATATTTTTATGAAAAGTTTTATAGTATTTAGATTGAATTAATTAAATAAAATTTAAATATTAAGTTCAGTAATTCATTTATACCAAAAAAAAAAAAAGGTTGGATCTCTCTCGCGCCCCCTTAAAACAAGGAAAACGGAATACGGAAAACGAAGTAACACGCTTGTGGTATGGGCATCCAAGGACTTGTCATATCTTTGTGCGCTATGATTCGGCAAAGGGTGGCGATTGTGGACCTAACACGCTTGGGTGTGCACCTTCTGCCCAGAGGCTCAACAGGATGCATAATCTGTACTTTTTCACATAATTGACCCACAAGTTTACTTTTGAAACTTGCTCCTGAACTTCATTTAAAACTATTTGTAGCTGAGTAAACTTTTCTTTAAAACTTAAGCAAATCACTTTGGCCATTATTATTTTTATACATAATTCTAATTCAATTGATATTTATTTTTTTAAAGATTTCAAATTCAAATTTTTTTTATATTAAAAAAATTATCTTTGTATAATTTTTATTTTATATAAAATAATTATTTATTATCGATCAATATTTAAATTTTATTTGATTAATTCAATTCGAGAATACGTTGTCTCTCAAAGAATTTAGTCATCCAAATCTTCTTACTCCGTTTTCTTGATTTGAATTTAAGGTTTATGATTTGAATTTAAGATTCGTGAATGTTATAGAAAAAAGGGAACATTATTTTCATCAAACATTAAAGGCTGTGTATTAAGAATGGACAAACAACAAAGAAGCTGGGATATGGCGTCTCCTCCCAAAAGTAGTACCATATCTTGGTTACATGACACCCACGTGTACCTTTTTGCCCGACATGTGGGCCCCAAAGAGCTTTCGAAAGAGGAATTTTATCTTTGCTTTTGGGCGCGATGGATTGCTTAGCCCAATCAGGTAAAGCGGCTTTCATTACAGATAATTATTAAAATTTTAATGTATTTTTTAAAAAATTATTAAATACATTAATTATCAAATTATAATTATTTATATTTAATAAAATCATTTATCGATTGTAATAATTTATAATCAATATTTATTATACAAATATATTAATTTCATATGTAAATACAAAATCTCAAATTTTGGGTTTTATACGTTAGATGTGTATCTCCGGCACTAAGATTCCGATGCCACTGGTGTTGTTAATATGGTATCAAATCAAGCTAATTTATTTTAAAAAAAAACTACAAAACAAGGAGAAATGCTTCCACCCTTCCTCCCTCCCACTCTCCCTCTCCTCTCTCTCTCTCTCTCTCTCTCTCTCTCTCTCTCTCTCTCTCTACCAAAAATCTAAAAGAACCAATTTAATCCCACAAATTGTTAATTGGAATTGAAGAGAGCCTCTCTTTTATCAACTTGTACACATCTAACTGTAGTCTCAATCTCTACTCTCTCTCTCTCTCTCTATGAAAATGACTGAGGACTTCTCTTCTGCCCTTTCACCATCCTTTATCGTCTCTACTGATGAAGCATCAAATGGGGTTCTGAATTTTAAAGAGACTGAACTCGGACTTGGTCTACCTGGCTCTGAATCACCAGAGAGGAATTCAAAATATGGGTTCATGAATTTGAAGGATTTTTCATCTGGGTTTGACGTGGATTTTTCTAAGACCGTTGATGATTCTGAAAAATGGAGGTTTTGTGCTTCTTCCACTCATGAAGCTTCAACCTTCGATAAGCTTTCACCTTCAACTAATCGTTTGCAATTGAAGGAGACCCAGACTCCTGCTAGGTGTAATCTCTCTCTCTCTCTGTTGTTACTCTGCTTACCGATTGGGATTTTGTTTCAAATTTGTTAATACGAAGCTCCTCTTGGTCTTGGATAGTGAGGGGGGTGTGTTTCTTCATAGATGAATTTGACTTTAGTTTATTGAATTGAACTCTCAAGATTGATTTAGTACCAAAATTCTTTGTCTAGAATTAAAATGGTAAAGTAAAAAATTCAATTAAATCTCTCGTTCAACATAAAAATTTGTCTGTTTACTCATAATTCTCAAGTACATAAACTTTTGTAGGGTTTATATGTCTTCACAATTTATAAATTTACATATCCCGTATTTTATGGAGAGAGAGTTAACTCAACATTTGGTTTCTTTTTTTTTTTTTTTTTTTTTTTGGTTTCATATGTCATAACTCAGAATCAAAATTGAAATATGAACTTCATAATTTCTGTGGAATTTATTTGTTTCTACTCTAAGCAAGGTGTAAGAATTCCAAATATCTTATTGATTTGTCACATAATTTGCCTAAATTTATCTACATTGAAAATTACAATTATTTTGCAAATTTAAATGAAAAGCTACGGATGTCTTTGCCTTGCATGCATATATTGATAGGGCTCGAATAGTAGGATGGCCACCTATACGATCTTTTCGAAAAAACACACTGGCTTCTTCATCAGCAATCATGGAGGATGATGAAGGTAAGTCGGGATTGGAATGTTTATATGTTAAAGTGAGCATGGATGGTGCACCATACTTGAGGAAAGTTAATTTAAGATCATATCGCAACTACGATGAGCTTTCCACCGCGCTTGAGAAGATGTTTGATCCTTTAACCTCAGGTAAATTATTATTGCTGCAAATTTAAAAGATTACGGAGGATTCATAATCATTGTACCTTGTTCTTCTTAATTCTGATGTTGAAGAACAACTCTGCAAAGATAGGATGCTAAGAATGTTGATGTGCATTAGTAGTAATTCTGTTTTCTTCAAAAATCATATGCTCAGGACAATGCTGTTCAAATGGAGTCTCGGGCCACCTGGTTAATCTCCTTCATGTATTGACCTACGAAGACAAGGATGGTGATTGGATGCTTGTTGGAGATGTTCCTTGGGAGTAAGTGTCCCTTTGATAGAAAATGTTGCTCAAACAGAGTCTGAGGCCACTTGGCTAATCTCTTTCATGTGTTGCCTTTGTTGCAGGATGTTTACCGACTCATGTAAAAAGTTGAGAATTATGAAGGGTGCAGAGGCAACCGGTTTAGGTATCTGAGATTTACTGCATTAAGCTCCGGCAATTAGAAGATCTCACCTTGTTGGCCCCAAATTGCAAAGTTGTGAATAGTACCTTAAAAACTCAGGTCTGTGAACTTGTATATAGTTGTTTAGTATCTATCTCTCCTGGTGATTAAGGGTATATAGTGCAATACAAAGATCACCGATGTATATGTAGTGCAATATACAAAGATCACCGATGTATATAGATATGGTTACCTACAATCTGTAATTTCCTAGTCAAGAAAAGATACCCATTTCGACCATGAAGTTTTTATTAGTTCCAGTTTCTTGCAAATTATAACGTTGTTTGTAATTGAGGTGTTGAATGCAACAGAGATAGTTTCTGTGAACAGTAAATGATCAGCCTTCAGCTCTGGCACCGACGCTCAGTCTGAAGATGTAAAATAGGGTTTAGTCATGGAGCAGGACTAGCTTCTCCTACAACATTTAAGTGTTAGTCAATCTCCTCACGAATCAGCAATAGCCTATCGGCTTACATTATCTATGGTTCAATTTAGCTCTGTCTTGTATACAAAAACCCACTTTACGCTTCTAACAAAAAGGAGAAAGAGGATCACCAACCATTTCGGAACCCTCACCACTGTTCTCTAGGGGGACAACTTGGTCACAATCACTCTTTCTTAAATCCGTGCTCTAAATTTGAATATCTTATAACAAAATAATAATAATAATAATAATAATAATAATAAAAGGAAGAGAAACACATGGACAACTGGAAAATTGTGAAAATGTATCGAGTATGGGGTGAACTAGACAATGTTAGGATTAGCCTGTGTGCTTCTCTTCCCAAACTCGCCTGTGTAGAGCTTACAACCAAACCAAACATCGTCCACTGGGGCCATGGTTGAAGTGACCAAACCTCTCCGGTCTTCCTATGGTTGCTGTCACAGTTCCATGTTAGCTCGAGTACTATGCAGTTGCATTTATACAAAAGGAATGGCCCATTGCTCGTATGGTTCCATCCCTACGTGGTACTTCACTTGCATTGGGTTTGGCTTTCCCTAGCAAGAGGCCAAGCGTCCCATCATGCAAATCCTCGGTAAAAAATATTTTAATCGATGGAGAATAAATTAATAAAATATGATATTAAATCTAAATTTAAAATTTAAAAATAAAAAAAACTATATCCCTTAATATAACCTAATAAATGTTTGAATTAAATTAGTCAAAATATGATTTTTTTTTTGATACCATATTTTGGATACCGTCCGATATTCGGGATTTCACCATGACTAATCCAAATTTATCACTATAGTGACTCCTTTAGAGGAGCGGATCTCCCAACGGAGCGTTTGATACTTTCAACGGGAGTTGAATTTCGATCATGTTTAAAAATACTCAACCGTATATCCAATTAAGTCCCTAAAATATGATTTCAGATAATGATTTAGATAATACAAAAAGGATACTATTTTAATTTTGTTTTCAGTTTTTCTTACTTTAAATCAAATTTGTTCCTCTTCTTATAACCGGACTATTTTATTTTATCCCAAAAACAATATTTATCCGATTTATATATAACTTCTCATAAATATGTTCAATCACTTCTTCCATCTTGTGACTACACCGGCTCAGTTACGTACCTGGCAAGCCTTTTCCCTTTAGGTTTCTTCGGGGACCATACGCTTTATCAAATCTAACCTAAATATTTTAGTTCTTGTGCATAAAATATGGACTCCATCTTAGGGTAAGTTTGAGTTCGACATGTTTTTTTGGAGACTAGGCCTAAACTCTCTCTTATGCTAATTCTATCCATATAAATAAATAGGGATTTTATCAGAATTTGATATTTATGAGTTTCATTATTATTGGAGGAATTTTTTTTTGAGATAAAATGATAAAATGGTTTATGAAATAAAATAATAAATAAATAAATAAATAATTCTTGTAGTTAAAGCACTTTACATAAAAAAAAAAAGATAAAGAAAGAAAAGAATCTTTATATGAGATGGACAAAACCTGTGCATGGAGTGACAACTGTACTGTCAAACCTGCACCGCCATCTCCTCCACCCAGTCCTTTGCCATCCAAAATCATCGATCATCCCCCCTCCTTATATCCTTGTCAAACACCTTTTGATATTCCTGAACTCTCAACCCCTCCCCCTTCCATTGCATTTTGCAAGACCTCTCTCCCTCTCCTCTCTCTCTCTCCCCGCACCATGAAGACGCAACACAACCAGCCAACAAAACTCAGAACCCCACTATTCTCCTGTGGCTTCTTCCGCCATTGCACCCAAACGGTCCTCAGCCCCACTTCAACTACTCCCCCACCTACCCTCCTTCCCTCCCACACCACTCCTCCACCCCCGTCCAAATCCCTTCCTGACCCACCACCACCACAACCACCACAATTCGCCATACCACGACCACGACCACCACCGCCATCACCACCACCACCACCACCTCGCCACGACTCCACATCCTCCTCCTCTTCCTCTGCCTCCACCTCCCAAAGCTTCACCCAATGGCGCATCCCCACGACCCCTCATCCTCCCCCATCTCCACCTGATAATAATACCTCCCAAATCACAATCCCATCTCCCTCTTCTTTTGAAGAACTCTTCCATATCGCCGAGCTCAAGTTTTCCACAGGCACTCAACCAGACTTCATTTCTGCCCTCCACCTTCTCGACAGATGTCTTGTTCCAAACCCCACCAACCCCACCTCCAACTCCACAACCCATCCCATTTGCCCGCTTTCCGTGATGACGTCACTATTGATGTCACTGAAGAACCCCACCACCTCCAAGCCCGCCACCAAGGTCCTCCTCGCTCTCTGCCTTCACGAAGCCAATCGCCGTGTCGCGGTGGATGCCGGTGCGGTGACCGAGGTGGTGGAGTCGCTTTCGGGGCTTTCGGGTGCGCCGGCGGAGAGAGCATTGGCGGTGCTGGAGCTGATGTGTACGGTGGAGGAAGGGGCGGTGGAGTTGAGAGAGAATGCGCTGAGCGTGCCTATGATGGTGGAGGTGATGAAGAGGATGGAAGGTAGAGGAAGAGAGTATGCTATTAGTGTCCTTAGTGTGATTTTCTGTAATGGTGGTACTGGCGGTGGTGGTGTGGACATGCCGCCGCCGGAGGAGGTGGCGAAGGCTGTGGCGCTGGCATTGAAGGGGGAGTGCAGTGAGAGAGGGAGGAGGAAAGGGAATCAGATTTTGAATGCCATTTCGGAGAGTGGACGATCCGATGTTGACCACGTGGCAAATGATCAATGACGTGGAGGAACTGTATTTCTCTGTCGTGGGTGTCGTCTCACAGCATTGTGTCACTTAGTTATCTCGCTCTCTCTCTTACCTTTTGTTCTATTCCATCACTCTTATCTTTTGATGGATTGGATCTTAGAAAAGTTGACAGTTCAGGTCAGAGGGCGAGAGAGAAGAGAGAGAGAGAGAGAGAGGGAGGGAGGGAGGGGGAAGAGGGAGAGGGCGGCAGAGGAAAGTTGATGATTTTTGGGTCTATGATTGTATTGTGTGTCAGATTCACGTGCAGTTTTGTAGGACTTCTCAGTGGACTAAATTTTGGGCTTGTTTAATAGGCCTATGAAGTAAATCATTTGAGCGAGCTGGAGGAACTTTCTGGGTTTGGGCCTTGAGTTTGTGATGATGTTGATTGGACATTTGTGGTGGGCCAGCTTGATTGGGAAGGACTCTATTGTTTGTTTGTTTGTTTTTTTTTTTTTTTTGGTACAGAAGGACTCTATTGTTAATTTTTCTTTGTAGTCTGTGTTTTAATTGCAAATATGAATCCCCTTCACAAAGTATGGAGAAAAATAGTCTTAGCTTTGTAATGTTGGATTAAGAGTTGCTAGAGAATAGGTTTATACAACTACCCTCAATGTTGTCTGTGTTTGAATACGTAAGTGCTTATGGAAGGTGTTATGTGCATTATCCATGTCATTGATAGATAATTATGGCCGGATAATTTTTCTCCTTAACCCTGAGAATAGGGTTCAAATACCGAAAAAAAGAAAAAAAGAAAAAAGTTGGTAGATAATTGTCGGTACTGCATATTTTATTACACAATATTTTACAAACTTATTAGTTTAAATTTAGGATCTATCTGGCATCGTGTTTGTATTGATATTATTATTGAATATGGTAAAATCAGATTTAATTATTTAAAATTTTTTAAAATAAAAATTTTAATGATCAAAATTCAGTTGTATTTATCGAAAACTTGTCCAATAACAATGAGATGATGGGATGACCTTTGGATCTAATAACATCTCAGGTTTGGTTGTATTTTCCTAGTCTAAAATTCCTATATAAATGACTTCTCTTTTGGCCACGTTTAGAACAATTATTAGGTCAGATGAATAAAAGCCACACACATGCAAACGATAGACAAAGCGGATTGATCAAGAGGCACCCAGGTCTTCCACTGATAATGCGGAAGTCCAAAAGAGTCAAGTTCTTTCTGTGGTTGATAGCGAACAGAAAAATCATTACCTATGTTGAAAGGAAAAGGAGGCACTTTACTGAGGAAGACAATTGCTCTTTATGTGGAATAATGGAGGAAACCGTTCTCCATTGTTTAAGAGACCGCCCGGCTGTTAAGGAGTTTTGGAGTCTTGTGTAACCAGGTGCGCAGGTTGATGGTGATTTCTGGACTGATGATGTAGTTAAGTGGCTCAAGATGGGGACCAAGGGAGCTCGATCTGTCTGGTGTCGTGGCCTTAGACAGCAGCAAATTCATGGCTGCCATTTGGGTTATTTGGAAGGCTAGATGTAGAAGGGTCTTTCATAAGGAGCAGGTTTCTGCCTTTCATTTGGGAAGATGGATCTTCAGTTTTAGCAGAGAAATCTTTGCGGTTGGAAAAAGGGAGGTTAGGAGGAGTGATCCCAGGAATTCTTGGGTCAGATGGAACCCTCCCGAAGGTGGTGATTACAAGCTCAACACAGATGGTTCTGTTCTTTCCTCATCTGGGCATGCGGCCGCTGGAGGGATCATAAGAAATGCTAGAGGGGATTGGGTGGCTGGCTTCTCTGTCAATGTGGGGATTTGTTCAGTTTTTGCCGCTGAAGTTTGGGGAGTTAGAGCGGGGTTAAGGCTTGCTAAGAGAATAGGGCTGAGAGGTATTGAATTGGAAGTAGACTCCACTGCCGTGGTTGAGCTGCTTAGGGGAAATTGGATCTCAGATCATCCCCTAGGTTTCCTTGTAAAGGAATGCCTCATGCTGATGGCTGAAGTTGGCGTGGTGAAATTTGGTCATACCCTCAGGGAAGGAAATAGGTGCGCGGATCATCTTGCTTCTCTGGGTTACAGGTGTGCTGCTGGTCTGAATGAGTTTACTACCCCTCTTCCTTCCTTGCGCAACTTGCCGGCTGATGATGCGAGAGGAGTTAAGTTCTTCAGAGCGCAGTGCAGAGTCACTAAGTGTATCCCGAGTGGCATAAGCTACGGTCTTTGTTTGTGCCTGTTTCTTCTGCTTCCCTCCAAAAAAGGAAAAAAAAAAAAAAAGTTCTCTTTGCCTTCAAAGCAAACCCTTCAAATTCATCTTCAACCCACGTACCATACATTAGGTCCCTCCAACCATTTTCATATTAGTAGCAATTCAACACTAGGTTAATTTAGTATTTTAATTGTCAATTTTTATGAAAAAATTCCAATAAATTTAATATATAGACTATGGATAAAATACAAACTATTTGTAGGGTGATTGAAGAAATCAAAATGACCACTGCTCCAAGGATTGCCCAAAGCCGGAACAAGCACAACCTGCGCTGATTAACCAAAGGTTGCCTCATCGATCGTGCGGCCGAGGAATTCTGACTCCTTGCTAGCTCAACAGCAACTGATCCATTTAAGTTGGTGTCAGTACCAACATGTTGAACGACCTTAATAGCATTCGGAGCATAATTAGTTGATTCTATAATCCCATAGCTTGTAATCTCCTGCACTCTTACATTGTACTCTTGCTGAGACTGACGAGGGTGGTGGTGGTTCATAGAAGACTCCACCACACATGCAAAGGCCTTGGTGGGAATTTAACTATAGGGTGTGAGTCTAGGTCATCATCATAATCCTTGTGCTCATCATATTGTGGTCTTTGATGTTGTGGTTGTGTGGTTGTTTTTGATTGCTTGAAATGCTTGGGGGTGGGGGTGGGGGAGGTGGTAGGAGGTTGTGGTTGAGGTGGCGGTGGTGGTGATGGTGGTGGGATGTTGTTGGTATGTGAAGTGGAGTCTTCTTTGTTGTTGGAGGATGAGGGTTGTTTTTGATCATCACTTTCTTCTTTGGTTAGTTCTATTGTAGCCATTGTCGAACTATACTCATAGATAGGGAAGGACAGGTGACAAATACGTATAGGTGAAAAGTAGCACATAAATCACATTAATAATTTACTTCTTTTTTTATTTTTTCAAATAACATTTTAGAATTCCAGCCACTATTTTTCTATTTGAGTATGCATAAGAAGACCCAAGAGCCTCGTATATTTAGGAATTTTTTTTTGTAAGATTGAAATTTCTCTTATTCAATCATTAGGAATTTAATTTTAAATCTTATATGAAACGACGACCTTCATTTTCATCTAATTAAAATCAAAATTCGAATGCATTAACTTTTTTGTTTTTGGAATTTTTTTCTAATATAAATTGAAATTTATTTTTGTCCAAATTGAATGTTATTTTTTTTTTCTATTATAGGAATCATAAAAATCATCAAAATACAGGTATTTTGGAATATTCAAACATCAAACCTTATACTTGAGTGAAAACTCTTTACCACTGAACCACTACTACAAATATTTTTGTCCCTAAGTTTTGTAATGTAACGTGAATGTATAAATTTTATCAATAGTTAGTTGACCTAATGGTCTATGATGTTAGATTTTTTAACAAATGTTACGAGTTTGACTTGCGATTTGAATATAGAGCAGACTATGTTGGGAGAGTAGTCTCTATTATAAATTCCAGATCGGATTAATTATAATATGATTTTGGATATCGTTTGACATAATACCAAAAAATAAATGAACATAGGAATTTCCATATTTACATATCATGCGGGACACTTTGGTGTGAATCATGCAATGAAAACAACCTGGGAATTTATTGTCTGATCAAATCAAACTCATACAAAACCCTTTCTTTATATTTCATATCTCAATGTATTTATTTTTTTTATTTTTTTAAATGGGTATGAGCTAATTAATTAGGAAAATGACATACATTTTGGGAATATGCAAAGCCTTTCTCATGTGAACATATAGTTGATTATTGTCGTTTTCAGTGAGGGCCCTTCGATCTAGCGATGATAAAAATTTTTCTTTTGATTTGTACTCTTGAATTCAAATTCTTATCTTTTTGTAGGATGAAGCCCTACTTTGTCTTATTATTTTCCAATTTTCTTTTTTCATTTCTCAATTTCTTCGAAATTTGCCAGACACGGTTACATCGGACTGTTATTGATGGAATCATTGTTCAACAATCGGGCTTAAAATCGGATACCGATGAATAAAAAAAGAACAGTTTTGCAACAATTTAATGAATAAAATCTTTCATCATTGGTAGATGCTCTAGCTTGGGCATTTGATTGCCTTCACTGGTTTTCACAAATGGTGTTTCATAATGAATCATACGCACGACAATTAACCAGACTGCCATTTTTTAACACCCCACCTCAATCATAAAAAAAAACTGCCTTTTTTTAATTTGATTTTTTATTCTTTTTTTGTTTTTGTTTTCGTTTTTGTTTTTTTTTTTTTTTTGTTTTTTGGTGCACAATCATTATGGTTGAAAAGAACCTAGGCAATAAGAGTTTTATACATTAAAAAGAAAAACGGGCCCACATTGCTCGTGCACCCCAACAGGCTGGAACAGGCCAAGTGGGCAAAAAGGAGCAAGATGGCCAGCAGGCCAAAATGGATCAAGATGGGTCAGTGGGTCAAACGGGCAAATATGGCTCGTGTAGCCCAACTGGCTGTAACAGGCCAAGTGGGCAAAAAAAGGGCCAAGATTACCAGCGGGCCAAAACGGATCAAGATGGGTTAGTGGGCCAAACGGGCCACTCGCGCTTATAATTGCAGCCCACTGGCTGCAATCCAGCGCCTGCATCTATAGCCGAGCCCCAAACCGCAGTCTTACGCGACTTAACAAGGGTCTACCCTACCCAAGTCAGGAAAGTTGGACAAAATCATGATTCGGCCTTCAAATTAAAAAATAAGGCAGCAGAGACGAAGTGATCATACCAACCCTTGGTGTACAATTGACCTCCACTTTGATCCTTAGGTCTCTAGGATACACAAACAACAGGAATGTTACAGGACAGAAAATGAGAACCATGATCAGTTGATCACTTCCCCATTCAAGGTGTTTACGCCAAATAAGAGAGGTGAAAAAACTCCTATCATGAGAAAGCCTAAATGGCCATTCTTGGGGAAGGACGTGCTTCATGCCCATTTTGGAAATCTCAACTTGGTTAGTTTGATTTTGTTTTGTACTATTTTATTTCAATATTTTTAATTAAAAGATTCTTTTCAAAAAAATAAAAATATATACATAAAATTAAATTTCTCCGTAAAAATTAACTAACATTAACATTATACTTTTGCTTAATCCCACTTGAATTTTCTTACGGTATTCATCAATCTCAAAGCTACATTTTTCTACTCTACTTCTAAAAGGAAGCATAAAACTAACACCTACTTGACCTAGCTACTGGGCAGCGATAACCCTTAAGTAAGGTATTAGTTTCAAATTTTCTGTATAGCAAAAATATGTATTAAGAGAGATTTATCTTTTAAGAACTCAGCTCAACTCAATCAGGATTTAGTCAAATTTAATGTATTTAATAGATATCTATGGTTTATTAAAAAAAAAAAAAAACCTACATAAAATTCAAAAAATTTTCCTTGAAAATAAAATAGTCTCCATGGCTGCACCATTTGTCGTCTTAAATTTGGTTAACTAAATAAGCTCGGAATTAATTATTTTGTTCTCATAAACTATTAATTGCAAAATTAAAAGAAAACCAAAAACAATATAATAAACAATCCTCCCGGCTCAAGGTTGAAATCCGGTTTTTTTTGGATTACAGCAAGATTTGAATCTTAGATTACAGATTGAGAAGAGAATGTGACTACTGAATTGTCTTTTTCAGGGAAAAACTCCATCTTTATTGCTGAAAAGAGGGAGAAAGAGAAAATTCTAAAGTAAAATACATGATCTTTTATCTCATCATAATTTGATTTTGTGGAGGAAAGTTATCAGATTGGTGTATCCTGTCCTCCTGAATTTGGGCAATGACTCCTTGGTACCCTGTGACCAAAAAACAAAAAATAAAAATAAAAATAAAAATAATATTCATAGAGTTATTTTATTATGTCAACTCAGTTATATAATTTTCAATGACAAGATCACATAAGAATAAAATATTGAAGTGTCACATTGTGATTGGTTGGAATAAGAATGATCTCATAATTAAGATAAAACCATTAATTTATATTAGAAAATCAAAATACAATATGCATTGGTATTTATAATTTTAGAGAATTATCCTAATAGCAATAATTTATAACTTAGTTAGATTAAAAAGCATTTTCACGTGTAATGCATCAAAAAAAAAATTTTTGTATTTTTTTGTCACTATATTTGGAATGAAGTATTAATAAATGATTTAATTCATCATTTTTTTTTATTCACAAGTAACATATTTTTAATTTGAATTTTTTTCCTGCATGAAATTCTTATTTTAAAAACATACTAAAAGAAATTCACACACTATCTCTGAAACTTTTTCTAGAACGTATCGTAGCCCCAGCCCTAGAAATGAGAGAGAGAGAGAGAGAGAGAGAATTTTACCTAGAAATGGGTCATAGCCTTGATTTTTAAGCTCTCTAAACTCTTGGCAGAGGGCACACAAGGGAAGTAAAACATGTGAAAGGCGATCAGTCAATGGAGTTTCTGCCAGATGAAATGCATGTCTCAGTCTTGTTCTGTACCTCACCCCAATGTTCCAATGACACAGCACCAAAAACAAACAGCAGTACAGTGCTGCTCCTGTCACACAACCTGTCCCCCCCCCCCGGGCCCAAAAAAAAGAAAAAAAAAAAGGCAAAGAGAAAGACATACCCCATAAGATGTATAGGACACAATATTAAACGGAATAAATGAACTTTTATGATACAATAGGTTAACAATCAGTACACTTGATGGTGTTTTTTTTTTTAGAAAAATTAAATTCAAATTCTAATATTAATTTTAATTTATTTCGTGATTCGGTGATTATACAAAGAAGGGTTACAGGGTATAATTCTAGAAATATATATCTTTAATTGAAAAAAGAAAAGAAATAGTTATCGTCTTATTAAATTATTGCAGAGAATTTAAAGAGGTTTCTTTTGGTTCAAAGATGGTTCAATGCCATACCGGTGCTGCCATTATCCACAATTTCTGCAAGCTGGCCAAACGTAACACAAGGAGCCACCGTTGTTAAGATTGCTGCATCCATAATAATAATAATAAACTTTAGTCGGTCATTTCTATGGTACAGAACAGAAAATATTAAGACCCCCCATATCCACTTCTCACATTTCAAATTATATAGGGTATTAAAAATTGTACACGTTTGATTTTTAATTTTATGAAACAAATTCCAAAAATTCAATAGATCATGGATAGAAGACTAACCATTGGTAGGGTGACTGCAGCAATCAAAAAGACCACTGCTCCAAGGGTTTCCAACAGCCTGAACAAGCACAACCTGCGGCCTATTAACCGACGATTGCCTCCTGGATCCTGCGGCCGACGAATTCTGACTCCTTGCTATCTCACCAGCATTATCATAACAAGCAGGCTGATTTTCTTGATTGATACTATTATTTGCAACAGATCCATTGATTTTGGTATCAGCAACGGTTTGCTGCACGACCCTATCAGCATTAGGAGCATAATTATTAGTTGATTCTCCTATAATCCCATTGCTGGTAATCTCCTGCACTCTTTCATAGTGCTTTTGTTGAGACTCTGATGCTGGTAGTTGTGCGTAGAGGACTAGCTGGTTGTTTGGTTGTGGTTGTGGTTGAGTTTGAGGGGCATGGATATTAGGCAACGATCTTGGTGGGAATTCAACCACTGGGTGTGACTCTAGGTCATCATCATCGATCTTGTACTCATCATATTGTGGCCTCTGATGACATGATTGTGGTGGTGTTTGGTTGCTTGAAATGGTGGGCGAAAAGGCAGTGGTAGGAGGTTGGGGTTGAGGCGGTGGTGGTGGTATTGATTCTGGCGGCGATGCCAGTGGTGGTGGAGGGCTACTGTTGGCATGGGAGGTGGATTCGTCTTGGTTGTTGGAGGATGAGGGTTGTTTTTGGTCATCATTTTCTTCTGGGGCTAGTTCTATTTTAGCCATTGTATTAAATAAGTGCACCAGATAGATAGGAACAACATGTGACACCTATATATATAGGCGAAAGCTGCACATATATATATATATATATATGTATATATATATATATATATATTGGTTTATACGATATTTAAACCCGAATCATGGCATTGAGAAAGAGAGTTGTGATTACTAAATTGTACTTCGGAACAAAGTTGCACATATATCACATATAGAATTTACTTCTTTTTTTTAAACAACTATTAAAGTTTCATCCATCATTAAGAAATTTATTAAAACATGCAATAACCTACAAATCATATGTACCTGAGAAAATATAATTAGGGAAATAATGTTTGAGAGATTTGTTGTCTAACCCTTAAGTTCAAAATTCGGATGCATTAACATTGTTTTTTGGGCTTTGTTTTTGTCCAAAGTTTGTTTTACAATGACAAGAAGCAAAAATGTTGCTTTCATCACTAAAGCTTTGGAATGTAATGTATGTATGCACGTGACAGTTTGATGTGAACCATGCAAACTGTGGCCTAAACATTGTTGATGGTATAACAGAAACGAATTAATAAATTGCGTTCTGATCTAATCAAAACCAATCATAACCCTAAATTTTTTATCCTGTTTATATTTGATGTCTCAATGCGAAATCATGACCAGCTTGAACTGAATATAAATCTTTATTTTTATTTTTTTTAAAAAAAATGGGTATAAGTTAATTAATTAGGAAAATGACATGCATTTTGGGAATATGCAAAGCTTTTCTTATGTGAACACATTAGTTTATTATTGTTATTTTGTGTCATTCTTTTTGTTGTTTTTTGCTCAATTTCCTCGTAATTTGCTAGTCGTGGTTAGGTTACATCGGACTGTGATTTTTATGTAATCAGTGCTCAATCATGAGGCTAAGAGCCAGACTGTGCCTGTCAAGCAGCAGTTTCGCAGAAATTTAGTATATGAAATCTTTCATTGCCGGCTGCCATTTTAATTCCCTTCTCTAGCTCTCACCAGATGTGTTTCATAAATGAATTATATATGCAATAGAACTCGATTAACGATACAACCAATTTTTTTTCCCATTTGTTTTCGAGGGCAAGAGTTAAGAATTGAGCTCAAAGTGTGGACAATCCATCGAGATGATTGTCCGGTGGATGACGATTCAATTTTGCAATTTTGAAATTATTGATTTGAAATATTTGATTAATGATAATTATTTATGAAATTATATCCACACAATACAATTACGAAATATATATTGTGATTGCTTAAGGGTTACCTTGGCTGCTAATACCCGCTTAAAAAAAAGTATCAAATTAGAATTTTATGTACAAAAATATGGGTATTAGAAGAGTTTTGTTACTTAAAAATTGGTCAAATTTTGAAACAGATTTAATCAGATTCAAAATGATTATCAGATTCCGTGATTTAAAAAAACAAAAATATCAATAGAGCCATCCGGACAAGTCTTAGAGAAAGTAACAACTTTAGTTATCCTAAATCCCTCTTACCATGAGGAAAAATGAAACTGTGCATGCCAACAAAAGTGGTGAAAAACTCTCCTATGATAGAGAAGAAGGCCTACGTTTTCAAGAGTACAGTCTAGTGGTATAAATTTCCATCTCCTAATATGATGATTTCATATTCAAATCTTTATACAATAAAAAAAAAAAAAAAGAAAGCCTACATTCGAGCCACTCCTATGATGCGAAAGCCAAAGATCGAGCCCGGTCATTCTTGTGGCGGTATGTGCTTTATGCCCTCTCAAAGAGAGCATTTTAGTTCAATTTCTCTCAATTATATTTTATCTTATTTTAATATTTTTAATAATTCTGCTCACTGCAATTGCTAATCTCAAAGTTATATATTTCCACTCCAATTCTAAGAGTCATATAAAATTCAATAAAGTTTTGGTACTTAATAAAGTAGTTCCCGTGACACACCCTCTTATCGTTCCAAAAATTATAGTGCTTTCAAAGTGTTTGGGTTTTAGTTTGTAAAATACTAAAATTAAGCAAGGATTCTTATAACCTAGTGTGATATTTTCTCTCCAAACAAGATGTTGGAGGCTTGAGGTGAGCCCAACACTATCAACAGACTAACATTAAAAAGCCAATTAAAAGCGAAGATCGATAATTTTCATGAATGTTGTAGAATGGATGAAATCTAATATCTAACTTAGGAATGATCAAACTTGTGCAGACAAAAATTAAATGTCGTGAAAAAAAAAATGAGTTTCATGCTTCCTAATTTAGCATGAAAAGAGTAATTTCATCGTTAGACAAACATATGTTCGACATAGATCACAATTGTGCTAGTTAAATAGAAGCCTCATAATAATTAAAGAAAGACATGACACCCAGTTTGCAACATTTTATGCACTACAACAACCTTGATCATAAAACTTGTTTTGTGCACAGGTGTGAGCTAATTTAGCAGACAAAATTTCTCTGTATAGTCGGAGGATGAGCAACCGCATTGTGTGGCTCAAAAATAAAATAGACCATCTTAGCATTGAAACAAATGACAGTACAATCATGAGAGACCACAAACAAGAACATCCAAGTGTATGAAAAGCATTTCCATGAAAGCCTTAATCACAAAACCTATGAAAAGGTCTAATATGATCCACTGCACTTATACTAGGGAATCCTGACTAGAATATAAATGAATTGCATTTGCACGCATTGAGGTCTTTTAAGGACTACTGCTCTGCTCTCTTTGTGCCCACTCATTTCCTGATCAGCAATGGAACAAGTATAGAAGTAAAAGTCTGGTTTTAACAGCATTGTCCTATCTTAAGAAAACTATATTGGCACTTCCATATCCAAGAAGTTTGAGGTTTCCAGAAAACCTTAGTCATTATTACAACAACATGGTGAAAAAACAAACTCAGCGTCATGTATAAAAGTTTTTTATGTATTGAGTAAGCTTTATGCGTATATCGCAGGCCTTACCTTTTTACCAAGCTCAGCCTTCACTGCCTGGTCGAGAACATCCAAAGCTAAAGAAAAAAAACCTCAGTTCTTGCTTGTTCTCAATCAAGTCTTGGGCATTTGTTATTGGATCCTCCAGAAGCATCTGTTAGCTCTTCTCCTTTTCTAGGAGGTGGAAAACATAAAATCAGATGGCCTGCCAACTGGTTATTGAAGAAATTGATATTCTGTGACCTCTTTAACTCAAAAAATTAAGAGATAAATATAACTGTGTCATTTAATCTTAGCTTCAGACTGCACTCACAAGTCGATGAATCCTTAGTGTCTTGCACACTTCTGTACAGAAGCAGAGGCGAGCTTCTTTAGCTTCTTTCGCTTATGAGCATCCCCATTAACTAAGGTCACATTTTCAGTTGAAAGATTCTTCTTTCTGAATTTTAGGTCTTCCCCCCAAATCATGAAGGGATTCCCTGCCTCTGGTACGCTAAAATCAGCAGGGTTCCTGTTAATGCTGCAAACACCAGTATTCAGACTGCTTTTCATATGCCAAATGCCTCCATCTTTCCTCCATGATTCAAGTTCAACTTGCTTTGATGAACTTCCATTTTCAAGACATTTTGGTGACCTTTTTTGCGAATTCTGAACAGAAACAGAGTCATGATTGGCGCTTAAATCACCATAGTGAGATTCTGGCTTATGTGATGTCTTTCCTTTTTTATTTGAGCTTTTGGTCTTATTGATTGCTTGAGACTTCAAAGAATCTTTACCAGTGAAGTCGCTTATGGTTCTAGTACTTCCACCACTAGGAAATGTGGAAGAAACTGGGGACACTGCAGGAACTGAAGCAGCATCATGTGAAAACCTTTTTGCGTAATGGTCCAATGATGGGTAACCTGACCTAGTAAAATCCTTTGAGCACTGGTTAGGGAGAAAAGATGGCTTCTCAGAAAACTTTTGGTGTCTGACTGCATCAATCGCACTTGACCTGACACCTGCATTCATGAGGCTGAGTAAATGCATTGCCGGTATGGTCTCATTAGCAGAAAGATCTATTGACCCTGCTGAGATTGGTCTTCCATTTCCCTCATTTCTGCCAGTAAATGGATTGCAAAAGTCTGACATGCTGAAATTTTCACATCCAGAGTTTCTATCATTGATTTCTCGATCAGATGCATTCAGATCAATGAACCTCAAATCACGATCACCAAATGGTCTCCCTTTATGTAAAGTATTTGGATACTGTGGACGGATTTCAGAGTTACTACTTTGAGCAACAATCTTTGGAATGGTACCAAAAGGCATGCAATAGGGCATCGTTGAGGACCACACCGGATTCACATCCTTACTCTGTCCCAGGATAGCTGGTCGTGAGTTGTCATATGATCCCAAGGTCTGTAAAGGAGCATCATGGTATCCAGGCTCCATTGGATCTGTGAACCATTTGAGATTTTGGTCCAAACCTTGTCTGCTGCAACCACGTGCAGAAAATTTGGGTCCACCTATCAGCTTCTCCGGGCACTGTAAGAATGCACCAAACTGCGCAGATGGAAGAGTTTCTTTAGATTGGTCTGTGCTGTAATGATTTCTACCCATGTGAAGAGGATAGAATGTTGATGTCTGCTTTTCGGGTCCTGAAGTTTTGCTTGTAGTGGGTATGGAATTCCTTGCACTGCAAGACTTAGCTTTGAGCATTTGCTGATATTCTTCTGGTAAGAATCTCAACGTCCCACGGCCATATGCTTCAGGGAATCTCCTTTGCTCAGAAGCAATAGCATCACAGCCCAAGCCCCTTAGATAGTAACCACTGTTAGCATCTTGAAGACGCCTCTCATGCTGATTCTTTGCCATGAGTTCAACGACTTCCATGGGTATGTCATCTGCAGTTCCATGATCAAGCAGTGTATCCTCACACTGCTCCTTAATCATCTCTGGTTGTTCATGAACTTTCATGGTTTGGCCATTATTGCATCTTCCAGGGAGATTCTGGAGAGAGAGAGAGAGAGAGAGAGAGAGATCAATTTACTGCAATATTATTGAAGAAATTGATAATAAATGCTAGAAATCAGAACATGCAATTCCAATTCAAAGAACCAAAAATATGTATTTCTCAGTGCAAGTGTGTGCACTTTGATGTACAACACATTTAACCTTAAATCCCAAATTTGAACCAGATGGCACAGAAAACCTCTTCTTGACTTGCTTCAGAATCTGTATCACTTTGATCAGTATTTCTGCATGATTATGACCTATCAAGTATACTGATTATGGTTCACTTGCTCTTCACTGCTTCCACAAGCATACTATAATTTTTCCTGTTTCTAGTAAGCTGGATAACTTGGAGACCAAAATAATATCCAAAAAAAGAAGAAAGGGAAAAAGAAGAAAATAATAGCCACAACTTGTCAGATTAATGAATGGTCCTGGCAATTATCAATGATATGGATTAGACTCGAACTGGAAAATAGGGGGAAAAATGAAAAGGAAAAACAAATACTTTTCAAGTTGTCTGAATCTTTTAACATGGTTATATTCCATCTTGTGATACCAATTCTGTTTCTCTGTTGGGGCCCTTTATGATCCGTCTCCATAAGCAGAGTTGAAACGCATGTGCGAATCATTCTTAAAAACAAACTGAAGATAACTAGGCCAAAATTAATGGACATGATGCAAAAATTTTCAGCAAAATGCCACTGAATATGGTGTGTATGAGAACAAGCAGAGACATCCCTGAATCTGTCATGAATGCTACTGATCAGCAGATAAGTCGTCAAGATTAAATTCAAACAAAAAATGCACCAGCTGTAGAGCCATACTTGCAGTTAACAAGTTAGTAAAGAGAATTTGAACAGAAACAATAAGCAAATATACAGAGACAACAGCAAGAAGTAATAAAAAAAGCAGGGAAAAGAATAATTCATACCATTTGCAGTTTGAGATTTAAAGCTTCATCTTCAACCTGAGGTGTTCGATTCTGCTTCACTTCTTGAAGGAAAGCCCGACTGATGGCCCTCTTCTTATTCAACTCAAGATATGGTCCTCTTTTCAACATTTCATCCATTGCAAATGTAGAATTAGGAATGTTAACTTCTCTTCCTATACTGTGATCCTGTTGAGGAAGTCCAAGTTGCAAAGGCAAATAGGAATCCGGCCTTTCTATTTGAGGAATTTCACCATCATATGTATGCGGATGCGGAGAGCAGTTCAGAGACAAATTCAGCTCTCTTCTAGTCATTGCATTGTTCTGGATGATTCCTTCATCACTCGGCATGACTGGATCCACTTTAGAAGTCTGTCCGACATCCTCGACCAGGAAGATTTTCTCCTTATTCTTACAAAAATCATATTCTCTATCAGGTCGCTGTGGAATTGAAAAACTCTTGGAATTGGAACTTATGCCTCTCAGGCCGAGCATTTTATCCAATTGAGTTCTAGATGCAGTGCTTTTGGTTGCATATCCTTTTTTTCCCTGATCTTCTCTGGCTGACTTCTCTTTTGAAAACATATAGGAAGAGCTTTCCTTCATAGAAGAACGAATCTTTCTTTTCTTCTTAAGTTCAGTTGGACTTTCATCATATTTGAGTTTACTACGATGACAATTTGCACTAGTAAGCACATCTTTATCAGAATATTCACCTTCTTTAGTATTGAAGACCTTTGCTTTCTTCTTCTGACTATCTGAACAGCTCATCTTTGGGGGTTTCCAGTTTCCATCTCGAGGCATCTTCCTTTTCTTTTTGTGACTCTTGTATGATCCTTTAATATCATCTACCGCAACCAATGCACCTTGTGAAACAGAATCATCATCTGCCTCAGCCATTCTTTTAGTTATCATTTCTAGGTAATTATCTTCTGCCCTCCTGATGTAATCAATCCTTCCACTTCCTGAACCCATTATGTCAGCCAGTAAACGCATTTTTTGAGTCTCCGTACATTGTAAATCAGTTGAATTATGATTTTTCTGATTCTTACTCTCTGGATCATTTCTGGTAACAGTATCATCATTCTCAGATGATCTGTTATCACAGTCATCCAATTTCATGGAAAGAGGTGAATTCAACTTACTCGGAACCGCCCTACATGCCTCATCAACCATGCTAAGCACCTTCGATGAGCCTCCTGATGCCTCTGGTTGCTGGTCGCGGCCTATTTGATGAAGTTCAGCAGAACAGTCATAAGAATTGCTTCTAAGTTCCGCAACTGCTACCCCAGAATCAGAAGCTTCTTCATGAATCACTTGAATTGGTTTGCCCACTTCATCATGCTTTGTTTCAAGAGCTCCACCATCTAAAATCCCAGAATCACAATTCATCCAAAATGAATCAAAATTACTACAGATGAAGCATAAATAGCAGATAAGCAACGAGACATTTCATGTTTGAAAGTGCTTACTGCTATTAACTGTATGTATTTCTTTAGCCTCCATGCTTGTTGACATCTGAATTTCCTGATTTGGATTCCCTTCTATCTCATTCTCATGGTCTAAAAAGACAAGAAAATAAGTCAAAAGAACACTTTATCAGCGGCAAAAATTGAGACGAAATATATAGCACATCATAAGATACATACCTTTATTAACCTCTACTTCCTTTTCCTTCTTCTCCTTATTGTCACATGATGGGAGAGAACAACTATTACTTTTTACATCTGTCAAAGCAATAGTGCCATTTCTTTGCTCGCCAACATGTTGAGTAGTGACCAGAGGCAAATCCAATTGCAGCTTGACTGCATGCCTACAAGTGGTGAATATTGATTCGGATTTACAATGACAAGGAACTATCTTAAGTTGTTCTTTGGGATCATCTTCAGCATCGAGTGTCAGCAAACAGTTAGGACAGCCCCACCATCTGAATTTGGGTACATGTAATGGAGGAAGGACTTCTGTTTGCTCGTCTGACTTATTAGGGTCACCACTGGATGAACTAAATGGCCAGCAAACACTTTTGTCTCTTTTACGCATTTCAGATACATATTGACTGCATTTGCAAAGACACAACGTTCGAGAAGCTTCAGAGAATAATCGAGAATTCAAGCATCAACAAAACACTGCTGCTAAAGAGACTGCAGTTGACCTTTTTCAGTATAGTAATTATTCTTAATATACGCCATAGTTTTATCTGAATCTGTCATTAGTAGCTAGAATTTCTGACGAAAAACTCGCATGATTTGCCACTGTCTACTCATAATCTGTATCTCTAATGTAAAGGAACAAAATGGCAGTCCCACTATAATTGGAACTATAAATTGATAGCAAACAAAATGCAAGCATGGAGGGAGAAAGGCTTAAGGCCTTTTCAGTTTGTTGGTTAGCAGAATACTATACCAGTCTGCTCATCGACACATGCCTAAAACACATGATTATATACTAACAATTACTTAATCCAATGTTCAACCAAAGACATAATTCCCTGAAAAAATTAAGAGAAACAATGAATATCAGAGATTAAGAGTTCAAGCCAGCTCACCGTATTGAAAAATGCTCACACTTTCCAACATCATTTTTGGCATTTGTGCTCGGTAGATCTATCGATATTGAGTCAATCTCAATGAGAGAACTTGTCGATTTAGGGTGTGTAGTAGATTTACTTCTTCGGCGGCTCTCCTCCCCTATGGTTTTCGCCTCCATTGAATGACCTAAAAACATAAAGCAAAGAATCAGGGAAAAGAAAGATTTAAGAGCCGCATACATGGTAACAATTCGATTGATGGAATGTAGATATTAATTAATCCAGGTTGCACGGAAATGGGTCATTGGCACAACACAACACTTAGTCAAACGTCAGAGTTATAAAAATTTTACAATACTATAAGTTGCAAAATGCCATGTCATATTATCTCCAGCATGCACGGACACAGACTAGATCAGCAATGTCGATGCAACATAATAATTAATGTTGTTCAAATATCTCCATACATTGTGGAAGCTCCAAAATATAAAGTACAATTTGATGCATACTTAGGGTTTAGTCAGCCAACATATTAACCATATTTCTGAAACCTCGGTAAACCACCAAATACAATCACATGCAATGATTTCAAGATGTTAATTGCCCACAAACCCTAAATCACCAATCAAGACAATATTGTTGGATGCTCCTAGACATTGATTATTTACATGTGATATATTTGACACAGGTAAAGAAAAGCAGCCATATAAAACATGATAGAGTTTATACGATAATAGTCAATAATAGCCCACATGTTCACAAAACAACAAAGAGATCAACTGGGAAAGATCACTTTGGAACCCTAATTCTACTTAATTAGGATCAAGGAAATCCACAAACTACCTAGTAAGATCCAATGTTGGCTTGTAAGAAAAACATTAGGGTTCCTTACCAAAGACATCAAGCAAAAACTAGGGTTTTCTTCACATGAAATAACAAAATAACCTTACATAAAAAGCTGTTCTTTAATTCAACCTACACAGAAATAGAGTAATTATTAATCACCAATCAAATCAAATGTCATTTCTGGGATTAAAAAAGAGCAATAACTCTAATAAATCCTATAAGCATATTAGGGTTTAACCGATCAAGAACATGAAAAACTTCTATTTTTGAGCAAACTAACACACGGAAAATCAATTTAGAAACGATTCGAACAATAATATTATCACATGAATATGAAAAACCCCAAGAAGAGTGAAACAAAAATTAACGTACTAATAGTACAATGAAAAGAGACAGACACACACCCCACAAAAGAATGAGCTGAAAACGAACGGTGGATCGATGAAGAATCAAAAATCAACAAACACAACCAAAAGAATCGAAGGTGAAGATAAGAAATAAATACCCTTTTATCTTCTTCAACAAAATATGAGCTCCCTCTCTTTTCGTTCTTTAGCTTGACTTGGACAGTGAACGGCTTGCTGAATAAACCATCTTAGAAGTAAGAGAATTTTCCTGTGAAGCTGATCATATGTGTTTGTAGAAGAGATTTGAAGCCTCTTCAGAAGAATTCGAATGCGAAATCTGGACAAACCCTAGCATTTCCAGAGAGAGAGAGAGTAGAGAGAGAAGGGAGAAAAAGAAAGGGAGAGAATTTTTATCTTTATGTTTGTCTAGAAAGGAGGATTTGTTGTTGAGTATTTAAAACACTTCTCTCTCCTCTCTCCTCCCTCCTCCCTCTCTTCATTTTCCCATTTTCTCTTTCCTATCCTCTCTCTCTCTCCCTCCCCTTCATGGGTGTGTGTAGTGTTTGGCTTATGGTGGCAGTGATAATGAGAGAGAGAGAGAGAGAGAGAGAAACGAGAAAGAGAGTGAGAGGAGAGAGAATCTAGAGAGAAAAGCGAATAGGAGAGCTCCAACAAGGCAACAGCTGGTGAGGTTCCTTATCACCACGCACATTTTGTTGCGTATTTATGTGTTTGCATGTACGAAATAAAAACCCTAGTTATTTGGAAAAATGCCCACTCTCGCGACTATATGACTCGCATTAACTCGCGTCTAAAATATCACTTGTCGTTTGCCTCTTCGAGTGAAAGTCAAAAAAGATGCTCAATCACGCATCTTCAACCTAATTGGAGCGTGTTGTACACTCGCGTGTTTGGAGAGAGTTGGAGGATTCGATTCCCCTTGGATACAAAACCCTAAAATCAAGTTAATAAAGTTGATTTACATCTAAACCTAATGTGAACCGGTAACGGTAAATTCCTTTTATTCTGGACAAGCTGTAACGCCACGTGGAAGATTAGCTGTTTGGAACCCCGTAAACAAGGGGATGAAAAAGTATATTTGACAAAATGAGTAGGACAACTACTTTCCTTATTTTTGCAATTAATCTTATATAATGATTTATTTAAATATATTTAACTATTTTTTATTTAATTAAATTAAGTTTGAAAGATTTTACTAGCATAAGATACTAAGTATTATTTAATTTATTTAATTCTCACAAAATGTTGTTATTGAATTAATCTTTTACAAATTTATTCAAGATATTAATCTCTTTCATCAAACTCCACTAATATAATTAAAAAAGATTAACATGGATGAATCAAGAGAGTGAGAGAGTTAAATTTTGGTAATGGATTTGAATCTATTATTAAGTTAAGTGCCCTTTATGAAGGTTTTGTAGTGCAATTAAAGATTTTTTGGGAGATTTTTTGGGGGATTTTTGTAGTGGGAGCCCACTTGGGATGCCCCATGAGTCTTTTTTTTTTTTTTTAAGTTAATCACCGATATTTAAAATTTTAAAAAATTTGATTCACACGGTTGTAAACCCCAATTTAGAGATTAGTTTTTCTTATATCTATTTTTTTTTATTTTTAAAAATTAAATTTAAAATTTTGATTAAGTGATTTTAGTATTCAACCACTAGATCCCATAGAGTTGTTGACAAAGAAATTGAATATATGTCAAATTTATTTCCCCTTTTGTAATTTCTGTATCTTTAAATTATTTCTTTTGGGATGAGTTTTCTTTTGGAAGAGAAATACTTATGTTTGATGACATATTTAATGCTAAAAGAAGGTTTTGAGTATTAAGGTTGGATGACAAATTGGGCAAATGACTAGATCAAAATTTATGGCTCCTTGCCGAAAGCCGAAAAGCATTTGCTTTTATCTTAATCTAACAAGTGGCCATATTTCTTAACAATACCTTTATCTTGGTTTTTCTCATAACATAGTTGATAAATATTTCCGAAATTATTTGAGAGTATATGAAATAACATTCCTGAAAAGAGTATTACAAAGTAAATCTCTCGTTGTTTTTTGAATTTATTCAAAGGAAAAATATCTAATGATTACATCATTAAATAGAAGATTTAGAATGAAAAATGAAACATCTTTTATCCTATCATATTTTGAATTGGTATCTAAACATATAAGCTACCATCTTGATCAACAACGTATGGATCTAATGATATAGTATTAAACTCTTTTAATCAAAATTTCAAATTCTAACTCTTGAGAATAGAAAACGGTGTCAGAAAAATCAGTTCTTAAATTGAACCCCACAGTTGTTTGAATTAGATTAGTTTAATTTTTAAGATACCGATGATCAATTCTTGTATGAGTTAAGAACGAAAAAGAAAAATAAAAAAAACCATTTGCACTTTTTGAGTCAACACTTGAATAAAACAAAATTTTGAGAGTGTCACACCTAAAGTATTTCATAACTATTCTCGCAAAAGAGTTTGGCTATCATCTTTTGTAGTCTTTATCAAAAAGACTAAGCTCATGGGTCCCTCGAAAGCCACAGGCTAAAACCACCGTCACAAAGATTTTAGGTCTCTAATGTAATCGCAGTGTCCTCTCAGTTGAAGGGCATACCCATTTTAGAAGATATTCTAAAATCTAAAAGACCTACACTTGTCAAGAACCCCTACGCGCTAGAGTCTTAGAAGATATATTAAGATCTAAAAGACCTACACTTGTCAAGAATTAACTCTACGTTGGAGTTTTAGTCGTTTTCTTGGTCTGTGTCTCGAGCATTATCTTTGTGTTCTCCCTTTCTTGTAGGGTCTTAATGGACTGATTTGCGAACTCTTTCCTTCTTTATTGACCCTTGTCTAACGGTTCTATGGTCCAAGCATCTCTATTACATTATTTTAAAACACCTTATTATGAACTAAAACCTTGTTCATAACATTTCTAATCACATTTTCAATGTTGGGTCATTCGATGTAGACAATACATAGATTTTCTTTGTGATGATGCCTTGTACATGAAATATAAGTTATAAATGCATTTGCACCGGTTTCATACTTTGAAAACTGAGTTTACATATGAGATCTTTGACGATCACCCAATGAATACGTACCCTTTTTCTTTAGTGGGAGAATAATGATTTGTCATAGGTGGAAGTGGTTATTGACGGAGATAAGGGCACGATTTTGATACCCTTATCTATCCTAACTCTATCTCTCTCTCAACTGATATTTAGAATTATATTCCGATTAATTCTATTCAAACTACTATCATACATTTTTTAAAGAGAACTCTCTTAATATAGTTTTTCTATTTCCAAAATTTAAATTCGATTTTGATATCCTTATCTACCCTAGCGTATTCTCTCTTTTCTGCCTAATAAATAATTATCCTTTTTGAAAAAATACATTGAAATACAAAAAAAAAATGATAACGTTATTATTCAACTTATGCAACAAAATTGTAAATCATTGATACCTTATGTATTTTTTTCTTAGATCACCAGCTTGGATTGAAATACTTTGCCATGTCAAAATCCTCATAAAACTATACACTTATCATTATCATCAAAGAAGGATGCCAAAATGGGATCTGCAAATCTATTTGGTTATTCTCGTCTTGCTTTAGTTAAGGCAGTAGGAATACTAGAGGGTTTTGCTCTCATTTTGTTTAGGGTTTTGTCCTCATCTGTGAAATACGGCGTTTCACGTATCCAATAGGTTTTTACCAACATGCATGCATGGGAATGGTAGTCATTGAGGCTTCTGCAATAATAAAAGAAAACCCTTCTTTTAGCATTTCAATAAGAATATTGATAACTAAAATGATACAACTGGATGTGGTATACTTTCATTAAATAAATTAATATATATGCACCCTCAATGGACTTGCAGTGAGAAAAATTTAAAACTCCCCTCTCTCTCTCTCTCTCTCTCTCGTATCACCAACATTCAAAATCATAATCTAATTAATCCAATTTGAGTTCAATATAATTTTTTTATTCTCAAATATCAAATTCAAGATTTATTTGAATAATTTAGTATCTCATTCCATTAAATCAATTGTCTATCGATGAATTTTAGTATCTTATTCTATTACATCGATTGTCTATCGATAAACTCCACAAAAACTTTTGCAACTATATAATTTTGGTTCTATGTACATAGTACAATTATAAATCAAAAGGCCCATCCACAAATCTGTGGGCAGTATAGTTTATGAATGCAGATAAAAGGAAGAGGGTAAAACGAGCGTGTGCCTTTAATCGAACCCACGTATCTGTAGTACCTGGTCTGCAATTGTTTAAAAAAGTCTGCTCGCCTGGTAGCAAGACCGATCATAATCTTACAAAGCAATAATTTTACAAAAATAAATAAAATAAAATCCTATAATGATCTACGACTTTCAAATTATATTTTCTTTTTATATAAATCTAGTATAATCATACTTTCAATATAATATAATATCATAATATGAATAGTTAATATCTTTTCACCCGTAAATTACCTATCGGCGATTTTTTTTTTCCAGAAAAATGGTTGCTTCCTTTGGTTACGAATCCAGGGCAGAAAAGTTAAAAGAGAGTGGACATTGGATATAGGATTATAACGAATTATGATTATGATTGACCAGAATTAATTATTCTTAATCATGGCTATTAGAGAGGTCGTGTATTATATGTGTGTGTATTTTTTTTTTTATAAATTATCGATATTTAGTAATCATTTTAATAATTTATTAATATTTAATAATCATGTTAAATCTGACTATTAGTATATTTTGATCATACATTATTTAAACATATAATTAAATGTGTTCATATGATTGAGAATATTGGATTAACATAAAATCTCTTGTCAAACTTTGTAAAAGTACTGAGTTCAAAACTAAGGTTGTTGAGTGAGTACACCGAAGACTCGAATTCAATATTTGGATGGTGCAGATTTGGCAAATTATTAGGTTAAATGAATTTATGTAATACTTATTAAGAATGAAAAATGAGAATGAGACTTTATGCGTCTATCCCACCGTAGATAATTATTCGTCGAAAACCCAATTTTTATTGCGAGGAAAAATATTAAACTAATAGTAAAAAATATTGACTTGAAATTTTATTTATCAGAATTAAGTGTTTATTTTTTTTATACATGACCACCGACATTTATAAATACGATTAATCTAATTCGAATAGTTGTGAGATCTAATTTAACAGATAACTTTCTCGATACCTGTTTTTTCATTGTTAAAACTTGAATTTGAGATAAATTTAAAGCACTGCTATTAGACTAAGAGGTTATAGATAAATTTAAAAATTTATAAATATGAAAAAAAAAGGTCTTTATCATGTACCTCATTTATCGTCGAATAAAAAAAAAAGAAAAGAAAATTACAACCCCTCATCTAATTTTTCAAGGGTCTGATTTGCTTTAAAATAGGAATAGATTAATCAAGAATGATAAAATAGTAGCATATTAGTAAAGATCTATCAGTTTTGGTGGTCGTGGAAGGAAGGATAAAATGTTTCTATTGTTCAAACTATAAACACAGTAAGAAAAACATCTTTCAATAACTCAAATTAGAAAAGTACCATGCCCTTATGGCGAGTGGTGTGCTTAAGGTGAGGACCTAGGGTTTGGACTCCCCTCCACATTTCACCCAATGGTGTAAATGGTGAGGGTTGAAAACGTTTGTAAATATAGAGCATAACTCTCCCTATCAAAAAAAAAAAAAAAAAAAAAAAAAAGACCCAGAATGTTATTTCTTCTTGAAAGAGATTATGGTACATAATTATTATAATACTATGTGCATAACTAAAAGTTTATTATTTTGTTGTTTTTATTAAATATGGAAAAAAATTTAAAAATTATTTATTGAAAAATAAAGAAATAAAATTATAAAATGGTTAAGTACATCGAAATATTTCATTCTTTAAATCATTTTAACAAAATTTATAAATATCATAATTGGAACCACTAAGGATATTATATAGAATTTGTGTTTTTTATTTAATAAATAATTAAAATTTATCAATATTACTACTCTCTCTTTGGAAAAAAAATATTTGCCCACCATATAATATGAGTCTACATTATATAGAATTTGCATGGCATAGCCCTTTTTCTTTTTTCCATATCCAACTAGGGTTTGAGTAAATAGTAAATACTAAATACACAGCAGACTGCCTCGGTTTAAATAATAATCTTAAAAATATATATCTTGCAGAGATTTCAAAAATATCCGGGCAGAGTCAAAAGCAATCATCACCGTACACGTGTAAACCGCCAAAATAATGATTTATAATTGAGTACCGCCAAGATTCCAACTGTCCCCACTCTCATCACCTTCCAAAATCTTCCATCCAACGGCCATAATTCCCCCATCACTTTATCAATTAAATCTCAACCGTTCAATTTAACCCTTTGATTTAAGCGGTCGATTCTCCTCCTTTCCCATCCCATCATATAATTGAAACAAAAATTGAAATTTCAAAAAGGTCGCGAGGGAGAGAGAAGAGAGAGAGAGAGAGAGTTGCAGAGAGGAGGTGAGAGAGTTTGAGGCGAGAGAGGGAAAGAGAGAGAGAGAGAGAGAGAGAGAGAGTTGAGAAGAACGAATTATAGAGGAAGTGAGAGAGTTGAGTCTCTCTCTCTCGCTCTCTCTTCCTCTTCTGTCAGAATTGTCCGGATTCCGTCGACGGCACGAATCTCTCCGTAACGGCGGCGCACATCATTTCTCGCCTGTACATACAATCAATCCTCGTAGCGCAAATGAGAAGTTATTTGACGGTGTAAGTTCTTAGGTTTTACAATTTGAAGACAGATTTCTTGAAATTTGAGATTTGTGTGATTTCTTGTGATTTTTCTTCTTCTGGTTTTGATTTTCTCCGGTTGAAATCAAAATGGAGTAAACTGACGTGCCGGAGTGATTCTAATGCCGGAGAAGATCTGAGTCTCCGGCAGTTTCACAGTAACCGACGTGAAAGTTTGTTAAGAGGATTTGGATTTTGTGGAGATTTGTGGAACACTCAGTGCTGCGAATGTTGTCGAACGAATATCTACAATCGAAATCTCCGGGGCCATCACCTTCGCCTTCACCGTCGCCATCAATGCAGTTGCGGACGAAGTCGCCGTCGGTGGTGAAGCGAATTCCGCATCCGGTCTCAAGGTCTTTGACTCCGCTTTAACATTGATTAGTTCCGCTTTACCTTCGATGGCTTATTTTGGTGGAATGCAATGCTATATCCGTGTAGTGTATGTGTGATTCTTTGTTTTTTATGGGCTTGATAATGCTAGAGGTTTGCCGGCTCTGTTGAGAGATGAATAATGCTATTAGGACATAAAATCCATTACACTATATGATTTTAATTGGAAATTGAAAAACATATGATGGATTTTTTTTTTTTTAATTTTAAAGAACCAATTGATCTATGGTCGTTTTGGTTATTGACTTTTTTGGACTTAGGACTCCTTATTAAAAAGGTTAATGCTATTTGTAGGGAAAACTTGGTTTGTGCCAAAAATAAGATGACCCTTGAGATTCAAAACATGTCAAACGTACCCTTATGCTTTCATCTGCAATATAATGAAAGCGGTCTCTCCACTATTTTTTGCAGTTGAGAGTTTAAAATTGAGTCCTTGTGATATGATTTGAAAGGGCTTGATTTCCAAGGGTTTAGAAAAAGTATCAAATTGCGCATTTGTAATTTTTGCTATTAGTTTAAGTAGGACCTTCATTAAAGCCTTGACAGAAAGCAATATGAAGCAATTGCTAACAGAGGTAAACAAAGAATGGTCATGAAGTTAAGTGACTTCAGGTTAAAACACAACGAAGCTAAGTGAAATTTCCCCCTTATATATTTTGATAACTAGCTTTGTGTCTCTTCTGAATGGGCTTCTCAAAGCTTTGCACATGTGACAGGAGGATGCAGTTTCTTCCTAGAATCTAAGGATGTTGTTTGATTACAGCATGATACCAAGGTGGCTGGTTTATAAACAAATTGAATTTAAAAGGAATGAAATGGACCTCAATTTTAAGTGAATTTTACTTCATAGTTTTTGAGGCTATGATCCTTGCTTTTTCCATGGGTTGTCCTGCTTAGGCAACTGATAATTTGAGCAGAAGGATCATATGGACAGACTTATACTTAAGGCATTTTATATTTTTAAAGCTTTTAAGTTCAATCTATTTTTGTCATTTTATTTTCCATGGTTAATTGTTTTAGTTGAGATTTCCCCATCCTTAAAATTGTGGTGGGGGAATGGGAAGAATTTTAATGCTATGAATTATGCAACCTTCAG
Organism: Dillenia suffruticosa; assembly: GCA_033439265.1. NCBI lineage: Eukaryota > Viridiplantae > Streptophyta > Magnoliopsida > Dilleniales > Dilleniaceae > Dillenia > Dillenia suffruticosa. The sequence continues at coordinate 11,398,881 of JAVTVX010000037.1, read as the reverse complement.
GATGGAAACTGTTTTTGTGTTCGACATCTGCTTCTATGACACTTCATTATTGTATGGAGATACTCTATATGATGATCTTGATAAACTATTGGAATACATTGTAAAGTAGTCACATTTGAAACATGTCAATTTGTTATTTGCCATCTTTGAAATATTTGTAGGCAAAACTTATTTATATAGCATCTAATTTGTAATTAATCGCATATAGGCATATTATGTTCATGCTATGTTTTAGCTTTGTCCTGTCCTACATTTGGAAAATCTTCTTCATTATTGTTTCTGTCTCCATACTTTATGGATCTTTGATTACTACATTTGATTAATTACTCAGAATGCACATGTGCCTAGTTGCTGCAATAAAATGAAGATGAACCATCCCTGATTTTATATTCCGCCAGATTTCTTGAGTTAGATTCCTGATTTTGTTAGGTGGAAAGAGCATTGGACATTATGCCTTTCAAACATGTCTAATATATTTACAATTTTTTCTCTATTTGGTAGTCCCTTTCGAATTCTCAAATCTGTGAAATGTCTTGCAATGTGCAAATCCTTTGGAATTTCCATTGGAATGCACAATTTCCAAGAAGCTGATGCTAGATTCTTGTTACAGTGCTTCATTAACTCTACTGCAGTTTTAATGCTCTGAAAAATCAAACTTCAATTTTGTTGCTTATGACCGAATGCATTTTATCATTTGACAGAACACCATGTTCTCCGGACCCACGACCACGGAATGGCTATGATCTTCAGAACCGTACTCCAAAAAAACAAAAGCAATGCAACTGCAAATATTCACGGTGCTTGAAGTTGTGAGTAAAATTGAGGGCAAGTTCACTTTGATCTAATTTCAACAAAATCATCTGTATTATTGATATTGACACTTCTCATGTAGTCCATCAAAGATTATCCTACACCTTTATACCTTTGTCCATCTTTGAATGGAATATCTCTTTGTAATACTGAAGAAGTGTTTTTCTACAAGCCTTGATTCCTGGCCTTTGGTGTTAATGGCTCTTTTTTGTACCATGAGTTGCATGGGGAAGGTTGTGTTCTGCTTCCCACATGTTTCTTTTGTCAGAATTCCTAAAGGACAATTGATCTGATCTTGAAATGCTATGAAGTCAGAACATGCCATGGGACTTAACAACAGTCACAAACATGGTGGCTACTGGGACAATTGAAAATCATATATATACCATGGCCTTGTCTGTTGAATATATGCATTATTATCTGTATAGATGAATATTGACAGATGTGACAATAAAGCATCATCTGATGTGCGAATAATCTATTGAAGAACATAATTTAAGCACCAAATTTCTTAAATATTACCATAGATTGTATATGATTTTTTACGTTTGGAATTTGGGTATGTTTGGAACTTTGGAATTACATTTAAGAGGACACTACACTGAAATCTGATGTGTCCAAGCTGGAGCATGGGCATTGTAGGCCAGTGGTCACTCGTTAAGGTTCAGAGCACTCGACCCCTCCCTGATTTAAAAAGCAAGAAATAAAGTCAAAGCTGTGTTGGCAGTTTGTCCGAGCTGTGTCCAAGATTGAAATAACTTACCTTTTATCTGGATTCATGGATATTTATTGTCACCTCATCCACAACATCAAATATCTCCATTGATCAAAATCCATGTCCCTTACCCTCTCTTCCGGCTGACCTTTTTCTTTTTGGCATGGCCTACTTGCTTAATTTCCAGATAGTCTGGTTGGTCTGGTATTGGATGGATTTTGGTTGATTCTCATAAAACAATTTAGTTGTGGCAGTTTGTGTTGTGGCTAGTGTTCTAATCCACATGCATGGGGAAACAATTTACATTTGGTGCATTTTCCTTTTCACCAACAATTTGGTGTTATGTAGCTAACTTTAGCATTTATCAGGTACTGCGAATGCTTTGCTTCTGGAATTTACTGTGATGGTTGCAACTGCATAAACTGTGAGAACAATATTGAGAATGAAGCTGGCAGGAAATGCGCAATTGAAGCTATCTTGGAGCGTAACCCTAATGCTTTCAAACCAAAGATTGCTAACAGCACTTGTGGGCCACAGGAAGTTAGAGTATGTTGCTTGTTTTTTTCACACTTCTTTATATCTTCCTTTTTCTTTCCCTGGTGGAAGTTGGGGAATGTGAGTTCTGGATGTTAAAGAGTACACAGTTGGCTTCCTGTAGTTTAAGTTGTTGCTTGTGTTATATTTTCCTGGTAACAAATTTGTTGTTTCTCATGCTAACACGAAAGATATCTCATCCTTTGAACAGAAATTTTTGGGAACTTTGTTTATATTTTTAACAACCCTAGCCTTATGTTGCTTTGATAATTTTAGGAAGAGGCAGAAGAGGTTTCTATCATGGGAAAGCACAACAAGGGATGCAATTGCAAGAAATCTGAGTGCCTCAAAAAGTATTGCGAGTGCTTCCAAGCTAACATTTTTTGCTCTGACAACTGTAAATGCATGGATTGCAAGAACTTTGAAGGGAGTGAGGAGAGAAAAGTTCTCTTACATGGAGATCATGGTGATCTGGCCCATATCCAGCAACCTGTCAATGCAGCCAGCACTGGGGCCATTGGATCCTCAGGCTGTGGAACTTCCATATCTTTCAAAAAGAGAAAGAACGATGAGCCCTTCTCTGGATCTTCAACCAATGGTGATCTGGCCGGTATCCAGCAAGCTGTCAATGCAACCATCACTAGGGCCATTGGATCCTCAGGCTTTGGAACTTCTCCATCTTTCAAGAAGAGAGAGAACGCAGAGCTCTTCTCTGGGTCTTTGAAGAATGGTTCATCAAATGATGATATTTCAAAGTCCCTACAGGTACAATGTACATCTTAGCATTATTTAGAATGAAAAACTTCAATCCAAGACTATTGATCAAGGGCAGTAGACAATGAACTTGTATCATGGTAGGGTACATGTTTTGTACTGATGTGCTCCTACATGTACTTAGAGTGTGTAATTATATTCTTCTCTCTTAGACTGAGGGGCTTCCGTCACCTTAATATGGCTGTCCTGACTCTTAATTTTTGTGAAATGTTCATATGAACAAGAACTCATAGAATCGGTTTGGATTTCAAAACCTCGGAGAAAGGTGATGCATTTGTCATCAGAGTCTTCCAAATTTTATTTCTCCACTTGTTATTTTCACTAGTTTAATTTTGTTGAGCAAAGAAGTCCTGTGATGAGGTTGTCTGTTGAAACCAGGCTAACTTTTTAAGAGCTTCCGCCGCATGGATTTCTTCTCAGCCTACTACTGCTTTTCCCACTGATAGTGCAGTAATGTTGGGGTCCTCAAAATTCACAGATAAGTAAGAAAATATCTTATAGATTTCTAAGTGAACCTTTCATCATGCTTCATCACTGAAAATATCTTATAGATTTCATCATGCTTAATGCCTTTTTGTGCGCACCCAATCTAATTTACTACTATTCATCACTGAAGGTCTCCTTTGGCTGATGCACTCCATCCAGGGAACATAAAGAGGCTCTGCTCATTGCTAGTTGTGGTTTCAAGTGAAGCCTTGAATGCACATGCAGGTGTTTATCAGTAAAAAGTTAGGGTGTGATTTTTTTTCTTTTTCCTGGTGTAATTTTTTTTTTCTTTTTTCATTTTTATCTTTTACATTTTGTTATGAAGTAATTTCACCTATTATTGATGGACAAATCTAATTCTATATTTGCATGAATTGGCATAATATTTCTATATTAATTTGCAAAGAATTGGTGTTTTGACAATTTTTTAATTATTTCCCTTGCACCTTAAGTAGGAATTTGATCATTTGTATTATTGGAAACTCTTGAGACTTCAACATACTTTATTTTCTTTAATTGTCGTTTTCTATTAAGACACAGTGAGGTGTTTTTGTAAGAGGATCTTTCTAAATGTTAAGACATTTTTTTGGCTGTTACTCATCGTGAGGGTGTTCTGCAATTGTTTCACTCATACCAATAATTCATCATCGAATTCTATATTCATGCATTAGACAACTGCAGTTGAAACACCTCCCTGCAAGATAGAAGTATCTCTTTCGGCGTTATAGAGTTTCTACATTAAAGTGGAGCATAAAGCTAGAAAATGATAAATCTAAACATAGACAAACCTCAGCTTAAAAGGATATTATATTTCTTCTGCCTACATATAGTCAAGTACTGTGGGGAGGACATATGATCACATTACCATTAATGAGTTAGTAAGCCATGTAAGTAAATTCAGTCTTCTCCACATGTCTATATCGGAATGGAATGCTCAACTAGATTGTTAAGGTCGTGATTTTTAAGCTTTTCATGAAGTTAAGTGCTACTTTCAAGTGGTGGAATCCTATAGTGAAGGTTGATGGCAATGTGTACTCAACCATTTGATGTGTGCCTTGTCTTTATGTTCCTTTTTATCATATAGACAAATAGAACTTGTTATGAAAAATGCTGCTTTACACTTGTGACTATTTCAGACCATGTAGATGAACCAGATGGACAGACAGAGATGGGTGAAGTTAAAAATCCATGTGGTTCATCCACAGTTGAGCAGGAAAACTGTGAGAAAGAACAAAAATCTCAACAAGAAGCTCCCTGTGAGGATCATCTGAGTGGGAACATAGCAGATGTCATTCAAGCTTGCAGTCCTGGATCAGATACTGGTGACATGCAAATTAAAGAACTAGTTTCTCCTGGGACACTTGCACTTATGTCTGATGAAGAGGACACTGTTCTTATGGAAGCTGGACATCCCAAGGATGATGCTGATTGTAGAAAAGATATACAGTGCAAGTCATCAGGCCAAGGATACAAGGACTGTCATGCAAAACTTGAAGGCCTTGTGTTAACAGCGTACCGGGATTTTCTTAACAGGCTTGTCACTAGTGGCAGAATAAAAGGTAAGAGCGGAATATATTTTTTGTGATCCTAATTTTGATTTTCATTCAATTTAGCCATCTGCCCATCTCTCTCTCCCCCTTTATGTGATTAAATTGTTAGAATAGCAGAAATTTCACGATCACTTTATGGACAATATTTCAAATTTTGCCAAGCAGACAAAGATGTGTTCTATGGATACAAGTTGAAATATTCATATTGAATTATTCACATCAGGCTTTAACATCTAGATTGTTCATCTTTTAACACATGGACTGACATAACATGTTGAGATTGTGGATGCAATCCCTCTTGTTCGTTAGATAGTGATCTGAACCTGCCATCTTACCATTAATGGTCTTCGATCTTTCACCATTTGCATCGTGTAAATTATCTTTCATTTGGTTCAGTTCCCCACTCCCTGGGGCCTGGAAATGTTGCTTCTGTTCTGTTTCCATTTAACTCTCTTGTGCTCTTGGTATGATCTCTTCTTCTTCTTCTTCTTCTTCTTCTCCTCCTCCTCCTTCTTCTTCCTGCCTTATATTCTGTTTTGAGCATCAGCCGTATCCTCTCCTCTGTGGTCATTCATACTCAACATGTTTAGAGGAAGCTGGAGTGATTGAAGGGGAGGTCAAACTGGGCTCTACCAAGTAAACCACTGAGGAAAAATTGGAGGAGGAACTCAGGTCTTCCAGTTTCATTAATCAATCAATGAGCTGGAATCATAGGTTGTCATACATAATCCTTAAGGCCTGTATAAATACAGACTAAGTTTAAACATTCTGGAGCACAGTTAATTACAACCACTAATTTTGAAATATATTACTAGCCAAGCCCAACCCCTTTAAACCTTAGACCAAGCCTAACCACCTAAAGGTTTGGCTGTGCAGCCCATGCTTAGGTCTAAGCATTGAGTAATGTTTATTGTTGAATTTAAATTGTTTTTTAATGCTTCCTTAATAGGATAATTTGGTTTTCCAGTTGAAGTAGGGAGTATTCCTAGTGAGACAATGTATATTATGGCTGGTGTATCAATAATATTGTGTGTGTTTACCTCCCTTATTTCCCTTTTGGTCTCCCAGCATTCTTCTTCTTGCTATCTATTTGTTCCTATATTTTTCTCTTCTGAATCTCTTTCCCCACGGCTGCTGCATTATTTTGGTCCATCAGTGCATTCCCATAAGTTGGTCTTACTCCAGTTAATTACACCTACTCTTAGAATAATAGCAGACACACAAAATTATTAGAAAGGAAAAACATAGGAAACAGAGGTTCTGTGGCTTGGCTTGGAAACCGCTGTCTATAGGGGATGAAAGAGCCACATCCACTGCAATTTAAAAGAAGCACAAGAATGGTGGAAAATCAACATGAACAATCACTGTCTAACCAAGAAGTGAAACCCAAGGAGGTACAGCACAAATATGGAGAGATACATATTCATGCTGCATCAAGTTACATAGTTATAGCCCTTCTAGATGGGCTCTCAGTGCTTTTATACTATACTGGATTCACCATTGCCTCTCTCATTATTATTAGTGGTTAGTTCAGCATAAAGGCACGGTACTTTTTCAATTAAAATTCACATATCACGTGTCGTTGCTAAAGTGTGAATTTTCCTTGTAAATCCTACTCCAATTGTCTCCAACTTTTTCTTAACTTCAGTACTTTGTTGAGATGATGTGTTTGGCCTACCAAAAAAAAAAAACAGAGAGAGAGAGATGATGTGTTTGTTTTCTTGTTGATTTTGCAGGGACAAAGTGTTCTCAACCAGCCAAAGATCAAGCAGGGGAGCAAAACGAATCCACAGAGAATATTGCAATAAAACCCAATACCGAAGCAACATCTCACAAGTTGCCTGTCAATAACAGCGCCGTACATCCCGTTACTTCATTGACTGTTGAAATATCAAACACTCTATCTTCCGAGTTTCCTCTTTCCATTACCAATGCTGTGGCCCAAAAGGTAGGGTTTTGTGTAGAAAATGGAAAGGTAATACCTATAATCAAATGAAAGCTGTATACCATGGTAAACCGTGTGTCCTCTAAAAGGTTTGCCCTCAATCTGTAGTAGAAGAGAATCTTTTGGCCTAAACAAATACTAGCTAGTCCCTGATTTTTGTTTTCGTTTACATTGTTGACATAAATTTAGATTGACCAATTTATGTTAGCCCTAAAATAATTCTCCATGCATGTTTGGAATGGAGCAGCCCTTGTTTGCACCTGTTGTCTTTTCTCAAGCTTTTCATTTCTAGAATTCTAGGGTGGAAGGAATTGGTTTTATTGTGTTGGTGCAGCTACTTGACTCTCCGGCTCAATGTAAATATTGGTAGATTTGAACTCAGAGTCCTTTTTTTTCTGTTAATGGTGTCATAGTGTTCCATTTCTTGGTAACCATTGCTCATTCCTTGCACATATTTGTCGGTGTTCGAATGCTCGACTTTTGCTTTTGTTCTTATTCTCAGATTTTGGTGTTTTGGTGTGTTTTTGTAAGCATTATTTGCAATGTAAAGCTCTCCTTGAGAACATGCCTGTATGGTTTGTCTAGGGTTCTAATCACTGTTGATGTTTGTTGTACTGATCTTCTAGTTATCCAAAGGTGGATGGCCTCACACTCTCATATGCGGTAAACTTGCACCCTCGAAATCTTGCCAAAGGTGTGATTTGTAGCAAAATCAGCTCAAATTCTAGCCAAACGCCTTTAGCAAGTTGTTTTCTTATATGATTTAGGAAAGCACAGTTGGCAAGTCTTCTCAATATACCCGTCTGGTCCTTTAAACAGAGATTGAAAAAACAGAAACAATGTTGTCCATTTTCGTGATCTAAAGGTAAATTTACATTGATCAAAGGTGCATTATTTGCATTTCGTAAAAGCAAAATGAATATTATAGTATACTAAGTTGAACATAAAAGAGGGGTCCTTAAAATACAATGAATTACAAAGTGTGGTTATCCATTGATCTACAGACGCGACAAATGTATGAATGAATATTATCATATGCTGATGTGGCAAAGTCTGCACGATTAGAATAAAGGCATGAAGGACAAATACAATAGCAATGGACAATCTTGCACGCGAGGTGGTCGGGATTTCTAAAAAAGAAAAAGAGGAAAAAGCCGGAGCATCTAGTCACCGGTGGCTCCCACCACGCCGGTGGTTTCTCAGGGTAAGTACAGAGAGAGAGAGAGAGAGAGAGAGAGAGAGAGAGAGAGAGAGAGGGTTTTGTAATTTCGTTCCGCTTTCCCTTTCTTGTCTTTATCCCTTGCTATTTAAAAAACAGAAACAAAGAAAAAGGAAAAAATTATCATTCTATGCTTCGCAATAAACATGCCACGCGTCAATAGCTGATTGGATCACAGAGGAGAGAGAATTTTGGTTTTGAGTTGTTCGGGGGAGGGAGGACATGACCGTGAAGATGAAGGAGGTGCTGGAGTTTGTGGTAATGGTCACAATGATGGCGCACGTGGCACAGGTATCCTATGTGCAAGCTTGGGTTCTTCACTCGCTCGTCCGAAGTGGCTTACGCGTGGGAATGCGAGAACACACGTCAGCTCCAAAACTGGTGTTAGGCTATAAAGACCCTCTTTGGAATCTCAATGCTGAACAAGAGACTCCAAGCGGGAAAATGGTTTTAGAATCAGAAATCTCCCATGTGTCCATGCTCCGTTGTGAATTTCTCCAAGTTCTTCGGAGTCGTCGAACTGCCGAGGGTCTTAATCTCTCTCTCTCTCTCTCTCTCTCTAGTGTTTCAATATTAAATGACTTGTTCATGTTAGTCAAGTTTTAAATGAATTTCAGCCAAGGTTTGATGTTTTCGTTAATGGGTACTTGGAAAAATCTTGATTTTGCTTCTTGAAGCAGAGTGTGTATTAAAGAACAAGTGCTGTCTTTGGTATCTTTTATTTTGTGTGGAAATATGTGGGATTAGATAATAGTAAGGTGGAAGAAAATGACAATTTATTTACTTATTCCTTGGAGAGAATGACAACTTTTGTTTTAATTTTCTCACAATATCATAGCTTTGTTGGACAGAAGTATCTGCCCGTCTTACCGCCTCTTGCTCTGCTGTTTGATGAAATTGGAGATGTGTGATGACTAATGCTGCATGGCCTGAATGAGTTAATGAAAAAGTGATCAAATCTTATTTTTCTATCCATAATAGCTAAAAATCAGAATTTTTTTTTAATTTGAATAATTTTGAATCGGTCAAAATGCTTTTCAAATTAAGTAAAATTCAGTCTGTTTGATTTTTTGACACATTTGATCTTTGTGACATTATTGCTATGCTATGATGTGGCATTGTCATCTTTTTTTTTTTAATCCTACTAAGTACTTTTCATTCATAAGTCACCAATACAAGCGCACCATATCATTATTTCGTGTATAAGCATATTAGGAATTACTAGGTATCATGGATGAGAATTGGGGGAAGTAAGAAGTATGGAGTAAGATAATTAATCAAGGTGAACTATTAGATGAGAATGTGAATCTCTAAGTTGAGCTCTCTTGGCATTTGAATGATCTAGTCTTCTGAGAAATGGAGCAGAAACCTTTAATTTTAATGTTTCTGTAATTGGCATGATGCCATTGTGCAATGCATTGATCTTTGCAGTTCCCCTCTCTGTTGAACCTGCAAAACCGGTGACAGATCCTTTATATCAGGAAACTCGAAAGCCGACTCATAGTCAGGTCTCTATCCAGCTCTCTATATCCTAAACAATTCTTTTAAGGATGGCTTGTGTTAGTTTCATGTCATGTCAATCTGCCTTTGTTCTTGTTAGGCAATGGAGTCTTGCCCAAAGGCTAACATTACCCATTTTAAGGAGTTGTTAAGGGAAGAAAATCATTACTTGATTACTGAGGTGAGTAAAATATTTTTTTTTTCAAGTTGTCAATTTCATGAATTCTTCAATAGAAATTCATAGTTGCCAAGATGTGCACCCTTAACATTGTTGGGACTAGTATGTTTTTTCTCTGAACAATTTAGATATATTGATTGAAAATAATTCATTGAGTTTGCAAAGTTTCTAAACTTGGATCAACTTATCTTGAAAATAGAAACTTGTTCTTGATTAATTTTGGGCATAAATTTAGCTAATGATACCATGTTATAATTAGGCTGGAGAGCAAGGACGCCTTCCGGTGCTAATTTTGAAAATGGAGGAGAGTGCTCATCAGAAAAGGCCAGCTATTGTTTTCCTGCATAGCACTAATAAGTGCAAAGAGTGGTTACGGCCCTTGCTTGAGGTAGCTACTATAAGGCAATTGTCTGTGCCTTATAGTCTTATATATAATCTTTATGGTTACCATGCCATAGTTGTTTATTCATTTCCTGTTCTTGTTGCAGGCTTATGCTTCGCGGGGTTACATTTCCATTGCAATTGATTCTCGCTACCACGGTGAACGTGCCAAAAATCTGACCACCTATCGTGATGTGCGTACTGCCTCTATCCTCCTCTGATTAGGTTACCCAGTTATGACTAAGAAAAACTTTAATAGGCCTTTAGCTTCTTTGCAAAACTACACAGATCTGTATCTCTTATTGTTATACTCTAATTTGGTATTTTGATGGAACATAGGCTCTTGTCGCTGCATGGAAAAACGGCAATACAATGCCCTTCATATATGATACGGTAAGTCCTCCACTCTTTTGGGTCATTCTTGAATCTCCTAATTACTTCCCTAATGACTTAGTTTTCAATAGCTATATTGCTCACAAAAAGCCATGTTGGGGTTGAATTCTGCAGGTGTGGGACTTAATAAAATTGGCAGATTATCTCACTCAGAGAGAGGATATAGATCCAACTCGAATCGGAATCACAGGCGAATCTCTAGGAGGTTGTGCAAATGAATACTTTGCAGAGTTTTTGATTGCAGTCTTGTTGAGATTTTTATTTTATTTTATTTTTTTTTAATTCTTGATCTCTTTCTGCATTTCAGGGATGCATGCATGGTTTGCTGCTGCTGCTGACTCTCGGTATTCAGTGGTTGTCCCTATAATTGGTGTTCAGGTAATTATGAGGAGATCTTAGTAGTCATTAGCAAAATGGTAGGATCTTCTCCTTTCTGTTGGATTGCTAACCGGGGGGCAAGTTGTTGTGGACATGGATGCAGGGATTTCGGTGGGCAATTGAGCATGACAAATGGCAGGCTCGGGTTAACAGCATTAAAGCTGTGTTCGAAGGTAATTTATGAAGTCAAATAAAAACTGCCTTTTGTATAAGCATATTTACAATATTCTTCTTTGGTGCTCATCCAATCATTAGCTTCCGTGGTTCTTTGAAGAAGTCTTATTCTTCACTTTGCCTAGCAATAAGGAAAAATTGTTGATTATCTGCAATTTTTGCACCTCAGTGTTCCTTCAATATCTCCCCAAGCCAAAATGAACATGAGCTCAGGCTCTCTTTTCCTGTAACATAGGTTCCGCCTGTAAATGACTATAGTTATGGACCAAAGGCCTTATAATTAATATCTTTATTATATTGTAAGAGGTTCTGTCATCCAAGGTAGGCACTAGTGTAGTCCTTGTTCAACCCTTTGCTGGAGTAAGAAGCCCTGAAATTTTGCTACTAAGGTTGTACTTAGTTGATTGATGCGAGTAAAATTTATGTGATCCTGGATTGTGATCTTGAACCATATTTCTTGCAAGGACATGCATGTAAAGCAGTTCATATACGTGTCTTACATCCTCCTGTCATCTTTGGATGCAGAAGCACAAATAGATTTAGGCAAGAGTGAAATTGATAAAGAGGTTGCGGAGAAGGTCAGATACTTTTTTTCATTTGCTCTTTGCTTTTCTTTTCCTTCTAATTTTTTTTTTTTGTTTTTTAACTCTTGATAGCTCCTGTTATCAGGTCTGGGATAGGATTGCACCTGGCTTAGACTCCCAGTTTGATGCACCTTACACAGTTCCAGCTATTGCGCCGCGTCCTCTGCTGATCTTGAATGGTATGTTATTTTTTGCCGAATGGAAATATTCTGGATCACCTTTTTCTTTTCTGTGGAAATTGAGAATCGTGTGTTGCTCAAGCATGGGCAACTACACTAACTACTAGGTATAAAATTGCATTCAACTTTCCGGCTGTCGCCTTTATACCTTGCATCAGCAGACAATGTGAAATTAGTGCAGATTAAATTGTGTCGGTCTTTAACTTTATGATCTGATTAGCTGATGCCAGGGGCAGCTAAAATAAACAGATTATGACTAAATTATCATTGTGAGGTGCCATTTCATGAGTGAGACCAAGGTCTTGATTTGAATTGTGCAGGTGCAGAAGATCCTCGTTGCCCACTGGGAGGTCTGGAAACTCCCAAATTAAATGCACAGGAGGTTTACAAAAATGCACATTGTCCAGAAAATTTCCAGGCATGGACCAGTATCATTTCAGGCAATTTTGACTGGGCATTTGCTCTGCTAAAACCGTTTGATCTGTTCCGTCTCTCTTAATCCATTTGGTTAACTTGCAGGTGATAGCGCAACCTGGTATTGCCCATGAAATGACATCATTGATGGTTAAAGAGGCAAGCGACTGGTTTGACAAATTTCTCAAGTAGCAACACTTGGTGTCGTACAATGTATTGCTTGCTCTATTCTTTAAGGTTTCCACTTCCAGTTCTGATCTTGTATGACAGTGGGTTTATTTCTCTTGTCAAAGAAAAGGTACCAAGCACATAATATCTGAGAGGCTACAGTAAATTCATAATCAGAACCGAGAATTGAATCCCCAAATTGTTGTCAAAAAAAATGTATTCAAGCGGAAATGAAACCTTGTGATTACTATTTGATTTAAGCAGCTTATTGTATTTAAGAATGAACATCAAGAACATAAACAAAGTGAATGAAACTTCAGTTTATCAGCCCTTCTTAGGCATGGCTGCAAGCCTAGTGTACATCCTTGCCATGGACTGGTAGCCCCTGATATCACCCGATCGCAAAAGATTGCCTGCAAAATTTAGGGCATGAAACTCATAAACAAAAGAGATCAATATAGAAATGGCACTTAGCAAAACACTCGCACTAGAATGATGCCTGCAAGAACAATACAGAAAGTGGTGTGACAAGAAACTAATGAGTCCAATCATTGGCACATGACCATCTACTTATCTAACAGTGTCATTGAAATTTAAACCCAACCCAACCCCCCCCCCAGGAGACACACACACACACACTCGAGGGCAGAGAAACAAAAAAAAAAAAAAAAGGGAACAATTGAGTTACCAGGGCAAAAGCACAACTAAAACTCAAATTTTCCAGTAGACACCCTTAACATGCATTGTGAGCATAAAACAATTTACAGACTATATTACTTATTAATCTTATTCCAAGCTACTTATGCGAGACAATATTCAGTATGCACCACAAATTAGGCATTTGTGCAATGTAAATATCAGCAAACTTTGCTTCATGCACATGATACAGTTATACGGAGAGCTGATTCTGAAATTACCAACTTTGGTCTCGTAAAGATAAATGGTAATCTTTATTCTGTGGCACAATCAATCCATAACACTGGTGCACTAAGGATCTGTTAGCTTACCAGAATCACAGTTAAGAGGACTATCAGGTTCTGGATGTGCCATCAAAGCAATTATAGCTCTACAAACAGACTGAAGAGTCCAAGCCGGACTCCATGCATTTTTCAAGATATCAAGGCAAATCTCTCCTGTCTGCATTGAAGAAAGAAAATCATAGTAAATAAAGAGATGCGGTTCCAAAATAAAGGTTCAGCATAAGGCACTTTGAATGAGCTAGATTTGCAACATATCAACTAAAGCAAGCATAAAGATTATATTGATAACTGGTTTGATGCTGTAAATTCTTCATATTTTAATTTATTCGATAACAGATTGGGGAAACTGCTAAATTTTGGCACTTACCAAGAATGGGAAACAAAAGGTAAGCCAGAATTTTTTTTTTTTTTTTTATTGGCTTACTACTGAATTCTGAAACACCTTTTACTATGTTAAGCAAGCTGTTAATAGTTAAAACTTCAGCACTTTTCACCAATAAAATCCATGAGCTACATCAGAATCCCATAAGTATTTCTTGATGGATTCCAATGTATCTTTTCACAAAGAATGACCTTTGCGTCTTTTTTTTTTTTGGCAGTGGAACTCATTAAAAACCTTTACTCTAACACCGTTAGTAGCACTAACTGATATTCTTTCATCATTGATTAGACCAAAGCAAAGAACGGTCAGGTGACACTCTATAAACAAAAGATGAGCAACATGATTTTAAGTTAAAGACATAATAGAAGTTAAACTAGAAGTTAAACTTTCTTATCCTTTTCTTTATGGGAAATTTCCAAAAAAGGATGTGTCATTTTTTAGTTCAACAACAAACTTGTGTCTCCTTTTTCTGAATGCAAAGATAAGCATAAATATATTTGAATCAGTAGCACATTTGCTCCTCATTTTTTCACAAATTTTTGTATTCCATTGGCAGTCAACCATGAATCAGTAGCACAAATATATTTGAAAATACAATAAAAGTTACCATTTACCAACCCTCTAGCCATTACCTGTTCTTTTACTATGAATATATCTTTCATGTCCACAGGAAAGGTAAATACATTAACAGAAAAATTCAGAAGGACGGGAATCTATATGTTACCTTAAAATGCACATTTGGATGAAAGATTTTGGTCAAGAACCGCACTTGAGGAGGTTGCAAAGGATACTGCTCTGGAACAGAAAAGGCAAGCTGAAATACTCCACCCTCAAAAGGAGTTTCAGATGGCCCCTAGGTACAAAATCAGGAAAAAGGTTTCAGGCAACACAAAAATGAATTTTGCATGTGTTTGATTCCCAAATAAACGTATCTATTTGAATTAGGATTTGTGTAGGCCCTCAACTTATTTTAAATACCAGTCATCCAACTAAAAGATGGCGTATGATAAACAACAACAAGATCCCCAAATGGAAAATCAGTAAATTCCTTTAACCCTCCGATGTGGTAAACCAAAACATAAAGCCAGTTTTTCTTTATAATGATTCTTACCTTGATGAGCGCTGTCCACTTAAATATGTTTGAATCATCACAAACCAGTTGAATATCAGGATCCACAGATTTCTCTCGTTGCACCTCTTTGTATTCTTTGAAAAGCCTTGCCCTTGATGCCTACACTCATCAGACACTTGATGTGTTAGAGATTCTCAAATAAGATTAAACTCTTGACTTCATTGAAGATTACCTAATGTAAAATACAAGAAAAATACTGTGGAAAGAAACCACTGCCTAGAAAGCTCGTATCTATATACAAAGTGCAAATGGGAACGCCAGATAGCCTTATTTAGTTATTTATTTTGTACTGGAGATGCTAAAAGGTTTCTATTATGGCTGTTCCCATTTAATTCAAATATTTAGAAGCAAAATGTAAAAAAAGGAAAGAATGAAAGAAAGAAAAAAGCATGTTGTTCCACATTCAAATGCCAAACATGTGGATACTATCAACATCCACCCGCTGTTTTTTTATCGTCTACACCATTAACATAGAGGATCAATTACCCCCAATGTTTTTCGTAGGCCCCATGATTGATATCCATGTAAGTATTATATTTGAACATAACCAATAATCTTGTTTCCTAAATCAGTTGATTTGAACAAGAAAGTATGGAGGGAAATCCTATTGAAACCACAGCTCCATCACAATGCGTTCCATGACAACAAGAAAAATAGAATCAATTGCCTTGCGGCAGCTACTGATGCTGTGACTATTAACAGACTCTTAACCCTCATATCCATCACATACAATTTGTTATAATGCTGGAATTCTCTGCCCCTGCCATTTGTGCATACGCCAGTGAACCCATTGGGAACGCGCAACAAGCCACGATCCATGCACACCGGAAAACATACAACATTGACAGTTCAACATATGTATCCGGTCAAACAAAAATACCAGCGATAAACCCCAAACATTGTTAACACCAAGGATTAAACCCCCATCAACCATAAAACTCTTCCTGGCCATCGGAGCATGAAAAACTAAATCTTGTTTTTCAATTTATTTATTTATTTATTTATTTATTGTCGGTTTAGGGGGAGAATTGAGAGTCAATCGGGTTCTCATTTTACCACAAAAAAAAGCACACTCAATACTTGCTAGCTCAAATGGCATTTGGGCACAAACTAACTTAGAACAACTAATCACAAAAGAAAGAAACTATCCGGTCCAGACAATCAATTTTGGTAAATTTTGAAGAAAAAAAAAATCAGGTGGATGCAAGCCCGTAAATCTAACCTGCATATTTGCTTGCAGCTTGATGATTCGACAGACTCCAAAAAAAAAAAAAAAAAAAAAAAAATCCAACAACTGCAAAGCCCAAAGTGAAATAAAATCAGATTACCAAACAATTGATGAATATTTAAGGAAGTCATCATTACATCATTAAAAAATCCGGTGGACTTGCAATTTTCCATTTCCATATTTGATATCATAGAGTGGCTGTTCACGGCTTCTAAATGCAGGCATTTTTTCATCCGAAATTGCCCTTCGACTTTTTATTTATTGCCGGATGTATCCGAGCAGATCACCGGAGACAGGCGGTGCTGTCGGTCCCCGATCCCCTCCTCCCATTGAAATCTTTAGCACGAAGCAATAAAAAAAAGGGCCACAAGATTGCGGAGGCGATTTACCGGAAAGTTTCGCCGGAGTGATTGTCCACAACTTGTGGGTTGGATGATGAATCAAAGAGATCAAAGAGAGCAGAAGAAGAAGAAAATCAAAGACATCTCACCTGAAAAACTTCGACTTGGGGGTTGGATGGTGAATCTTAGGGTTTGTCCAGTTGAAGTGCTTTGTCTATTCAAGAGCAGATTTGATCCCGTTAGGGTTCTTACTTTCAATCGCGCGAGTGAGCGAGTTGTCGGTCTCGTCAATCGCGCAGAGAGAGAGAGAGAGAGAGAGAATGGGCGCATTGAGGTCTTTTATTTATTTATTTATTTAAGGGAGAAATATCGGGGAAAAGATTAAGTTTGGGGAAAGGTATGAGTCTACTTTTATATCTTCTCTTTGTCCTTTTACTACATATGTCTTAATTTATTAATTTCTTTTTTAATATTATATTATAAGCACTTTTTGGGTAAAATGAAAACAAAATATTAAAAAGTAAATAAATAATTTACTAATAGATTTTGATAAAGGAACCAAATTTAATTTTGAGAAAATATCTCTATTTGTAAATACTTATTTTTTTTTTGAATAATTGATAAAAATTATGTTATTTTAATCGACTTTAGTTTTATGTTTATGATTAAAAAAAAAAAAAGGAAATATTGTTCATGAAGAAGCCATATTTGCTCAAATAAAATTATTTAATGGACGTATTAATTGGGATATCTTATGATGACCAATTGCTTTAATTCTCTCGTAGAATCTTAACCATTTAGCTTGACCAACCACGCTAGAGCACAACTGGTCTACAACTCCAACAAGACTAGAATCATATCCCCAGTCGACAAAGAGAATTTTGCACGAATTTAACTTTAATTTAAATAAAAAAAGTTAGGTAAAAAATAATTTCAAAATTGATTCAAATATATTGAATCTTGAAAACTCAACGTATGTTAAAAAATATATAAATAGTATATGTCGAGTCTTCTAAACTTGACACATGGCATATACTTTTTTTTATATATACTGTTCTTGTATTTTTTGAATATGTGCAAAAACATAATATGTTGAGTCTTGAAAACCTAACACTATTCATATATTTTTTAACATATATCAAATTTTGCAAAACTCACGTATGTTATCAAGTTTTTAAAATTCAATATATCTGGATTAATTTTAAAATTATTTATTGTATTATATTATTTTAAGAATTTTGTTTAAAAATAAGGTTACATCTACACAGACCTCCCAAAGAATAGTTCTATATATGATTCTCCTTAAATAATATAGGCTTTCTTGAGAGAGTATTATGGAACTGGAAAAATGCCTGTAAAACCTAAGATCTTTGCCCTAGGAATTGGGACTGCAAATAGTTTCAGGCCGCATTGCCATGCCAAAACCTGCAGATTTAGCAAGAAACTTCTTCACTCAGCGAAGGGCACTCTGAACCATTTAAGCCAAAGTCTGTTGTTATTATTCAATTACAATCAACCAGTGATGCAGATCTGAGGAGGAGAAAAACAAAAAATCCCACAAAAATTTCAGCCCAAGATAAAATGTCTTTTCTGATTTTTTTTTTTGGGGCGGGGGGTAATATTTCTACAAGAATGTACATAATCTCAATGCTGGAAAGCAACGCAGATATGGTGTAAAAGATGAAGATCGCATATCTTAGAAATTTAAAAAAATAATAATAAACTAAATATAAAGATAAAAAGCTATGTTGCAAACAAGAAGGGAGGAGATAACACAACCCGTCGCGATTTTACATGCTCCCAGCCCTGCCAGTTGTAGCGGTCTTTTTTGACTTTGCAAAGTCAACAAGATCACCGAAGAGTTTATCCTCTGGATTTGAAGGCTTGCGGGGAGGCACATACCCAGAAGTTGAAACCTGGAAGGATGAGTTTCTCAAAGCACTATCATCCCTCACAGAGAGCCCATACATTCTCTGCTCCAGATACCGAGTCTCCTGTTGCTGACCATACCCATATCCATATCCAGCGATCTGGTTGCTATATAAATGTTGGGGATACATAGAAGCCATCTGACTGACCTGCATTTGTTGCGGAACCATGCCTGAGAATTGCCCTCCCATATATGGTTGAGTCTGCAAGCCTGTGGGCTGATTGCTATACATAGGTTGGTTACTCAATGCCGACATATGGCCATTTGTGACGGGCTGAAAGTACATCCCGTTGCCCATTGGTGAATTTGTTAATGGTGAATGTGGGCCACCCTGTACGGCTGAAGAATGTGTTGCGATGGGACTCAATTGCGGTGGTGGCATCTGGTATAGAGCTCCTGTTGGTTGGCTAGTTTCCACCGATGGAGATTCCCATGGTGGCGGCGGGAGTGATCCAGTATTTTGAGCTCCTGTTAACCATTCCAAATGTGACTTCCAAAGCAACTTCTGAAGCATAATTCAACAATAAGTTCTCATACACAAATATACCTCTATATATGCATAGACATATGTGTGTATACATATATATATATATATATATATATATATATATATATATATATATATATATTAAAGCCTCAGCATATATTTTAATCTTCCCGATATTTGTCTCACAAATGACCGACCCCAAAATTTTGGGATTAAGATCTAGGTTGTTGTTGTCATCTTCTTTCGAAAACTAAATGATTTTCACAAATTATAGCAGGGAAACCATGAATTTTAACAACCGGACAGTTCTGCAACATAGGCATTATGCTTCAACATCAAATATCTGATGCCTAGAATGAAGAGATACTAACCATAGACAGGCGGCTGCGGCTGTGGCTGCGGCTGTTGTTGCTGCTCCAGAGCAACTGATCCATTCAAGACAGGAGTAGCCCCTTGTGCATACAGTGAAGGCTGCAGCTGCTGCTGCGGAGCAACTGATCCATTCAATACCGGATTATGCCCTTGAGCATATAGTGGCTGCTCATGTTGATGTAAACCCATAAGTGGAGCATTTCCATTTTGGTAGAGCACTTGCTGTGAGTTCTGCTGCTGATGGAGCTGAGGGGCTGAACCATATGTCTGTCCAGCAGGAAAAGAAGATTGAGAATTGAAAGGACCTGGGGTGGTGTTGTTATTCGGTAGAAACATGTCTGGAAGAGCAAGAGCAAGAGAATTCTGCTGTGAGACAGGAGCAGCTGGCTGTGGTTCTCCAACTGGAACCAGAGCTAATGAATTGTCATAATCATCACCGCTCAGGAGGTCAATTTTTGGATCAACTTTGGGAGGAGCAACTTGCCCATTGGCTGCTGGAGGTGCAGGAACCAATAATTGAACCGGTTTAGTTCCTGCACTTGTACTAGAAGCAGATCTGGAAAGATAACCTAGCATTTAGACTTTAAACAGATGCCCACCACTAACAGCAAAGAAGAAAAAAGGTCCCGCGGACATCTCACCAAGAAAGGAAATACAACAATTTCAACCAATTTCAGCATTTGTCATGCAGAGCATTAGCTCTATCACTCTTATCTAACAAGTATTTTAGGTTATCTTAAAGTTTTCCCCCGGTTCTACATCATGTCTAGACTCTTGAATCTAGACCTTGTTCAGAAGGCATCTATTAAATCTTCCATGATTGAAAAAGAATCTAACAAGTGAAGTTATACATCCTTTAGAGACTCAAGTGCTCTGATCTTCTAGGTCTGTGCAAAGTCACCAAGGACCTAAGGTGCTCAATAGCGCATGCAAATCACAAAACTATATCAGCAAAGTTGATAAGCGGGATTTACCCAGCTCCCAAAGTTCACATGAAGGCCAAATGAGAACTTGATGGGCATGATGCACAAGTTTAGCATGTCAAGTTCCCTGAAACTGGAGACTACGAATCAGCTCATAACACTGTCCCATAACATCTGTGCAAACCAACAACAATTTCTTTTTGGTAGGAAAAAGAAGGAAATCAGCAACAATTTCAGTGATGGTATGAATAGTCACAGAAACATGATCAGCACCTCAGGCTTGTCCCCATAGCAAACAAGCAACAGCTACTGATTCCACCATTATTAAACAAACAAGAGCAAACGACAACATGATAAGCATGATAACATTAGTCAGCAAGAATCCATACATATCGAAGAGTGGCAAAAGAGGAAGCAGGAACCACCATCCATACATCAGTTACAAAGGCTTCTTGCTTCATTTCTTCCACAAAAGCTTCCATGTACGTCTTATTTGAGACTGACACGTGATGGGTTTTGTTTGCATATCCATTTGTACAAACCTATACCTCAACCACACATTTTTCTAGCATAATGGGAACAGAATATTCCCAACACCCTAGCACAATGCATGAACTGAAGAAGTTGTCCAAGTTGAGTTGTTTAGAGTTTTTCAAGAATTTGTATAAACAAGACAGGAAGTTGAGAGGCCTCACAAAAATGCGTATAAGAAGTAACCAAATTAAGTAAAAAGAATTCGTTGTTGAATATGAACCATTAGATTAGCCATCACTGAGATTTTTTAATAACAAAAATTAGGTTATCTTAAGCAAATTCATAATAAACCAGCAGAAGATCAGAATAAAAGCCATATACGCATAAATACCTTCCATTGGGCTGTTTACCATTCTCTCCCGTCACAACAACGGGTCCATCAACATCTAAAAGGGCACCCAGAGGTTCTGACTTCGGCTTTTCAATAGGCTTTTCTGTTTGAATCACAGATCCTGAAGCAATTGCTTCATGCTTTGCTAACACACGCTGTAAGTCATCATTCAGTGCCAGACCTTGGCATAACAGTGATTCATCCCTAAACCCAAAAGCAAAAAGTAAACTGCTAAGTGACAAACACACTGGAATACTCAGCAATTTCCAAAAGATACATCATGCATGGTCCATAGATACGCCCCATCATTGGATTATCATATATGGAACTTAGATTGTGAATATATCATAAGAACTTATTGTTTGGCCATATCAACAAAAATGATATACTATTCTTATATCATAGTTGCAAATAAAATTTGGGGCGTGGTATTAAAATACTAGAATGGGACAAAAGTGGTGGTGAGAAAGCAGCAGTTGGTGGCCATTTAGGTGACGATAGGACATAACAAGTGTGAACTTTTAGAGTTGGTGCTCAGGCGCTTTTCATGATAACAATGGGAGGAACATGCACCTCAATGTTAATTGCTGCTAGAAGTGACATGTGACATAAACAGCAATAGTGTTTGATTGCATGGATGTATGATCCTATATATGGACAGGTTAGTAGATTTTGGACATGCTGGCGAGAACAATCAAAAACTAAAATTTGTAGCAGAGAAAAAGAAAATAAAAACTGACAGCCTGGGTTGGTACTCAGTTACAAGGTGTTGAGTGGCAAATAGACGATCAAATATAGTGATATAAGCAGCCTCCTTTTATAAGCAACAATAATGTTGGCCAGCCAAATGCAAATAGAGGAACAATTCAGCTCAAGAGAATTCCTTCCATTTTTCTCAATGCACTATGAATAACTTGTTCCAATACTACTTCAAAAACCAGGATGCTGGAGGCTACTCCATGAAAACTGCTTTAGGCCTTTATCAGTTTCAAGTGTCACTTGGCTAGGTAGCAAAATGCTCAACATACTTGCCCCAAGTGTAATCTTGGTACAAATTCCAATCTCTACTTTTGACAAAGTCACTTTGGGTAAGGGCAAATAGTTATGAAGGAACACGGTTGTTACGATAAATGCCGCTGATCAGGAGGGGTCCATGTCATCTGATGTTAAAGTCCCTAACGATGTAAATTTGTGAAAGAATATAGGGTGGAGAGGGGTTCACTGATATATAATGTGACTGCCTTACATTAGGAGGCATCTCATGCAGATGCCTCAAGAAGAATAGATTTCCTCGATCTGTTAATGATTGTGAGGAATAAAGCCATTGCATTGTGCTCCTGTGCATGTGGTTTGGAGAAAGCACATGGCATGAGCCACTCGAGGAATGCAAAATTTGGAACTTCAGTTTTTACATAATCTTTTAAAAGGATTGTTGTGTAGTAATTTGTCAGGGTAATGAAGATAGGCTGGTACAGAAAGGTGGTACAGAAAGGGTTGAAGACAAAATGAGTTCTTTCACAATTGACCCAGCTAATGGTTATAAGAATCCCAACTATAGCTTCATTATGGGCTATGGCAACTACAGCATTCAAAGAACTCTCTCTCTACATAGTCAAGACAGTTTAGAACTCTTCTGCTTCGACATTGTCAAATTTCTTCTGCTGTTACCTTTTTATCCATTTTCTTGGTTTCTCAAGACCCAAGTCCAAGAAGACATCCTGTCTTCTTTATGTATACTCCTCTCGACTAATTAGCCATCTTTGCATGGGAAGCTTCATGGTAAAGGATACTCACCATGGATAAATTGCCATAGCAAGGTATTACCTAAGATTGTGTTTGTTTATCAGAAAATTCTGGGAAGGAAAATAAAATCAGGTCAAACAAGATTTACAATTCTTTATTTTCTGAGGTCCCCTCAAATCTAAGCAAAAATTTTCCAAAAGGATAAAAAAATAAGGAAAACAACATTCAGGAAAATTTCCCCAGATGTAATTTTTAAGCATAAAAAAGAAGGAAAAGTTGCAACTTCAGGTAATAATAGAGGACCATCTCCACGAAATTTTAACCTATTCCAAACATATAGAAATTTTTGGAAAATAAACTTTTTCTTAGAAAAAAATTATTTTCAACTCGAGTTCATCTTGGGTAAAGACAAGTTTAATATTAGAGGGAGATAATAGAATAGAAGATATCCTTTTTGTCTTTCATATTTGTTGCCATATGTAAGTAAGGGAACTAAAGAGATTTTCTTCTTTTGTATATTTTAACAAACCATTTGCACATCTTTATGCCTTTTTTGCTGGTCCACTGAGGTGCCTGTCATAAATTATAAATCTTGTTAGTGCAGCCCATAATTTGGAATTTGTACATTCACCCTCCATCATTTAGCTTTTCTTCTATACATGAACAACAAATGCTTGTGTTCTTTTTTTTTTCTTTTGTGTGCGCTTAACACCCCCCCCCCCCAAAAAAAAAGAAAAGAAAAGATAAAACTCTCCTAAAAACAGTGAAAACCAAATAAAGGAACAGAAGGGAGCTGCCTAAGGACAAACATCAGAGCCGCGTCAAAGATGGTTCTAACTATTAACTCTTAAAATGATGAATGATGGCAATATGCTGCATGTGCTTCATGGAGCTAGTTTAACATGTGCAAACTATCCGCATCCACTCACTACCAATTTCTTAAGCACCAAACATATTCCAAATTCAAGTGAGTGTTCCAGCTTACTAGTTTGACATAATTTTAATACCATAGAATGGAAAGAAAACAATCAGATATATCCATCTGCTCCTAAATAAATAAATAATAAAAATCCAAGAATAGATAATGGCATGAAATGATAAAATATGGGAATGGATAATATGAAAGTATGCCAGGACTTACACAGTTGAATTAACAAGGTGTACAACTCTTTGCTTGTATGTACGACATTGTTCAACTAAGTCAACAATAACTTCCTGCCTAAGCCCCTGTTTAAAGATCAGAGAACCACAGGTGAAACAATAGCCTTCTCCAAGAAGAACAAATATATATTATATAATATCAAAAACTTCTGATATCATTTGGTCATGGATTAAAATCATCGTTCAAAATTGCTGGTGTAATAGTACACAACAACAAACCGAGTCTTAATCCCAAATTTTGGGGACCACCGTTTGAAACCAATATAGGAGAAACGATAAGGGGGAAAAAACTATCCATAGAAACTTAAAAATAAAATAGTTGTAGTTGTAGTGTAATAGTATCAACCAGAATAAACAAAATATACAAAATTGAACATCAAAATTATCAAAGTTTTAGCAAGAAATCAATTACCACTATTAAGCAATGTGGCACATACACATCCAATAGATACCACAATTTCATTGCTCCAATAGCGAATGACAATCAGCCATATTTTTACAAGTCCATGGAAATTTTGGCATCATGATAAAACACAATAAATATCACAATAGTAAATAATGCTGTTCTCCTTGTCGGTTTAAATGTAAATTTTACCTCTTTATTCCCAGGATCTAACGCATTCAACATCTCTGCAAGCACATCCATAATACCCCGTGCATTCTGAATCTCTGACAAGCTAAGAAAGGACGCAAGGAGAAGGCAGAACCATTAGTCCATTGCAACAAAAGCAAAAGATGTTCAACTGATATAATAATAATAGAACCATTAACCTTGTATAAGGGAAAAAAAAGTTTCTTATAACTATTATTTTATTTGTTATATGTTATTTGGTTTCAAAATTCACCTTTTCCAAGTTCCACCAAAGAACAAGTAATGGTTATAAGTTATTCATAATATCTCCAAAAGAGAAAAAGAATACTGTATTTTCTTTTATGAAAAGTAAAAACAAAGTTATTGACGATCTCTGATTGGCATTAACCTGTTCATCCTATGAAGCATCAAGGATCAGAATAGATGATTACACTATCTCTACTTTAATGAAATGGGAACCATGCCATGATATCTTGCCACATTACTCATCTTTCACATGTCAGGCCATATTTTGCAGGCACCGAGGCTTAGCTTCTGCGTTCTTTTAGACTAACTATTTACTTCTCACTCTTCCACAATATATATTTGTCGATGCTAAATGGCAGTGCTGGCACAAGACCCTGTCACCATGGAGTCTAGGCTTGAGAGGGTTTGACATACACAGCCACACACCCACAAGCAGAGAGCCTCCGATATGAACCCATGCCCTCCAAGTTAAAATGATACAGGCCTACAGCATCATCTTCATATTCACTTTATGTATCCAATTTTATAGTGAAGAGTAGTTTGAGAAAACTTTAATGAGATAGGCTAACCAATATAGACAAAAATGGCACATCATCAACCTTCAATTTCCTTTTTTGAAAAGCAAGAACAGAGGTGAAAGAGAAGACTAAGAGAACAAGGCGAAGAATAGATTATCCTCCCGAATCCTAATAACTGATTTGAATCACATGATATGCAACTAAGAAATAGGAAAATTATAGGCTTAGAAGTGTTGGCAAAAAAGCAGATCTCTCTGAATCAAATAAGAGGCTTATAGATGTGAGGCCTCATATAAATCCTTGAAAATGCAACACAATCACATTCTGCAGAACAGATTTGTGGAATCAAAAGCTTCTTGCACTACTAACAATCAACAAAATGAAAGATAAAAAATGAATAACTTCTAGAGCATAAAATTTTCAATTTACCTAATAAACCTCTAAAATCAAAATGAATTCTCATTACAGACATGGATTTCAATCATGCAATCATCCGGCATTGCTGAATGCCAGTTTCTTCTAGTTCATTTTTAATTTTTCCTCATTCTTAAGTAGTTAGATTTGAAAGGTGCTCACATATGCTATTCCAGTTTTGTTATCATCTTCTTATTCACACACAAGGATTACCTCAAGGTAGGGAATTCAGCATCTGCAGAGGATTCAGCAACTTCCCATCTAGGGTCAGTATTATGAAGATTTGGAGGATATGATGACAGAGGTTGAGTTTGTGGAGGAGTAAATACAGGTGCAGACCTCTCAGACCTCTGAGGAAATACTGCTCCAATGCGCTGAAACAGCAAAATGACTTGAATAGTGTCATGACAAGGGGGGCATTACTTGTAGCTAATATAGGCAGCAGTGGTAACAGAAATTAACACCATAATGCACGAAAGGCACTCCATGTGTTCAGTTGTCACTAAGTAGTGGATTATAGAGGGTAGTGACTTCTATGCTACAACTCTTAAGCAGCACAGAATGACCTTAGTGATAAATTAATAATGAAAGAAAGCTACCAACAACTCCTGGTATGCCGCATAGTACTGTGGATATCTTGCCCTTGCACCACCAAATGCTTCTTGCCAGGTATCTATCAGTATCAATATCTTCTCTTTGACATGAAAGTCCGGCTACAAAGTTGCAAAATAAACAAAAATATTTTGAGAAAATTTTCATATGTCAGATGTAATAGAGGAGCTAAATTGATGGAGATGGGACTTGGGAGATAGGATTCTGACCTTCTTCTTTACAATTTTCACCATCTCATGAAGCACATCTTTCTCAGCTACATGCATATGGACAACATCACCGCAATTCTTTATTACAGTCTCCAGAAGCTAGAATACAATAAGGAAATCATATTAATGCCATAAAAGGAAGAAGAACAAACTTTTTGGGAACTTTCTGCAATCGGAACTCAGAAAGACAGGATCACAACCCAATAAACCTTGTAGCAAACCAAATGAATACATGACCAAGTAATTCAACTTGTCATACTGAACCAACTTCTGCATCCAAAACCATACGAAACATAAAGCCTAAAACTACTTCCACATTTGTTTAATTGCAAAATTATTTCAAAACTTGAGTTTTACAAAGTTAGGGTCTTGAAAATTTAGTCTCCAGGAATATTTCCATGCAGGGAATGGTTGTGGAGATTTTTGTTAGAAATAGATCCTCTAATGACAATTTAAATGCATATTGAGACAAAGGCACCAATTACAAGAGCGGCACTAAATCTAAAATAAACTAGCAACATTTCAGAAGCAGACACTAGAAATAAAACCAACAAAAAAAGTAAGACCTGCTTATGAGATGGGAACCAAAGCACTGAACCAGAAGGGACAGCATAGCTATGAGTTTGCAAAAGAAAAAGAGGGAATTTTCTGTTTAAGAACTTACTGTGAGGGCAAGAAGTTGAACTTTTGGGTTCTTGCTCCCAATGCGCTTCTTTATACCTTTGATAACATCTTTTGCTTGCCTGAGCACCAAATCGGAACTCATTACACTTGCTTTGGGAAGATGAATAAACATACAAACATATAACTACAATCATATAACCAATAAATCTAACAGTAAGCAAGCAGGTATAAAATTTTGGAATTTAAAATGAGAGGAACCTTCTCCAATCAATAGTGGCAAATAATCGGTTCCTGTATTAAATGCTATACGAGGTTGGCAACAATCCAATGAGATGGAGCAATCCAAATCCACACTGCAAGTACATCAATTAACCATCAAGTGTGGGAAACCAGTTCCTCTCTTTGATTCTATTGCATTCTGTCTCATTATGCTTTGTGATATTTAATAGCCCCCTACAATTAGGGATCTAAAAGTCAGAAATTGTGGACTGCGTAACTATCACTGCAGCCACAACATGACCATCAAAGAGCCCTTACAACCCCAACACAAATGCAAAAGAACTATTATATCTGTGACACCACCAATAGGGTCAAAAGGTCTGTGCGTCCATGATGGGCATTTGCAACACACAGTGCAAGCAGTGCCATTACGGCCACAACTGTAGCTGCAACAGATCCATGTTATCAATACCAAGATCCAAGAAAAGCTTTCTTGGATTTACCATGGTTTGTTTATATTGCACCAAAATTGGAGGAAAATTCCTTGGTTTATTAAATTAACAATTGAGCAGTGAATTATTGTTTGAGGAGTGCACTTCCAAATTCAATAAAACTCTGTAGACAAGTCTAAAAGAGTTTAATAATAGCACTTGAAAAATTAACATTGTGTAGACCTTCTCAAGAAAAATTGAAAATTCAATACGATTGAGAGAATAACAAGCAATCAAACCGCTTTCATATTCATATCAGTCCTATTAACCATTCCCTTCTGCCTCCACCTAAAACATAACTGCATTCACTTACATCCACCAACTTTAGGGTCCCACTTTGCAGCAAACTTCATTAAAGGCAAGAGACAGAATCTTCACTGCATGTATGGGAGCATGGACTACATAGATAAGAGGTGATGCATAACCATGAGATTGCTTCTACATAGTGAACATGCCAAAAAATTGTAGAAGGGAAGGGACCCCCCTTAATTAGTCTATCCATCAGCAAGTGAGAGATAGTATGCTCATCAACAAATAGTAAAACCAGCATTGTACATTCCGAACCCTATTATCTTCTTCTTCTTCTTCTTCTTCTTCTTCTTCTTCTTCCATGCTAAGTACTGAAAAACCCTAGTCTGTCACTCTACCTCCCCAAGTTAGATAAATTCCATCAGAATTCTCCCAATATACATCTGCCATGTTATTTTTCCAATCAGAGAAATAGTGCACATAAAAGAGCTTTCCTCCCTCAAACCAGTGAATTTTAGCTACAAACAAACCAAAGTTTACAGAGATTAAGATTGCTAAAACCCTAAACTCAAATCCCATTGCATTAGCTTAAAGTAATGAGAAATGCAACACGGACCAAATGGATCAAATCCAACATGACAATCAATATTAGTAAAGATCAAGAACTATCAAGCTTCAATAACTTAAAATGCCTTTTTAAATCAAGCAAAAAAATTAATAAATAAAAAATAAAAAATGCTAATATTGATTGCAATTGTCATGAAGAGGAGTGCTGCATAAGATTTGGTCCATCATTCATTTAGTCCATCCAACATTAAAGTAATTCATCCCTCTGCATTTTTCATGATAATCTGATCCTATCCTCGGCTATATTCACGGCACAGGCAGCCTCTCTCTCTCTCTCTCTCTCTCTCTCTCTCTCTCTCTCTCTCATACACACACATTTCCGATGGAAATCTTTCCACTAATCTACATGTACCAAGTTAATTATCATTATCAAAGAAATAGAGTTACGGTGGATAAATAAGCAAACACAAGCAACTCTCTTCCCTTCTACCGGTGAAACCTTGCTACCAACTCAAAGCCTCCAGAGATCAGTACGCACCCACATACATTAAATTACGAAAGTGATCACTTAAAATTCAATACCTCAATCGTAAACCAATCATCTCCTAATTAAGATCATCCAATCAAGAACAGACACAAGCACACAATACACACACACAAACCCCAGTCTAAATGGAGAGATGAACATAAAGCAAAAGGGGGAGAGAGAGAGAGGGAGAGAGGGAGAGAGAGACATACGTGGGATCGCGATTGAGCATATCACAGATCTCGATATTCATCGCCCAATCAGGTCCGATCAACATATCACTCGTCGCTCTCTCCACCATAGAATTTACCATCTTCTCCTACTTCTTCTTCTTCTTGCTTCTCTCTACAAATCTGATTCTCTCACTTGTGTACGAAATTGAAATTTCCGATCACTTCCTCTCAAATTCTTCGGTCAGATCACTTCAAATTCGGGCGACCAAAAATCCCTTTTCTATCTCAAAAAACTTTGAAAAATATTGACTCTCTCTCTCCCACTAGACTATTTTCTCTCCCCTCTCCCTCCCTCCCTCTCTCTCTCTCTCTCTCTCTCTCTCTGTATTCTGAGAGATTGCGTGTTCTGTTGAGAGAGGAGCCTATTTTCTCTCCACATTTACTTTTTGAAGATTCTGATTTTCATATTTATTAACGATATAAAAAATG
Source organism: Dillenia suffruticosa (assembly GCA_033439265.1). Taxonomy (NCBI): domain Eukaryota; kingdom Viridiplantae; phylum Streptophyta; class Magnoliopsida; order Dilleniales; family Dilleniaceae; genus Dillenia; species Dillenia suffruticosa. The sequence goes on along the minus strand of JAVTVX010000037.1, from coordinate 11,369,026 downwards.
GAAGGAGGGTGCCAATAATTCAATGCCACGTTTAAGGACGTTGGTGAGGTCAGTGTTTTAAAACCGTTGGATTGGCCGACTTTTTGATCTTACGGGTCCGGATGTTTGATGCAATTCGGAAGCGGACGGAGAGCATAGATATCGGACCGAGTGCGATCCCCTAGGGGGTCGCAACGGCGTCGTTTAGTCGGCCACCATTTCGAAAATGACGTGGTCAATGGCCGGGCGACCTCAATTGCAATTTCGTCCTTGAAAAGAAATGATTGAGCCAAAGGTCTTTGATTTTTTTTTTTTTGTCCTTTTAAACCAATATTTATAGATAAGATCGATTTTATTCAATTTTTTTTCAAAAAAAAGCGGATATATTCTTTAATTAAATAATAAATAAATTATAAATAAATCTTGATTCATTTTAATTAATTTAAAAAATAGATAATATTTATTATTGAGATGTTAGATTTTTTTTATCCAACATTATATTAATATATAAAGTAATTATATATTTAAATTATCAATTCAACGTATACCCCTAATAAAAGTGATTCAATTATTTGATTTAAGATTTTAATATATATAAAAGGGCGTGAAATTTTTTCATTGTGAATGTTAATTTCTGTTATATTTTTAAAAAAACAGGGTTACGATTTTCAGATTATATGTATCATAAAAATTTTCTGATTTTCAAAAATCTAAAAATATGTGTTGATTTGGAAGATCAAATGCAAGATCTAGATAAAACATTTGGTTTCAATGGAATCAGATATATTTTTCTTGATTTCTTTAATTACATTCGGATCAAATCCAGATCAAATCTAAATGTTAATGATAAATTTTATCACAGAATTTCTCATACGAAATTTATTATTTTTTTCAAAGGAAATATTCAAACCTCAAATGTCATTTTCTTTTTGACGTGAAATCTTGGGCTTCTAAGATTTGAATGTCAAAGTCGAAGGCTTGATATCATCTTCCTCCCTTGTAACAAATAATTAATGGGGTTTTATTTTTATAAAATTAGTAATTGTGCAGGTCCTTTTCTCAAGTCTACTTGAGAAAATAAATGAATTAATAAATAAAAGATAGAGTTGATCATATTGGGAAGGTGAGCTCTCCTTCTTTGCATGGTATGATTGTTGCTAAAACTAATGCTATGTGGGCGAAATAAGATATGGATTAATGAATCAAATTTTACATCCATTTAAGAATATTTCTTTAATTTTTTTTTTAATTTTAAAAATATTTTTATCAATTTAAAATTACCCAAGTTTAAAATTTTTAATTTTCTTATTAATATTAATTATTATGTTAATTTTAGTTAATTTGTGTAACAGCTTTGCTAATGGCACTCATTAATTTGTTGCAAAAAATAATGATATGGTGCATAGATGACACCCCTTTTGATTCCCCTGTGATTTGATATATATTTGATTTGATTTTTGAATGCCTATTAAAGACCACTTACTTCCATTAGACATGGCTTCTTCCATCTTCCAAATATGCTCTCTCTCTCTCTCTCTCTCTCTCTCTCTCTCTCTCTCTCTCTCTCTCTCTCTCTCTCTCTAATGTTAAAAGGGAAGTCCATAATCAGAAGGGGCAGTGCGAAGCCGTGGAAAGGTCCAAGAGGGAACAGTTGAGCGGGTACCCTATCCTACCCACAACCAAGTTGAGTCTCCCAGACTTTTAACGAGAGAGAGAGAGAGAGAGAGAGAGAGAGAGAGAGAATTTTTAAATATTTTTATGGGTATTAATATTTGTAGAAATTCAGCGATTACCATTTTCATGAAATAGATAGTGAAATAATCAAGAACTGTTAAACAATAATTTAAAAGTTACCAATTCTGTAAAAATCAATACTTATGAAAAACCTAAAAAAGAAAATACCAATTTTTTTCTTTTAGGTCTACAAGGCACACAAGTGTTTTTAGTGTATACAAACAAGAGGCTTTCACATACTTTTTATCTAATCCACTAAATATGCTCTTCCACTTGGATTACTTTATGGAGTTTTTGGAATATAACTTTTGGATGGCATGCAAGGCCCGCCTCCCCCCCAAATGGCCATCACTTTTTGCAAGGCAATGGGCTAGGTAACACCCACCAAGATGCCTTTGATTAACTTATGCAGAATAAATGTATATGCTAAGACGCCATTCTTTGTCCTCAAATGCAATATAATATATATAGTTTAATCGATGAACTATGACATTGGTTTATATACTAATGATGGCATTAGGAAGCTGGGACAAAGCGTGATGTTCATGTTGACACTTCCCTTCCCCGCCCCCTCCGCATGATGAAAGATATGAAGGAGAAGGACAATTCAATCTTGGTAAGCTTATCTATAATAAATAAACATAAATTTTGGTTCATCAACTCTGACTTAATGACATGCTTGATGCCAAGAAATAATATCCTGACTTATTTTCATGATCTCTCTCTCTCTCTCTCTCTCTCTCTGAGTTCATATGTCTGTGCACACGCATGGTTGCGTACAATTGCACATGCACAGAGGCGCCCACAAATTGCAAATGCTTATCATTCTCATGTTCAACTAACAGTCGTGGTCTTGCACCAAAATGATTGAAAAAAAAGGGAAGATTCCTTTTAAATAGAGAGCTGTGTTATTAACATGATAAAGGTAATCAAATAAAAAGTTACACAAAATTTCCATCGGCTGTTCATGCTACGGAAATGAAGTACCTTAGTATGAAGAAATTTTGTGGGAATGAAGCTCTTAATCTTTGCGGCAAGGACCATGAGCTCATATTGTAATCCGAAAGAAGATTCAAAGCTCTTCAATAGGATACTGGGACTCGAACTGAAGGAGGTCCATACTTCATGTCATCCTCAATTAGTTGTAGAAGAGCCTGAGCCTCTGGACCTTCTTTGCCTGCAAAATGCAAGTATTGAATAGCTATTAATGTAGATAGTTTCTAGCCGATTTCATGTGATCTTTTGCCTCCAAAACAAATATACGTGAGTATATAATCCTAAACAAAACCAAAAGAACAACAATAGAGGGCCACAGCCTTTAAGGAGAGTGGTTATAAAAGAAAGGCATTGCGATTTTTTGTCCTTCCCCCAATTTTTTTTCCCTATCTGGGCCCGTTTATGAGTAAACATGAACATAATTATATATAGCCAAAAGAGGAATGCATCTTGTGTTAATATTCTATCATATTATGAGAAACTTGTGCTATTTCCTACATGAAACATGAATTTGACAAATTAAAGAATGAGAAAGACAAAAAGATGGGAAAATTATTTTCCCTGTTTCAAAGAAATTTAGAAGTTGGAAAATTTTGAGTGTAGAGAGAATTGCAGAAAAGTCCTTACATCACCAATGACCTGCTCATCCCACTGCACAACAAAGATGATGAACTAAGAAGAGCATGAAGTAAAGATGGTTTCGAATATACTAGCAACTAAAGTTACTAATAATATGAGGACATATGAGCTCAGGCACTGTGTGTGTTGGGAATAGATGATGAACTAAGCAACAGTAGTTACCACATAAACACAATATAAGCATAATTGGATAAAATAGAACCATAGAATGGCTTTGCCTGCAAGACAATTACATAAAGATCCTGGACCTGGCAGACACTTTATGTCTAATTTAGTGCGCATTAGAAGCTAAAGTAGTAGTCATACTAGGGTCAGAACCACTAACCCATCGAATATTGCCGCAGTATCAAAAACACCATGTCCTCTATGTATAATGTGATCATCCATGGGGATCACCATTGCAGATGGATCAGTAATTATTCCACCAAAAATGCTAGAGTAGATGACTAGGAAATTTTGCTTGCCTTTCCAGCTCTTTCTCTTTGTTTTTAGCCTTTCAGTGGCCTACAATATACAAACACTCAAACATTGCCAGCAATCAATAATCTCGACTAGGTCTATTTTATTAAAAAAAAGAAAAAGAAAAGAAAAAAGAAAACAGAAAACAGAAACTGCAGATACAGCTCTGCATCCTACAGTTGCATACGCAGGTAAATAGAGCATATACGCTAATCCTGTTCCCTATCATCAAGAAATTAACATCAAAACACATATCATAATACAATCGCAACTGATTATTTCTAGGTCGGAAAGAAAATGAATCGGCCTGAAATTGACAGTGGACGAGAGTAGTCAGTTTACAGCAAGTTTTTGACTATGCTCATCATTCAATATAATTTTTTCCTTTTTTCTTTTGGAAAATGGTAGCAACTTCACTTCTACCTTTTGCATGTACACGTTGAAACCATAAACTAAGAATGTGCAATAGGCAAAACACAGGGTAAGCACACGGGACAATACCTTCATATGGACCAGGCTCAAAACTTCTAGTATAATTACCAAGAACTAAACCTTTCAACAGAATATTGAGGTCCAAATTAGAAGGGTATAGAGATGGAAGATTAACCTCAGCAGAAGTCAGAACTCATCAGATAATACAGTTGAATCTGCCGCTACACACAAAAAAAAGGATTCTGTCCTTGGACATATTACAAAGTTCCAATGCATTTCCTTTCTTTTGGTTTGGCCACAATGCATGTTTACTGAAAAATATACGCATAAATTAGAAAGGAAAAGTGATTTTTGGTCGTTGGGAGATGCTGACCGACTCAGCAAAATTATTTCTAGAATCATGATAAAAAACTAGGATTTTTTTATCAAAAGAAAAAAGAAAGAGAGAAAGAAGAAAAAGAAGAAAAAGTGTTCCGCAAACAGATACACGTAAAGCTGGAAATTAAGAAAAACAGAAATGCTTACAAGAAAAATCATTTGGTACGAGATTACCAGCAAAGGCTTCAGGGTGACAATAACTTCTAATTGCAGAAAACCCTCTGAGAGATCTATCAGCAACCCCAAGTCTGAAACTTTGAAACCCATGTCCGCAGATTTGAAGATTTTGGGAAACGACAATAGAATTTGATGAATGATAATCAAAATTTGGGAAAATTTGTGGGTTTTGGGAAATGGGTTTTGCAAGATTTGAGAGAAAAGCCATGAATCCAGTGACTGTTTGCAGCATCCACTACGGTCAAACCATAGATCAAGAAGGGGCTTCTTCATAGCCCACAGCCTCCCGCACGAATTCATGGTTGCATCGTGCTAGGGAGAGTAGAACACGGACAACCGAAAACATTGCGTAATTTAAAATACTAAAATAATAAAAACGAATAACAAATTAGATTAAATTAACTTTATAACATAAATTTGCCCGAACTTGTACTCACCCTAATCATACTAATTTATGGGACAATTGACACTCAAAATGTCACTGAGAACGGAAAGAACACCAAGCTATAATTTCTTTTTTTTTTTTTTTAATTGTACCTTTGCTTTAAGGTAATTTAGCCTACTCCACGTATCATGTTATATGGTCTATAAGAAACATAGAAATAGACCTAACTTCATTATTCACAAGATCAATCTTTTTTGCAATGTGATTTCAGTATTTGGGTGTAATGGTCGAATTTTAAATCATAAATCAATCTTTTTATCAAAAAAAAATAAAAATTAAAAATTAAAAATATCCACTTAAAAAAATAAATTTACACATCAAACAAAAGAGAAAAAATAAGATTCCCAGGAAATGGGAAATAACTAATAAGTGAATAAACATTTATTTAGGGTTATATCACCTAGCACCATAGAGTTCCCTCGAGAGGTTGATATAATGGACGGTAGAGAATTTTTTTTCGTCAAATACATTTATAACAGTAGATCGATTTAATAAATAAAAATATTAATTTTTTAATTAAGTTTTAAGTTTAAAATTTAAAAATAAAAAAAATATTAAAAGAATTTATTTTTTAATTTAAGTTTGATAATATTCAAATTAAATTAATAAAAATATTATTTTAAATAACGATTTTTATCCATAAGATTAGGAGGGCATGTCTTAGGCTCGGCCCGGGTCCAAAAGAGTGTGCAGCGCCTGCAATCCACAACGGCCGACCTAATAGTTGAGCCCACTCTTTAAAGACGTGTACGGATCATGATAGGCCGGGTTAGTTTTTAATTTTTATTCATCAATCGATACAAAACCTTAAGTTCAACCTTGAAGTTTTGTTTGCACTCTTTTAGGTCTAACCTTAAAATTCAAGCCCAAATTCTATTTTATGGGCAGCGGATGGCAAAACCCTCACAAAGGAGAGGGGATTGTGGGGGCTAAGGTTGTGCTGGAAAATAACAATTTTGGAATTTAAGTACTAATTTTGTGTGAAACACCTTGGACAAAAATGTAGAGTCATGTACAGATATATATTTAAAAAAAATTAAAACAACTTCTAATCGAAATTAATTCAATTTATAACCCTTATATATTACGAGTTGAATCCGTGACATATTATATCGTATCTTGAACCTGTGATATAGGGCTTTGTTGCACCTTCAAGAAGCGATATGGGGTATGTCACGTCTTCAAGACGTGACATTGCCCCTTCTCCCGCCGCCCGCGGCTGTCTCTCTCCCTCCTTCCCCCACCCACGATTGTCTCTCTCCCTCCTTCCCCTCCCCTACCCGTAGCTCTCTCTCTCCCTCTCTCCCTCTCCCTCCCCCCGCCACCCGTGGCGCTCCTCTCTCCCTTCCTCCCCTCGCGGTTCTCTCTCCCTCCCCCGCCCGAGACTCTCTGTCGCATCTTGGAGACGCGGCAAATCGTGTCGTGTCTTGAATGGGGCCATCAGCCACATTGATACTACCATGCCATTTTGTTACGGGTTCAACCTGTAAGAAATGAGGGTTTGATACCAAATTATTTTCGGCCTGATGTTATTTTAAAAAAAAAATTTACAGGTTTAATTTCATACAAAGCTCCAAAAATGTAGGCAAACATTGACCATGGTTTTTTTTTTTTTTTTTTTTATCTTGGCCTAGCCATCGTTGAATATCCAAAGATTCACCTGTCAGGCTCTCATTTGGGGGATCTCTCAACGCGACTCTTTATGTTCCCATATTGAGTCGAACCCGAGCATGGTCTCATGAGTGATATTTACCTTTCCGCTACATGGACCTTAAATGGGACTCTATTAATTTTTTACTATGAGAAAATATATTATATAGTAAAATCAAATCAATTATAATTTGATTTTGATATATATTTGGCTTTTTTTTTATTTATAATAACTATTTCTATTATGGTGAGTTTTTTATACAAATTTAATATATCGTAATAATTCAATAAAATAATTAAGTATTAGATTTTATATTATTATAATATTTTTCATCTCTAATATAGTATCACAATCATATTCATTTATTTTTTATATGCATATTATTTTATATTATATCATAATATTATAATTTCCTTTACAAAATAGGTTATTTATGCATTGGTCCATGTTTCTAGCGGTTAAAACCAGTGTTAAAAACCAAATCAGTCATAGCTAAATCCAATGCCAGAACCAAGAGCTTGATCCTTAATCTGCTTGAACCCAGAGCCCGAAATTTGGAGCCAAAGCCCGAAACTAGAGTCAAAATCAGAGTCAAAGCTAAAGCTAGAGACAGAGTCTAGAACCAGCGCAAGAGTTAAAAAAATACCTTTTAGAATTTTAGATTCTCTATCTAAATTTTCTTTTAAAATCAACTAATATATTGAATTTGAAAAAATATTAGAAAATATATTATATATCAAAATCAAATCAATTATCGATTTGATTTTGATAAATATTTAATTTTCTTTATATTTATATTTTTATATATATGTGACAATGAGTTTTTTATATATATATATATAAATCTAATATATTATAATAATTCAATAAGCCAATTGAGCATTAAGTTTCATCTCCATTTTTATCATGATATCACAATTATATTTATCTATTTTTCTTATCCATATTAGTTTATATTTTTTTGGTTCAGAGAACAATATTTTTGTCACTGACGTGGAATCTTAGTGGTACACAAGCAGCCTGCTGAAATGAAAGCCTCAATTGAACTCCAAAAACTCCACAGCCCCTGAGCTAAACGTCTGGCAAACTGTTTGCAGAACACGCTTGCCTCCAAAGGAGAATGGCTTAATTAAGGAACAGGCACTCGAACCGAAGGAGGACTAGATATCATATCATCCAAAATCATTTGTAATAGAGCTTGGACCACAGGACCTTCTTTGCCTATAATGGAGACAGTAGAAGCAAAATCAATTCAATCACAATCCCTTTGGCCATAGAAGCAACAGACTTGAGGGAAACTATGGTACCCACAGTATCTAATGAAGCATCATTAAGCCTTCTTGACAGTGAAGCAAAGTCCAATGTTCATCACTCTGTGCCCTCCTCTCATCAATACTGGGACGTGAAGGTCTGTGTTCATCGCTTAATGTATGATAATCCAAAGTTTCAGAGCAAAAGGTAAAGCTGGCGGCCAAGAATAATATAAAGATTGAAGAGAATCAAAAAGCAGTCCCTACCATCACCAATGATCTCCTCGTCCCATTGTACTAAACAAGAATTCTGCTGATTATAATCATCATCTCCTTAGCATCCTTACCTTCCACCACGGTGATGTTCCAAACCCTAATTCCCTTCTTCTTCCCCTCCTCACTAGCTTTTCTGCATGAGTCAAAAACTCTTTTCGCCATCCCCCCCCCCCCCCCAACTTAGCATTTTGTCAAATGGAGGCATCAGAAGCTCCTTTTCCTTTTTAACAAAGGCTTCATCCCTTTCTGCTTCCATCTTTGAAAGCGCATTTAGAAGGTAATTAACAATCACTATAGTTGGAAGTCACCAGCTCCTGCAGAGATCCAGCACCTCAGATATCCATGGTCAAATGGGAGTTTGACTCTTGCCAGCGACGAGACCTTAGGATACTGTCAAGGTGTTGATCCAAACAAGAAAAATATATAAAATATATGTGGTTAATATTACAATTTTAAGAGGTAAAAATTATAATTTTAAGAGAATAAATACATTAAACTTATAATTTTTAAAATTACTACAGCAAATGAGATTTGGATTTCATGATTAATGTGGAGGTACCATATAAAAATGTTGAAATTAGATTTGGTTAAAGTTAAATGTAACTTTTACTATAAAAAATATAAATATAATAATAATTTTTGTTATTCTCTTCGAGAAATTTAATTTTCTTGTAAATATGTATATTTTTATAATTTTTTGTAATTTTTTGATTTAGAGTATCATGGATTGAAAGTTTTGTGAGGGAAGTAAAAGGGAATTTTTTTTAATAAATTACCGATATTCGATAATTATATCATTTTTAATCAAATCCAATTCAAGCCGACTTATGCTCTTACGGGGACAAAGTTCTCCGATCACTCATTTTTTCCATATATAATACTCAAATCGATCATTACTCTCTACTTTTGTGTAAATATAAAAGAATTATTAAACATGAAAGAAAAATCAAATTAGTATATTTTTAATATTATATTAAAATAAGAATATTTTCCTCTTCAAAAACAAGAGATAGAGAATAATATTTTTTTCACTTATCCTTGTAAATAATAAGCAAATACATACACACATACATACATATATAGTCACCGTCAACTAACCGAACGGTAACGGGGAAAATTTTTAGCGTTAAAATCCCGCCAAATCGGTTGTATAGAAAATAAAAAAATTAAAAAAAAAAACAGAGAGAAAAACTTTACCTAAATTCTCATCTTTATCTCTCACCCCAAGACCTAAATTTTTAGGGTTTTCAAAATTCTGAAAAACTGGGGTTCCCGAAGCCCTGATTCGCTTATTCATTAGGGTTTTGATCGTATATGATTCTTCCATGGAGATCATTGTTGACGCGCTTCGCCAAGCATTCATGCCGAGACACGAATACGAGTCCCTCCGCGAAGAGGACCGAGCTCTTGTTCGTCTTCAGAGACCTCTCGTGATCTCCGCGTTTGTTTTCATTTCTCTTGCTGTATCCATTTCGACGTTGATTAGCTTGAAGATTATGTTTCCTAATGATCCGGGGAAGAGGCCGTTTTGCGGAGATTCGCGGGTGAGTCCGATTCCGATCAATGGGAGCGATTCCGATCTCTTTCCCGGAGCTTTCTATCTTACCGACCAGGAAACCGTGGATTTCTTCTATGCGGTTGTTTTTATTCCATCTTCGATGGTTTTTGGTGTTTCGGTGATTTATCTTCTTGCAGGTTAGGGTTCTTTGAGGAATTTGGTTCATTTTCACTGTTTATAAGCTCTTCTTGGAACTTACAATTCTGATAATCTCGATATTTATGAAACCTGATCTTTTGATTAAGTGGCCGACTTTCGGCTTGTTTGTTTGGTAAAGATGCTTAAGTGGTATCAAGAAGTCTTGAGTTCAAATTATTCTTGCACCTGGGGGTAGGAGGAGAGTCACTCCGTGTTTGAGGTTCAATCACCTATGGACAAGACCAAGAAAAAGGTGGCAAATGGAAAATTTCTTACAACACCATCTTTATATTACCTTGAACTTTTTTATGGAGTTTTCCCTATGTTGTGGGAGGGAAGGATTTAAAAGTAAATAAAGCCAATGCCTTCAAATCTCAAAAAATATGAGAGCAATAGTAGCAAGTCATTGTGGACCCAGCTTTATGCTCGTGATCCGTGTGCTTTTGGTCTAGTCTGTGAGTATAGCATCCAATTGTTACATTTGTGTATAGCTTGGCAGTTTGGCGCTTGTTTCACATTAGTCTGCTGCTCCTATAGCTGCAGAGGTGCTACCCAATGCTTGCTTAATATTTGGGATGAGGATGTTATTGGTCCGTCCTTTCTTTTTTTTAACTTGGTAAGTTGGGATGCTAGATAATTGGCTTGAACTTGTTTGGATTATGAAAATGTAAGTTTTTGCATGTGTTAGTTGTAGTTTGCCGGGCCTGGCTTCAGAACTTTAAGTTTGTAGATGATCAATCAACATAGAATTATATCCTTGAAATGTTTTCATGTGATGCAGTCTAATGGATCATGAGGGCTGCACTATGTCACAATGAGGGGTGTCTAATAATTTACTGAATATGAAGTGTTATTATCCACAATTTGTGTATCATTGCTTCACTTAATTCGCTCCTATAACAGGAAAGAATCTTTTTGCTTGGATGAGTAGCTCTTTAGATTCCAAACAAACTTATGTGTATCTTATCTGCTTTTTGTTCAGGAATTTATCTATGCATGGTCACATCACATATTCAAATCGTACGAATCTAAACTGTTTACTTATCTTGTTTGGAAGGCAGTGATATCGTTATTTGAAAAAAAAAATAGTTGAAAGGAGTTTGTCTTCGTGTAACACAAGCACCCTATATATATGCATCAGCAAAACTCACATGGATGATGTTTTGACTTGTGCCTTCATGAGGTGTATGGTACTTGGTTGTGTCATTCTTTGAACTGTCCTCCATCCATTTTGGAATTGGGTCCATGGCAAGTTGTTCTTCATCTCTTTTGGGTGGCTCCTTCTTTAGTTATCTGCATGTAAAAATTTTTGGGATGCCACTTTAAGGTTAAGAACAACAGAAATTCGTAGATTACTCTGCTCCATAATTTGAAAGCATTACTTTGTTTGTACTTATCTGTGAACCATAAGTCAATCTCCTTGTGCTTCTGATATATTCCACAATCCTATTTATATCTGGGTAGCCTGCATGGTGAAATACGTTAAGTTGAGTTAACCCTGGTTGATTACATCCAGTGTAATCTGATTATACTTTTAGTGGGTCCATGATTTACTGTCACAGATTAACTGAAATGCAAAAAGGTGAGTATTGTGTTCAATAAATTCTTTTCTGCACTTTAAATTGATTTTGCTATTACGCTTTTTGCTATGTGCTGTTCCCTTATTTATTCTTTTGTGGTTATTGAATTATTATTGGTGATCAATAATAGTTTATTGGATTCTCATACTTTGGCCAACAATCTAAACTACAAATTGTTGTGGTTGCTAATGCAGGAATTGCGGTTGCTTATTATGCTCCAGCAAGACACGGATGCCTAAAGGTGGTGGAGAATAACTACTGTGCTTCAAAGAGGGGTATGTCTTATACATTTTCCTTTGGTTTAAGGACACGCAGTTGTGAATTCAACTTTTTGCTGATTTATGAATTGCAAGATAAATCAAACTTATAAAATTATATAATATATGTATGGATGTATGTATAAATTGTTTTATCTCTTTCATTATTAATTGTATAGATTAAGGACGATTGTGAGGTCTTTTTTTGAGTATAGAGGGTGGGCTGTAGCACACGAAGACTGCTTCTTTATGACTTAGCAGCTGAAACTTGTGGAAAAAATCACTTGCTAGTGAAGGTAAGGCTGCAAATATTGGCCTCCTCAAACCCACAACCACAAGAATGCAAAATAACAATAAGTTCTGTTTGGATTTTTCTCAACCTTAAAAGATGCCAGAGTCAACTAAACCAAACATTCGACCTGTATTAAAATGGAATTTGGTCCACGCATTATTCATAACTCATAAAAGATTACTTTGGCGGTGAGGGCTTCTGAAGCAAGATTCTGTGATCACCCTGTAAAGTGGTTTGTGGTTTATGGAGATGGGCTGGAGTAGCTGGTTAGTCCAGTTCAAGTATCTGGGAATTATTGACAGTCATTAGCCTAGGCATGTGGTTTATGCTCTGTCATAGAGCCCAAACCTTCTATGAAGACCTGCTTTAATTTTCTCTCGGTGGCATACTTCTATTCCAATGCATGTGTATGTACCCCTCAGCTAAATGTAGATTGAGGATGGAAACATTCAGATTCATCATAAAAAAATTGTTGATCCTTACTTGCATGACCTTTTGAGCAAGAGTCAGCTGGTAGGTTTTAAAAATGTCATCTTCCAAATATGGTGGGTCCTTTGATAGATAAGTCTATGGTATGCATGTATAGAGTTGGATGGTATGCAGTCTATGCTTTCAGTTCCAGTCTAAACTAAGCCCGTGCCAGAGATTTATATGAAAAGATCATTGGGTGCTGCCTTGTTGCAAAACCACTCAGTTTAGGTCTATCTTAAAATCCCAGAACTTTTAACTTGCTTATTTTCAACCTTTGTTTACCTCAGTAGGGAAGCTCTTTGGCTGTTGATGTTTTTTATTGCATTGTGGGGCCTAGTCTGGATTTACTAAAGAAAGTTCCACAGGTCCTCACATAGAAGAGTAGTTTTCCGATGCAAATTGTATGCCTTTTTCATGTCTAAGATTGACTCCAAAAACTTTGATTTCATTTTAGGTTTGACTAATGTAGTTTTCTAGTTGGCTACTGCAATATCTAGATACAGCGAATGGGAATAATAATAATTGATCGGTGAAGTGACTAGCTGAGATGCAAACTATTGCATGACCAGCAATTGTTCAGAATGCTAATATGTTGGTTCAATGGCAGGTGGTGTACGATGTCTATCCATACTAAACATGATCTTTGCTGTTATATTTGGCCTTTTTGCACTGTTCTTGGGTTCGAGCCTTCTCACCCTTGGTAGCAGCTGCTCGCGGGCCCTATTTTGGTGCTATGAGATTGCATCATGGGGGCTGGTCATCCTGTATGGTGCAACTGGTTTCTTCCTAAAAAGGAAAGCTGCTGTAATTCTTGATGAATGTGGCTTTGCTGGTCGAAATTTAGGGCTTGAAATGTTGGAAGCAACTCGGTTGGATGTCACACCAGATGTGGAGAGGCGTGTAAACGAAGGCTTTAGGACATGGATGGGGTCATCATTTCTGTCATCTGATGAAGAAGATGAGCTTGATGATGGTTACAAGGAAGTGTCTCATCTGAACCCTACAAACTTTTCATTGCAAAGAGTGTGAGTTCCTATTCCTTGCTTTAATCCATTTCAGCCTCAAGCTACTTTTTCCCCATACTGCAACTCAGAAACAAGAGATGATGGGGTTGATTCCTGGAAAACGGAGGTATTATGATGATTCGCCTATTAGCTGTATAAAACATAGGATGCTAACTAGGATAGCCTTTAATAGAACAATGGACGATGTCCTTCAATGGTGTGGAAATTTTACTTTGTTAATTGCACTTGTATTAGGAGCCTGAGGCGTAGAGCTGACCAGTTTTGGGTACTCACTTGCTAAGCTGTTGTATATTTGATAAATACCTCACAATATTCGGCTTTTTGTCCTGTGTGTACTGCTCGTCCGCTGCTGAGTTATGGAATCCACAAGAGAAGCTCTATACACACAAAAGTTATGAAGATTTGGCTTGTATCTGGTAATATCTCAATGTTATTTGATGAGTAAGGATACAAACTCTCATTTCTCTCGGTGCATGTTTGCGAACATCAGAAGTAAGGCTCTTTTGTCCTACTTCTTTCTCGGCCAGTTGACTTTGCCGGTGCTAAACCTTTAGCTTTAGTCTAAGAAATTATGACTACTTTTAACATCAACTGATAAGATTTATTTACTTTGTTCGTCCTTCGATTTAATTAAGTCTATTCATTTGGTCATTCTATTCATTGGTATGGTCATCCTCAGGAATAAAATGTAATTTTATATTTTTAATTGATATATAATATAATGAAAATAATTAAAGAATAATCAAGATAGGCTAATTTATTTTGCTTGAAATTTACATGCGTTGTCGGCACAAAATTTATAATATTTAATGCAAAAAAATTTTTATGGAGCTAAAGCGATCGCATTGATTATCTTTCCCTTTTTTTCTTCTAAAAAAAAAAAAAGATTATATCGACACAAAAATATATAATTATAGTAAAAATTTTTGTGGAAAAAAATAATTTTTAGTAGAAATCAATTTTTTAAAATAGATATAAATTATCATCTTTTAAATCGATATATTTATCTACAAAAGTTCATTTCATAGACATATACTTATTTTAAATTTTAGTGAATACACATTTCACAAATATACTATTTAAAAAATTTGACAATAGTTCTTATATTTCTCTCAATGATCGATTCTAAAATTTAAAATTATGATTTACTTTATTATTATTATAACGAAGGAAATTATATACTAAAAATATGCTTTGATGTAGTATAATTTATTTTTCAATTATGGGGCTCATTTTATCAATTATACAATATCTTAACACCCTTTTTATTAATATGGTAACGACAAATATAGCTTCTTGGTACGTTAAAAGTAATTAAAAATAATCATTTAATGAAAAATGTTGAAAATAATTAAAGAAATATATATATTCGATTTTCGCTGTTTTGCAAGAATCCCACATGGGGAGCTTCTCTAACCGGTTGCCAAACACGCCGAGAGTTACATGGGATAGGAGAGAGAAATGACGCAGCCCTAAGCCTTTTCTTTCTCTCTCTCCCTCCCTAAACCCTAATTTTTTTCCACACACTTTCGGTCCATCCAGATACCCAAAAATTCTTCAATGGCGTCGACGTACGACTACGAAGACACAGCAAACCACCAGAATCAGCAAACTGATATCGGCTACGACCCGAACTTCGTCCCCGATTCCGTCAAGTCCTTCGTAGTCCACCTCTACCGCCACATCCGCGAGAAGAATGTCTACGAAATCCACCAAATGTATGAAGGCTCTTTTCAAACCCTAAGTGACCGGATGTTCAAGGAGTCTCCATGGCCTTCTGTCGACGCAATCTCCCAATATGTTGATCAGGATCATGTCTTCTGTCTTCTCTATCGGGAGATGTGGTTTCGCCATCTCTACGCTCGCCTTTCCCCAACTTTGAAGCAAAGAATCGATTCCTGGGATAACTATTGTAGTTTGTTTTCTGTGGTTTTGCATGGTGTGGTGAATATGCAGTTGCCCAATCAGTGGCTTTGGGACATGGTTGATGAATTTGTTTACCAGTTTCAGTCATTTTGTCAGTATAGGGCCAAGATGAAGAACAAGACTGAGCAGGAAATCGCTTTGCTAAAACAATTTGATCAGGTTTGGAATCTATGTTAAGAATCTAGACCGATTCATCCGAATTTAACTTCTTTTTGTCTATAATTGATTTGTATGAAGGTAAAGAACTAGCGTGAGCAGAGCATGGTAGGAGGCTAATGAAAGGGATCTTTCTTTTGGGACAAATGGTGTTAGGAAATGCCTATTCTATAGACAATGGCTCCTCTGTCCCAATCGGAAGATTAAGGAAAATGTGAAGTGTGACTTGTAAATATGGCTATAATGGGCTTTTGGAGTTTTGATGTATTTAGTGAAGTGTGACTTGTAAATATGGTGGACTTGTAATCTTTTTCAGGGTATTGGAAACTTCATAAAGCATAAGTAGGGAAACTATCATTCTATTTATGGACCATTTGGCTGAATTCTCTGATCCTTAGAGATGGCTATAATGGGGCCAATTTAAATTTCTTTGAAAAATGCAGTGATGAATGCTTCGTAATTCATAGTTGTCCGGATTGTGGCTCTGGATGGCTCCTCTAAAGTGGCATGTTAATTCTTTATGGTTTGTCATCATGATTCTTGTGGATGCTCATTCTATTGAGAATAAGACTTGGAATTTGAACGTCTCTTGTTCTTTATAAGCTTTATGTGTGGTCATGTTTTCTGGTAAATTATTTACGTCTTTTTACAGGCTTGGAACGTGTATGGCGTGCTTAACTTCTTACAAGCACTTGTTGAGAAGTCCCAGATCATTCATATCTTAGAACAGGAAAAGGAAGGCCTTGAGCAATTTACTGCTACTGATGGATATGATTATAATGGTGGGAGTAATGTTTTAAAGGTGCTAGGTTATTTCAGCATGGTTGGATTGCTGCGAGTTCATTGTTTGTTGGGTGATTATCAGACTGGTCTGAAGTGCCTACTCCCTATAGATATCAGTCGGCAAGGTGTTTATACAAGTGTTATTGGAAGTCACATCACCACCATTTATCACTATGGTTTTGCTAATCTCATGTTGAGGAGGTATGTTGATCCTTCAGTAGATTTGGTGACTCAATGACTAATCTGTCTCGTTTGTCTTCTTTGTTTGGTTGAGACATTACCCTTTTTCTAGAGGCTTTCTGAGGCCCATATTAGCGATAGTTTTAATGTATGTCATTATATTCTAAGAGCTTATACAAGAGGAGTTTCGCAAATAGGGAGATCAGAATCTTTAACAATAAGTTTATAGTGCTTATGGAGATTCAAATTATATATTTCCCACTCTCCAGGTCCTTAGTCCTTGGTAATTTTTTTTGTTTTTGAGTACATGATATATATGTTTTTCTTTCACCAAGTTCTTGATGATTAAGTTTGATTCCCTGTCATCCTTGCCTGCCCCATTTACTAAGTGCCGTTCTATTTGGGACTTCTCTGTTAATTGTGATAAACCGTCATGATGCAACTTTTATCTTGATCACGCACTTGGTCATTTGATACTAAATACCTTTTATGAAGACAATGTGTGTAAAGATTATCTTAAACCTTTTGCAGACAAATTATCATATTTACAACACTCCTTGAAACTTGTTTTAGTGTATAAAACTAAGCACACCATATTCTCAAGTATCTATAGAAACAAAATCTTTATGTTTGTTTTGTGTACAATAAACTATAACACAATGGAAAGGATGAGCTCAGAACTGTTTCTGTCTAACATTTGGAGGCCTGTCTAATACCCATTATACCAGCTTTGATGTTCTAAATTGTGGAGGTGAACCAACTTTGGATGATTATGTTCAATTTGGTTTTTTCCAAATCAGTTGGTTTTCTTTACTCTTTGTTTGTGGTTGATGGGTATAGTTAGATATTGGTGGCTCATCGTGTTCTTTGTCCTTTTAACAGATATACAGATGCTATTCGTGAGTTCAATAAGATTCTCTTGTACATTTACAAGACCAAGCAATATCATCAGAAATCTCCACAGTATGAGCAGATACTGAAGAAGAATGAGCAGATGTATGCCTTGCTGGCATTATGTCTTTCACTTTGTCCTCAAGTGAAGCTTGTTGAGGAGACTGTGAACTCTCAATTGCGGGAAAAGTATGGTGAGAAGATGACAAGAATGCAGAGACACGATGAGGAGGCATTTGCTCTCTATGATGAGCTTTTCTCATATGCATGTCCCAAGTTCATTACACCCTCGCCTCCTGCTTTCGAAGAGCCCCTTGTAAATTATAATCAGGTACCTTAATTTACTCTCTTCTAATACATCATTATGATTGTGAATGAATTGTTTGCCTTTTAATATATAAAAGTAAAGAGTGTCTAACTGACATGGTAATCCAACCTCAAAAGTTCGCTCAGTTGTCAGTTTGCCAATTTCTCTCTCTCTCTCTCTCTCTCTCTCTCCACACGCGAGCGTGCGCACACACACTCTCTCTTTTAGAGGGTAGAGAGGGGCTAGGGGTTGGATGAGAACAAAATCATAGTTTTGTAGCAAAGAATGTATTTATATGTCTCTTTTGGGTGAGAAGTTTTGCTGCTGTAAGGTCCCCTGGGATGCCAAAGGAGGGTAGAGATGGGCTAGGGGTTGGATAAGAACAAAATCATAGTTTTGTAACAAAGAATGTATTTATATGTTTCTTGTGGGTGAGAAGTTTTGCAGCTGTAAGGTCACCCCCCCGCCCCCCGGGGATGCCAAAAGAGGAGAGAAAAAGGATAATGCTTAGAATTTCTTCAATTTCATTGGTTTGATTCGTTTACATTTTATACTTGCTCAGATGATGGTGCTTGCATTGCTACGGCTCCCAAAGGGCAAATGGATTTTTTCTTTTAATTAACTTCCTATTGATCTTTCTTGCTATCTATGCTACCTGAAATAGACCCCTAATTTTGACTATTACGGGCAAAATTATGATAGCATACATAATTCAAAGTAGCCATAGAAAGTAATACTTGAAAGATGGATCATGAATCTTCAAGATGTATAGGAAACAGCTCACTTCGTGATTCTGAGGCTGTTAGGAACAGCAATTTTTTTTTTTCAACGAATGAAGAGGCTACTTCAAATGGAGCTGATGTGATAAAGAGATGCTGTAATGAGAGCTCAGCTACTGGAAGGGAGAATGCATTTCATGTTGGAAATTTAGTTGTCTTTATGTGCCAAGTTATTCTGTTAACTTATTCTTCGGTGTAAACTAGTTTTCTAATAATTCATCCTGCAGGATGCCTATAGACTCCAATTGAAGCTTTTCTTGTATGAGGTAAAGCAGCAGCAATCATTAGCTGCAGTGCGGACCTTTCTGAAAGTGTATTCTACCATTTCTCTTGGGAAGCTTGCAAGTTATATGGAAGTGGATGAACCCGCTCTAAGGTTGAAACTGATAGAAGCTTTGATTTTGGCTGCAGTTGCTTTTTTTTTTTCTTTTCTTTTGTTCTTTTTCCTTAATAAAGTAACTTGATTGTTTTGATCTGATTGGTATGATTTTTACTTCATAAAGGACAATTCTGATGACGTACAAGCACAAAACACATGCTGTTGATCCTGATGGAAAAGTTATCTCCACTGCTGATGTGGATTTCTTCCTTGATGATGTAAGTCTATGTTTTTATCTCAAGTTCATTCAATTCATGAAGTTTCTGTTGTTGTTGATTATGGTTGAGTAAGTGGTTTCAAGGTTGGTGTTTGACAAAATTATTGCATAGCCTGCTTGCTCTAACTCCAAGCTTTCCTTGGCTCTAAGGTGAACCATTAGACCAGTTATTAAATCCTTTAGAACTTGGGATGCTATGGCATATATACAGAGCTTTGATTACTCATTTGGTTCAGACATGCTTTAACAAGCCGTGTTAATTGAAACTGAAGTACTCCTTGGCGGGGAGTGTCCATGTTCTTAGTATCTTGGACTACCTATTGTTTCTTCTGTGGTGTTGTGTACACAAGCAAGTGGCTTTATGAGACTCCCGATTACCAATGTCTAATTATTTTGTTTGTTCATCCATTCATGCTATATTCTGGTGTTTGCTCATGACATAAATACTGCCATGGTGCAGGAATTTGCTAGTTTGAGGAATCTCTATCTTATCCTTTACTTAAAAGTCCACCTTGTTGAAACTATTTTTCTTGCATTTGTGTCGAATTGTCTCTCTTTTGGTCAATGCAGGACATGATTCATGTTATTGAATCTAAACCGGCCAAGCAATATGGTGACTTCTTTTTGCGCCAGATTGTTAAGGTATAGACCTTCAGTAACCCTTCTCTTGCCTCGGCAACTAATCTTCTTTTTTTTTTTTCTTTTCTTTTCTTGTGTACTCCTTTTTCACTTTTCTTGTGTACTCTAGACCTTCATTGACTTCTACTTCGATATCATGTACAGCTTGAAGGGGTGATGACTGATATGGACAGAATAAAACTGCAATGAGGGAGCACAGAGGATATGGATCCCCATATTAGGTTTAACTGGGGGCAGAAGCTGCTCAATTCTTTTTGGGTCTGTAAAATTGTTTTATCTGCAGTCAATTTTGCGGTGTTGCTTTGTTGACCAACCTCACCCCTGCCCCTCTCATTGTCTTTTAGGAGCTTGTAGTTGTTTCGGTGAATTTAGATTCAGTGCGGATTTGGACCACCACAATTTTATCTTAGACATGGAAAGATTTGCCACATGTGGGCAGAAATTTTTGGAATTTAAATGTATTTATAATATCTGAGGAGCACGTTCTCACTTGTGCACTTTGGATTAAGCATCGTGGTGTTTGCTATTGTTCACTGTTGCTATCATGACAACTATGTACATCTATGTGGAAAAATGCATTATTAGTGCTTATCCTGATGATGCATGAGTGGCCAGACTAAATGTTTTGTAGATTATAGAAAAAGTCATTGACCAAGATGATTGAGGATGAATATATTGTGGCACGGTTCTTGGTTGAAAATTGTCATATGCTATATCATGAGCCTTTTTTTGGTCCATGGTGATTGTGTCCAGAATGTAGGGTTGTTCTCCCTTTATTCAAAATCTCTCTATGCCACTTGGAGAGTTCTAAGTAGTTGAATTACTTGATATTGGCATATTATGATTGAATATGAGTGCTTGTTTATTGGGGATGGTAATTTTAAGTTGCATGTTTTGGGAGGATAGATTCTTGCCCCTTTTGGGAGGATAAATTCCGGACCTGGGTCCATTGCCATTCTTTACGATCAAAGACACTTTGCCCCCTTGGTCATAATTTGGTTGTTGGTTTTTCCGAATCTTTGAATATTACTCCAATTAGAGCTCAAGCCACGGCTATCACAAGAAGTTGAGGAGGGTAGGCCTCTTATTTAGCATTTGGTAGTTTTCTAATGAAAACTGAAGTACTAGATAATGTTGAGTCACTGTTAGTCATAAATTATTGAGGTTCTATAATAGTTTGGATTTGATTTGAGTGGTCCTTAGAAAATCTTGTTTCCACTTCGATAATTCCGAGGCTGAACCTGGGGAAGGCTTAATCATGGAAAGGCCTCATTGATCTCCAAAACATATAATCTTGTGAGTATGGTACTTGGTTTACAAGAAGAAAAGGTTGGATGGAACTGAAAATCCAATTTCGGCTTTTACATCTGACACGATGGCAGTTGCCTACCAGAGCCAATCATATGGGAAATCTATGAATAATTTTTTGCTATTAATTTGTGAACCTTTGAAAAAATCTATGCCTTTTTGGCCGGAAGATGTATGAGGTGGGAGGTTCTACCCACCAATTAACGGTCGATTTAGATCAGTCGGGACAAAACTTCGGATATTGAGTGGTAGTCAAGTCAAGAGAACAAAAAAAAAATTATTGAAGGTGAAGCTGAAATGAAACTCTCCACATTCCTGGATGGCCAGGACTATCTCTCCTTGAATCCTCAGATACAAAAAAAGTCGAATGATAATTTAGTTTGACATAAGCTCTCTCACTCACCACCCCCCCCCCCGCAAAATCCCTTTTTGCCTAACCCTCTTCTCTCTCTCTCTCTCTCTCTCTCTCTCTCTCTCTCTCTCAGAACATGAAAGGCCATTTCTTTCCAAAAATGGGGGTTCATTGAAAGAGAACTCCACCACCACCCTACAACCCCCCCTCCAGCTTCCCCCAAATCATTTCATGTGGCTTTGGTGATTCATTGCATCAACCGCATTTACAAAGCATCAGGAGGTCAAATGGGTCAGAAGAAGTTGACCCATGATGTGGGACAGAAGAACAGATAGCCTAACCTTCTTGCAGATTTGATATCTGAGATTAGAAAGATCACAAATGTCTAAGGCTAAGCTTGTTTGAGCTTTGTGATTTGCTTATTAAGCACAGAATTCGGCATTTTTATTAAAGCAATGATAAGCTGTACAAGATGTTGTCTGCACCGTTCTATGAAAATAGTTAATATTGTTGTGAACCTCTGTGGGATTGGGATGATTATTTACTCACTTTGGCTCCTCAAAAAGTGGTTTGAAGGTGTGGTTGAATTAGGCTCTTCTGTCCCTCTTCCTAGACCATGGTATGTCTCGCCGATTTCATCTCTCTCTCTCTCCCCCCTCTCTTGCTATGTACTGTTGCCTTCATTATAATTATATATATTACACATTACATGATGGCACATTTGATTATTTTGATTTTTTGCTTTTATTGACACAATTTTCAATTTTCATTTGGCCTTGAAGATTAAGATTTCTGAACCTTTGACCTCCTGTTTGAACAGGTTCATCTTCACTTGTTTGGGTGTCGGTATGGTTGTCTGTCTAAGCACGCTTACTGGCCATATGGTCTATAACTGCATGAGCAATCATTCTCTTGCTATAGTATCCTTTTCGTGATCTCTGTTTAGTATTGTTTCTTAAATTATTATTTATCATAATTAAAATAGGATTGCTTGTCAACACAGAAAAAGTATATGTATATATCTTTTTAATGGTAATTTTGTGCAATAATCTGGTGAATTTCAACAAGCAAACCATACCCACAAGAAAATCATGGTGATTTTGGCCACTTGATCCCTTAAACTTGATTATAAAATAGTTTGTGAGGCATTGTCCTTTAAAATTTTTAAATAATTATAATTTTAAAAATTATTTATTCGTCAAATTTATATTGTATTCTGTCTTGAAATATAAATTTTTGATTTCACAAATTTGATATCTAAAAATTATTTTTCTCATGCCCTTTTTTGGGAGAAGACTACCATGGTTAAAACTTGAAGTTTTTCTTCAAGCACTCAAAGTATCAGCAGTTTGACCTTAAATAAATTTTTTCAGTATATTCTCTCCATATGCGCTCTCCTTTCTCTCCAAGTTGCTGTAATTGTGACTATCTGCTTCAAGATGGACTGGGCTTCGGTATGTTACTCAATTCTTTCACTATTCTCACCCATCTGTCTCTGCTTTTTTTAAATTGATCAAAGGGTTCAGAAGAAAAACATGTCAATGGAAGAAGAAGATGAAGAGGAGGAGGAGGAGAAGGAGGAAAAACAGTCCAATACATAACTTTTAGGTGCATGTCTTTCAAAAGAAAAAAAAAAAGAGTGGATTAATATAATTTCCTTTCATAATTTAAAAATTCACTACAAGTATAATGCCCTTTACGAATGGAGAAGAAAAGGAGAGGAGGATTGTGGGGGTTTGAATTTTTACTACGGGTGAGAGGCCCTTTTATACTTTGAACCCTGGATCTTACTGTCCACTTGGGGACATTTAATGCCCTTTATAAAATGGGAAGAAGATGGTGAAAGCTTAAACTTTTTTCATTATTGATGAAAGATAAGCTCCTTTGTATTACTGAATTAAGAAACTCGTAATTTTTTTTATTTAAATTATCATATTAAATTGAGATCTCGATATGAAATATTAACGTTGGTGGATAGATTCTTAAATAATTGATGACAAAGATAGGCCTGCAAACATCCATAAATATAATATTATACATAGATAAGTCGTTTGAGATATCAAGATCATCATTTGTTGGCTTCACTTCGTCAAATCCGTTTTATTTTAATTTTTTTTGAAAAATGTTATCATTTATGATAAAAGTGATTTTAATTTCCTCGTGCTAAAATAGTTTCGAGATTTTATTTTATTTTATTTATGACTTGACTTTGAGAACATAGAAGTAAGCAAGGGAATGTCCCATTTGTTTTTGCTAATGCTACCCCCTAGGCCTTACTATCTTTAATCATCTAATCTATTTTTGCTTAAGCAATAATTTTGGATTTTCTCTTAATTGTTACAGGAAATTGACAAGTATATCGATGATAAACATAAATATTTTGAGAGATTCATAATTTTTCATTTGATGGTGTGTCGTTACATAATGGTCTTGGTGATTGTTGCTCAGGTAATAATTTTTCCTAATTTTTAACTTATTATTATTAAATTTGATTTTCTTGAAGAATAACTGATGCATGCTAGTGTTTCAAATCATTTTATAAGGCCAACGTTGTATTGCTGGCTGCTATCCTATGGTTCGTTGGAACAGAGCCAAGGATTCATTGTCGCACTTTGGACCCTCCAAGCCTTAGATACTCGTTCTTGATTGGACCCGATTCGCCATTGCAGGAATCTGATCCGCCCGGAAACAAGTACAGATTTGGTTGGAAGATATTTTCACAGTCACAGTGTTGATAAAATGTTGATTCTTCTCACAATCTTTCATTCTTCTCCAAATTTTCAATTAAAATGTTGATTCTTTGGAGAGATCTTAAATGTGGTCTATAAGCTGCATGCTTGGTTATTTTGTGGAGGCAGCAGAAGATGCTTTGTCTTAAAAAGGGTCAAATATATAAAAAAGAATATATATATTTGTATGTATGTATGTATGTATGCTGTCCACCAAGAGAATAATGCCCTTTAGAAGAGAGAGAAAGGGGTTGCCAGAGTTTGAACTAAGCTTCTTGACTAATATAAGATTATTTATGTATGATTTTAAGGTTGTCGGTCAAATGACTATGTATGAAAGATCATAAGAATTTGTTGGGAATATATGTAAACACATGAATTCTATTTATGATAAAAAAAATCTTATTTAATTTTACTATTTAGACTCGATAACACTAAATGCGAATAAAAGTTAGGATATGAATTACCACCTTTTCAGTATTTACTTGGTTGGTAATCTAGTTCATGTCCTTTCTACAACTATTAGCTCACCAACCAAATGATTCTGCTTTTAAGGATTTGAATTCACAAGATGCATAATGAGAGTTCCAAATACTAAATATACCATAAAAAAAAAAGAAGTCCTTTGTATTCAAGTGTAAAAAAAAAAAAGACAATCAACAAACAAAGCCCGTGAAATCCCAGCAAATGAGCAAAAATCTACCCACAGATTATTCAAATCTTCTCTTTCAAAGTTAGAGAAGAAATCTTTCCCATCCGTAGGGAGACAGCATTATGATGCATGAAGGGGATATTATTTTCTATGAGGCAACGCAAGTGAGCTAGTTCAATTTGGAGGCGAAGAGAGATATAATAGACATAGAGCTCTTCTTCTGTGGTTGGTGAGCTTTGCACCAATCACTTGCTTAAGTTTCCTAAACAAGGGTCATGACCTCCTTGGGACGGCCTTTGGAGTTCTACTAGAGAAACAATCTGAAGTGCTGTTTGAGGTCTTGATCTCAGGATCCTGAACAATGATGTGGCTGCGCATGTCTTAGTTGTTTCAATGGGCTAAACACTGCTGTTTTGGCAGACTGCATTGCAGGCTTCGTGTGGATAAGATGTCCTCACCCCAATGTTTATTTGAGACTGCACCCAATTGATGGTATATTTTGAAGTTTATTGGAAGATTGGGCGCAGCTTGTCAAGGCAAGATATCCACAAATCCTTCCCCTTTTTTCCCGCTCCTTGACATGGAGTCACAAGAATCGTATAAGTATATATGTTTACAAAGTTTTAAACACTGAATTTAAAAAAAATATATTTAAAAAAAAATTTAACATTCAGGTATCCGTACAAATACTACTTAGTAATATGCTTGGGTCAGAAGTCTAGTTCCATATACATCGGCCTAAATTTAAATTATAAAAATTATTTTTAGACAAATATATTATTTTTATTCTATTATAATTGTGAATATAGTTATTTAATATTTTTTTCGTCTTTAAGGTCACAAATTAAGACACTAAAATGAGAAGCATTTTGTCTTCTTGCGCGTCCAAATCTACCTCTTTTCTTTTTAGACAATCACCTGCACTTCATACCGGAATATCCTTCTACCCCAATTCACCAATAGCACAACGACACGTCATGATCACGAAATATTACTTTTTACTGCCCGTCGTTTGGAATTAAGAGTCCGGCGGACTTTCCAAACCCTAAAATTAAAATTACGCCTGAAAGCCTCTTTTTCTCCTTCTTCTAAAACCCTTGCCCCTTTCTCTCTCTCTCTCTCTAGAATTCCAACAATGGCGCCCTTGAACGACGAAACAGCGAAGAACGTACTTCGCCAGGTTACCATCTCTCTCTCTCTCTCTCTCTCTTCCTGTTGTTAAAGAATCTACTTCTGAATCAAACTTTTTCTTTGCAGGTCGAGTTCTATTTCAGCGACAGTAATCTTCCTAGAGACAAATTTCTCAAAGAAACCATTGCTGGGAGCGAAGATGGATGTATCCTTTCCCCCAACTCTCTCTCACCCTCTCCCTCTCTCTGGTTTAACTTAACCTGAATTTCAGTGGTTAGTTTGGCGCTGATATGTTCGTTCAAGAAGATGAAAGGTTATCTTGGATTAGGAGACCTGAAAGCACAGGAGATTGGTGAAGTTACATTGAATGCTGTTGCTGAAGTTCTTAAGAAATCTACGTCTCTTAAGCTTTCCGAAGACGGTGAGATTTGTGTTTAATTACTAAATGTCAATGTCCTGTGATAATGGCTCTGTTTGCTTAGAGATTTTGTGTCAATGATTTTCTTTAGGGAAGAAGATTGGGAGGGCAACTGAGCTTTTGAAGCCAGAAGAGGTTATAGAGCAGTTGGACGTTAGGACGATTGCTGCCTCGCCTTTTGAGCACAACGTGAAGCTCGAAGATGTGGAGTCTTTCTTTGGCCAATATGCGAAGGTATTCGCGAACTACCTATTTTTATTTTCTTTCCATATGTACCATTCACTAGAGAATTGGAATAAAAAAAAAATTCCAGGGCGAGAGCTTTCTAGAATTGTGTCGTCAATTCAATAATGTGGTTTAGTATTACGTTATTATGATTAATTAATTAAAACGTATGCTTCCAAATCCCACGTTAGCTAGTAAGAGATACACCTCAGGCAAGGTCTAAGGTTTGATTCTTGGTAATTGCACTAGTGAGATTTTGAGACCATTGACACAAGGTTTGCCTAGTGCACGTAGTTTATGGGCTATTGCCTGGTGGGATTCACTCTCAGCACCCAAATGAGTAGCGGCTTTTACTTGTCATCTGAAAAGTAGTGGGTGAAGTCCTTAATGTTAAAAGAAACATAATTAGCATGTATGCACACAGACACATATAGTATTGCAGAGGGCAGTAAGAATCAAATGGTCATCCTTATATTGTTGTTGTCATTCATATTTTATCCTCTCTAGAGCAAGGTAATCTCAAACCATGCTGCATGATCATCTTACTCATGATGGTAGATTGGTAGGCACTCTTTGGGGTTTTCCTCGTATTTGATTTGATTTAATCAGCGATTTTCCCATTTGGGTCTAGCTGAGAATTTATTTCTTCAATTCTCCTAGGCAACTGCAGGGGACGAAGTATGAGAAACTATGTTTCACAAGAATAGTCAATATTCAAGTGCGTGCTCAGCTTAGATGGTAAAAGTAGCAAAAAGGCGAATTTCATAAAATTACTGAATGTCATGGAACAAAGTGCAATGCCTAAGTTTACAAATGAGTGGTCTTAATTTCAAATTTATAAAATTTGCTACTGTAATGTGGACATTTTTATCAAATTTGCTATTTCTGTGACTATGATTTCTTCCTATCCTGGTAGTTTCATGCTTTTCTTTTCTTTCTTCTTTTCAGGTAAATAGTGTTAGGCTACCTCGTCATGTTGCTGATAAAAGAGTATTTTGTGGCACTGCTCTCATCGAGTTCTCAGCAGAGGAAGATGTTGAAAAGGTTATGAAGCAGAAATTGATCTATGCTGGTGCCGAGCTTGAATTGAAACCAAAGTAAGTGATACTTGTCGTGGATTTAATGTCATATTACAAATTTTTCCCCATTTTTAACATTTTGCCTGTCATGGCTGGAATTGGCATTGAATCATAAGCTTAATGCGCATTTTCATCCCTTATTTTCTTCTGTGATTCCTTTAATATCTTTAGGCTGAGTAACCCTTGCAGTTTGACTGTTTGGTGTCATTTGTGCTGATTTTTCTCTTCAAACTAACTCAATCTCTTCCAATCAAATGTGAATATCTCATATATAATATTGAAGGTTTATGGTTAACGTTCCCACCAATTATATTGGTATGGTAGTTCCAAATGGATCAATCCACCATAAAATAAATTAGCTACAGTACTTGAAGGACCTCATCTGTGAGCTCCGTTTTAATCATACTTTTTAGAAACAAATTCTTTTGCTAATTCTCTGGTGGTCTAAGGTTATCATAAAGATGTGGTGTATGGTGATGCGGTCCTACCTGTGGTTTTTGATTATTAATAATATAGTTGCTGCTTGTCAAAACAATTTAAAAGTTAGGTGGTTCTCCCAATTAGGAGGGTGCTTGGGAAATTTTTGGCAGAAGGTAATAGTTGGGTTCTTATAGTGGTCTATTATATTGAGAGGCTTCTACCATGGTTATTGCAAGTATCAGTTAATTGCTTTGTGCCGTGAAAAATAACTTCAGTTGTAAATTATTCTATTTGGAGAAGCTTTGGTGTTTGCATTGAGTTTGATCCCTTGCTCATTTGTTTTATTATTCTATTTTAGACCTTATTGGTTCAGAATCCATCCTCAGAGAGAGAGATGTGTAAATGGTTCGTGCGCTAACTTATTATGGCAAACTACAGGAAAGATTTTGATGAAGAAAGAGCCAAAAAGATTGAGGAGTTTGAGAATTCTCTTAACAACAAGAATGGTTCAAATGCAGAAGCAAAGTGAGTAATTTTCTTTATTATTTGATTGTCCATGAGTATTCTATGTGGCCTAGTAATTTGATTTGTACATGTTGGTTATAGGTATCCCAAGGGCTTAGTTGTTGCATTTACACTGAAGAGCACATCAGCCAAAAAGTCTGCAGAACAAAATGGTGCACATGAAGCAGCAAATGATGATGGAACTGCTTGTGTTACCGAAAAGGCTGTAGAACCCACTGAAGATGCTGCAGAAGTGTCTAAAGAGAAGTCATTGAATAATGGTAATAATGGTGAAACCGCGAGTACTAAAGGAGAAAATGATGTTGTTGACAGTCAAAATGGTTCGGAGACCGATGCAAAGGGAACAGAAGATGCAGAGAAGCCCTCTGACAGTTCAGCTGAGAAAAGTGGTGAGGAAGAAGAGAAAAGAGCTGAACAAAAATCAAAAGTTGATTCCTACAAAGATAACAAGGATGTCGTTTTGCGTGAGGATCTCAAGGGTGTGTTTGAAAATTTTGGAACTGTTAAGGTATTGCAACTATCATGCTTTGCGCTGGAAACATATTTTGGACTTGGAATTGAGCCTATATTTTGTTCTCTCCTAAATTCAACTGCCACTTCTACATCCTTTTTTCCCCGTCATTTCTTTATTCATTCTAGAATCTGCTTCCAGTTTCATTTGAGTGCCCTGTTTCAGTTTTAGCTCCCATATGTAACTGCCAAATCATCTCCAAATTACAGGTTCACTTAAATACCTCAAGGGGCATCTTATTTTCGTGCCAGTGTACGAATTCTTCATACATTCTTTCTAAACAATGGTCATGATATCTCCAAGTTACAATAGGCTTACCATTACCTATGAGCATCTCATTTTTCAACCAGTATGATACTCTTGCAAGCACCTTTGATGATGATGTTTCCTCAATCTGTCTTTCTCTTTTTACTTTTCCATTTCACTGAATTGTATCTATGCCTCTTTCATCGGTATCATCTCTCCTAATTTATCAATAGATACCACCTCTAGTCTTTAATGTGCTTGGTGTGGTCGCCTGGTGCATCTCCTTTTTTTTTTTTTGGCTTCATCACGGTACCTGTGAAGATGCCATATTTACTGATACATCTTTTCTCATCATTTGTAGTATATTGATTTCAAGATGGGTGAAGAATCAGGATACATCCGATTTGAAGAAGCAGAAGCAGCACAGAAGGCTCGTGCTGCCGCCGTGCTTGCCGAAGTAGGAGGCTTGACTGTGAAAAATTACATGGCTACGTTAGAACCTGTAACTGGTATGCAGAAACTTTAACCATCCATTTGATTCAGTACTTGAATTTGGATATTATTTTATTTGTATGTTGTTCAGAAAGTGGCTTTATTGGTGTTAAGCAAGCACGGTAGAGTAGGAATGTATGTTCCCATCATGAATTCAAGTTGATGAATTGTAATTGTACATTGTAAACTGTTAAGGTTAAGATAAGACAACAAAATGCAGTGCCAAATGATTTATGTATACTACAATGTTGTGATTTCAGGTGAGGCTGAAAGGTTGTACTGGTCAAACCTCCGATGCAATCAAGATAGATGGAAGGAGAATCATAAGACCAACCGTGGAGGAAGGTGAGTATACCTTTTCTTCTTTCTCTTCTTAGCTTATTTTTTGTGGTTTATATATTTATATACGCACATATATATCTCTTTGATTAAGTATCGATGTGCCATTGTTGTGAGTGTTTATTCATTATGCAGGGGAGGAAAATTCAACAGAGGGGGAAAACATCCTCGGTCCCGTGACAACAATTCTCACGGTCGACCAGACAAAGTGCGGAGAGTTTGAGCAGCTTGAGATCCTCCTCATCAATTTTGCGATTTTGTGATAGTTTTTCAACGATATCTCCTACAATTACTGTGATCATCTGTGCTCCATAATGCACAGTACTTTGGTGCTTAGCACTTTTAAGTTTTTACCCTCTTTCACATCTATTTAAATCTCAAAGCCTAATTACAGTTTGCATCTTTAGTAGTTTAAATTGCAATACTCTTTTTTCTAATGTCCTTAATTACACTTTGCATCCTTCACTTAGAATAAAATAATATGTTGCACATTTTACATTAAAATTTTAGTTAAATTGTTGTCAAATTCTAAAATTACCTTTGTTAAATCCTTTTTCTCAAAAAATATAATTTGAGATTTTATTATTATTATTATTTGATTGTTTTTCTCCCTTTCTGGGAACGTGGTGGTAAATGAAGCTTTTACATTACAACTATGGTAGAGTAAATTGGAGTAAAAAAGTTTTGTTAACCTTGTAATTTGACAAGGATATAATGGTAAGTATCTTTCAAATGATTACAAAGGGAATAACCTGATCCTGTGAACCAATAATGAAAAGAATAAAGAAAAACAATGGGGAGAAAAAAAAATGGAAAAAACCCAAGTAAGAATGGAGAGAGAAGATTACAAATGAATGAACATGACGGATATGCGTATGAGTTTTGTTAAACGGCAGCTTCAAGTCTTAGGCCAAGGAAACTGCAATTGCCAAATGCCAAACCTGTTCACCTTATCAAATAGGAAGAGGGACTGACTGATGATGTTGATGACGATTTCTGTGTTGCTACTTGCTTCTCTGGTGTTGCACATTCACTAAAATCAAGGACACGATGCTCTGGCTGCAAAGGTTGGAAACCGATTAGCAAGCATCATGAAATGGCCTTTGGTTTCTAATTGCTCTGGACAGATGTAAGCCTCAATTTAGTTGTCTAAAACTAAGTTACTGGCACCAATAGACCATTGGACTTTTGAAAAAGGTCTTGGATTTCTTAACAAAATATTCGGATTCAATATTTAGGAATGAAAAAAAAAAAAAAAACTATATTGACAAAACTCTTCCTGAAAAGAGGTGAAAAGAGGTGAAAAGAGGTCCAACAGTTACTCAAACCGGATTAATTGGAGTATGATTCTGGATATCGATTAATGGACGCCATTCTATGGCAAAGGAAAAAAAAAAGTTACAGGCACGTGAAAACAGCCATTTTAAGGTCAGCTTCACGTCATAATGCCTGGTAGTGTAACAATCTTAAGAAGGAAAGAAATTATGCTCCTCGCAGAGAATGAATGAACTAAAATCCTATCCTGCAACTAACAGGAACCGAACAAAAGATGATTCAGCCCATTCAGGCGTCTAGATACTCTTATGGCTATTTAGAATTTGGAATCCTGAAGAAATTGGTGCACAGCCTAACTCGGCGACCTAGAGAGATGCATATATGCACAACTAGTGGAAGGAGGTGCTCTTATTTACAAACTTCACACAACTCTAGGGGGAAAAATCTCCTGATTCCATTTCTTTGTTCTGATTAATCAACTGGAAATATGGATGATCAATCACTAACTATCATTGGCGACACCAGCCACTGAACCAACACCTGCTTCACTCTAAAGCAATGGATCGCAGTAAAAGGAGAGAAACTACTATGCTAGAGCATAGAGGCATTCAGTAACTACTATTAGCAGAGCCCTAGAAGTTTGAGGTGGAAGGGGAAAAAAATGCAGAAACTGGGAAGATGACTCGAGACCATTAAACAGAAGCGATCACTTCACTTACCAATGCCGCATGACGACTATCTTGATAGTTATTCTCCTCTAGGTTTCGGTTGGCCAGCCTTTCCTTTAGTATGGTATCAGGGCTTTCAGCTCCCAATATCTCCCGCGCATCAGCTAAAACACCTGCAGTGTGCTCACTTAACTGCTTCATCAACCCAATAGCATCATAGCTTCCATTTCCTGGGCTCATAAGGAACCCTATGTCCTGAAGAAAAAGACTAAGGATTAAAGAAGCAAGAAGGCAAAAACAAAATTGTCCCAAAGAATAAATGACTTGAAATACCTCAATTGTTATATCTGTGTCAATTTTGGGTCCAGGCACAAAAGAACGGAAAAACCAAGGAGATTTCCATGCTGAAGGAGATTCGATTCCCCTTCTGAAAGGAGTTTCACCAAGTCTAGAGCCAATATACATCATGCCACAAAATTAATTTAGAACTTTGAACACTATGTATGTCTAAAATTTCATTGAGCATAAAATAAGAAATTAATCTTACATGTTTAAATGACTGGCACCAGGATTGAACCCAACACTTTTAACGCAAGGCTCTTTCGGAGTAGATGAAGAAACAATCTGTGCTGGTGTAATTGAACCAAGATAACTTTCATGCTTTGCATAACCGGCTGGCGAGACCAAAACGGACAAATTTGGACTTCTGGACGAAGAAGGGTTGCCCTTTGCATCATGTAAACCTCTAGAAACCTGACCTCCTGCTGCTTCAGCATTAGCATTCAATAGCCCACAAGTATCGTGTACAAATTGACCAGGAGAGAAATATTCCAGATCATTCAAATTGTGTTCAGTAAGGACCTCAGGTGATTGCAGTATCTGATCAAATTTCATATAGATCATTGCCAGAATTAGGCCAATATAAAACAAAATCCAAAATTTCGAAGATTCAAGCTCATGTGAAGAAAAGTTCTGATATTTGTGCATATGATAGAAGACAAAGAATATATGTTCACTTGACAAGCCAATTATGTGAAGAATGACATTTGTAAATGATCTATGCAAAAAGGTTTTCCTAAATTTCCAGGTCAAGGGAATTTTTAGACTAAAGAAATGTGGCAGCATAAAAATATAGCAATTTGAAGCCTCCAGGATGAAGCACAATAGTTTAGAATGAGGCCACAAGAATAAGTCCACACCACCACTACATGGAATACAACCCTTTTTATCTTCCAAATCAAGTAATACTAAAGGGAAACTAGGATGGAGAAGATGAAAATTAGAAGATGAGATCTCACAATGTGGTCAGCAGCATCAGCTTCAACACCAGTGCAACAAATATCTCCTGCTTTTATTTTGTCTTCAGATTTATCAGAAGGAAACTCTTTCACAGGAATATTCTTCTCTAGTGACATGGCACCGACTTTATTCTCTTGTTGACCCTCTGCAGAAGTATAATCTACATTTTCTTTATCTTCCTTGCAGCCACTAAAGTTTGTTGTCTGAGATGGAGATGATAAAGATGCTTTACCAGTAGTTGCCTCATTAAAGATGACATCAACACAAGAAAATTCATTGCTCAAACTGGATGTGTAGAAGTATCGGTCACCCTTCCGAGTTTCAACCTTCCTTTCATTTCTTTTTGCTGAAAAAGGAGACACTGCATCATGATGTCGTTTCTTCAAAATGGAAGGTGTACAAATAAAACTTTTGGCAGCTGTTCTATTTCTAATATCAGGACTGCAATCCCTGGTTGGTGAGTCCAATAGACTGAATGGATTGAGGCCATTCACAGAAGTTATTAGCAGTTGGCGAATCCCAAGCGGACTAAATTCTTGTTTCTTGCTCGGAGATTGAATAAGATCACAGCTCAGAAAAGGAATATCCAAAATTGGAAAACAAGGGGGCTCATAAAATAGAGCCCCTGTCTCCTGTTGCTCATTCTGTAGTAATGAACTATCCACTGCAGATGGAAGAGTTGGCCTGGTATTTGTTAATTCAGAATTAAACGGATCCACAGGCACTAATTTTGGAGCTTGGTTTGCTTGATCATATTGTTCTTGCACGCCTTGATCATCCTCCCCAGTAGAAGGATAGATAAATCTGTTACTAGAAGTTGTAACAAGCTCATGTTCTTGAGTTCCAAGCAAGGCACCATCCAGTTGACCAAGTTCTTCAGCATGATGAAATGGAGGATGAAAAGTTTGATCACATGAAGTTCTAAGCACATCAGAATCCAAAGGGTTATATGACTCTGAATCATAACCATTGGAGCTCTCAGATATCTGAAAGGTTGGTGATTGGCATAACAGTGGAGCTGAGCATCCCTTAACATCATCTGAACATTTTGTACGATTTCCATTGGGAAAGCATTCTTCCTTTTTACCTTCTGCGAAGATCCCACAGTGACTGCCCTGGGATGATAGATGTTCAGGATTAGTGCCCTGTTGAGCATAGGACAAATCGTTTATTTTGCTGGGACCACTGACTTGTCCTGGTAGCTCTGGTATTATCTGTCGTTGTCCCGCTGATGAAATACCAGGTGCCTTAGATGACCATATTTCACAATCCTCATATTCCAGATTCCTATTGTCATTTGAAAAATTTTGCTCAAGCAACATGGATGATGCTATAGACCCATGAGGCAGTTCATTTATGGCTAAATCAACATCTTCAACAGATGCATAATATTGCTCAGAGCAGGATGCAGGACTAGATACATACATCCCTGCTTGACCAGATTCTTTAATTATTTGAAGTTCCCTTGTATGATGACTAGCATTCATCATGCTACTTCTCAATCGAGAGCAACAAACAACGAAAGAACCTTGAGAATAATCCGAAATTTCCTCAGGTTGCGCCTTTCCTTTTTTACAACTTTCGTCTACATTGCTCTGCTGTAGCCTTGAGCAAGCTGTGGGCATGGATGGGTCTTGATAGCCAGCTTCAGGTGGGACTGGGAACTGCAAGAGCATACCTGATGTCAAATAAGAGTTCAGTTTCCTCTTAACGGAGCTGTTCCAGTGATTCTTAATGGCATTATCTGTCCTGATGTCACAAAATAAATATTCAAAAATCAGGTTGGTCACGCACATTCAAGTAGTAATGAAGCTACCCAGCAACCCAAAAAACAAAAATATAGCAATGCAACTGAAGTCTCTAATTTCGAGCTGGGAGATGAGGGATAGATCATTACTTTCTTTTTCCATTTAGTTGAAATATTTACCTTCCTGGCAAGAATTTCGATAATTCTGCCCATTTGTTTCCATATATTTGGTGAGCATGAATTAGGGCCAACTCCTCCTCTACGGTCCATGCCTCCTTGTTTATTGCAGGATTGAGATGGTTGTGCCACCTAAACGATAAGCAGAAAAAAAATCATCCATCTATTAAATATCCTTACAGCTTCCTATAACCAAAAAAAAAAGGTTACTATCAATTTGTGTTCTTCCATTACAAATATAACCATAGATTGTATCTGTTGATTGCTATATATCATCCTATGGCAAGAAAACAGAAAACATGGCGTGAATGAAGGATAGAGATAAAATACTTTTTCATGTCCTGATGTGCAACCAATTTTAGAAATCCTTCAGATATTAAGTAAAATAAGAAACTTATAAATATGGCCAAAAATCTATTATGTTTTTAACTGTGGCGTGAAGTGCAAAATCAAGTGATAGATTAAATAGCACAAATACTTATAAATGGTAGCAAGATCCGTATCAACCATCAACACAACTTGGATTCTCCATGATCTGAACCGAGACAAAATTTGTAAGTTAAAAAGAACAAAAACAATGTAAGAAGATTTTAGATGTACATCTGGTAAATCTTTTATATTTCAAATGCTGTAGGCAACACTTCTGACACAATGTGAATTGCTTTAGCAACAACAACAACAACAACAAACTAAGCCTTAATCCCAATAAGTTGGGGTTGGCCAATACATAGACAACCCCTTTTGGGGGGTGTGGAGGTGGATGAAATGTAAGATGCATCACAATTCTACCCCGTGGACACCCTTAGATTTGACATTTTCTTCAGCTCTTGTCCAACAATCAAATATTCATTTACTAGGGGACCCTTTGTTTCACAAAAGAAAATGTTTGTATAACAATATATTCTAATTTTTAAAGCCTAAAATTCTCTTCGTTTGAACTTATTTCATGAAATATGTAAAAGTAAAATATTAAAGTAAAAAATGCAAACAAAGTTTGGGTGTTCCTGGGTCAAACACCTTGTGTTTATAATTTTCAGGCTTCAGTTGTACTCTAATTTCAGCGCTTTACATAAATGCTTATTTTTGGCAATGATTTACTTCCATCCTTGCATTGATTTTTTTCATACATGCAGAGGGAGGTGATGCAATACAAATCTGTGGCAAATGTGAAGGGGCCATCTTTTCCATAATATGTAAAGAAGATTGTACAGGAAACTTCTGCTCTTGATGGAAACATTATACATTGCTCCATTTCATGTTTCAAGGTGTAATGTTCTTGTGATGCTTCAAAGGAGATGATCACATTTCCAGAGGAAGGAATGAACATGTCATAAAATCACATCCTAGACAAAGACTCCAATAACATTTCTAATATTTTGCCATCATATTTTGTGTGATGAGGTTGGGATCATATAAAGCTGATTCTTGATTGAGGCTCACATGATAATTAAATATGTTCTTTCCGGTAAAAAATAAAAGAAATCAAATTGATTCTGTAAGAATCAACTAAAAATCACTCCTCCTAACTTCAAGGGAATAGCTCCATGACCAGATAAATAAAGTAGTGGACACTGAGAAAGAAATCACATGTCCATCCTAGCTCAGAGAAAAAGCATTCAACCGCCATGAGGCACTAACAAATGTGCTGATGTTAAGGACCTGCAGTGGGGTGGCACTGTCGGAATTCCTTGTTTTTCTTCCTCCTTTTGCACCAAACTCAATCAGTCAATGCATCATGGAACTTGCTCCTCACTTCTACCTGTAATAACCTACCAGACATCCTAGAGTTCGTCACTCCAACAATTATACTAGGACGTCAAAAGCCATAAGAGGACTATTCTTAGATAAGTTAACCTCCTATATTAAAACTTGAACAAAGATATGAGAAATATAGACGGGATTATTTAAAGTGGAACTTTGAACCACCCCTACTTATAGGTTGCAGGCTTAATGCATTTGACCAGAATAAAAATGTGAAAGTAAATGTTATTATATGCTTCAAATAGGATAATCATTTTAGGCTGGATTACAGGATATTCTATATGAATTACTTAAGCAGTACAGTCTGATTCCATATTCTTACCTTGGAGACTAATATTCTCATAAATGATTTAACCAAAGACAATATTTGAAATTGTCATACTAGCATCCATTAATACCTTTCCCGACATTGCTTTCCAATACGTCCAGGTAAACATTGTGCAATAGTGGACCACTTTTTGGCCCCATATTTGTCCACCAACTTAACTATCATATCATCCTCCTGTCCACATATTTGGAAAGAACATTTGGTTAGCCAAATCAAAGTGATATTTGCAAAATAACAGATAGGGCACAAATAAGCAGGCTGCCAGAAAGTTCCAAATCGTCTGACCTCTTTTGTCCATGGACCTTTGACAAGTTCTGGATTCAAGACCTTCTGCCATCGGTGGAGGCACTGTACATCTGTCCGATCCTTAAAGCATTCAGCTGAAAACAGAAAGTTACCAAGATAAAGTGTGTAAAGTTAGTACATTCATGAAAACAAGAAAAGTTTAGCGTAGCTAATAAAAAATATGCAGCAATGTTTTTTAGAGAGAGAGAGAGAGAGAGGAAGGGGAACCTTGCAGCCTTAGTCCTGACTCCTGACTTATGCTCATTTCATTTCAAAGAATCATGGATGCATTAATAAAACTGAAGGTCAATATACCATAGAAATATACAATCTCAGTACATCTATAATTTCTTCTTAAAAGTCTAGTAACTGTAATGTTAGTTGGCAATTGGTCTCCTTGTAAGTAACACGTAATATTACATAATAAACTATATAGATGTACAAGTAAGGAGGTAATTGCAGAGTAATTTAGTTGCTGAACTTATTTTTGTTTCATGAACTGGTTCTGGGTCCTTGTGCATATACTTGCAAAGTGAACATCTACTCTTTAATTGACTAGCCAAAAAAGAAAAAAAAAAAAAAGGTGATCCACTCTTTAATTTGAAATGAATGACACACTATTCAGAAAGGAAAAACATCTAAATGATGTTAAATGTATTAAAAGTGAAACGAATAGTATACTTGTAAAGAATGAAAACATAAGAAAATGTTGGAGTGACTATTTTGATAATCTCTTTAATATTAAAAGTATAATAGATATAAGAAATATTGAGATACCCGTAAAAAAAGTTACTAGAAACTTTAAACTTAAGATTCATCCCCATGAAGTTAAGGAAGCCTTAAAGACGATGAAGAATAATAAATCCATAGAATTTGATGGCATTCCCATTGAAATATGGAAATGTTTAGGTGAATTTTGTATAGAGATGTTAACGGATCTTTTCAACAAAATTTGACAAACTAAGAGAATGCCCAAAACAAGGAGGGAGAGACACTTGTACCATTATATAAGAATAAAGAAGATATACAAGATTGCTCCAACTATAAAGAAATTAAATTTATGAGTCATACTATAAATCTATGGGAGAGAGTGATAGAGCATTGGTTGAAATTGGAAATAAGTGTGTTTCAAAATCAATTTGGATTTATACGAGAAAGATTTACCACGAAAGCGATCCACTTGTTAAGACATTTGATGAAAATATATAGAGTATAGAAGAAAAACTTACATATGGTATTTATTGAACTAGAAAAAGCATATGATAGGGTTACTAGAGATATATTGTGGTGAACACTGATAATATTTGGGTGAATTTGGTATAGTGATATTAACGGAGTTGTAACCAATGTAAGAAATTGCGGGGGTCTGACTGATAGTTTCTCAATTAATATTGACCTCTATCAAGATTCAACATTAAGTCATATCCTTTTACATTAGTGATAGATGAAATCACAAAAAGCATGCAAGATGAAATACGATAGTGTATACTTTTTGCAGATGATATAGTATTGATTGATGAAACTAGAGAGGGCATTAGTGCTAAATCAAAGTTATTGAGGGGCACATTGGAATCCAGAAGATTTAGATTGAACAGATCGAAAACTGAATATATGAGATGTAAGTTTAGCGACAATCATTAGGATAATGAGAAATGATTAGGTTAGAAGGAAAAATATACTGGAAAATAAACGCTTTAGATCTCTTGATTTTATCATTCGAAATGATAATAATATAGATGGAGATGTGAATTATAGGATTCAAGTGGATTAGATGACATGGAAAGGGTATCTGGAGTTCTTTGTGATCGTACGATACTGTTGCATTTGAAGGGAAAGTTCTATGGAGCTACAGTAAAACCTGCACTATTATATGACACTAAGTGTTAAGCTATTAAATAACAAGAAGAGCAGAAAATGCCGATAGCAAAAATGAAAATATTTAGGTGGATGTGTGGTAAAACTAAAAGAGATAGAATTAGAAACGAAGAAATTTGTAATAAATTATTAGTTAGTTTAATTGTGGATAAAATACGAAAGTGTCGTTTGAGATGGTTCTGGCATGTGCAAAGAAAACCCAAAGACACACCGATTAAGAAGATCGAGAACTTAAATATAGAGACTTAGTAAAATGTAAAGGTAAACCGTTGAAATTTTGGATGCAAGTTATCCGTAAAGACATAATATTTAAAGGTTTAGATGAGAAGATAGTCTTGGATAAGAATGAGTGGTATAGGAGAATTCGCATAAATTAAACCAACTCATTTTTTTTTTTAATATCTGTCTCTCAAACGGCCGACTTCAATTGTTAAGATTAATATTCAGTTTTTGTTGTTATTGTTTAATGACACGGTATTCAATAAAGAAGATTCTGGGTTAGAACCATATTTAAAATAGATTATCCTCTTCTAACTGTAACTAACTCTTCCATTATCACTTACTCTCATTAGTATCGCATTCAACTTACTCGTACAATGGCAAATATTTCAGTTTTAAAATCATATATAAATCTCATAGTATCAGTCCAATCAAAGAGAGCGAGCAGTCCAAGTCAAAGCTTGAACAACTAGTCAGTAAGGAAAAATTTAAAACTATCAAATCAGCTTTACCGAAACTGTTTTGGAACTATGCAACCATACCTGCAACTGTTGTTTCAAATATGAATGTAGCATCAATTCATGAATTTGATGAAATAGAACTCAAAGGTGTACCTATTTTCTTCCAGTTCTTTCCTTTGAAATGCTGAACTGCCTTGCTCAAAATCTCATCCTGAATACACAAAGAACTCCATTACATTCTTAATGTAATAGGAACATTATGTTCTTGTGAATATATGATAAATATAATTGAAATTGTATAGGAAGTGTGCCACAAAGATCAAGAAGCTTCTGTATTAGAACCTATACTGCCTTAAAAATAAATAATTTCCTCTTCCAGATAGATATACATTCTAAACTAGAGATAACCTTAGTAATTTAAATTCTCATGATTTTACTAATTTTACCTCTTCAGGGGTCCATTGTCCTTTTGTAGAGCGTCTAGCAGGGCCAGAAGTTCTCCTATGAAACCAAAGACTTGAATTATTTACACCAGACTTGATGTGATGATCATTCAACAAAAAAGTACTACTTGTTTTTATTTTATTGCTTATAATTTTGTGCATGTCTACCGTTTATGACTAAATGCATGTGCATACAAGAGAGAAACCGCTTACAGGCATACGTGTGTAAACATGAGAAAGAGAGAGACATAAAAATACGAAGTAATAGAAGGCTCAAAAAATAGAAAAATATATCTTCTAGATTTTCCTATCTAGAACAGTACAGACTTGCAACTATAATTTTGTTATAGCAAAAATACAGGTCCACTATCCTGGAAACACATGCAAAAAAGGTAAAGCAACCAACAAATGCACCGCATTTTTTAACAAAATTTTGTACGGCATCTATGTACAGAATAAAAATAAACACAATATCACAAATCCTTTCCTAAGGGGGACAATTTTAATCCAAGTATACCGCTGCGCACTAGATGGAAATTTCTGAGAAAGATCACTGATATCAGAAGTAGTAATTGTTGCATTACTGTCCGTGGCTCTGCCTTTCACCGATGAATCCACTGAACCCATTTTCATTTCCTTGTTTCTCTCTTTTCTCTCTTCTAGGTTCTGCAGATCATTGCTGTTCTCTATAACCAAGAAAGAAAGCTTCCTTTCCCTATCAAAAAATAACAGAAATATAAGAACAAATGGTATTGGCTAAACATGAAAAAATGAACAATTTATCTGGACAAATACGCTAATTTTCACCATCTGAAGATTGATAATTTGGAAGCTAATTCTAATATTGATACCCTACAAGGGAAACTTAATGAATCAATGAAAACCCTAGAGACAACCAATTCAGATGCCACAAATTTAAACCCAACAAGAGAAATTAAATGTACAATTTCTCTGAGAAATGCCCTAATTTGGCAATCTCAAGATACAGATATTCAATTTCAAATCTAATTCTAAATTTAACATCCCAAAAGGAAAAAAATGGTCCAATCAATGCAAACCCTAAAATCAAACAACTCAGATGTGATAAGCCGATTGGATCTGTCAAGATTACAAAATGGGAAATTGAAATCCTACAACCCATTAAAGTAAATTCCATATATCATATAATTCAAATTCAAACTACTGGATTAAAATTAACCAAAAAGAGAGACAGAGAGGAAATGAAAACCTCACCCGAGTGTGGCTTGGAGAAAGAAGGATAGGGATCGATGAGAGAGAAAATTGATAATCACGCAATTGATTCAGGGCATATTTCTATGCTTTGATCTGCAAAATTGCAGGTGAGAGAGAGAGAGAGAGAGAACGGGCAAGAGGAAGAGGGGGATTAATTTCAAACAGAGAAGGGGGCGGAAAAGCGATAGTTCAAACTCTGACGGTTCAGATGTGAAGTGTTTGGTGATCCCCTGAAATCCTTTGCCGTTGATTTATATTACTTTTTTTTTTGTCAATACCTGCCGATCTGCCCCCCTTTTTATATTTTTTTCCATCAACTATTTCAAATATATATATAATATTACAAAATTTTGGACCTTTCTCACTACAATCATTCAATTACCATCATAAAAAAATTAATATTTTACAAAAAATTAAATAACTTGACCACATGATCATATAGTATAATATAATATAACTCATATAATAATAATTTTAATTTTTTTATACAACAATAATCAAATCTTTATTCCAGGGATCGAGTGTACAGATCATTTTATATCATTGTATTTTTTAATTTTTTTATACAAAATATGAAAATTTTCAAAGGTAAAAAAAAAGTTAAAACTGATTATTTAATTAGTAAAATTACGTAAAATATTATTTATTTTCTACAAAATTTAAATTCATTTTATTAACATCATTGATTTATTGTGATTGTGGTTTAATATTTAGAAAAATTCCTAACCCATTTTTGTAAGAACTTAATTGTTCGGTAAATTACTATTTTTGGGTTTACTCTTTATTGTTCCTTAGGAGGGCAATTATCCCCGCATGGGCATGGGCATGGGCATGGGCGGGTACCCGCGGAGATCCGCCCATATTGTTTTTATTATGTAGATTTTCCACGTGTTTTTTATTATTATTATCATTATTTGTAGCAAGTGAGGGGGCAATTTCTCAAATTTATGAACCCCTAGGGGCTTTTTCTTAATTTTGAAACCATAGTGGCTATTTCCCAAAAAAAAAAAAAAAAAAAAAACCCACATGAGGCTTTGCCGGTATAAAATACAGGGGGCTACTTGCCAATGTTATAAAACACAAGGGGGTTACTTTTAATTTTCTCAATTTTATTTTATTTTTGAAAAAAAAACCATAATTTCATTACAAAATATAATTTGAATTTATTTCCAAAAGTTTTTCAGCTAAAAAGCCCCTTGCCATACCAATAGGCAACCATTTATGATCATATTGATAATAATTTAATTGCAAAGATTTCTTACAAATCTATTAATTGTATGAAAATATCTATTAATGTTAATTTATAGTGGGGGGGGGGGGATTTTTAAATTTGAATTCTCACGGGATTTCATTTATTGTATAGGGACAATGATGGTTAGGTCATACAAAAGAAGAAAAAAAATTCTTAATAAGCACTAAAATCAGATTTTTTCTTTTTTTTTTTTTTAATGGTTATGCGTAAATTTTTCAAGTCAATTTTGTCCATAAATGAAATGACTATTTAGTCCCTTGATTTTATCCCTTCTCCTCTCCATTTCAATCAATTTTTTATCTCTATTCTTTTTTTTATCCCTCTCGATCACCACTCTCTTCATTGATTAATATCTCTCTCTCTCAATTGATTCATGTTGCCCCCTTCTTCCCCCTTTCTCTATTTTCTCAAATAATTTTGTTTCTTATCGATTAATGCTCCTTCATTTTTTTTTTATCTTAATTAGAGTATCGTTCGATATATAAAAATTTTCTTTCGATTAAATCTGAACCGATCGTTATAGAATTCATTTTACTGGAACGAATCTTCTAACACTCGTTTTTTTTTATCGAATCGAATCCAAGTAAGACGAAGGGGTACAACACTATTTGTCAATTATGCCAACCAATGTTGTTTCAATTAATGCTCTATGCATCCGTTCTAAATAGAAAAATTGATTGATTAGAATTCTTTTTATTTTTTATTTTGGTTACAAATAGATTCTAAGAAATGTTAAGTCTCAGATATCACGCGAAAGAGCTCTATTGATCTTCGCAAGAAGCGATGGTAACTCACGAATACCGTGGGAAATTGTATGACCAAGACGAGTAAAAATATCTGCACGATTATTACGGGGGTAAATATCACCGAATGCACCCAAGCTTGCCTCATTATCTACCGGCAATCTTTAACCACACGATAGGCTAGATGCTGAAGGTCAACCCCTTTTGATAACGCCATTATTAGATCTTTCGAATTAACCTCAATTATCACCCGATAGATTTGCACCCTAGTCAAGAGCAATAAACCCCTCACGTTGGGTTGCTAGAAACCCCTCACGAACACCCAATAATTCTTTCACAAACGGATCTATCACTCCCAAATTACCGAAGAAACCCTGTATCCACGATCCAAACTCATCCCTAACAAGTCCCCCAGCACCCACCCGACCAGTATTCCGAATCACCGAATCGTCCGTGTTTAACTTAAAAAACCCGGTTGTTGGAGGGGACCATGAAACCCATCTTCCCAACCGTGCGGGTTCTCTTACCTTTCGCGCCCAAGCCTGTCATCCCTCTCGGACAAACCCAGCTGCCTGTACAGCAACCCCCTCTGGGGAGTAAGAAACCCCTTCAAAACCCCAGCTGCATCGCTCCTTCCAAATGGCCC
The DNA here is from genome assembly GCA_033439265.1 of Dillenia suffruticosa. Classification (NCBI taxonomy): domain Eukaryota; kingdom Viridiplantae; phylum Streptophyta; class Magnoliopsida; order Dilleniales; family Dilleniaceae; genus Dillenia; species Dillenia suffruticosa. The sequence continues at coordinate 11,324,193 of JAVTVX010000037.1, read as the reverse complement.
AAAGCATGTATACAAATATCATAGTCCAAGGACGATCCCTAAGCATGGCATGAGATTTACAATTCTTGATAAGCCAACACTTCTCCGGGAGAGGATCAAAAACCAGCTTGGCCAGGAAGGAGGAATTAAGCATCCGAAACCAACCTTGCAATCTCTGAAAAGATGGGTAATAGTTTCCGGGCAATCTTGGCACAAGGGGCGTGGGGATCGAGAGAAATTTGGAAAATATCAAGAATTATCGGGAGAGGATCAAATATCAAGATTGATTAGAATTTGGAAAAAAGTAAAACTGAATTATTTATTAAGAGAAAGAAATTGGAGAAAAGAAAAGAAAAAAGAGAGAGAGAGAATAGAGTGACAACAATGGATTAATCGAGAGAGAGCCATCAGAGAGAACATTCATAATATAATAATAAAAAGAACATTCATAAGTAAAATCACTCTATTTTAAATTTTTGGTCTAACTATCAAAAAATCTGATTTTGATGTCCATTAAAAAATTTGTACTCTTTTTGTGTGTGTGAATGATCATAATCCAATAATACATAATATTTCATTTACTGCTTTTGTCTGAATTTATTACATTTTCCAAAAAAAAAGGCTTTTATATATATTCCATCTATATACCTAAGTCTTTTGTTTTGGTCTACATTCAAAATGTATCCTAGTAGACAAGCAATAGACAAATAAGTCACTCCGCTTTTCCCTCGTCCTTTGAAAACGGGAGCGCACGCGCGCACACACAAGGAAACACATAAGCATAGCACCTTCGTAATCCATGTGGGTTGACTCAATTGGATGTGAAGTTAAATTACCTTTAAACATGATCGAGATTCGACTCCCGTTAGAAATATTAGACCCTCATATGTATGGAGCGTTCTCTGTTGAGAGACTCGTTCTTTAAAAAGAGCCACTGCAGCAGTCGATCAGGATTAGTTAGGACAAAATTCTGGATACCGAAAGATATCCAAGGCATGATACCAAAAAAAAACTACACGCAACACAAAATGTTACAAATAATCCAACCCCACTCCCACATGAAAAAGGAAAATGGTATAATACCACAAGGATGGTATAAGGTTCACAAGCTGTTTAATGAATATAGGGAATAATGGCTAAGCTCAGTCATGATACACTAGTGGGCTATGTTTGCTAGCATTACTGGAAGAAACTGGGCTGCACCTTCTTGATGACATAAGACTCATTAACAAGAAACCCTCATCAGAATTTAACAGAAATACACATTACAAATGTGTAAGTCGTGTCATTTTCTAAACTTTTTATGAACCCAACTCTTCTCTTTCCTCGTCTTTGTGTCCCCAATGGAGCATGTGACCCTTCACCATGTCCCTCAATGTTTGCTGCTTCCCAGCTGTAAAAATTGTGACTCCTCTCTAATGTAAGCTTAAGACATCCTAGAACACATTAAATGCAAGATTCATCAATGGATTGAACAAACTATTTGCATCACCATTAGCCTGGAACTATGGAGTGCAAAATGAAAAACCTATTTTTGTGTTTTGGATAGGCTGGTAAGATATGCATCTCTGGAACCAAGAAAATTTTCCAAGAAGGAATTATAGCAAACAGATACACGAGTCAATCATATCAACGCTGGAATTCAAATAAATTAGATGATTGACAAGGATGAAAGATCATACAAGCAGAGAGAGAAGAGTCTCATCACTTAGAAGAGAAATAAGAGCGGTACCAAGATCAGCAAATTGAAATTACAAATTTCCAAGCAACGGTCAGTTGGTCTAATGGGATGTGGTGTTAGATCCCTTAACTAGGGTCACAAGTTCGATTCGTCACTTGGACATGGAGCAGACTACGTCGGGAGAGTAGCTCACTTAAATGCGCAACTGCAAGTGCTAGACCGGATTAGTCGGAGCATGGCTCCGGATACCAGTTGTTATAGTACTAAAAAAAGAAATTACAAATTTCCAGTAGCATGAAGCACCTACTTGAGAGAGGATCAATGGATTCCATTTTTAACTGCAGGCCTCAGCAAGATGTTGACTCAACCATGTGGTCCGTGATCACTGGTTAGTCAAGGTTTAAAATTTTCAGGTAGTGCCCAGATTTTGGCTGTTTACAGAATTCGAATTACATTCTCCACCATTCCAATATAAAAAGCACTGTGAAAAGAAATTCGCTCCACATGTTCACAGACATATAGCACCATGGGAATTGTCGAGTTCCTGCAAACAAAATCAGACAATGGAATATAGTTATAGAAGTATTTAGCAATAGATGCTTATGTACATTTTCTTTGGTACTTACAATAGAAATTTGTGATTTTATAGGTTCAGTTCTGTCACATGAAGAGGGGGGGGGGGTGGAGCTGGAAAGAGTTACAGGTTACATTGTGGAATTAGGCAACACCAAACTTGGAAGCAAATGTTTTAAGATAAGAGTAATATATGTTAAAGTTCCCAACAGTAGTTTTAGAAAAACGAATCATACCTTGATAACTGCCCCCACGGCTTTTATTTCCAACAATAAGCTGATTGAACAACACTATTTTGCATGTAAATTTGTAAACAACACTATTTGCATGTTAAAGTTCACCGTAGCAAGATTCACAAGCTGGTTGAGCCACTGGCCTAGTACTAGGGAATGACAGATGCAACCTATTCTTGTCTTTTGGATACTATAGCAATATATGCATCTATACCAAGAAAGACAATTTCCCTATAAGAAATTATAGCATAAAAATGCGTGAGTCAATCATACCAACACTTTGGACCTTTTTTTTTTTTCTTTGATAGAAAACAAAATTTATATTAAAGGTAAGAAAGAATGTACAAGGACTCCAAAGGATAAGAAATCCTCTGGAGCAACAAAAATTAAAATATAAATAACGATCCAATTTCTATTCAACTCTTCTAAACTATAATCATTATAAATCCTAGAGGCTCAATTAGAAATCTTATCTCATATAAAAGAGGGATTAATTGTCTGATTTTTTGAATATTCTGACATTGTGTTCTCTCAAAATATACAAAGAAAGAGCCAAAAATGCATATTTTCAAAGTCTGTGAGTATCATTCAGCCCTCCAAAGCCCCTAAATTCCTGAGAAACAAATCAAGAAGCCTCTTAAGGGGACCAATCCAATCATTGTAACAAACAACAGGCAATTCCACATCTCCCAGTGATCTCTACTTTCACAACAGTTACAGCACATCAAACATACATCAAGGGAGATAGCTGTATAAGGTCTCCTCTTTTGGAGTACATTACACTGTGGACCAAATAAAATCCTAGACCCTGGCAAGAATCTAACCTTCGAAATAAAATTATTTAAATAAAAAAAGGTGCTAGGAAGACTAATAAGATGATGAAATAATGATTTGCAAGTAAAAACAGTTGAAATATTAAGACTCCAAATCCTAGTATCTGAAATGTTGTGAGAAGATTCATTTCCTATAGGAGGGAAATTAATGAAGAAAATTCTACAACTTTTCTTTCATTAAAATCTCTTAAAAAATGAAAGTTCTCAATGTCCCACCAAATTATAAAAATCCTTGATTAGAGTGGAATGACCGAGACAGCTTATAAAGATGAGGGGAGAGAATGGACAAAAGAACATTTCCAATCCATGGATACTCCAAAAAAAAGAACACAAGAAGAATCGCCCATTTTGAAAAACATAAGAAGAAGAAAAGTATAATATGAATGAGAGATGAATATCCAAGGACTCCAAAGAGAAACTCTTGCTCCAGCATTGGCATCTGATCTATTCTGATGGGGACCCTTCTTACTCTTTATAGCCTTGTGCTATAAAGCATTTAATTCTAAAGAACATTTTGGAATTTAAATGACAGAAATTAGATAATTGACAAGGATGAAAGATAAAACAAGCAGAGAGATAGAGAGTTTCAACACTCAGAAGATAAATAAGAGCTGTACCAAGATCAGAAAGTTGAAATCATATTTGTTGGCATGAAGTACCTACTTGAGAGAGGATCAATGGATGTCCTCTTTGACAGCAGGCTTCAGCAAGATGCTAACTCACCGTGTGGTCTGTGATGACTAGTTAGCAAGGTTTGGAATTTTCAGGTAGAGCCCAGGTTTTGGCTGTTTATAGAGCTCATATTACGTTCTCCACCATTCCAATATATAAAAATGCATTTTGAAAAGAAATTCACTCCACAAGTTCACAGACAAAGAGCATCATGGGAACTGTTGAGTTCCTGCAAACAATATCAGACAGCATCCATTTAGTTACAGAGGCATTTACTCATAGATGCATATTTACATTTTCTTGGGTACTCTCACACAATAGAAATTAATAAGGTTCAATTCTGTCACAGGAGGGGGGAACTGTAATGGTTACAGGTAACATTGTGGAATGAGGCAGCATATGCACCAACAATTTGTAACAACAAAATATGGTTACAGATCCAGACACCATGCAATTTCTTATTGGCAATTGGGGGGGGGGCTCAAAAACTTGATTTTGATCACATACAACGATTTCAAGTCATTCGGGATACCACGTGAACCAAAGAACTTGGCTTCCAACAATGACACAACAATGTTTGAAATAAGAGATTAAATTTCAGATCGAGAAAAGGAAAGGTATAAGTATTGGATGACAGATATCTTAGGTTATTTATGCACAAATATTATTTGTAAGAAGACGATGGTCTACAAAAGTTGCAAATAACCGGGAACCAAAAAGATGTCAGTAAGATTCTTCAGTAACTAAAGAAAAATGTGAAATGTATCTAGAGCCCCTTCAAAAGTCCATTACATGCATATGTTGACAAATTTGCAACAGCAATGACATGCTTGACACCAAGATATATGAGAAGTTAAATCAAGACTTTGCCTCTTCAGGAGAGCATTTTCCACTTGATGATCACCTTTGTGGGCCTCCTGACCTCCTATACATAAATCAAGAGTCACACATTGCTCAGCTACTGAAGTCGCATGCGCGTGTGCATGAACAGAGTCAGCGATCAGGAATTCCCAACTGCAAATGGCACACAATAATTCTTTCAAACAGTGAAATTGAGGTGGTAAGCAAGCACTAATTCGATTTTAATTTTATAGGAACCAGATCAGTATCACATAAAGGATCAACATTTGAGGTTCATCATGATGGCAAAATGATGGAGGATTTGTGTTCACCACCACATACAGGACCAAAATTATGGTTTCAATCATGATAGCAAGGGACATAAGAGCTCTGATGAGACCTTGCATTATGTTATTAGGGACTTTTGCAATATTCAGTATAAATTGGTTGGCAACTTGGGAGGGCTATTGATAATTTCTTGTTATATTTTATCACTTTGACCCGTAAAGAGGACCAGATGAGGTAATCCATAGAGTTGAATTTCTAAAGTCCATCAGTTATATAGAATCTAGCTAGAAAGGAATGGGAGAGAATTTGACATTATCTTAATTGGAATGGTATATAGGAGACCATTGACAACAAACTCATTATCCATTGATTATGTGGATGTGGCAAGTGCAGGGATTTGACTTCAACTTGGAAGAGTATATAAAGTATTTAAGGTGACTTCTTCACTTAAGAAGCAGCCAGAGAAAGCTTAACTGAAAATTGGCAAATGAGGGGGACCAAAAAAAGAAAAAGAAAAAAGAAAACAGAAAAGAAAGCAATTTTTGTGCAAGAGGGCACTGAGCTAATCAATAATCTACTCTAGCAGTGTAATTGGACAAGAAGTTTCCTTCCCCAGTCTATGTTGTTGGAAATATGGAGTGCAATCAATCTAACTGAAGGCCGAATAAAGTGCCCAAAGACTAGCCCAAAGGAAGCCAGGAACATAACCTAGAAAATGTCCTGGGTGTAGGTTGTGGCCCGATCTGGCCAGAACCCAGGCCCATAATGTTGCTGCTGTTCAGCCTTGTCTAAAGTCCAAGGAGAGTCCTTCATAAGGTCCAATGGAAGCTCAAAGAAGTCTAGAAAAGCCCCATAATCCAGCCCAATCTACTAAGGGCATTTTGGCAGAATTTATGATGGCTAGTTTTTTTTCCTCTCTACTGGCCAGTTTCCTAGTTTTTTGTTTCTACTGGTGGTGTTTTCTATAAATAGGACTCCCCTTTCCTTATTTTGTAAGCAAGAAAGAAGTTATCTCTTCTTGCATTGTTTGTTCTCAAGTCTTGGAAAATTTTCTTGTATTCAAATGTTCTTCGATTAATACATAGTCATTTGTTTGTTCGTTCAATCATTCTTGTGTTTTGATATAAAACTTTCAACATATGTTAGGAACTTTTGGACAGAGCTGCCAGATTAGTAAAGGAGAAATTGTGAGTTTAGAGGGGCACCCATTTCATGTATAGAGTTGAAAAGGATATTCTTTTTTTGGTTACACTAGGATTTGAACTCGAGATCACCGGATTAGGGGAGAAGGATTGTGACCACTAGGCTGTACCCTTGGGGACTAGAAAAGGATATTCTTTTGATCCATCTCACTGTTTCTTACTTGAAGTGAAGGGAATGTAATAAAAGAAACTTTAAGGGGACAATGCTAGTCTCTACCAATACAGATACCTTTTCTATAATGTTTCCTAGAGTAAAGAACTTATGTAAGTATAGCTCAGAGCAAATCCATGTCACTACAACATTTGGTAAAATTTGCACTCAGGTAGCATATTTATTGTCCTAATATTTGAAAGGCAACCAGCAATTTACCTGAATGGAGACTCTTGTTGAATCCAATTGACAGCATCTCCAAAACCAGTGCTTCTTGTTGGATTCCCCATGGCTTGCTCATGTAAAGAAGTTCCGAACACAATTTTGGCAAACAATTCTAAAGGACTATCAGTACTTCCTTCAAATTTTACATCATTCTTCTTTATCAAGCTTCCTCATCACAGGCTAATACCACAAGCTAAAGGAGTAAAGGCATAAAGGAAACAGTTAATGAGGAAAGCAGTTTAAAAAGCACCAGCAAGATTATCTTCAATTGGGGAAGCACGCACCAATGACCTTCTACACATGTTTCAGTAACATGAGAGAGAATAACCAAGGATCCATTAAAAAATGTCACAATGATATATAAACCTAACAAATTTGTAATCTGATTCAAATTGGAAAATTCGTATGGGTGCAATGACTTGTCGACCAAAGTTAACAAATGATCTGTAAGCATAGGACAAAACTGCAGTTTACACCCCCCCAAAAGAAAACCCTAAAATTGCAATCTAAGTTAAATTAGAAAATGCGACATTGCATGACTGACTTGTTGACCAAAATCATCAAAATAATCTATAAGCATGGAATTAAACCAGGATTTATCCCCCTCCCTCCTAAAACCATGAAGGATTTCACAGTTATCATTTATTCAATCATTTCAGATTCCGAGTCATTTAGACCTTGTATATATCATAGATCACCAATCTAAAGGCCTACAAAATTTTCGCAATCCATCACATCAAATATCCCTACAAATTTTGCAATTTAATTTAAAATAGAAAATGTCAAAAGGGAAGGAATGACTTATCAACCACAATGAATAAATGATCTACAAGCATGGAATGAAACCAAGGGCAAAAAACCCCAATAAAATTAAAACATCTACTACATCTTATAGTCCATTCAGTCGTTTCAGTCATGCAGACATTCAGTCCCAGTAAAAAGATCAAATTCATAATTGTGAATCCACTCAAAACTCATCCCCACAAAATAAAAAATAAAAAATTAATTAATTAAAAAAAAGAATCAAATCCACCCAAAAGTAATTCCTTTCATTTAAGCGAATCAAGAATTGATCAATGGAATTTCATGATTGTTCGTCATTGTAAATAAACTCATCCCCCCAAAAGTCATTCCTTTCATTTAAGCGAATCAAGAATTGATCAATGAAATTTCAAGATTGTTCGTCATTGTAAATAAACTCATTCAAGATTCAAACTGACGAAAACTCAATGATAAACATGAAACAAGAGAGTCTAATTTTAAAACCCCAGTGCAAAATTCAAATTTTCAGTTAGTGATTCATCACAATCATGCTCAAACTTCAGATTATCTCTAGAACAGCCAATACATGAAGCACGCCCCCCCCCCAAAAAAAAAAGCAAAAAGTAAAGTTATTGCTAGGGTTTCAATATGAATATTAAAATGGATTCAGAACCTGTTACTTTGTTATTGCTAATCCACTCAAAACCCATACCCTGGAGAATCTTAATTAATAAAATCACCCATAATGAATCAAATCCTCCCGAAAGTAACTCCCAAAGGAATTTCAAGATTGTTCATCACTGTAAATGGTTGAAAACTCAATAAAAAACATAAATCGAGAAAGTTTAAATTCAAAACCACAATGCAATATCCAAATTTCTTGCGAATTTTATTCATCAGAGTCATGACCACGGAACCAAGAAGATTCCAATACAGAACCCCAAAACAAAAGCCCAAATAAATTAGTGCCTAGCGTTTCAATCAGAAAACTTAAAGGAATTCAGAACCTCCGGAAGAAAACCCAAATAATCAGATATATGATCTCGTCCTTCTATGAAAGATTAAAAATAATAAATAAATAAATAAATGGAGAAGAAAGAACGGCAGAACTCACCAGAAATGATAGGGGGGAGAGAGAGAGAATCAAGGAGATTTGAGAGGAAAAACGATCGGATTAATTGTAACTTTTGAAGACTCGATAGAAAGGGGGTGTAGAGGCAGAGCCGGGACTCATGGGCGGTTGTGGGGGAGGGGGGGAAGGAGAGAGAATAAACGGTCGGATTCATTAAAAGCGCGTATTGGAAGTAGAGCTGTGTTTGGCTATGGGAATAGTACTATTTTTGGGTTTTCCCTATCAATTAACTTAAAATATAATCAATTATTTTCCTTAATACACTTGTTGTTACCTTATTTTGTAGGCTTTGTAATGTTGAAAAGAAAATACCTATAAATAAAAAAGAGATTTTTTCTTTTTTTTTTTCTTTTTGAAATTGAGGTTAACCAAGTACATGGGATGACAAACTTTTTCTTTAAAATCTTAGGAATAGTATTTACTAGAAAATTATTAACTAACATTAACATAGGCTAAACAAAAATAAAAATAAAAATTTTTAAATTTTAAGTATTTTTGAAATGGTCAAAATATTTTTTAAATCGAGTAGAAAAATTAATATATCGGATGGACTCTCGTAGCGATTTGACGATTGAGTTAATACAAAAAAAATGTTAAATATTCGGTAGTCATTAGCATTCAATTTAGTTGATAACGAATATTAAAATATTAATAGTTATCGGTTCTTGTTCGGAGGTCCGAATGATAAAAAACTTTTAGTTAAATATTTTTTTAAAATTTAATATTTAAATTTTCATATATTTTCACGTTTTTGTGATACCATGTAATAAAAAATATATATTTTTAAGTTTTCGTGATCCTATATAATAAAAAAAATATTAAATCAATTGAAAATAAAATAATTAAATGTAAATCAATAATTGACTATCTTCACTTATTGTCTTATTATTAAATGCCAAAATTTTTTAAAATGTTATTTTAAATTGTTCGGATAAGAAAAGGAAAAGCTTTTTTTTTTTTTTTGTAATTTCATATCCTAATAACTGATTTTTTTTTTTTTTACCATTTTTTAAAAACATAAATTCAATTTTGGGAGAGAGAGAGTGAGCCGCGTCGGATGGGGGATTCTAATGGATGTGGGGCCCTCCAAATCCTAACAAACTCCCAATACTTTTCCAACTATATCAAATATCGGACTCCTCAAGTATGGAAGTTTACGCATGAACACCTCTCTCTCTCTCTCTCTCTCTCTCTTTCTCTTCACAGTTATGGCGTTCAAACTCAACAACAACAGGAAGAAAATCCTAATGACGAACGCAACAACAGGAGAAGAAGACCCGAATCGTCTGATCCATCTCCAACACCATAAACGTAAAGGAACCGGAGTGAGACCATGGCTGGTGATTTCAGAGAATGGAGAGTGTTGTCTCCAGGAGGCAGGAAAACACTGCATCATGAAACGCACCGGTTTGCCTCATCGCGATCTTCGCGTTCTCGATCCCATGCTTTCCTATCCCGCTTCTATTTTGGGGAGAGAGAGAGCCATTGTCATCAATTTGGAGCACATTAAGGCCATTATTACTGCCAAAGAAGTTCTCATGTTGAATTCCACAAATCCTCGCGTTTCTTTATTCGTTGATGATCTTCGTCATCGTGTTTCGTCTTCGGATTTGTCGCCGAAACAGGTAATAGCTTTCTCTTGCTTCTTTAATTTTTGATTTTCCAACAACAGTGGCTGAAATAAAGAACAAAACAGAGGTTTTGAAGGGTTTGAATGGGGTTTCTGGGTATGAAGAAGAATAGATTTCTGTTGTGGTGACAACCGATTAACATAAAATTCTAAGGTCAGATCCCGCTTTCTCTCTCTCTCTAAAATTCGAAGTCCTTCTCAATCTTTGTTGTAATTGAGAACTTATTTTTTGAGATTTTGTCGGTGGCTGTGCTTGGTGTTTGAACTTGATTTCTTTATGAAAACCCAAAACCCCTTTATGGGTGGCTGTGCACTTTCGAGTCTTGGTTCCAGAAGTGAAAGAAATAGAGATAAAGAATAAAGAATGCAGAAAGGAATAGAGAGAGAGAGAGAGAGGTTTCAAACTCTAATGAAAAATTATTTTTGTTTTTCTTGCGAAGTCTCTTTTGTTTTTTTTTTTAACGTCTAAACACTCTTCTTGATGGAAGCAACAATTTTGCTATGGTCCAAAATTAAGTAAAGGACCTTGCAAAAGAAAAAATAATTGTTTGGCCACTAGTTTCAAGAGGGCCAAAATCTAGGCGGTAATTTTGCATTTTTGCATTTTTAAAGTTTAGTCACGTATGCCTGATGTCTACTGGATGGGATCTTGATATCCATTGGATCTCCATGCTCCATAGGTTCAAAAGGGATCTTGGAACGGTCTAAAAACATTTTTGTTGGTTACATGTAGTACCAGTAAAATTTTAGAATCTAATCTAGTGGTTGTTCCGCTTGGCAACACAAGCGTGGTTTTGGGTTAAGCTACACTCACAAGGAACAAGGGAGGGAATGAGAGAACCGGAGGAAGAGTAAAATACTAAAATTACTTGAAAGGCTTGGTCTTCCATCGAGAACCAAGTTGAGTTTATATAGGACTTAAATCTAGATCCACATTTAATATAATGATTCAATATTAGGAATACAACAACCACACAATCATTTGATCTTTGGAGTTTCTAAACATGGTCTATGTATTTGATTTTGTCTTCTCGGTATTTGGTGTGATTATTGATTTTCTATGGCTCAATCAAAATAAAAAAAAAATGTTCAAGGCCAAGTTATAAGATACAAGGCAAGACTCGTGATTAAAGGTCTCAAACAGAAACAAGGCATTGATTATGAAGAGGTGTTTGCACCAGTTGCTCGCCTTGAAACTATAAGACTACTCATGTCTTTGGCAGCCCAAAACAAATGGGAAATTTATTAGTTAGATATAAAATCAACATCTCTGAATGGTTATCTTGAGGAAGAAGTATACATCGAACAACCTTTGGGGTTCTGAGCAAAATATGTGGTAGAAACAAAGGGATCTCTGAAAAAACATAGTGGCAAATGATGTTGGTAGAAGATTGTGATTGAAATGAAAAATAAAGCATATGAGGATTTATGCCTTACATGGGAACAAAAGCGGGAGAAACTTGCATACATAAGCTGGCTAAAGAAGAGATAGAAAAATGAGAGACTATATAATGTGTGGTTATTTTTATATTTTTAAAGGTTTGATAGCATATGGAAACTCCCAAGAAATAGCCACCAAAATAAATTTATATAGAGTTGAATTGAGTGAGAGAGAAAGAAAGAGAGAATTCCATAAAACAACTCTATCTAGTTTAGATTTTCGGGCTTAAATGAGTTAAGGTTGCTGCAAGTAGATATTCAATTGTTTGCATATTTTAGTTTAGGTTCTAGGTAGAGGATTTCATCTAGAAAAATGGAGCTTTATATTTTAATTGTCCCTTTTAAGTAGAGAATTTTATTTTAAAGACATGTTTTTTTTTTCTTTTGGGTTCTAACTAAGGTTGAAATAAAAAATCTCCAAAATAAAGTCTCATTCATTGACAATTTCATACATTTGACATTGTGAATTTGTTGTTGTTATCTTCTCTGACATCCTCTTGCTTTCATAAAGCAAATGGCAATCATACATCTTGGGTATTTTTTTCTTTTCTTTTTCGTTTCATTCTATGTATTTGGACACTATTTTTTCATCGCATTATATGAAACACTTAATATTTAATGTCCATGAGGTTATTAATGTTTCGTTTCTTGTTATGTGACCTCTAAATCAGCTTGTGATGCACAATTACTGTGTATATATATATTTTTGGTTTTTATCTATTTTATTGTAGTCTTTGATACCTAAATAATTGTTATCTTCATCTTTTTATCTCTGTTATTGTTCTGTTACCTTGTATCATTAAAGTTTAATACCATAGTCTTCTAAACTTTTTTCTTTGGTTGTTGTTGCAAAGGCTAGGGATGGAAGTGATGTGGATGGCATGCCTTACAGTAAAATGGATGAGCCAAAAACAACTGGTCCTAAGGTGTTACCATTTGAGTTTAGGGCTCTTGAAGCTTGTCTGGACTCTGCTTGCTGGTGTCTTGACTCAGAGGTATGTTCAATATGGTTTAGATGCCATTTAATATGCACTATCTGCATGTTCATCTAATTTATTTTTTTTTATTTTTCATTTTTATCTATATGGTTTTAAATTTTAGTAAGAGTCTTTTGTAAACTTGAATTTGTGAATTGTACTTTGATGGAATATTATGTGCAAGATACACACGTGTAGTGTCTCGTTGTTAAAGTTTCAAAAAGAGAAGATAAGGATAATAATGTTATGGTAAATTACAGTATCTTTTAACCTACCTGAAGAAATTACTTTGCTGGAACTGGAATCATATGCCATGGTGTATAAATTACAGTATCTTCCAACCTTGCAATCCTCCGTAAATAGTTGATGAGTGTGTGTTTTTTTTTTTTTTTTTTTTTTTTGTTGCCAAGAAGATCATAGATGATAGTGGCAAAGAAACAAATATATATAGGAGAGAAATACCATATGCGTTTTTGGGGGAGGGACTTATAATTTTCAGTGAGGCAATTTATAATTTTTGAAACTATATACATAAAAGTTTTTCTCTTAAAATTTTCAACGATAGTTCCCCTGCTCACCCCTCCCTACTTCCCTGGTAGATGAGTTGTTTTTGAATAGCTAATGAAGTTGCATAATTATTAAGACATCCAAATCTATTATTAATACATACTTTCAAAATTTATAGTTTATCAGTGCTGTAAGGGAAGTAGGGAGAGATGATGTGAAAGGTCATAAATTTTTACAACTAGTTTCAGACTAGAGATGCTTCTTATTCTGTAGCATTATGAGTTTTTAATTTTGATTCTTAGTAATTGTTACATAGATCTCACTCTATTATTTTTTAACTTTTCTTTTTTATATTGTTGTCAGACACAAACTTTGGAGAAAGAGGCTTATCCAGCACTTGATAAGCTGACTTCTAAAATCAGCACTTTGAACCTTGAGCATGTCAGACAAATAAAGAGTAGACTAGTAGCAATGTCAGGTCGTGTTCAAAAGGTGATTGATATCCTTTTGTAGGAGTTGCAAACATTTGGATCTTTTCGTATTTGAATATGAAACTTTGTGTGTGTGTGTATATATATATATATATATATATATTTCAACATCAAAATTGGATATGACTGTAGCTAAAAGGAAGAATATGAAACTTTTTGTGTGTGTATATATATATATATATATATATATATATATATTTCAACATCAAAATTGGATATGACTGTAGCTAAAAGGAAGACCCTTCGATTTAACTGTCATGTTGCTTTAAACCTTACCAGTTGGAAACTAACATGTGGTAACTTCATTGGATTTGTACCTTATCAGATGACTTTCTTTAAAGTAGAGAATAATTTGATATCAGCCTGTTTATAAAAATATTCATTTGCTAAATCTGGGGAGATTCTTGATGGTAGGGGTCCCTCTTTGACGTTCCCTTTGGGGAATAGCAAAAAGCAAATCAAATAGAGTTATCACTGTATATTTAGCAATTTATTATGTTTGATAGGACCCATCCTATTTTTAAAGGAAACATGTAACCTGAGATTTTTTAATACAAAGGAAATATAATTCCAGAGAGAGAGAGAGAGAGATGGAGAGGAGGGTGAACATCCCCACAACTGAGAGTAAAATTCTTTAAAAATAGAAAGGAGCTAAAACTATAGAAAACAATCATTTAAGAATGACTATTCAATCCCTTTGTTAAGGGATAGTTAATCCCTCGAAAGAAGTGGCCTGCACAGACCACGACAATGCTAAGAAATAAGAACATGTCCTTATTCCATATGCGGTTTACTAGAGAAGTATACTGCATCATGATTTTGAAGCTTCCTACACTGTCTTAAATTGCATGGCAATCTTTATGGGAAAATTCTTCGCCATAAGAAGTAAACATAGATAGTGTCTTGTGGAATTGCATAAGGTATCTAGGATGAGCTTTCAATGACAGGGAATGGTTTCATGCTGTTAGGGTGATTAAGGGAATCAGTGCCCGATGAGGTAGAACTGTTGCACATGAGCACTGATGGCTGTAGGTTCTTATTTTGTAATTCTGTTGTAAGTAGAAATGTATCCAAATAGTGGTAGAAAGATTTTTGTGCACATTGAAGAATAGATTCAAATGCTGGCCATTGATATGTTAGATAAGAGTTTTCTTTTTTTTTTTTTTGGGTGCTTGAGATAAGAGGATGTTTGATAAGATTGGAAAACTGGTTTGTGATAACTTTTTACAATGAGATTCGCTTTTTAAATTTTGTTGCTATGCATTTCTTGATCCTCTAGTAAGGGATGCTATTTCTTGACTCAACAATCAGAACTCCTCTCATGATGACTTGGCTTGAATGCTTCCCAGTTTAATGGGTTGCTGAACCAGATGATTTTTAGTTACTTTGCTTATTAGTATTTGATTCTCATCCTATTCTTATGTACATGAGGAGCTTCCATTAGAAGATTAGGTTATCTCAAGATGGTTGCACCTTGAGAGAAAAATTATGTGGTTTAGAATGTCCAAGATGTTTTGCACCCAGGAATTTTAAAGCAGTCAAAGAAGAGTACGGAGCTTCACATATGGGTATTTGTTAGCATGAAGGTTTGCAAAACAGATGTAATCATCTAAAATTATGAGAATTGATACTAGGAGTGGGAGAGAAAAATTTCAGTAGGATATATTCAGACCCAAGTCCTTCAAGCATTTTGGGAGCTTATCTTCCAAGATGTTCGTGTTATCTGCTAACCAATTCTGAAACGAGAAATCATTTATTTTTAAATAGCTCTATTGCAAGAGAGATGTGAAAATGACTCTTAACTATATGTAACAGTGATTGGGCTTGCCCAAGGTGACTCCGTGATTTGTTTCTTAGGAGTTTTCAAGGTTTTGGAAGGGAAAAAAATGCTTGGTTTTTGTGGAATTGTATGCTTTTAACCATCCTATAGTGTATTTGGAGAGAGATGAATAAAATTTTCATTCCCAAAGTCTTGAAGCTTCTCATTTATGGAATAAAATAATCTTCTATATTTCTTTATGGGCTCATGTCCGGGGGATGTATAGTGATTATAGTTTAGAAGGTTTAAAGAGCAATTGTAGAGCAATTGTGCATTAGTTATTGTTGGTTTTGTTTTGTTTTTTGTATTTAACTTTGGGGGGTGTGTATATATTTTATTCTTTTCTACTTCTACGGAATATTTATCCTTAGAAGCTTTTGTACATTCTTTCTTTATCTAATATATTCTTCCTTTTCTATTGGAAAATAAAAGCATTTTGGAAGGCTATCTGGGGTAGTGAAAGTCATATGGCACCATATGACTACAGCTTGTGATTGAATGAGAAAATAATTAGTTTTTCTCTCGATTTCCACTTCAATATATCTTTTTCTTGGGAAGCTAATGGTTGCTGGTTTTGTCTCGTTGAATAATAATGACGAAACATGGAGCACTTGGAGTTGTTCTTTTCTCATTTGCTGGTTTTGTCTCATTGAATGATAATGACGAAACATGGAGCACTTGGGGTTGTTCTTTTCTCTTTTTTGTGAGAGTTTTGCTCCAAAACCTTTACTAGGACAATGTATTAACACAAATGACAAACCCAAATTTGATTACTTACCATTTTCTCAAATCAGGAGAAGAAACTAATGGACTTCCTTAGAGAAGGGGAGGTTTCGTTGTCACTTAATCATTTTGAATGCAGTTGAAGTGATAGTTCTATATGGGTTTGTTGTACAGATTTCTGGGAATGGACTGATATTTCTGGGATACAATAATGTCACCATGCAACACTTTATTGCCAAAAAGTTGGAATTGCATTCAATTTGTAAAGTGCAATTCCTAAATATAATAATATTTCATATTGCTCCATCATTTATATGTTTTGTTTAGATGGCAAATTTGGTGGTACATGAGCTTAGTTTATGCAGCACTGCTGAAGAGATGCCTTAATGTTGTCCTTATATGTGACGACTTATTCCTGCAGTTTTCTTGTGAAGAACTTGTGGTGTAGCTTGTACAATTCTAGTTATATATGTATTTTTTGCTCTTTAAACTTTGTAGTTAGTATTCTAGTTCATTTTTTCCCTCTCAGGTGAGAGATGAAATCGAGCATCTACTAGATGATGACAATGATATGGCTGAGATGTATTTGACTGAAAAGCTTGATCGTCAGTCTTCCGAACAAATATCACAGATGGAGGAACTATATAATGATAAATTTCCGGCAAATGATGAAAGGTAATAACTGCATTATTGTGGTTTTGATTCTTTTGAATTGCAGCCTTGTCATTTAGGGTTTTCTTGTCAAAGTAATGAATTCCCTTAAAAGGTTAAAAGATGAATATTCTACTTAACAATCAACCTTGTAAGAACAGTAGCAACTTATATAGCAATTCATGTAACTGTAAGAAGCACAAGTAGATAGCTTTGCTCCCATAGATTAACGAAAAGTGTTCATAAGCATGAAACTCTGCAAGCGTAATATGTCCTACGTACAGTGGTATTTTTTTACTGGTTTTTCCAAATTGCTAGTCCCTGGGTAACTTGATCAATTTCTCTAGGCATTTTTTCCCGAGATTAGTTATTCGATGTCAGTATGAGCACAGTAATGAGTAGATTATATCAATTGAGAGTGAGATCTGAATTGTGTATTAATATATTTTTCGACTCTTTTTTTTTTTTTTTTTTTTTTTTTTTTACATACTGAGACTCGAACACGAGTCTATTATATAGAGAGAGGGAAGGTGACACTTGAACCAAAAGTCATCGGCATTTTTCGGCTGTTGTATATTGAAGGACAATGATGTTCTGGATAAATAGTTGAGACTTACTGTGCTATGATATTACTTTTAATGTTTCTGCCGTACACCCTACTTTGATTAATTCTTCTATATTTTTTTTTTCTTTTATGTTTACTGGGTAAACGGCATGTTATAAAATTGCATTTTCTGCTTGATTGAGTTACTAACTTGGGAAGCTTTTTGGGCTAATTTTCATATTATTGGTTCTATATGCAATTGGTTTGCCGCAGAATATTGTCGTCAGAATAATATGCAATTTTCTGAACTGATTGATGCTTACATGTATCTGCTATCTGATTGAAATATTGTGGGAACAATGTAGGATGATGCCTATTTGTTTTGCAATGTAATCTTGTTAAAAAATTGGAATTTATGTTATTAAACTTTGTATTTACGCAGTTGCAGGATACCTGAAGCTGCCAATAATGAACATTATTCTGAAATTTTCACAACAACAAAACCTAATATTCAGGAGCTGGAGATGCTTTTAGAAGCATACTTTGTGCAAACAGATGGCATATTGCAAAAGCTTTCCACGGTTAGAATCCCTTTCATATTTCTCCTTTTTTGCTTAAGCGGGGAAAATTCTTTTTTGGAAATTGTCTAGTTTGTCTATAATTTCACAAGCTTTCCATGTTCAAGGATGTTAAGACCTGTTGTATTAATATTTGCACAAATGAGGCATGCGTGTGTGTGTGTTAGACATTTTCTGAGCCGAGACTATTGAATGCAAGAGAATCCGGGATCTATCGTAGAAAATATTGTGGCTTGTTGTGCCACATCATGCTATTTTTCCAAGGGTGTATAACAATGAAGTGTGAAAACGGACATCAAATGCGCGTTATGATATGTCCAGGACACACACTATGACACGTCCAAATAAAAAATTACACTATTGTAGATTATAAAGTGCTGTGTTGTTTGCCCTCTTATTAAGCTAACTGCAACCTTTTTGCTTGTCTGAAGTTGAGCGAGGATGTGGATGACACAGAGGACTACATCAATATTATGTTGGATGACAAACAGAATCAACTGCTACAAATGGGAGTGATGTTTAATACAGCAAACATGATACTCAATGCAGGTATTGTGGTGGTCTCCCTCTTTGGAATGAACATAACGATCTCTCTTTTTAGTGCTCCACACTTACGGTTCTGGGAAACCCTCTTAGGCACAATAGGTGGTTGTATAGCTTCGTATTTGATTGCTTTTGGCTGGGGGAAGACACAGAATTTGCTAGCCCCTTGAACTATTTTTGAGCTGCTGTCTTTCTTTTGGGTCATGACCATATTAGCCGTTGAAAGTTCCAAGTTTGTATTAGAATCTTCTGATCTCAAAACTATACTTTGAAATTAGAGTTATCTTCAACTGTTCTTTCTTTTTGGCTCTAACTTCGTTCACCAACTAAGTTTCCGTAATTTTACTCTAATTAATCTGAGTCGAGTTACAATTTGATTCGAGTTACAATTTGATTCTCTTTTAAAAGAGAACTCGCTTAACATAATTTTTTTTATTTCTAAATATTAAATTTTTATTTCTAAATATTAAATTTGAGATTTTAATAACGTGAATAGTGAATGTAGTAAGAGAGGACTGCTCGTGGCTTCGGGGTTGAGACCAAGGTAACATGTTTTGTCTGATAATGCTAGAATCGATACCCGTTTAGTAGACAAAATCATTACAAAAAAACTTTTATATGTATATATTTTTTTCCTGGCGTCTCGCGTTTGTCTCACGCTTTTGAAGTTCGATCATTCTGTGCAAGTGGGGTTGGGATTAGGAGTGAGCCATGCGCAAGCTTAATGATTAAGCACCCAACAATATTTTAATCCTTAATCCATTCCCACAGTTACAAGGAAACCTCAACTCAACCTCTCCCTCTCCCTCGTACCTCAATTCTTTTAATAATTTATAAACTCACCAATTAAATAAACAAATTTTACAAACTAAAAATATTTAAATAAATTATTTTATTTAAAATTCAACTAAATAAATAAACAAAGAAAAATAAAATTTAGAATTCAATTCTAAATAAACATTAATTTCCCTTGTTTTGTTTTAAAACAAAAATATTAAAATGAATTAGAATGCTTTTTGCCTTGAGCTGACACTACTTGATTAGTAGCACCCACCACCCCGACATGGTGTTGGGGGGAATTTTCAGAAACTTTTAGTCCCTCTCATGAAATTGGAAATTACCTCACAAAGGCCCCCTAGAGATCTTGACCCCTCTTTCTGCAACTCTCTCTCTCTCTCTCTCTCTCCAGCTCTTTGCTCGGAAGGATGAGGGTTTGTGTTGGGGACTAAGCACTATACTTGCAGAGGTTCTCAAATCCCATGTATTCGTGTCTCTGTATCTTCCCAATCATATTTGATATGCCAACTCCACCTAAGAAAAGATACAAATCCCATTTAGAAATATATTTTTTTTTCCTGGTTTTGTAAGAGAAAATGTAATTCAAGTCAGGCAGTTTGAAGGACAAGAGCTCACCTAGTGAAATTGCACTCACAAAGATCATGGAAGCAAGAATGAAGATTATAAGAGATGCTCTTCCCAACACACCGATCAGCCTCCCTACAACGCGTTGGCCGACAAAGGCAGCAATAGTTGCGACCAAGACAAAGTATAGAGCTGCAAGTCAAATTGTTAGAACCAGTGAATACCTTGAAACTCGGTAGAGCAATACCCTTCAACAAAAAAAATAGATCCAATTTCTCTTTCTACATGATTGCTCAATATTCGAGTGCAAGTTAAGCTCTAGCTTACCATAAGGCACTGGAAATCGTTTTAGAAGGTAGTATTCTACAACAGACATGGATGAGGAGAAGGTCATAGCGAAGGTGGCAGTGGCACTTGAGACCTGCATTGGAGTCCACAAACAGTCAAAGCCTAGAGACAATAGGCGCAAAGAGAAGTCGCAATCAATACGTCTTCGTAAGTTAGCTTTTATGAAGTATTGAGGTAAGGCGGGACACTCACCTGAGGTGGTACACCCAACTCCAAGAATAGTGGACCTAAAATAAATCCCCCACCAAGACCCAGCAGACCACCAACTATACCAGCCAACACACCGCAGCAGCAATAGAGAACCAATTGGCTAACTTGCCAGTTAGTTCCTTCATCTCCCTTTGATGCAATGACTCTTTTTCCATAATATAGGCTACTTGCTGCATATAAAGACACGCCAAGAGCAACTGGGATCTATAATACATGAAGGAGATATATTAGCATAATGCTACACCAAAAAAAAAAAACCCACTGATTTGGCAATTTCCTAATAGTTTGAGAAGGTAGGATTTAGAGGCTATCAACTGTGAATAGTAAAATCTAACACAATTTAGTATAATGGAGGAAAAGTCAGGGAAAGAAGGGCATATTCAATTGGAAAAATCATATACCTGTAGTAAGTCTAGTATCCAGTATGCTAGTGTACAATTAGCAGTGTCATTCTGTTTTAAGCACATGCCAACAACAGGAAGTTAGATAAGCGGATTTTTGAAGCTAGGAAAACATAAGTTAGGTCTTGTGGCGATCAAAAGAAAATACAGAAGGCACAAAAGAGGGAACCTTGGCAATCTGCAGTACAAGGAAGGCAACCCAAACTAACACAAGGAGCCCAAATTCCTTCCACCGGACATTTTCAATAATGCTAACCTGACATCATTAGGTAGGTCAGACTATAAGCCTCTGTAGGGGGGGAAGTTAGCTCTAGGCATGCGTTCACCTTAGGTTCTTCCAATTGCTCAGACTCTTGTTGACGTCCAGTGTTAGGTCCACTAGGAAGTGGCCTGTATTCCACTTCTGTACCAACACCAGCACCTATGGGAAAGAAAGTATGTGGTGATCTTGGTAAAATAAAGACCACAGTAAAATCATCAAGGGGGGAAACAATGCAACCAACCATTTGATGCCAAGCGCCTCGCAGCCTCCTGAAATTGAAATTAAGTGAAAACAGATGAGGACACTCAATGCTAAAATTGTAGCCCGAGATAAATTATCAAGGATTTATGTCAAGGAATGGTTTAGAAGGCAGTGATCAACGCATTTGTTTTGCAGTGATAAGGTCACATGCAGCAATATCCTGAAAAGCTTTGTGTTTATGCTATATGTAAGTATAACTTTGAGTGTAATAAAAAATAAATAAATAGCTGCTCCAAAAAAGCAATTTGGAAGGATGACCATACAACAATAGAAGTAATATGACCAGATGTCCTGAAATCCTAAAAGGTAATTAAGCCGATGTTATGAAAAAGATATCAGAGAATAAGCACATTTCCAAAGCAAGGATTCTGCTTGTAGAGCATGCATACTCATGATTACCTTCTTCATTAATGTTTCCTTATGCCATATCTCAACTCCCTTAGCGAATGCCTTCATCGATGTGCCTGCGAAACAATAATCAATCAATACTTGTGTGGAGGTTGCATACAAAGACAAGATTTTAGTTCAACCAAACATTACCAACAAAGAGGGTAATAAGCAGTATTGTGACCATCCAGTCAGCAAATATCACATTAAAAGCAACTCCGATGCTGATGCCAAGCATGAGCATTGGTTGAAAGAGCAGTGCCAAGTCATAGTCAATGATGGGCATATCAAGTGTAGGATGCCTTAATCTGAGATTATAGTAGACAGTTGAGCCCGCAGCACCCATTATCATACCTGTGAGGCGAAAAATGTTGCATTTTACAACAAATATAGATTGCTTTCAGTAAATCCATAAAGCTAAAAGACATTGCTGTAAAATAATGGCTTGGAACAATTTCCAACTATCTTATTATTGATGTTGGCAGTGGATAGCCTCAAATGAAATCCTAATGCGAGCTGCCTCAGCTGAATAATTTCAGAATTTAGCATAGATCCCCTCATTTCCAAAAAGTTCATAGAGATGGATCATGTCTAGACACTCTACAGGGGTGGGTCCAAGAAAATCATTCCCAAAAGGGAAAACAGTAAATATTTTTTTTTTTTAATACACAATCTGTAATTACAGTATAAAATATGCAAATGCAAACCAACCATTTTTAGTCAACCGGAAAAGAATTGGGTTATAAAACTTGATTTACCCATCCAATAACCGTCATATTCATGCCTCTCCAAAATAGTAGAGCCTTTTAAATAACATGACTCAAAGGATACGAAGGGATCAGGCAATTGAATCCCATGTACTACAAATATCTCTCATCTTACATTTTGATATGGCCGTAGCAGATTTGGGATCAAACCCGATGATAAGGCTCAGCATAGGAACAAAAATGCCCCCACCACCAACGCCACCAACACTACCAAATGCTGCTCCACAGAAACCAATTATAGTACCAAGGACAATTTTCCAGCCAAACTTCATGTCCTGGAAAAAACGAAAGAGGTATTTCAGCCATAAAGCCTCACCTAATGATAACTAGAAGAGAACAAAAAAATGGTTAAGGTTTCAACAGCTATGAGACAAAATTCTTATACATGGCTATTTATGTTTTAACATCAATAAATACTTGTTTAACACAACACTTCAAACATAAAACCTATCATAGCCCATATATTCATGACAAGTAACTAGCCTTTTTCTTTTGGGATTCATTTCATAATTTTGCATTTTAAACTCCATTAAGGCAGCCCAATTTGCCGTCTTGTGCAGCTTGTCACGGATTCATCCAACTATGAAAAAGCTGTTAGCCATTATCTTTTTTTTTATTATTGGGTACTTGACCTCCGATAACCAACAAATCCGAGAACTTGGTTAAGAGAATCCATTATCCTAACAATTGGACCAACAAGACGTTGGTGCTGTTAGCCATTATCTTTGAAAATCCACGTTTCACATCTAACTCAGACCAAACAATCAGAAAAGAAAAGGAATTTTCAAAAGGTGAAAAGAATAATCTTAGATGGACTACATAGATCAAATCTAATCTACTGATTAATTTTTAATCAAATCATCGACGTGATTGCACCAGTTCAACAAACATTTGATTATCAATTAGTCAAAACATATTGATATTTACTTGATACTTAAGATTTGGTCCATCAAACATTACTCAAAGAGAAAATCATGCTCATATTCGAACCCAAATACCCTAAAAGACCTTCTAGCAAGAACCCACTTTTCAGAATGTGTCATAAACTGATTCTTCTCAAGTCATTAAACTAATCGCCCTTTCTGTATAAGAAAAAGAAATGTTAGTTCACTGAATCATCATCACTCACGTTGAACACGAGAATAGAGGAAAATATAATAGAAATTAACAAAATAAATGAACTATAATTAACACATTCCAACATCTGGCCAACAAAATCTCCCACCCACTCATTATAATCAATCATCAGGATAATGAAGACCCTAATTAACATAAGTGGCAGATCTACATCCTCAAAGCCTAACCTATCGTACCATTGCTGCCCAGAAATATAAAAAAGCTAAAAATAAAATAGCATAAAGCCACTGCAGAGCTGTGTGCTCTGAGCACAATATTTCTTGTCGGGAGGTGTAATTCGCAAAAGAAAGAATAAAATAAAAAAGAAAATAAAGTAAGTTGTTATACATGGCGAGAGAGCGAAAGCGAGAGCGAGAGAGAGAGAGAGAGAGAGATAGAAACTCACAGGCCAAACATGTTGGTAACCAGATTCATTAGATTGCCATAGAAAATTCACAGCCTTGTAAAGATAATGAGAATCATCATCTTCTATCCCACTTAACTTTGATCCTTCGAATTTCGTACCTCTTTCTGCAAAAACAACTATAGAAGCTAACAAAAAGCTTAAAGAAATCATCAAAACCGATCTCAAACCCCTCCATATCACTCCCATTTCCGGCATCCACACCACCCAAATTTTCTCAAAAACTCGAGCAAAGTTGAGACAACCTCTTTCTAGTTTCAATTTTGTACACAAACCCAAGATTTGCTTTTCCAAAAATCAGGAAATTATTGTTTTTCTGAAGCAAATTTGCTATTTGGGCCCCCACAATCAAAAGGGTTTTAAAAGCAGATTTGTGTACGGAATCACAACGGTTTAACAGCCAAAACGAAATGTAATTTTGAATTCTGAAAAAATGTGATTGATCAAACAGTGTTTGACAAAGAAACGAAGAGTAAACCGGAAAAATAGAGAAAGATGATTAACGAGAAGATAAGCGGACAGCCTCCCCTCTGCCTCTCTGTCTCTGTTTCTCTCTCTCCGCAAAAAATCTCGCCCTTCCAGTTGCTATCAGGAAAAAGGACAGGACCTTTATGGACTAATGGACAAACGCGCTGGTGCCGGTATTTGTTATTCTCACCTGTAGCAACATTAAACTCTGGTCAAACAAAGCTTATTTGGCACGGCGGTACACGTGGCAATGATTATTCGTCTTCCTTCAATGATAGAAGCCTTCGCCGCAAAAGTTTTTGATCGGTCAACTAGAATAAATATATAATATATATGATAAAAACTATATTTTTTTAATTAATAAAATTTTTATAAAAATTTAAAGGATTATTATTATATTAAAAAATTTTTCACATTTAAAAATATATATATTTTTTATATTATACTTATCAATATTTGGAATCATACTCCGACTAATCTGGTCTGAAACTTAACCCATTTAGAGGGTTACTTTCCCAATATAATCTATTTCTATTAGATCAACTAGTAATTGATATTAAAAAATATAATTTAACAACAAATAGTTTAGACACATTTTGTTTTATGATAAGTGCCCTAAAACAATTCATACTATAAATAATTTTCAAGTATATTCCATCTACAAATTGAAAATAAAATTTAAAGTATTTTAATTAATTAAGTTTCTTCAGACAAAATTAAGAATGAGTCCTTCTCACATAAATGGCTTAAATGCTTTTGTGTCAAAAAAATAATAATTAAAAAATATGATCTATTTATTTTATTGCTTAGATTTTGATTAACATTATAAAAAAAAAAAACAGGAAAGGGTAAAAAAAAAAAAAAAAGAGTTTGGTGGGAGAATTTGATAATTCAATTTCCTAATCCGACAACAATGGTAAGTGTAACATGTAAATTAATGAATAGAAACTTTTTGATATTAATATTTTTTTATTTCTAAAATATTTTGAAAATATTTTTTATTTTTAAAATATTTTAATAAATTAAATGAATTAATATTACACAAAAATGGATTATATTTTTTATATTTTTATATTTAATAAATTATTTATTTATTTAATTGTGATTATAGTTGTTTATGTTATTTAATTTATGATTAATAATTACATATTTGATTATTTTTTATTTTTAATAAAAAAGATGATTATTATATTTTTTCATAAAATAATTATATTTATATAAAAATCATTATATTTTTATATTTACGTATTTGTTTATATTTCTATTTCATGTATCTTTACAAAATGTCTTTTTTCCTGTATTATTTAGTATATGTTTCTATTTTTCTGTTTTCGTACAGACTATAATATTCTCTTAATGCTTGAATTCAATAATATTATAGTAATTTAATATTGTATTTTAATTAATATTTATAAGTTTTTCAATTTTCAAATCAATAAAATAAATATAAAATTGGTCCCCCTAAGCCTAAGGTATTTTTTTGTATGGCATGTGTTTAGGGAGAGCAATGACTGCAAAATGGAATTGGTTGAAGAGGTAGAATCAAAATACAAACAAAAAATTAGAGAGAGAGATAGAGAGAGATAGAGAGAGAGAGAGAGAGAGAGAGAGAGAGAGAGAGAGAGATCTTCTATCTCATCTCTTCTTTTTCTAATAATAATAATAATAATAATAATAATAAATAGGGTATATATATATATATATATATGAGCTTTTCCCTTTTTTTTTGTACAAATCATGTTTAATAGTTTTTTATTAATTTGATTAATGGTGGAATTTATCATTATTATTTTAAATCTTAGAGTGTTGTTTTGTTATATAAAATATGTGGGAAATATATATATATATATATATTTTTCAATTTTTTTTTTTTAAATCTTGAAGTTCTTCATTAACTTGATGAGTGATAGAAATTTTCATTATTGTTTTGAATTTTCTTTTTGATAAATATTGTTTAAAATTTTAAAGTGTTGTTTTATTGTGAAAATATATAATTCCAAACTCAATGGAGATCTTGTTTTCCTTGTGGATGGTTTAATCTTGCTTTGAGGTCTGGAAGTTGTAAATTTGTAACAAATAATCATCCTATTTACATAATTTAATAACAAATATTATTAATGTTTTATTAATTATGAATTTACATTTTTTATAATAATATATAGATTTTCGATGATGTTATAAGTATAAAACTACACGATAATTTTAGTGATAGAATATTAAATTCTCTTAATTAACATCTCAAATTCAAGATGTAGGTGAAGAAATATAAGAATAAGGAGAGCCGTACTAAAATAATCGGGTCTTGAATTTTTTTATTTGACGAATGCTATCGGATGTATGAACAGTTTAGTTTGTTTATGTTATAATATTTTTATTATTTGTATAATTTTAAATTAAATTAAATAATTTATAATAAATTTTTAAAGGATTGTCAAACTCATGGTCTCCATCCACTCCTTTCTTCCACAAAAAAAAAATACATTCATATGCTTCTTTTTTTTATTATATAGATATTCGAATCTGAAATTTCTAGATCGAAAAAGAAGGATTTTAATCATTAGGTTATTCTTTTAGGGACATATGTATGCTTCTAAGGTACAATGATTGGGACGGACAGGATAATCAAGGAGTACCATTATCCGTCGCCCTCCCCATTGAAAGAGAACATGCATCTTTGAAGATGTAGAGGGCATAAGGAGCAAGCCAACCCAATCTCTTCCCCCACCACGTTGTAGGCTGATTTTGGACTAGTGAAGACTCGACAAGTATGCCATAAGGATCAAGCCAGGGCAGTTGACTAAGCAATTATGCCATTTTTCAAGAGTTAGTATTTGTGGATGCATTCAAGTTGGAGTATCTAACAAACGAGGTGTAGAGTTATTCAATAATGAGTAATTTTAATCTATTTTTTGAATCAATTGATCGTGATCGTTGATTTTAAATTAAGTCAACCGATCGTGTTGATTTTAATCTATTTTTATAACAAGATGGAAGGAAGAACAAACCCTCCAAAGAATTTATATTCCAAATATTTCATTTTAACAAGTAATAAACCTCACTACAAAGAGAGATGAACTCGTGGAAATTCGGAAAGACAGATAGCCCCACATGTGTCAAAACATCCGCATAACTAATACCTGTACGATGGATAAAACCCACCGAATCAATCATAATTGACTCATAAGAATGTGGCATTCCACCATAGTGCACATCCACCGCAGTATGTCTGCATGTGGAAGGTACTATTATTTCAATGTTTTTAATAACTATATATATATATATATATATATATATATGAAATGAGAATTATATTTTACGGTCATTCGGTTGTAGTTCATTTGATATAATTTTCTTATTATTAAAGATTTCGAGTTCAACTTTTTCTTATGTATAAAAAAAATATATATATTTCAACTCTTTTTATTTTAAGTAATATAAAACTGGGTCTACTTTTTTTTTTTATTATAAGTAAAAGAGTTGATAGCAGTATAATATCAATTTTAAACTAGATTGTTATTTACAAGCTTAATATTAAAATTAATCAGTCATTTTCGAATTTTCTTTCTCTTTTAACTATTTTAAAGATCCAAGGAATCCGACGATTTTGCAAATTGCATATTTAAATCCTGTTACTGAAAGAACATTTTTTCTTTTCTTTCATATTAGGTGTCGCATGTGAATTTATAACTATTTTATAATATTCTATTTCAAGATAATATACTGACAAGTCGACACAAATCGTGCAGCACATGATTTATGCCGGACAGATGAAGCCAACTTTCCCAAATATATATATACAAATGAATTATGTCACAATAGTTGCTTATGTGGCAATGATAGGGATACCACAAGGCAAAATATAAACTAAAATATCAAAATATTTGTTAAAAAAAAATCTTAAATGACACGAAAAATTAGAGCCATAATCATGAGGTTCCAATCTAAAGACCCTTCTCTCTCACCCTCTAAATTGGATTTTTAAATTATATGGGCATGTTGGATTTGTGCAGGAATTTTGGATTTTGTATATATTTTCTTAATTTTGTATATAGAGCTAGGCTTTGGATTGGGGTTGACCCAAATCAAGTGAAGTTTGAGGGAGATATTGAGTAATTGGGTTAAGGTTTGGATTGGGAGTGAAGGTAATTATCTGAAATTTGAGTGAATTGTTTGGAATTTTGGTTTTGAAAGTGGCTTAGATGAGTTTAACCTCAGCAGAAGAAAATGCTTTGCAAATCCGAGTTGTTCTTTTCTCATACAAAAAACACTGCATGGACTTTGACAGCAACAGAATCCCTATGCGCCCTCCATGCAAGACGTTCTGCAACTGCGTTTGCTTCTCTGAAAATGTGGCTTAAATGGCAATAATTTGCACTTCTTGGTTATGTTTGAGATATCTTTGATCTTCCTTGATAATTTTTTTGATTTCGAATCGACTTGTATTCGAAATCATATTTTCATTAATTCGATCTGAACTACCATCAATCCCTTTTTTGAGACAAGCTCTGCTAATATAGTTCTTCCGTTCTTAATATTTGAATTCGAATTTTGAATAAAACATTTAATATTTTTTTAATAGGTTAATTATCTGTTGGTTATTTATCGATAATTTTATTAAAGTGTGGAAAGAAAAAAGGGTTCCCAGTACCAAAAAAAAATAAAAGGAAAAAGGGTTCCAAGATCTGGGTGGTGGACCTGGGCTTGGCCCTGAGTTGAGTTCACGCAGTTCTGTAGACTTGTTTAGGCCCCACTACAATCGCCTCATCACAGCTCAAAGGATCCAAGTCCAATCAGCAAAAACACCACAGCAGGGATTTTCAGTGGGGGAGATGGCACAGATTCACCAACTTTTTACCCTCAGACCAAAACCACTCACAACCATACCCATAGCCTCAGCTTCTCCTCATTCAAAATGTATTCTCTTTTCTCGTCTCCCCAATTCTCCCAAAGCCCCAACTCAGATATCTCCTCTTCGTCATCATCCGAACGCCCTTCAATCTCGTCTCGTATGCAGAATGAACGGCTCAGGTCTTCTCTCTTCTCTGACATCAAAGTATTTTTTTTTTTTGGTGATTTGTGGTTAGTAGCGCTTTATCGGTTCTTTTTTTCTTTTTTTTCTTTTGATTTGAAATTGTTTCGAACAGCTGGTGTGCAATTGCTTTGAATTACATACATTCACTTAAATAACATTTGAAAAAACACACTTGAACTCGTAATTGGACGTGACCCTGATCAGATTATACCCTTATACCCTTGTAGTTTTCTATCTCTAGCGATGAACCTGAAGCAAATCTATTTCTCTTGATTTGCATGGACAGAGGTTTTTCTTTTCTAATTAAACATGAATTACATTTTTATTTTGGCGTATTATATTTCTTGGCATATGTAAGTGTCCCAAGTGTCCA
The DNA here is from genome assembly GCA_033439265.1 of Dillenia suffruticosa. Classification (NCBI taxonomy): domain Eukaryota; kingdom Viridiplantae; phylum Streptophyta; class Magnoliopsida; order Dilleniales; family Dilleniaceae; genus Dillenia; species Dillenia suffruticosa. The sequence continues at coordinate 11,294,308 of JAVTVX010000037.1, read as the reverse complement.
AGAGCGTGTGCCCTACAAGTGTTATAGTGTTAAAAATGAATACTTTGGACACACCCATTTGAGTTATTTGATACAATTTTTGTTTTTTGAAAAGTCTGTGTTTCATAGTCATATTTATAGATGCCCTCAATTGACAAACCTAGAAAGTTACTTTAACCTAGTCATTAAAATAAGAAAAGCTTGACTACTTTATCGTTGGCACCTTACTAATTAAGAATCTACTGTAAGTTGCATAGATTCCACATGTAACGATGATAAGTTGGAATTTTAATTTTAGGTTCACGAGTCAATTCTTTACCATCTTATACAAGAGATTTACTAAAATTATTGTTGGCTCACAAGAGTTTTCGAATTGGATTTTTCCTAGGATTCTAATTACTCAACCCAGTATTGTGATGCTGCTTCATGTTACTTTTTAAGTTTTAAGCAACATTATTATGTTTCTTAGATATTATTTCACAGTTGGAACTGGGCAAGCCTGAAGAGAGACCGAAACCAGTAAAGCGCGTGAATGGCATATTCTGGATACTACTGATCAATATTGGAATATATGTGGCTGATCACATCTTTCTGGTACCAAAATATTTTACTCTTCTGTTACTCGGCAAGCATATCAGTGTCCGTATCTGTGTGTTTCCTTATGGGAAATTCAGATGATTGTTGAGTAGCTTGTATTTGCGTAAAAGTGACAACATAGTTTAGCGGGAATACCAAATTCCCATCAACTAGAAGAGGAACATCTCTGTTGTCATTTAGGTAATTGAGAGCTTAAGATGCTAGTGACTCAGTTAAAAAGTTATCTTCATGGAATTCAATATTATGTCTGCATAATAAAGAGAAAATTATGAATCTAGTCATTCAGCTAATGGGGGTAAACTGACCAAAGTGTAGAAAAAGTGAAACAGAAGAGGATCTCGTTCACGATAATGTATCTGATGTGAAAATCCTTGACGATTTCAGGTTCACAGAATCAAAGCTCTTTACCTGTACCATAGTCGGCCAGCATGGTATCAATTTGTGACTGCAGCATTCTGTCATGCAAATTGGTACGACCAGTACTTTGTAGAATGGTCATTGATCTGCAAATCAATTCGAATAATATGTGTCCTCCTAGTTAACCCACTAACAATCTCAACCTATGCATTTCGCAGGAACCATCTTTCAAGCAACCTGTTCTTTTTGTATATATTTGGTGAGGCTAGAAAATATTTCTGTTCAGAAACTTTTGATGAAGGATGCTAAAATTTCTCACATATTAAAGAACCGTAATGGTTTTCTGTAATCAGGTAAACTCGTTGAAGAGGAAGAAGGGAATTTTGCGGTGTGGATGTCGTATATTTTGACCGGAGCTGGTGCAAACCTTGTTTCGTGGTTGCTCCTACCAAGAAATGCAGTTTCTGTTGGAGCCTCTGGTGCAGTTTTTGGGCTATTTGCAATAAGCGTCCTTGTGAAGGTACACATACAAAGCAATTATTTTACTTCATCCTAATATCAATTGGCTCTTAATGAACTCTGTTTGGGTTTTTTGCAGATGTCATGGGACTGGAGAAAGATCCTTGAAGTACTCATATTAGGTCAATTTGTTATTGAGAAGGTAAGAATTGTTTCCGGTGAACTGGTTGGGGAACCATATCAAAACAAGAGACGGAAGAACTTCACCAACCACCTTGTGATCAGCAGTTCTTCCTAAAATAAGTGGCATAAAAGTGAAACGGCAGGGCACCTGCATAGTGTCTCACCTTTATGAGAATTTTAGATATTTATAGCATGATAAAATGAAAATTATCATCTATTTGTAGTCTCTTTTTAAGTAAAACACTATGCTGGCAACACTGAAGATCATAATTTCTTAGAAAGCCAATGTAATGTCTAAATATTAGATGCTTAGAAAGGATTTATTTGGTATAAGTTGTCTCCTACAAGGCATGTGAAATTTTAACTAGCATGATCGTGTTGGTGTTCTTCAAAGATCTTCTGTTTGACTTTGATCAGTTGGAGTTGTATTATTTTTGTTATCCTTTGCATGATTCTATCTATCTCGATTGTTTTCTCCAAAGGTTGTTAGCTCTCTCTCTCTCTCTCTCTCTCTCACTCACGGAGGCACACGAGTTCTTTGTATGTTTCTCAATACCAATGAGATTGGCTTCATTGTATTTTTAGCGGGATCCTTCTTTTTAATGTTTTACTTTTGGACTGATGCTAATTTATTGACTCTTCCAGGTTATGGAAGCTGCTCAAGCTTCAACAGCATTGTCCAGTTCAATCCGCGGAGGGCATGCCTTGCAGAACGTTAATCATATTGCTCATCTTTCTGGAGCTCTTGTTGGTGTCACATTGATATGGGTTCTTAGCAGAGTTCCTTCTGAACCTCTGGATACAAAACCGTCACGAAAGAAATCAAGTGGCGCTCAATGATTGAGAATTGCAACCCCATCTCATCTGATTGTATGAACTCTGTTATAATCCTGAAAATAGACTTGGTATGGATAGTGGCAATGCCTATGGATACAGAAAACAACTTTTAAAAACTCATTTTAGAGACCTATTCAAGAACATTTGATGGGATAGCATGTAAACCAATCAAATGCTTATAACTTGGTAATTTTATCAACCTGTAAACATACTGCTTTGAGGAAAAGTGTTGAGATGAATAGACTAAATGGCAGCTTCAAATATCAGCTACTGAATTGTGGATTCTCAGAAGATACTCCTTAAATTACTGCCTCATGCAATATTCACCCAAGAAACAAGCCAAGTTTGAAGGCTAAGAACAGAATTTGATATCTTTGAGACAATTTGAACTTCCTGTCTATTAATTGGAAATTCTGTAATCATGTGGTGTAAAAGAGGTACACATCTGTTTTCCTAAATCAAAGAACCCCAATGTACATGACTGTGCAAGCTGACAGCAAACCAAGCTGCCCCCGATACTGCTTCCGGCTGATAATGGGCAACCTTGCCCCATATATACAAGATTGTGTAATGCTCATTGATTTTGTAGCGGTCCACAAGCAATCCGAAGAAAATCCATTCTCTTTCATCACCATCCGGTTTTTCTTAGCAGCAGTGCCCGGTCCCTTTTGTTCGCTCGAGACTAAATTGGGCAACTCCATCAAATTAGATGAGGCGCTTGAACTTTGATTCTGATAAATTGTCTCCAACCTTTCTGCCGGAGTTTTTTCCTCCGTGCTGGAGTGATAGGATTTGTTTTTCACAGCGCACAATACCCTATTTTGCTCTTTAAATAACCCAATAGCACGCCATGCATCCGCCACAAGCAAAATTGTATTATTTTCAGGCTGAATTTTGAACTCCTCCATGACTTGAAGCATTTCTTCAGCTCTCCAGAGCTGCTTTGCCATTCCATAACCCCATATTAATGTTTCAAAAGTCTTCAAATTTGGAGATATTCCATTCTCACACATCTTGTCAAATACCCTGATTGCACGTTCCATATTTCCGGTGCTGCACCATCCACAAATTACGGTTGTGAATATGATGACATTAGGATGAAAGCCTGAAGCAACCATGGAACCTAGGAGTTCTTCAACTTTCTCTGGTTCAAGAGCATCTTGTGCATCAGCCTTTATGCCCGCTTTCACAATGTCATCAAAAATTTCTCTGCACTTATCCATGAATCCTGCAGTGCTCCAAGCATTCATGATGCTGCTGAATGTGATAACATCGGGCTTGACTCCATATTCTTCCATCAGAGTTAGAACCCGTGAGATAAACATTTGGCAACAAGTCTTCTAAAGACCACAAATGGAAGCAACAACTATACACGCAAGATACCAAGTAATAAATCAAATCAATCAAACGGTCGGTAAAACTCTCACCTTATCAACTCCATCTCTGTCCATAATGTCAAGAAAACCTTTGATCAATGAATTGAAAATAACAAGGTTAGACCAACAAACGTTGGCGCTGATGGCAACGGCTCTGATGCCCCTTTACTATGCGGGAGTTCGACTCCCCATGGGAACGGAGAGATATTTGTTGGGAGACCCCCCACAGTAAGTGGGCCCCGCAATGGTCGGTCTAGATTAGTCGGGGCGAAACCTCAGACACTGGGCAGTGGCCAAGCCAATGGAACCAAAAAAAAAAACAGAGGAGGTTAGGATGCACCCCAAGATCCTTCATCCTGTACACGAACCTCAAGGCCTCCTTGATTTTGCCTTCTCTACAGTACCCTCTTATGATAATACCACATGTTCTCCCCATTTGGCTTAACCATATTATTTAGCATCTCTAAAATTATTCCTTCAGCTTGATCTACTCTTCATTTTGAACATAAGCTGTTGCTATAGTGTTGTAAGTGACCACATCAGGTTGCAAACCTGAACTTGCTAACTTATTCACCACATTCCATGCCTCTTTAATGTCCTTCTTGTTACACCATGCCCTGACAAGAACATTATAAGTCCTGGTATTGGGTTTTGTATTCTCCTCTTGGGACATCAGCTCTAGTAGTTTGAGAGATTCTGCAGGCTGACCAGCAATTCCATAGCCCTTTATTAATGTGTTAAAAGTACTGGTTGTAGGTTTCAATCCACTTTCTTTCATCTTCCAGAAGGTTTTTAAGGCTTCTTCCATGTTCCTCGATTCAGAAAAAGCATTTATTACTGCATTGAAAAATATTGAGTCGGGTTTCATACCACTTTCTTCCACCTGAGAGACGATGGAACAAATGGAATCAAAATGCTTTTGGGTGGTCAGAGCAGCCAAAAGTGTAGTGTATGTTATCAGTGATGGCCTGTGCCCTTCTTCAATTAGACGACCAAAGATAAATTCGCTTCTTGGGGCTTTCCTCCTATTAGAATGTCCATTAGTTTAGTTCTTGCACGTACAGTCCGGCAACTATTTTTGCTCAAGCAAAAAATGCAAGGGGTTTTGCTTCTGGATTCTTTGTACTGTGATATTGGATAAACTCTCTTGTAATGTGGATGTTCCTCCTGCAGCCTCAACATTGTCACGGTTTGCCAAAGGAAAAAAACACATAAACCAAACAAATAGCAAGCTTCATTAAAAAATGGACTCTGACGAATTAATTACACAATGAGAGATGCTCAAATCACCTCAAAGTAACTTCGGATGAAAAATTTTCAACATTGATTTTACCTTCAGATCTAAGAAAGAAGCAAAGAGCTGATCCTTACTCCCCACAGAAAAGATCATATCCACATTTAAATTCCTATGATACCACATTTCCTGGAGCGCTAAGAAGGAACTGGCAAAAAGCATTTAAACAGTTTTTCTCAGTAAAAGCATAAAAATAAAATTTCCTCCCAACTAATCCATCTCATGACCTCAACAACCTTTTCTATATTCATGAACTTTCACCAACTGGCTACATTTTGTCAGTGGCAGGGTCTCACTTTGCAGTCATTCTTGCCTATTAAACAACGTATTATTTGTCCATGTAACCTTTTCTCTACACATTGGATTCTTAGATAAACTACTCAATACCTTTTTGAAAAATTGTAAATAAAGTTATCTAAGCATTTCGAGAACTCAAGAGTTTCTTTGATAGCCAGAAATTCTGCATACTTGTTTTAACTAATATTAGAAACAAAAGCGTAATAAAGGTTTTGCTCATGTTTCAGTTGTTTTTAAGTTTCACTGACAACAGACTGTATCAGCTGCAACTAAAATATGAAGCCTTATAGCCTAAGCATCGCAAACAAACTAGGATCGATCTAAAGTTATAAGCAACAAAATTAATAAAGTGCCAATTTGGTTACATTTTACTAGAAAGCACAGTCTATGAATCTTAGACGGATAAGAGAAGTACCTAACCAATGTCATGTGGGTCTAATGGCAGGCACCAGACTACCTTAACCAACGTCTCGAGTTTGAGTCTTGAGAATGGAAAAATAGACATTGGGAGAGTTAGTCCCTAAATTAGCCTCTATGCTCGAATTAGACTGGTCGGGTAAACCGGATACCAGTTGGTCAAGACCAAAAAATTAAGAGAAGTATATAAATTGTACCTTGATTGGTAATGACGCAACCCACTCTTTCTTTATACCTCCACTGGCCCTAGACTTTGTTTATCCATTGAGGTTTGTTGTCTCTAAACTCAACTTGAACAAACTATATACAAAGGCTAGAGATCAAATCCCTCATGCATCATAGCATTTCTTTTTAGAGGTTTCTGCAAATATACAGAGCAAGATGTCCATGCTATATTTGATCCTGGTCAGGGCTAAATCTCTATTAGTTAAATAAAACTCATGGTTTGAGACGGGATTAAATAAAAAAGTACTCGTTAGGAATTGGATGAAATCCACTGTGATAATTTCATAAATTCCACAAACAGAGAAGAATGGACCTCACAAAAGTACAAACATTGCACCAGAAACGCTTGCATCTGCAGTATTACTAAAGAAGAAAATGATAAAAATATGAAAAATATATCAAAGTGAAGTGAATGAAATTCAAATTGGCATGAGTTCACTTCAAATTTAGATAATAAAAAGCATCCCACAAAGGGTATTAAAAAATGCTATTCAATTACGCAATATAAAATTTATACAGTCCTTAATCTTGGAACTTTTAATTTAAGAATTATGGGGTGGGGTGTTCTGTTTTTTTTTGGGGGGGGGGACGCAGAAACAATCCTAGCACGTAATATATTTTGATCAAATGGACGATCATAAAGCATGGTTAAATAAAAGATAATCCGCTTTTTTGAAATTTGAATAAAAATCCATTTCATGTAAATCAGAAAAATTATATATGACACTGTATCATTTTTGCCTAATATGTTCAAATTCAATATTTTCCGGCATACCCATCAGAGATTAGGCAACATAAAATATAAAGCAATCCCATTAGTTGAACTGAAAATATGAAATGGAATGGTTTCTTTTAACGTCCAAAAATACCCATTAATTTAAAGCAACAAATAACACTCATCTTCATCCAAAATCAAAATATTCACATACTAAAAAGAAAACCAAAAGGGGTCCGTCGAAGAATCGAGGAAGAGATTATGTGTATCCTACTGTTAGTGTCCCAGACCACATTGCGAGAGCGAGAGAGAGAGAGAGAGAGAGAGAGAGAGAGAGGAGTTGTGTGACTGTGCATGGCAGGAAGGATATTGCGGGGTTGTCTGAAAATGCGTCCAAGAGAAATTCGTATCCTCAAATATTCCTCTTGGAAACGGAGGATAATGGGAGATAAAATACATAACATTAAAAAAATAAATAAATAAATAATTCACTAAATAATTAAATAAAATTTTATTACATTATGGGAAATTCTTATTTTTAAAACTTTTGTGTTAATTGCGGGTCACTAGCCTTAGTAAAAGAGTAATTACAGGCAATTGGGACAGATTTCAATCGTCTCTTACGTCTTTTATTTTTATTATTTTTATTTATAAGGGGTCTCGAATTCAAAACTTTTACACGAGAAAAGGAAACAATGCCATTGACTTTAAACGGTTCCAAGCCTATGAATACTCTAGCAAAAGAAGAAAAAAAATATTTAAACAAAATTTAGACTTAATTTTTATAAATATGACAAAAGATAAAAGAGAATTTGGGATTGTTATATAGATTTTATTATAAAAATCTTAATTATTATAAAGTAAAAGTATTTAGTTTGAAATATAATTGATTAAGATATTTTTATTAAGGAAGCTAAAAATTTTCTTTCCCCTTTGAAAAAAGAAAAAAAATCAAAATCAAATCGATTAATATTTTTGTCATTTTCACCGTCTCTTCACAAAGTGTAATATAAGCTTCAAAATTTTCCAAAATTTAATTTTCTTGCTCTAGCAATTAAGCAGTTCATTTTAATTACAAAGTCTTTTTATTATTATTAATATTTTTATTGAATATTTATCTCGGAGAAAGGCTAGTAAATTAAAAATACAAATATCTTAATAAAGGTTAGAAATTTTTTAAAATTCTTCCCATGTTAAGAAATAGTTGTAACAATGAAATGATCAAATTTGAGCCATGACAAAGGGAGTTGTCCTCGAAAGAGCCATGACAAAGCGAGTTGTCCTCGAAATAAATAATTACAGAGAGAGAATTCAACTGAAGCTCATGAATGTAACCAAAACAAGCTCCAAAAGAGCATTATATAGAGGAAAAACATCTTTAGTTTGCTCAAAGCAGACAATAAGAAAGACTACAAATAGCCAGCTTTTGCCATATCCTCCATCACCATATCCAACTTCTTTGATAACCCAGCTCTTTTATAGCCAGAAATTAACAGGTCATAATTGGATCTGTTAAGCTTGTATGAGTCACTAATACGCTCCAGAAACAGGTCTAGCCTATCATAAGCTTCTCTTCTGAAATAGGAACATATAATCTTCTCCACATCGTCGGGGCTTTTGAATGATACACCTTGTTTCAGCATTCTTCCCACTTCATACTCTAAGTCATCCAGTCTGTCAGACATGGCATGCATCCTGATGATCTGACAGTGCATCAATTGCAGAATTTCAGGATTCGGGTTGGATTTTGTCAGGCTTGAAAGAAGCGCCTCCATTTCTTTGATGGTTCCTAATTCAGAATACAGACTGATTACCTTCACAGCCAATTTCTCACTAATCTCCCACCCCGAGTTAAACATTGACATCAAAAGACCTTTAATTTCGCCAAATTTTCTCTGTTCACAGTAACCCTGAAGCTTACTTTCCAATATTTTCATGCTAGGTTCTACTCCTGATAGTACCATTTCTTTGTAGAATTTATCAGCCATATCAAAATTCTTTGATTTTGTGCAGCCCGAAATGAGATACTCAAAGGCTTGGATATCTGTACAGAAACCTGCAGAAGTTTTTGCAGTGTACCAAGCAAGCATGGACTTTTGATTTCCCATCTCCGAGTAGAAAGATATGAAGATATTATAAGTGTCAGAATCAGGTTTATAGTCTTCTGAGCTACCCATTATCTCAAACAAGCTGAGGGCTGTCATTATACTACCTGAAGACAACCAAGCACGTATTAGGGCATTGAAAACAGCAGATGTGGGTTTGACTCTGGTAGCCTCCATCGAAGTAAAGACTAACATTGCAACCTGAGGTTTTTGAACCTTCGCACAAAGGGATATCAGCTCAGAGTAACGCACATCATTTCTCTCATTCATCTCAAGCATTTTCTCCAGTCTCCATTCAAGGACCTGCCTAATAGAAGATTTAACAAGTTTGAGCTGTTTGTTCATATAACTTAATTCACAAGACTAAAACCATACTTGAATAATCAAAGTCACACTGCAACAAAATCTAAAGACTAAACAAATTCAACTCATACCTTCCAACAAAACCCTATATCCTAAATACTTTGGTGGCCATTACAATCTAACAATTTAACTTTGACAGCTAACAACCCATAAGCTACTTCAACTCAAAATTCACCCATGAACTCACAAACTTTGTTAATATTTTTTTTTTCATTTTTTTGGGGGGTGGGGTGGGGGAATTAACAATTGAAATTTTGAAATACAATTCCATCAATGCAATAATGAAAACCTTTTAATTGCAATGGGATTGATTTATATAACTATACAGAGCATAAAAATAAAGCAACTAAGCAAATGACCAACTACTTTAGCAGTTGCGATGCACCTCTCCCCATTGCAAAGACCTAGATTCGATCTCTTGTGTTTATAGGGAAGTTTCTTACTCATTTATCAGATGAGCCGACTCATTAATCAATCGTATTCCTTGCCCTCCTAATATGATCCGTGGAATATTACTCGTCTTCAATAGTTTTTCGCACATTTATTGGGTGAGATCTCACGCATAGTTTTATCCAATTCCTTGCCCCTCTTGAACATGGATTATGGAGTATTGGATGTACTCAACAGTTATAGGCGCACACAAGCAGGGCAAAACCAGAACTTTATGTAAGGGGACGAAATACGATATGCACTTGAGATTCCAATTTCAGGACAAACAACATTCGGGGTTATAATTTTTCAAATTATATATTCCTAAATTTTCACTACTGGCTCCGGCTGGTGCTAGAATAACCCACGCTATCAATATAATAACACGGTTGCATTGCATCAATATATTACAAAAGTCGAACCCAATCAAAAACTCTAGCGTTTCTATCAAACCTAGTTGCATTAATGAACTTAACATGAAAGGCAATGGTGATTATCATACCAGTTGGACTTTTTGAGGAGACGAAGATCTGAGAGCTGTAACAAGGGAGTCCCAAGCGAAATCAGAGGTGTTGAGGATGGAATTGGCCTCCATATCCAAACGGGCTTTGATTCTTGAATTGGGTTCTTGAATCAATTTCATTAGCAATGAATTTGGATTTGTCGAGTAGAGAAGACGTTTTGAGTGATGATTATTAGGGTTTAATGTCAAACCCAAACCCAATTTTTTTACTATTCTCGCGGCGTTACGAGCAACAGCCATTAGCGACCAAGTGCCCAATCAATTCCTCTCTCTCTCTCTCTCGCTGTATTGAGTCGGGACTCTCGACCGTCCCTCCTATTTGAAACAAGTTGACGTTTTCCTTATGTTTCCTCCCCCCTCCCCCCCCCCCCTTTTTTTCTTCTTAGAGAGGGCTAAAGCCTTGGGGCTAAACCAACACGAAGGAACAGGCAGAGAACACTCCAAATCCTCAGCTTACAGAAGTTTCAAAAAGTTGACAGTAGACTATGTCCAGATGGATCACATCTTCTCTTCCTGTCATTTCCACACCAAATCACCAAATTCGTTTTATTTTAGAACAGTATGAAAATTAAATATTTATAAATTTAGAATTATTTATGAAATCATTTATTTTATGAATTATTTATGAACTTTAATATTAATTACTATTTACTCTAATTTTCTCTTTACAGGAATACTGATAGTAAAGAGTTTTTATTTAAATATTTTCTCTGAAATCTAATGTTTGAATCTTTAATAATACTAATAATACACACGAACGAACGAATAATAAAAATATAATTCACATTTTATAATCGTGGGATTTTAAAATGAAATTGAATTATAAAAAATTAATTGGTAAAAATATGTTTAAGTTGTTTAAATTATGAAGGGATTTGTAATTTCTTGATATTTTGGTAAAATCGTAATGACTAATAACTCGGTGGAATTTAATTTTTCATAATGCTTAGAGATACTTCATAATAATGCTGGAAAGAGGAAATGATGTTAGCTGTTCTAATCCCCTCTTCCCAGAGCTGCTATAGACTGGAAAGGTATAATTGAAAGTTCAAAATACGTATTTAGTAATCATTACTAAAACTCTGAATTTTATCCAAAATACATAGCAGTATCTTATGTGAAAGCCTCGAGGGTGTCATTTTTTTTCTCCATGTAAAAGTGAGTAACTCCAAGCAAAGGGCAATAACCCTTCAACCAATGGCTAATATTACTTCTAGAGTTTTTATCATTAAATTGGCTAAACACTCCAACTCCCATTCCTAATGCCATCCCTCAATTTGCCAAACAGCGGAGTTTTTATCCCTGAATTAGCTAAACTAACTAAACACCTGAATTAATAAATGAGTTCCATGTTGACGCCTTCTACTTGCATAGAAGTTGAGATGAATAGCCGATATTTTTTAAACATATATATTTTTACGATTTTCACCGACGCATTACAACAAAAAAGGAAAAATGCCTAATATATATATATATATGGTAATTTACCATTTTTTTTGTGAGAAATTTTACCATCTTTATAGGTATTAATATTCATGATTGGGGGGAGTCTTGGGTCGCCACCAAACAATCACATATTGATGATCATCGGATCACAACCTTAACAAAATTCCTGGATCTCAATATCCACATAAATAATAGAAACTTGGAAAATGATCTCTCAGCTTTGTCGGTTTAAAATGGAGTTCCCTGCAAAAGTAAAACGACTGCCATCCACGCCAAGGATTAGAATCTAGTCACCCCTACCATTCTACGGAAATTTTTTATGGAGAGGGACCGAGGAATCAAACTTGGAAAATAATCTAATGCTATATCTATGAAAAAGCAAATGAAGTCATTTACAAAGTTGTCGTACATTATGAATTGCGTATAGCTTCATCCATCGGCAGCCATGAGCCCCCTGCCAACAGCAACTTAGACATGTTCAAAGCACAGTAACCAATCTGCATTACTGAAAAACTCCATGCCAAATCTTCGGCAGAACATAGCACACAGTTACAGCAGATTAAGCAGATTCAATACTAACGTATGCTCATCCCAAACAAAGCTAGCTTCCTTTAACTGTCCCGTAAAGAAAAAACAATGAGAAAGGGCTTGCTCGCCACATAATTCATTCCCCCCTCAATTTCATCTCACCCCAAGATAAGAAAATAATCCGAGACGTGATTGATGTAGGAACATAAACCTTCCATACAAAATGATTAATTAAGGCATACCAAATGTGGATAAGGCTGACTGGAACATAGCTGAGAACGCCTCGGCTGTACTTTTATCATCAGCTTTGATCTTTACTTGTGCTTTTGATGATGAAGAGTTGATTACACACTCTACAAGATACATAGATGGTTCTTCCACCTTTTGTGCAAAGAAGAAAAATTTGAAGTTTGGAGCTTGGCCGCCGGAGGCAGCACAATGGATGGACTGCTCTTGCATATGCCGCAGGAGGATTTGTGGTGTCATCAATGCCACCAAACCTTGAGGATTCACAAAAAATTCCTGCACCACATAATAATCATCCATTACGCTTTTTAGGTTAAGAGACATTGATACACAAAAAAGTAACAGTATGCCATGAAATTACCTGTGAAAGCGAAATAGGTAGCTGTCGCCATTTTTGCTGGAAGGTAGCAGGATCCATAGCCGCTTTGGGGTTTAGCTTTAAGGATGGTGGTAAGCTGGAAGGTGCAGGTGCTGATGACGATACCAGGCCAAGCAGATCATCCAAGGACAATCCAGTAGGTGAAGGATTTGCAGGAGTTATAGAACTGGAAACAGCAGGCTCAGATGGTGACAGTGAAGAAGCCAAAGAAGAACCACCATAAAGAGGAGCACTGTATGCAGAACCATTGCTAGCAGAAACAGTACTTTCTTCCTTTTCTTCAGTACTTAGGAGCAGATCATTGTCAGTGGCATCAACTATCTGGGCTGCAACTATGTTATCAGCAGATTCCACCCCAATAGACAAATTTCCAAGTTCTTCTGAAAACTCAAACACCCCACGATGTTCCTTATCAATGAACATGTAGGATGGCTGCAAATTTTAGATTTCAAAACTTAGTTAACTTTCAATCTCCTAGTGTAGAAAGTTCATCAACAACTATGCACATGATATGGATATAAAATGAGAATCACTTCCGATCACTGATCAACTCCCAAGGTTCTCATATATAAAATGGACGTAAAAAGAGCTCTGAAGAAGTCATACTTATTCCAAATGATTCAAATGAATTAAGGCATGAAACTTTGAAGGAAGAAAACCCAGATACCTTTTGGTATACAACAGACAAGCTATTGAATTCATCAAAAATACGATCTTTGACTTCATTACTTTGAATATCAGCAAAGACTGAAACAGCTTGCTTTGGAGGATTAACCACTTGTTCCGCAGTCGCAACATCATATTTCAAAAGCCTGTAATAGAATAAGGCTCTGTCATGAACATCCTGCAGTTACCCAACCATAATTAGACATGCAATTTTTCAGATACATCTCGAGGAAATTTGACTCAAATAAACTCATTATATACCAAAATCAACAATTACCTGGTGAAAATCAGAAAGACCTGCAGCCAATGCAGCTCCCAAGGCTTTCTGCGTCTCTGGGGCCCTTCTGAAGAAACATTTCATTACTGCTGTAAGAAGATGCAAGCGAACCTATACAAGAATTGAAAGAAAATTTAGGAGTCTTCCTTGATTTAAACAACAATAAACACATTTATGTACTAAATAGTGATCTTAAAAATGAAAGAATAAGAATCACAATCAAAGGGCAAAGTCAAATCTTTCACTTATCCTGAATAGTTATGGATCTCTGTTAAATGGCTCCCAATGCCAATCACATGATTTTGGGTCAAGAACAACTTGCTGGTGGGAGAACAAGAAAAAAGATGACAATTTTAAAGGAAGAGATGAGCACACCATTTGATCTCCAACACGATGTTTCCATCTAAGCGTGGCGATGGGTCTTCAAAGAGTGTTGCACAATCCATCTCACTCAAATAGAATAATTTAGAGCCTGATGCAAGGCTCCTCAATTTGGTAGCATGATTTGGTTATCACATAGCCTTTGCTTGAGTCAATAAAATTAGGACAACATCTTTTAATTTAAGGACCTGTTGCCCTTTCCCAAGGTTGCGCAATGCTAAAGAGAGACACTACACTGCTCAGGGGATAGTGCGCACAAAAGTGAAAGAAAATGCCTAAACCAAATTGCTCTGGATGAAAATCAGATGAAACATGATCATCTTATGCATTTCAGACAACTAAAACCTGATATAATCGAAACTTGTAATATATTGGGGCAAAGAAAATGAGAGGAAAAAAAATGAAAATAAAAATCTAGCTTCCATCGATTGGCATATCAAAACATTCCAAGAGAGGCATATCAATTACCTCAGGAGAATGTTCCTCGTCCCAATTTTCAACTAGACTTTCTAACATGTAAGGTGCATCAGTCATGTCCTGAGCATACTCTCCTAACATCCATATAAGAGCTGCCTTGGCTTTTGGTTCCTGAACATTTTTGCTGCTAATATTGCCAACCACTGCAATACAGTCATGACTCCATTGAGGATATTTCCTTAGAAGATCTTTCACCAACACCTGCTCGAAAATTGAAGATTAATTAATTGAGGTAACAGCATGATCATGTTATTCATACAGATGAGTAATGCTCTTTCTGTGGTAAGTGCAGCATACAAGCAAAGGAATAATATAGAATAGAAACAAGCATGGACCCAGTCTCTAATTACCAGAGCTTCAGCAGTCACATAATCCTTTTCCATCTCCAGAAACTGAAGGAGTCTATCCACAATTGCATTCACATCATACTGCTGCAGTGCAATCTTGCCAACAGCCCGGATTGACTCTCTTGCAATTGGAATATCCACATTTGCCGCATATTCACATAATTCCGTAACTGAAATGAATCCAAGTAGATTATGCATCAAGGCATCAAGCATAATTGAAAAACCATGACCAGAAATCCAGTCATGCAAAAAGGAAATAATGCACCCTTTCCCGAATCTCCTCTACATTTTTGTGGAGCTATGAAAGAAGGTGGAGTTATACCGATTTCATAAGTGTTGCTTGCGTTGGCCACTGCAGTTAGCATTTCAAGTTTCAACTTCTTAACATATGATGGTTCATTATACTGGCAATAGAAGTGTTTATAGTCGGAGGCAAATAAAATTGGTGCACGCATCACCAGAAGATGCAAGTGGCTAAGTACTGCATAAGATTGTTCTGGACTTCCTGAGCTTGCTAAGGTAAGTAGCGGGGCTTTAATACGTTCATAAACCTATACAGCAAAAAGGAACTTGTCAAAGATTGTCTTTATCTATACTCCAAATGAATTGATGTACAAATTCGTAACTGAACATGAATAACCATTTTACTCAAGAATTTGCAAAATGACTGATCCAAATGGATATGAAATCTTTAGATGGCAAGTTTGTGATTTATAAACTCAACAACTGGTAATTCTGGGAAGAGAAACCAGGAGGCAGACATATAGGAATTGCATTCGAAAAGGAAAGAAGTCTATGATCAGGCATACTCTAGATACACTCCACAACATGAATGAAGTCCTTACTTCAATTAGAATTGTTATTTTCAAGCATGTAGTCATTACCTCATCAAATCAGAAACTTCAGATGAAAAGGTTTACACCTGAAATCTCGTCCATTGGGAGCTATATAAAAAGGATGTGTTGGAGGTTCAAACTTGTCTTCATATTTATCATTTTATTTAGCCATCTTGCAAAACATGAAAGAATGTCCTTTCTACTCTTGCTGGTAGTTAGACCAAGAGTAGATTTGAATTTGGCATTATTTAACTAAAAGCAAGACTCAAAATATATTAAATTTAGGCTACAAGTCATTTCTTTGCTTTTTCAAGTTTCTCTTTTTTTTGGGGGGGGGGGGGGGGAGGGACCCAAAAACACAGGGAGGGGGTTAGGGGCTACGTGCGGATGTTAAGCTCAAACATATACAAAGCTAACCACCATCAAAATTTTTCAATTCATATTTTCCCTAATTTTCTACTTTCATCTTTTATTACAAATCAAGCATAAGTAACCTAACTTTTATAATTTACAGACTTCCCAAGTTGGTACTTGAACTTACAATTCCCATATATGGGCAAATCATCCTGTCACAATAAAATAATCAATAAATATTTCTTGTTTTTACTTTCAAAAGTTGTAGCAAAACTCTCTAATGGTGTCTTTTAAATCTTCAAGCCTTACAATTCAAGTCTTCATTCACAGTAAGAGTAGCAGTTAAACAATTCCTCTCAACATCTACAATTTTTCCCAACAAATCTTTATTTCAAGTAACTACTGCATGACAACTATCTTGAATTATGGTGTTCCAATCCATATCAAAATCTTCAACATGTATTCTATTTCTCTGATAGGAAATTTCACAATGACAAAATGCATCATTGTCCTAATGCCCGTTTTGTTTACTTTATTTCCTTCATTTGTCAATGTGCTCCTGTCCCATATTAATGCTAAACTCAACTCCTGTGGACTAGTTCAGTACTCACATCCCATAAAAGCATATAATTTCTTGCCAACACTGGCAAATGGCATCCAAGTTGCAATATGAGACACTGATTCCTTCCATTCCTTGCTCCAAGGCTTTACATGTGTTGTCTGTGTACTGGAATAAGTCATTATTCTACTTTGGGATGGGTATTGGCCATAAGAAGGAAATGATCACCTAACAGAATAAAGGCCCTAGATACCAAATACTAATTTATAGCGCCATCAATCTCAATTCCAGATAAGTGCACAGCTAAATGGAAGCCAGAGTCCCAACTCTCAATATAATATCTCAAAAATGCATTTTGCTTTACGCTAATTCAAGATGGTATTATTCAAGACATTGGAAATAACTACAAACTATCAAACTCATGACTCAGTAAGCCTCAAAGAATTGCATTGCATAGAATAATGGCCATGAAATTGTGATTGAGTAAATGAAGTTTAAAGGGTTAAAGTTGATAGCGCTTAGGGTTATAGTTGATAGAGTTTAAAGGGTTATAGTTGATAGATACCTGTTGATGCACATCAGTCATTGACAAAGTCAGCTGAAGAAACACCTTGATGGTAGCCAAGACAACAGCACCATTTGCATGCTGAAGTCTGTCTTCAAGAAGATTCATGATATCGAATATGTCATTGCTATCTGAAGGTACATACTTTGAAACCATGTCAAGTATTGTACATTGGGCCCATTCATTAAATTCCTTGAGCCTGCAAGAAGACAACGTTATTTGTGGAACCTGTCTTAAAAAAATTATAAAACATACTAGTAAAATCATAAACTTAAGACATTTTAGTGGTGGAAACCACTCTATGCTTGAATTATTTCAAAGAAATGGAAAATGCCAACAAATAACAGCTGCTTCATATCTACAAAGGGATAACTAAGTATGACCAAAACTATCATGTATTTTGCGGAAATACACTTGAAAAATCAAAAAAAAAAAAAAAAACACCAGTAAAGAATCATAAACTTGAGATATTTTGGTAGCGGAAATCACTCTCTGCTCAAATTGTTTCAAACAAATGGAAAATGGCAACAAATAACAGCTGCTTCATATCTACCAAAGGATAACCGAGGTTGATCAAAACTATCATGTGTCTTGCCACCACAACTCATACCATTACTATTTCCTTGTTATAACAACAACCACTTCTTATTTATGTCTCAGGTGATCTAAAGTACCACAAAAGGTCCAGGGTGTTTAACTGAATTTTACTGCCTCCAAATTATAATGTCAAACTTCACATCCTAATTCTGCCTGTTATTTTAACTCCTCAATTTGCATTCTATTGCAACCTAAATCAATAAGTGACTGGGACTGAAGAGTCATTTAAGTTTAGTTAGATGTTCGTGTTTATGAATTCTTGCCATAGCAATGTCAAAGTATTTTG
Organism: Dillenia suffruticosa; assembly: GCA_033439265.1. Classification (NCBI taxonomy): domain Eukaryota; kingdom Viridiplantae; phylum Streptophyta; class Magnoliopsida; order Dilleniales; family Dilleniaceae; genus Dillenia; species Dillenia suffruticosa. The sequence continues at coordinate 11,276,208 of JAVTVX010000037.1, read as the reverse complement.
ATAATTTAATTTTGTTTGAAACACTTGATGTGGGGTCTGAGGATAAGGCATATTAGTAGATAGTGCATTCACCCCACTCCGCTCCCCCTAGTAGAAAAGAAAAAGAAAGAGAAGGATAAAAACAAATCCGTCCCATCGCCAAAGTCATGCTTGAGACAGGCTTCTTCACAACAAGTTAATCAGACTTTTTCCACAGTTGGCTACATAAGAAAAAAAAATCCCCTCCCCGGGGCACTTTTCCCCTTTTCTTGTTCATAAGAAAGAGAAAGTATTCCATTCATGTCATTGTAATACTAGACAATGCATTAACCAATTCAGTCTCTGAATTTAATATCCAAGAGTGCTTGCATCATTTGGTCATTAAACATGACTTCAGAGCTCGGGGATATCATATTGCAGCATGATTTTAAAATTCTGATGTTACAAACTAGGCATCTTAAAGATTTGCTGAAGAAAATCAAGTACTCTACAATAGGCAGGGTCAATCCAGAAAAGCAGAACAACTAGAAACCATAAAAATTACCTTTGAACAACAACAAGCTCCATGTTATTGACACATTAATGGTACCAATTCAATTTAGACTTGTAAACAAATAAAGGAAATGCACGATGAATGTGATTCTTAACCTCACAATTTTTTTTTTTTTGGCTTCAGGGATAAAGGACATACCGATTCAGAAGATAATAAATCACTGGCTTACTAAGCAATGCTTCTCTCTCCTTAGATGCTTCCTCTGAGTTAATTGCTTCTGCACTCCAGATTTCTTGCAGTGCCGTTAAACAATTTGCAACTACCTAATCAAACAATGAAATTGAATTGTGTAAGGACATTCCAGGAAACTGCAAAAGTGAAATACAAATGAATTCTGTCAATTTGAAAATGGTTTAGATTAATATATACACTATTACCTATTAAACACCAAAGAATGTATTTCTACTTTCACATTCTTGTCGAAACTAATGAAATATATATAATATAATTATTATGTCGAAAAGCATATGCAGATTTAAAATTTTTCTTATTTTATAGCATACTTAGTTTAATTAATATATTATAACCTATTAAGCACCAAAATTTATACAGTTACTTTCAAATATATACTAAATCAGAGAACAGATTCAAGAAATTTGTAATTGACTGAGAAAGTGGGAAGGGGGATGACAGCAAGCAGTGCACTAGCAGGATAATAAATGAACTGCTGCCAATTGCATCTGCGTGAATGTAATAAGCTACAAAAGGAGCACCAGGAACACAAACAGGTATATCTTGGCAGGAAGTAAATTGCAGCATCAGCTCTCAAAAGGCAAATGATTTAAATTGCTCTATCACACCATCATCTGCAGGAGATAAATACAGAAGCACAAAATCCTTAAATAACTACTGCAACTGCAGTGCAATATGAATGTGATCCTCCTTTTTATGATCAAGCCCTCAAAGTCAATGGAATCGCATAAGCAGCCAAGAGGTATTAGCACTCCCCCTAACAGGCAGGTTACTGTTCCTGTCAAGCTTCTGTGATTCTAAGAACTCAGCAACAAAATATAAGCATTTAAATAGGGCACCCACTTCTGTATCAACAAAATACTACAAGCTAACTTGCAGAGGGAAAAAGTTACCCTATTCACAGGTTTGCTTGAGTATATGATGGCATTGGCAACAACTTGTAAATTATAGTCCATTCCTAACAGCTTTGCCCAAAAAAAGAGAATACAGAGAGGCACATATAGTCCCCACATCAAGAATGTAATCCCATAAATCCATGTAACCCACGAAACAAACCAAATAATGCAATTGTCGATGGTTATTAAAATCAAGTGTCTATTCAACTAGTTTTAAGACTAAAATGGAGTCAAATTTCTACAGAACTTTTGATTCATTGAATTATAAGAATTAACATATGCCAACGTCTGAAACAAAATTTGAGTCCAACACAACACAATTCTAGGCACTTGTAGATGATATAAGGGAACCCAAAAGATTATTACAGCAGCCAAAATCACAACAATCACGTCTAGTCTTCAAATCAGAATACAGTTCCAGCCAAATGCAACCCAACCATCTCAAATAAACCAGAGAATGCAATTCTACAAAGGGCACTAAGATTGGGATTCTAGTGGACTAATCTCAAGATTAAAATCATAAAATTGGGTTCAAATCTTCAGAAACTTCAAATCATTGCATAACAAAAATTGAGATTCCAACTATGCAATAGTCTAATATACAAATAAGTCTAACTTAACACAATTCTAGTCAAGTGCAGTTAACGATAAAGAATAGAGAACATAAACTCACCTGACTATCAGGATCATTAAGCATTAAATGCTTGAGCATGGTAGGAAAATCGGCATCAACACAAGTACTAGCCGAAATATGATACAACTTCAAAACCCCAATAACTGCAACCATCCTTACATACCCATTAGCATCCTTCAAGCCTAATCCTAAAGGCCCAACCAAATACTCCACCAAATTTGCAACTCTAAGCGAGCACAGACTCCTCAAAGCAAGCCCTCGAATCATTGGATCGTCGTCCTTACAATCCTTCTGAAGAAAATTGATGGTTAAAAGTGCAAGATCTGGATTCACCTTGGCGTAATTCCCAACATACAAGTAACACATCTTCTTTAAAACAATATCAGCTGTTGCCGAACACATCACCTGATAAGATTAAAATTCGATGGAGATGATCAATAAAATCATTCAACACACTCCACATCTGATCATAGGACTCTAATCATTTATCCACAAGACTTATCTATAGGCTCCACTAACCCTACTTAACACCAACACGATTACACGTAGGTAACAATATCTAACAAACCAAACCCTAACTTACAAATACTAACAAGATTCGATCGAAATTGAAATGTATCAATAAATCAATCATTACCATTTCGCTGAAGAGAGAGGAGACATCGATTCCGACCGTCATGTATGAGATCACCTTCTTGAAGAGGTCTCGCTTCGAATCGTCGGTTCCTGGTGCTCGGCTTCCGGCGAGTTGGCGGAGTTGGAGTTTCAGATCGGAGACCTCGCCTTTGCTGAACATAAAATCGGAGAATTTAGAAAAGAGAAATGGGAAATTCTAGAGAGAGAGAGAGAGAGGAGGAGGAGGAGAAAAAGAAGAAGAAAACTTACCCGGAGGGTTGAGAGGGAGAGGGAGAGGGAGATGGAGTAGAAGGGAAGCGCGAATGATGAGATGGTCGCGGCATTGTTGGTTATGATCGATTAGATTGACTGATTGATTTTAGAGAGGGATAGTTAGGGTTTTGTATTGCATACACAGAAGAGAGAGAATGTCATGAACAGATAGAGGCAGATAGAGCCTTCTCTCTCTCAAGGCTGTGAGAGAGCAAGAAGACGACGCAAAGGTACTCAACCACGCTCTGAACCTGAGAAATTTAGAGAGAGAGAGAGATAGAGTTACCTCAAGGTCATCAGCTGTCACGTAACACATCCATTGAAATTTAAAACGGCTAGCTACCAGCCACCGCCGAAGTAACCTTTTAGTTTTTACCCATTTTTCTTAGTTTCGTAGTAATTTAGATCGAATAAAAAATTCGTTTTAATTAAACTTTTAAATTCATACTCAAAAATATCAGAAAAATATCAAATTTATTAGATTTCTTTAATTGAAAAATAAATATTTTTCAATTAGTTTTTATAATACTGAAAATCTTTTTACTATTTTTAGTAGGTAATAATAAATTTATTAAATATGCAAATAAGTATATTCAATAAAACCTAAATTTATAATAAATTAATAATATTTGAATTTTTGAAATTTATAATTTCTCATAAATTACAATAAAATAATTTTCTAAGGCTATTTTATAATTATTTATAGAAATGGATATTTGAATTCATAACGACTATCAAGATTTTGTAGGCATGATAGTATCGGCGTCTAAAATTTTAAGTTTAGTCATAAATTTTAGAACTTAATCGAAAAAAATTTGAAAAATTTATATATATTTATTAAATGAGGCATTTTCAACAATATATTTATACCTAACAATATTTCACAAAAATGATGACGGAACCGATTATGGAAGATGAATAAATTCTCTAATCTAGAATGTGAGTGTAAAAAAAAAAAAAAAAATCTTTCCATAATATTGATATTGTTTAATCTGTCTAAAAATTCTTTTATAGACAATCTTATACGTAAAATATATTTATTACAAGATTATTAATTAAAAATATTTATGATTAACTATACGCAAACTCTGAAATCATGGAAATTATCACAACTGAAAATGTATGTAAATTTTTATTTTCAAAAGTTAAAAAAAATCACGCAACATAATTTTTGTTGTATTATTTAATAATTTTTTTAATATGAATAGGTACTCATAAAATGAATAAATCATTTATTTAATAAATAAATATAATAACCTCCAAAGCAGGGGTAACCTCGCTCCTCTTTTTCCTTTTTGGCTAATAACATTGAGAGTTAGTTTGGCTGAGATGAAAATGGAAGGAAAGGGGGAAGAGAAGTAAAAGCGGAAGGAAATAACATTTTTTAGAAAGAAATGCAGAGGAGAAGGAAACGTGGGATGTAGCCCTTCCTCACTTTTTTTAAAAAATCATTTCCATCTCAAAAGTAAACAAAAATAGAAGGAAATGAAATTTTTGTATAAATTTGTCCTTGTCATTCTTTGATAATTATGAAAATTTCCATTATTTTTTTATTTTAATTTTATTTAATATAAAATAATAAAATTTAATTTCTTTCATCAATTTTATTGAACAAATTATTTTTCTAATTTTATTTTTTTACTTTTTTTTACATTATTATTCTAAATTTATTTAATATAAAATAATAATGAAATAATTTATAAAAATAAGAAAAATATATTCAATAACTATTTTTTAAAAAATATTTTAAAATAAAAATTATGAAAATATTAAAATTATAATTTTATAAAAATATAATAATATATAAGGTGTTATTTACTTTCATTTTTCAAAAAAAAAATATCTATTCCCTTTCCTTTCATCTCTATCAAGCAAAGATGAATAAAAAAAAGAATTTCATGAAATGAATCTCCCCTCAACCTCAAGAGTTTTTGTACAAATATAATCATATTTTTAAAAAATTTTAAAACTATATTGTTTAAAAAATATTTTTAAATTTAATACTCATATATCGTGATTTGAAGTCATGAAATGATATTATTTATCATGGTCTTATGTTATCACTTTAAATTTTGATACGTAGATATTAGATTTAAAAATATTTTTTTGATCGGTATTGTTTTAATTTTTTTTTTTGGGTAGGTTAGTTCCAAGCAAAGCTCCCACCTCTGCGTGCCAAACTTACCCTAAACCTCGTTCCTTTCTCTCTCTGCCTCTTCTCGACTTGGCACTTCTTATTGTTGTTGGGAAATGGAGTGCGAAATCGAAAACGTGACAGATGGCGATGTGTTCGAGCTCAGAGCTCGGCGTATTCCGGCGAGCAGAGTGTCTCGGAAGCCAGTCTGCCTGAATCCGGGCGATCGGATGAAATTTGCAGCCAAAGAGTTCGATAAGACTCGGAGTAACCCTGAAGTTTACGAAGTGATCATGATCTTTTGTGGTTCGAGGTACATAAACTTTTATCTCACTCATCATGATCTCCGCAACTACTCAAGAATCAGACTCGACAAAGCCATCAATGGCGCTGCTATTGTCAGAGGGCTTAGGGCTCCAGACTTTCCCGCTCGCTTTCGCAACTATTGGTTCTCTCTCTCTCTCTCTCTCTCTCTCTCATTTTGTTTGAAATTGAATAGGAATTGATAAAACTCTTAAAAAGAAAGGATCCGAAAGAAAACCCTAATCTCGAGAAAAGTAATGTCTTATTTTATCTATCATTAAGATGATGCTCTATGATTTTGTGAAAAAAATTCTAGTGGTAAAGGCAAAAGAATCTTACCCGACAAAGTGAATATTGTTGTTCTTATGAGTTTTGGAGGATTGCCTTGTCGGGTATTATCTAGGTCAATATGATCTTACTTAGTTAATGTTCCTTCGTGAAAGCACAATTGTTCTTGCTATACAATTCAATCGTGTAACGTCTAGTCTCAAAGTGAATTGATTATTACCATATTTTTGGAGGTCCTACATTGATTTCAAACAACTTTGTTTTATCTCCCTATGAGTTGGCTCTAGAATTAGTTTATTCTGGTTTGGAGTGTGTTAAATGTACCTTAGATCCACGAGTTGAAACAGCTCCTTATTTTTGTCATGTTAGATATTTCATGCTTGTCTCAAGAACTTTATTTCCTCATTTTTTATCATCTGTTGTTGAAAAAGTATATAGTTATTGTTAGATTTATTCACATGTATCGAAAGTATGGTAAATCACAAAAATTAAATAGTCAGAATTGTCGGATAAATATCTTAATGCGTAGTCCACCAAAAATAACCGAATTGCAAACTGCGAAATCTTTCGATCGGAACTCTCGGTCGAGATGGTGATCACGAAATCAAACCACCACCACAAATCTATGACGCTTCAACCCAAAGTCTGGTGAATCCAAAGACGGAACAATTTCCTACTTGAAATTTTTTGATCCCTAGATATTTTGTCACTCTAGACAAATTGATCTCTCTCACTTAGGTTGTCTCACTCAACCTCTCATTCTCAAGCAATTTGTGGAGAGAGTTCTCTCTTCCAGAACACCCTCAAAAATTGTTTTTCATGTAAGCCGTTATGGAGAGATCTAAGGGGAGATTAAGTGACTTGGGATAATGGGTTAACTACCCGTTACCCATTATCACTTAATTATAATTTAAATAAATTTAAATTATTTACATGTGGTAGAAGGCCCCTCATGGGCATATTTTACCAACAGCTGTCATAAGAGGCATCCGGCCCTAAGTTGTTGGGTTTGCATTTGTAGGATTTGGCTCTCTCTCTCACTCTCGTGTGTAATTAGTATTACTTTATTTGTTCTTATTAAAAGTTGTATGTATGTGGCCTCTTTTACTTTTAGGAGGTGGATTACATTCCAGGGTGTGCAAATCAATAATTTGGATGAGGAGATTATCTATGCAGAAGTTATCCCATAAACAGGTACTTTTATCTCTCTTTGTTAACCTTTCTTGGTAAAATTTTATGCCTGGACCATTTCTGGATTGTTGGGAATTTATTATGTATTCATTTAGGAGTCTTATGTCTTTTTTGGATGTGTGAAGGTAAAATTTCATAAAGGCAACTCAAGGTTGTGTAAGATAGGTTGTGGTGGGATTATCATCCGGATGTGTACCTAAAATTTAGTGGGGGTTTGGAGGAAGAAAAGTAGATGGTATTTTAAACATAAGATTTTGGTTTGAGGGGCAACAGGAAAGAGTATAGAGGATTTTAAACATAAGATTGTATTTCATATTTTTTTTATTTATGCTAATACATGGAATTGAGATTGAGTTAAAACTAGAGATAGAAGTATAGTTAAAATACTTTCAACCCTGCATTTCTCCCCTAATTGGAGGGTGAGCACTTGAAAAGGAAGGGTTCTAATCATAATAGTTTCCAGACAATATTAAGAGGTCTTTCCTCCCCTCCTTCAAGACGAAGTCTCAGTAATCTGAATGTTCAGAAAATAAGGAAAATTATCAAAGAATGCACCATTTTGTTAGAGGGCTGGAGTGTTAAAGGTGGCTAAGTAATTTGGATAAAGCTTAGATAATAAGCCTAAAAGAACATTAAATTCTTTTCCTTCTTGGCCATTTCTTTCCCAAATTAGAAGGAGGAGAGATTAAGCTCCCATCCAATCCCTTTATCCTTCTCGTTCAGGCAAAAAAGGTGGGCATGTATATATATAATTAAAGGTTTGGAACCCAAAACCCAATCTGTTCCTCTTCCTTTCCTACAAACAAAACAAAAGATGCTTTAATAGATTCCTTAAATTGGCTTCTTGAGTATTTTTAATGATTTGAGAACTTATGGGTTGTTAACTTTTCTTTCTTCCTTCTTTTGAATCCTTGGTTTGAATAATATACTCCTCATATGCTTTAGAACCTGGAGACCTGTTTTCAGAGAGGGCAGATCATCCGTTCTTTGCCTTTGAAATAATTATTATCTTCTTTTTCTTTCTCTTTCTCTTGAAGCGCACCAGCCCACAGCTCCCAATAGCTCAAGATAATGAGTTGTTAACTTTCTCTTTCTGATGCTTTTCCATGTCTGTAGGTTGTACTGCACAAACCTTTTGGAGTTTCCTTAAGCGTTCCAGGAGCAGCAATATCCGTCTGGTCTTCAAACTGTTGCTTTGGTTGCAGTGTGTGCGGTGCTTGACTAGAATAAGCTCGTCTTTGAAGTTGTCAGTTACCTAAGTCTTCTGTCTCCCACTTTGGACTTGACTAAAAGTTGTGTTTGAAAGCTTTTACATTGCTTTGTTGTGTGTTCTATGCTTTGGATATAAATAAGACTGAATACTGGAATTTCGGATTTGTTCAATGCACCGTCATGTGTTTTCCCAGGAATTGTTTTATTAGGTAATCTAGAATTGCATGGGAATGGAAAGCATGAATTGGGCAGTGGTTTCCATGGATTGACTGTTATATGTTTTTGAGACACTAGAATGACTAATGGTTGCTGGGTGGCCTTTTGGGGAGGTCCTCCGCATGTAGTCTACCTTCTGTCCCAACTTCAGTAGTTGGGGTGCCTGTTCTTAGGCCATTCTGCAACTGAGTGGATTCCCCTTCTGGTGCATTTTGAAGAGGAAGCCATTGGATTGGCTGATCGTCTACCCGAACATTGTTTCTTAACAAGCTGTTTGATGAAATAGCTATTACTATTTTGTGTCGACTTATTTGGCTACTATGATTTGGATTGGGAACAAATGGATACCTTCGGCTAGATCAAATTTGCCATGGGTCAGGCTGCAGACCATGTTGACGGCACGGTACAGAGGTTAAGCATCTAAATCATCTCAGGTATTTCTTCCTACAAGCAAATACATATGTAAGTTGTGCAGAGGAGATGGCCTACCGGAGAATGGAAATTGATATTTTACAAGCACGGGGTCATAGGTTCGAATTTACTTATGGTATTAGGGCTTGAATGCTTTAATCTCTAGCCTTTTCTATGTTTAGTGATGAGCTCCACTCTTAGTGGAGAAGTTAAATTCCATAATACATTCTGCTTATATAATCTTGTTAGAATAAGAGAAAATTACAAATATAAATTTGTGGGCGAAAGACAGTTGCCCTTGAAAGGGTGTTGTTTGGAGAATTTCAATTTGATTTAATTTATTTTGGTTTATCTTAAGTTTGCTTTTTTTTTTTTGAGAATTTTTGAAGTAGGAAACTTTTTATGGAATATATTCAGTTTTGCAAATGAAAGTTAATTTTTTAAAAATAAATACCTAAATTATTATTAATTTTAGTCTGAATTGAGTTTAATATTAACAAAAAGGATTAATGTTCGTCCATATGTGAGACCCCTAGGTTATGTCTTGGAAAAATATGACTGGGACTAGATCTATTTCTTAAACTTTACATATAATTTGAATAGGGGCAAATCTTATTTATAAATTTAAAAAAGAAAAAAATATCATATTGTACATCACCTAAAAAAAAATAAAAGAAAAAAGAAAGAAAGAAACAGAAAATGACCCACATCGGTTGCAGCGTCCACCGTTTTACCTTGTACCTCGTCCTCGTTGCCAAACGGTGTCGTTGCGACATCTTTTAATCAGAGTTATCAAATTTGATTGTTAAGAATGATGAAAAAATATTTAAAAGAGTAACCCTTAAAATGAATTTTATAATGATAAAATCAAATTAGTCAAATAAAATCTGAATACTGAGAATAAAAATCAAAATAGTTATCTGTGGCTCAACCCCTTAACTTTTATGCATTCCACAATCGATCAAAGAGACCGCCCGGGGGGGGGGGGGTGTGGGGGGAGGACTAGAGTAGTCACCTGGGTATTTAAATTTAATAATAGTATATCAAATATTTTTAATCAAAATTTTAAATTCAAATCTTAATAATAAAAAATAAATATTAAGAGTATTGATTTCTAAATTAGATAATATAATATTTAAATCTGATTAATTGAATAATTTAAATATTAATTTATTAAGTAAAAAAAAAAAACCAACAAAAAGAGAGGGAAATTCAACCTCAACACGCAAAATAGTGCACGTGTGACGAATGTGACGGATCGAAAGATCTATGGATAAAGCTGTGCGAAAATCACAGTACCATCTTTAATTTTTGGATATTTAATATTTTCTTTATTATTTTGGTTTTTCCTATTTGATCTTATCTTTGCTTCTTATCCCTAATAATTATGTCCAGAATTAATTAAGGTAAAGTGCGAAGCTTCATTCCCATTACATTTTTACCAAATTCCCTTCAAGTGCTACTCAATTAAAATTTTTTATCTTTTTTTTTAAAAGATAATATTTTAAATTTTATTTATTCTAACTCGTTTTAGAGGGAGAGAGAGAGAGAGGGAGAGAGAGAGAGAGAGAGTCACCCATAATAATTTCAGTTATATTTAAAATAATACAAACGAATTAATTTTGTAATAGGAATAATTATATTACTATTATTATAAAATTAAAAATAGACAAATTACAGATTAAATTCTGCCCTGCAAAATAATTCTCCTAATAAGTGAGTTGAATACGACGTCGTTCCCTTCAGCCTATCCACTCCCTCTTTTCCCCCGTCGCCGTTCATGGCGGCTTCCAACTCAAAGAGCCAGCAAAGACAGCGTAGAGAGAGAGAGAGAGAGAGAGAGAGAGAGAGAAGATAAAATAAAGGGGTGAAGAGAGAGAAAAATGCTAATCTTTCATCTCCCGAAACTATACAACCCACAAACCTCACTCTTCCTCCTCCCTAAAATACCCTACAAACTTATCATCACTTCCACACTTCTCTCCACCACTCACAAACACAAACCCAAACCCAAACCCAAACCTCTCTCTCACTTCACTTCAACCCCAACAATACCCAAAACACCAATTGACGAAACAACACTAACCCAAGAAACCCATCTCCCGAATTCGAATATGGAAGATACCCACATAGAAATTCCAATCAGAAACCTCTTCATCCCTCCAGAAACGGATACTTCAACACCCCTATTGACTCGAGTATTGAAGGGTTCTAACATTGTTTTGAGTAAGTATGCAACTGATGCTCTGGTGACTAAGGCTGAGTTTGTGAAGAGTAGTGTCAAGACCGAGGATTGCCCCTCTGAGGGTTTTCCTGAGTTTGCTCTTGTTGGTAGGTCCAATGTTGGGAAATCTTCACTTCTTAATTCGCTTGTTCGAAGGAAGAAGCTCGCTCTCACCTCCAAAAAACCCGGTTAGTCTTCTCTCTCTCTCTCTCTCTCTCTCTATATATATATATATATATCAAATTGTATTTGCCTGTGGGTGATTCGGATATAGTGCTTATGGTGTGGGAAGTTATGAAGAGTTTTTATTGTTTTTCAGCTAAATTGGGCGAAATTAGATCTCAAACTCGTTTGCCCAAAATGCATTTGTTGAAATGTCTATGTTGGAATTATCCATTAAGCTTGTGCTGGTGGATGTTTTATTATTTGCATTAATAGTTAGGATTGAATTGTAGTGAAAATGCATATTAAGATGGTCAGTCTTCTCTCTCTGAAATGAACCTATTCTATCAAAATGCAAATATTTGATTATGGAGAATTTGGATGTGGTGGTTGTGTTGGGGAAAGTTTATAAGAGTGTTTACTTTGTTTTCAACTTAATTGCATGGAGATTGAATTGGAGAAATGATATGGATATTGTATAATTCGCATCTTTAGAATCAGAGACTAATAAGTTGCTTATTATCCTTTTAGTATTGAAGACTTATTAAATGCATGAAACAAATTTTGAACTTAGTGTGTCCACAATGGATATTTTAAAAGACGCCATCACATGCTCTTAGATGATACGCTCCAGGATTTTCTTGGCCTTAGTAATGTAGAATTTGTACCGGTATCTAATGCTATCAAAATTAGTTGGTCTAGTACTGTACTTGTGCACTGCAGGCCTGCTAATGGCGTATATAAATTGGGATAATACATAATAATGCTAGTGTTGTTTGAAAGTGATGAGAAGTTTTCCGAATCATACAGTCTCTATGATCTTGAGCAATATCTTGTTAGTAAAAGTTGTTGGAGCCATACAGCTTTGGGACATGACTTTTAGTTTTTCCCAGTTGCCTATTTGGTTCTGTTCTTGTGAAATACATGAAAATATTCTATTGAATTATACACTGATTTTTTCTTGCAGGGAAAACTCAATGCATCAACCATTTCCGCATCAATGATAGTTGGTACCTCGTGGATTTACCTGGATATGGGTATGGGACTTCCGCCGCAACATTCCTCTTGAAAGTTGCTTTGATGCTGCAACTACTATTGCCCCTTTGTTTGAAAGATGGAATGAATGCTGATAGTAACTATATCTTTGGTGCCTTTTAAAAAGAATAACAAAAATTAGTAGATTGGGCATTTGCTTCCATAGTATGGTTTGGGCTGCTATTATCTTGGCTGACCTGCCCTCTCAAAGATATCCTTCTACTAAAGAAAAAAAAGAAAGGTCCTGTCATTGGAAATTCTGACTGAACTGTCAAAATGAATCTTTTAGCATTCATGTTCCTTGTTTTGAATTAAATTGCCAGTGGGATAATATACCTGGGACTCTATGTGGTCTAAATTTGAGCAACTTTGTTTAACTTTCAACTCATCTACTTCTGATGTATAGTTTGATGGACAAAGGAACTATCAGAGAATGCTTTAGGATATCTAGCCTTCCTTAGTTGATAAATGCAAAATAATTTACTCTGACGGATGTTTACATGGATATCTGTAGGTTTGCAGCTGCACCACAGGAACTTCGAACAGACTGGGATAAGTTCACTAAAGACTATTTCCTAAATAGGCCAACCCTAGTATCGGTATTCCTTCTCATAGATGCTAGTATTCCTGCTAAGAAAATTGATCTAGAATATGCAAGTTGGCTGGGTCAAAATCAGGTAAAATTTACCTCCGCGAGAAATTTTATTTTCATTTACTGAGTTTGAAGTTGCAAGACAGTTTTTCCCTGATATGTGGAGATGTGTGATATATGATCACGTCCTACTGAAATACTTAGATTTGGGTTCCCTCTGTGTCCAGGATACCCTTTTTTTTTTTGGCATCTTATGAATTTTGCTTGTTTCTTGCATTTTGACTGTTGTCCAGCATGGTCCCATCATATAGATCACTAGGCTGGGCAAATCGGGTAATAAACATGTACTTTACATGATGCGAGTGCAGTGAACAAGCACTATTTTTCTTGCAGAGACACTAATATTCTGCCATATGGCATCCTTTGCTTCTTTACTTAATACCCTTCTCTTGTAACATAACAAAAACCTAGAGCAAATTTAGCCCTTTCTTGTTTTTATCGGGTCCTAGTTTTCCCATCCTTGTTGGTGGGAGTTGTGACAGATGAGGATTTATGTGTTTTGCAGATTCCCATGACATTAATTTTCACAAAATGTGACAAGCGGAAAAAGCAAAAGAACGGAGGAAAGAGGCCTGAAGAAAATGCGGAAGATTTCCAAAAGTTGATCAGTGGCTTCTTTGAGAATACCCCGCCTTGGATAATGACTAGCAGTGTTACAAATCAAGGTCGGGATGAAATTCTATTGCATATGGCTCAACTACGAAATTACTGGCTTAAGCATTGAGAGGATAGAATAGAAACCTACGCCACCATGCCGTTTTGTAAGGTTTGTGTTCATAATTCACAGCATGAGTTCAAATTTATGAGTTAGTGATGTGTTGAAATAGATATGAACTACAAAGTGCATTGTTGAATCTCAGTTGATACTATTGGCACCAGATTGCTGACATAGCTGCACTCGCCTAGACTCTTTATATTGGAAAATAAGCAACGCTGGGAACACGTATCAAGCTAGGTAGCTCTTGCCTCTCTATCAATGGATGCTGTTAGAATTAAATTGTGATTATGAAGTCCAGAGGGTAAAACTGCCTTGATGCCCTTGAGGATGTTTATACTTTGCAAGAGTTGGATACATTTATTGGCAGAATGTATGTATAAAAGCATTTGAAAATTATGAGTAACAATGTTAAGATTGTTGAAATGGAATCTTCTGGTTGTTTTGAAGGGATGGCAACCGCTTGTCTCAATAACCATAGTCCCATTGTAACAATTTAATCTCATTTACCCTTTTGTTAAGCCATTCATGAATCTGTGAACAACTTTGTTACATATCTATGCCTTATTTTGGACGCCCAATCTAAGAGATCTTTGGGGTCCCACATCCCATTTCAAAAATTGAAAACTTTCTAAATCAACTTCTCTCTATACACCGACTTTGTGCTTGCATTTAACGAAAAAACAGAAAGTTGTGGTCAATTACATTATGCACAAATCAGTCGCTAGGAAGCGGAAGATTGATGTCTGGGCCGTGGGTTATTTTGCTGGGTCGCCCTATAATTATTAATTCTATGTTTTTATAACGGATGCTTGCAATGAAACTCAAAAGGGGATATTCCTACCGACGGATAGCTGATTTAGTTGGATATGGTATTAAATCTCTTAATCAAATTTTCGAGTTTGATTCGTAACTTGGGCATGGAAAAATTACATCGGGAGGTTAGTCCCCTTAAATGGGTCATCAAATCCTGAACCGAATTAGTCAGAGTATGGTTTCAAATATTGATCGGTATAATAAAAAAAAAAAAAAGGAAATATTCCTTGTGGTCGTTCCTTCCCACCTTTGATACTCAAAAGATTAGCTATATTTTGATGCAATTTCTCAGTTTGAATCAACTTTATTACAGAATACTGATCAAAACAATTCTAATTAATCACTTAGGTACATCTATTGTTCTTGAATTTGGTGGTAGTAATTGTTTTTTCTTTAACAAGCAAGTGTTTTCATTAGGATCTTTACCTTTTCTTTTATTATTATTATTTTTTTCTAAATACTGGGGTCAATTAGGATACAAACCTCAATTTTTGCAGGTCTCTAGTGTTGAGTGGGCTTGACTGATCCCACTCGACAAAGATTTCCTTTGCCCAGAAACAGAAACAGCTCATTCCTAAACTTGCCCATTGACTTTGAGAGAATTGAAAGAGAGGGACAACCATGAAGAATATCAGACTTTGAATAGATGAATATCAGGAATACGTAAGTGCATTTGTAATCTTTAAACTGCGGAGTTGCACATACTTGTGAATAATAAAATTATATATATATAAACCATGGTTTTGTTTTTGTGGGGAGGGAAGAGAGAGAGAGAGAGAGAGAGAGAGAGAGAGAGAGAGATCTCAATGCCTAAAAGATTGAGAAGAGGAGACATCACTTAATAAGAAGAAATAATTTAGGAGTTTTTCTCCTCCTAACAATTTCCCTTTACTCCTTGCCCCTTCTGCCAAATGCAAGACAATCCAAATACCAAATAACTAGTGGTACGTTGTGCATCTCAAGGAGGGGTGGGGTTTTTTTTTTTAGTGGAAAAATTTTAAATTCTGTTGCACATCACCAGCCATGCTACTAGGCCTAACCACTTGAAAATTTTTAAACCTGCTGCATTCCACATTTGTCCATGCTGACTTTTTTATCCTTGCTCAAATCAATTTCAACATAATAGTTTAATCAAAGCCAAAATTATATATATATATATATATATGTATTAAAAAAAAAAAACACCAAGAGGCTGCATACTTTTGTCTGATTTTATTACTTTTCTCGTTAACAGAAAATTAAAGTTACGACTTCAGCGTACCAGGCATATAAAAGATTGTCCAAATTAAAAAATAATTCCCAAAAAAAAATTAGTATATTAATGGAAAAGATAGAGAGGTAGTATTTTGATCGGAAAAAAAAAATTATAGTATGGGATGGAAAAGAGTAGAGAGGGCACCCAAAAGCCTTAGGTCTTGATAAAAGATTAACCCAAAACTTGCAACCAAGGTTTCAAATTCCAGACTACTAACCCCATAGCAAGCATATCGTCTTCAAAACAGGCAATTTGACCAAAATTATAATGCCGGAAAATTATTAATCCCAAAAACAAAGAGGGGGTTCCAATAATGCTGTGTAGACAGCAAAACAATGACAATAACATATGCAAGCCACATGAAAAATTCATTTTCTAGAAATCAGCTCCACTCCTACAACAATCACCACCACCACCTAAGCCTTCTATCCCAAAATTTGAGGTAAATCAGTTCCACTCCTAACCATTATATATATCCATCAACATTGGTGAGATCAGCATCAAGATCAAGGTCACAAATAATGACATGAACTTTACAAAAGCCACAGCAAATACACTACGGGAAAAACCACCAGCACAATAAGAAAGAGTAAGCGATCAAAGTTCACATAACATTTCTAAGCAATTTGCATTGGCAACAAGATATGAATTTCCTACAGATGATGATCATAGTTACAACTGTTTCAGACATGAGGACATTTACCACAGAACAAAATGAGAACTCATATAAAGTGTATACATGGACCGGGGGAAACAAGGAGTGGTTAATCTTCTCAGAGTCAGAAATCAGGGACCGCAATCCCAGTGGGCTTATTAAAACTTAGCTGTTCAGGAAGATTAGGCTCAATACCACCCAAAAAGAAAAAAAGGTAACATAACCACTTCAAATATTGAATACATGTTGCCTATTGTAGAAATATGTAGGATAAAAGATTAGATTCCCATTTTTTTTCTTTTTGACACTCCAAAAAATGCCAAGGCTTCATTACATTTTTGGCCAGGAAGAAAAATATAGAGATGGCAGTTCCAATCATAATTGTGGTTACTCACCTCATTGACACAGGTATCTGATGAAGAGCTAGGAATTTACACGTCAGTTATTTCCAAGGGCAGGCAACGATAGTTTTATGTGCCACCGCACTGATATGCTCCCTGTAGCTGCCCCACAGAAAATTATTTTACTATTTTGGCCCCTATTTGAATGTTCACAAATATTACCACAATTTGGACAAGGAATTTGATGCACCGCATGGCTCTGCTCTCAGTCAAGCTCCAATAGTTCCCTTAGAAAAGAATAAGCAATGGGCTCTGTCCTCATGGCCACACTTCTCTTATTTCTCACACAATTCTTATCCATTTTCAATGTCATTACTCTTCTCTCTTTTAGTCCATGAAAAGTAAGAAAGCTCTTGACCTGCAAACTTGATGGACTACGGAAAAGGGCAGCTTCGACCAATCAGCCAGCATCACCATCAAACAAATTTCTAATTCCCAGATTCCCAGTTTTCACCTACCTCATTCCCATCCTATCACAATGACCGACTCACTGGTATTTAATACACAAATATAGGTTCTAAGGCATGCCTACAATCAAATAAATAGTTTCAAACACAATTACCAGATGCCCATAACTACAAGGTTGTGTGACAAGATGATTGACAAAATAATTCTCCTGTAAAAGTTAATACACTATTTATCTCCTCAGTCATCAAGCAATAAATTTACAAATGCTTGCAAGAGCCGGAACATATTCTTCCATTATTGCTATTCTTGCTACTAAGCCAAAGGAAGATTATAAGAAACCTTTTGAAAATTTAGGACCAGAATGAATGCTTATTCATATGCATAATCTGAGGGGGAAGTTAGATATTACTTCCACTTCCACATTCAATGTAAAATTGACGACCTCCTATTGCGCATTCAAAATTTCCAACACTTCTCCCATCACCATTAAAAAAAAGTTTATATTATACCTAAGATGCAGGGACACACCCGTGGGCCACAACAAAAGACACAACTTGGTCTTAGTCATACAGCAAAAGGATCAAAATTTTACAAAGTTACAAAGTCTTAACGTTGTGTTGTGCCAAAGAGCACGAATGATGCCCGTGCAACATAATACATGTTCAGAGGTTAAAATGAAATGGGTCACATAACGTTATCCATCCAACAGATCAAAGAAACCAAATGCAAAATGTAGCAAATATGGGACCAAACTGCAATTTGGATAAGCACAAATATTCGAAAAATAACAAATGTAATTAAACTTCTGATATATAAGAAACGGCTCGTCTATGAAATCAGGGAACAATCACAGAAACACTAGTTTCCAAAACTTGTTCTCTCAACAATCCCAAAACAATTATACTCAAAAAACACAACAAATAAAAAAACACTAGCCTTCAAAATCTCTACGATGCTGCTGCAGTTCCCCTCTTCCTTGGAGCAGCTTGAGTACCTAAGATCATCATAATCAAGATTGAAAACACATCCAAAATCAAAATCTAAACAAAACCCAAAATTACAAATGAATCAAAGAGCACAAAAATTCGATCAAGCACAGATATTTTTAGGGTTTTGACCTTCTCTGAAATTGCTCTTGAATCTGGTCGGCACGTGACGGAGATACCTCATACGACCGGTTCCTGTTGTCTTCCTCCTAATCGCTTTCACACTCCAATTGTCTAAAAATTGATATCAGATCTAAGTGAGGAAAAAGAAAAATTGAAACAGATTGGAAAACGAGAATTCGGTTTTAGAGAGTGATTTACATTTTCGGATGCGACTTGAAGGGTAACCACAAGAACCACAACGGCTCTTCTGGAGATGGAAGCTACGGCGTCCGCATCGAACGCACAGAGTGTGCGTCTTGTTTCTTCTCTTACCAAAGCTTCCTGTTCCTTTTCCCTGTAAACATCAATCATGGTAATAAGAGAGAGAGACGACGAAGAGAGAAAATAGTCTACAGAGAGAGAGTACCATTTCGAGAGTTGCAGAAACCCTAGAATCTAGAGGAGGAAAACGGCAACGTGAAAGAGACCAAGGAATTTATAGGAGGAAAAGAAATAATGTTTTAGGGTTTCGGAGTCTGTCGGGCTTGGGCCCGAACCATGCAGAAACTGGGTTAGGCCCATCTCCCCGGGTGTGGTTTAGTTCTGGACGTAACGACACTTGATTCTGACCAAGATATAAGGGGACACTAGTTTAGGCCTAAGAACCCAATTGGGTTGGGCCTAGTTGAAAATGAATGCCTTTTTATATTTTTTTTTTTCTGTTTTTTTTGGGGGGAGTGGGGAGGAAAATGAATGTCTTCCCATGTGAGAAGATTTGCTGCGCTCTGAACCCCATCCCAAGAGTTTTAAGAAAATAAAAGGCAACCCTCTTACAAGTTTGGCACTGCAAACTTCGGCTAGAGCAAAGTTCCTTTCGAGTTCACTTCTATTAATCTCTTCGACAGGGCTTGGCTTTGGATTCCTTGCTCATCCAGTTGAGCTAAAGTGAGTCTTGAATTAAATTAGGCTTGTCCCATGTGCTTGGGGCCCAAAATAAATTTTCTTCTTACTTCCCCCCCTTTTTTTTACTTTGAGTACCGATATTTGAAAACAAAACTAATCCTGTTCAAGCAATTGTGAAATTTAATTTAGGGGGATAACTCTCTAAATACCTAGTTTTTTATTTTTAAAACTTGAATTCGAGATTTTGATTAAATGAATTTAGTATTTTGATCCTAAATTTATAAATCGTTGCTTTTTATTTTTCCTTTTAGTAATTAGTATATTTCTGTCTGAGTTTGAGTCACTCTAATTTATTTAGTAGTTGTCTATGAGCCTCCTATTAAATAAAGTAAGATCCATGAAAGAACAAAATTAAAAAGACAAACTTCCGATTAAATCTCACAGCCCCACATTGCCTACCGAGTCAAACTTGCAAACACAAGAAGAAGTTGCAAAGAAAGCTCTAAACACTCAAGAATCAAAACGAAAGTTAATTTGGTACAAGTGACTCCTTTAGTAGGGACACTTTGTTTTAATTATATTATTTTTATCAATTAATTATATTATATATTTTTTTACATTGTTCTGATCCTTTGGGAGCTATCATCAAGAGGCATTTTCTGGCTACTTGTTTTTCTCTGTTGATTCTTGGGAAAGGTGAATTCAATCACCAAAAGGTTGTCCCCTAGCCCTTGGTGGGTCTAAGGTTATGTGGGGCTGATTTCAGCCCATCCCTCATTTCGTTTCATGTCTGTGTACTCTTGCAACTTCACTTTGTACCAGAAATGCCACTTTTGGGGAATCGGGATTTTTTTAATTTGATTCGTGATCATCGGGTTAGTAGGAGGAAGAAATTATGACTACTAAATTGTTCTTAGGAGATGAATTGAGATTTTTTGGGCCAATAGAACCTCTCTACGCTTGGTGGGATTGTGGCCCAAAGGGATTCAATCCAATTATATGTTTTGTCTACGAAACCAAACCCCCCCCTTTATATGTATTTATCTTGGATCAATATTTAAATTATTTGATTAAATCTGATTTTAATATTATAAAACTTATTTAAAAGTCATTTCTTTCGATATCTATTTTTTTGTTCATAAAATCAAATTTTTAATTAATCAAATCCAATATTCGATCATTATACGCGCAAGACGTTGATAAGGACCCTTTTTGTGAGCATCAATTTAGGGTTCCCCATCTCTTCTTGCACGTAATATAGGGTTCTTCTACGTGATGTTCTCTTACCATTACTCAGTTATATAACATCCAATAATTTGATAAAGAACCAAATAAATCAAAAAGAATCAATCTTACGTAATATTTTAATTTAACATATATGTTTTAAAAAAAATTACTAGATTTAAACAGTATTTTAATAAATTTAAAATTATTCAAATTTAAAAAATATCAATTTTTTTTAATATTTGACTGGTATATAATATTTAACCTATTTGTTCATTTTATTTATAAACTTATTTTTATTTTTTTATAAATATATCAATTATATAAAGGATCCACACATTTTTATATCCAACCATGCTTAAAGCAATTTACACGAGTTCCATAGGACTCTCTCTCTCTCTCTCTCTCTCTCTCTCTCTCTCTCTCTCTAACTTCACCAACATGTTAAAAATGAAGGCATTTGTATTCAAAGAACTAATAATTAAAATAACAATATTCATGCTAATAATTTAAAGAATTTTTAAAATTTGTGTTACACGGAACTTGTATTTCAATTTTTTTTTATAGTGCATGCACACCCCTTTTTTTCCGTTGAAATTGTGTTGGAATAAAATTATGGTAACTATTTATTTATTTTTTTTTAGTATAAAAACTCAGACTCAAAACCTTAACACAAAGGGGAGGAAATAAATTATAGCGACCATTGATGGAAAATGAAATAATAATAATAATAATAATTGTGCGGGATGGAAAATGAAATAATAATAAAAATTTTAGGAATTAATTTTTTTAAATTCTTTTTTATTATTATCGAGATTTAAATTCTAGATTTCTTATTATAAAAATAGAGTATTTGATCATTCAATCTAAAAAAAATCTAGTATTGTACGGAAATTGTTCAGTTGCTGAACCCGTGAATCATGGTTGTCTATGGCATTGAGCCTCTCTGACATTTAACGTAAGGTAGGGGAATATTTATCCCAAAACACACTTCACTAGAATACAAAATATTATCGATAACAACGATAATAATTATAATAATAAATACTAAATAATAAATAATAAATAATAATAAAATCATCATATTTTTAGAGGCATGACTATTATTAGAAAATTTAAGATTTATTTATTGTGATTTTTGGTAAATTATTTTGTGGGATCGATTCGCATGCTCTTTACTCATAATAAAATAAATAAATTATTTTCGTGATTTAGATAAAATTACAAAAATGAAAAGAGAGTACATGGACTCATCCTATTAAATAATCTCTCGTGATTCTTAATTTACAAATTAACCACCCATGAAAAATCCATAAGAAAATAAATAAAAAAACAAAATATCTTAACTAATTTTACTATATTTGAAAAATTAAGGCAACCTCAAAATTTTCAAATACGTTAATTGTAATTATTGTTAAAATTAAATTTATTCGATATTTGATTTATTTAGTCTTAAGTATTATTTCTTTATTTATATATTTTTAAATTATGCATATATTAATCTAATTATAAGTCTAAATCGTCCCAATCAATCTAATCTGGGGGTTGTTGTCTTTTACAACCTCGTAAAAGGGAATCACAACTTGGAATAATGTGTTCTACGTGGCAATCTAATTAGTATCACTCGCATCCTATAACACAAGCCTGGCCCCGTTCTCTTATAAAACAAACCATACTCAACACCCGGTTCGAAGAAATCAAGAGGAAATCCCAAAATGGAGAATCGATTCAGACTCCGAATTCCCAAGATATTACCTTCATCGTTAGCCCCGTGTCGTTCATTAATCTCCTCAGATGTCATTGAGAAATCACTCGTCGTCTCAAAAACACATCAAAATCTTCAATTCCATCGACCTAAAGTCCCTAAACTTCACCTATATCCTTCGACAAACAACAATCCTAAGCCCTCTAAATCCGAAGAAAAATCAACCCCATCAAATCAAAATCCAGTTTTTGGTCCCAAATTGCCTCTAGATTTATACTATAAACGGAGGACTGAAAAATCAAAATTCGAGAAGGAGAGAAGAAAACAGAGCAAAAGAATTAGCTCTTCATCTGCAGACACCAATAGTGGTTGGTTCAGCAGTGAAGAAGATTTCTTCTCTCCATTGAGTTTTTCTTCTGATGATTCTTCAGATACTCATTACAAAAAACAGAGCAATTTTCGCAGAAAACAGAGGAAACAGGGCAAATCTGGAAAAAAGACAAAATTGAGGAATACCCATTTGGAAAATTTCAATGAAGAAAGAATCTACGAATCCGAAAATGCAATTTATGACCGGAGAAAGGGTAGACCCACTGGAATGTGGAGGTCGGGTCGGGTCGCTGAAGGGGGTTTTAGGGCAATTCAGTCTGTGATGGAAGGGAGAGTTAAGGAGAGTCTTGCGGTTGAGAAGAACTCAAGTGATCCATATGGTGATTTCAGAGATTCAATGGTGGAGATGATTGTCGAAAAGCAGATTTTTGGAAGTGAGGAACTTGAAGAGATGTTACAGTGTTTTCTGTCCTTGAATTCACCTTATCATCACAAGGTAATTGTTGAGGTCTTTTCAGAGATTTGGCAAGCTTTGTTTTGTAATTAGATTAGTGGGGTTTGGTCATAGACTATGCCATGTTAAGAAGAACATTCTCTCATCCTCATATTTACCATTATCATAGTAATTTTTATAAGTCATGGTGTACCCTTCATAGACTTATTAATGGAGTATTAAATTCGTGGCCTTTAGGTTATGGATTTTGTTCCTCGACACAATCACCTTGGTGGTAAGTAGGATTTCTTTGGTATGAAGAAATTGTGTACTATTCTGATTGTTATGGAAGAGTGAAGCACTTAATACGCTTCTTTTTTGGGAGGGTTTTAGAGACTCACATGCTTGTTTCTTGTAATTGTCAATGGGGGCAAACATACAAAGGATTGGTCGGATCTGTGAAGAAAATTAAATCTTTTTATGGAATATGTACCTTAAAAGACAGATTTATATTTTTATGGGGCAAACGAACTATCCTTTCTAATTAGAAATCTTTTTATGCCCATCCTTCATATTTTCTAATTAGAATTAAAAATGTATATCAAAACTAATTTTTAATTTAAATAATGTCAGATCAAATAAATTAAAAATTAAATAAATTGAATTTTATATAATTTTATAAAATTATATATTGCTATCTAAGGCTTTTGGACTCGGTGATACTATTTTTTTTTTTGACCTCAGATCTTGAGTTCAATCTTCTATTGGTATTTTCAATGCAGTGTTTTCCTTTGTAACATAAAAAAAAAAAGAAGGTATCTTGGCACAATATATCATGTCTGGCCTAGACGCATCCCATAGAAAATAGTTTAATGTCCCGACAATCTAGTAATACAAACTCTCATTCTCTAACATAATGATTTTAGTTTTGAATTCTTGTAAAAAAAAAAAAAGAAAATAGTTTAATGCACGAATGTTATATGTTTCCACACTTGATGTACCATATGAGTATTTAAAAGTTTCTTCAATTTATATATAAATTATAAATTTCATAAAAAAGGATAGATAGCTAATGGAATGCCCATGTATTTTGAAGTAACATAAAAAACATATAGCTTTTATTATTATTATTATTTTTTTTTATAAACCATCTATATTCGGGATAGACCAGACAAATCTATCCCAAAGTTCATAGTCACCGGAGTTTCATCCCGACTAATTCAAACCGACCGTTGCAGTGACTTCTTTTCGGAGGGCGGATCTCCCAACGGAGAACGCTCCATACACATGAGGACCCGATACTCTCAGCGAGAGTCGAACCTCGATCATATTTAAAGGAACTCAACCCCACATCTAGTTAAGTCAACCCACATTGGTGTATAAAATATTTTTGATGATTAGTAAACCACATTAATTTTATTTTTAAATTATAATAATTTTTATCTCTTGTTTGTTATAATAATTTCTATCTCAAATTTCTTTGGGGGGCCTCCATGTGTGACCAATTAAAGGCCATATGTCTGCACCAAAAAAAAAAAAATTTAAGGCCATATGAATTTTATCATACCACAGGCTTAAGCCCAATGAGAAGACAGAAACTAGACAACCAAAGAAAGACCTCAAGTCTATTACCCAATGTGACCCCTTATGGGATGAGGCATCCAATACACACTCGCCTCAAATTTATCTGTATTTGGGCCTCCGTCCCATATCTTTGGTGGTCTATTATTTCATAAGGGTTAAACTCACTCGTGGACGGGACTAAACGTCGTGTAGTCCGATAAATAATGCATTCGATACCAACCAACGAACAGCGGATTTAATAAAAAAAAAAAATTTTTTTAACAAAAAACTCAGATCCACGATTTTTTTTTTTTTATTTACACAAAATTTGAATTCAGAAACATGGGTTAGGGGAGATGATTGTAATCACTAGGTTGTTCGATTTAAGAATAAAGAAAACTATATTGAGAGAGGTACTCTTGAAAAGGAGCCAAATAATAACTTAAATGAGATTAATTAAAATATAATTTCGAATACCAATCCATATGTATGATTTCATGATAACAAAAAATAAATAAATAATGCATCCATCTGTTTGTTCAATAGAGCATAATGAAGGTCTAATTGTAACTATAGTTTATTTACCGATAAAAATAGAGATTTAAGAGAGTTGATTCTTAAATTGGATTTTATAATTGTTTAAATCGAATTAGTTGAATTTTCAGATATCAGTGGTTAAATTAAAAAAAAAAGAAGAAGAATCTTATTTTCATTGCGTAGTTCAAGATCATGGTCCCCTATTAAATAAGAAAAAAATTACATTAAAAAATCCAAAAGTAATTAAATTTCATGAGATTTAATTTCACTTGTACTCCGTAAAAAAGGGTTCTTCAATAAATTACGATAAGAGATGAAATTGTAGGATTTTAGTTCCATATTGTTCTTGTGAGTTGTTTGATACAAAGAGGTAGTAATGCCATGAAAAGGGGGGAGTGCTGTTTTTCATAATCTGTACAATCACGTTAAAAATTGAAAAGAAATCCTCTACAAGATGAAAACTTATATGTACGACATTAAAATTCGAAGCGAACATAGAAGACCCACAATTCAATTTGGATTATCTAAAATGGTGATGGGCATAAATTCAAAATATGAAGTACTTTGTAATTAAAGTATGTCAATTTCTCTTTCTTTCTTCCAATAAAAAAGGTATACAATGAGAGACATTAAATTGAATGTTGTAGGAGAGCAATCACATCTAATGTGGAGACCCTTTTTATATTTTCATGGTCACAAGTATTCATAACATTGTCGGATTTTTTTTTTTTTTTTGTTATATTGAGATCGTAAAAATTATAAAAATATATATATCCATAAAGATTTCTACAAGAATAGTTTAGGAGATGTTCAATAGGAGGCAAAACGGGTGAAAATTACTCATTTAAAATTGTCTTTAGTTTAAGACTGTTTGATACTCGTACTTATAAATTTTCAGAGGGATGGTAGTATTTATTTTCAAAGTAGGGGTATATGTTTCCTTAGCTGGGTGTTTTAAAAAATTAAATACAGAGAGAAATTTTAAAATAATTTAATTTTTCTAGATCAAAAATTAATGTATTTAATTTTAAATAGAGAAAACTTATAATCAATGGGTTTTAAATTGATTTTTAAAATAGGAAAAATTAATATATTTAATTTTAGAGAAAGAAAGACTAAATTTGATTTTTTTAGACAAAGAAAACTTAAAATAAATAAGTTTAGATAGAAAAATATAAATTAAATTGATTTTTTAGAAAGAAAAAATTAATGTGTTTAATTAGAGAGAAAAACCAAATTTTATTTTGTTTAGAAAGAGAGAATTCATTATAAATGTGTTTAGAGAGAGAGAAAATGTGAATTAAATTATTTTTTATAGTAAGAGAAAATTAAGGCGCTTAGTTGTAGAGACAAAAAACTTATAATGAATATGCATAGATAGAGAAAAATATGAGAAATGGATTTTGTAGAGAGAAAATTAATATATTTATTTTTAAAAAAGAGAAAAATTAATTTTTGTTTTTGTATAGAGAGAAAACTTAAAATTAATGAGTGTGGAAAGAGAAAATGAGAGCTAAGTTGATTTTTAAAGACTGAAAATTAATGCATTTAGTTTTAAGAAATGAAAATTTGAAATTTATTTTTTAGAGAGAAAAAAATATAAAATCAAAGCATCTAGAGAGAGAAAAAGTGAATTAAATTCATTTTCAGAAAAAGAAATTAATATAATTAGTTTTAAAAAAGAAAAGAACTAATTTTAATTTTTGTAGAGATAGAAAAATTAAAACAGTTTAAAAAACGAAAATATAAATTCAATTGATTTTTTTAGAGTTAGAAAATAAGTATTGAGGGAGAGAGAGAGAGAGAGAGGGAGAGAGGAGAGAGAGAGAGAGAGAGAGAGAGAGAGAGAGAGAGAGAGAGAGAGAGAGAGAGAGAGAGAGAGAGAGAGAGAGAGAGAGAGAGAGAGAGAGGTACATAAGAAATACAATAGAAAAGCCTTTTAGAAAAGGTAAGCGAGTGGCGCTGATGCTCAGCTTTCATGGAGAAACAGCACCAGGCTCTACATATCTTTCTTCTTTCCTCAAGTACCCGAGCATGCTTCCTCTCTAGCTAGAGCTAAACACTAGCTGTCTCTCTCACAGCACAAATGAAATAGCCTAAAGGGACATAAAGTGACAAAAGTAATCGAAATTTGAAGATTCTCTAGTGCACATCAAGAGAGAGGGGGAGAGAGAGAGATGAAGATTGAAGGGTCCGAGTTGGAGTAAAAGCATACAGGCGTGAACTTTTGAACTATTTGGGGAAAGGAAAAAAAAAACCTTTTTTTCTTGTTTTATCAAAGAGAGAAAGTGTATCTTGGATGACAGATCTCTCCTGCACCTTTGGAATAGAATGGCAACCCATGTGAGAGTCATGAAGGTTTGGAAATGATTGATCAATGTCCCTTGGCTTGCTCATCTTATGAGGGGCGGTCCCCAAATGAGAGAGAGAGAGAGAGAGAGAGAGAGAGAGAGGGAGAGAGAGAGAGAGGGAGATGAATATTACTTCTTGAGTAATTCTAATTCAATTTGATATTTAAATTTTATTTGATTAATTCAATCTAAAAATTATAAAATCTAATAAGTAATTTATTTTTCAATACATATTTTTCTATTTTTAATATTTGAATTTAAGAATTTTATTAAAAAAATTTAATGTCTAACTATTATATCCATAAAACATTGATACGAGGTATGATACGATAGCATAGGAGTTGTCATACTACATAATGAACAATTATGACCCTTTTCATAGTCCTACGACCCAATCAATTCCATGGGACAAAGCTTCCTCCCCATTTGCTTTTATGGAATCTGCCTAACACAGATCTATTGAGTATTATATAATAGTTTACGACCAAAATCTATTCATGGAGGAGATGTGAAAGAAACATATGAAATCAAATTCAGATAGTTAGCTTAATGATTTGGGAAATTAAGCAATTCACATTCATCATTGCAAATCTTTAAAGGGTGTTCCACCGGGACACCCTTTAATTGAAAGCAATTGCCAATTAGTTTCTTTTGCATATATTTGCCCTTCAATATCAAGAGACCAATGTGGCACAATGATTTCAAAGGAGAGAAAATGCAATCCAATTGTCCCTTTGGTGTGGCCCATAGGAGTAGGACCCTCTTTTGCATATATAATCGATAAAATATCTAAAATTATATTTTGATTAATTCGGTTTTAATGTTATCAAACTCAGTTTAAGGGAGAGTTTTTTCAATATTATCTTTTCTATTTCTAAATTTTAAATTTTAAATTTTAAATTTGATTAAACGATCTGATATTTTTATTCACTAAACTAACTATCCGTCGGTTTTCTCTAAGTTTTAGAAATTTTTTTTGTATAAAGAGATCAACATAGCCCTATGCCTTTAAAGGAGGAGAGAAAATGCAATCCAACTGTCCCTTTTGGTGTGGCGTATGGGAGCATGACATTCTTTTCCATACATAATTTTTCTCTCACTATAATTAATCCGTATTTAAAATTATATTTTAATTAATTCAATTTAAATATTATTCGACCTAATTGAGAGGGAAGTATTCTCGACATAATTTTTTTTATTTTTAAATTTTAAATTCTAAAAAATATAACACTTTTATCTATTAAATTAATTATTCATCGATTTTCTCTCTTAACTTTTAAAAAAATTTTTCTTCTGCAATTATAAGTGATATGCAAGGTCGTATTTCGTGTAGATCAAGCCCATCAAAATTGAACTAGGTGTCCAAGTCTGGTGCATGGCACAAAAAGAGCAAGTTGGGTCTGAATTGGCATCCAAATAAATTGGTACTTCCAACTTCTAAAATAGGAGAAATGAGTACTTACAGGTATTGTTTACGAACCAAATGAGTCATAAATTAAAGTAATTAAAATTTATGTATCAATTTAAATTAGTCTAATTTGATTAATTAATTAAATATTTATACCTAATAATCTAATTAAAATTTTATTAACTTATACCGATATAAATTGTCACGTAAAATTTATTATTTTTTTAATTCATACCCTATATAATGTTCATCATATTATTGTTTTTCTTTATTTTTTTATCCTTTTTTTTTATACCATGTCTTAAATATTGTTCGATATCTGAGATTTTACCCCGATTAATCTAGATGGACCATTATAGTGACTCCTTTCGGAGGGCAGGTCTCCCAACGAGAAATGTTCCATACACATTAGAGTCCGATATTCTCGGTGGGAGTCGAATATCTATCATGATTAAAAATACTCAATCTCATATCCAGTTGAACCAATCCACATCGTTGCTTTATTCTTTTTTTCAACAATCTACGTTATATATATATATTTTTTTCACCTGAGATTTTGTCTAGCTGTGCAAAGCAGTCTTTTTTGTCGGGTCAAAATATGCAAATATCGGAAATTTACGAAAATTCCAAAAAAAAAAAAATGTTCAAACCCTTTTCCCCTTTTCCCACTTTTTTTTTTCCTCCAACAACTAGGTTTGTAATTATTAGGCTCTATCAATGTGCAATTGCGACGGATCAGTGAGCATTCCGTGACAGACAAATATTCCCAGGGAATAAGAATTATGATTAAGACAGCAAATTTGGACCGTTCGATGGCTGACCAATTGGTTGACAAATAACTCCCTGACCATTGGATTGGATTTTGACTTTCAGCCCATAACAATCAACTTCTCTGTAAAATTGGACCAGAGCAGAGAGAGAGAGAGAGAGAGAGAGAGATGGACCCCCAGAACAATAATAAAGAGAGAGTTTGAAGCCCAACTTGAATTGGATGGTCCAGAGTGGACTATCATACATGTGGGCCAAGTGTTTGTACGTGTGAGGTGGTGGTCTGATGCCTATCATGAGTTTGTGGATCCTAATACACTTTAAAATAGGACCACCCCATCTGCCCTTTGCTAGCTGGACTTGCATCTTTCATTTCCGTTAACCCCTTTTCTTGCCGAGAGAGAGAGAGAGAGAAGAGAGAGTGAGACTAACATTTGTTGACCACGTAGGTGAGATAGATTTCTTTTCTTAACCAGGTCAGAAGTTCGATTTCCCATAAATACAGAAAAAACAATGTTGAAAGATTCACCCCAGAAAATGAGCTCTGCAACAGTCAATTTTTTTTTTGTTTATAGTGAGACTCAAAACCGAATCTAATATAAGAGGGATGGAGATTGATGCCAGTTGAGCCAAAACTCTTTGGCTTTGCAACGGTCGATACTGATTACTCGAGATGAAAATTCAGATATTGGGTGGTGGTCAAACCATGATACCAAAAAAAAAAAAAAACATAGAGATGTTTTAGCTTGAAAACTTTTCATAGGACATATCAAAAACCTAGTTGGGAAATTGTGATAGGAGTAAAATTTGTTTAATTTGAAGATGTATGTGTGTGTATATATATATATATATATATATATGATATTATTTCTCATTGCAATGTTAGATATTTTTTTGTTACATAAGAAGGATCAAACTCAGAACTTTGTAGGGGGAGAGGGATGGTGTCAGTTGAACCATATTTCATTCGTATTTCCATGTTAGATGACTTTGAGAAAAAAGAGATTTATGTGAAAATCTATCATATAGATAAAATTATATTTTGGACCGTAATATTATGATTAGAATGACTGTGATATTTTATTTAAAAAGATAAAAAAGAAATAAATGAAGAAAAAAAGAAACATTTTTTGTGGTAAGGCCCAATGGACCCCATTGAAGATGGCCTAGGGGAGCAATAATTTGCATCCTCTCCTCGCTCTTGATTGCATTGCAGTAGCAGCAGGAAACCCTTTGATGTTGATCTCTCTCTCTCTCTCTCATTTGTATCCTCTCTTCTCTCTTGATTGCATAACAGCACTTTGCAGACGCAGCAGGAAACCCTCTCTTTCTCTCTCTCTCTCTCCCCCCCACCTAGTTGTATGCGGTCGGAATAATTCCCACACCTACAAATCTTAATAACCTGAACCAAACCTCTGCCCTTTGCACAATTTTACTCTTATGCATGCGCATGATTAAAATTTAAAAGATATAATGAAACATACATGTCAGGCACATGTGTAATCCTTAAATTCACATATTCCCTGGAGAAGGAAAAGACAAATCTCTGTGCACCCGCGTAATGATATGTCTGTACATATGTAATTGCCATTTCTTGTTTTTTCTTCTATTTAAAAATTACTAATGATCGCATTTAATTAAGGAAGTGTCGGAAAAAATTCACACAACACTTTGTACTAGATTTGTACCAGAGGAGAGAGTAACGAGGAAGAGATATTCTTCCCCCTTTGGTCTTATTTTTATAAAACTTCCCGACACTTTACTAATTAAAATAATAAGTTAGAAAAAGAAGGGGTTTTAATCAGGAATAAAAACTAGAAATTGAAATTTATTTATACAATATATATTTCAATTATAATTTTAGGGGATTAAATTATAAATATTAAAGTGCAAATAATATTTAAAAATTAAATAAAAATTCAAGGGCAGCTGTGTCCTTGGCTTACAAGTAATAAAAATGGGTGTTTTTCTAATTTAAAATTCTCTAAATTTTCGACCCTTAATATTTGAATTAACCAAGTAATTAATTGAGTGGGGTTTCTCCGATATGGTAATACATTCTCCCTCCTCTCAATCTTTGTGTTGAGTTGGGGTATGAAATAATTAGGTATCAATCATTGCACAACATTATTCCAATGTGGGGGAAAGAGAGAGATTAACACAGACGAATAAATATTTAGAAGGTGGCCGAATACTATTAGTAGTAGTACAATGGCTTTGATGTGAAAGAGAGAGAGAGAGATATGGCAGTAGTTGTGTGCAACACACCAAGAAGTTAATTTTATACTTTCAGTCGCCTTTGATTTCATTTGGACTTTTCCTACTCTATTTTTCGTTTTCAAGTGTTCAACAGGAAACATAAATGACCAAAGCTGTAGGAAGGAAGTAGAGCAAGTAGAGCAGATGGTAGAGAAGTCTTTTCACTGGAAAAGTTTGAATTAGAAGTCATTCCTCGGTGAAGTCAACTCCAACTCGAAACACTACATCCAAAAAACCCTAAAACTACAAAAGCTTTTCTGCTAGTGAAAAAACCATTCTAACTTGTTTTACTCTCTCGTCAACCCAAACCCCACAAAGAAAAATATATGTTAAACTCAATCATTCAATCAAATGCCAAAACAACCCGACAACAAACTCTCTCTCTCTCTCTCTCTCTCTCTCTCTCCCCCCCCCTCCTGCTGCTGCTTCTTCTTCTTCTTCTCTTCTTCATTCCACCAACCTTCCTCTCTATAAAAAGTCATACCTACTTGAAGAAAAATGGTAAATGTACAAGATGTACAATTGTTAACAAAAGGTCCCCCACGAAGCAACACCAAGCTCCTCCTTAACACTCCCTCTTTCTCTCAAAACTTTTTTTCCCCTCCATTCACAATGTTTGGTGTCATTTCAAAATATGGAAATGATCAACAGGCATTGGTCTCCTCTCTCTCTTTGCGTTTTGCCCTTTTCATCAAATGGAGGAGCACTTCATTGGGGGCACCAATACCAACTTCATGCTAAACAAACTAGCACCTATCAAACTCTGAAAACTTTGATCCCCATCGAATCTTCTCAAGCAAAATCATGATTGATGAAAAAGTGAGCAAGTGAAGGAGGAAAGATGCTTTGCCTCGGCCATCCAACACCGTTCGACGTCCTCAGCTATTCTTTTAGCATCCATTGATGCTCCTAACAAGCCACGTTTTGTGAATCCCACCGAATATAGCCCGCACTCGCCTTTCCATCCATTAGGGAACGGCTTTCTAGGTAGACCATCTTCTTCCGAAAACAAGTCCCTTTCCTAAAGGGGAAAAAAATTTCAAACCATATTTACTTTTTGAACTTCTGATCTATAGGATATATATATCTGATCCTTGAGAACTAAGAAATCATAATAAATAAAAAAGATAGTAGTACCTTTAGCCAAGAGGGCACATTGCTTTTGTAACCCGTTGCCAAGATAATTGCATCAAAATTTTCCATTTTTCCATCTACAAACTCCACCAAATTATGCCATAATCGTCGTATCCCTGGACATACCTATACCAATTATGCACAAATCAAATTGAAAATTATTGTGATAACTACACAAATCAACTCTATCTTATTAATAAGTGTGTGACATATAATTTAAAAAATCTCTAATTTAACAGTAAACTTTTAAAACAGAAGTCTAATTCTCTTCTGTTCCATATTTTATCATTACTAGCTTAAAGTCCAAATCCATTGTGTCATGTTCAAATCTATTTTTATTAGGCTGTAAGTTAGATTATTTCTAAAGTTAATTATATGTAAAGGATGGTATTAAATCTCATATGGATTAACTCAATTTTCAGGATACATATATAAGTTTGAACCACCCTTGATTGATTAACTCGTTATGGGGCGGCAAAACATGAAGGGAAAGACCAGGAAAAAGGTGACTGTGTGGGAATTAATTAGATTCCTTGACAAAAGAGGGGGGGGGGGAAGGTGGTTAAATGATTAGGAGAGGGAGAAGTACCTTGATGTCTCCCTTTTTGATCTTGGCAAGTGTCCCAACATCTAAGACCGGTGTCTTTCCAGACAAGTTCTTGAGCTCAAGGGGACCCAATTGAGGCCGGTTGAGGCCTAGCCGTGCTGTGTCACCGAGCATTAGACGTGACACCAATAGCAAAATTCGATCGACAAAGGGCATGGGCAACCATTTTAGCATCCACATGGACAGCCCAAAAGTTGATTTTCCCAGCATCTCTCGTGGTAGGACGTGCACCTTCACAACATACAAACATATATTTTCAATCCAAAAAACAGGATAAAAGTTTGCGCGCTTATACACATATACACGCAATGTATAGTTAATTTAATGGGTAACCATGTTAAATTTTTTAATCAAATATGTGATTCAAAATTTAAAAATTAGAAAAATTAAGTTAAAAAAACTCACTATTAATTGACTTTGACAATATTCAATCAAAATTAATAAAAATATAAATTCAAATATAGATATATTATATTAAAAAAAAAGCAGCAAAGCATAGATGATAGTCCTAGTATTAACAAAAAAGAAAAGAGAGCAAAAGTATGAGTTGATTGATGGGTGCACACATTCTTTTAGGAAAAGGGTGCGAAGAAAAAAAAAAAAACTATAAAAATCATACTAGATGAATAGAGAAAAGAAAAAAGTGATTTGTACGCAGTGAGTGGGCAGTGAAATGAAATGCTTCCTTTGTAGCGCAAGCTGTGGAATCCCAAGAAAGGGATGGATCATCAGATTCAGAAAACAGGAACACAAAATCTTTGCTTTTTTGCAATTTTCTTTTACCATCTTTGGTTTGAGCATATTGCAAAAGAAAACACTGTTGGAACTTGAAGTCAAAATGCTAATATAATCAAAAGTTAAAGGAATTGTCCTCTACTTTTCTTTTGAACTACCAATTGAATAAGTAAATTACAAGTGACCCCAAATTTGCCTATTGCATTCTACCATACCATAAAGAGAATAACTAGAATAAAGCTTAATCTCAAGTGGGGTTTATCTGAGAACTGTTTGTGAAGAATCAAAAGATTGTTATTATCACTATAATCATTATATGCAATATGAACTACAGCCAAAAATTCTAAAATAAATAAGTATATATTATAAGAAACAAAAAAAAAATAAAGGGTTTTGCTCTAAAATGTGTTCTAATGTAACAATATAAATATATGAAATCTCTCAAAACTTGTACTGATCTAAAAATTTTGAAAACTTACTCTCTATTCTCAACCCAACATTAACTAAAATATATGTAAGCTTTGAAGCGTATAGGATCCCAACTAAATAAAAATTTATTAGAGATAGAGGGATAGACTTACGGTATGTCTAACTACGAGAGAAGGGTAAGCATTGTGATGGCAAAGATCCAAACAAACTTCCATACCGGAATTGCCACAACCAACTACCAAAACTCTCTTCCCTCTAAAAACTTCGCCATTCTTATACATACTTGTATGAACTATCTCTCCACCAAACTCCTCCGCTCCTTCGATCTCCGGCACCACTGCCTCAGCATTCTCCCCTGTAGCCACTATCAACCACCTACACATATACTCTGCCGATCGAACCGTTCTTACCCGCCAACCAGCCGTCCGGTCGAACTCCGCCGACAAAACCATCTCGTTAAAAACTGGCCGGAGATCGAACTTTCTAGAATATTCCTCCAAGTAGTCAACAAATTGCTGTTTACTTGGGTATGTTGGGAAGTGTGGAGGGAAAGGCATAAGAGGAAGCTCACAAAACTGCTTTGGTAAATGGAGTCTAAGACGATCGTAGGTTTTTAATTGCCACAAAGATGCTATGCAATTAGATCTTTCTAGAATCAAACTTGGCACTCCTTTTTCCTTCAGGCAAGCCGCAGCCGCCAGGCCCGACGGGCCCGCCCCGACGATCACCGGGCCCGGAACCCATACCCGTTTCCTGTCATGTGCTCTTTTGCCTTCCAGTTCTCTCAGGCAATCCATTCAACCGTAACAGAAATTCTTCAAGACAGAGAAGGGAAAAACAAAGTGTAAGGAGAGAGAGAGAAAGAAACACTAATAGATGTGTGTTTTTTTCGCTCTACTAGGAAAAAACAGAAAACCCATTTAATAGCAGAAACGTGATGTTGATCAGAAATTGAGGTAAAGTGGGATTTTGTGTGTTTCTCTCTGTTATTTTCTGCGTAGAGAGAGAGAGAGAGTCGGGAGAGATGTGAAGCGCAATTTCTTTTTTTTTTTTTTTTTTGATTGTGTTTTCTCTCTCCTACTGTATTCGATTGGATGAGAGTTGAGAGAGTGAATCAGCAAGCTAAAATGGCGGATTGGATAAAGATAGTCTTATCCTCTTGTGAGGAATGAGTTTCTTGTTTTGAATCTCGATGGCGTTCTATGGAGAAGAAAGCGGAGGAAACAGCAACTATATCAGCATTCAACACACTCAGCTCTGTTTGTGTTATGTAACTATGCGCATATGTGAGAGAGGGAGTTGTCTCTCTCCATCCCTGTAAGTATTTATATTCCTTTTGTTCATGGCAAGGGGCATTTACTCTTTTGAGGTTTATATATATATATTATTTATTTATTTTTCTATATAAAGTTGAAATCTTAGTATTACTATTCTCAGGTTATTTAACCATAATATAATACTATATAAATTACATTTATCGGACAAATACGTAAACAATGTTAATTTAAAACTCTAGTCTCTATTTAGGATAAAAATTTTAATTTTAATTTTTTTTTTGTTTTTTTTAATTGCTTAATCTATTATAAAATAAGATGGCAAAGAAATAAGCTATATTGACATATTGTAATATTCAAGGAGGAGAGTTAAGATCTCAACCTAGTGGGTATGGACGTTAAAGTTTTTTTAATCAAATTTTAGATTCGAAACATGAAAAAATTTATGTTCGGAGAATTTTCTTAAATTGGGCTTGATAATGCTCGATTTGAATTGGTCGGAATATAATTCTAGATACTGATCGATTATTTTTTTAAAAAAAAAATTGGAGAGTAAAGTGTTTATGAATTTTATTTTTATTTTTTTAAATAACTTAAACATATTTAAAATTTAAAAAGAAATAATGTGGAAGTGGGACATGAAAGAATTAAATGTCCCATTTATATGCAAACAACCACTCTCTTTTTCTTTTCACCCTTCCATGAACGTGACGTCTATTGTCATCCCCAATTTATATAATTATTATTTCTAATTAAAATCAATTTCCTATGAGAGAATGCAACAAATTGATCAAACCCTAATTGGATTTTAACACTAATTCTTCTAATTTTCTTAATCTTCTCAATGATAAAGTTAATCTAATTCAATTACTTAGATAAAAATGAAGTAAAGATGAGGTAATTAGATAGCATCTCTAGGATTTTATCTTGTAATAATTTTGAAATTTGTATTTATATCTCTATATCCCATTTTATAATGGCAAAATCTCATGTGGATATGTTAAATCCATAGGGAGATTAGCAATAATTTTTGTAATGACCATTGCAAATAATAATACTCGTGCAGTTTTTAAGGCAATTCTGACGGTACTGTTGGGAGTAAAATCAAAATAACATAGAATTTTTCAAATTTTCTCCCGTAAAATTTGCTTAATAAAGATTCTAATTTTCATCTTTCTTATTTTAAAAATGTAATTTCCGTTAATTATCTCTTGTAAAATTCTTATATTTGTTGTATAGTGTTATAATAAATAATAGATTAACACTTAATTGATTCAGTGACTGGATATTGGTATTTTTTAAATAAGATTTCAGATTCGAATCTTATGTATGAAAAAAAAACATGTGTGAGGACTTCTTAAAATTTTAATTCAACTCAAATCGAATTTAGTTTAATTCAATATGATTATCTAAAATAATAATAATAATAATAAAGGGTAGAATCGTCTCTCTCTCTCTCTCTCTCTCTCTCTCTCTCTCTCTCTCTCTCTCTTCTCTCTCTCTCTCTCTCTCTCTCTCACTCTCTCTCTCTCTCTCTCTCTCTCTCCCTCTCTCTCTCTCTCTCTCTCTCTCTCTCTCTCTCTCTCTCTCTCTCTCTCTCTCTCTCTCTCTCTCTCTCCCCCCTCTCTCTCTTTCTTCCTTTTTTGAATACTTGTCATGCATTTGGATCAAAATTATATTGGATGGAGCCGTGAGTTAATGCCCTTAATTATTTTAGCCTATGAATGATTAAGCTTACAAATAGACACGGTCAAAGCCCATAATTTCAACCCAACATATTCAAACCTTCCCAACACAGAGAAAAACAAGATTTAGAGAAAAATAAAATTGAAAAAAAAATTATAATTGTATTATTAGAATATACTTATGTGAGGTACTATTTCTTAGGATAAGAAAATTTTAGTCTTAAACGACTTTTAACGGTTAAAAAAAACTATGAAAGATAATAATTATGAATGTGATGAAGACAAGAGGAACAACCCAAAAACACACTAATTATTGGGTAAAGAGCTAGAGTTGGGTTGGTATTGAATTATGGAGCTTCAAGTTTTGGAGTTTGATTGAGTTGATAATTAGGCAAAGTTTAGGTGATTTAGACATACATACATCTCCCAATCTTGAAAGATGCTTCTACAGGTTTATAGGCCACACCCTAAAAGGACACATGTAGCAAAGTTCCTTGTCCTTGGCACTTGTTATTATTGCAATTACTTCATCAAATGCCAAACTATTATTGTGAGAAACAAACCATATTGCAATTTTTGGATAGAAACAAACTACATCTCATGACAGAGAGAGAGAGAGATAGATAATGTGTATTTTTGTGGATTGATATGATTTTTAGGTATAGCAACCTTTAGAAGAGTCCTAACTAGGAGCTAAAGGGTTTGTCTGGCTATGTGTTGGAGATTATGTACCCTAATGGTTTAGATTTTTGCTCACTTGTATATGTTCAAAAGGCCAAGGCCAAAGCCGTTCTCCCCATTATTTGAATAACTCAAATGATGTACATAAAAAAAAAAAAAATTGTATAAAAATTTAATTACTCCAAAATATGTAAAATTTAGAACGAACTTAACACTGTTCGATTTTTGCATAATTCATAAGAGATTTGAACAGACAATACCAAAATTGTTTGATTTCAAAATTCCAATCCTGAAATGCATGGAAGGAAACTATTTGGCAATGTAGAGGGCTATTCTCCAAGAAAGTAGGAGGGCGATTCCTGGATTACGGCCAAAATACATTTCAAGAGCAAAAAAGCTATTGCTATATTTAGTAACTCGAGTTTATTCCTTGTCCCTCTCATCTAGGAACTAGAATCTTTCTATCAACCCCCAGTTATCCTCTATCCACCAATCCCAAGTGCCTGGGGGGGGGGGGGCCGGAGGGAGGGAGAGAGGGAGGGAGGGAGGGGGGGAGGGAGAGAGAGAGGACCATTTCAATAACTCCCCGATGAGCTGGGCCCCATGAAAAGGAAACCCTGAAAGCCCAAATTAACCAATACATAGGCTTTCTTAAATCTTGTGGACTCTCCATGAGCAAGACCCCAGCTGGCCCCATGATCGCCTTCAGAGATCCCCACCTCTTTCCCATTTCCTTTTTTTTTTTTTTTTTTGTGTCTTTCCTGTGTCCGAAACTAAACTAATCTAGTTTGAGCATTTGTGACCTCTAATTTAGAGATTACTTTCTCAATATAACATTTTATTTTTTCAAGTTTTAAATCTCAAATTTGATTAAGCGGTCTAACACTTCATTCTATTATACCAACTATCGTATGTATATATGTAGAGATCTCACACCCCCCCCTCTCTCTCTCTCTCTCATCAGATGTGGTCCCATCCATAGCTAAACTTTGATTTTGTTTTTGCGCTAAACTCTTTATTAAAGAGAAACTAGCTTTCTAAATGTATGCATTTTAATTAATGGGCAAGAACACTACTTGGGGTTCGGAGAAAATGCAACTGTCCCACTTAGAATACACATCATATGAATTTTATTTTATTTTTTTGGCGTTCCTATCTATCTTCCCTCATACACTGCAAAATGTTGTATACAAAACCCAACTGAAATCAAATCATTTGATCAAATAGTATATTACCCTGTCAAAGATTTAGTGATATCTCTCCTATCTAATCAAATAATAGTTTTCCCTTTTCTACATTAACTCTAATCATTTGTTTGATTTATGTACAATAGGGTCAAAATTATATAGTTAATCATAACCCCATTCTTAGGGGTTTCATGATTTATAACATGAACAACTTGTAGGGCCCACCACTCGTCGTCTCTGGGCCGAGTGATTCCTTCCTCTCTATTTTTTTTATATTTTTTATTTTCTATTATCGATATCTAAATTTATATTTCAATTAATTCGATTTCTGACATTTACAAAAATCCTATTTAGTTATAATCTCATTCTTAGACCAATGTTTATTAATAAAACCGAACTGTCCGTTGGTATATTCTTTAATCCCTGTGCCTTTATTTATAAAAATTCATATTTTCATCCTTTAGTATCCTTTACTATTCTTCAATATTATATTTTGACCCAACCCAAACACATAAAATTAGAAGCTTTTTATGGAAAGAAAATGGTGGATAAAGGAAGAGAATATTTTATGTGTAATATTTTAAAAAGATGTTTATTTGGTGTGTAAATCTTTTGACTCCTACTAATATAGGAAAATATGTTAGGGTTAGTGTGTGCTCGTTAAAGCTCATTAAGAACAGGTTGAGTGACTCATCTGAGTTCATCAAACAGAGAGTTGGCTCAGATGAGTTTACCAAGAAGAAAGTAGCCCAGTAGACCTTACCAAAATTAGAATGAAAGTCTCACATTCCTAACCACTAATAGTTTTCGAGTGTTACCAAGAGGTGCCATTATGTTGCTTATGTTGCTGGTCTGAGGGTTAGTATAGATTGAATAATATATAATTGGCATTTGAAATTATATTTTGACTAATTTGATTCGATTATTATCAAACTTAATTTAGAGAGAAACTCCTTCCGATATATATATATATATATTTTTTTTTCATTCTCAAATTTTGAATATAAAATTTAATTAAAAAATCATTCATTCCTATTTATTAGACCGACTTATATATAATAAACGTGAAACACAAAAAATAGAGAAGAATCATTTGAAAGATTTCTAACCCCACGGGCTTTCACACGATGTCTTCTCCAATGATGTCCTTTTGCCTTTGTGTAATTTCATATGGAAGTGTATGTCGAGCTACATGATGACCTTTTTGATTTTTGAGGATCAAACCATAAGAATCCCCCCATTATCATTATGTTAGCATTAATCAAGATCTACAGGTGATTTGTCGTGCTTTTTAGAAGATGTTGAAATAAAAATAAAAAAAATAAGCACAAGAGATAGAGAGCATTTGATAAGTCATATAATTAATATTTCTTTAATATTTTCTCATGCAAAAACAAATTAGAGCTAAACAAATTTTGATAAATAGCATTTTTCCTACCCCTTTAACAATTATGAAATATTTGCATGCTTATATCCGTAAAAAATTAGGATTAAATTCGATCAGATTTATGCAGACTCCTAAAAATACCTATTCGTATTATACAGATTAAAAAAAAAAAGAAAACCTAAAGTTTCTAATCTATTAAACAATCAAATAAAACCTAACAAATCAAAATGTCTACTCTTTACTTTTGTGAAGTACAATGTTGAGAAGTTTGGTAATAAAAGAACATAGCCCACTAATTCCTGTACTAATCCAATCTCAGACTAGGTTAGGTTCATAGATGTTAATTTTAAATTCTTAACATCAAGAATTATATATTTGTTCTCGAAAGTCGGCAAACCTTCATATGATTACCCAAAGAAATCCTCCCCCTCGCGTGCACATTTAATTAATTAAATACTTTACCTTAATGAAAGTACTTTTTATTGTTCCTAGAGTTGACAAATTCTACTTAGGTTAGACTTAATTAAACCGAAAGTGTCACGAACAATTCTCTCACTAATCAATTAATTAAAGGCAATTGTACTATGGATATATTTTTTAATGTCACTAATCATCATTTAATTAAGTGGGGTCATTCATAATACAAAATATGCCATAACTGGTCCCAGATCTGGATAAATGAGAAGGTTACATTTAGATAGATACTTAATATAAAACTGAAGTGAAAATATATGTATAGATTTTTTACGATATTATATTAATAATAGTGTGATATGAAATATAATATAATAATGTAAAAATATCTATATAATCGATCTCAGATTTTACTTAGCGGAATAGAGAGAATTGATTATATGGATAATTTAACACCATTAATAAAACCGAAAGCTTTGCAAACAATTCTCTCACTAATCAACTAATTAAAGGTAATTGTACTATCTATATATTTTTTAATGTCACTAATCATCCTTAATTAAGTGGACTCATTCGTGAAACAAAACGCTATGACTGGGATAAAGAAGGAGGATTGCATTAGATAGGTGTTCAGTGTAAAACTGAGTTAAAATTTTATATATGGATTTTTTATAATATTGTGTTAATGTTAGTGTGATTTGAAATAGAATATAATGACGTAAAATTATTCATATAGTCAACTCATTTAATAGAATAAAAGTTTAATCGTTGTTATTGTATTTATAAAACAAATTTTTTTTTTGAAACAAAATGTTCATTTTGAAAGTGTTTAAAAGAGAAGGTCCAAAAGACACAAACCCTAATTGTTTAATATATAAAACAATTGTTTAATATTATTTAATTGTATTAACATGGGTTGATTCAATTGAATGTGGAATTAAGTACCCATAACTATGATCGCGATTCAACTCCCACTGGAAGTATCGGGCCCTCATGTGTATAGAGCGTTCCCTGTTGAGAGATTCGTCCTCTGAAAGAAGCCACTGTAACGGTCGGTCTGGATTAGTCGGGATAAATCTTGAATACCAGACAGTGTCCAAAACATTGTATAAAAAAAAAAAAAAAAAAGATGCAGCAAAAATTAAGAAACAAGGTAACTTCATTTTGAAGATTGGAACAGTCCCAATTGTTCCTCAAAAGTGAAAAAAAAATAAAAAAACAAAAGTAGGTTGCATATATTTTAGATGTTCTTTAGGAAAATTCTCTTTGCCACACCTTCTGAAAGTAAAAGGAATTTCTTCACAGATGGGTAAACTAATAATTTATTACTTGTTGACTTATAAACTAATGGTGAGGATGAAAGATACAAAGAACCTCGATGCCTTCTCACTCGCACAATATATTCTTCTATTACTTCCCCAAAATAAGATCATACAACATTAAATTGAAATTTGTACAAATTCCCTCTCTGTTTTTTCTTTTAAAACAAAAAAGAAAAGAAAAAATATTATTTTATTGCACGTTGCTATGCAATAGAAGCACTTGGCTCTTCCTTACTCAAAAGTTTTTTTTTTTCTTTTTTTTTTAATACACAATGGAGGGCATCGTTTATCTATCTTTTCTCTTATATTGGTCTCTCCGTTGTTTATTATTATACAAAGGAGGGCATCACCTAGAAAGGAGGGATTGGAGTTTAAATTCGAGATTTGAAATAAAGAGGAGTTTTTGGTATGATTAAATCTATAGCTCTTGGTTGCTCCCTAAGTCTCC
The DNA here is from genome assembly GCA_033439265.1 of Dillenia suffruticosa. Taxonomy (NCBI): domain Eukaryota; kingdom Viridiplantae; phylum Streptophyta; class Magnoliopsida; order Dilleniales; family Dilleniaceae; genus Dillenia; species Dillenia suffruticosa. Next base: position 11,233,116 of record JAVTVX010000037.1, on the reverse strand, counting down.
CCTGATAGAAATTCTTTTGCAAAATAGTCCTCCCGAACCGATCCTTCAAAATTTTATTTTGTACAAGTATAAAATAGGGAAAAAGATGCCAACAAATTCATGGGACAAATTTTGTTTTAGTAGGTTTTGTGGGCTTAGGGATTTCATTGACAATGGCCTCTCACCTAATGTGTTTTTCATACTCCTTTGGTTTTTGTTGTTTGTATTTCTATATATCCTTACAGCTACCATAAATCAACAAAATTAAGGGGTATTTCATAATCTAATGGGGTATTTCCCTTCCCTCATTAAACAAATGTTACTTTTGTTGCTACACAAGTTGAAGGCATATATCTTTAAAATAATTAGATACCCCCCATTTTCATTTTATTGATATCTTACTCTGATATCATTCTTAATAATCAATCCATGATGGGGTCTTCTAATTTTTTTTCCTATTTAAATAAAATGAGTGTAAACAAGATGATCTTCATGCAAAGAATTCAATACTGTAACCTTAGCTTTGCTCTTTGTGGGCTATGCCAACATGGAAAGCCTTTTGGTGGGTTGTTCCCACCCCAACAATCATTGCATGCTTCCAATTTAAATAAGTTCAAATGAGGGCTTTTTAAAGCCCTTTCTTAAACCCAACACATTCATATTCCATTCATATTCCATCAAAGTATCCTTATGGAGAAGAGATGTATCTATTTGATAGAGACATTCAAGATTTGAGAAGAAATAATTATCTATATATATATATATATATATATATAATTTAAATCTTGAATTTGATTTTTGAAAATAATTTTAATTAATAAAAAGAATTTTATACGATTCACTTTGTCTCGACGGATCGCTTTAAGTACAAGACGATGTTATTGAATCTGTGAAAGCAAACCAATAAGCTTAAGGCAGCAATCCAAAAGTTAGGGTTAAAGAGGAAAAATTTTAGCTTTATGAGAATGATTTCTTCCACTCTCAATTTGGAGCAACAAAATAAAACACATAATATCAGTGTGGGCATCAATATGTCTTCCACTTCCCTACTCATAGAGCCTTTTTATTTAGTCATCAAGAACTGCTAAGGGTCTCAATTTATGTTCTAATCACTCAACGTCAAAGCTTGATTAGACAGTCGTGGGGTCTAAACTTTTCATGATTTAAAGGGCATTTAACCCCTCAAAACCCTTTGGCCATTGGAAGGGAATTAACAAGAAATTAATACACATATAATTAGGAATCACCACTAAGCATCAAAAGTATTTATTGGTTAACTTCTTTGTTGAACACTCCCCTCCCTCCCAAGTGACAAGATTTCCAACTATGGCACAAATAGATCAACTTCATAGAGATTCTTAATGATAAAAAGTACAATCAGTGGTTCCACGATGATCTAAACCCAAATCATTTTGATTAATAAGCTATGGATGCATTGAGGTGATACTTGTTAAGCTCTAGTGGTTAGATCAACCAAATCTCTAATTAGTGAAGGACAAAGAAAATAGGAAAAAAAATAAAAAAACACCCATTGAAAGCTACTCCTAACAAAATTCAAGTTTGGGCATACCTTCTCCATTCTTTGTATCCTATCATTAAAAAAGTTAACATGCATTGATTAATATCAATATCTATGCAGATGAACAGTCTTTGTTGTGTTAGATCTTAAATGTGTCCGTGACCGACAGTAGTACAAAATTTTTGCTTTTGTGTGCAATTTGCTAGATTGCCCTCCTTTTCTTTTCCACCCATTTCATCCTTTCTCATTTCAAAGTATTTATACATGTTGTGCTTGGCAATCATGCTACAGAGAGAGAGAGAGAGAGAGTCTTCTATTATTGCAAGTTTTGCGGACCCAGATAGTCCTTAAACACACGAGAAAAAACATGTGGTGCAGTGGTTGGGGTTTATTAGCCACACTTGGTATAGATCATGAACAATTATCAGCTAATAAGTGGGACCCTAATCTCATTTATTGCCTCAGATTTTAGCTTCTTTTAATAACAAGTTGCCTACCACTTGCATAAAAGAAAAGGAAGAGAGAGAGAGAGACAGAAAAAAAAATGAAGGAAGACAAATATTTTGGTGTTGGAAAACAAGTGGTCATTCATCAAGCTCAATGGATCCATTCTGGCCTATAACTTAAAACAATCTTGATATTTGATCAATGAATGCACCAGTTTAGGTCTAAAAGCATCCCACGATCCGGTAATCGCTTGATGGGAAACTTGAGCAACATATGTGGCATGCATAGTTCATCGATTATTATTATTATTTTATTTTAATTATATTTTAATTAATCCAATTCAAATATTTGTTAAACCTATTTTAGAGAATAATTCTTTTTTACGTAATTTTTTTCATTTTCAAGTTTTGAAATTATTACTTAATTAAAAAATCTAATACCGTTATCTATTAATTTAACTGTTCATCAATATAGTTCATCAATTATGATGTCACAGAGCTCGAGGAGAGAGATTAGTAAAATTTTAATTTTAAATTAAAAAAATAAATAGTCTCGTAGAAGGGTTTGATTAGAAATGTCAGTATCACCAGGATCACCACAGGAATGGTCAAACGCTTCTGATCAAAAAATAATTTAAAAATAGTACTAATATAGTATTAACGTAAGATTGATGTGGTGTTAACGTAATACTAATTTGACTGAACAAACATCCCTAATCGGCCACCATGAGAGTCATACGTAAGAATACAAGTGTAGATTAAAAAAATAATAATAATAAATTAAATTAAATTAAACTTTCCCTGCAAAATAATAGCACAAGATCTAACCAAAGGGCCAAAGGTACAAATGAAGAGCAAAGCTCTTTTGGCTAAGAATGGGTGGATGGCACTAATCTCCAAAATGGCCTATGAGTACAGGAAGAGGGTATTGGTATTCAATGATCATCACTTGACGCATGAGTTGTTTAGTGGGGAGGAAAAGGAGGTTTTTAGAGGCACTTGGAGGTGTCTTAAATCTGATATATAGCTTATCTAGTGCGCTTTGCCCACCAAAGGATGGTATTAAAGGTGGTCTCTAAAGGGTTAGACGTGTAAAATGCCAAACCATGGGTAATTTGCCTACCAATTTGTCTAAACCATGGCTCATAGCCGAATCATATGTGGGTGCAACTTTTGAGAACCAATTAGTAATGCACAAGATTGAACTAGCTTTTGCTGTAAAAGTGGGGGAAGAAAGGAAGGAGGGGGGGGGGGGACACCATGTGTGCCTAATAACTTGATTTTTGATAGGTACTTGTTGTTCGCATTTTAAACTTTGTCATAACGGGTTCCAATCTTGGATAAAGAATGAAACTTATGATAGATTGATGATCAGTATAAAATCAATATCAAAATCAAAATGAGAGACATGTTGTTCCCATTTTAGTAGTCATTTTCAATTATTAATTGGAATTTTTTAAAAGTGACTTAACTCACAGTAGAAGTATTTTTTTTTTTGGGAAAGTTACAACCTAAATTAAATGAAAACGGAAACGGAAAAATAGAAACAGATACAGTGAAATAGCATTTTGTAAAAATATAAAAAATAAAAATATGGACAAATATATAAATATAAAAAAAATAAAGATTTGAAAATGATTTCGAAATGAAAAAATGCTGGTATTTAAATGTTTTTGTGCATCATAAGCTACAACAATAGAAGTATATTTTTTTTTCCCCTACTCTTTTTTGAGTGATTTTCCCTATTGTCAAAGTGTACTTGAAACCCGATGCGCACTCTACGGGACTAATTGAGTGGCCTTTCTCTAGAAACCCCGAAGCTTGAAACCGGTGAAATTCAGTCCAAAAACTTCTGACATTGCTTTTTCAGAGGAAAAAAAGAAATTATCAATTGAATTGGGTGATGTGTTTTGGATGTTTTAAGATTTGGGCCGAGGGTTGGCCCATAAAGCTGCCGACTAAACCGAAACCCGAAATGGTGTTTGTGGACTACGAGACTAGCCCACCCAGGGAAGATTGGGCTTTGAACCTAAAGCCTAATAAATTTACAGATATAACTGGTGATCCATTAATACTGGCACGTCCAATGGGTCACCTCCAATCTCTTTCCCCGAATGCATATGCGGACGCCTTCTCGCTCCAATGACAAAGGTATTGAATTTTCTTTAACCCGATGTTGGGTTCAAATTTTAAAAATAAAAAATAGATATCGACAGAATTCACCCCTTAACTAATTTTATAATTAACTTGAGTTGGATTAATCGAAATTAATAAATTAGTTACGATACGAGTCGATGAAAAAAAAAATTGCCTTGAAATTTCACTTGTCCAAATGCATTTAAAAATTTCAAAGTGTCCAAAATCATGTGAGACATATTAATATTGTACCCTTTGAGTTGAAAGAAAAAAGTTTGAGGCCAAAGAGTTTTGGCTCAAGTGGCACTTTCCCCCTGTAATAGACTCAAGTTTGAGTCTCAATATAATATGTACCAAAAAAAAAACAAAAAGGAAGAAAAAAGTTTGAGGCCTAAGTTTGTGGGTGTGCCCGCGTCTTGGTTGATCCAATATGTCCACGGTTCACAATTTACATGGGCTCTTATGGGCGCTCCTTCTCTCTCTCTCTCTCTCTCTCAAATAAAATTCGTGAAATAACTATATCCAATAAATTTGAAAATAATATTTTAAGATTAATAAATTAATAATCACGGCCCATCGTAAAATTTCTCTAATGCAGAACTTTTAGTGAAAACCACCATTGTGGACCCTGTTACAATGGGCAGCTTTTATTCCCCTGGGCCCAGAGTGATGAACCCTCTCCCCCAGAAACAAGGCCTATTCGTCTTTTCTTGGCCTCTCCAATCAACAAAACAAAATGGGGACCCTTACCCTTCCATACCTCAGGCCCAAGTCTTATTAACTCATATGATACTTCATTATTCTTTTTTTTTTTTCGGTGCTATGATACTTCATTATTCGACAATTAAGCCACAAGCTAAGGTTTATAAAGGGCAATTTTCCCCTCAATTAACCCTTAATCCGTTAATCAGTTATAGCTCAATTGATACCATTCTTAGGTCTTGAGATGTATTAAAAAAAAAAAAACCTAATCCTGATTCTACCTTAATTAGATCCCAAAATCTTTTAATATCACCTAAAGAGCCATCTATACTAATTCACTAATTAAAATTTGTAACAAATTATTAATTCATATTTAGAGAAAAATAAAACTATATTACAATACTACCTGAAATTTTGTGAGCTATTAACTATTTTCTGGCGGGTACAACATTAGCCGCCGGCATATTTGATCAATGCGCCGACCTGAGGTTGTTGAGTAGTTAGCTGTTACATTTGAAAGCTCTATTCATGATTTACGTTTCATGGAACACATTAAGTGTACAATTGCAGTTGTCTCCCGGCGGATGCAGTTGATAAAAGGAAGGACAAAACTCATCAATCAGAGACATATATGGTCTTGAATGGGTTATTATGGCCTACATTCTCTGCCGTGCCATGCATCTCTAATGCTAATATTTGCAACAGAGATGTCACCCTGGTGACTGGTGAGCTGGTGATAAAAGGACAAAGCTTATGAATCAGAGACATAAATGGTCTTGAATGGTTTATTATGGCCTACATTCTCTGCCGTGCCATGCATCTCTAATGCTAATATTTGCAACGGAGATGTCACCCTGGTGAGCTGGTGATAAAAGGACAAAGCTTATGAATCAGAGACATAAATGGTCTTGAATTGTTTATCATGGCCTACATTCTCTGCCGTGCCATGCATCTCTAATGCTAATATTTGCAACAGAGATGTCACCCTGGTGAGCTGGTGAATGCCATTGATAAAAGGACAAAGCTTATGAATCAGAGACAAATGGTCTTGAATGGCCTACATTCTCTGCCGTGCCATGCATCTCTAATGCTAATATTTCCAACAGAGATGTCACCCTGGTGAGCTGGTGGATGCCATTGATAAAAGGACAAAGCTTATGAATCAGAGACATAAATGGTCTTGAATGGTTTATTATGGCCTAGATTCTCTGCCATCCCTTGCATCTCAAAAGGAAGGCTAGAGGCATGGTCGATGGGTATCCCTATGGGACAACAGTAACAAGTTTTACGTGTACCATTTCCCATTAAGTGGGAGCAATTGTGGCAATGGCTACGTATGATAACTAGATTGAGCTCTATACATCACGTCCAAGAAAGAAATTCCCATTACTGCACATGGAGAGAAATGGTCAATCCATGACTAGCCTAAACCCAGATCCAAGAACAATCGTAGAAGGTTGAGTGTAAGAACTACGAATATATTCCAAAAGAAACTTAGCATTTTCTATGTATTATTTTATGGTACGAAAACAACACATAAATCTCTCTTAGTACCATAAAATAATACAGTGACGTGATATTCGTCGTCTAATAATGCACTCAACCAGAAATTTTAGGCATTAATGTGAACGGGAAAGAGAGAGTGAATGGACTGCCATAAGCATGGAAGATGTACTCTCAACCCCCCACAAAGCCCTAATAAATTTGGGCAGTTGTTTGTTTGTTTAAGTTGAACCAAGGAGTCACAATACAATTAACCACCTTTTTTTTTAACTCTGTGTCGTTGAGAAAGTGACAGGTGAAGCATTAAAATCAGACACCTATTTGTAGGGAATGTGCTATCTTAACAATGAATCACCAACACTTTGCCACTTATAAATTGGATACCTACTTCTCCTGCTTCCATGTAAGCTTAGGTTTCAGACCTTGTTTCTCTGTCCCTTGATATTATAATTATCTGTTCTGCACTTTCAGAGATCACAATGGAGTTCAAACTCCAACCCATCTTCACTTTTTTATCTGTGAGTTATTCTACACTCCTGCACGACTCTGTTTAGAGAAGTTTTACCAATTTACTTAGAAACTAACACGGGAACTTGAATTTTCCTGCAGCTAGCATTTGTAGCAATAGCAAGCCATGCTGTCCTATCTCCTGAGGCTTACTGGAAGAAAGTGTTACCAGATAATCCAATGCCAAAAGCTGTCACAGAACTCCTACACAAAGGTTTGCTTCAGAATATCTGTGCCTCTCTAACAACCTATTTCGTTTAACAATATTATTAATTTTACTTTTAACTAAAAAAAAATAAATAAAAAAAGTAAGACTCATGCAGCTGTCCAACCAGAGATTGGATCCTACAACTAAATTTAGTCCTTGGTGGAATCCCTATCTGATCGATGCTTCATAACCTTATATTGGTGAAGTTACAGCATACGGATGGACAATAATGATGAAGAATATTTCTAAGGAAGCCCAGAATTTCTTAGAAGCAAATCCATGTAATCAGCTGGCTCTATATAATGAATTCTAGTTATAACTAAAATAAGCAAGATATTTCATATATAGAGTCCAAAACAGTACTATGCTGACCTGAAGAATAAAGAGCTATACTTGATCTTTGATTGTCTACGACGTTTGATATTTCACTTCTTATAAAATCTTCTCACACTTGGTTGAACTAGCAGACTGGACGGAAGAAAAGAGCACTTCTGTTAATGTAGGGAAAAGTGGGGTACATGGTAGTACAGGTAAAGGAAAGGGTGGTAGTACCGCTCTTAATGTTGGGGAGAAAGGCGTCGGAATGAACACCAGAAAGCCTGGCAAGAGCAGAAATGTCGGTGTTGGTAAAGGAGGAGTCCCAGTGAGCCCCAAGCATAAAGGAAACCCCGTCCGTGTTGGAGTAAAGAAAGGACCAAGTCTATTCAGTTACAATTATGCTGCAACCGAGACTCAGCTCCATGAAAACCGAGATGTAGCTATTTTCTTCTTGGAAAAAGACATGTCCCAGGGAACAAAGATGAATTTGCGGTTCACAAGACTTGCAACTGAAGTTGGTTTCTTGCCTCGCCCAATCTCCAAGTCTATCCCTTTTTCACTGGACAAGCTTCCAGAAATTTTAAACCGCTTTTCAGTGCAACCTGAATCTGAGGAAGCAGAAATCATGAAAAACACAATCAAGGAGTGTGAGGATCCTGCACTTAAAGGAGAGGACAAGTATTGTGCAACTTCATTGGAATCAATGGTTGACTACAGCACATTCAAGCTTGGAAAAAGTGTTGAAGCTATCTCAACCGAGGTGGACAGACAAAGCCAGCTTCAGCAGTACAAAGTTACAGGTGTCCTGAAGAAGACAGCAGGTGGCAAAGCTGCGGCGTGCCACAAGCAGAACTATCCATACGCTGTTTTCTATTGTCACACAACTCAAACTACAGAAGCTTACAAAGTTTCATTGGTTGGTGCTGATGGGACAAAAGCTAATGCAGTTGCAGTCTGTCATACTGATACATCAGAATGGAACCCAAAGCATTTGGCTTTCCAACTGCTCAAAGTCAAACCAGGAACTGTACCAATCTGCCATTTCCTTCCTGAGGATCACATTGTCTGGGTTCCCAAATAAATACTGGCCAACGGAGACTCAGAAGCTATTAGTTCCATCTGCTTGCTTGATGTACCTAGAGAAATGCTTGCAAGTTCTTATTTTTAAGTAGTTTCTGCATTCTGCATATGTTTGTAGTGGATGATGTGTCTACAATCAAATAATATTCCCAGTTCACAGGACTGGGAATCTGTTTGTATCCTGATTTCTACAAAGCAATTCATAGCACTATTTGTTTCTCCACAACAAAGTTTTTTTTTTTTTTTTTGATATAAAAGAATATTATATATATATATTATGTTTAATAGGGGTCTTACTTTTGTAAGCATCACCTAGATTTAGCTTTCAAACCTAAGACAGATGAGTAAATATCACAATTTTTCATTACTAAAATATCCAAATCAAAGAATATACGGGAACCATTTTAGTTTTAGGTTTGCAAACACAAAGGCGAGCAGATCATTTGAAAGGGTATGGTTAAAACAATGAATTACTCTGAAATGACAATGGGTAGTCTAGGAAATTTCAAACCAACATTTAATATCATAAAACCATGAAACCAAACTCCATTGTTGACTTTATACTCAGCTTCATCATAATTAAACCTTAAAAATGAGGTAAAAATTGTGTTGAACAATCATTGTCCGAAAGCATGCCAACAGAATTATCAAATTAAGAATCCAGGGATTTATTTGCAAAATTACATTGCATAAAACTTCACTGGAATATTGTAACCTCAGAAGGTGTGATAAAAATAAACCGATATAAGGAAATCCTCCTATGATATATCCCTTTTCTTTTAGTTTTCAATTGGTTGAGTTGAGATGATCATCTATCCGTTTGTAATGGAATGATGTTATTTTTACTGATATGGTTTACTCTTATATTGGTTTTAAATGACCGTTCTCAAAATTTAGAATTAAGATTCATTTTATTATTACTTTCCAAGCAAATATAGGAATGAACAAATGACCTAAAAACTCACTATTTGGGTCGTGCTTAGAACCAAATGAATTTTATAAAAATTGCAGAGGTACTACTTCTGTTACTTGGATGCAGCAAAAAAAAAAAAAAAAAAAAATCTATAAGTCAAATTTTAATTCCAAAAAAAATAATAATTTGTGAATAGAAAAAAATCAAATATAGTCGGTTACAAACCCGGTAAAGGAGGAGGATTGCAATACTTTGACAGTTGACATAAAACCTATATCAAAACCAAAATTTTATATAAAAAAATCACAATAAATTTTACCTGATTTTCATAAATTTTACATAATTTTTCAATAAATGCTATTAAATAACCTTAAAATTAAACTTTAATCTCATTTAGTTATTTTAAGCAACGAGATTTCATTAAATTATATATTTTTGCTTAAACTCTAAATATAAGAATACATTTCGAAATGAAATGAATTACAAAATTCAATTAAAATGAATTAATTTATTGTTTATTTGTTGGTTCCAAGTACAACAATGTCAATTCCAAATTTGTCCAAAAATCAATTAGTATGCAATGGGGCCCTAGTCCAACAGAAACATGGCCCATAACGCTGCCTATAATCCGAACTCGAAATGATGTTTGTGGACCCAAGGACTAGCCCACCCAGGGAAGTTTGGGCTTTGAACTAAAAAACTTAGCCTAATAAATTCCCAGATATGACTAGATGTGTGACCCATTAATACTTGCACGTCCAATGGGTCATCTTCCCATCTCTCCCTCTATGCATTTCACAACCAACGTCTTGTTTGCTTGGTGATAAAAAATTTAAATTTTTTTAATTAAATTTTTATATTCGAATTTTAAAAATAAAAAAATAAACATCGAGAGAGTTCACACCTTAACGGGTCCGACAATTTGCTTGAGTTAGATTAGTTAAAATTAATAAATTAATTATTAGATACCGATCGGTTAAAAAAAAATAATTATGTTGGTAATTTCACTTGTCCAGATACTCTAATGATGCACTTAAAATTTTTAAGGTGTCCCAGGTCGTCTAAGACATAGAATTATATCCTATCGCCCGCCGGAACATACTATTAATTTTTTTTATTGTAATAAAATTTGAATTTCAAATCATGAAATTAAAAAAGAGACGTGATTACTAGACTATTTCCTTTGAACTAAGACATAGTATTATAGTACCCTTGGAGTTGGAAGGAAAGAGTTTGAGGCCTAAGTTTGTGGGTGTGCCCGTTTGAGTGAATACTTATTTGTATTAAAATATACATTAACATAAATTTTTTCTTTTTACAAATTTAACCTTTTGGAGGGATTAACTATTTCCATATAAAAAAATAATTTATCAAAATTTCTCTGGTTAATCGAATTTTGAAATGGATTCGGTTTATTTTTTTAAAATAATATTTTAAAATTAATAATTAAAAAGAATAATTATGTCATATTACCGTACAAATTAAAAAAATATCGTGGTGGTAGAATATGAGCTATTAAATTTCTTTTTGCATTTTGAATCCTCTTACAAATTGTCATAGGACTTATTCATATAGAAAGATATTGGCTCTTAACTTTATAATAGATCCCATAATATTCAATTCAGATTAGTTGACATAACCTAGATATTGACAGGTGAAAATAATAAAAAAAAAAGATATAAACTCTATGGGACAATTACTTAGAAGTATATTTTGATCGTATCTTATAGAAAAGAATCGGCTTTATTTGAGTTCGTAAAATCTCAATTTTATTATTGAAGAAAGATTTTAATTGTATTACTATCTAGAATTTATTATATTTTTTTTGGTACATGAGAATTGATTTCTTTTGCGTTAGGGTTTCATTGGTAAATACAATAAGATTATGTAAAAGTCAATGAATTTTAGTTCAAATGACACATTTTCCTTTTTCATATAATAGGTTCGGATTCGAATTTTAGTATGTATAAAAATAAAAGATCCAGTAGAATCTCATTTGTGAGAAGATAGTTATTTTACGAAATTTATTTGAGAGAGAGAGAGAGAGAGAGAGAGGAGGGGTGTCCCATGGAAATTATATACCAGTCGTGATCACAAATCAAATGCAGAATTTTTAATATTAACCCCAACATTGCTAATACGGGCCTAGTTACAATGGACCGCGAATATTCTTCCGGGCCCAGAGTAATGAACTCTGCCCCACAACAAGGCCCATTTTCTATTCGTGTTTGCTTTGCCTCTTTTTTTTTTTTTTTTTTCTCAGAGTCTCGAACTTAGACTTTTATAAAAGAAAGGAGAACGGTGTCAATTGATTTATAATACATGCTTTTGTCTCTCTAACTAACAAAACAAAAACAAAGTAAGCACCCCTTACCCTTCCATTACCCCAGGCCCAACTCTAATTACAATATATATATTTTTAATTTCAGCTCCAATAAATTCAAATTCCTATATATTCACTTATACGATTCGATGTTAAGCCACAAGCTAAGGTTTATAAAAGACAGTTCTCTCCTTAATTAAACCCTTTAATCATTTTTTTTATATAAATTATCGATATCCAATTATTAAACCGACTAAGCAATGGTACACCTAATCCTGGTGCTACTTTAATTAGATCACAAAATCTTTTAATATCACCTAAAGAGCCATTCATAATAATTCACTAACTAAAATTTGTAACAAATTATTAACCTGAATTTAGGGAAAAATAAAACTATATTACAATACTATCTGAAATTTTGTAAGCTATTAACTATTTTCTGGTGGGTATAACATTAGCCGCCGGCAAAAAAAAAAAAAAGGGTGGAGGATTCAAACAATGGACCGGCGTATTAAATTGAGGTTGTTGAGTAGTTAGCCGTTACATTTGAGAGCTCTATTCAGGATTCATGTTTAATGGAACACATTAACTATAATTAAGTGTACAATTGCAGTTGTCTCCCGCTGGTTGCAATTGATAAAAGGAAGGACAAAGCTTATCAATCAAAGACATAAATGGCCTTGAATGGGTTATCTCTGCCATGCCATGCATCTCTGATGCTAATATTTGTGAGAGGGGTCTTGAAAACAGTTTAATAGTCACAATTTTTTTGTTTAATTTTACGATATGAGATTCAAATAATAAAAAAATATATATATATTTGCAAGAGAGATGTCACCCTCCTAACTTTAATCGGTGAGTAAACAATTCAAGGGGCCAATTTAAGCAATGCACAAGTAAATTTGTTATGTAAATGAATAAATTATAAGATACTAATAGTATTAAATCATTTAATTAACTTTTAAATTTAAAATTTGGGAATAAAAAATATTACGTTGGAAGAATTCTCCTTAAATTGGGTCTAATAACGATCAAACCGAATTAATCAGTATGATTTCGAATACCGATTATTTATAAAAATATAAAAAATAAAATAAACCATAAGGTTAAAACAACAATAAATAAAGTTTTATAGCTAGAAAGAGTTGTTACATACAATAAATAAATTTTTATAGCAAGCGGACTCTTAGTGAGTTACATCAAACTCCAAGAGCAAATCGATGATCGATCTAAATTATGCATGTAAACTATACCAAGAATTGAGAATCGATTGCTTAACAAAGAGTTTATTGTCGTCTCTATCGTCTTACTCATTTATTTGCTTTTGTATGCAATTGCTTTGCTTAACGATACAAACTTTTCAAAGACATCTTGATATTTTTTTTAGTATCATGGTTAAACCATCAATTCAGTATCTGAAATTTTATCTCTATTAATTTGGATCAATCGCTTGCAGGACCTAATTGAAGAGACATGTCTTTTAATACTGATTTTTTCGTTCTTATAGTGATCGAACTCCCGATCATGGTTATAGAACGTTAATCTCGAAACCAATTTATCCATAAGACATCGATAAGACATCCAAGCGTCGGTAAATAGATTTGATTTCGTATTACTTGAGTTGTCTAATGTTCTTGAATTGCCAACTCAAAGTGTGTGTCGCAGTTGTTTTTCTTGTCAAAAGGAAGGCCAGAGGCATGGTCGATGGGTATCCCGATGGCGATGGGACAACAGTAACAAGCTTTATATGTACCATTTCCCATTAAGTGGGAACAATTGTGGCAATGGCTACACATGATATCTAGATTGAGCACTATACATCATGTCCAAGAAAGAAATTCCCATTACTGCACACGGAGAGAAATGGTTGTCCCTCGGGACAACTCAAGTGATAGAGTCTTCCCATATCCATCCTCCTTTCTTCCAATCCGAACCCGCTTAGTCACATCTCATTATACTAAAAAAAAATAAAGAGAAATGGTCGATCCATGACTAGTCTTAACCCAGATCCAAAAACAATCTTAAAAGGTTGAGTATAAGAAATAAAAGAAAGGGAACATACTAGTAATATAATCCAAAAGAAACTTAGCACAACACATGTCTCTCTTAGTACCATAAAATAATCATTGACGTGTGATATTCATCTTCTAATAATGCACTTAGCCAGAAATTTTAGCCATTGATGTGAATGGGAAAGACAGAGGAAATGGACTACCATCATCATGGAAGATGTATACTCTCAACCCCCACTAAACCCTAATAAATTTGGGTGGTTGTTTGTTTAAATTGGATAAGAAGTCAAAATACTATTAAACACCTTTTTTAATTTCATGTCATGTCTTTCACTTCTTCAAAATAGATCCCATAGGTCGACAATTTGATGATACAGTTTCCAGAGGACAAGTAATCACAATACTCTTCTCTAATCCCATAACCAGAGTTTAAATATCGTGTAACTAAAAAAAAATATTTGATGATATAACGAGTTCTAGAGAATACTATAACCTTTCCTTGCCTCCTTTTGCGCCTTATGTACACGCCTTGTCAGACTGCATTCAATGCTTTTGTCCGTGACAGGTGAAGCATTAAAATCAGTCACCCATTTGTAGGGAATGTGCTATCTTAACAATGAACACCAACGCTTTGCCACTTATAAATTGAATACCCACTTCTCCTGCTTCCACGCAAGCTTAGGTTTCAGACCTTGTTTCTCTGTCCCTTAATTTTATAATTATCTGTTCTGCACTTTCAGAGATCACAATGGAGTTCAAACTCCTACCCATCTTCACTTTTTTATCTGTGAGTTATTCTACACTCCTGCACTACTCTGTTTAGAGAAGTTTTACTTACTTACATTCAGAAACTAACACGGGAACTTGAATTTTCCTGCAGCTAGCACTTGTAGCAATAGCAAGCCATGCTGTCCTATCTCCCGAGGCTTACTGGAAGAGAGTGTTACCAGATACTCCTATGCCAAAAGCTGTTGCAGAACTCCTACACAAAGGTTTGTTCCTGAATCTTTGTACCTTTGTAACAACTATTTAGTTTCACAATATTTTTTATTTTATTTTTAATTTGAAGAAAAATAAAGTAAGAATCATGCAGCTGTCCAATCAGAGATTAGATCCTACAACTAAATTTTGTCTTTGGTGGAATCCCTATCTGATGGATGCGTAGTAACCTTATATTGGTGAAGTTATAGCACATGCAGGGACAATAAAGATGAAGAATATTTCTAAGGAAGCCCAGAATTTCTTAGAAGCAAATCCATGTAATCAGCTGGTCTATGTAATGAATTCTAGTTATAACAAAATTAGCAAAATATTTCATATATAGAGTCGAAAACAGTACTAAGCTGACCTCATGAAGAATAGAGAGCTAGACTTGATCTTTGATTGTCTACGACGTTTGAGATTTCTGTTCTTATGAACTCTTCTCACACTTGGTTGAACTAGCAGACTGGACGGAAGAAAAGAGCACTTCTGTTGATGTAGGGAAAAGTGGGGTACATGTTAGTACAGGTAAAGGAAAGGGTGGTACCACTGTTAATGTTGGGGGGAAAGGCGTTGGAGTGAACACCGGAAAGCCTGACAAGCGCACAAATGTCAGTGTCGGTAAAGGAGGAGTCTCGGTGAGCAGCGGGCATAAAGGAAAGCCTGTCAATGTTAAAGTAAACCCAGTACCATTCGTTTACGTATATGCTGCAACTGAGACTCAGCTCCATGAAAACCGAGATGTAGCTATTTTCTTCTTGGAAAAAGACATATCCCAGGGAACAAAGATGAATTTGCAGTTCACAAGACCTGCAACTGAAGTTGGTTTCTTGCCTCGCCCAATCACCAAGTCCATCCCTTTTTCATTGGACAAGCTTCCAGAAATTTTAAACCGCTTTTCAGTCCAACCTGAATCAGAGGAAGCAGAAATCATGAAAAAAACAATCAAGGAGTGTGAGGATCCTGCACTTAAAGGAGAGGACAAGTATTGTGCAACTTCATTGGAATCAATGGTTGACTACAGCACATCCAAGCTTGGAAAAAGCGTTGAAGCAATCTCAACCGAGGTGGACAGACAAAGCCAGCTTCAGCAGTACACAATTACAGGTGTGCTGAAGAAGACAGCAGGTGACAAAGCTGTGGCGTGCCACAAGCAGAACTATCCATATGCTGTTTTCTATTGTCACACAACTCAAACTACAAAAGCTTACAAAGTTTCATTGGTTGGTGCTGATGGGACAAAAGCTAATGCAGTTGCCGTCTGTCATACTGATACATCAGAATGGAACCCAAAGCATTTGGCTTTCCAACTGCTCAAAGTCAAACCAGGAACTGTACCAATCTGCCATTTCCTTCCTGAGGATCACATCGTCTGGGTTCCCAAATAAATACTGGCCAACGGAGACTCAGAAGCTATTAGTTCCATCTGCTTGCTTGATGTACGTAGAGAAATGCTTGAGAGTTCTTATTTGTAAGTAGTTTCTACATTCTGAATATGTTTGTACTGGATGATGTATCTACAATCAAATAATATTCCCAGTTCTCGGACTGAGAATCTGTTTATATCCTGATTTCTATAAAGCAATTCGTAGCACTTTGTTTCTCCACAAGAAAAGTTGAAATACAATAAAAAATATATCTTTAACAGGGGTCTTACTTTTGTAAGCATCACCTAGATTTAGCTTTCAAACCTGGGACAGATGAGTAAAGATCACAATTTTTCATTACAAAAATAACCAAATCAAAGAACATACCAGAACCACTTTTAGTTTTTGGTTTCCATACATAAAGGCGAGGAGATCATTCTAGAGGGTATAGTAAAAACAATAAATTACTCTCAAATGACAATGGATAGTCTGGGAAATTTCAAACCAACATTAATATCATAAAAACCATGAAACCAAGTTCTGTTGTTGACTTTGTACTCAGCTTCATCATAATTAAACCTTAAAAATGAGGTAAAAATTGTGTTGAACAATCATTGTCCGAAAGCATGCTAACCGAATTATCAAATTAAGAATCCATGGATTTATTTGCAAAATTACATTGCATAAAACCTTGATGGAATATTGTAACTTCAGAAGGTATGATAAAAATAAACCGATATTCAGAAATCCTCCTCTAATATACCCCTTTTGTTTTAGTTTTCGAAAGGTTGAGTGGAGGTGATCATCTATCTGTTTGTAATGTAATGAAGTTATTTTTTCCACCTATGGTTTAATGAATTTATTCTTTACATATGTAATATATAATTGAAATTATTCCGAGGAACCATATGTTAAAGGAATGAAAACAAATGACCTAAGAACTCACTTGAACTAAATGAATTTTATAAAAATTGCGGAAGTAATTCTATTTCCTACTTTTTTTACTTGAATGCAGCAAAAAACTATAAAGTCCGACTTTTAATTCCATAAAAAAAGTAAAAATTTTTGAATAAAAAAATCACAATGAATTCTGCCAGAATTCTGTAAGTTTCATATAATTTTTCAACCATCAAATTAAACTCCAATCTCATCTGGTTATTTTAAGCAATGAGATTTAATTAAATTTTACATTTTTTTCCTTAAACTCTTAATAAAAAATACATTTCGAAATGAAATGAATTGCAAAATTCAATTGAAATGAATTAAATTTAATGTTTGTTTGTTGGTTCCAAGTGCAACAATATCTAAATTCCAAATTTGTCCAAAAATCAATCAGTATGCTATGGGGCCCTAGTCCAATAGATACAATAAATATGAACAGTAATTACACAGGTCAGATGCAATGTTATCTACATTGAAAAAGCAAGTACAAATTATTAGTAATAAAGATAGTTATTATCTAGATTGGCTTCCAGAAAATTTCTAAGTGAAAATTACAAACTTATCTCAAATAGTGTAATGACTTGTGTGATGCCCAATGATATACGTAGGTACTTCCAATTGTAATGATTTCTAAAATTAAATAAATAAATAAATAAATATGCTGATGAGCAGATGACAATTTGGGTTAGGTATATACATGATCTGATGTAAGAAGGAACCAGCAGTTATTGTGATGAAGCTAATTATCTTCTAAGTGTCTAACACTTCACACACCCCAATCCCTAAGAAAGGAACACAAAGAGGACAGAGGAAGACATCAATGAAAATCGAAACGTTGTGAAATAGCATGTAATGAAGCTTGGCAGATAGAATTGATTAAGAAGCAAAATTTCAGAACATTTTACACCTTGTCGTATGACATGCTCTAACTTATCCCAACAGTTCCAAAAATAAACTGTGATGAAGCGCAGAACAGTCAAAACCATGACACATGAAATACACTGGCTAGAATACCGGGTGGGGGGGGGATTCCATAAACTCAGGACCCTTATTATGATCAATTTAACTGCCTATTTCTTTCCGTGTAATTCATAATGGACTTTTCTATTATTACACTTAAAAATTAAGACTCCCAAAGCAGAAGGATCCCTATTGGCAACATTTGATGCCGCCCAGAATACATGAAATATTTTCATTGTTCATTTGTATTTCTTATCATTTCATTACCATGATTTTGCTTCTACATGGAAATTGTTCTTTATTACAACTAGTTGCTAACAGAAAGAACTCAAGATAAATGAAAAACAAAATAATGAAAAGAGTAACCTGACAAAGAAGTGAAAAGCTAACAACATTTAGAGAGAGAGAGAGAGAGAGAGAGAGAGAGAGAATTTGTCTTAAACAACACTAGAAAATAAGTAGTACCTTGTTGATGCACAATACACGAGATTCTTATTCTGCAAGACACAATCCACTTGAAGGCAGTCGACCTGGAAACACAAGCATATGTGTCTGGACTTTAGAAAGTAGAAGAAAACATGAGAAATTTTGTATAAGCGCCACAAAAAAAAAAATGCAGATTCCCAACAAGTTACCCATTCAAAAGGTCTACAAATTCTTTGTATATAAGTGACACCATTGATCAAGACAACTGGGGAGAAAATTCTACCAACCAGTCTTCCAAACGTGGATCAGCCATTGATAATATGTGCGCTCAACAACTTCAAGAGGATTAATAATTCTTTTGAATTTATAAACTAAAAAGTGCTGGTACACAGAATGTACCTGACAGAGTTCAGCTTCTGGATAGGATTAGGCTACATTATTTTGAAATTAAATGGAATTCAACATAACCGCCAAATATATGATACTAAATTCACTTATTACAATACAAATAAATATGGACTCTCTAACACTGACACTTAGTAATGCATAACTAGGCAGTTCAAGGGCAACCACTTGAGCTGTTTCTGTCCAAATTTTTGTCCTCGAATGAGAAGTGAAAATGCTTGACAGGCAGAAGGGACACATCTTTCCCTGATACTCTTGCAGACCTCTCAACTGTTCCCATGGAAGCAGTGACCTCCATCAGTTGAATGCTGCTTTTATCTTCCTGTGTCATTACTTTGGATTTGCCATTACAATTTCCATCTCTCTTGTTGAATGAAGCTCCTGCCTGAAATTGGCTATGAGCCATGTTAAGTTCATCAGCAGGCCTAGAAACACAATTGTCGGTCTCAGAAAACAGACCATCGACAACTTGAATTGCTTCATTCCAAAAAGACTCTCCAGGTGAAAAAGCAGAACTGCCACATGCTGATCTGGGGGTATCATGAGAACACGGTTGCATAGCAATGAGCCAGGTGCATGACATTTAACTGCTGAGTTTGGTGTTTTGCTGCATTTTCTCAAGCTTGTGTGAAGGAGATCATTACCAACTGATACCTACGAAAGTAAGAGGAGAAAGAGTTCAGAAAACAAAACACATAGACATGCATACATTCGTGCACAATGCCATTACTTTACTACATCAATCTGTTCTTCAGACTTCATACCTCCTTAGCCTTGATCGAATTCACTTGTCTATTTTGAATAAGTAAATGAGACTGCATAAGGACAGGATCTCTTGTATTGGCACAATCAGCACCACATAGTTTTGAGGCTGATCATTATTAGTGACAAAATGCCTCCTCTTAGTCACATTATCCCTTAACAGCTAACAAAGATGGGCTGTCATTTCTCTTGCATGCATTTAGTTTTGTCCAAGGTAATGAACTTACATTGGTTGATACATCACTGTGATAATTGAAAGAAATGAAAAACAAAATATATATGAAGTCCAATATGAGAAAAACGAAAAACAAATGCCACTACTATAATCTAGCTTAAAATTTCATGCAGCCTTTTTTGGGATGAGATTATGCCTACAATAAAGGGATAAAAAGATCAGCTGCAAAATGTTTCAACTCAGAACTTGAGAAATCATGTGTGGTATCTCCAACCACAACATTACCAACCTGAGATGTTATTGTCTGAGCCTCACCACACAGTTGAGAAGGTGGAGGATCAGCTTGGATCAACAGAGCTGGCTGTTTGTCTTTATGCTCAGAAGTTAAATCAATCTCCCAAGAAAAGTTTCTGTTAACCAGATCCTGCCGAATGGAAGCTCCATCATCAGTGTAGGCCGACCTGGCTGGGCAATTATTGTCTGGCGAAGGTACGAGGTAGCCATCCAAAGTTCCCTTATCACTAGGAAAACCCTCTGCTATGCCCTTTGGATTTTTTTCAATTCTCTGGGACTTCAATCCAGGTGAAGTTATCTTCTTATTCCTTGAAGCAAAAAACTGTTCAAAATAATAACCAAGACCACACATCAATAAATCATTCAGCCCATGAAATTAAGAGAACTTATAACATCATTACATATTTTTCATAGGGTTGGAACCCCAAAGCCACTGGACTTCGAGTGTTCCAGGGATTAACTCATCAGCCATTTGCAACAGACCACAAACCACACGCCCCTGGTATTACCATAAGTGTATTGTTATCCATTCACAGTGTTATAAGTTAATATTTTGTTAACCAAGGAGGCCCGGATAAACATGAGTCATTCCCTTCCACGTGACATCATTGCAATAGATTGTTAACCAAGACTAACCATACTGTGTGAGTAACATAATATGCTATCTATGTGATGTGTTACCAATACAGGGAATTTTTGAATATTGTAGAATCCCCAGCAAGAAAATTCCCTTTAAAACAATTTGCACCCCATATTTCATTCATTTCCTTTCTATTCAAAGGCAATTGGCAGCACTGAATTAGTTTCTATAATTGCCCTTCCCAACAAACTGACACTTCAAATCTTTTCAAGGGATCCTAACAAACTGACATTTGAAATCTTGGCAAAAACCCTAGTAAATAATAATAATAATAATAATAATCCCAGTTTACATAAAATTTAGTCATAAACCGAATAACCAATATCTGAATCAACCTGGTTCTGAAACAATTCTAAATTAATTGAACGAAACTCTCTCAACGGCATAACTAGGAGAGAGAGAGAGACCCGATCAATGCGCGACGCCATAGTCAATCAATAAAGAAGATTTGAATTTGGTTTTTAGAAAAAAAACCCTTATTTTGGTCGCTCGAAGCGAAGTGCAGTTTTAAGTTTTACGGTGAATGTATTTGAATTCTTGCATGGGCCGCCAGGCGCCATTACCTTTTGCAAGGAGTGTGTGTAGTAATAGTTATCGGTAAATGTAATGTTTGGAGACCCGTCTCACAAAGTGAATGCTATAGTAATCGATTCAAATTAATTAGAAAGAAATTTTAGATACTACAATGCTCAAGCCATGATATAAAAAAAATATATAAATATCTAATGTTATTTATTATAACCAAAAAAATTCTAATTGATTTTGACAAAATTGTTAAATTTCATATAAAAATTTATTAAAGCCAGAATTGAGAAAAAATTGTGAAAATATCAAAAAACCCAACTATATTAGACCGGAAAATAAACCAAAAAAAAAGCACCCTGCCGGCCTCTACGTTGCACCGAAACAAAAATAAAAAAATAAAAACGATATTAAATGAAATGAGAAAATAAGATTTTGTAAAAATATAATAAATAAGAATGTGAATAAATAGGTAAATATAAAAAATATAAATATTTTTATATACATATTAGTAATTAATTATAAGAATAGTTATCTTTTATAATAAAAATTTAAAATGATCAAATATGTATATATTAATTATAAGATAAATAATATAAAAATAAAAATTATAATTAAATAACAAAATAATATATTAAATATAAAAAATAAATATTTATATATATATATTAATTAATTTAATATTTTAAAATATTTCAAAACAAAAAAATATTAATTTTAAAAGGTTTCTTTGAAGCACGTCGCTTACCCGTCTCTCTTTTTCTCCTCTCCAAAACTACATATATCTCCAAAGAAATTTGGAAATCAGTCTCTCGATTTGAAAATCCCAAAAAACTCCAAATTTTACGCTTTTCTCTCTGTCAAGTGATCATCATGTATCAACTCTACCTCTAAGGAAGAGGTTTGTAACCATTTTCACTCTTTTCCCGTGCATGAAAATTTTAATAAAATTTTCAGAATTTTCTTACATTTTTTAGGCTGATTTTGGATTTTAAAAATATATTCTTAGAAATTAATAAATTATTTTTAATAATATTCATTTAGCTGGTCTTTAAAAATAAAAAAGTATTTAATTTTCTTGAACTAAAAATAATATTTTGAAGTTATAAATTTTATTATGTTAAGAATGAATTTTGCAAAATCATTAAAACTTATTTTGAATTTTAGGAATTATTTGGGAAATTTTTTTATAAAATTTGAATATTATTTATTTTGAAAATGTAAATAATGGAACAACAACAATTTTAATATTTCACAAAAAATTAGTAAAAATATTTTAAAAAATAATTTTTACGTGTCTGCCATAATATTATTTTTATTATAAAATACAAATATCAAAATAAATAAGAGTGAAAGCATGACAAATCTATATATTTAAATAATAATTAAAACAAACATTATTTTTTTCAAATCGAACATCAGAATAGAGAAGAGAAGAACGAAAAAAAGAAAACAATTATTTTTATTTTTATATGAATATATGTATTTTTATATTTTTATTTTTGTGATGGAGTAAGTCACAGGCTATAAAATGCTAATAGGGGAATAATTTTATAATTTTACAAACTGTATGACTTTTTCAAGGTTTTAAAATTTAGGGCAACTTATCAATTTTACAAATAACAAAGGGCTTTTTGTCAATTTTAAAATCGTTGACAAGTTGCAAATTGTGTAAATACGAGGAGTAAATTAAAATTACAGTTTTCCTTTTTCCATAATAATTTTGAAATAGTTATTCCGAATTTAGTTGGCGTCAAATTGATAAAAAAAGGGGGTAACGCTTTGGTCTAAACAATTCACCTTCTTTTTTCCTTTTTACCGAAAAATAGAGAGAGAGAGAGAGAGAGAGAGAGAGAGAGAGAGAGAGAAACTAGGGTTTCCGCCTTTCCGGAGAAGCACTGGGCGGCAAAAAATCTTGCAGAAATCTCCCGTCATTGCTTTCAATCGTTGTTTGCACACTCTCAATCCATCACGGTTCGCAGCTCTTCAAATTGTAAACCCCATTTTTTCGCTTTTTTCTTTTTTTTTTTTTTTTTTTTATTTTCAGGTAGTTTTTGCTTTTCAGTTTGAATAACTATTACGTGCTTCAGACTCAATTCAATTTCACTGTAAAGCCTGTTTTGCCCTATAAGAAGAAACACAATTGTGTCTAAACACTTTGGTAGTGTTTGTTTGCGGAAATCATTACTAGGAATGTCTTATTCTGTATATGTGAAATTGGATTTTAAATGCGAAAAAAATAGAGCAATCCGCCCTTAATTAGGGCATTCATTTTAAATGGTATCACTCTGTGTATTCACAGCTTCATATTCAATTCCTGTTGTTCTTGCATCAGAGACTCATTCTCTAAACTGGGTCTTGATTTAATTCCACTGCAAAACCCTTTTGCCTAATTTTAGTTACATTGTGACTTTCCCCTTTTGCACTGTTGTTTGCAGGAGCATAGTTATATTTGATAGCGTTGGTTTTGGCAGATCAATAAGAAGAGTAGATGTCAAGCTTGGCAGATGTGAAAGAAGATAAGGAGTTATATTTTAAGTGGGGAAAAAAGAGAGGAGTTGGGGGGAAGAAGAAGGAGGTTCAATTTTATGAGTCTTTCACATATGATGGTGTGGAGTACAGACTCTATGATTCTGTGTATATTTACAAGAATGGTGAAGAGATACCCTATATTGGAAAGATTATAAAAATATGGGAGAATCCTGATAAATCGAAGAAAGTAAAGCTATTGTGGTACTTCCGGTCTATTGAGATTCTACATTGGATTGAAGATGTTGAGACGCTTGAGAAGGAGCTGTTTTTGGCATCTGGTGAAGGTGTTGGCCTGGCAAATGTTAACCCTTTGGTAAATGCATTACCCTTAATGTGTAACCTTTCTTTTGCTAAACTCTGCTGTTTATGTGCGTGGGTGGGTGTATCATGAGTCTGGCTGTATTTGTACCCCTTTTCTGTAAATCTTTCTGATGCCTGTTGTATATAATTTTATTTCTTAGGAAATTAGTTTAACTGTTTCTTTATCCTTAATGTAGAAATGTGCGCAGACCCCCTATAAAGTAGTGAGTCTGGCATGCACAAATTAGGAAAGCGAAAAAGGCGACAAAAGAAAAGCAAATGCAAGAGAGATTTTCGCTGCTTTGATTGAGGCTTAATATGATGTCATTTTCTGAAAGTTTCATGGCATGGGGAAAGCTTTTTTAACTGGTTTGAATTTGATACCATGATATATGTAGAGGTGGGAAGAGACCTTTCTAATTCTAAATTAAAGTTTCAAGGGATATCATGGGCTCTAATACCACAAGCTCTAATTTTATATCAATTAGTTCTGTTCTGCATAAATGCTGGTGAGGATTTACTGATGTTAGGAATTTGTTAGTTTGGTCCTCAAGAGATAAATGGATGTGATTGCAGAGATAGTAGGCCATGCAAACACCATTTAAGTAGTTTAGTTTTTGTTGTTTTCTGGTTGTTTTGTTTCTGTTAGGTGTCTCAGATGTCATCCCTGTTAATTGATAAATGCCTCTGCACAATGTCCTCAAAGAGCCTGAGATTATTTTGCCTATGCTAGATGGCATTTTGCTGTAAAGAAGTGGCATTGCGAAGTCTAATATATGTAGTATCTTGGAGGTGCAGCACGGCATTGGAATAAATGAATGGCATTCAAAAACTGTTGAAGTATCAAATATGTATAGTGAATGGGGATAATTTTTTTTTCGTTGAAATTGTTCACAGATGCAGTTTTTGCCTTTGAACAAGATGCTAATGCAATTAAGCACATCAGTATCTCTAATATGGTATCAATAACTTGATGTTGAATATATTGCTCTTTATTGCTAGTTTTGGGAGGTAGTTCTTGTATGACAGGCATATTCACATGTTGAGCCCTTTGGAGGAACAAGGGAAATGCTTCTATCTATATTTTCTCAATGAAGTTAGCTTCTAAGTCTCTGTATGTAAAATCAGGAAGCAATTGCTGGTAAGTCCAATGTCATCTGCATTTCAAGCAACAGCCGAAATCCACAACCTTCTGATGGAGTACTTCAAATGGCAGACTATGTTTTCTACCGTACATTTGATGTTGGAAAATGTGCTGTAATAGATAAGATTGATGAAAAAATATGTGGCGTTGAAGGTATGTCCCCCCCCCCCTCAAAAAAAAAGTTGAGTTCCCTTAATTCACTATAGATTTTGATTTTTGTAATGCTTTCTAAACTCTTATGTGTTTGCTGTCTCTCACTTGTAACAGTTAAGTTTATATTTAACAGAGAAGAGTGTAAAATGCCAATCGAGCTCCCAAAACTAGATTTGGAGAAACGAGAGGATGAAGAGAATGCTGTGGCAAGTAATGAAAATTTTCATCTTTATCTTGATTTGGATAAACAAGAGGATGGAGGGAATGCCGTGGCAAGTAATGAGACATTTCATCATTTGAAGAAAATATCACACAAGACTACAGTGCCCACAGATGGAAAGTCTGAAATCTCTGTGGAAAAAGCAGGTCCAAATGCGGAAGCCTCATTGGCTGAGCCGAAGGCTTTACCTGGAGAGAAGTCTGCATCAGTGGTCCATGAAAACTCTCTGAAGTTGGCAGCAGATAATGTTAAAGAAGTAAATGGTTCATCTAGTGTTAAAAAGGAACTGGAATCGGACAAGAAGGGTGTTAGAAGTGCTTCGGATTCTACTGCCTGTCTAAGATCCGAGAATGATGCCAATAAGAACAAGGGTAGAATGGGTAAAGTCCTTGTCAATCAGGACAAAGCTAGAGAAAAAGTAAAATTTCCCGAAGTTTGTGCAGATGATGGGCCACATAAGAGGTTGAAAACTGACAGCTCGGTTCAGTCATCTGTGGAAAAGAACAAAAATGATATAACCAAGTTGAGCTTGAGCCTAGATGAGATAGATGCCACACCAATGATCAAATCTATTAGTGCATCAGAAGAAAAGATTAAGTCTAAACTGGCCAGAAATCCTCTTGGTGGGGACAGAGTCTCTTACTAGAAACTGAAGCCTGAAGAAAAGATGATGAAACTTTCCAATGGTACAGTGCTTAAGGGGTTGGCTGGGCTGTCCCTGAACATGAACACGAGACCAATGGTCAATTACTGGAAGTCACTCAGAGACAGATGCTGTAAGTTCGTCTTGAGCACCATCAATTGCTTTAATATTTGCGTCATTACCATGACTAGCAATCAGTTTATTACTACAACTAGACAATAGATGATGCTGTGGATCGGTGAAAGATGGTGGTTCAACTTTCAAACAGAGTTGCCGAGTTTATTTTGAAAATATCTCCATGTATCACAATGGTTTGTCTGGAGAAAATGATTTTTTCAATAATAAAAGGCTGCTCCCTGTTCAAACTTTGTTAGTTTCACTTATTTAAATAACTAAAACCCATATTATTTTTCCTGGTTATTTGTAGTCTTTCGCTTTGCCTTCAGTACTCTTGTTATCAGTTTCATCAGACGCTTCATTTTCTATTACAGGTTTTTGTAATATGAAGCATCTGGTACTTGGATGTTCATGTGCCAGTAGCTGAATTTCTAAGCTCCATAGACCACTTGCAATTAACCAATTCCTGTATCTGCATAGTTCCAAATGTTCTGGTGGGATAGATAATTTTTAGGTAGATATATCGTTTGCAGAAATTGCTTAAGTTGGATCGCTGCTGCTGATTCCTGAAGGCAGAAGTTAATGAGGATGTTATCTACGACTTGTCTTGTGCTCTTGTGCTCCTTAAGCTGGCTGTTCTAAGTATCTGGAACTATACTGTGCCCCCCCCCTTCGTAGGTGTTTCCCTATCCTGCATGTATTTAGTTGCTTTTCCATGGGAGAGTGGAGATGCAAAGCATGTTAAGACTGAAAATCCTTTACTTTTCTATGTAACATATGCAAGACCTAGCTGTCAACACGACATAGATGAACACGTATTTTAATCCAAGTGGAGACTCATTGCTACTAATTGAGCTATATCACATATTCAAATATTTCTCTTTGTTGCCTTGTAAAGTGAATCTTGGCTAGTTCCTGAATAGTAGAATTTGGCTGCTCATAATTTGTTAATGACTTCCAATATATATATTATTTTTTCCCTGTTCTAGTGTGCTGCTATTTTTGGTTGTTTTGGCATCACAAGGTCATTTAAGGCATACTCATGATTTGATGTTACCCTTTCTGTCGTGTAGATTTGAAGGTATTCTAGCTGCAAATGCATTTTTAACATTTTACATTTTCTGGAAAATGTTAGCAGGATAGAAGCAAATGGTTTACAATTGCTCTTCCTCTGCCTGTTCATCAAAGTCTTCCGTTTAATTGATTGTGTTTAATCTTCTTTTGCTGGCATCTCCATGGCTTGCGGCATGTTGTCTCAGAGCTATCTCTTCTCATGTCTCATTCCATACTATCCTGCATGATCATGTTGTTATAGCTTTTTTCACCCAAATGATTGGATTGTTTTATTTTATGTTGTATTATTTTTTACTTAATTGCATCCTTGGATTTGCGAATAGGCCTTTTTGCAATGATTAGATTGCTTCACTGTTTGACTTGGGAGTTCAAAAACATGGAAGTGGGTTCTTCACTTGCCATGGTTCACTGGGAGCAGAGGCAGGATATTTGTGTTAGTCTGCCCATTTTCCCTTGAGTATTGGTGCTATCATCATTTAAAATGGTGTTGCTTATATTAGGTTGCCCTGTTTTCTACCCTTTTTTTTTTCCTTTTGATTAATTTTTGCCCGATGAGTGCCAAGTATGAGGCTATGCCGATGAGTGCCAAGTATGAGGCTATGCCATATCTACACTTGATCATGGATCAAGGCGGGCCTATAGGCGATATTAAGTAATAAAAATTGACATGGCTGGGCTGGGATGCGGTCTTGCCCAAAGGTTGAGCCGGGCTTTCATGGAATATTTCTAGATCTGGGTTGGACTGGTCTTCTAAACAGAAGTTAAATCCTGGGCCTGGCCCCCTTTTTTTTTTTAAATAAAAATACTAGACAGGCCAACCTAGGCCTGGGCCATGCTCAGGTCTAAGCTTATCGTACCATATTAACCCTGCCTTGTATCTGATGTTCATTACTAGCCCTGGGAGTATAGATTGGACTGTGCACACAACCAAGGAAGACTTGTCTTACTTGAGAATTTGGATCCAAGTTTAACTTCAGCAGAAGTGGAGGTAATACTTTTTGAACTACTTTGTGTTTAATGCCTTTTTTGCTTGCTTCTGCTTATGCAAAATAACTTATTTTGGAACCTTTCTTTTGTGAAGTCCTTGTCATATGGTGATGGTATTCTTGAAATTCTTCTAATCTTCAGTTTGGCAGTTTATCATGCTTGTTGAAGTGCTTCATGGGGCTTCTGTTCTTCTTCGTCTTCTTCTTCTTCTTCTGGATAGACCTTCCATGGGTGTTTGTTGTTGAACATTGTGAACTTTATCTTGATGCAATCCCATTTAACTAAGCCCCTTTCCCATTGTACTCAAATCTTGGTGACACCCAGTTTTTGTTTTTTGTTTTTTGTTTTTTGTTTTGTTTTTCTTTTTTTTTTTGGGGGGGGGGGGGGTTGGGGGGCTTATTTAGGACCTTGTCTTACATTTTGTTTCAGACGATGTCATATCATGTATCTGACAAATGGGAACCTTTCTCTTTCCTGTACTTTACTATTTCCTTTAATTTGCCCTATTTTGTGGTTATGTTGTCACAATGTTTTTGAGCTAACAAATATTTATTGGTTGTACCTCATGTCATGCCTTAATTAGTGCGTCAATTGAATAACGCTAGAAATCCTTCTGACATACATGTGTCGGGACCTTTTTGTATTTTACTAAAGGCGCTACCTCTAGCTTTTCCAGAAGCATTTATTCCTAATTCTATCCAGAATGCCTCTTTTGGTATTTCTTTTCTCACCACTATTTGTAGATTCTTTTAGAATGTTATAATTATTGTTTGCTAATTCGTTGATGCCTTGTTCTGCTTTATGTCTCATGGATGATTATTAGTTTCCCCTGGTCATTTTTTCCCATGAAACCATTTTGCATATTTCTCTAATTTGGTATAAAAATATTTCAGAATGTGATTTGGCATGCATTCAAAGAATCCTGCACGGCAAGGATGATACAGTCAACTGCAATATCTACCCCACATAATGGTAAATAAGTTGTTAAATATGTATGTTTTATTGAGTCTGTCTTTTAAAGTGCAACTGTCTCATGGTTTCCATCTCCAACATGAGGTCTGGAAAGTGATCTTTATGCTCATGTTTCGAGTGCAAAGCAAGTAAAATTATTTACTGGTCTGAGGTTGTAGCCTAATTGTCTCTCTCTTTTCTTTTTCTCACTCTCAGGTCAAGCTTTGGTAATTTTCAAAACAAGTGAAGCTGCAATGATGGTTTTACGGAAATTAGATCAGGGGTGCTTAATGCTACCAGATGGAAGGTATGCATATTTCTATTGGCAGCCATTTTACGGGGTCAGTAAATTTGATCTTGGTTGGAGATACTGCCATTTTACGGGGTCAGTAAATTTGATCTTGGTTGGAGATACTGGTTTGTGAACAAGCTTTATTTTGAAGCTTAAGGCTTTGAAGGACTCTAGCAAGTATTATCCATGCATTATTAGCATTGAGCCTTGATAAAATTCTTTACCCAGATTTTTTATGTCTCAGAGATCTATTGAGGATTCTGATCTGTGCCTTTTTATGCTCAACTACTGTAGTCAAATTGTTTGGATGGAAGTTTTTCTGATCTCTCTATTCCTTGATATTTGTGGCATATCTTAAGTCTAAATTATTTTGTAAATTCGCTCATTGCAGGCCTCTTGTTGGCATCATTCCGAGCCTTACAAATTTGCAGGAAAAACAGGCTTCATTTCCTGGGCATCTTGTTATTGATAAGCTTAAACTTCAAATGCAACAGGAGATGGTAAGTTATGTCTGGTTATGCCTTATATCCACTTTGTCCAAAACAAAATTCTTGTTGCTCATTGTCTTTCTGTTGTTATTAATGGTGCTTTCGGGCTTGTATCTCCCTAAAAACAAGTCATTTCGCCTTCACATTGTTCTCAACCCAATACAATTGAGTATGAGATGGCCTTGGATTGGATTTTATCACAGGCCAGATCAGATAGATGGTGGGAGAAAATGTATAAGGTATCACATCTGATGGTCCTTTTTGGTCTTATTGATCAACATAATTTTAATCTTTTTATTCCCATTATTTATTGCATTTTGTATATCTAGCATCACGGAGATGTCTTGGGCAGAATCAAGGCCAGGTTGGAAGTCCAGATGAGCACTACCTTTTCAATCTGCCACCTCCAGGTTCGTGTTCCATCTTTCATCATCCAAATCTCTTTAGTATTGCGTATGTTTTACCATCAGCTTGTTCTTTTACAGTATATAAACATGGTGTACATCCAGAATCTAGAGAATATTACCAACTTTTTGTGAGGGCCAAGCAGAGATTAACTGGCCAGTTACTCTGTTCATAAATTTCACAGTGTTGACGGTTCACCATCTGAGGAATTTACATTGGTAATGACTTCTTCAGAACTTGTGGCTTAATGTTTGTATGATTTTTTTCTTGCTAGATGACTCTTTCTTCATATGTGTGATTCTACTGAAATTTGTATATTGTAGAATGACAATAGTAGAATAGAGAGAGCAGGCTTAGAAGAGAGATGAAACCAGAGAAGGGAGAGAGAGAAGATAGGGAGAGGAACTATCAAAGTCCATTGACAACTTAGAGATAAGGCTCAAGTCAGTTCATTAACCAAAGTATATCACTAATAATAGATCTTGATGCCTATATATATATAGGGAAGACCCTATAACAAATATGGAAATAATATAAGGATGATCTGACTAAAATATTAACTTATAATATATTTTGCACTGTTGGAGACTTGTTTAACTTTCTTTACATTAAAAGCTTGACCATTGAAAGGTATAGGTTTTTCTCTTTCCAATTTTATCAAAGTGGCACATTGGTTTTTATGTTATCTATTCGGCATTTGAAATATTTTTCCATGATTTATGTAGTGTGTACTTTGTCTCAAGAAGACCGATGCTTAAACTGGCATCGTCCCATTTCTCTACATGCATGATGGACCCCTAACTCAACTCTGAACTCCTGTTTCTTGGTAGGGCAAATATTTTGATGCTAAAACTTGTAGATGCAGGTTCTTTTATTCTGGGAATGGATTCTTGATCTTGGTTCACTGATCTTCTTTATGGGCTGTGTTCCATCATGAAACTTAGAATTGTAAATTTGTAGTTGAATTTCATATATATATATATATATATATATAGTTAAAATGCTCTCTTATGTCCGGCAACAGCATCATCATCAATTCTTGGACATGCTAGGTCATCCATCCTCCTAGTTGCAATGTTCTGTTCATATTTGAAAAAGGGGTAGTGGGTTGAGTCCAAAGCCTTGGTTATGGTGAAAAAGTGTGCTCCTTGTGGTGAGATCTTTGTCAAATCTTTCAAAACAATACAGATATTTGAAAAGTTACACCTGCATTTAGAATTTTTTGCTTATAAATAATCTATTTAAATATATTTCCGATGATCTCTCTTCTAGAGACATGCTAAATTCATAATTTTAGTTCCATATAAGTTGACTTATTGTAGTTAAGACCTTTTGCTGCTTGCCTGATGCTTAACTCACCTAAAAGGTAGACCCACATTGGCATATATATTATTGCATTTTCAACTCCTTTAGTTGATACCAAATGGCTTTGGGTTTTTAAAATCCAATTTTACCCTTTGATTATTCATAAGGGTCAATGTCAATTCACCTAAAAACAGATGCAAAATGTTTCAAAATGATGATACATCACAACCACTAACTAATGTCGGACCAAACTGGTTGCCTGTAATACTCTTATTATATTTTATGATGAGTTCAATGATATTCGTCAAAAGTGTAACCAGCAGATTATACCATATATGAGTTCTATAATACCTTTTTCTATTATTCTACTTCTAATATTTTTCTAATAAAGTGAAAAAATTTTCTTTTTTTTTTTTTCATGTTCGGTATCTGAAATTATGTTTCGATTAATTTAGTTCAATTCTTTATGAAGACTCTATTTAAGGGGTGGTTTTTTCAGTATATTGTTTTTTATTCTCAAGTTTTGAATTTGAAATTTGATTAAAAGATATGATATATCATTTTATTAGAATTGTACATTGATGTCCTAACGCCATTACTACCCCTAGATTTTGTTGGTGTTAGGCTAGTTGATGTATTTGTGGCTCTGGGCTAATAAAAGAAAGAATAGGTCACTCTCCCAATACTCGAGAGCATAATAATTCCCAATTGTAGAGTTGCTATTCAATTTTTATCATAGTCAAAATTTTGACAATTATTTTTAAATTTTCACTTGTTAATAATTATTCCAGAGGCCCCTGTATATTAGCAACATTTAATAATATTCACGTAAAAAAAATTAACGTTTTTTGTTATTTGTATTAAATTTTTAAAATCGGAGAAGAAGAATAT
Source organism: Dillenia suffruticosa (assembly GCA_033439265.1). Taxonomy (NCBI): domain Eukaryota; kingdom Viridiplantae; phylum Streptophyta; class Magnoliopsida; order Dilleniales; family Dilleniaceae; genus Dillenia; species Dillenia suffruticosa. Next base: position 11,200,494 of record JAVTVX010000037.1, on the reverse strand, counting down.
TTTTATAAGAGAATCTCGAATTCAAGATCTCTAAAACAAAGAAAATATTATTAATTAAATTATAATTTTTTTATTATGTAAAAATAATAAAAATAATAAATATATATATATATATATATATTTATGAAAATTTAATGAGATAATTATATATCAAGTTTTTGAATTTTATCACAAATTCATAAATTGGTTCCTAAAATTTAAAATGCAACCTAAATTTAAAAAATCGTAACTTATTAACGATGTTTAGTTGACCGTTAAGTGTTAAGCTGTCTCAAGGTGGCAGATTATATGGATACTACGTGTTAGGAATTGTTGATGTCACATGACACGTCAAAATCATTACATACAATAGTGTCAATAGTGTTATGTCAACATTTATGCTGAAGTGGTAATGTCACGTCATTACTTTAAATTAATAAATTTAATTTTTTTAAAATTAATAAAAATTAAAAATTTATTTATAAAAAATTAAATTTAAACTTTATTAAATTAAAACCTTTTATCTTCTCTCTCCTCCCCTCCCTTTTCTCTGTCTTCTCTCCCAATTCCAAGCCCATCCTCTCTCTCTCTCTCTCCTCAATCTCCTGTGCAGTTTTGTAGATTATCGAGCCCCAAATCAAAATCGAAGATTCAATCTATGACATAGTCGATGAAGATGCCTACAACGTCCTAGTCGCCAGACGCCGTGAGGAATATGACAATTTCATCATCAACGACGACACCCTCGGCTACGGCGACGAAGGCCAAGAAGAGGACTGGACTCAGGTTGGTCTCCCTCCGTCTTCAGATGAATTCGACGTCGAATCGAAAAAGCCGAGTTAGAAGAAACTAGTGGAGAAAAAGAGGGAGCCACTGCCAAAGAAACCCTCTACTCTCTCTCAGGCTGCTGCTCTAATGGGAAGCAGAAATTTTCTAATTTGTTTACTTCTTTGGTTTTTAAGAAGAATTGTGAGGGTTTGTTGGATAGCATTGTCAATGATGTGATTGCGGAGTTTGCGCCCGATGAGGCTAATAGAGAGAGAAGAATGAGAGTTCAAGGGAATTTGGTTGGGAATTCAATTATTATGAGAGAGAGAGAAACCCTAACCCTAATTGAGTGCATTGAGTGCAACTGTAAGGTGGCACGCGGGGATGACCGGAGGGAATAGAAGTGTTGATTCTGGTGTAACTGAGTAAAATGCTTGTTTGAATGGTGAGGAGAGGTGGATTTTGTTTTGGATTCTGATAGGTCGTTGCCAAAACAAGACTCTCTCTCAGCGACGACGGAGAAGAGAAGAGAGAGAAAGGGGAGGGAAGGAGAGAGTGTTTTTTCATTTTTCTGGTAAGAGAGAGGACAGAGAGAAAGGGGAGAGGAGGAGAGAGAAGATGAAAGTTTTTAATTTAACAGAGTTCAAATTTAATTTTTTATAAATAATTTTTTAATTTTTATTTATTTTTGTAGACATTAAATTTTATTAATTTAGGATGATGACGTGAAACTGTCACATCAGTATTAGTATTGATGTGATATTGTTGTGTGTGATGGTGTTGACGTGTCACGTGACACGTCAATAATTCCTGACACGTGATATCTATATAATCTGATACCTTGAGATAGTTCAGTACTTAACGGTCAGTTAAATATTATTATTAATAAAAGAATCAATAAATTATGGTTTTTAAAATTTAGATATTTTATATTTTAAAATTTAAAAATCAATTTATGAATCCAGAATAAAATTTAGAAACTTGACATTTAAATCTTTACGTATCCATTGCCTTGAAAGGATGAATATGGATTTGGTATGTCCTGCCCCACATCGGTTACTGGAAAGTGAAATTAATAGTATTGAGGGATTTTCATAAGGATACAATCAATGTCAATCTAATTATAATTATTGTTTGGTGAAACGGTCCTCTTCCTCTTTTTCTCATTTTTGAACATAAAGTCCCATTAATCTCTGTCTGTCGTCGCTTTGTGTTCTTGACTTGATTAACTTTTTGATTCGTAGAAAAAACAAAAATGTTAACGTTATTTTAAAATTTTAAATTTAGTTGCTGACAGCGACACAAGGTCCCATCAAAACAAGCGAGTAACTGTTCATTTCGATCCTCGCGAAAGTATGCACGGCAAACCCTCTCCTCTGTCTTGCATTTCTCTGCTTTCTCCGCTGTCTCTCCTTTGGCTGCATCCTACACGGTACACATGCACTCCAGGCTACTCCGCTCTCTGCTTCCTCTGTCTCTCGAGCTCGCATAAACTGCACTCTCATCCGGGTTTTCCATCCTTCAACCCTAAAACTGTCTCTCTATCTCTCTCTCTCTCTGTATAAAAACCTAAAACAGCAACCCACAAACCAACCCGCTTCTTCTTTCTCTTTCAAACACAGACAAGCAGCATTTCTCATCTGCGTTTTCTTCCGCGAGCCCTAACCTTTCTCTCATTCTCTCAAAACCAAATCCGAGCGGCCATGTTGAGCTTTCTCCAAGAAGGGATAAAAGAAAGAAACACACACGCTCTCTCTCTTTCTCCATCTCCCTCTTCCTCTCTAAATCTCAGACAAACAGCATTGCTCATCTGGGTTTTCATCCTTAGTGCGAAATCTGTCTCTGTCTAAAAAACCCGAAAAAAGGGAAAAAGGGTAAGTAAGAAAAGGCAAAAAGTTGGCCAATTTGAGGGGAAAAAAAACATTTCTGGGTTTTGCTTTTTTTTTGTTTTCCGAGATTCGGCGAAGAAATGGGATGTGCACAGTCAAAGATTGAGAATGAAGAAACAGTCGCAAGATGCAAAGACAGGAAAATCTTCATGAAAGAAGCAGTGGCAGCCAGGAATGCTTTCGCGGCCGGACACTCCGGTTACACTGTGGCTTTGAAGAACACCGGAGCCGCTTTAAGCGATTACGGCCCAGGAGAGGTCGAAAATTATCATCCACACACTCACCGAAGCCATAATCACACTGAAAACACAGTGCTAGAAGAACCCTCTTCACAACCCCCAATTGACTTGCCGCCGCCGCCACCACCATTGCCTAATTTCTCTCCCATTCCTCCCCTTCAGCGTGCGGTGACGATGCCAGAGCTTCCTGTGTCCAAAAGGGAGGCTAAGTTTCAGAATGATAATAATGTAATTCATGAGGAGGATGGCGATTATGATAATGAGGACAAGGATGAGGGTCATGAGGGCGATTTACGGCGAATTCGGCGTGGAAGAAGAAATGGGGTTGGGCGGAATGAGCCTGAAACGCCGGTCCAGACGCCACCTATAACCCCAGCGCCACCATCCCCACCGGATTCGAAGAACATGGCTTGGGATTACTTTTTCATGGTGGATAATATGCCAGGACCAACATTGGGTGAGAATGAAGAGATAAGGGTTAATAATGACGAGGGGTTTGCAGGAGGAGACAATGTGGGTGATACTAGAGGAGAAGAGATTGATTTTAAGACTCCAGAGAAGGTGGAGAAGGTGGACCCGGGGACACCAGAGGCGGCCATAATGAAAGGGAAGCAGATAATGCATTCTCATTCGAGTACGGCTCCTGTGGAGATTAGGAGAGTGAGTCAGGCTGTTTCTAGTGTTAGTTTGTTGCAGATTTTGGGTATGATTGATGATCACTTTTTGAAAGCTTCTGAGAGTGGTCACGAGGTCTCTAAGATGCTTGAGGCAAATAGGTTGCATTATCACTCAAATTTTGCTGATAATAGAGGTATTTACATCGCGTTTGATTCTATTCTATTCTATGTTTGTTGGCTTGTCTTTGTTATCTATGAATTTTGTTTAATTACAAGTATATTACCAAATTTTGGTTTCTGATAATAGAATATATTCTATTCTATTCTATTCTATTCTATTCTGTTCTGTTCTGTTAATAGTTTCGTGATGCTTTATGTGAATCTCATTATGATTATGCAAATATGGGAAACACCAGTCAGATTTTAACTGAAAACTTTCCTTTGTTAACCTTATGCAAACACCATTGAAAAGCACCTTTTAGAAGTGACAAAGGCAACGTCTTCTGCTGAAGCTACTTTAGCCAGTGAAGTTCAAAATGGAGGTGATAGTTGGAGCTTTAAGGGCAAAACTTGTGCTTTCAAGGTTGAAAACTACATAGATAGTTTGGGGGGGTCTCTGCAGATTAGCATGGTAAAGAAAATGTGATAGTTGGAGCATTAAGGGCTAAACTTGTGCTTTCAAGGTTGAAAACTGCATAGATAGTTTTGGGGGGGGGGTCTCTGCAGATTGGCATGGTAAAGAAACCGGAAGTTTCTGTTTGCAAGATAATTGCATGAGCTCATGAGTTAATACTTTCATATGCTGATTTCTTGGACGAATTCTGGTGTTTAAAGCCAGCGGATTAAAATGGTGTCATGACGTGTGGTTTGACAATTGAAACTGGCATAGGCAAGTTGAGTCATTACAAGGACTTGTATGTGGCTGGAGTTATGGGCATACGTATTCTTCTTCCATGATTACTATATGCTAATGCAAATATATTGATTTCTGTACCTTACATGGTATTCTTCTCAGGACATATTGATCATGCTGCAAGGGTCATGCGTGTTATAACATGGAATCAATCTTTTAGAGGTATTCCAAATGGTGATGCTGTGAAAGATGACTTTGATTCAGATGAATTTGAGACACATGCTACTGTTCTAGACAAGTTGCTGGCATGGGAGAAAAAGCTATTTGATGAAGTGAAGGTGCAGTCAGTCTTTGATTTGATTTCTGTATTTTGACCAGTATCGTATCCCTTTCCATTTCTCGTTCTGTTTCTATGAAGCATTACTTCCACGGTACTCTTTTGTTAGATTTTTGTACCAATAATCATGTTACTTGTTAGCATATAAGAAGTTGCCATTTAAATTTAGATAAGTTGAAACAGGAACATGGTATTACTAGTGTGCAAGACAGCTTGTTGAGATATTGAACACCTAATGCTAAGGATGCATAATCTATGTACATTTATTTGCTCAACCGTACAAGCATTTTGCTTCATGTTTTTTCATCATAAGTTATGTATTCTGCTCTATGGTGACAGGCTGGTGAGCATATGAAGCTTGAATATCAGAGGAAAGTCGCTTTGCTGGACAGGCAAAAGAAACGAGGTGCTAGCAATGAGTCGCTGGAGAAAACAAAGGCAGCTGTGAGTCATTTGCATACAAGATACATAGTTGACATTCAATCCATGGACTCAACAGTTTCAGAAGTAAATCACTTGCGTGATAATCAATTATACCCAAGACTTGTTTCTCTGGTGGATGGGTAAGTCTAAATTCTATGAAAACCTATCTGAACAATACTTTGTCTCCTTCTCTAATTTGTCTGCAAGAACTGTTCTGTTAAAAATCATTATACATGCTGTCCATGCCATTTGGCATTGAGAACATCTTTGGCTTTAATGTGGTACAAGAAATCCCCAAATTCTTCTGGTTTGATGTTTGCTCCAATTCTAGTATTACAAAGTTGATGCCATGCAAGTCCTTTTATGTGTTTTAAGTGTGAGGAATATTATTTTTTTGTTGCTAGTTTGCTCTTGATTTGTTTATGTTGATGTGACAACTGCCCAAAAACATCATTTTCCTCATGCTGAAGACTAGAATTCCTGGAGAGAATTTGGTCAAGAGACCCTAAAATTGTTTCTATTCAAAGCTTTGGAAGAATCATTTATGATTATGTGTGTCTGTGCATGTACATTTCTTCCCTCCTTTGAAAAGTACTAGTGTAATATACCACAAGTAGAAATTTTATGACTAGAACTTACTGTTTTTATTGCAGGATGGCAAAAATGTGGGATTCGATGTCTGTGCATCATGATAACCAGCTCAAAATTGCTACAGACCTTAAAGTGCTTGATATTTCTCATGCTCCCAAGGAAACGAGCAAGCACCACCATGAGAGAACTGTGCAGCTTTGGAATGTTGTCCAGGAGTGGCATTTGCAGTTTGAAAAACTTGTGACCCAGCAAAAACAATACATCCAAGCCCTAAATAGCTGGCTGAAATTGAATCTAATTCCCATTGAAAGCAGCTTGAAAGAGAAAATCTCATCCCCTCCAAGAGCACAAAATCCACCAATTCAAGCCCTCCTTTCAGCCTGGCATGATTATCTTGATAAGCTTCCCGATGAGCTTGCCAAATCTGCAATTTCCTCATTTGCTACAGTCATAAAAACTATAATACTTCAGCAAGATGAAGAGATGAAGTTAAAGGAGAAATGTGAGGAAACTCGGAAGGAGTTTCTGCGGAAGAGTCAAGCATTTGGTGATTGGTATCAAAAGTACATGCAACGGAGAAACCCTGATGATACAGACCCCGAGAGAGGAGAAGATGCTAATCATAAAGACCCCGTTTCTGAGAAGCAATTTGCAGTGGAAAGCTTGAAGAAGAGGTTGGAGGAAGAAGTTGAAGCTCATCAGAAGCACTGCATTCAAGTGAGAGAGAAGTCACTTGGGAATCTGAAAACCCGCCTGCCTGAGCTCTTCCGTGCCTTGTCAGACTATTCTCATGCCTGTTCTGAGGCTTATAACAAATTAAGGTCCATTGCTCATTCAACTAATTCAAAAGTCAGTTCTTGACATTGATCAGCTCTATTATTCTATGTTTGTAACTCAGTTGTGGCCTTGGATGGTCTTGTTGTCTTGGCCTGCAGTGTTTGGTAATATTTATGCGGAAGATAACTTTCCTTGGTGAAACTTAATCCTTGGTGACCATACTCCATACTCCATGTTGGATTTGAAGCGGAGTTGTTGGTCATTTATGGCATAGTAAAGTTTTGTTAAGACTATTTGTCCTGAGCCCTTTCATATGTATAAATATGGCTTTGTTATTTTCTATGGCAGCTGATTATCTTCTTGTTGATTTGACCGTATATCTAATGTTTTCCCTGCTCCACTTCATACGTACCCAACAATTTATGCTTCATGCCTGTGATTGTCTGATTTGTGACTACATATATGCACATGAATGCATGTGCATGTACTTGTTTCTTTATGAAATTTGAAATTTCATCTCTCGTCACCAAATTCTATCTTGATTTTCTCAATATTTACGGTAATACTTGTGATTGAGTTGATCATTAAATAAAAAGTGTAAAGAAATTAAAGAAGTTAGCTGTTTTCGCTTGACTTTGACTACAAGCTTCTCCTGGCCTAAGCTGCCCAACACAAAATTAGTCTTGCTTTGGGATTTGATATGGCAAGTGTAGTGATGTCATTCTTCTTTCCTTAAGGCTGGGGTATGAAGGGCATCTGCACATTTTATTTGCCTCACATTGTGATCGTTAATCTGTCTCCTCCAAGACTAACTCCTCTGCTTTTGCGCGCGAGAGAGAGAGAGAGATTCAGTTTTTAGTAAGGCTTTCAGGTCGTGGGGTAGACTCCTTTCGGCGCTCTCTACTTTGACCCTCATACACATTTTTTTATGAAGCAATCAAGCATGGGCATATCTAACCATTCTTTAATACCCTACTCTGGCATTCACCAACCATATTTCCTTTTGCCCCCCACTCTGGTCCTTCGGTCTTTCACTTCCTCAGAAGGCTGAAACTTTAGCTGGAACCTGACCCCACAATTCAATTTTTGGCCACACCACATGTTCTTCTTCCAGTTAGTTGTCCCCATCAAAAGTCTCAAGTGATGAATTCACATTCACGTCTACCCAATATTTCATTATGCTATCTAATTCGGACAAATATTTCTTATAGATCATATACATAAAATTGTCATAACAAATTCGCATAACCTATTAATTTGTTTCTGCACAATTTTTTATTTTATATTATTTATTTGAATATTTTATTTTTTAAAATTATTCTTTAAAAACAATATATCATATAAATTTTTATTATTATGTTTATGAATATTGATATTTGTGAAATTTCTAGTTAATTAATCATTAGTTTTTATCATTTTGTCTCATTTTTTTTGGTGAATTATGTGTCTATTTTTTTCTTCCTGGTTTATCAACTAATTTAATTCAAAAATTAGAAAATCAATTTAAATATAGGTTATCTTGATATTTTTTTTATTTTTAAAATTCAAATTCAATATTTTGAATAAGGGTGTTTATGAAAGCCGGAAACTACAGGTGTTGCAATGAGATCGATCCTTCCTCGTCTTTGTTTGACAAACAAGTCACCTAAACATTAGCTCTACATCATCTTTCAAGTAAAAAATTCAGGACACCACAAAATCCAATTGGTTATTTCAAGGTCATAATCCTTTTCATGTACTATAAATACACATGACTTTGTCCATGTATACTTCTCCTTCTCTGCACATATTGAAAGCCCTCTTCCTCTTCCATTTCCAAAACCTCTCTCTCTCTCTCTCTCTCTCCCCCCCCCCCTCAACGATGGGTACTGAAAACTGGTGCAATCCAGGGAGAAGAATAAGGAGCTTTCGGCTAGGAAAAAATTACTCGGGGCGGCACAAGAATGAGAGAAGGGGTCGCTTGCAAGTTTTATGGAGAAGAATTAAAGGGAGAATTCTCAAGTCTAATGCATCAGTAGTAATGAAAAGTTATGATCCGGTGAGTTACTCAAAGAATTTTGATGAAGGGTTGGATCGGAGTGAGGCTGATAATTTGTCTAGGTCATTCTCTGCTCGCTTTGCCGATTCTTCCCGGAGATTTTATGACACTGTGTTGTTAGAGTGAAGTTAATCCCATGCAAATGTAGCTTTCTTTCTCTATCTTTTCATTTTCAAGTATTAAATATTTTAGTGAAGCTTTCTTCCATTCATCCTCTCTCTCTCTCTCTCTCTCTCTCTCTCTCAAGTCCCCTTGAACTGTGATGTAGCAAAGTTTGACGGATGAAATGAAGAAATGGAAGCTCAATGTTTAGAGGGTTATGCAGCCTACTGTTGAATATGGTCAAATTTGAATTAAAGGGTAACAGAATTACAAAAAGGAGGAAATAAATGGAGAGCTTGGATGACGTCATGCTTTATCTTTGACACACACCCTCAATACTTTATTGGCTTGCAAAGCAAGCAAAATAAAGATGCTTTAAACGTGGGGTGTGGGATGGCTTTCCTCATCTCTTTCCTATTTATTACATCTTTTTCATTCTTTTATTCTCCACTTTAAAAAAAAGAAAAAAGCAACAAGAATCTTGCAGAGGGGAGAGAGACAGAGAAAGAGAGAGAGAGAGAGAGAGAGAGAGAGTGAATGAGTGAGTGAGGAGAGAGAAAGAACCGGTTCGAGTATTAAATTTATTTGGATTGAATCGTCAGATATTTTATTTTTTTAATTGAAAATTTTAAATTTGAGTTCTCAAAATAATAATAAAAAAATTTTAAAAATTAATTTCTAAAATAAATTATATAATAATCAAATTAGATTAATTAAATAAAATCTAAATACAACTAATAAAGATCTGGTTCGGATGATACCATCTCTTGGACTCGAGGAGACGGGAGGGGACTGATATATATATTTTTCTTTTTTGGAAAAAAGTTGCATACAAATTATAATCTAATTTCCCTTCCAAAAAGAATTATATTCTGATCAAAAGTCGCATCTCAAATACTAATTTAAAATTCTTTTCTTCTGATTCAAATTTTAAATACTTTCATTTACTTAGTAAATCAAAAAAATAAAATATTGAAGAATTATATTATATATCCGGCTTTTCTTCGTTCATCTCATCTTTGCTTTTTAGGGATATAATATAGTTTTACCGTTGCTCTAACAAATCTCTTTTTTTTAATTATCGATATCAGATAATTATATTGAATTTAATTAAATCTAATTCGAATTAGATTAAACTCTTAAAATATAAATTTCTATCGAATCCTTTTTTTATTATACAAAAAAACTTAATCAAAACTTTATTTAAGAGATATTAATATTATTATCTAACTATTGAATCAACTAACGTTATTATATTCTAACAAATACCACGAAAAAATTGAAGAGTCCTTGTTCTTTTGATGTATTCATGTATGTTACACGCTCCGTTGATCACCCAATCTTAAATTCTTTTTTTTTTTTCTTCAAATTTCGAATATAAACATAGTTAGAAGCAAGTAATCACTAATTAGAAAGAATACCTTTGATGTGGTTTTCTTTAATACATGTATTGCATTTGCTTCCAACATAATAACCGATTTTACAATACCACGTTGACAGATCAAACGATAAAATATTTCTATTTTTATTATCTTTTTCTTAATTTGATTTCGTTTGATTGTATTTTCTTATATTAACGAAAAAAAATGATTTTATGCTAACCTTTTGAAAAGCTGAATGTATGTATTTGCTTTTACCTTTAAAAAGTAAAAAGAATCGTAATTGATGATGGAAAATTAGAAATCATAAAAGGAAACATGAAATATTTTTTAAAAAGTATCAATTTTAACAAAAAAATATATATATTTGCCTGTGGACCCACCAATCATGTAGGAGGCCCATAGCAACCATTACTGTTTCCCAGGGTGTTTGATTGCTTGGGAATTTCTATCAAACGGAGTCTTCACCGATGCCTCCCTAAGCTTTATAATTTTTATTTTTTTAATTGTTAATATAAAAAAAAAAGACATCACAATAATAATAACAATGACAAAAATAATTTAAATATTAAAAACAAAATTAAAATGAAAAAGGATGTTAAATTTAATTAAAATTAGATAAATTTAACAGAAGTAATCATAGTTCGTTAATTAATGTATGAGATTTCGATTTTTAGTAATAATTTTAATTTATTTAGTGATTTTCATGAAAAAGGAATACATGATAATCCATATTATGCAATACTAGAGACTTATGAGTCATTTATTTAATAAAAAATAAATAGATAAATTATTTACTATAAAATTATTGAAGACAATTTTAATCTCATTTATAGAGAAAATTGATTTTTAATTATAAAATTCTATATTTTTTATCAAATATTTATTTTAATAAAAATATTATAAATAAGAGGTAGGATTTGAAGGCCAACACCCCACCATTTAGCCATATTGAGATCATCCTAATTGAGTTCGACAATTTTTTCTTATTTTATTCATCTCACTTTTCAATTGAAATGAAAAAATTTTAGTAGGGAACATAAAATATTTCAAGTAAAAATTAATTTTATTCATAAAATGACATGAAACTATATCAATAATTTTTATATTAAAAACTTATTTTATATTTTTTTGATATTATACCGACCAGTATCCAGATCCATATTCCGAATAATCTGATCCAATAGAGTGATCCATTTAAAGGGGTTACTCCCTCCACGTAATTTGCTCCATGTTAAGTCGCGAATCGAACTCGTGATCTTGATTAAAAAATCTAGTACCACATTCCACTATACTAACCGACCGTTAGTAAAACTTATTTTATATTAATTTAACTTGATATTTACTTTCTAAGCCCAAGCAAACAAAAAAAGGGGGAAAAGATAAAAGGTCCATGCCGTTGGAATTATGAAAAAGTTTATGGAAAATTTTTTATGAACTTATAGCAAATTTAAGTCTTCACAGGTAAATATAACTTTTCATAAAGATAGGGAGTTTTCAACCACGACACCAAACAAAAATCTCTCTAAATTACTGCAAAATTGTATACATTAATATTTTCAAAAATATTTTGATTTATTTTAATTAAAAACTTTAAAAATATATTAATATTACATAAATTTGAATTCATGATTTATTTAGTCTCTCTTACTTTAACAATGTTCTCTCTCTCTCTCTCTCTCTACAAAAGACACCCACTTGGGAATGATGAGAATTGTGCCCATTGATATACCATATATAGCTTTAAGTCAACCATATTTGGAAGCTTATAAATTTTTCCTGATCAACCAAAGGAAGTACTAAGGAGCCATCAGAGTCCCTTGTGCTGTACGAATACTTAGGCAAGCAGAAAGTTATTCTCAGGTCTAAAGCCACCGCTGATAATTACTCAACTTCAGAATAATACATCTAATCAAACAGAAATATTAGGCACCTGCTGATTCACCAACACACCCTGCGTTGCGATCTGGAAGGTCGAACCAAAGAATACTTGGCAGCCCGATGCAAAATTTCCTAAACGAACATCACGTGGATTTATCATGGTATTGACTCTAAACATTCTTAAACAAAATCTAGAATTCGAATTCTAGAATAAGAAACAAATATCACGAGAGTTCATCGCTGAATTGAACTCCACAATATTCGAATCGGATTAGAAGGTTAAACCTAATACGGGTGATAAAGTAAAAAAAAAAAAAACAAAAAAAATCCTTTTAGAAATGATTGACAATGTTGAAAGCTAAAATGTAGCAGCATACGAAATGTGATTCATAATTCTTATCATTTCTCTTGCCTATATTGCTACGGCTGACTGGCTGGTTTATTTGCTTGCTGCATGCTTACATGGAACAGTTCTATTTTGCTGCTTCAACTCATCTCCGGCCACAAGAAAGAAGGCCGTGTGCCTGAAGAATAGGAGCCATGCACAAAATGTGAGAACCTAGATAAAACCAAAATTTTTTGAGGCAAATGTTAATGGCTGGAATCCATACCTGAAAAAATTCATCATTTTAGTTTTTGAACCGGAATCAATGTCTGTAGCAGTGTTCAATGCTTCTTGCATGTGATATAACCATCTCTCTGCAGCCTGGTGTGTAACGGGAAATGGCCTGTGACGCCCAATCAATGCCGGATGACCTACAGAAATTAGGAATAAATGTAATCAGTAATGAGGTCCCAGATCTAAAATGACTTCAAGGAGTAGTGTCCATTAGTCCAGGTCTAAGTTGTATACGCTTTGCAAGCTAAAAGTTCAAAAAAACTTGATCCTAACAGAATCTGGAATTGCCTAGATTGGGATGTCATATGACCATGCAAAGGCGTAGAAGACTGAGTGATAACTCCAATGCATAACCCTCAACATTCAGCAACAAGAGCTAGGCAACGATATTATCTGTTCATGCAACCAATAATACCTAATTTGACCAAAACATTATCCCATTAACACTTCAATTCCATCCATTATGGGAAGAGTAAAAAGAATAATCAAATGTTTCACATAATAGCATTAACATTCAGTCCGCACCAAAAGTGCATTCCAAGCATTGATGAGGCATAGCACCATACAACAACAAAATCAAATCAACGTATCGCCGTACTAAAATTCCATGCGGTCAACCATTGCAAGCACATGCTGCATCCCCCAGCTATCACTTGGTGCCAATCTCATACAAGCCTAAGGGGATCACAGATAAGCATCTCATAACTCCGACACGAAAGGCTAAAGATTTACATCAGAGAATCAGTTGATTTACTACTAACACAGGGGAAGTATTTATTAATCCTATACATAACCGCTACATGAAGACCAGAAGAGTAAGCAAAAAACAAGACACATACAAAGTTACAGAGGTGAACCAGGTTTCATCATGCAAGGGGCAATGGTACCACACCGAGACAATGACAAAGATCTAAGCATATGCCCAAAATTGGGTGTTATGACCTTTAGATTGCATTGTAGGTAAAAAATAAATTTCCTGAAATGTCCCATCCAATTTATCACCAGTATGCATTTCAATACACCATCAAAAGATAACATTTCCCTCATTCTCATGTTTCTTCAAAGTTGTGATGGTGGGTTAGGTTGAGTCTCTTGCTATTTTTTTGCCTATAGGATAATTATATGGTAACAACCATTTCTTACGCAACATGCTGAAATGATCAATGCCATAGACATCATACGGAGAAAGTTTATGATAACTAAAGGAATTTCCAGCAAGCATTTAACCACTTTAAATGTAATAGGACATAGAAAATGAACATGATCCAGAAGGCAATATTTGGACCCTCAAAAAGGAGATTAAAAAATTTAGCTTATTTTTGTCCTAAAGTCGGAGACAATTTTTGATTTTTTCTCCATCTCCACAAACCAAACATGATTTTTTTGTCCCACACCTGTCTCTTTCGTTCACCATTCCAAACTGTATACCATTCCGCATCCATACACTACCTAATTGCACCAAGTATGATGCATTGCACTTTTTTCGGGTAGAAACATTGTAATTTAAAATAGCCATATCAATGAATCTATAAGACCTTAGATCCAACATCACCGGCTTTTCACAAATACATAGCAATGTTCTTGTAGCATTTTGATATATTGGCCATTTAATTCATAACAAAGACATGCAAAAGAGTAGCATTGGTACAACAAAAACGAATAAAATGAACTCCACAAAAAATCAGGAATACAATTCCAATTCCACATCCATTTGTTTCCACACAGAACGTAGTTATGCCAGACTTTGATCCATTTTCATTAATCTTGTGATTCTACCGAAACATAAATCAATAAAATAACCATGGGCCTAAAAATCATTAACTAGTATTAATAACAATCATAAGTAAAAACCCAGAAATTATGAGAAAAAAGAAAAACGCAGAGGTTTGATACCTTTCCGTTGAGAATACAAAGGAGGACCTCCCATTCTCTGCACAAAAAACTCATACTGGTTCTGAATTGCATCCTCCTTTTTGGAATTGGCAAAAATTGAACGAAACCATTCTTCTTCATCATCATAAACCCTAAATATCAAAATTCCAATAAAAACACAACCAGAAATAAAAATCAAACAGGAACTAAAATCAAATAAAACCAAAAAGCCAGATCGTAGAATCGCAAAATTTAGGTAAAACCGGTAAACAAAAAAGAAAAGGACCAAAGCGAACTAACTACCTGTTGTAGAAGTTGGTGGAGAGATTGATGAAAGTCTGGAGACCTAGTTTCTGAAAAAGATTAGTGTTGTCAATGGCAAAGGCATCGTCTGTGCTCACTCCGCTCCACTCCGATGCCTTTTCCTGCAGCGACTGCATCTCTCCCTCTCTCTCTCTCTCTCTCGATTTGATTTTCTCTGTCTTCTTGACTGGCGAGTAATGAATGAGTAGTTCTGATTATATAGGAAGGCTCGTGCTTGTGGTGGTAGCGTGGGTGGCACGAGTTTGTTGACTTCGGGGACTTCGGATTGCGACGTGAATGCCAGAGCAGAGCGAGAGCGAGAGAGAGAGAGAGAGAGAGAGAGAGAGAGAGAGAGAGAGTATTCGGTTGTTGTATGTGAGAAAAGAATAACATGGTAGGGAAACGTGGATTCTGATTCGGAGGAAACCATGGGCTGTATTTGGTCAGTGTGTGTGGCAGTGGTCGATTACGGCTGGGCCCCCCCCCCTTTTTTTATTTTTTATATAAAAAGTCTCGAATTCGAATTGTTTATGAGAAAAAGGACGGACTCTATGCTGTCATCCTGACACTCTTTTGTTCTCTTTATGTTGTCATCCTGCCGTCATCTCTCTCAGACACGTCATGGACAGCGACTTCATCATATTATAAAAAAAAGTTAAATTAATAAAATAAGAAAAAATATCTTCCTCGATTCAAAATTGCACAAATACATCGTCATGGTACCCAACCACAAAGAATAAATTAATTTTAAATTTTAATTTATTTCTTAATTTGCTAACATTTTACCATAATAAGTTCAACAATGGGAAAGTTATGGATTTCCGAGGAAGGGAAAGTAGGAATCACTCGATGGGAAGTTATGGATTTTTTTTTTTTTTTTTTTTGTTACGCAGATATTTGATTTGAGATTATGAAGTTGGGAAAAGGGGATTATAATAATCATACAATCCAGGACAGAGTTATGGATTTCCGAGGATGCTACGTAGGAATAGATATGATGGTCGGGTTGAGGCCGGACCCGGCCCAACCTCATAAAATGGTAAATCATTAATTCCTCATCATCTTCCCCCAGACCTCTCTATGAAACCAAACCCTAATCTCCAAAATTCTCACAGCTAAAAAGAAAACAAAAAATAAAAACAAAAAACTCCATCGCTCTTCAGAAAATCCGTTTCACATTTCTCTCACATAACTCTTCAGATTTCTTGGACTTGTAATATTTTAGTGTCTTCCCTTGGCAGAAAATTTGTTTCGGTAGATAGAGAGAGAGAGAGAGAGAGAGAGAGAGAGAGAGAGAGAGAGAGGGTTCATGGCGGCAATTGATCGAACAGAGCGAATACGGAAGCGTCCTCGGCTTGCATGGGATGTGGCACCCGCAGGACAAGAGGTTTGGTGTTTAAAACCAATAAATTTGATGAATTTAGGGTTAGGTTTTGGGGAAAGAAACTTTAATTTTGTAATTGGGGTTTTTTTTTTATCTGGGCAGGGTGTAGTTGGTGGAATTGGTCGGCATGTGTCGCCGCCGAAGAGAGACGATGATCGCGAGGGCCATTATGTCTTCAATCTTGGGGAAAATTTGACCCCACGTTGTAAGCTCTCACTCTCTCTCTCTCTCTCTGTTTTATTTGCTTTTATGAAATTTCTTCTGCATTTGTAATATGTGTATTATTTGTTCCTGTTAATAGTTGCAATCTTGTGCAGGATGGAATTATGAAGAGAAACAAAATAATGGGTATTTTTTTCTTGGATTTATTTTTAGGGGAATCGACAGATTAATCTAAATTATTTACACAAATTTTGGGTTTTCATTTGGTTGTTGTATAATATATTGAAAGTGAATCGGAGCATTTTACACCTGAGAACGTGTATGTTTGGTTGTTCTTGTTTGGTTGTGCAACTTTTATTCTCTCTTTAACTGTATCCATTTTATTCTTACATTGCTTGACAAGGTCTCAATTCAGATATCCACATATATCCCACTGAATTTGTTCTCTCTGTTAAGCTGGCGTTTTCTATCTTTATTCTGAAGTTAAGCACAAAATTAAAAGCTAGAATATGGTAAAGAAAATTAGAAATGGGCTACCTTTTTATTTTGATTCAAAGTGATAACCACTCCCCGATTGGTCTTGTTTAACCAAATTCACGTTTAGGTTGCATGGAGATTGTGTCCATAAACGCTTCATTCAGATACAAAATGGGACGACACTTAATAACTTACAACAATGTACAATTCTTTATAAATTTTTCATCCGGTGTTTCATGTTACTATCTGAGCTTCGTAGTTTTTCTACAAAGCATGTGAATAAAAAACTTTTGTGTTTGCACTAAATGTTGGGGGTGTATAAGATGTGTGCTCACTTTAATGTTTTCCCTCTCCTTTGCTCCGTGCAGATAAAATACTTAGCAAGATGGGTGAAGGTTAGCTGTAAAGTGCTCTGATGTTGCAAGATCTTATATTTTTGTGATTCTGCATGTATCATGTCAGCAACTTGCTAGTGCTGTAGGCACATTTGGTCGAGTTTTGGAATGTTGGGATCGTCAAACAAGAGAATTTGTGGCAATCAAGGTTGTCCGTAGCATTCGGAAATATCGTGATGCAGCAATGATTGAAGTTGATGTTCTTCAACACCTTGCTAAGAATGACAAAGGCCGATTGCGGTGTGTGCTAATTGCTTCAGCTCTGCAATGGAATGAAGTGAACTATATATATATGTATACAATATACATGTATTTGTTTTTTTAAAAAAGGTTGCGCATTTACGTTTTTTGCTTGGTGGTCCTCGTGCGCAGGTGTGTGCAGATTCGGAACTGGTTTGATTACCGCAATCACATATGCATTGTAAGTACTCCACTCAAATGAACTCTAACTGTTTCTTGTTTGTTTCCAGGAACTTAAGATGTTAGAGTTGTCTATTGAGGAGGTTGCTTTTTCTGTTTATAAGGATCTGTATCTTCATAGAAGCTGTGGTGGCGACTTGCTAATCTGCCAACTCTCTATAGAGCTTCATCGTTGATTTAAAATTATCTCCAATCTTCTTCTGCCTTGTTTTACCCTGTTGGTTAATGCTTGATGATTGATTCCTTCAAGATTTCTGTTTTTTGTGTTCAGGAGCCATAGATGGTTGGATCCCCCATCTGTGAATATATTAGTCATAGTGTTTGGCTTAATTTTCCCTGCAAGTTTCTAGGTTTTTGAGCTAAGCATTGAATCTTTCCTTTGGATGCATTTTAATGATGTTACCAGGTTTTTGAGAAGCTTGGACCAAGTTTATTTGATTTTTTAAGGAGAAATAAATACTGCCCATTCCCTGTGGATCTTGTTCGGGAATTTGGACGTCAGCTTTTGGAATCTGTAGCATGTGTGTGGATTGTTCTGAACCCTCCTGCCTTGTCTTGTCATGTATTTGTTTTGGTTTCTAATCAAAAATCTAGATCTTTCTCTTGGCCTGTTTTCTTCTAGGGCTGTGTTCTATCTTTTCAATTGTGCCTCTGTTAACAGATTTTCCATGCTCTATTGTATTCAACAGATATGCATGATTTACACTTAATCCATACTGACCTCAAGCCAGAAAACATACTTCTTGTGTCTTCTGATTATGTAAAGCTTCCTGGTTGCAAGGTATATGACCTTCTACAGTTAGAAAAATCATACCATTTCAGCTTCTGGTACGGATTCACTTATAACATAAAATAAATGCTTGGAGTGGTACAGAGATTTTCCTCAGATGAAACGCATTTCAGGTGCTTGCCAAAGTCAAGTGCCATTAAACTGATTGATTTTGGTAGTACTGCATTTGATAATCAGAATCATAGCTCGATTGTCTCAACAAGGCATTACAGAGCACCCGAGGTTATTCTAGGTAACTAGTTACTGTTGGTAGAGAAATGTCCATTGCTTCAGTTCATTTGTATCTATATCACTTGTGTCATGTCCTACCTTGACATTACATGTTACAACAACAAACAACAAACTAAGCCTTAATCCTATTTGGGGTTGATCATTTGTGATTGACATCACATGTTAGAAATGTTAAAAAAAAAAAAAAAAAAAAAAAAAAAATTCTCACAAGCTTGGCATATGAAGCCGATACATTACATTTATCCTTTTCCCTGGAGTAAATATGTAATAAGATATTGATTCCTTTGGTCATGAACTCCTCAAAAATGGCTGAGACAGTTTTGGGGATCCCCTGGTTTTTTAAAATTTGTATTCATCTGTGTCTTGCCATTTTAGTTTCTGCGGGCTGCGAAGGTCATTGTAACTTGTTCTAGGTCAACCATATAAAGGGGAGTCTTGGAAATTTTGTGAATGGATTGATTGTTTGTTTCAATAGCTTATGCATGGGAAATTATTTGGTAAAATTTGCGAAAATGTAGATGTTGCGCATTCTCTGATTCACACCTGTTATGTTCTTTTATTTGTGTTGAATAGGTGTACTATGAAGTCAATGACGGGTTTAATTGCCTTGGCATTTGAATTTAGTGTGCACTATGTCTCACCTCTGCAAGGACATCTGTTTCAGGTCTAGGATGGAGCTATCCATGCGATATGTGGAGTGTGGGTTGCATACTCGTTGAACTTTGTTCTGTGAGTTCTCTACTCTTTGGGTGGCACTTGTGCTATGTTATGGGGAGAATCTTGTCAGATCTGAGCAATTGAAATTTTGTTTCAGGGGGAAGCATTGTTCCAGACACATGAAAACTTGGAGCATTTGGCGATGATGGAGAGGGTACTGGGGCCGCTTCCTGAGCACATGATTTGTAGGGCCAAGTAAGTTCCATGCAAATATGGGCAAATCCAATTTTTGGTGGCTAAGAAATTTTAGCATATGATTCATAGGACCAAGTAACTTCCATGCAAGAATGAGATGAATCTTATTTGAGGCTAAGAAAATTGTTGTATAGATATCTTATGCCCCCTAGCATGCTTCTTGCGGACTTCAAACCGTTGAATGGAGATCATATATACTTGGTAGACATAGGTTATTATGGGTTTACAATTATACCTTGTTGCAATCACATTATACTTGCTTGAGATCTCTATTAGACATTGTATTGGTTGATGAGAGTAAGCAAAGTGTGAATCAAAAATTAGAAAAATAGAGAAATGCCACAGAATCAAAAGGTTTTATATTTAGTTGAACAAAACAAATTTTATGGAATGCAACTTTAGTGTAAACAATGATTTGGATGAAAACACAGTAATAATTGGGGGAGAAGGTGCCTAAAAGGATAAATATTGATGAAGTTGTTTTACACAGTATTAAAGCAGGATGGATGGAATGAAGAAATGCGTTTGGAGTTAAGCTATTGTATACTTATGCCTAAATTAAAAATTCAGTATTACAGAAGTGCGATAAGATCAATGATGCTTTATGGTAAAGAGCGTTGGGCTAGATGAATGTGAGTTGAGTAACAAAAACAGATAGAACTAGAAATAAAAATGTTTGGTTTGACTGAGTGGTCCCAGTTGTAGATAAGATGGGAGAACATAGATTAAGATGGATTGGTTATGCTCAAAGAATACCAATGCTTTTGTTAGAAGTGATGATATGCAAGTTAAAGGCGCACCAAGAACAAGGGAAAAAAACTAAGAAATGTTGAGGGTAATAAACACATGTTAACTGCTGACTTAACAAGCGACTTTGCTTTAATAAAGTCAAATGAGAAAAAAAAAAATGCATTCATACAGCAGACCCCAACTGAGCTGGGATAAATGCTTATTTTAGTTGAGTTAAATTGCTGCTTTGTTTTCTGCAGCCGAGCCGCTGAAAAATACTTCAGAAGATCACGTTTAAACTGGCCTGAAGGTGCAGTATCTAGAGAGAGTATTAGAGCAGTACGGAAGCTTGACAGGCTGAAGGTTGGCCTTTCTGTTCCTTGTTTATGCTTCGTCATGGTTTTGTTGGAAGAATCTCTCTCTCTCTCTCTTCTTGATCTACCTAATTTGCTGTTATATCTAGGGTTCATACTTCTCATACTCACCGTGTGTGCCACTTCTGGACTTTGAAAATTTATACCACTTTTTGATCAACAGATATTCAGATATGATATTTATTCTGAACAACTTCTAGCATGAGTACTTTTTGACCTAGAATTGTTTCCAAAGGGAAGCCTCTAGAGGTATATAATTTTCAATGTGATGATCTGTGTTCTAATTTTAGAGCCTGCATTTACTGCAGGATTTGGTATCACGGCATGTAGATTCCTCAAGATCTTCTTTAATTGACTTATTATCTGGTTTGTTGAAATTCAATCCGTCGGAACGTCTCACACCTCAACAAGCTCTTGACCATCCATTCTTCAAGAATCCAACGTAAAAGAGCTTTAGATGGGAATGAGGGTATTCTCTCTTCCACCACACTCAGTGCCCCAGATTCCAACAAAGCCTGCTCAATCTTTTTCTGTAGTTTCTCACATGTATGGTTATGAGGCACACATTGTAAAGGGCAAAAAGAAAGTAACAATTTCTCATGTTGAAGCCTGTACTCGATCATACTTTGGTGTAGGTCTAACTTAAATTGTGAATGGAGCTAATACCACATCTCTTTTGTTTGCTATGATTCTTTTCTTTCCCTTTTTCTTATAATGAAGGAAAAATTGTAGTTGGAGTTTGCTTCCCACGGAAAGCAATCGATGCGGGTGCCCCCAGCAAGAAATGAAACTCGTGCCCAAAAGGCTAGTTTCAAAGAGGAAGTAAAAATTGTCCCTCATTGAAAAAAATTTGGTTTAGTTCGACATGAATTTAAAAAAATAAATAAATAAATAAATAATTTAATTATAATTATTTTAAAATGCAGGATTAAAATTGAAAAATATTGGTGTATTAAAATTAAAAAAGAATTAGTTGATATTGCATTACCAACTGCAGTATCAAAACGTCCAATCCAATTTGATAGTTACAATTATTCTCTTTTATCCGATCTATCAACATTATATTTTTTTTATGCCAAAATATATTTTTGGGTGTATCTAAGGGTCATAGACAAAAAAAATCATGATGATAGAATGAAAAAATTCAAATGACTATATATATCAAATGAGAGTGTTATAAAAATTTTAAAAGTAATACTAATAACGATACATATGACAAATATAAAAATACAAAAAAGAGACAACAAAAATTATTCAAAAGTCAAAAAGTAAGGTGTGTAATAAATTATACAAAAGATTTGAAACTAAAGACAAAATGAGAGATTTATAAAATTGCCAAACTAAGGGGAAAAAATGATCAAAATCTAAATGGTATTAGATGTATTAAAAGTGGAAATAATAATATACTTGTAAAAGATGAGCACATAAGAAAGCGTTGACGTAATTATTTTGACGATCTCTTTAATATTAAGAGTACAACAGATATAAAAAATATTGAAATACATGTAGAAGAGATTAATAAAAATTTTAAACGTAAAATTCACTCTCATGAAGTGAAAGAAAATCAAAAGAGAATGAAAAATTATAAAGTCATAGGAATTTATGGCATTCCTATAGAAATGTGGAAATATTTTGGTGAATTTGATATAAAAGTGTTAACGAGTATTTTCAATAAAATTTGACAAACTAAAAAAATGCCCCAAATATAGAGAAAAAAGTATAATTGTACCATTATATAAAAATAAAGGAAACATACAGCATTACTCTAACTATAGAAAAATTAAACTTATGAATCATACTATAAAACTATGGGAGATAGTAATAGAGTATAGATTGAAATTGAAAATAAATGTATGTCAAAATTAATTTGGATTTATGACAGAAAAATCTATCACGAAAGCAATTTACTTATTAAGATATTTAATGGAGACATATAGAGTACAGAAAAAAAAAACCTACATATGATATTCATTGATCTAAAAAAGCATATGATAGGGTTACTAAAAACTTATTATGGTGGATGCTGATAAAAAAATGATATTCTTGTTATACATTAATTTCATTAAAGATATATATATGATGAAGTTGTAACTGGTGTAAGAATTTATGGGAGTTTGAACGATAATTTTCCCATTAACATTGAACTCCATCAAGATTCGGTATTAAATTCTCTCCTCTTTACAATAGTGATAGACAAAATCATAAAAAATATCCAAAATAAAATACCATGGTGTATACTGTTCGCAGATAATATAGTGTTAATTGATAAAATTAGGGAGAATGTTAGTGTTAAACTAGGGTTATTGAGATTCACATTGAAATTCAGAAAATTTAGATTGAGTAGATCAAAAACTGAAAATATAAGATGTATGTTTAGTGATAATTATATAAATGATAAAAAAACGATTAAATTAGATGGCAAAATATACCAAAAAATAAACGATTTAAATATCTAAATTCTATCATTTAAAATGATGACAATATAAATAGAGATATGAATCATAAAATTCAAACGAGTCGGATGAAATGGAGAAAAACATTCGAAATTTTTGTGATTACACGATACTATTGTATTTGAAAGGAAAGTTCTATAAAACCATAGTTAAACATATATTATTATATAGTATTGAGTGCTAGATTATTAAGTAATAATAAGAACAAAAGATGGATATAGTAGAAATGAAAATATTTATATGGATGTGTGGAAAAATTATAAGAGATAGAATTAAAAATGAAGAAATTTGTAATAAATTGGGAGTTAGTTCAATTATGGATAAGATACGAAAATGTCGTCTGAGGTGATTTGGGTATGTACAAAGAAGATCCAAACATACACCGATTAGGAGAACCGATAATTTAAATATAGAAAATCTAGTAAAATGTAGAGATAAACCGTTGAAAATTTAGATACAAATTATCTGTAAAAACATGAAAGTTAAGAGTTTAAGAGAGAAAATGATATTGGATAGGAATGGAAGGTATAGAAAAATCTGTAAAAATTAAATCAATATATTTTATATATTTATTTATATATATATCTATGTATGTATGTATATTTGTTATTTCATTTTTCTTTTCCCTACATTTTTCAAATTTGTCTCTCACATGACCAATTTCAAATATTAAAATTAAGATTAAATTTGTTGTTGTATACCAAAATATATTTTTAAAAAAATAATGAAAATATAAAAAGAAAATATTACTACAAACAAATTTTTACAATAAATAACTATATACTTGATTGATAAATTTTCTTGGTGTGGATTTATCTCTCTCTTGTGGGTAATTTATTTAAAAATTTTAATTAAGGCAATATAATAATTTTTTTAGAAATTACAAAAAAAACCAATATTAGATAACTTTATATGACAAAATTAAATTTCTTGTTTTTGCTACCAAAGTTGGAAGTAAGAGTCACGTTTCAAATTAAATCTAAAACAAAAAAAAAAATTTTAAACAACTTCAATACAAAAAAAATTCTGAAAATAATATCATTTTATCACAAGTTAGACCCGCGATACCATGTGGCAGTACCCAATTGGGTGAAGGCCACGTGTTACGTCTTGAAGACGCGATAGTGCAGTTCCCCCCGCCCCCCGCAGTGCTCCCGCGGCCCCTCCCTCCCCTGCCCGCGGCGTTGCTCCTCTCGCCCTCCCTCCCCCCGCGACTCTCTCTGCCTCCCTCCCCCCCGTCGCCCACGGCTGTCTCTCTCCCTCCCTCCCCCGTCCGCGGCTGTCTCTCTCCCTCCCCCACCTGCGGCTCTCTCTCTCTCCCCCAGCGGCCCCTCCCTCCTCCGTCGTCCCTCCCCCTGCGGCTCTCTCTCTCTCTCCCCCGCCACGACACTCCTCTCTCTCTCTCTCTCTTCTCCCACGATACTCCTCCCTCTCCCTCCCTCCCCCACTGCCACATAAGCCGTCTCCCTCCCTCCCCCACAGTCACGGGAGCCTCCCTTTCCCTCCCTCCCCCATTGCCACCCACCGCCACGGGAGCCCTCTCCCTCCCTCCCGTGGTGCCACGGCTATGTCGCGTCTTGAAAATGCGACATAACCCATATCGTATATTCAACTCGCGATATAACCTTAACATAAGGGATCATAAATGAAAATTTTTTTTCTCAGAAATTATTTTTCAAAAAATAAAAAAATTTTAAGTTATATTCGTACTTGTCTCTCGGAAGTAGCCTTAAGACTCCCCTTTTTGTTATTAGCCTCTATCTTGTCACGAGGTATCTGAATTTCTTTCTTCCTTGTGCTTGGGTATTCAGTATGGAGAGAGACAGACAGACTGACTGACTGAGAAGAGAATCGTCTTTTTGACAATGGCGACTTAAGTACTCCCGGTTGAAATCTGTTTCGGGTAAAATAACCGCCGTTTACGATTCCATCACGAGGACGACGAGAGCCCAATAATCTGGAAGAGAAACTCGACCGAAGACCAGTATGATATTGTTGGCATGTTGTTTGAGTGTGCAATCAAAGAAAAAACATAGAGATTGGAGTGACGGAGATGCACAATTTCGCGAAGAAGAAGGAGGACGCGAAGTTGATAACTAGCCCGTGAAAGAAAGAGAGAGATGATGCTGTTGTCACGGGTGAACGAGAGGGAGGAAGATGGTGCGGAGGAGAGAGAAAAGAACTAAATCGTAAAAAATAAAACAATTAAATAAAAAATTATAAAATTAATTTGAAAATAAATAAATAAATAAATAAATTATTTTTTTTATTACAGTCTCGTGCAATGCAAATCTTAAAAATCCAAAACACAACACAACACAACACAACACTTTATACATATAATAATTAAGGAAAGAATTTAGTATTTTTTTTAAAATTTTAGAAATTTATTTGTATGTTACTTTTTTTTTGACCTTTTCCCAAGCCAAAAAATTATAAGGACCCGCAAATCCAAACTTTACTAGGTTTTTACACAGAGGTGTCCTGCTCAGCAAGCAAAAGAAAAAGTGGGGTGTACTGCCTCCTGCACGTTCATCTTCCTACGTCAAAACTAGCTACTGAATTCCTACGTGGGATTCAATGATCCATGAAAATTGGAGTATTCCTTTACCAGTCTTCAACTTCTGACAACACTTGACCCCATTCTTCCAGGTAAGCAAGACAGTCTTTAGTGAATCAGCCAGTTTTTGTAAATAAAACTGGCATGAGTTGTTGTGAGCTATGAATGACAATGAAATCTGTGCCCTTAAGAGTGAAGCAATGGGAAGATAGGTTTATTCCCCTTCTGCAAAAATGTGAAACCATTCAGGACTTGAGGAAAACCTATGTCCCCATCATCAAATTTTCCCTCTCAGAAAGCAATTTCTTGGTCACAAAAATGGTGAGCATTTGTGACACCAATAAGGACATGGTTTATGCTAATAAACTCTTCAAACGAGTCACTGAACCCAATATTTACTTGTACAATGCATTGATGAGAGCTTATATACACAACCATTTTTACAAGCTAGCAATTGATGTTTACAGGCAATTACTGAAAGACCCACAAGGGAAAAACCATGTTTTTCCTAATAGATTCACTTTCCCGTCTGTGATTAAGGTCTGTACAGCACTTATGAATCAAGAACTGGGTTTTCAGGTTCATGGGCAAGTTTGTAAATTTGGTCCGATATCAAGCTTGGCAACAAGTAATTTGCTTTTGGATATGTTTTCAAAGTTCGATGACTTGAAAAGTGTTTATAAGGTGTTTGACGAAATGACCGAGAGAGATGTGTTTTCTTGGAATTGTCTTATTTCTGGGCTTGCTAGATCGGGACAGATGAAGAAAGCAAGATTAGTTTTTGAGGAAATGCCCGAGAAGACTATCGTCACTTGGACTACAATTATTACTGGGTATACAAGAATTGAGTGTTATTCAGATGCATTGCATGTCTTTCAGCAAATGCAAGTGGTTGGTGGTGTGAAGCCTGATGTTATTAGCATTATTGCTGTTTTGCCTGCTTGTGCTAAACTTGGTGCTCTTGAGATTGGGAAATGGATTCATACTTACTGTGATAAGAATGGATTTTTGGAGCACAAATGCGTTTGTAACTCTCTGATTGAAATGTATGCAAAATGTGGGGAAATCAATCAAGCAATGGAATTGTTTACTCAAATGTCAGCTAAGGATGTGATTTCTTGGACTACTATGATTGTGGGGCTGGCAAATCATGGCAGAGCCCGCAAGGCAGTTGAACTATTCCAAGAAATGCAGAAGTCAGAAGTAAAGCCAAATGTTATTACTTTTGTTGGCGTGCTATCAGCATGTGCTCATGCAGGTTTCTTGGAAGAGGGCCTAAAGTTCTTTGACAGCATGACGGAAACTTACTGTATCGATCCTGGGATCGAACATTATAGTTGTTTGGTTGATCTTTTGGGGCGTTGTGGATGCCTGGACCGAGCTCTCCAAGTTATCAACAAGATGCCAATGAAACCAGACGCAACAATTTGGGGCTCTTTATTAAGCTCATGCAGAACTTACGGCAATCTCGAGATTGCAGTTATTGCAATGGAACACCTGTCAGAGCTTGAACCAGATGATACGGGAAACTATGTCTTGCTTTCAAACTTGTATGCAGATCTTGGGAAGTGGGATGGTGTGTCAAGGATGAGGAAGCTCATAAGAAGCAAACGAATGAAAAGAACACCAGGGTGTAGTTCGATTGAGGTGAACAATGTTGTGCAGGAATTTCTTTCTGGTGATTATTCGAAACCGTTTTCTGAAGCAATTTATCAGATTCTAGAGCTGATAGCTTCACATCAGAGCATAACCGATGATGACATTGAAGAAATGCTGGAGGACAAGTATTTATCATGACCTTCGGGAAAAAGTCCGTCAGTATACCAAATTTAACCATTAGGCAGAAATTTTTATACCTCTAAAGATCATATACTTGGGGAGGCTATAGCCGAATTTTGAAGAAAGGTCCAACCCTTGAGTGGATAAAGGATTCGCCTGCAACAGCTCCTGCAGAATACTAATGCTCCAGAGTTCATGAATTCAACTATGCAAAAGCATCAAGCTACTGTCATTTTGATCTCCAAAGAGTTCACATCGACAGATGGTGAAAGCTTAGAATCTGGGCTGTTGCAGATGCTAATGTAATGCTGCAAAAATGTTCAATCTATTCATCAATTTATGTTGATTTCATCACATATCAATAATTTCAATCAGGGATGATTTCCCAGTGCAGATTTAGTTGCCTTTCACTCAACTGGCTACAATACTGTGCAATTGCAGGAACTTAGAATTTCTACAAATTCAAAGAGTTCTTCGACTCTAAAATTTCAAAGCTAACTAGTGCAAAGCTCATAAAAAAACTGAAGTTTCAAGCTTGCAGTTGAATAACTGAATATAAGCAAATTTCCCGATATCAAATATTCAAGATGACTATTCCACCAAAAGCGTAAAAATCAATATGACCTAAAAATCAATGTGACAATCAGGACTTCACAAACTAAGCTGATTCTTAATTAAGCTTCTACTGAATTCATCCATCTTAGGTTGTACTCTAGTTCGTGACAAATTCAAAGGTTGAACTCATGAGAACAACCATTCAAGGAGGTGAAAAACAAGACTTTTTTTCCCTAATTATGAGCCATGTCATTCAGAAACATACAAGTAAACCGAGTAAATTGTCATCCAAATGCCAATACATGCACAAGTAAGCCTCATGCTGCAATATTTCCATCTTAGTATGACCAAAAGGTATGAGCCCGCCTTAAATTTTATGAAATTAAAAAAGGTACAAAATTTGCATGATTTATAAATAATACAAAGCAGCCAAAATAAATAAACTAAGTTGCTGCTCAGTCCGCCAATGAATTGAGGGCCAAAAAAAGAAAAAAAAAATGTAAAATTCGTACATTTAAGTAAGACCATAATCTCCTAGAGTCATCGCATCAAGGAGAGGCCACATATCACGACCACTGCATAGACACTGCAATCCATAAACAGGGCACTAACAATGGCCTGCATTAATAGGCCTTTTTCTAAAGCATTACCCGCTTGTTCAGCCCAACCATATCCATCGTCTGCTGGAGCTTTGCTTGTGACACGGCCGCCCACATGCAAATCACTCTGTTTCTCATAGAGTAGCTGTGCAAGCACAATAGTTACATTGGTCAGCAAAACAAGATACAGTGGCCTGAAGTTGATTATGGTTTTAATTGTCTTGCTTCCTAGAATAGGAACCCCCCAATGGGACAAAACAACTAACAGGGCCACCACTAAGGCACAGTAAACACGGGTAGTCTCTGAAGCCTTGATGGCAGAAGTTAAGTTATTGGTCATGAGAGCAGATGGTTGAACAGTGTGAGAAGAAGATATGGATGAGCTTTTAGCTGATGATGAGATTGCAGCTGGTTGTGCCTGCTCACCGATTTCTGAAGCAGGAAGCATTGGGGCTTCAGCACTTGTTTCATGTTCAGGTAAATATGAATCCAATCTGGTTCCACCATCATCAGAAATCCCCCTAGATCTGGGGCTAGAGCTGTGCTCAGGCATCAAAGATGCAGCGGGTTCATTCTCATCCTTATGAGAAACTGTAACAACAATCGGACCAATATGCAGGAAGTAAGAGTTGGAGCTAATCACTGAAACAGGTCTGTTGTGATTTAAAGAACCAAAAAGTAGCCAGGATACTTATCATATGAAGAAACAAATCGATCATGACATGGTTCGAGAAGCAATTTCAGGCATAATAATGAAAATTCAACAACTCCACCTCTTGTTCCCCCCTCCCCCTCTTCTTCAGATGCTTCATTGAGAATGCATCATTTAGACAAAGCCCAGCTCAACTGCCTTGCGCTAATTTCCTTTCTTTACATTGTTTATATGCTTTTTATATGCTTTTCTGTATCACCACATTTTAGCATATTCTCTATTACATTTAAAATAATTCTCTCTCTCTCTCTCTCTCAAAATATCGATGGAAATCTCAGCCAGGGTTTTGAGTTCGCACCGTTCAAACCATCAGTCACATCCGATGGACCACAAATCACTCCTGTTCAATGCTTGATAATTGCACTAGAGATCTTGATTACTTAGATACTTTATATATTGAATGTTTGAAGATAGATATCATCAGATTTCAAAAAATTCTAACCCTAAGCAAAATATTCGAAATCCAAAATTGACCCACCCCACAACATCTACCATTATTAAAACAAATTCATGCACTTTCCTAATTTAATTACCCAAAGTAAGAGGAGCAATCGTTGAAAAGCAAAAGCAGTGCAAGTAACTGAAATTGAATACGATAGAATGCAAATTGAAGAGAGAGATTGAGAGAATAATTCTGACCGTTGATTGGGTCAGGAAGAAGAGATTGTGATTGTGAATCTGGTGATGCGATTGTGGTGGTGGTGGCATCATCGGACGGAGACGAGGGAGGAAGGTTTTTGATTTGTCCGGTGATTAGTGCCAAACGGTCCGATCCTCTCTCCAAAATACGACGTCGTCTTGCTTCTCTGCTACTAGTTGCCATTACAGCCGTGCTAATTGTCTCCGCTTGAGAGAGAGAGAGAGAGAGAGAGAGAGAACGCGAACCTGGTTTAGTTACACTTCGCACCACCGGCGGTCGAGTCTATCTTATGATGTAGTCGTGGGTTATTCAACCTTTTGATTTCCTTGTTTAGCCTTCCATATTTTATACATTTCCAAATTTGTCCGACCTCAAAATTTTAAAAATAAAATTGATTTTGTCAGAAGTGGGATTTGAACCCACGCCCTCTCTCGAAGACCAGAACTTGAGTTTGGCGCCTTAGACCACTCGGCCATTCTGACATTTGGCGTAGACCTCCAAATTTTTTAATATATCAGACCAATGTCCAGTAGCCCCTTCATCGCCGCCACCACCCTTATGAATGAATAGTACTTAATTTAAAAGAAAAATCAAGAATTATCACATTTGCCTTGCTCTCATCACATTACATGGAACCCTATTTATAGGAAAAAACAAATGACTCTTCCATTATGGTCATTTAATAATTTAATCTCTATCCACTCTCTCTGTTATTAAATCAAACTACCTTATTTATGTTATTTTACCCCAAAAAAAAAAAAAAAAAAAAAAAAAAAACTTGCAAAATTTGAATTGCACGCCAATCTTTAGTACCCTTCCTTCTTACAACAGTGCAAATCCATCAAATTCTGCCATACGCATTAACACATTATAATTAAAACCCTGTAAGTATCACAAAGAACTACAGCATCCAATTCCAATGTTGTTTGTTCTTCGCCTGGCTGGGTACACATTAGAGACCATCTTACTTAGAATACGGTAAGAAATGAGAATTCTTGGAAGCCGCACTGACTAAAAAAGTGGGGTGTTCTTAGCGCCGCAAAACAACAATTAGAACCTACAAGATACAAGGACCAACTTCTACAAAAACAAATGTATGAGGCCCTTCTCTTCAGCAAAAATACAAGGAGAATCTGCCCCAGGTTATGCTACATCCAAAAAGGCCTGCAGGACAGACAGTAGTTGAGAAATCAATTTTCTTCGGAGGACCTCTAGATTTCACTTGTCTTCTACCCGAGCAGCATTACGAGAGGGACGACCGTCACCCAAACTTCCACCTGTATCTGTGGATGCAACTTCATCATCAGAATCAGACACAACAAGAGGATCCATGGCAGTGATTCGAATAGGCCTTTGCCTTGATCTATTTTTGGTACCCAGCTTAATGCTATCCACAAGGGTAAAAGCATTTCCTGCAAGCCTGTTGCTCCATCGCACCCCAAATTTTTTAATTTTTTTATTTCCAAGATTGTCATTCTCCTTATCAGGCTTACCCAAGTCATGGTCATCTTCATCAGAATTATTATCAGTTTCACCATCATAATCTTCATCCGTTTCTTCATCTTTAGCACCATCTTCTTGAGTCTTGTCAGCTTGGAAATCATCTTCAACTGAGTCCCATTTCCTTTCAGAACCATCTGATGGGTGGACATCCACATCTGAGCCCTCATTGCCAGCAGTGTCACCACTTTCTCTATGCCTGACATTCTTTTGGTCACCCATACGCTCACCAGGCTTTCCTTTCCTGCAAAGAAAGACCGGTGGAAATAAATATTCTGTACACATAAGTGTATGGAAGTAAAAGAAGTGGAAAATAAATGCAAGGCCCGGTTTGCTTCGGCATTTCAGGATCGCAACATACAGTGCTATGCTAGTAAAGATTATAGCAAAGAAGTCACTAGAAGAGTCGGTAGAATTAGCACACAGTCAACAACAGATTATGGAAACAATCACTGTTCTGTTGTAATTATACAGAACCTTTTGATAAGGTACAATACTCACTCTGTATCTTGTATTGCTTCATCAATAGCCTTGTCATAGTCATCTGCATTGGTTCCAGAATAATGATTAATTCAGTCAAAGCAGAAAGAAACAAGAAGCAATTCAAACTGCAGCAAAAAGTTAATGAAGATGAGTTTCCATGCCCGATTCATTGGCTGTTTCAGTTAAAAAACTACAAAGAATGAAAACTACAGAGAACGATTAACAATTATCCACCGTCCTATTCCTAATTTTAAATCATCCAACAAGCACATAACAACAATCCGGGTTTTTTCAGTTTTCTCCTCAAGAAAAGAATATATATAGTACCAAAAAATATATATATAAATATAATGCATCTGCAGAGTTGAGAAATGAAATCTCATCAAACCTTCAAAATGCTATTACTTTCCATCACAGATGTTGTCACTAGCATATTTTGGCAACATGTCAAAAGTGATATGCTAATGTTGCAAGAAGAACTTGATTGCATGTTTAGACCTATAATCATATAGAAGTCAATCCTCATTGGCATTGTTTCCTTCCATGTCTTTAATTTCTATAGAAACATCATGCTTAAGGAAATACGAGATTCTGTTTATTTAAGTAGTCTATCAACAGGAAACACATATCAGTAATCACACTAAGGTATGACCTGAGGACCCTTTTTGCATATGCAGAAATTAGAAGGCTAGAAAGATAAAATTTGCAGCTTACCAAATGTGTATCTCACAGGACCCCGAGTACGACACAAGCGAGAGGTCCTAAGCCCATGGTTGTTCAGAAAACCATTAAGAAGCATCTCTTGCTGCTGTTGTTGCTTCAGAGCTCGATCTTTTCTCTGTTGAAGAGAGAGGGAGAGAAAAAAAACAAAAAAAAAACAAAAAAAAAAACAAAAAAAAAACAAAAAAAAAAAAACAAAAAAACAAAATGTCAAGTAGCAGTACAATCAACAAAAAGAGCAAAGAAACAAAGAAACAAAGAAACAAAGAGAGTATGGAGATTGACCATGTTTATATGGACAATCTGCAATGTCTATCTTATGTGTAAACCAGAAGACATGAAAATAAGAAAACCAAGGAGAAATACCTTCTGAATTTTCTCGAGAACAGGAATAACATCAGCTTTAACAGTCTTACTAACAGAAGCTTCAGCTGAACCTTTATTAGATGCATACTTATCCTGTATTTACCAGCAAGAATATAAGCGAAAGAGAGATACTTCCGGGGAAATAAATAAATAAATAAAACTTACTGCAATTGTAAGAAATTCCTGAAGATTTGTAGCGAGAGTTTCCCATTTTAAATTGAGAATTGGTGGAACAGCACTCCCTTTTCTCCTCTTTTTGGAAGTAGATTCATAACTTTTTACTTCCTTGTATAATCTATGACCAGTAATCGGATCTCCATCATACCTAGCACAAACAAACAAACAAAAAAAAAGTCACTAATGGCTTTTTGCTATTTATTCCTTTAATAAAGTAACACATTCCCAACTTACCAATAAGTGATTCCATTTCCATCTCCCGCCAACTTATCTTTTCGAAAAGAATCAATTTGGCCTCCAGTTTTCATAGAGTCATTGATATAAGCCACAATATCCTCTTGCTGTGAATCAAGAAAAGAGGGGCGAGCTTGAGGTATAAAAACACAAAGAATGTATTCAAGCGACATTCACGTATCTACATAGAGCTACATCTGCATATGCTATGACAGATATGAGTGTCATACATAAAAGCTTTCTTGTTCAGCAATGCCATCTTATTGCTGGCTAAATATCCACCTAGAAATAAGAAAATTTCAACTTAGTCCCACGTATTAGTAGGTTTGCATAAGGAACCAAAAACCTTTTTCATTATCTACTTCAACAAATTTTTATATTTAATAATTCTTATACAAATATATGGCACATTTATTTTACAATTACAATGACAATACTCATTTTCTTGGAAATTTTTGTGTTCGCTTTAACAGTTGACTTTTGGAATCATCAAACATAAGCACAGGGCTCATGAAGTCATACATATTATATAAGTAATTAAGAACTTATTGGCACCTATAGACATGATTACCAACAAAATTCTCTAAGGCCGCCCAGTGTATGAGGCTCCACCTTTTGCAAGGTCTAAGGAGGGTATAAAGTAAATAGCCGAAGCCTGCAGCAGAAATACTATTTTCCTGTTTTGAGACCATGACCTCTGAGTCACAAAAGATAAACCTTTTTGCACCAGTTCATGAAACTCGCACAAAAGCTTTTCTGATTTTTTATTGCATTCCACCAAATGTTGTGTATTTTTTCAAGATGTATAAAAGCAAATACTATACAGATGATAGTTCAAATGTAGACATTAGAGACCATTTGATCACAAACCATTTTATCTGATTTGAGTTGAATAGAGTTCAGAGTGTAAATTCTAAGTACATCGTAGGATAATTTCTTTTCAGAAACAGGATTACGTTGATGCATCGTACCAAGGACACCCAAAAATAAATAAATAATAAATAAAGGGAGATTCCTTCAAAATTTTCACCTGTCATCGCATAGAATTTTTATAAATCTCCTAAGTTTTGTGCATCTATACTGTTTTAAGCGTAAGCTAGCGACACTACCAATGGATGCAGTGTACATTGTGATCGAAGAATACAGGCTACCAAAAGGGTCCCTGATCTTTAACAAAAGGCTAGTGATAGCAAATAAAGAAAGCAAAACAAACAAGGTATACAACAGAATCACGAATAATTTGTCTAAAAAAGTTTATCCTCTGAAAGCATGTGTCACACAATTAATATTAATAGGGAAAAAAAAAGAAGGTAGACAGAACCTATTTAAAAATAAGTAAAAAACAAAGAGTTATATAAAATAAAATGTCAGAAAGTGTGCATCTCCAAAACAGCCCAGATGCACTTCAACCCATTATAATAGTGAAACAGCGACAAGAAAAGATGTTGATTACTTACATCAGCTCGGACTTCACAAAGTGCTTTTAGAAGCAGTAGACGAGTTGTTGAATCAAGTTGTTTGTAACTGGTTATCTCCTCTCTGAGAAAATATACATACGTATATGTTACAACTAAATGCATACAGTAACACCCTTCAAAAAGCCCAGAGAGGCAAGGAAAAAGCAAAGAGCAATGTTAATTTATAGATTCAATACCCTTTAGCTGCAGCTAGAGGAAGCTCCCCTTCAGCAACCTGCACCGAAAGGGTATCATCAGGGGATGCATACTGCTTATGTAGTGGATAATCTAAAGCTGTGAGACTTCTTATAACGTACCCATGGCCACCATGTTGCTAGTTTCTTACACAGAGCTGTAACCCATGCATCAGGAGTATTCAAGCTTTTATTTACAGGGGGTATACCCTGAGAAGCATTTAGGTCATCAGTCGAATTAGCAATTATAAGAATCAACCAATTGAACACAACTATATCAGACTATGAAAAATCAAACAGAAGTATAAAGGCACATACATAGGGAACTAAGGGGTTGCAAATGCTTGATTGCACAGCAATTGGCATGTGCAGGTAATAAATTGGAGCTAACGATCCCCCCAACCCCAAAAGAATGCCTCAAAAAGAGTACAAATGCAGGTACAAGTAAGGAAGTGATGGAAAGAAGGAAGTATTAAAATTCAAAATGCTACAAGATATGTCCAGCTCTCTTGTACAAATACACGTGATTCAAGTTATTATGTAGGCCAGACTACAACTACAGCTGAGAGATATTTTTCCACAAATGGTTCACTTAATCCCAGTAAAAACTCAAACCTTCAAACAATTTCTCAATGTGAGATATTTGCCCACTCATTGATTTACACCGCCAACAGTATAAGTAGGTGGGCTGCACTTACAAGGCAATGCCAATTTCAAACTTCATCAAAATTGTATTAGCAATGGTTGGCAGATGGATGGGAAACAAAACAATATACTAGGATCAACATAATATATGGATAAATCCAGCATCATGATTCATGGCCTTTTGATTCTTTTAAGAGTCTCCAATGGATGAAACTAATCCCCCCATATATTGATAACCTAAAAAATGAACCCATCAATCTCCAGCCAAAAGCCTACTGAAGATATTCCCCCCGCCTATTCTCTAACCTTAAAAAATAATAAGAATAAACAATCAATTATGTCACATTAACCTAGAAGTATATTATTAAAGCAATGTGGGAACAAAAATATCAAAGCAACAAAATAGAAATGAAAACACACTGATTTGCGTGGGTTGGCATTAAAGCCTATGCCCGTGGGCAGAGAGGAGCAAAATCAATTATGATCAAGGAGAGGAAAAACTTGGGGGAGAAGAAACAAACTCTCTCTACCCAAAACCCACAGAGAGAGAGAGAGGCCCCTTCCCATCAAGAAGTTTAGCAAAAGGTACGTGCAATTTCAGGGCACACATAAACATGTACAGATGAAACTGCATTAAAGCTCAATAAATTAAAAAAAAAAAAAAAAAAAAAAAAAACTTTCATTTCAATTCATATAAGAAAAGAAACATCAAAGAAAGACAAAAACACCCAATCCAAGTATAAAGTGGCAATATACAAACCTTCAAGAGCATAATGTGCAATTCGGAAAGCGAATTGTTAGGTTTGATAAGACCATCCTCAATCTCTTCAGCAGAAATCTTCAACCCATTTTTCAAAACCGGCTCAAAAACCTGTAATCAGGTCCGAGTAAACAAAACCCATAAAAATTGACAACGAAAGCACACACCCATCAATCCAAAAGGCACAAACAGACCAAAAAGAAAAACCCAAAAACTCTTTACGTGCAAAAAGTTAATGACAGACGCGAGCTCCCATCTCCGACGAAGCCGAAGCCTCGCAGACGCAAAATCCAACTCATTGGGGTCTTCAAATTTTTCGTTCTTGAAAACCCCGTCTGGTTCTTTGTCGATTTCGACGACCGATTCCTTCCCTTCCCGGCGAGTCTCCGCCATTTTAGTGGGGGGAAAGAGAGAGAGAGAAAGAGAGAGAGAGAAGATTTGATCGGTGAGAAAGAAAGGGAGAGAAGTGAAATAGAAAATGGGCAGTGAGTATTGAGATGGGTTTTCTAGTTCTCCCGCCTAAAATGATGAATTTGCTTTTGTTACCATTATTACAAACGACAGGGTGCGGTTAGGTTTTTGGATTGTGGGGTTTCTTTCCTCTCACTTTTTTACGACACCCTGTGAAGTCTAGGGTTAATTTCCTAGATCTTGCCTTTTCGACTTGTCCTGTATATATGCCTATTTTCTCTCGCTTTTGCTCCACTCACACAAAGCAACAATATTGAAAGAGTTACAAAAAAAATATATATATATATATATATATATATATATATAATATAAAATTTTTTAGGATCCTAATAAATATTAATATTTATAAATTTTATGATCATTGGTTCAGTATACCGTTACTATTTCATATAACACAAGGTAATAAAATGATGAAAATCTTATGGTTATTATTTTTATAAATATTAATTCTTATTAAAACTGAAAATTTTCTCATATAATATTTTTTATTATTAATTTCAATGCAAGCTCTAAAATGGGATAGTTCATCTCTGGTTGTTTTAATGCAGAAGGGAAATTCTACAGACTGATTTTATATTTTATTTTATTTATAATATTTAAAGAAAATTTTATATAAAATATTTAAAGTTGTTATTTTGTGGCCAACAACTGTAGTTTAAACAACTTCCTTTGAAACCAATGAATTAACTGTCTGATAAGTAAAAATAATAAATTTTTAATTAAATATTGAATTCAAAACTTAATAACAAAAATTACTATTTTAAATTTTTTTAATTAAATATAATAATATTTAAATTGGAATAAACAGAATTTAATTTTAAATACGAATTAATTATTAAAAAAATAAATTATAGTTAATTTAATTGATAACGTCACATTCCCAACATAAAAAATTATATTGGGAGATTCTCTTAAAAGTGGGTCTGACAGTGAATTGATCTAGATTAATTGAAACAAAATCTCGAATACGAGGATTGCTAAACCAGAAAAAAAAAAAAAAAAAAAAAAAAAAAAAAAAGAAAAACATCACCTTCCCGATCAAGATATCAAGTCTGACCCACTAAATGGAGCCTAAAGTTTATATATAAATGAATTTATATTTAAAATTATATTTTGAATAATTTAACTCGAATTATTTCTAGATCCTCTATAGAAAAGAGATCTCCTAATAGTCCTTTCTATTCTTAAAATTCAAAATCTAAATTTTGATTAAAAGATTTAATTTTTTTTTTACTAAACCAAAGAGGATGTTGATTTCTTAAGGAGGTGACCATTGATCACCTCTATAAGAATACTGTTCCCCCTTCATTCAAAGGGCACCACAACACAACAACTCTTATCTCTCCTTCTCAACCTGTGCCTTTCTTTGGTATATAAAGAGGCTCAAACTTCAGATTTTTTTACAAGAGGAGAAAAATGGCACTAATTGAACCACAACTCATTGACCGATGTGATATTTGTCAAAACCTTGTTCTCAGCATGCTAAAAACCCTCTAACCACATCAGAAGCCTCCATCACCATCGATCAAAATTCAATGCTCGTGTAATCAAGGCACACTCGTGTTTTTATGTTAAAAGTCATGTCCAAAAACCACATTTCGTTTAGGAAACCCAGATTTTGCATATAGACATTGTCTTCTTCATGTTTGCACTTGTGTCCACCATTGATGAAGCTTGGAGCTTCAAAGTATGGCACATTGTGCAACAAGACATTGGCAAAATGTTAATTAAAGCTTACCGAATGAGGACTCAAGTAAGAATAATTATTACAAAATTTCACATCATCATGTGTGTCTACAACCTGAAAGCAAAGCATCTACAATTTGAGGACATTTGTAACATCATCTAACGAAAGAAATCTGAATGCATGAATAAACGATGTATCCTGCAGGTTTTCCTTAAGTCAGTCTGAACATGCTTTACTATTTTGATCAATTTTATGTATTGGAAATTGAACCGAGGGGTTTAAAATGCATGATTTGAATGAGTACAACCTTTTCAAGTGCAAGGGGAAAGTCATCTATGTCTGCAGAACAGAGTGTGGGGTTTGCTTCCAACAGTAGCCTCCACCTAATGAAATGAAACCCATATGCCTGATGCAGCAAGAATGTTTTGTAAATGTCCCTAACACACTAGCTGTAATAGGACGCAAAAATTGGTGGGGATTTAATGTTTTGAAGGCTATTAGTGACCAATATATCTAGACCTATCACATATCCAAGAGGCTGATGATAATGATTGTTTTTGTGGAGAAGATGAAGCAGCTTGAGATGAAACTGGCTTTGATTTTTGATGCTAATTTTGGAAGATTCACCGGCTTGTGTCTTTATACAGTTTTTAATTTCCCTGTAATACCAGAGGAAAAAGCAGTTAGTGAAATGCCTTCATTAACTTAAAACATAAAAAGCCCTTCACTAAAAAACTAGCTAACTTATTCCTCAAGATCAAAATTTAATTTGAATTAAATCCAAGAACCGTGACAAAAGGGAGAAGAAAGCAACACATTGCTATCTGGTCAAATGAATAACATAAAAAAAAAAAAAAAAAAGACTGCTGGAGAAAAATTTAAGACAATGGTGTTTACAGATTTAATCTATAAATTTCACATACAATTAGCCATATAAGACAATGGTATTAAAGACTGGTGGACAGTGGACGCTAAGTATGTCTAGTTTCCAGTTTCTGCCTAGATTGGAAGATGCAGATGTGGCAGGAGAAATCGGGGTGATCTTCAATATCCCTTGACCTTTTACAGTGAGAACTAAGAGACTTTCTCAAGTCGTCCACATTAGTCATCATTACTTCAAACAATTGGTGCATCAAACAGTAAAGATGGAATGGCAAGTCTTTCAAACTTTGTTCAGGTTTGGAACTTATAATGTTTTGAACAAGTCCAGTTCCAATTTTACATATTTACAGCCTCAAAGTTTACAGAGGAACCATGTTCCCTTTGTTTAAGGAAGCTCAAGTAAGACAAAAAAATTTATCCCTTAGAAAACAATGAATGCAGAGAGTAATCGGGATGTCATTTATAGCTATCATGGTTTGACAGAAGTAAATAAGACAACTTCTCAGACATTAGTGTCTTTCTTTTGGGGGGTGGGGGGGAAGTGAACCAGGAGATTTGCATCATATTTTATTGAACAAGCAAACTACCTGTTATTCTATTGATTTACAAATGATTTGTATCTCAAAGTTCTGATAAATCATCTTTTCACGTCAAAATCCAGACTTTTGTCTGAACAAATAAGAACCAAAAGAGGAAAAAGATCCAAAAGAGGTCTGCAAGGCAATTGTCAGAATAGCCTTTGTCTGACTTAACAGAAATGCTGGGCCAAATTGATATGAAGGTAACATTCTTATTCAAAATTCCAACACTTGTGACATTATAGCATCTGCAAGGGAAGATCTACGGTGTTCTTGAAATTCAAGCTAGCAGGCAATCATGATCACCTTGGTTAAAGCTTTGATTCATCATAATATGAATACCAAGTCATCTAATGACAAATCAAAAGGAACATAAAAATAATGAATCAACTTACTAATTGATATTAAAATTTCAGTTTTCAGGGACTTGAATCTTCTTATCTTATTTTACTGCAACTTCAAGAATTTGGAAGGAGGAATTAGTTTATTAAGATTCAGGGATAGACAGAGTTTTTCTAGCTATGTTTTTGTTTTTTTCTCAAAGTGCTAAAACATTTAATCTGTCTACTTAATATTTTCCATTTTAATGAGGGAATGCTGTGATCATTTACCCAGTTTTAGCCAGTGCATCTTTCCCTTCTAGCAATCTAACCGGTCTTCATGGACAAAGGTAGATAGCAAAACGCACCTGCGTGACTAGTGTTCCAAGCAACCAACACTCGATATCAAGCCTGCAGGCATTTCTAAAGACAAAAGGACTAAATACACTCATTTAAACAGAAGTTGTTGATTTCTATTAGCCATATATCAACTCCCTATGGACACTTAATGATCATACTTTCAGGACATCCAACAACAGCAAGTCAAGCACGCTTCCCTCCAAAGTGATAATCCATGGGCATCATCTAAGTCAAAGAATAAGAGAAGATGATAATTTGGGAAAGCTTGTTCATCTTCCTGATACACTAGAAGACCTTTGAGATTAGCAGGTACCGCTAGATAATTACTCTTAAATGCATATGCTTCCTTACAACCATTTCCAAGAAACATTTACAATCTACACTTAAAAGAACCTAGGCATCTACATCTGCAATAAGTACTAGTAATAGACATAAAACTTTATCAAATTCATAGATCATTCGCCTAATTTTTAGAACGGTAGCAACAGAAATTGTCATTTTTTAGCCTCATCAACTTCTTCAATCTTCTGAATGCAGAAAAGAAGTTTGGTGAAAGATAAAGCACACTTATGATGGCTGATGGATCACAAGTTGAAGACATACATGTTTTACGGGAGAATGACCACTTGTATATATCATGATGTTTCTAAGTAAACAAGTATAAGCATTTAGAAATGAGAACAGAAAGTCATGCTGCGACGGCGACAGTGAAACCGACACTAAAAGGGTACTTTCCAACTCTCTTATTATAAAAGGATAAATTAATACCCAATTTATAAAAGGGAAACTCAATACCCAATTTTAAGTGTTAAGCCCATTCAACAACATATTATGAAAACTGCTGAATTTTGGGCACACTGCCAAATAGGGCAAAAAGTGAAGCTTATCACTGAATGTTGAGAATGGCATGTGTATGCTTGCGATCAAAATCTCTAAGTAAGATCACTTTACTACTCAAATTTTCAATTTATCAAACAAGCCCTAAGATAATGCCTTACAAACCAGCAAACAATTGTAAGGGCTTACCGATTTGCATCAGATAGATGGATCGTTAAGCATGTCGAGAACAAGATAAGCAGCTTTCTGAAATCGCTCTTTCTCTTCCTCCAGTGTCCTCTTCCTCTCAAGGGCAGCCTCTTTGCACTTCTCGATGGCTTCACTCACTCTAGCAGAGTTCTGATCAATTTCACTACCAAAAAAGAAAAAAAAATCATCAAAATCACATGCAAACAACAATATTTCCATATCTAGGGTTTGATAAAAGAGTTCAATTTACTAAAATGAAGTAGAGTTGTGTGAATTGCACGGAGTGAGTTCATCAAACTCACTTAGTCATCTTAAGCATGTTCTCCATTGCTACTTGAAATTGCTGAGACGTATCTACACCATTGATTCATTTACACGTATCAGATTTTTTGAAGAAACAATCGAAGTTGAGAATTAAGCTAAATTTGTACAATCAGTTTTTAGAAGGGAGAGAGAGAGAGAGAACCGTAAATGAGAGAAGAAAGCCGAGATTCAGGTTGAAGTGATTCCGGATTTGATGGAGATGAAGATGGAATCGCCAATATCGCATTCGAAGGAGTATCCATGGAGAGAGGAGAGACGGAGAGAGAGGTCAAGTGAAAGGACAAATAGGCGCGGATAGTTCAATTTTCAAATCCAACCAATCTAGGTCCGGTTCATGCCAGCCCCAATTAACAAACAACTTAGGCCTGAGTCCGCCAGCCCAAAAAAGCCCAACTTTATTTTTTTTTTTGGTGCTAAAAGCCTAAGTTTATTGTTTTTTTTTTTTTTTTTTCTTTTTTGTACAAAAAGATGTAATCAAGCGGTTTTGAGGAAGGGATGATGGAAGTGGAGAGGCTCTACCGCTTGAACTGTCCCTGAGAGACTTGTTCTTTTTTTTCTTATTACCTATCACCGGTATTCAAAATCATATTTTTTTTTTTTTGTATTTTGGTTTGGTCACCACCCAATATTCATAACTTTATCCCAATTAATCTGGATCGATCGCTACAAGGTCCTCAAAATCATAGTCTGACATCCTCAAGGGGATAGCTTGATAGTCATAATCCTCCTCCCTCAACCCCGAAATCTAGAGTTCGAATTGTTGTATAACAAAAAAAAAATATCATATTCTGTAAATTTCATTTAAATATCTATTAGATCCCTATTAGTCAAGTTTAAGTTTCCTTGAACCTGAGAAGGGTTTCCTCTTTTTTCCCCTCAAAATCATGCCCCGGATCAAATTTATCTCCTATCATTAGAAATTGATAAGTAGTCCTGAAATGGGTGAATTGAAGGTGCAACATTTTTTTTTTTTTTAATTCTAACCTTCCTAAATTGAGAGAAATTATTATTTAAAAGAAAATTACTAATAACGCCATTATCATTTACAAAATTAATAAATCATCCTCAGTAATTTCAAAATGATGAACAAAATTTTTGTAGTTCAATTTTTTATTGAGTTACCCTCAGCTGCAACCAATTAGACACCATGGTTTTCCTTATTATATTAAAAAAAATCAGATAATACATATAATGCACAAATCCACGTGTTCAAATAACAAAAATAAATAAATAATTCGACCTCGCATTGTTATACCATACTTCTTTCTCTTTTCTTTCTTTTCCTTCACTTTTACATGAATTAAATTTTATAATTATAAATACAAATGTATAATATTTATATAGTTATTTTAATATAATAATAACTTAATTTTTATATTATGGTCCCTTTTGGAATTCTTAAAATTAAAGATGGTGTGTATAAAATGTTGTAGAATGATAAGGGAGTTGGTAATAACTATTTGAAATTTAGCATAAAACTAAATAAAAATTCATAATTCAGAATATACATTTTAAAATTTAGAATTCATGAAATTATATAAAGTGATCCAACTCCCTTTTACTTTTTCATTTTTCCAAGCAACATCTTAACCCCCTCGTTCCGCCTCGTGTTAGTGTTTTTTTTTTGGTGCAAGTGGATATTATTTACCACCGACCAATATCCGAAACCATACTCCAATTAATCTGATCTAAGACTTGCGATGACCCATAATGAAAACTACCCTCCAACATAATCTATTTCATACCCAAGTCGCGAGTCAAACTAGAGATCTTGTTGAAAGAATCTAACATCATATCCATCAAATATCCCAAATATACATAATATTCTCAATCTTCATTTTAGCCTTAAAAACAAGTCTAAAATTTAATTTTAAATTTTCACTCATTTTTATATTGAATATTTTTTCAAAAAAAAAAAAACAGTTCAACACCATGCCTCCTCTCTCCTAAATGTGCAATATCATCAAGTTAATTTTAATTTCAAAATAACCCAAAACTTATTTTAGTTTTCAACTTGCCTTAATCTTAATATTTTTAGAAAAAACTTTAAACATAATTTTGGTTATTTTAAGTATTCATTCTCTCTTTCTCTGGTGGGAGGCGCAGAGAAGAGGACAAAAGAAGGTAACAAATCGAAGAGCATAAGGAAATTAAAGATAACATTTTGAGTTTGGCTGCGACATTTAATTTAAAATATTACATCTTTCACTGTATAATTCCAATTCCAATCACACTTTCTAGAATTTTGAAAAGATAAATGTAAAAAAATTGTAAAATGCCCATTGGAATTAATATACCACATACAAGTTTGTGTTGTCGTCTTCTCTCTCTTTTCTCCCCGTGGGTGTCGCCGTGGCAGCAGCCCGTGAAAAACCCCCTTGGCCGCCATAGAAACTTTAGAATTATTCTCGACTGATGGTTTATGACCGTGATGTACATACAAGATCTTCAAATCCTCCCTTCCAAGGGAAAAGTTAAGGTTAAAGACGTGCTGTCTATCGCCACCACAATTGTTTTGTCTTGTTAGTGCATCTTAAAGTGCATCTTTTTTTTTTTTTTTTTAATTATTCAAATTGCCGCATATGACAAGAAGCCAAAAAGTTGAGGCAATCAAAA
The DNA here is from genome assembly GCA_033439265.1 of Dillenia suffruticosa. Classification (NCBI taxonomy): domain Eukaryota; kingdom Viridiplantae; phylum Streptophyta; class Magnoliopsida; order Dilleniales; family Dilleniaceae; genus Dillenia; species Dillenia suffruticosa. Next base: position 11,155,855 of record JAVTVX010000037.1, on the reverse strand, counting down.
TAATCACTAATACTCTTGAGAGAGAGAGAGAGAGAGAGAGAGAGAGAGAGAGAGAGAGAGAGAGAGAGAGAGATTTCATGAAGAAATCAATGATCTTCCCACCATGTTTTTACCCTTATTTCTGGCAGCAGCTGAATAAAGTCATAAGAAGAATTAAATATAGCTTGAACACAAGCACTCAGGAAAGGGATAAGAGTTGACCTCAGACTCTGCAACTCCATCCGACAGACATTAATGGGCATCCACCATAATAAACAAAACCCTGTAAGCATGCCAAACAAATTTTTGAGTATTATCGAGTATATTACCATGAAAATCTTCATTATTTTTTTCAATAATTAACGAAGTTTGGAATAATATTTTTGATCCACAGGCCACATGGAGAAGCATGACAACAGAAGACACGGGTATGATGCAATTGAGTTATCCATTTCATACCAGTCCATGGTTACGAATATACCAAAACTTAATTTATATTCTACAAATTCTTTTTGGTGGGATTTAATTCTTCATAACTGTTTCATGTAATTCCACACAGCCTTTGACGCCGACAAACAACATTTCCTAGAAACGAGAGAGAGAGAGAGAGAGAGAGAGAGAGAGAGAGAGAGAGAGTTTTCATATTTAAATGAAGAAAAACCTGGTTTTTCTTCGACCTCGAAAGCCTAAGGAACTTTATAGACAATGTAGGAGCAATGACGTGTTTTATATTTATACTATAATTAATCACCCATAATGTCAATTTGAATAGTTCAAGCGAGCTCCAAGATGAAGATAAGCCAAACATCAATGACATAAAAGTATTATTTAATATATTAATATGCATATATTGAGATTATTATTATTATTTCTTTCTTTGTATTTTATATTTTATATTTTATATTTTTGTTTTTTACGTTATTTTATTATATTCTATCTCCTCTTAACTATATTAGTCCCTCAAAGGACTGATTCCATTCCAGTTATATATATATACACTTTTCAAACATGATTTTTCTTGAACTTCTCTATAAAAAGAATAGTTTAATGATCAATTGGCCCTCTAAAAAACAAAACCACCACTGTGTAAGGCATCAGCCTTATACTATAATATAAAACCCTATGAAGCCTCCATCTTACCTATAACATAGTAATGTTCAAACTACTATGTAAACAAGAACACCTCTCTCTCTCTCTCTCTCTCTCTCTCTCTCTCTCTCTCTAGGAAGACTGCATTTCTTTGCAGCAAGCAATCATGTCAGAATCAAGGTCACTTATGGGTCCTTTACCATTGTTGTTCCGAAGACACTCCAGTGGAGATGTTAAGAATTTGGCAACAGTTTCCAGCAGCCTCTTGCCAGCATTTGGAACTGTTGTTGATGAAGGATATCTGCAACTTAAGAAATATATAATTGCTCCCTATGATCGAAGATACAGGTAACTCTTCTTCCTCTCTTCAATTACTTAAAAGACATCCTCAAAACTGTTTTCACCTATTCCATCAAATTCTAAGGAATCAAACAAGGTGTTGTAATTCCAAGGCCTCTCTAGATATATCTGTTTCCCAGTATCTTAAAATTTTCTGGGATGCATACAATACAGCAGTTCTTATGTTTGGAGGGATGTTTTCCTTAGCATTCTTATGTTTGGCTCTGTTTTAAGTCCTATTTGAAACATTTCCTAGATGTTGCCTAGTCCTACATAGTAAAAATCAATACCAACTATTAGGTAACTTTCAACCAAGGTAGTCTAAATCAGATTCTAGCTACGATTATTTCATCCTAGATTTCCATGTCAAATCAAGAAATAATAGAGGTTAACATGAGCCTCATTAGGAAATGGCATGAAGTATTAGTTATTAGATAATATGCTTACAGAATGAGGATTATTTGGCTAAGAAAGACATTTGATCATGCATGACAGGTTGTGGCAGACATTTCTAGTGGTATTGGTTGCATACTCTGCATGGGTATCACCTTTTGAATTGGCATTCAAGAAAGTGGCAACTGGTTCCCTCATGCCAGTTGATTTGATTGTTGATGCCTTCTTTGCTATTGATATCGTCCTAACATTCTTCGTGGCATACTTGGATAAATCAACCTATCTCCTGGTTGATGACCACAAGAAGATTGCCACCAGGTATGCTTTTTTCTCTCTCACTTCGTTTGCTAGGTCCCTAAACCTCCAGTCTCCACTCTGCATTTTTCCTTTTCAGGTATGTCTCAAACTTATGGTTCTTCATGGATGTGGCCTCAACCCTACCATTCCAGTTTCTGTACCAGATTGTTACAGGTAGAATGCACAAGGATGAGGTATTTGGCTTCCTCAACTTGCTTAGATTCTGGCGATTAAGGCGTGTTAGTGAACTCTTCACAAGGTAAATGAATTCCTTAATGATGCCAAATTTCTGCATCAGCCATCCATCTCAGTTCCAATACACCCATATTGACCTTCTAGAGGGCTCGCTCTTGCTAAGATGGTGCACCACTAATGGGGAAACCAAACTTCATTTGATTAATCCACTGATTGATCTCGCTTTATCACAATTTCTAAGTGGTATTTGCTGAACTTCCAATCAAAATGTTAGGGCTCTGCATAGTAAGATATAAGAAAAATCTAGTATAGATCCAACCATATCCTCTTTGTTGACTACAACCATGGTTGGTACAATGGATTTTCATACAGTGCCTGGGACCAAACAGAAGCATCAGACATAACACTAGCGAATGCATTTATTAGTGACCCCAAACAACCAATACCACTCTTTGTCACACCATACACATGTCAAGGTTCAAATTCACTCTCATGCTTAATAGTAATTACAAGTGGTTCATAATTGCTAACTAGAAATTTTGAATTTTTTTGTCTACCTATAAGACTGGAGAAAGACACGCGTTTCAGCTACTTTTGGACAAGATATATTAAATTAATATGTGTAAGTATGAGTTTCTTTGACCACTCCCTACATCAGACTTGGAGAAGTGCTACACCTATGTTAATGGCAACGAAATGGTACTATTAACCAAACATTAATTACTTCACAGGTAACCCTGCTTATAGTACATACAGCAGGTTGCTTCTACTTCTGGCTTGCAGCCCAATACAAAGTTCCAGACAATACATGGATTGGATCACAGGTTTCAGATTTCAAAAGCAGAAGCATCTGGCTTGGGTACACCTATTCTATGTATTGGGCAATTGTTACTCTCACAACTGTTGGCTATGGGGACTTGCATGCAGAGAATACAGGAGAGAAAGTTTTTGAGATTTTCTACATGCTATGCAACATAGGCCTCACAGCTTATTTGATCGGAAATATGACCAATCTTATAGTCCACAGTACTATGAGAACCTTTATCATGGTGATTAACCTAGCCTTTATATTTTCCTGGAAAAGCACACTCATTTGGCAGGACCAATCAATTACAGAGTACCTTAACTATTTGCAGAGGGATAGCATCAATAAAGTTCTGCAATTTGCAAGTATGAATCGACTTCCAGAAAGCATGAGAGAACAAATGCTGGCACACACGCAATTAAAGTTCAAGACAGCAGAACTACAGCAAGAACATGTCCTAGAAGACTTACCCAAGGCAATAAGGTCCAGCATAGCCCAACATCTGTTTCGCAGCACCGTTGAGAAAGCTTACATTTTCAAAAATGTCTCTGAAGACCTAATTATCCAACTGGTAAAGCATGGTACTTCCTTTATGATTCAATATAAAGGTACTGGTGCAATATTTGTTACACAATAATAATTATAGGAACAAATCACACCACGGTAGTAATAAATTAATGCTAAGAACTGCTTCAATTTATATTGTGAGTAACAATTGGTAACACCTACATGTTTGACACAACAACAAATCGAGCCTTATTCCCAAAATTTGAGATCGGCCATTTGAGAGACAAATTTATATAAGATAGAAAAAAGAATAAAATAAGAATAAAATATATATAGATAAAAATAAATAAAAAGGAAAATAAAATAAATAAAATAAAATAAGAGAAAAATAAAATAAAAATAAATAAAAGTTAATAGATAAATATCATAAGTATATCGATTTAATTTGTGCGGATTCCATTACGCCATCCATTTCTATCTAAAATCATTTACTCTTCTAAACCCTTAATCTCCATGTCTTTACGGATAACTTGCAACCAAGTTTTCAATGGTCTACCTCTACGTTTTACTAGATCTCCTATAATTAAATTCTCTATTCTCCTAACTGGTGCATCTTTAGGTCTTCTTTGTACATGCCCAAACCACCTCAAACGACACTCTTGCATTTTATCCATAATTGAACTAACTCCCAACTTATTACAAATCTCTTCATTTCTAATTTTATCTTTTTTAGTTTTTCTACACATCCACCGAAATATTCTCATTTCTGCTACAACCATCTTTTGTTCTTGTTGTTGTTTAATAGCCCAACACTCAGTACCATACAATAGTGTAGGTCTAACCGTGGTTCTATAGAACTTTCCCTTCAGGTGTAATGGTATCGTCCGATTACAAAGAATTCCGGATGTCTTTCTCCATTTCATCTAACCCAATTGAATCCTATGGTTCACATCTCCATCTATATTGTCATCATTTTGAATAATAGAGTCTAGATATCTAAATCGGACATTGTTGGGGACATCTTGTCCATTTAATCTAATCGTTTCTTCATCATTCCTATAACTATCGCTAAACCTACATTTCATATATTCATTTTATAATCTACTCAATCTAAACCCTCTAGATTCTAGTGTGAGTCACCATAATTCTAGTTTAACACTAACACTCTCTCTAGTTTTATCAACTAGTACTATATCATCTGCAAAAAACATACACCATGGTATTTCATCTTGAATATTTTTTATAATTTTGTCTATCACTATTGCAAAAAGGAGGGGACTTCCTTGATGGAGTCCAATGTTAATGGAAAAATTATCGCTCGAACCCTCGCAAGTTCTAACGCCGGTTGTAGCTCCCTCATACATATCTTTAATGAGATTAATATATCTCAAAGATATCCCTTTTTTTATCAACGCCCACCACAATAATTCTCTAGAAACCCTATCATATGTTTTTTCTAAATCAATGAATATCATATGTAGGTCTCTCTTTTGCGCTCTATATGTCTCCATCAAATGTCTTAACAAGTTTGACACATTTAAAAGAAAAGAAGGAAAGTGTGAATATATTCATGTTAAAGGCTATTATATTAGTTAAAATGAAATAAAATAATTTGACTACCATTGTGAAGAAAAAATAATTGCAAGATCTAACATCTTGTGTCTCTTCTTTCAGGTCTCTGAGATGAAAGCAGAATATTATCCCCCTAAAGTAGATATTATCTTACAAAATGAAATTCCTACAGAGTTCTATATCCTAGTATCAGGAGCAGTGGTATTAGTCACTCTCTTTCACTAGTTCACCTTTCAACAGCAACTAATATGAGGCTATCTTTAAATGTGCAGGATGCCTTGACATATAAGAATGGAACAGAGCAGGTATGTCCAAATAGCTCTTTCGTCAGAGGGCATTTTTAGAAGCTTAGGTACATGTGGTGAATTCTTTGAAACAGTAGCTGTAATTACTTCAATACCATAAACATATGTATTGACTGAATAGAAGTAGATAAAACATTCGTGATGTATTTCAGAATAGTGAGACTCACTTGCATTGCAAACTCTTCTGTTACTCTAAAAAACCAAACACAAAGATACGAATGTAACATCATTGAAGATGATGAATGAGTATGCAATTAAAGGAAGCCACAACATGAACTGAAACAGTAGCCAAACTCCATATATTCGTTTAAAAGATGAAGAGAATTGCACAATGCAAACCATTAAGATGCAGATTGTATTAGGTATTCATCGAATACTGAAATCATGACAATTAGTGACTGATATATCTAAACCTACCATACATCCAAGAGACTGATGACAATACTTGTGTTGTGGAGAAGATGGAGCTTGAGAGGAAACTGGACTTGATATGTGATGCCTATTTTGGAAAATTCACCAGTTTCTGTCTTTATACAGTTTTTATTTCCCTGCAGCAACATATAAAAGGCAGTCAGTTAAATGCTCTGATTAACTTAAAACTAAAAAGCTCTTCACTGGGAAACTAACTAAATTATTCTTCAAGATCAAAATTTAAATTGAATCAAATCCAAGAACAGCAACAAAAATGAGAAGAAAGCAACACACTGCTATCTGGTCAAATGAATAACTTCCAAGAGGTTGACTGTCAAAGAAGAATTTAAGGTCATGGTATTTATGGAGTTAATATATGGATCTCACATATAACTAAGGTTTTATAGGGAAGCTTCAACAACATTTTCAAAAATGTGATGCATAAACATACTTTCTTAAGAAATATTTCATAATATGGTGGACAGTGGATGCTAAGTACGTCTATTTTCCAGTTTTTGTCCAAATTAGGAGCTGCAGACATGGCAGGAGAGATCGGGGTGATCCTCAATATCCCTCAACCTTTTACAGTGAGAACTAAGAGGCTTTCGCAAGTCATCCGCATAAGTCATCGGCGCTTCAAACAATTGGTGCAGTCAAGTAGTGAAGATGGAATGACAATTATTTCAAACTTTGTTCAGGTTTGGAACTTTTAACGTTTTTTAACAGTTCCAGTTGCTATTTCACATATTTTCTGCCTCGAAGATTACAGAGGAACCATATTTTCTTTGTTTAAGGAACCTCAAGTAGGACAAAAATTGATCCTTTGGACAAATGCATGCAGAGAGTAAGTAGGTGGACATTTATAACTATCATGGCATGACAGAAGTAAATAAGACAACTGTTCAAACACCAGTAATCTTTGCAAAGTGAACCCAGAGATTCGTATCATTTTATTTAACAAGGAAGCCAGGATTCTGTTATTGATTTACAAATGATTTGTATCTAAAAGTTCTGATAACTTGTCTTTTCACATCAAGCTCCAGATTTTTGTCTTATTACAAATAAGAACCGAGAAAAGTCTGCAAAACAATTTGTCTGACTAGCTCATCCATTTTCAGTACCTGAAGGGCTTAAATCAAGATGTGCTACAAGAAATTCCTTATCTAACAGAAATGCTGGGTGAACTTGATATGGAGGTAACATTCTCTTTCAATTCTAACACTCGTGACATAATAGCATCTGATGACTTCAAAGCAAGGTAAAGCCTATGGTGTACATAAAATTCAAGCCAAAGTTAAATGTTTAAAGTCACTTGATTTTGCCACTTTTCAAATCTATGCACTGATTTGAAAAAATGTTGATGGTCCCTATGTCTCACCTGTGCTTTTACAGCAAACAGAATCAAATGAGTTGCCTCAGAATCCTGAAGTATCATTGAGTAATGATGAAGATTCGAATAGAGAAGGTTAGTTACCTCCCCACCCATTGTCTACCATAGGGTAGACCCTAGAATAAGATATGGCAGATCGCAGTTATAAAAATTAAAAGTAAAAATATTATATAATATATATATATATATATATATTTGGTTTAAAACATGGACAGATTTTTCCACTTGTTTGTCCACAATATTGAGTTGTTTGGCTTCCTTCAAAAACAAGCTAGCAGGAAATCATGACCGACAGCATTGGTTTAAGCCTTTATTAATCATTATAGGATATACATCTAATGGCATCAAAAGGAACATTGCAAATAATAAATTCCTTTACTAAATGATACTAAAATCTCGGTTTTCAGGGACCTGAATCTGGTTATCTTATTTTACTTCAAGTACAAGAATTTGGAAAGAGGAACTAGTTTATTAAGATTCAGGAGAAGGCAAGAATTTTTCTTGCTATGTCTTGTTTTATTTCTAAAAGCAAAAACATTTAATCTTTCTGCATATTATTTTCCAGCTTTAATGAGGGAATGGCTGTGATCATTACCATTTTTAACTAGTGCATGTTTCCCTTCTAGCAATCTAAGCAGTCTTCATGGACAAAGGTAGATAGCTAACTGAACTTACGCGTTTAATGTTCCAAGCTAAGCAACCAAGACTTGATACCAAGCCCACAAATATTTCTTAAGACAAAAGGGCCACAGATACTCATTTAAACAGAAGGGTTGATTTCTTTTAGCCATATATCAACTTCCTATGGAGACTTATGATATTTCGCAGGACGACCAACAACAGCTGGTGCCAGTCCATTATCAAGAACACTTCCCTTGAGAGTGATAATCCATGGACATCATCCAAATGAAAGAACAAAGGAAGGCAATAATTTGGGAAAGCTTGTCCATCTTCCTGATACACTAGAAGACCTTTTGAAATTAGCAGGTACCACTAAACTACAACATTTTTTTTTTGTTTGATTGGTACTAAACTACAACATAATTACTCTCAAATGCATATACTTCCTTTACAACCATTTCCTAGTAACACTTACAATCTTCACTTAGAAGAACCAATGCATCTACGTCTGTTGAAATTACTGGGAATGGACATAAAACCTTATCACATTCACAGACTATGTTCACTTAATTGAAGAAAAGTAGCAAAAGAAGTTCTCATTTCTTAGCGTCATCAGCATTCTTCAATCTTGTGAATGCAGAAAAAAAGTATGGCAAAAGAGGAAGCACAATTCTCATGGCCGATGGGTCACAAGTTGAAGACATACATGCTTTACGAGAGAATGACCACTTGTATATAACATTTGAAAGAGAATGATGTTCCTAAGTAAACATGTATGATCATTTACAAACAAGAATAAGCAAAAAATTGAAGCTCAATACAACATATTGAAAATGACGTGTATGTTTGTGATCAAAATCTCTAAGAACGCTCACTTTAGTGCTCTAGCTCTAAGATAATCCTTACTGTTGACGGGAAAAATGACTCATGCCCACAAGGCAACACGTGGCATGTTAACAATGAATAGTTTTCAAACCAAATCGAAACAAACCCTTGTAGTACTACCTGCTTTAGGCAGGGGTACTGCCTTAAGGAGGCAAAAAGATAAAAATCATGTCTTCAGTTATCCTCCTGCCTTGACAGGCTTCCCTATCAGTCACCACTTTGAATACTTAAAACTTGATGACAAAACCCTCGTGACAAGGGAGCAAAGGCTCGTGGTCCGTCTACTCAAGACAATATAACGTGGGTTCGAATGGAAGATGTAGGGTCCAATGCAACTTGTTTCGGGGAATTGCTATTTGAGCGGTCATAGTATCTCAGTACACGAAACGACACACGTCGGAAGAAGCAAGACACTCTTTTGACAAGGAATTTCCCTGGCTTCAACAAGCACCGTCAGAACGACTCAATGTGGGATGTATCCTCTTCGAGGCAAGTAAGGCATGCGGATTGGTGGTCAAATCATGAGATTGTGTTGGAAATCGGGTGGCACAGCTCCAATCCCTCGGAGCACACCAAACGGATGGCCTTGATGTCCAAATTGAGACATGCACTAACATCTCTATAAAGTGAGGAAGAGATGCTGATGACAAGGGCCTTATCTCTAAAGCAAGGGTATAATGATGGTTAGTAGATGGGAGATATAGTACCCTAAGCTAAGAATTCCCCCTGGGTCGTCAATTAATGGTGACTGCTTCAACCCCTGGAGCACACCAAAGGCAAGGACTCGATGTACAAAGTGCCACATGGCACCGTATAGTCTAGAACAGAAGAAAAGGCACTGATAGGGGGCCATTTTGCCGGCATATATATCTGAAATAAGAATATAATGGTGGTCAGCAGAGGCATGGTATCCTAAAGCTAAGGAGTCCGAACATCCCGCGTCACATAAGATATGGGGGGCACTTGACATGGGACACCCACTCCCCCTTACTTCAGACTCTACCCGGATAAGCAAGGGAATCCGCAAGGGTCATGAGTTCCTCTTGTTGACCTACGGGGTCCTAAAATACCCGCATTACTCTTGTTGATAGGGACCCTAGATCTTTTCAAACTTGAAAAACATACGCATAAGCAACTCAATCATAAAAGAATTTCAGCAAAAATAAATAAATAAATAAACGGAATTCTTTCCTTCCCAAAAAAAAAAAGGCAGCTGTAGACTAAAACATTTCGAGATCTAGGCCTTGATACAAGATTTTTATTCACGAAACGAAATAGAGTTATGCGAATGGAACAGAATCATCAAACTCACTTTGTCATCTTAAGCATATTCTCCATAGCTACTTGAACTTGCTGAGAGATATCTACACCATTGATTCATTATTACATCCGATTTTCTTGAACAAACTAAATTTGTACAATCAATTTTTAGACAGTTCAGAGAAATTAGGGCGAGAAAGAAGAGAGAGAACAGCAAACCAGAGACGAAAGCTGAGATTCAGGTTGAACTGATTGCGGATTCAATGGAGATGAAGATGAAATTTCCATTGTCGCATTCGAAGGAGTCTCCATGCGCAGAGAGAGGGGAGGGATTGGTTTTGCAGGTGAGGGAGTGAAAGAATGGACAAATAGACGCAAATTTAAAGGCGGGGCAAAAATATATTGTTTTCGATGGTGCATTGAATGACGAAAATGTCCCTCGTTTATTTAAACTTCAAATCCAGTCAACGTCGGACTTGTTCATTCCAGCCCCAATTAATGTAGAGTTTGGGCCTGAGGTGTTCCAAGTCCGTACCGGCTGTCCAGCCCAAACAAGCCAAGTGTGAGTTTTTTTTTTGGTATATTACTGTTATTCAAAGTAAAATTCCGACTAATCCGGATCGAATATTATCAGATTTATTTTACTAGTAGTTCTCTTAATATAATTTTTTTTATTTATAAGTTTCGAATTCAAAACTTAATTAAAGAATTTAGTACTCTTATTCACCAGATCAATTGGTATAAATTTTTTTATATCTTGAAAAGTGGTTTTCCTCTTTATTTATTTATTATATTTTTGTTATAAATCATATTGAATAGATTAAATTTAATTTGATTAGTTAAATTTTTTAAAAATAAAATTTTTCACTATTATATTTAAAATTTAAATTCACGATCTTTCTTTATCATGTCTCCTCTGTCCTCTGGGGAAGCCAAAACATATCTCTCTCTTCTCCTTCTCTCTCTTCTCTCTCACTTCAATAACAGCCATCGTAGAAAACTAATGGCGAGGTATAGAGCTCATTTGACTTACCTATTCTCTACTTTTCTACTTATGAGCCATCTTTCCTCCATTGGAATTCTTTTCCGCCACTTGTCCTCCTGGCTATCCTGATTATTCAAGATCTCTTATGAATTCATATATTATTTAAATTATTAAAAAGAAATATTATGAATTTTTTATCTTAATACCGCAAACAAAAAAATTTTAATTTAAATTCATATGAGGAAAAAAATTAGACACGTACATAACTTTACTATTAAATTCTGCCATTTTAATTAATTAATTAATTATTATAAAAGCACAATTATTCAAGCATCCCATCGATTTCCCATCATACACAGCAATTGTGTTGTCATTCCAACCCACATTTTGTTTGTATGTTATTTGGCACATGAATCTACATACAACGACCGCACATCGCCCCCCCACATTTCATTCTATTTAGGATATTGGATCCTCGGTTGATTTAAGTTAATAGAAAAAATATTAAATTTTTTAATTTTAAATTTTAAAATTTAAAAAAATTTATATTGAGAGAATTTTTCACTTAAAAAGAATCTGATAACAGTTTAGTTCAAATTTTAAATACGAATTAATCGAAATAAAAAAAAAAATTACTTAGGATGAATTCAAGCTCAAAATATGAATATTTTATTCGCTTTAAAAATTAAAAAAAAAATTATATAGAAAAAGTTAATCTAAATTAAATATAATAATATTTAAATTAGATTAATAAAAACATAATATATTTATTCTATATATATAAAAAATACCTTATCCACTAAATAATGCGCGCGCGCATTTCTTAATTCCCAATAATTCATTTGGGAATTTCTCGTGACTTGTGAGGGAACAGTCCCAATATTATATTAAGAAACAAATCTATTTTTTAATAGGGGAGCCGAATGAAATCATTTGTTTATTTTTCTATTTAAAAATTAATTTCCCCTTTTCATATTATTTTTAAATGGGTTTCAATAATTTAATATTAAATAATTAATATTATAAACTTTCAAATATTATAATAGTTAATGGTGAATAATTCCGTTGAGGAGTAATTATTATTTAGTGGGCCAGGGCTTAAAAAATGAGACTATAAATATTATAATTCTGAAAGTGCAGGGAAGTAACTGTTTGGAGTGTTTGGTATTGTGGATACAGAAAATCTAGGTAGCTCAGATGTATTGATACTGCCACTCCTCATAATGGGGTGCTCAGATTTTTGTCTTTTGTGATTATTTTTTTGGTTCTTTTATCCGTACCCGCACTTGGCTGGATTAAAAGCCCAACTCTCTAAAAATCTATTTATTTATCCACGTAACTCAAATTCCATATCTATAATTAAAAAAAATGTATTATCCTATCTTATACCCTTGAAATTTTGGTCGTCTTTTTGTGATTATCACATTGTACAAACTAATGGTTTTTTTTTTTAATCTGTGGGTTTCTTTATGTATTTATTTTAATTTATGTCTTTTTTTAATTTTTATCATTAATATTTAAATTTTATTCGATTAATTCAGTTCGAATATTGTGGAGCCTATTTTAAGGTTTATTCTTCATATTTCTTTTTATCATTCTCAAATATTGAAATCGAAAGTTTTAATTAAGAGAATAAAATATCTGATCGTATAATCAATTAAAGGAGTTTGATTAATTTATATCTTCTAATGTAATTACAGTGATAATTAGGTTGTTAGATAAAAGTGAGCATTTTTTAATTTAATTCTAAATTGAATTTACAAAAATAATTTTAATTTAATTCTAAAATTAAAATTATCAATTTATGATTCGATTCTTTCGTGGATTTATAAGATCGTGATTACGTAAAGAAAATCAAAACAATTATAAAAGAATCAAAATTGATTTATGCCTTGAAACTTTCGATTTAAAAACTAATTTTGTGCCGAATCGATTTAAAACTTTGAACAATGTTTTTTGACAATTATTTAGAATAGGACTATAAATAAATCAAATCAGAGCAAGTTAAGAGTGTTTTAATACATTTATTTCTTTAATAAATTGACTCAATTTTAAGTTTTAAAATAAACTTAGAAAATATATTTGAATTCAATTCGTTTAATTATATTTTTAATATATTAATATATATAAATAAATTTAAAATTTATAGTCAAATTCAATTCATTCAAAATAGTCTCAATTCGCTCATTATTTTATAGTTATATGATTGATACCAACGTTCATAAGAAAACAACTTGAAGATTATAATTTTCCTCTCTTAAACTGACTTCTAGGGGACAACTTAAAAAAATATTGATACCGACGGATGCGAAGTCTAATTCAAGACCCAGAAGCTCAATAATTCTAGGAACAGATGCGGCCCGTCGGGTTAACCCGATCAAACGATCCAATTGTTCAATCTTGTTTGGTATGAAATGTTACCATACCAACGGCAAAGCGTGAACTGCAAATAAGACCGCAAACAAAAAAATATATATATATTGACACGCTTTTCACTTTTGGAGCTTTTTTTAATCCAGTCTGATGACGCCACGTAAGAGACGACACGTGCGGTGGACCTTGGGTTTAGTAAATTTTTGTGACTGCCAAGAGAGTACGGAAAGTTAAATCTGACCCGTTCGATGACCGGTCCATCTCAAGGGAATCTAAAATCTCAACCACTGGATTACATGGGGATGCGAGTTGATCACCGAACACGTGTCCCTCAACTCCTGTCTCCACTAAAATCATGAACTGAGCTGATTCACACGAAACGACAAAATCAAGGACTGTACCTGAAAGGTTAAAAGTAATTCTCAAAAAAAAATAAATAAATAAATAAATTTTGACAGTAGAAGACAATGATGGGTTTAACCACGGATGAGTTAAGAGTTTAACTGCGTTTGGGTTGGGACTAACCGCAGTGACGTGGCAACTGACAAGGACGAGCGAATTATTAGTTAACGTTGAGTAACGGCGTTAGTGGCCGTTTTGTGTCACTTTGCTAGTTAATAACGACAGGTAGCGGTTTTGACCGTTGCCCTTAGGTTATGTGTCACTCTTAGGTTAAGACTGTCGAGTAGTGAGGGGAAGTAATAACTCGGCGAATCGAAATGACCATTGTATCCTTCGTTCTTTTGTTGGTCACATTGTTCTCCATCTGCGAGCAACAAGACGAAAACAAATAGGGAGTTTAGTCTAATTAGATCGATCATTTAAAAAATAAATATAATAATAAATAAATAAAATATAAATATAAATATAAATAAAAATATAAAAGAGAATAAATAAATATATATATATATATATTTAAAATATGTTAATTTAATTTATACAAATTTTTTTACGTTACTCATTATTATCCAAAATTATCTTATCGTCTAAATCTCATAGCAATGTTTTTAAAATGAATTAATAAACAATTTGATTAATCTTTATGTTTATTGGTTCATTTATCATACTGATCGGATCATTTTACAAATCAATAATATCACTATGATATTATATATATAATTTATATATTATATATATAAATTATATATTATATATTTTGAAATAAAACAAAATTTATATATTTAAAAAAAAAAGTAAATTTGTTCTATCAGTAGCATATAGATAGGAGAACATTGTTTTTTTTTTCTTTGAACCAATTTGAATGACTCATTAATTTTATTAATTTTATTGGATTTTAAATAATTTTAATCAAATTTAATTTTATTTAAAATCTGAACTATAGAATAATTTTCGATCAAAACCGATGACTCGTACAGCCGATTTTAAAAACATTGCCTCCGGGCAATAGCTTGGAGGATAGATCTGGTATTGCATTAAACACTTTTTTAACTATTTTACCAAAGGTGATAAATTGAGTTTTCTATATCTTCAATTCAAAAAGATTACCAAAGGAGTCAACTTAGCTTCTTTTAATCGTCTTACTTTCTGTTAAAGAACACCTAAAGCATAGGAAAGTGACAAGTGGATGGCATAGACAGAGACCAAAAAGAAGAGATTAGTGATGAGATTAAAGAAAGATAAAACGTGAGATAGATATGATTTTACTGTCAAAAGCGATTCTTACTTTTCTAGAATGACACACAAACTTTTGTCTCTTTGCTTAAGAAATCTAAACATGTGAGGGAAAGGCAGAGATGTTTTCTTAGGCCGCCAGGCCAATGTTATTTTTGCACACAATTTCATCATACGCAAAATATATAACATAAACCATAATATTAATTTAAAATAATAAATCATTAAGAAATATTAATTACAAGTACTAGGGGCGACCGGAGGGGTGGTTTAGGGGAGAGTTACCTCTCCCCAACTTTTTAAAAGAAAGATATAATTTTAATATTCTGTCATTAAATAAATATGACATTAGTAATATTAAATATTGTTTGTTATATTAAAAATTATCTGAAAATTATAAGTTAAAATATGATAATTCTTGATTTTTAATGAGTTTTAATTTAATTAATATTTAAAGAAAAAGAATTAAAATTTGGGTCTTAAAAAAAAAAAACGCAGAAGGAGGAAAGTATGGTACTACGTACCTTTATGTTAAACTTGCCTACCCCCAAGAAAAGGCCAAAACAGAAAAAGACAAAACAAAAAAGGGCATCAAATTAACAGAGGCAGCAGTAAGTGTTATTTTCCCCCAAACCGTCGAATAGAAATCCACATCAAAGGAAACTATGGGTCCGATTTCTATGTGCCCCGTAAAATTTAAACCACCTACGTATACCGCCTTATCCAACCAATGAAAATTCTAGTACTTACGTTGGATTAAATTTTACCTAAATAAAATTTGAAAATTCATAAATACGAAAATTTGAAAAAATCGAGAAAAGAGGGTAAAAATGTTGATCGATAATTTATAACTTAATTGATATCATCTTTTTTTTTTTTTTTTATAAAAATTTTAAATTTAAATCTCTACTAAAAAAGATTACAAGTGTTTTAATTGGACAAACAAGGTGTGAATTATATAAAAATATTTATACGTTATCTTATTTTGTATTTATTATAAATAAAATTAATTTAGATTTTTGATAAAATCGTATTATTTAATTTGATTATTGAAATGGTAAGTATTATTGTATTATAATATTTAATTTAAATAGAGGGGGATAAAAGAAAAGGAAAGAGGTAATGCCGCGACGTTATGAACTCTTGGATGGATTCAATCAAAATCAATTGAATCCATCTAATGGTATTCAATTCTCTCACCAACCTGTGCTTGAAATGCGCAGAGAATAATTACTTTGCAATAATTCAAGGAAAAAGAAAGCGAAGGACTTGCCTTCCCCTTCCTTTATTAATGGCTATGATGGGACAACATGGATTTAATTCATTTGATATCGTAGATTTCCTAAAAATTGTGTTTCGTTTGAATTTATATTTCTAATATAAAATTATAATTTAATTAATATAATCTCTTTTAATTTTAAATTTTATATAGAAAAAACATAAAATTGATTCAAATCGGACTAAATTTGGGTTTTATACGATTTGAGTAGAAAAACATATAGTTGAAGGTGAAAAAAGAAGGCTTTGGGCAGGCAATTTTAATTAAGTTAATAAAAATTTTAATATAGAAGGATTAATGAGAATTTTAATTTTTTTATAAAAAATTGTTTTGTACTTGAAAATTATTCAAGTTAGAAAAAATAAATTGAGAAAAATTAAATTAAGTTAAGATTTTCAAAACTGGTTTAAATTGCCACGATGTTTTGAGAAAGGAGCGCTTTTTACCAAGTCGGTGCGGTAAAATTAGAATTTTAGGGTATTTTAGACTTTTCGCTGACAATCATAGGAGCGTAGGGCAAAAACTGGGGACGAGGAAATGGGCATCGTTAAACTCAGGGAAGTTGGACCATGGTTAGGGGCCGTTAACGTTAGGGTTAGTTGTAATAATAATAAACCAGAGCGAGAGAGAGAGAGAGAGTCCCACACAGGTCAGCTTTGTCGTTTTCTGATTACTCACCTCAAAAGGGTAAAAAAATAAAAGCAGGGGAACCCCAGATACAGAGCTTATTCCCCCCGCTTCTCCTCCTATCCCAATACCATTTATTCATTTTCCATTTTTTCTTTCCCGGAAATCATAAAAAAAAAACAAAAATCACAATAGATAATTTTAATTAAATTTCATCGTTTTTAGTGTGTGTATCAATAACTACACCCTCCACAGGACTATTCACCAATTATATCTTGCCACGAAATCAATGTCATGTGATTCCTCACGGATGTGGCAGTCGGTGATTGGTGTAGGGGGATGTGAAGGTTACAGATGTGTCGTACATTTGATTTCCCTTTTTCACTGACTATATACGTATATTCCAGGAGGGAGAGAGAGAGAGAGAGAGAAATAATGGAGTGGAGTGTTGAATTCGTATATTTTCTAGAGAGAGGGAGAGAGGAGTATTTCAGAAGCTCACTGCTTCCCTGATTTTGATGCATGAAGAGAGAGAGAGAGAGAGAGAGAGAGAGAGAGAGAGAGAGAGAGAGAGAGAGAGGAGTACTGCATAAGTTTCACACATACATGGTGATACTGAGAGAGAGAACGTAGTGTGTGAAACATATAAGAAGTATTTTTTACTGCATTTGGGGTGGTCTTGGTAGCGTCATCCGTCTGGGAAATTTTTCAGAAGCGAGAAAACCAAAAAGAGAAACCCAGGTGAGCTTTCTTTCTAATTCTCTCTTTCCAATCCTCTGATTCCGCTGAACCGCATGTTGCATTTTTGCAGGTTGTGATCTATCATCCTCTCTCTCTTTTTTCATTTTCTTTTTTATTTTTGTGTCTAACAAAAATTAAATTTTGTTCCATTGATCATCACAGTCATAATCTGTATGTGCATTTTCTCATTTTCTCGTCTGGGTTTGCCTTTTGGTAAGCTTGGATTGATCTTCCTCTCTCTCTCTCTCTCTCTCTCTCTATTTACATATTTGGGGAGATGATATGATCAAAGCCTTTTTTTTCCCTTTAATCTGGGTTGGGCTTATATCATGAAAAAATCAAGTTCATGTAACTATTTTAGCGAGGATTTAATGATCATTAAAGGTTTTTTTTTCGCTTCTCTGCACTTGAAGTTTCTTACAATGGGGTTTGCTTATGGTGCATTTGATTTGACATTTTCTGTCTTCTTAACCAGACCCCCTTTTTGTTACTTCTATTGCTAATCCACTTCTTTTATTGCGTGGATTTAAATTCATCTGTTATCCTCAGGTTCCTCAACATTTTTCTTTCTTTTTCTCTTTTATTTATTTATTTCTGGAGGGGGTGGGAGATTAGATGGTATATTCCAAGTGTTTTCTCATCTGGGTAGAAGTTAAATCATGAAAATATGAGCTAAATGTCCTTAATCTTAGCAAGGATCAAATGATCATTAAAGGGTTTTTTGTTTGCAATTGAAGTTTCTTCCAATGTAGTTTGTTTGGTTGCATGATTTGACATTTTCTCTCTTCTCCCCCCCCCCCCCCGGGTTGCCTTTTATTATTGATCTACTTCTTTTAATCTTGGTGGGTTTTTCCCTTATTTCGATTTTCAATCCATCTATCATCCTCAGGTTCTTCAAAATCCTGTTTTTATTATTGTTTAATTTTTTCTGGGCCCCAATGTAGTACACTGATTGATACTACTATTAGTCTGTAGATCAGCCATGATTAGGATCATTTTCTTCTTGAATCTGTTTTGCTGTTATTCAGGTAGAAGGGCCGCATTTTTGGTTTAGCTGAGATATAATGCTGAGGAAGAGAAGCAGATCACACCAGAAAGATCAATACATGGGTCATCCAATGTCTGATGCCACTTCAGAATCGCATGTGCAGTCTGATGTTCTAGGGCAGAAACATAAAAGTAACACCTTTTTCACTGTTCCTGGTTTGTTTGTTGGATTGAGTTCCAAGGGATTATCAGATTCTGATTCAGTTAAAAGCCCAACATCCCCACTTGATTTTAGGGTGTTTTCAAATTTTGGCAACCCCTTTAGGTCACCCAAATCATCAAGCCATGATGGACAGCATCATAAGACCTGGGATTGCACCAAAGTAGGTTTGAGTATCATAGAATCCCTCGATGAGGGTGTTAAACCATCTGAAAAAGTTCTCCGGTCATCGGAGAGTAAGAACATTCTTTTTGGACCACAGATGAGGATTAACAACCCTAAATTTTCAAACAATGTCAATTCTTTTGAGGTACCCAAATCCTTGCCTACAAACTATGGAATTTTTCCCCATACCCAGACAAAATCGCCCCATAAAATCCAAGATGGCAATTCTGATGTCCTGTTTGGTATTGGAGAAGCCCCTGGAGAGTCCCAAGCATTTGGTAAAACCCGATCTTGTTCATATGATTCTGCCAGGTCATTATCATCCATTGCTGGATTAAGCAGCCGTAGCTCCAATTTGAGCAATAGGAACTTTTGGTCAGAAGATACAACTACCCAAGTTGGTCGTTCACCAACAGAATCATCTAGGGTGTACCCAAATTTAGGCAAAGCCTCTAGTTTGAAGTCGACCTCAGAACCACTCTCCATTGGCTCTGATCATGGATTTATAGGGTCACTCTCAGCTAGTGAAATAGAACTTTCTGAGGATTATACGTGTGTGATTACTCATGGTCCCAATCCCAAAACAACTCATATTTATGGTGACTGCATTTTAGAATGTCACCCAAATGATATCCATATTGCTAATTCAAGCAAGCAGGAAGATGGTGAATGGGGAAGCAATTTGTCCTCTTCAGCCAAACACCCTCAATTTTTGAGTTCATACCCCTTCTGCAATTTTCTAAGTTTCTGTTACTCTTGCAAGAAGAAATTGGATGGAGAAGACATCTACATATATAGGTATATTCAAATGATATTGTTCATGAATTACTTATATGATGCCTATGATTTTCATGGCTGTTCTTACTGTTTGTTTTGATTACCCACAGGGGCGAGAAAGCATTTTGCAGCTGTGGTTGTCGCTCACAGGAGATACTGATTGATGAGGAAACAAAGGAAACAACTGGTGATTCTTCCGAGAGCTCTCCAGGGCCAGACCCCAATGATGATGTTTTCCAAACTGGCATCTTCATTGCTACATAAAGGCCTTGCAATTGCTGTGCTGTAACCCCCCATGCCCATGATTGGTGATGCCTTCTGCAGTGGTGGATGACTGATCATCTGTTCATAGAAAGAGCTGTGTGTGCGTATCTGTTAGCGGCCATGGGTGATCCTCACTAACATCTTGCCATTTGCTGGTTGTGTTTCAGCTTTCATGGTCTGAGAGGGCTATGGGCAACAATTCGCTAGTTTGGGGTTTTGAAGATTCTGGCATTAAAATGCATAATGATATATTATAACTCTACTGCCTTATAATTTTAACAAGAAAGGGTAGCAGCCTAATCTTCTGGCTCCCCATTTTTCAAAGACTTTTCAGCATCTTCTTCCTTTTCTGGCAAGAGTTGATGTATAAGCCTGAAACTCAAATTTTGATTGAATATAAATTCCTTTTATATACAACTTGCTTGTTCATTTCATCAGCAGTTTTTCTTGTTGCATTTCTGTTCGCCAATAATATTTGCAGAAGTTCTCATTATTATGAAACCCATGGAATCTGCATCTGTAGTTGTCCCTGATTACGATCTTGCAGGCCTGAGAAATACGTACTTGATAGCTGCGTGACAATCACCACAAATCCAATTTGGATGGAAGTTTTGCCTGCATTGCTTGGCGAGTGTAAGTCTCCTCTCTATCTTGATGTAGTATTTCCTTCTGCCTTATCCCAAAATAAATAAATTTCAGTAGACCAATGCTTTGAAAATATCCAGTCACAAGTTCATCATTGACTCCATTTTGCTCAATCAGACTGCATTCACGAATCTACTTCACTCCAAGTTCCGTCAACTCCATCTACCAGCATTTTCATAAATGTTAGCAGGAAGCACATAACCTGCTTCATTAAGTCGCTCCATTACTATGAGTTGCTCAAATACATATTTTGTTGTATTAGGTTTCACAAGTTCTCATTGAACTCCATGTGGAAGCATCTGGATTCAATTGACACTGCTTCGATTAACCTTTTGGCATATTGTAGTTTCCAACCTTCATCTTAGTGCTGTATCCTAGGAATCTTAACAAAATATTTGTAGCCTTTATTGACTTAAACCACCATGGCTTCAAGCTGAGAGGAGCTATGAAAGTGACGTGCCCAAAACCAGTTCTTTACATTTCACCGAATGGATTTATTGGTTATATACTTGGCCCTCCATTGTTTATGCAGCCACCCTAGCAGTCCACTAAGTGACATTTTATCTGGAGCAGATGAAAAATACGTTATATGCTTTCTCAATGCATCCGCGTTTGCCCTGCATTTGCACTAGAATACTACTGCATCTCATTATGATTTTTTCAATGCTAGCATGGATCCACATCCTTCATTCAGGGCTCCAGTACCAGCACAAGAAGAGAGCAGAACAGCATTTGTCAAATGAAATGCTCAAAAAACTCTTCAAATTGGTTCCACTTGGCATAGCAACTGATCGTAATGTTACACATCCTTGTCTGGTGTGTGTACAGAGAAATCTCTTGCCTTGCCTTTTTCCCCGTCCAACATAGAATTCCAGAACACAATACCTCTTAAATAGGCAAACGTTTGAAAATTACTTTGAATACAAGTCTATCAAGGCATCACCCAGAGACGTGTACAGCTTTATCCCACTTAAGAAAATTTAATGCTTCTTCCACCAATCCAAGGTTTCCTTCCACTCCCCCCCCCCCCGGGGGCCCTTTTGAGTTCAAAAAAATAGTTCTCCAATAATTTCAAAATTTTACAAATATTAAAAATATTAAAAAAAAGTTATTAAATTATTATCACCCATTTTCATATTTTTTTATGTTTAGAGCTCTCCAACAAGACCATAAATCTAAGCAAAGAGCTTGAGTTTGTCCAAACTTTTCCTACTGAAAAACTTCAGGATTTTCTCTCTCAATATCGTGTCCTTGAAAAGCTTTTAAACCTTTATACATTTGCACAATCAGCCGGACCAATTTTTTTTTATTTAATTATTTTTTTAATGATTCACTTCCAATTTTTTTCGTTGGTAAAAATTTCATTTTTTCAAAGCAAGCACCTAGAGGTCAAAAGTATTTGTGGGGAGGAAAAAAATAAGAAAAGAAAATTGGGCCAACCCCACTTCATAAATGCAAGACATAATCATAAGCAAGTACAAGCTTCATCTTTCTATATCTAATTCCCCACTAGCATAGAGCATTCATTTCACGTCAACAAAAGTCTAGGACACCATGGTCACAAGCATATCGAAACTTTCAAAAGATGGTACCAAAGAGACATCATTTTCATCAAGATTGGCCATATCCACCATTGCAGAGCCATCGCAAGGTTTCTTTTCGCCTTTATCATCATTTCTTTGAGATCCAACCATTGTGTCACCCTTCTCAAAATCACTTTCAATTGGAAGCCAATGGAGAATAGAGGGAGGCAACACTTACACGCAACCATGTCTCCAAACAACACCATGTCTCTTCCCTTTCATTAGGACGGAAAGCGCCTTACATGGAAAAAGAGGTACAACTCTAGATCTACTCGAAAGATTACCAGAACGACAGTACAATCATGTCCAGTCACAGAGCATTGAACGAAACATGAGAGATGCTAGCACACGGGCCTCTATGGAGTGCCGAACCAAATGGAATTGTTACATGGAAGAAAAAACTTAACGGGTGACTTCCATCACCAACATAAAACAATGATATGCCTAAGCTAACATCCACTCGGAAAACCTTGGTTGCAAAGAATGACCAGAAACGGAACACAACCATGCAAGAAATGGGTAAACCGTGGGCTAGATAAGGATGGGAACAAGCTGGAGGACCACAAAGCCGCCCTCCTCTGCATCTGTAGTACATGTTGCTTCGGTGGTTGAGGTTTCCTGCAACCTCTTTCATTGTCATGCATCCCACATGACATGGTGATGTTTTGAATCATGGATGTTTTGTTTTCCCCAGAACCACTAGCTCAGCCTCTTGTTTGACGAGTATTATATGACTTGCAATTGGGGCACTTTTGGGCTACAACATGATACTGAACATTTGAGGTCGCTCCACAATCATTACAAAGAATCCAAACCTGTTCAGCAGTAATCCATAAGTAACCGCCTAGATTTTCGTGTGTGTGTGTGTGTGTGTGTGTGGGAGAGAGAGAGAGAGAGGGAGAGAGGGAGAGAGGGAGTACCAACCATTTTGTTCTGGTAAGGTTCCGGCATTGGTGTAGCTGCAATCTCCATGTCGAATTTCTCCCATACTTTGGACATATCACAGACTGACTTGGAACAAAGAGGGCATGCATATCTGTCAACATAATCAGAGGACAGAAAAACTTAATCCTCTGTAGTAAAATAAAGGGGAGGTGCACAATAAGTAAAAGAATATAGCAAGAAACTTACTGGAAGTGGTCTCGCATCTCCTTTAAGCAGTTCTGGTGTATAGTGTGTCCACAAGGCAAGACGGTTACATTATTTCTCGACTCAAACAGGTACTGTAAATCAGCAATTGCTCATTAGAATAGTTCACACCTCATTTGAAATTAATGGAGAGATCCTAAAAAAAGAGAGAAGAGGGAAGCTCATAACTTCAAATACCTCAAAGCATACAGGGCAATCATGATGCATTGCCCCTTCTACACACGGATGGCTGTTCTTCAGTAGTATAGAGTAGCAGCAGCCTAGGTTGCATCAAACACCCCCCCCCAAAAAAAAGAAAAGCAAAAATAAGCTTACTGAAATCATATAACAGGGCAAAGAACAATCATCCAGATAGATGTCAAAAAGGGACTCACCACACTTGTAGCAATGGAAGAAATTCTCTTGTCCGCCAATTCTGCAACCAACACATAGCATCATTAGTTAGAATGCAATCGGGAGAAAATGCAATGCCAAAATCAGAAGACCTTTTCATTGGAAACAAAATGACAAAATAATTCAATGGCAGTATTATCCAAAATGAAAAAAAAAAAAAATCATCAAGTTTACACGACATCCTCTCTTCATATCAGGAAAATTGACCACAGGAAAAAATATCAACTGTTGCCATACTACAATCGGTAATGTACTCGTACCTGCATATTCCACAGCCATTGCAATGATACTGGTTCTTAGATGTCTGCAGGAAGCCAGATGAGGAGACTGATTACATGGATAATGCTCTAAATCTTACAGACAAAGGTGCCAAAAAATTTCAGCAAAGAATTTAATTACAAAGAAAAAATTTAGTTTGGCATTGTCCTTTCCCTGGACAGTTTAATAGAATTATTTTCATACAGAAAACAGGCTATTTCTTGTTAACTTGTGCATGTGAATGTAGACCTATAAAACACAGCCAACCAAGGGGGAAAATTAATGCCAAAGATATAGCTACTCACATCATCATCCAACAATTTGCAAGTCTCACAGAAGTATTTCCCCATGCAGACACCACAATTAATGCAAACCTGTCGAACCTAAAATAGCACAAAAGAAACAAGTCAGCATTTTTAGCTAGAGTAGAAGATAATTTAATTAATTAATATGCACAGACATCATCAACTCAATAGACAAGGGGGGCCTGGACCTATTAAAAATTTAAGAAAGAAGTAACTGAACTTCACAACAATAACTTTTAAACATAAGCCATCTGAAGTTTGAAACATCTAGCCATCTGCGAAACACTAAAAGGAGGACAAACAAAATCATAACTAACCTCTTGTTCGGTGCCACAAAGTGAGCAGATCACCTGAAAAAAGAAAGATCAGGGTGAAAAAAACTTCAGGTAAAGGAATTTTAAGAGACAAAGAACTTGAGACCAATCGCAGAAGATAGAGAGAAAACCTGTTGCACCAGATGGCGGGGGATGTCGTGTCTCTCCTTCTGATTAACATCAATATTGTTCTGCACAAAGTGCATAGGTAAGAGACAATGAGAATGAGGAGGAAGATGACGAGTAAATGAAAGCGCGGGGGAGGGGGGGAATCACCATTTAATTAGATATATGTATCCACTTCCAAAGCAATCAAATTTTCAAGAGCTTAGAACCTAGTGGGGATTATCCAGGAAACTGTTGAAAGAAAGCCACCTAACATACCAACAAATTACTCATCTCATCAACTCAATCAAGAATGTTCAACAAAGGCTATTGGGTCTCATAAACAAAGCCCTAGAAAAGAAGACAGAATTTGTCCAGAAAATTGGGCAGAATTCTAAAGCAGAATTGGGCAGAATTCTGGAACAGAAGAGCCGGCCCAAGGAGCAGTATTTAGATTTAGTTTGGAAGCCCAAAAGTCCATTCAATGAAACAGAAAACAAGGCCTAAAGAAGGCCCAAGTGGTAGCCCAAGGAAGCAAGGGCATTTTGGACAAAATTTATAACGGCTAGTTATTCATTTCTCTCTACCGGCTAATTTTTTGTCTCTAACAGCTCTTTCCTTGTCTCTAACAACTACTTTTGGGTCTTGAATTATAAATAATTTGTTTCCTCTCTTTTGTAAATCATGAAAAACACTCTCAAGAATCGTATGGAAAAACTCTCTCAAACTTGCAATGAAATTCTAATTTCTTCAAGTACACTTTGTTCATTTTTTGCTTCATATTTCAACATGGTATCAGAACGGGTAATGCTCCATCTTCTCAACACCAAAGATCACCCAAATTGGGTGGATCTCATGCAAAAATTGCTGAATTTATGTGATGAATTAAGTCTTCTTTTGAAATAGTCATTTGGAGCATTCAAATTTTTAAAGCTATGAAGAAAGTTGCATCAAGATACCTCCAATATAAAAGCACTTCCACGTTACGAAGAGATGAAGGCCATCATTCAACAAATAAAGGCATCCGAAATGCCTCAAAATCAAGGCCAGGATCTGAATAGAAAAAATATTTTTAACACAACAATGAAACTGCAACAAAATCCTTTCATTCCTCTCAAATTCGGCCACCAAGCCGATGCACGCAATGTATATTTACTATCCTCAATAAGAGCCAAATGTGATGAACTTCAAATCAAGCTGAATGAATGCATAAAAGGCCTGCAACAGCCGGCTCTAAAAGATTATCAGACTCTTGAAGTTCCATCCAATTTCAGTTCGCAAGCAATAGATCAATGTGCAGCCACTTATACTTCTATGATAACTGAATGTTTTGCACCCCAAACAAGGGTAGTTGGCTGCTTGAAAGTGTACCAACAATCATCGTCATTAGATGGTAACAATCAAAGCACTTCTACTCATCTAAATTCAGAAAATTCTTTTATAGATTCCGGAACCAATTGTCACATGATTAGAGATAAAAGAAAAGTTAAACATTTTAAAAACCCCGTAGCAAAGATGAACACAATTAGAGTGCTAATGTCCTTGGTCATAAATCATGGATGAAGCATGTATCAAATGGATGTTGCAAATGCCTTCCTTCAAGAAGATCTCAAAGAAGAAGTTTATATGCAACTACCACAAGGGCTCCAAAATTATGAAGGGAAAGTACGCAAATTTCATAAGGCCATTTACGGATTAAAACAATCCCCTAGAGCATGATACGCCAAATTAAATCATGCTTTCTTTAGTTGTGGATTTTCAAAATACAATAGTGATTTATCACTCTTTGTTAAGAAAGATAGTGAAAAAATTACTATCACTTTAGTTTATGTAGACGATATTATTATCACCGGAAATGACACACACCACATCGACTTGGTTAAAAATTTTTTGAAGTCTAAGTTTGAAATCAAAGATTTATGAAAGTTAAAGTACTTTAGGCTAGTTCTATTCCAAAGAAAGTATACTCTTAATTTGTTGCAGGAGACAGGTAAATTACAAACAAAACCAGCATGTAGCCCCATCTCTAAATCTAGACCGCTAAGTGATGATGATGAGCCATATGAGAACATTAGAAGATATCAACGACTCGTAGAGAAACTAATCTACCTCACCATCACTAGACCAGGCATCGCTTACGCTGTGAGTAGGATTAACCAACACATGCACACTCCAAAAAAGCAACATTAGAGGGCTACTGAAAGAATATTGCTCTATTTAAAGGGATCTCCCGGATTAGGAATTTGAATGAAAAATAATGGAGGTTAAAAAATTATAGGATATTGCGATACTGATTGGGTAGGTGACTCCACGGATAGAAGATCAACCACAGAATATTGCATGTTCGTAGGAGGAAATTTAGTAGTTTGGAAGAGCAAGAAACATGTGTCTAGATCAAGTGCGGAAGCCGAATATAGACCCATGGTGACTGCTACTAGTGAAATAGTATAGTTAAAAGCCTTAGTAGAGGAGTTGGTTCAAAGTCACAACACCAATCAAGCTCCACTGCGACAATCAATCCACCATTCATATTGTCTTCAGTCCAGTGTTTCATGAACGCACAAAACAGATATAAGTAGATTGTCACTTTATATGCCAAAAAGTAGAAGAGATAATCTCCACAACATACATCAATAGAAGATATCAACTTGCGGACATCTTCACGAAAGAAGGAACCGCTACTCATCTTCAAGAAATAATAAGCAAGTTGAGCACTACCGACATCTACGCGCTCAACTTGAGGGGGAGTGTTGAAAGAAAGCTTCACTCAACCCACCTAACATACCAATAAATTACTCATTTCATCAACTCAATGAAGAATGTTCAACAAAGGCTATTGGATCTCATAAACAAAGCCCAAAAAAAGAAAACAGAATCTGTCCAGAAAATTGAGCAAAATTCTGAAGCAAAAGAGCCTGCCCAAGGAGCAGTATTTAGATTTAGTTTGAAAGCTTAAAAATCCATTCAATGAAGCAAAAAACAAGATCTAAAGAAGGCCCCAGTGGTAGCCAAAGGAAGCATGGGTATTTTGGATAAAATTTATTACAGTTAGTTATTTCTTTCTCTCTACCGGCTAGTTTTTTTGTGTCTAACAGCTCTTTTCTTGTCTCTAACAGTTAGTTTTGGGTCTTGAATTATAAATGGCTTGTCTCATCTCTTTTGTAAATAATGAAAAACACTCTTAAGAATTGTATGTAAAAACTCTCTAAAAAATTACAATTAAATTTTGATTTCTTCAAGTACACTTTGTTCATTCTTTGTTTCATATTTCAACAGAAACTCTAGTTCTAATTTCGCACGACTATTATTGAAAATTGAAGAGTAGATTTGGAGATGACTGCAAAATCAAACCAGCATTCCAATCCCCAATGCTTACAATGTAATAGCATGATTTACTACTACTTCTATTTTTTCATTGATTAATATTTCATTGATTAATAGGGGAAAATTTTACTCTTCAGCCTTTTTTTGTCTTTCTTTTTGGGCTTGAAGTTTGCAACTTAGCATGATTATAGACATTCACTAGCTTGCACGACAAATAAACTTAAATTCAATTAAGTTGGGGCAATTAAAGTAATTGCTGCAGTGATGATCCAGTGACTTTCCTAAACCAATTTGCCAGCCTAGATGTCCTTAACAGTACACAATTGTACATTAAAAAAAATGGAAATTGATCCATCAACACTCTTCTCCTTATGCACGGCACTAACATAAATCACATAAATCAAGAACTTAATACAACCCAATTAGAACCATAAGCATACAAGCGAGGAAAAAGAATAAACACTTCAAATTTTGAAGAACCATCTTACCTTTGCTTCGTTATGGCAATGGCGACAGTCAAATATCTCATTGCAACAAGGAGCTCTAATGTGGCATCTGCGCCGATAGTGTGGGCACCTGTCAACAAATATATAAATTCATAAATTAATAACAACATATAAAATTAAACTATCTCATCAAAACAATTTAATCAAAAAACAACCCATACCCATACTGCATGTGTCCTCTATCCAACAGAGGTACTCGGTGTGTGTCCTCATTTGTCATTTGATTATTTTTGAGCTTGTACTCTGCCGAGTACATCTCTACATCCACCATTTGCCTTTCTTTGGAACTACCCTTTCTTGGCTCAATTGTTCGAGGAGACTCAACGTGGTGATCCATTTCCCCCACCGTGTGCAATATTGTTGGATGAACCTTATATATCTAGCAGCTGGCAATAAGCCTAATACACCTGCATTTATGATCACTTTTAGGATCTATTCTAGGACTTAGAAAAGTTGCCCAATCAAACCAGGCATATATGCCTTGATTGCTTTCTTCTACACTGCTGGAGACGAATTGAAACCAGAAACAACATAACCCAACTAATGTTGAACCGCACCAGTCAGCAAACTCCCAAGGGTACAGTTCATCAAAACAAGTAGAATACAGAAATCCCACATAACAACAATAATGCAGCACTGAGAAACTCCAGAGCCGCCAGCTGAGTAAAGTATCCCAAACCATTGCTTGTTCACCTCACAATTTGGAGGAGTCCCAAAACTAATCCCAATGAATTGGTCCAACCTATTGTAAAAGGAATATATATCACAATGTCAAATGTGTTCTAGAAAGAGAAACAAAAAAAAAGGGGAAAGACTGTTTGTCCATCTTGGACAAGCCTACCTCAGAAGAAGATTCAGCATGATGTCCCTTCAACAACTGAACTTAAAAAGTTTCTACTATACTAATCGGGTCCAAAAGCCCCTGTATAATACCACTTATGTCTCTCTTAAACATCTCGTTGATGGGTTTCATATGAGCAGGACTTGGAACAATCAGCCTTCACTGGACGGCAGAATCTTTTTTCCCTTTTTTGTTTGAGACTTGGTTAGAGAAATAAAACACTATAAATAGGCCTTTGTTATCCCTAGACTCCATTTCAAGCTGGAAGGATGTGTAATTGCCTGACAATTTCTATATTCCAAGTGTTCCAGATCCACAGCCAAATAGAAACTAGAAGAATTACTTTGAGCAAAGACGAGGAAGTTTATTCAGGTGTCTGACTATCCCTAGAATATGTGTCCAGAAATGAAGAAAACGAATGCTTCCAACTGCATGAATCACTGCCATCAGTTCACATGGCATGACACCACAACCAGTTCTATCAGCATAAGGTGATTTCTAGTTCTAGGACTGCTATGATTAGTGTACAAGTCAGAGAAGTTGGAACGAAAAGCAATGACTTTGATCCAACCAGGCCAAGGTAAAGTAGATCCTAGACAAAGGCCTTCCAGCCTGTCTGCTGATGGGAAAACTTATATTTGAAAATGTTGGAAAGAAGCATGTAACCTCCTGTGCCTGCATTCCACTATATGTGAGTGGCAAACCCTGCAAACAAGCACTGAAAAATGCAAATAACCTAACCTATTAAATGATACTCTGGACACCTGTAGCTCATGACCGACCTGCACAAAAACCCCTTAGACGCATTGAATCCTAGGTCAAGGTAAAGAACAGTAATAATAATGGAAGGAGTCTACCTCATGAATTTTAATCATTTAAGCACAGACAAGCGGGCATTACCGGATATTGGTCTGAAAATGGTGATCTTGCCACTGCAGTATGAGTAGAAAACTTCTACCATTAGACCATTATTCTAAACACTATCTATTATCTAATGCCACAGTCTACCACCAAAAAGAACCAGAAACATTGTTAGTCCCATAGGTTTATACATCATAAACGGGTAACGTTGTAAATTTACAAAACTTGTTTAAGCGTCCGTAACACGTGCCACCTATTGCAACCAGTCATCTATATAACAGTGCAGGAAGGATTATTCCTTCTTCAATAGGTTTCTTGAGCATGCCAAGCACAAAAGAAACAAAAAATGGAACAGGATAGGCCCATCAAATAGTCCCCTTCCTAATTTGCACCTTGCAATACAATTATGAACATGCATATTTTCTTTCCATCAGCAGTTCACACAAATTAAAACCAAAAACAATATATAGGCACTCAAATGGTTAAATTATCTCTCTCCCATCATTCCACCTCCAATTTCTTCAAGACAATCAACCTACAAATCCAATTGTCTTGGTGATAATTGCACCCAAGATGTAACCCATATTTAAGGAAATAATGATTTCTTGGCATTCTGGCCATGTTTGCAAGTCAACCTAGAAAAGTGTTTATCCATTGCAAGGAAGAAATAGGGGGAAAATGCAATTCTGTTTGTTTGGCAGAAGGCAAAGGTGGAAAGGAAGGAAAGCCCACTCCCTTCCTTCCTTCCTCCCTTCCTCCCTTCCTCCCTTTTTCCTTTCCTTCCAAAATAAAAAGATTGAATTCTCTCCATTCCGCACACTTAAATTTTTCCATTTCCTTTGAGTTCTTCCTTGGTAACTAAACAATGGAGGAAAAAAATCAATTCCGTCCCCCTCATCCCTTCTCTCCCCCTTCCCTTCCAAATTTTCCATCCTTCCAACCACAACAAACACTCTAATATTCAATGATCCAAGGCCGGAACAGGTCAATACTCTTTACTGTTATAAGTGTTGTACCCTCAATCTACACAGCAATTTAAACAAAGATCACAACCATTCACCTGACAACAATTATGCTACAAAGGGCCACACACAAGGTCAACTTCATACACTAGAGAACAAAATGATCACCACAGACACATGTACCATTAACAGCAACAACAAATACGACCATCACAGAAATCACTAAAAAAAAAGCAACAGGATCTAAATCATGGATACCAACAAGGAACCATATCAAAATTACCACCACCGAAAAATAATTAAACTATACCCAAAAAAAAAATGGAAAATCAGGATCAAAGCCATGGATACCCACAAGGAACCACATCAAATTTACCACCACCGAAAAACAACTAAACTAGCTACATTAGCATTCACCAACCCAACAAAAACACATATGCCCATCAACAGATATATTGAATGCACACACCAAAACAGCAAATCAAGCAAATTCAGACAAAATCAAAAACCCAGACAGACCCAAAAAAAGACAAGAAAAGAAAAGAAAAGAAAAACTTCAAGATCTCAATCTTCCCCCAAAACCAAAACCCTAATTAAATTTGAATATTGGAACGCAACAGTACCTTAGAGCACAAAAATTCAAGCAAACTAACACAAACAAATGGAACAGCGACCGGGATTAAGAAGCGAAGAGGAAATTTTGGAAACAAGAAAAGGATAATCCACTCAAAAGAAAAACGAACTTTCAATCTCGTGAGGTTTAATTCAGAATTCCTCCTTCAGATCCGACACGAAATTCTTCCTCCGAATCTTCGCTAGCATTCAAACAGAGAAGAGCTTTAGCGAGAGAAGAAACCCATTTGGTCCTTTTATAGCTTCTTTTCTGTGATTATGAGTCTTTGAGACGGTTCGAAAATGGCGGTTTCTTCGAAGGTGAGAGAGAGAGAGAGAGGAAATGATCAAGACATGTTTGAAAATTACAGGCGATGTGAACTTACTTTAATGCCTCTAGAAAATATCTTGGACTTTGATTTTTCAACCGCACGCAAGATCTTGGCTAGTGACACCGTTGGATTCGGTTTATTAAATATAATTAAACTTTATGAAATTCAATTTAATTTCAATAAAAATTTAAAAATATAAATTAATTAAAATTTAAAAAATGATTGATTCTAAATAATATTTAATTACAATTAATGGCGATTATAATATAAATTAAAAAATATGGTTAGATTTATGTAATTTCTTATTAATTTCATCTTAAGAGAATAATTATAATTTAAATTGAAATTATATTTAAAATAAAAAGAATTTAAATAAAAAATTATAGAATTTAGGAGATATTTTGGGTCGGACGCGCACTGATCGATTAGGATGAGGTTTAGGCTGATGTATGATATTGACTGGTGGACGGTGGAGATGGATGTAAAATTTGACACGTCAGCCATGCTCCTACTAAGGGTTTGGCATTAAGCTAATGGAGGAAGTGACACGTGTTGGTAAGGATCGGTTTTAGGATTCGTGTCGCTCTATGAGGCATTGAGTAGATTAGTTCCCGGAAATAGCGCTGAATGACCTGGATGGATTAGGACGAAAGTAGAATTATTGTGATGATGTTTCGTATGAAAGCTTGCTAGACTCGTAAAACAGTAGTACGATGCGTTCCATCGCGATTTAAATCCAAAGTCATCATATAATCACTAAATTATTTTTAAAAAAATATTCTTTTAATCATAAATTTTACATTTAAATTATGAAGAAACAAAATATATATTTTAAAAAATAAATATTTTAATAAATCTATAATGACCGGATCAAATTAATCAAGTCAAGTTTAAATATTTATATATAACAATTTGTTTACATCAAAATAATATTTATTCATAAGGGATAGTTTAGTGATATAAACTTTCTCCTCTAACATGATATTTTAGATTCAAAATTTTATATAATAAAAAAAAATACTTATCAGATCCTTCAAAGCATCGGCCCAGATCAAGTTCTCTTGAGAAAGATCACATCAGTCCTGGTCCGGATCCCTACGGTGTTATTGAACAGAACAGAAACCGCGCCTACAGGCCATTCCATTTTGCAAATTAGACATTTGTCCTTTTCCCACTCTTGATGCCTTTAAAGCATGATAATGAAACCCAACATCTCTTCTTCACTGGTAGATCAAAGGGTATAAAGTGACCACCGTCTAATTAGTTTATTAGCCGAACGCTAATATCCCTTTAAATAAATTCTTATATTTAAATTTTATGTATAATAAAAATAATAAAAAAATTTTATGTCAACACTTGTTGACGTAAATAGGATAGACACCTTAGTCCCTTAATCAAGTTAGTAGTTTGACTCTCCCTGAACAAGGAACAAACAATGTTAGGAGACCTACCCCTACAAAATGAGTCCTACAATGATCGATCCAGATTAATTGAGACGAAACTCTAAATATTAAGTGGTGATAACTAATCCTAATTGAATTGGATTTAATCGAATCACGCACACACACACGCGTATATATATCAAGTGAGAGAGTTTCAACCAATGTTATCAGAACCGTACCGTGTATTGACCCGTAAAATTCAAAAATATGGTTGAACCGATTGGACCGTGGATCAATATGATCGAACCGCTGATTTTTTAATAATAATTAAATATATATATATATAATCAATAATTATTTTTAAAACTTATATTAATAATTAAGAACTAAATAATTAAATTATAAAGTCATATATAATATAAATTAAAATCATAATATCAAAAATTGATAGTCTCACATCTTATAGAAATTAAAAAAAAAAAAAAAAAATCTTAAAAAAAATATTTTTTTAGGTTTTAACCCTAGACTGCGGTTTTTTAAAACCGGCGGTTCAACCTCGGTTCACGGTTGAACCGCGGTTCAATCGCGGTTTAGTCCGGTTCAATTGTAAAACGGTATTTTTATTTAACCGAACCGTAAAATTGTTAAAAGAAGGGTTGAACCGGTTGAACCGGCGGTTCGGTCCGGTTTTAATAACACTGGTTTCAACTTCTTGTTCCAAAGGATACTCCTTGTTATAAACGTTAAAAAGAATAATAAAAAAAATGCCTTTACATCCCCCCAAAAAAAATTACTTAAACATTCGGTGTATATGTATATATATATATTTTTTGTTACATTAGGATTTGAATATGAAAATATCATGTTAAAAAATGGGTTATGATCATTAAACTATCCTTTCAGGGGCCGGTGTATGTATGTGTCCATAGAGAATAAATGCAAACTCCAAGGCCCAAATGTGCAGACGATGGTGGTGTGGTATAGGCTTTTCACAAGTGAAATGGGCTGATCTGAAAGCAAACAATCATGAACCTCCACCAATAATTAGGCTAGTTATGAAACCCAAGGCCACCGGCTTCGGGGCTGATTAGAAGTCAACTCTCAAGACGAATAAATGAATTTGTATTACTTTAGATAGTGAAAGGGACTCATCTAAACGCAAACGATCACGACCCCCCACCAATAATTTGGCTGGTAATGAAACCAAAGGCCACCGGATTTGGGGCAGATTAGAGGTCAACTCTCAAAACGAATAAATGAATTTGTATTACTTCCAATTTGTAAAATAAAAGTAAAATATTTTAATGATTTTATATGTAAACAACTCTTTTTTTTTTTTAAATAACATGAATATTTTTATTTTTTTTCTTAACAGTGTGAACCGATTTCTTATAAGCATATTCTCTTTGTACCACGTTCATAGAATGTGGTGCTGGTAGAAAGCGTTCTGATTCTCTGCACTATCAAAGGCCGCGCTTAAGGGAGAGCCTTAATGTCTTCTTCGAAAGGACATTCCGACACTCTGGTGATCATATTTTTCTTTTTTAATTCATAATTCCATATTTAAATTTCTGTGTATTAAAAGAAATATTTTTTTTATTTTTGTTTGTAATAAAAATAATCGATAATTATTAAATTTAAATTTAGTAATTATTAATTTTATAAATATTAACATTATTGACATGTCAAAGCTATTGAGCTAAATTAAAATCAAACCGTTTCGATTTGATAGGAAAAACATGGAATAAGAACTATTATAATGGTTTCATTTATCATTTTAGAATTAAACAATTTTTGTTCTAATTCTAGAACCTGAAAGAATTTTGTTTCATTTTGATTTTAATATAGTTTTGATTTTTTATGGTTTTTGTATGGTTTTTGATTCATTCTTTTATTTTTTAATTTCTACGTCATTTTTACGACATTCGGTCCTCCCTCTCCCCCCTTGAGTCTCTCTTTCTTCCTCGCGGCTCTCTCTCTCTCCCCCGTGACATTTCTACCCCGTGCGACTCCCGCGACAGTCCTCTCTCCCTCTCTCTCCCATCGCGGCTCGCAACCTCCCTCCCCCAGCGGCAATCCTCCCTCCCTCCCTCTTTCCCCGTGGCACTCGTCTCTCTCTCTCTCTCCCCCACGGCACTCCTCCCCTTCTGTGACGGAGTGCCACGGGAGTAAGAGGAACGCCGTGAACGGAGGATATCGCGTCTTGAAGACACGAAACCTTGTTTCGCGTTTTGGAGACACGACTCATTGTGATCTCTATTATGGCGACACAGCAGCATGTCACGGGTAGAATTCGTGATAAATAGGAATTACTTCTGAAATTATTTTACCTTAGAGGACATTTTATTTTATTTTTGTTCAAATCGGTACTTGTCACTAAAAATTTACACCCCAACATGGTTCCTGACTATATAAACCCCCAGAAAACCTGAAACCCCACTCCAGAGAAAAACCATCAAAAGTCCCACCAAACCCATGCAATGAATCCAAACCAGGCCTCATCAGAAACCCCAAAACAACACTTTTTCCTTAAAATCAAGAAAAATCTGACCCTCAGATCAAAATGGGGCGAACTGAATGGTGCAATGGGTGATTTGGGTACATACATTCCAATCATCTTAGCACTCACCCTAGCAAAAGACTTGAATTTGGGCACAACATTGATTTGCACAGGTATTTACAACTTTGCTACGGGGACAATCTACGGTGTTCCTATGCCTGTCCAACCCATGAAGGCAATCTCAGCCGTTGCCATCTCCAGTGGCCAAGATTTTGGAATCCCAGAAGTCATGTTTGCTGGGATT
Source organism: Dillenia suffruticosa (assembly GCA_033439265.1). Lineage (NCBI taxonomy): Eukaryota > Viridiplantae > Streptophyta > Magnoliopsida > Dilleniales > Dilleniaceae > Dillenia > Dillenia suffruticosa. The sequence goes on along the minus strand of JAVTVX010000037.1, from coordinate 11,119,381 downwards.
TGGACTGGGGTGATTTTGCTGTTTCTGGGTGTCACTGGTTTGATGGAATTTGTTTATAGGTTGATTCCTTTGAGTGTTGTCAGAGGAATTCAACTTTCACAGGGACTGAATTTTGCCATGATTGGTATCAAGTATGTTAGAAACGTCCAAAATTTTAAGACTAATAAGTCTGGTGGGGATAGACCATGGGTTGGTCTTGATGGACTGATTTTGGCACTTGTTTGTGCTTGTTTTATAATAATTGTTAATGGGTCTGGTGAAGAAAATGAGGAAAATGAGGCCAATGATGGAGAGAGAAACAAGCCTAAATGGAAGAGGTTTTTCTTCTCTCTCCCGTCCGCTTTCATCGTATTTTTGGTGGGTGTGGTTTTGGCAATCATAAGGAGGCCTAAAGTGGTAAGTGAAATGAAATTTGGGCCTTCTAGTATAGTCCTTTTGAAGGGATCTAAACAAGCTATGAAGGAAGGGTTCTTAAGGGGGACCATTCCACAATTGCCATTATCAATATTGAACTCGGTGATCGCTGTATGTAAACTATCATCGGATCTTTTTCCGGAAAGGCGGTTCACGGTGACCTCATTGTCAGTGACAGTTGGGGCCATGAACGTGGTGGGTTGTTGGTTTGGGGCAGTGCCATGTTGCCATGGTGCAGGAGGGCTTGCAGGGCAGTACAAGTTTGGAGGGAGGAGTGGTGGGTGTGTTGCACTGCTTGGTATAGCCAAGTTAGTGTTAGGCTTGGTTTTGGGGAGCTCTATAGTTAAGGTTTTTGACCAATTTCCTGTTGGGGTACTAGGAGTGCTACTTTTGTTTGCTGGCATCGAACTTGCTATGGCTGCTAGGGACATGAATTCTAAGGAAGAGGCCTTTGTGATGCTTGTTTGTGCCGCGGTTTCTCTTGTAGGATCAGGTGCTTCAGTTGGATTTGTTTGTGGGGTTATCACACATTTGCTTCTTAAGCTTAGAAAGTTGTAGAAAAATCAATCATGTTCCAATGTATGGAATTGCAGGAATTGTTCAATAAGCAAAATTTCATAATTATCTTCTTTTTTCGGGCTGATACAGTGGCGCATGCATACATACGTACGTAGCAGAACTGAATGCGGGAGAGAGAGAGAGAGAGAGAGAGAGAGAGGTGTTTAAGTGAAATGACATGCATTTATCAAAAGGCAACATATTAAAAAACACTAATATTACTGATCCAAAAACAACTGCAATGATGGCAATTGATTTTTTACATAAAGATTTTTTGTGGCATTGCGAATGGAGTCCTCTAAATTGCATCACATGAATCAGAGCAACCGCGAAGGCAAGCACCAAAACCTGTTCCATCTGCAACAACATCAAAACAAGAAACATATACTTAAATGTAACAAAAATTGCAGAGAGGGAGAGAGACCATTTTGATTATTACAAAGAAATCGAAGAGGGTATTACCAGTGTCAAATTTGACACAGGTGCTTAAAGAGCAACCAAGGAGACAATATGAAGCAGTAAGAGGTACTGTAGGATCGCGTGGAACGCAGTCATTGAAGCACTGAAAACCACAAACGATCCTTACGGTTGGAGCTGTTCCTTCGTTGCCTAAGCACCGATTGAAACAGCCACCCCAGCATGAATATGGACCTGCATTGACACAGCTTGGTGCTTGCAGCACTAGCAGCAGTGCTATCACAAACATGAAGCTAACATTTTCTCTCTCCATATTCACTCTTCCTCTCTCTTCAAACTTTGGTGAATTAGAGGAAACAAACAACTGTTTAATAGGATGTGATCATGGGTCACAACAAGGGCTTAAATTTATAGGCCATACAAAGTGTTATCGTCTTTATGAGAACTAAATGCTCATTAATCACCAGACCATATGGTAGGAAATAGTTATACCCAGGCCTCTTGAAATTAAGTGAACTCAGCAGCGTTTGGAAAACCTCAAACCCCCTCAAGATGTCTCAACTTCCCTCTATGTTTTTTATTCCGTTTGTAATCGTTTTCAACTAAAGTAAAAGAAAAAAATGCAAAAGTTTTGCAAGAAATTAGTTTTCGGTAATATATATATAATATATATCAATGAACAGTTAGATATACATGTATACATATACATCAATGAACAGTCGGATTAGTGGGATGGAATATTAGATTTCTTAATCAAGTTTTAGATTTGAAAATTGAGAACGAAAAAAACTACACTTCAAGAGATACCCCTAATAAGGTCTTGAACCAGATTACTCGATATATGACTCCAGATATAGGTGGTCCGATACCAAAAAATAAATATATAAATTGTATTCATTTAATCTCAGTTGAGCCACACCTCAACACTCCCAAACTGGTCCAGGTACAGAACCTAGTTCAATAAATGGATTAGTAGGGTTTGAAATTGGCGAAAAGCATCTATTTTGAAGGCTTTAATAAAGTGAAGTAGAAAAAATTATGGCATAATTCGATGGATATCTCTATCAAGTCATTTAGTAACTTATTCTACCACAATGCCTTGCCTGGAGGACAGATATAGCATTGCCTAAAGGTGACATATATAGCAAGCATTTGTTTAAAATCAGCAAAATTTGGTGGAACCGGTGGATGTGAATCATTAATATTGAACTAATATGGTTTGCTGCATCAAAAAAAAAAAAAAAAAACTAATATGGTTTGTGACACCAGAGATCATCATGTGAAACCTCAATGAACCCTCGCCCGTGACACACATGCTCTCAACAACTTGAGTTTCTGAAGTTCACAACTAAACAATTTCAAATTCAGAGACAGAATGATTCCTTAATGTAATGGAAATATGCTCAGCGTTTACAAGATTGTCACATACATAGAATTTACAAATACTTTTGAGAAGAGAAATGGGCAGTGATCGGACAATCAAGTGTGATGAGTGACTCTCACATCTACACAAAAGAAATAAGAATTGTCAAGGAAAAAGGGTTAAATCAAAGAATTTAATTAGATCTGCTTTGGCAATGTAACGGTGTGAAATTCATGTTTGATATGTTGGTTCCTTCCCTATTGTCAGAGATGTGGACAGCAAACCGTCTCATTCATTCAATTAATATTTAGCCATAAATGAAGCAAAAAGCTTGTTTCCCCACCAGGTTTCGAGTCTTCAAGACCGAGAAATAGTAAGGGTTTGGTTGGTGAAATAAATGGTCTTCTGCCTTCCAAGTCTTTTCCCTACGAAAATGGATTGCTGCTTCTGGTTGATCGAGGATTTGGAGTTGTTGGTGATGCATAGGCTCCACTTTGTTGTAGATTTGGACTTAAGGAGCTGAAAACTGCTCCACTATGGCCAATTTCCCCAGTTCCATATAATCTGCAACAATTGCAAAGGAAAATATGCAATTTGTTTTGGAGAGAAGCACATTTAACTAGAAGATAATGTTGACAAAATGATTTTCTGCAAATTTTTATGCCAGTCTAGTGTAAATGCTGTTAAAATGGTGAATATTATTGTGCTTGAAATTTTCGTATGACATTCTTATCACCTTATTTTTGTTGGAGGTAAATGAACTTTTTGGAACAATGACATCAAAAATACTTGGTGCCCTTGTATGACATACTTGTTACTTAAAATGAAGAGAAGGAAAAACAATCAAGAGTCATTTGTTCTGAAAATTGTAAGTCTCGTACTTGTAGCCTGGTTTCTTAAACACCCATTTGATGATTGTGCTACAAGTGCAATCCAGGCTTGCACGTTCACATGCCTGTGCCTGCCTAAGAGTGTGCTTCTCTGTATTTTTTCATATAGGTTTCGGTCCTTGTGCATCTCTCACAGAGAGAGAGAGAGAGAGAAGTGAGAATAGAAAATGGTTTGCGGGGCCTAGAGCATTCACTACATGTGAAGGCCACTTCTACATGCTATGCACCTTTGAAAATGTTCAAACGCAAATAAAGCACACCACCCCACTTAGGATTAGGTCCAACGTTACTTAAGCTTCAAGTTGAACCGATTTACTAGTTAATGCCATCTCCTGGTGAGCAATGTGCAGATAGAAACCAACATTTCAAAAAGGAAAAGCCTTACCCAGAAGGTGACATACTATTTGATTCAGTATGTTGACCCACAAAAGCACCTAGCATGGATGCATCAACAGAAGCAAAACTAAGGGACATGATTCAATTAACTGAAGTTAGAAGGAAATAATTGATAAGGATGTGAAAGTACTTGGGGATACAGCTGTTGCATAAGGCAAGTGTAAAGATGGCGAATTAGGTTCCATCACCATGTTTGAGTGGCTTCTAGGCCTGAATCCCACTGAAGCAGGCATATTTGGTAGTGCTCCTCTTAAGGGCAACATGGAAGGAAACTGCATAAGAGATAAAATTATGTCATTTAAAGAAAGATTATGGTCATACATGAAAAATACTACATGAGAAATTGAGTGTGCAGGTGACATAAAAATATAAAACCTAATGACTCATCATTTCAACTAAATTATTACTAATCAAATCATTACTAATTGGATATACTGTTCGGATGTATATAATAAGAAATTTCTAATATATAGGTTGTCACATGCCCACACATGAGGAGTAATGTTAAGTTATAAATCAAAATTTTGAAGCAGTTGGTTGCATCACAAAAGTTTATAATGCTTATGATAGTGGTAGGCTATCATGGCACAAATCAAAGGTACTAACGTGCATAACGCCTAAGTCAGAATGTTGCAGAAGATCAATTGCTCAGAAACCTCCAAAATAGATGCTAAATATTATGGATGATCTAGGTTTTGAAACTCAATACTGACAAAGATGGCACAATAAATACCATTGGTGCCTGAACTTGAGAGTTGTCATCATCATTCAAGTCAAATGGGTTCGGTGCTCTGCTTGAATTGGGAAAAGGTTGCTGAGGCTGCCAAAAATAATCAAAATTAGTGAAGGGTCATCCATTGTGCAAGCTATCAATAATCTTGGCTCCTAAATTACCATTGGACGTGGCTGATATTGCAAGCCATATCCCATGGCATGGGTTGGACCTTGCATGATATGAAGTGAACCAACTTGCCAACCTGCGACTGGCATGGGGAAAGATGGATAACTTGAAGTAAAAAGGTCCTGCATAGATTCAAAACGTGATGATAAAATGCATCTATTAACCAGAAATCTAAAATTAAATTTCAAATCCAATGGTTCTGGACATGTGTAAAATGACTAGTCTTACTGCCGGAAGTTCCTTCCTTGCACTTGGTTTTGCTTCCTCTAGAGGTGGTTGTGATTGAACTCCACAGCTGCTATGTTGAGCAGGTTGCAAAATAGACTGAGATGGTAGCAGTAGTACTGCAGAAGCACTTGGAATTCCTGCATTGTCTGCAAATGATGGAGTGCTGCGCTGTGGCTGTGAAAAAATAATAGTGCATAAGCACAGAGAAAACTAAAAGTATAGGATTTTTCATGAGCTGAAAGACCCACAAAGATGGGGAAATTTTTGTGAGGAATTTTTCATAACAAAAATCATTTTCCAAGCCAAAATTATGAGCCAAACCTGATTATCTAAAAATTGAGTTGATGGAGCTGGCCGTTGAGCAATAAGGCTATTATCCACAATAGAGTTTGCAGAAGGCTCACGCAGTTGCATACTTTGAAACATATCAAAATGAGTCTCTTTCACGGCAGATTCGCTGCAAGTGACTGGGTTTGTTTTTGTGGCTGCTAAAGTTGCAGCAGCTGTAGCATTTTCTTCAGGGGCAGTGACGGGCACTAATGCCAGAGCTAAGGCATCATCATTAGAAGGTAAAGTTGTCATGGCAGGTTGAACAAATGGTGGGGCAATAGGCATAAGTGACACATCATTAGCAGACACAGTTGATGGATAATCACTTTCACTGTTATTCGATACTTCAGATGAATTACTAGCAGGTGTAGTCATGGGTGTGCCCAACTCAAAAAGTAAGAACTCCAAAGTATTTGGCTTTGGAACCTCATGTGGCTTCTTCTCCACTATGATTAATTCCAAGGAACTTCCTCTGTTGGATGGAGAAATTTGCTGCTTTTGTGGTGTTGTAGTAACCTCAGCAGGCTGAGGACCAGGGACAAAATCAATCAAGCTTGATGAACTTGCAGCTGTCTGATCTCCAGGAGTCCCAGAAGTAGCTCCCTTGGACCCAGAAGACACTTTCTTCTGCTGCATTTAGTCATTGTTGGATAAGATTGTGGTTAAAATCACAAAATTAGATCACCTCAGACATGAAAAAGAACCATATTTCAGCTTGCACCACAATGCTCCGCATCCTTTTTTTTTTTTTTGAATTTGAGTTTGATTGAGCTAAATGCCGGTTACATTATTTGATTATGCAAAATTATAATGCAGAAAGAAATAAGGTCAGCAAAAAATGCACCTCAACTTCTGCAGGCCCATCACCATGATTTTTGTCACTGGCTTTTGAAGGCTCACCAATCTGCAGGGGTGGAAGTTTCTCTCCCAGTATTTCTTGGTCAGGGCGAACCTTTGTGGGACTGATTCCATTTCTGAAGTCTCCAGAAGAAGACATTTGGAATTTAATCCTTCTGCCTCTTTCAGAATCGTTATCTTTAATTCTGTCATCAACCACTTCAAACCGTACAGGATTGCTCTTATAACCACCTGCTCTTATGTTGTCTCTACGATATGTAGGACTTCTAATTTCAGTGACATAGTATTTAAGATTTCTCTCATCACTTCTCCCAAAAGAATTCAACGTTCCACTATGACTCCTTTGAAGTGCGCTATCATATTTCTGGCTTCCAGATCTGCTTCGAAAGGAATCCATGCCATCCTGTATAAAAACAGAAGGCAAATGTACTTTTTTGTCATAAAAAAATCAATGCAAAATGTTCAGCGAGCTAATTTGTCTTGCAAAATTAAGGTTTAAGTTAAAATCCTTATGATAATAATTAAAAATAATAATAATACATCATCAACTATATTGTGGATATAAATATGTTTGTGTATGATTGGTGGATGGCCTACCAATGACAATCTTGAAAAACTAGAGGAGCTCATGTTCCTTTCACCGGTAAATCTTCTATCAACATAGACATGCCTAATAAATTCACGGAGTCTATGATGATTGCTGCAATAAAACATCACAGTAAGAATGTATTCACTTTCGCATATCCAGATAGAATAACTTGACATGGAAGTACCTGTTGTCAGGAAGAGAATGCATATATTGATGGAACTCTTTAAAGTATATTTCCCTTGCCCTCTAAAAATGATAAGCAAATTAGGCAAGACAAGATTATGCATTTCAAATAACAAAATGCAAGAACTATCGAAGACCACCTGATTCCCTCCTGCTTGAAGAGCACTAGCTTCTTCTGAGGAGAATTTTGCCATTGACACTGATTTTACACGGTGTGTGAATTCCCGGCTGGAATAAATTTTGACAATACACAAGCCGTCATGATATCTTAAGCATTTCTAAAAGATAGGAGACATCATAGAAAGTTGATTAATTGATAGAACTTGGTTTACTTACTGAATCCCACTACAGGTTGTGCAAACAAATGTCCAGAAAGTAGTGCAAACATATTGAGGCCCCTGAAAGAAGTTAAGTTAGATTTGTTAGAAAAAGGAAAATAAAGCAGAATGAAGGCAGCGGACTATAAGATGTTATCGAGAACCAGCAGAATAAAACAGAACGATTTTGAATAATAGAAATATGTTAAGAAATATCTAATTTCTCTATAATTAGACAAAAAAAAGTCTAATCGATGAGAAGAATAGAAAAAAAAATATTGAATTGAACACCTTGTGTTTTGATACCATGATAGAAAAAGAAAAATAAAGCAGAAAGAATAGAGAGAAAAAAGAGAGAAAACTGAGAGAGAATGCTTGATGGATATAATTATGAGTTCTGGTTTCAAGGGATGCAAAGCTTCCTTAAGGGAAGGAGGCTATGGCATTGTGTTACAGGAAATGTCAAATTGCTCATGAAATCCAGCGACGAATCGGGTGGTGATTTTGCTGATCGTTTTGAAGATTGGGACAACAAAAATCACCAAATTCTCACTTGATTTCGTAACACGTCTGCACCTTCTTCTATTCAATTGCAATTTAGTCGTTTTGAGACGGTTAAGGAGGTTTGCGATCTTCTTGCAAGTCGCTACACTACATTAGATTTGGCAAATTAGTATCAATTGCTCAACGAACTCCATTCTTTACGACAAAAACGAGGTCGGTCAATTAATGATTTTCTTGTCCATATGTAGTCAATATAGGATCAACTTACTCTCTCTGAACTACATTGGTAGTGTACAACTGACACTAATAAATATGCAATATATCGAGACCAAAAACGTCTAGTATAATTTCTTATGACTCTAATATCAGATTTTGAGCCGGTTAGAGTTTCTCTACTTCATAACATCCTTTTCCTACTATTAAAAATGCAGTTTCTAAGTTAATATCAGAAGAAACTCGTTTGGGATTACTCAAATCTCACCATAGTGATGTTGTGTTGGCCACTACTACTCGAGGACCAAAAATTCCAAATTGCTTTCGTAACTATCAGACATCAGGTCATATTCTTTCTAATTGTCGCATTGTTCGATATCAATTCTATAAGAAGTAAAGACATATTTCTAGTCGATATCCTGCTAATCCTATGGCTGAATGTCGATATTGTAAAGAGAATGGTCATTTTTTTCTACTCAGTCTGCTTTATTCCTTTTGCTTTATCTGCTTCATCTTTGTTTTCTCTGAATCTACGGCTGAATTCTACTATTACATCCTCTTCTACTTAATCTATTATACTGCACTCTCTACGGTATCAGTTATATACTTATTCTGATACTAATTGGTCTGGTGATCCTACTAATGGACGTTCTACTACAAACTATTGTATTATTCTTGGTGGTTCTATAATCTCTGACATAAGACTTCTCTATGACGTTGACTTATCTTTTTTAGCGTCATGATGACTTACTATACAAACTCAAGATCACTTATCTACTTCTATCTTGAGTTTGAGGGGGTGTTAAGAAGTCTCATTGAAAAAGTTTGAAAATTTCCAAATTGAAAAAATCTTGAAAATATTGACTTTCCGAAATTTCAATATTGAAATATTTTATTTATTCTAACCAATTTATAAACATTCTATTTTATTCTTTCCTTTTTTTGTTTTCATAGAATCACCTTATAAATAAGTCGTTTATACAATCTATTGACAACACAATACACAATACAAGTATCATTCTCTCTTAATTTTTTCTTTTTATTTTCTCTATTCTTTCTGTTTTATTTTTCTTTTTCTATCAAGATTCCCAGGTGAAGACAAAAATTTATATCGGGGGTAAAGTACATTAACGCATTTGGGGTAGGTTAAACAACATTTGGGGTTAATAGCATTGCAACAGGAAGTATAATGCATCTAACAAGCCATGAAGGGTTTTTTTTTTTTATTAAAAAAAAAAAGCACTACAATTTTCATTTGCATGATAGCTTTTGGATAGCTGTGTTGAAAATGATTATTGAACTAATTATGCAATAACTAACCTGCAAACCTACTCTAGAGGGGACTCAAACTTAAGTCTTTACATCCTCCGTTAGAGATTTTTCTTCTTCTTCTCCCTTAACTATCAATATTAAGATACATTTTTTTCTATCTTTCACATCAAAATTCACATACAATTGCAGCCATACCACAATCTTGATAGCCATTTAATGTTACTTATCATGACTAAGGTTTGCTCTTTATTCTCTTTCTTCTATACATGTAAAGGAATCCTTTTCTCTAATTTTTCTGAATTTTTTCTTATCAAAGGGAAATTTCTTCAATAACAGGTAACATTGTTGGAGCCATAAACATTCAACACGAGCTTGAACCCATGCACGTTATATAGAGCCGAAAATTAATGTGTTCAAGATTGAGACAAGTACGTTTCTATGTGTATACTTTTTTCCTTTTGTCCGAACGGGGCAGATCCCAAAAGCACGGAGACGCAAGGGGCCTAATGCAGGCAAAGAAGGAAGACCCAGAAAGCCTAGTATACATTTACTATAAGCTATTCCAGGACGCTAGAGGGTTTAAGGTTATACCCAAAACCTAGTATCTGACATTTTACTGCATATTTATGTATGTATGTATGATGGAAAAATGAAAATAGGAAATAATAGAAAACGAGAAAGAAAAAAAGGGAAAAGGGGATTAGAGGAAGAATTATACCGAGTTGTTGCAATTGATACATCTACGATTTTCAGGTTGCTTCAAAAGCCCACGAATTACTCTCTCAGTCCTTTCTTCTTCCTTCATCCGATTCGTCCTCATTTTTGGAAACATTATATCTTTGCCTCCTAAAAGCAAATGTCTTCCGAAAACCCTCTCTTGTTTCCAACAATCAAAATTCGACCGTTGGAAAACAGATTTTCTAAGAAGACACGAAACCCAGTTGGGAAATTTAAGGAAATTTCACATGACAAATTTCTCTTTTTGCAAAAATGGATGATTTCACAGAGAGAGAGAGAGATAGAGAGTGGAAGACAAAAGAATGTCCATTGAGAGAAAATCGTGCGTTTTATGACTTCCGAAAGATGCGGTAAAGCTCTCTCTCTCCCCATCCCCCCCATTCGAAAATAGGCTCCCTGGTATCTGTAAATCGATATTTATACGTGTGGGCTTATAATATGCCGTAACACTAGCATCATTTCACGCCACGCCCCTTGCACGTGATCTGTGATTTTTATTTCTATTTTTTTTCCTTTGTCTTTTTCATTTGGAAATTGAGCTAAAGAATTCTAAATTTTAAATCTTGCATGGTGAGATTTATTTTAACATCATCAAATGTTGGTTGTCCAATTCTTACTCTTTTAAGGAATAATTTAAATTATATTAAGGTTATTTTTTGTAACACTAAAAGGAAAAACTGTAATTTTTTAAAATAATTTATTACTAATATTGAAATAATTAAATTTTAGTAGAAGTTGAACCCTACTAATTAGATCCGATCAAAATCAATTCATTTTTTTTAATGATAAGTTTATATTTTTTTTCAATTTTCTCTCTTAGGTTTTCCTTAAAAAAAATTCTTTTTTATTAAATGTTAAGAAGAATATTCAACTAATTCCAAATGTTCAGTAAAATATTTGACGAATTCGATTAATGTTAATTAGGTTAAGTTAAATAAAAATTATATTCAAATTTTGCTATATAATAAATAGAGTAAACTATTCTTTATCATATTCTCTGATATTAAATAAAAAATTATTTAAACATTAATAGGTGGGTCAAATTAAAATTTTCATAAACTCTGATAATACGTACCAATAATTCAAACTAAAATAAAATATTAGATATACCCTTTGAGATTTAAGTCGACTCTAATAAAATAAGTTCATTCTTGTTTAAAATACTAAAAATTATAATTTTTTTAAATATTGAAAACATAAAAATAATTTTATATAATATTTTAATAATATTATTAAGATTATAAAGATTTACTATAAGTCACACCCGGTCGATTGAATTCAAATTGCATTGATAAATTTATTTTTATATTAATTAGAAAATGATATTAGAATAATATATTTATGTGATGGGCATCAAATATATTTGATCCTAATCATTCATGTGTGTTGATGTAATTCTTTCTTAGCTTTGGAGCCCTAATGAGTTAGGCCCAATTACAATCTATTATTTTTTTTTTTAATGATGAGATTAAATTCCCATTTTTTAATTTTCTTTTTTTAAAAGAAAACCAAATATTTTTATATATTATTGTGCACTATATTTTAATAGTCTAGGCTTAACAAGAGATGAGCTCCAAAACTTGTTTTCTAATCGATTCGTTAAATATTAATTTGGTTTTTATTAAATATTAAAATAGAATATTCAGGGTTAAATTAGGTTAAGTTAAATAAAAATCATATATGCTCGGGTTCCGTCGTCGATAAATTGGGTAAACTATTATTTCATATGATACTCTTTGATATAAAATCAAAAATTCTTTGAACATAATTAGACCGCTCAAATTGAAATCTTTTTTAAATCTTTTTAGAGTCTGATGATATTTAAAATTAAAATAAAATATTAGATATATTATTTTGGAGTTTAAGTTGATTTTCTTATCCTTTAAAATATTAAAATTTATAAAATTTATATCACTTGATTTGAATTGAATTAGACAACATAAAAAAATCCAGATATTCTATATAAATTTTCGGAACCCTAGTTGCAAAAAAAAAAAAATAAATAAAATTTGCAAATGCCATCAATATTTGCAAAATTTTGGACGGAGAAAGAAGCAAAATGAGATGTCCGAAGGCAGTACACGTGAAGACAGGTACAGCAGCGGCACATAAAGGTTCCCCTGTCTTCACTGTCACGGTAACACCTCTCTCTCTCTCTCTCTCTCTCTCTCTCTCTCTCTCTCTGCGAAAGTACCGAAAGCATATAGTCGCAGCAGGGTAGCGAGCTACTACCCCAAACTCACTAACGCTCGACGCTCTATATTATGGTAAACCTCTCTCTCTCTCTCTCTCTGATCAAAAACCCTAGCATTTGATACTGATTCAATCACTTGCATTGGGCGATCAAGAGATTTTGTTTTTTATTTGTGGCTTGTGTGTCGGTGTAGGATCCATGAATTTTTTGTTGTAACGCGCTTGCTTTTTTTTTTTTTTTTCCAAATCTCTTCTTGAATTTTGTTGTTATTGAACCTTTGAGTTTATGATCGATTGCATGTGAAGACTATGTCTTGTGTGATTTTTCTTTGATATCTGCTTCGTTAAATCTTCATTTGTTGCTTGTGCCTCAACTTTGTGCGTGGTGAGCGAGAGAGAGAGAGAGAGAGAGAGAGAGAGAGAGAGAGAGAGTTGTGGAATCAGTTTAAGAACCGTGTTATTAGGAAAAGTTAAAAACATGATGGGCAGTGACTAGTTGCATTAATACTGTTATCAGGAATCATGGTTGCCCATATAGAAAAATTTCACATCACCTATATTATATTACTCTTCACACATCTTATCCAACCCCAATTAGTCTTGGAGTTGAGACTTAGCTAAGCATCATACTACACTTTTCCATACCTTCTCACTTGTCACATTCCATCCCCTTAGTCAGAGGCGAGAAAGGGGGGGGGGTGGGGGGAGAGGGGGAGCAGCCCTCCCTAAAACTTTGAGGAAAAAAATTATGTATATAATTATATAATTTATAAACTCAAATGTTATTTGCCTCTTAAAAATTATAACCACTTCCGCCCATAAATTATAACTCCAATTCCGTATCGTACTTTGCCTCCACAATGTAAATTTCTGCCTTTGTCCCCTCCCATAGTCAATTTTTCCGGTAGATTGTGTTATATCAGTAAGTATCCATTTTTGTGCTGTCGACATGGAAGAGCGTGAAATGTAGATTAGGAGAGGAAAGTTGTTTGGTTTATCCCTTGGGATATGTTGGTGGGAAAGAAAAAGGAGGGTTTCTAGGGGGTCTTAGGGGGGCCTGTTATAGTCTTCTAGTTTTTATGTGCACACTTTAATCCTTTGGGGTAATGCCTAGGTTATTATTGAGATGAGGCTGTAGCCAATTTTGTTGATTCTCTGTTAGTCTTTTAGTCTGTAATGAATGTGGCTAATAAAAGGGGTCCATTTTGGCCCCTCGTTTGGTAGTTGTTGGAGTAGCTATTGGTGTTAATAAGGTGTTCTTTATAATTGTCTCACAGGGATGGTGGTTGGTTACTTTGTCCCACTTCCTCCCAAGTTTATGCAGATGGAGTCCTTAGTGAAGGTATTTAAGTTGGCCTATCTGCTAGACTCTTGAACAATAAATTGAAGTTTAGGTTTTTGTTTGGAAGTTGGCCCATTTGCCTTTCGCCCCCAGCTTTTTTTTGTCTTTATTATCAGCATATGCAAGATTGTGATGTTACACATGCCAAGAGATTCAACAAGTCCAACAACAGGCAGCACAATAATCTCCCATATCATCCTGCTCTCTTAATTAATCTATCATGCATTATGTTTTGAGAAATGCTTTTTTTTTTTCCTCACGAGTTTAGCTGTGCTATAGAGATTGACCTTTTTTTTGGTTAAATCGTGAAAACAGATGCAGAAAATGTTTGGCCATTAGCAGTTAGAACATAACTCATGAAAATTAAGTGAGGAAAATTGTGTGATGGATATTACTTCTCTCCTGTTTATAAGCTATTAAATTTGCCAGTGGATGTAAGAGTTGGTTCCTGAGTTACCTGCATAAGATTTTCATTCAACTGTTTCTGATTGAATTCAGCTTCGGCATCCATAGTCTGTTCTTAAGTGTGCAAGTATGCACATTCAGACAGAATTTACGAGTTCTGGAGCTTCTCCAAGAGTGTCTGAATCTTGAAGTTTCAAGCCCATGCTTTGTCAAGGAACATAGACGTTCTACCTTTTCAAAATGCAAAATGACTGAACGTCTTTCTAAGTCAAGTCAAAGAGGAACCCTGAACCAGGAGATCAGGAGGACTTCCACCAACACAACAAATTCGCAGCCTTCCAGAAAGCAGCCAAGGAAGGGGGAAAACCCAATCAGACTTCCATCTGCTGCAGGGTTGTCTGAAGATGGGTCATCGCCAACTTGGCTCTGTAAGAACTCTGCTTGTAGGGCTGTCCTGTCCATGGAGGACACATTCTGCAGGAGGTGCTCCTGCTGTATCTGTCACTTGTTTGATGACAACAAGGACCCCAGTCTTTGGTTATTCTGCACATCTGAGTTTGATAATCATGACTCCTGTGGGTTATCATGCCACATTGAGTGTGCAATCAAACAGAAGAAAGTGGGCGTTGTTGACCTGGGGCAACTAATGCAGCTAGATGGGAGCTACTGTTGTGCATCTTGTGGACAAGTTTCAGGAATTCTTGAGTGAGAAACTTATCACCCACACCATAATCTACATCTTGAAATGTTTTCTTGCTATTTGTCCTTTGTGATATATGTTTTTGGAGATCTTATCCTTTTACTAATTCCATAATTGTAAATTCTGTGATAAGAAAGATGTTGGCCACCTTGAACAGTCAAATGTCCTTCTGAAATTTGCCCATTCACCCAAAATAACTTTCTCTTTTTATTATTATTATTCTTCAAAGAAAAAATCTTTTTTGATGTATCCTTGGACTAATGTTACATTTAATCTTTTTTTTTTTAATTAAATCCTCCATGCATAAGTGGCTAGCTCATTCTAATCAAGTAGTCATTGAATTTGATTAGTTTGCTACTTGGTACATTGGAAGACTCTGTATCTTTGCCCTTTAGTGTGTTTCTGGTGTGAGGGTGTCCAAAGCTAATAATTGAAAAATCCAAGCTGTAGTCAATGCTGTGTCATTTGAGGGCTCTAATGTGATTACCAGGAGATTTTATTAGCTAGGCTAGCCAGTACTTAGAGCATTTGATATGTGGCATAACTTTGTAAATTTATGGCCAGCCTACAACAAAGAAGAGCTAAAACCCACTTAAAGATGCCCTATGCTAGTGTGTCACCAATCATCTTTGCATTGCCTGTGTATTCTACTTATTGTCATGCATCTCCTCTGTATATTTAACAAAATCATCTCTTTGAAGAAATTTTGAAAGGCATAATTGTTCCTTGTTAGCCTTTGCTTCCTTGTTCAAATGTAGCTTCAATGCCAAACAAAAAAGAAAAAAAAAAATTGGGTGGTTTTAAGCAACCACTAATATTTTCACAGAAGGTGGATGTGAGATAGATCTGATTTGTCTTTATTTGGCTACATTGTCCGACTTTCCAAAAGCAAATGTAAATGTTTACAGAGTCTTGGTGTCTAAACATCTGGTGAATCAATTCTCGAATTACCATTTCCATGGTCAAGAATGGTGCTTTAGAATTGTGAGATTGGTTTTTAATTTGTAATTTCCAGTGAACTGATATTATTGCTGGCCTCCTGCAGATGTTGGAAGAAACAGCTAATGATCGCCAAGGATGCAAGGCGCATAGATGTTTTAAGTTATAGGATATCATTATGCTATAGGCTTCTGGATGGGACTTCTAAGTTCAAGGAATTGCAGGCGTTTGTAAGTGATGCCAAGAGCAAACTTGAGACAGAGATTGGTCCAATAAGTGGAGTATCTGCTAAGATGGGACGGGGCATTGTGAGCCGGCTCTCTGTTGCTGCCAATGTGCAAAAACTCTGCAATCTTGCTATTGCAAAAGCAGATGTCTTTCTCAACACTATATCCAGCAGCAACTTAAATCACAGAGGTTAGATTCATGAAAGAAACTTGAACCTCCATGTTGATTTGTCTTGTTTCAAAAATGTTTTGTGTTTACTTGTAAACTTTAATTTGTCTTTGGAGATGAAAAGGTGGTAAGTAAGGCATTGCTTGACAGCTGTCAAGAAATCATCTTCACAAAAAATTACGTCTAATATGTCATGAAAGCTGTCAAAACATAATATACACTCTCCATGGTAGGCTTCTGCTGCTTGTTGTGTGCTTTGTATCCATGGAACACAACACCTTGCTCCCAATGGAGATAACACTTCAAAGGCTGTGAAGATAGACTTTAGTACAAGGCCCTTCCCACAGATTTTTTCTTTTCAACTATATTATTATGGTGAATGCCTGGTAATATGTGCTCTCATTGCATTCTTGTCATTTGCAAGAGAAGAAATTGTTAGAATCTAAGAGGCCATAAATGCTGTAAAGACCTCATTTAGAGGTGAAGAAAAGTGGGTTTGATAAATGCAGGCGAGTGTATGCAGATGGAACCATGGGCAGGTAAATTTTTTCTCAAGTTAGGGGTGATGATCAAGCTTCTATTTCTGCATAGTTATGATGGTTCAGTTCTGATGTTCACTAAAGGTCCAGTTATAGATATATAAAGGGGGCTGGTGAGTGGAGAGGGGGATCTGCCCTTGTAAACCGGACTTTCCTATTAAGAACCACAACAAGGCTAATTGTAACTAATTGTTTCAAGCCTTACCAGGGGAAGAGCCTTATAAAGTGGCCCCGTTTTTGCAAAGCCCATTTAGTATTCTGGCTCTTCTCCTTGTTATTGCTTCATAGCTCAACTGGGATAGATAGAACAGTGGTTTGGGCAGAGTTAGTGGTTGCTTTGAATGTTGCCCCCGGGTGGGGGGGTGTTCAGGTGCAACAGGCAAGGTGGTAGATTTAAAGCTTGTCCCAATGGGAGGACAGAAGATTTGCAGGGTTGATCTATTTGCAACCTCAATTAGACCAAAAGCATGGAAATATTCATTTTGGTGGCTGTTTCCTTTTCTGATCACAGATGGAGTTACTGCTGTACAGACATTTTCTGACCTTTGCTTGACTTTAATGATATCCTGGTATCTGTTTTCTTCTTTTGTTTTGTGTGTGTGTGTGTGTGTGTTCCAATATCTTTTTTTTTTTGGGGGGGGGGTGGGGTATGGAAGACAAGAGGAAGTGAAGTTCATCAGAGGAGGTTGATTAGATGAATTTAATAGGAGGCTAGGAGATTGCATTGAGGATCTTGGAGACAGTCGTCGAGTGAAATATGCTAGTTTGCTACCTTTTAGGATGAAGCTTGTGAAGGCAATACTCAAAATAGTTGAAATGTGGCTGCTGCTATACCATGCAACCAATGCGTGAGAAAAGGATAAATTTAATTAGTTGAAAAGGAAAAACAAAAAAACTGGTTAAGATTAATCTATAAAAAAGGAAAATGTGGTTAATGAGGAGTTATTAGGTAGCTTATTTTCTCTATATAATTCCATTTTTATCATTCAAATAATCTTTACAGTAATTATATCACTAAATTTCAAGGATATTTACGTCTAGAAAACTTGTGATGAGTTTTGAAGACCAAATCGTGGCTTTGCTTTATTAATAGTAGAGATGATCCGTTATAAGTTTGATTAATAAGCTGTACCTGTTTGATAATTTCAAATAGTAAAACTACTAAAAATTGTTAAAAATTGGCTATTGGTATAATTTTATTTTTAAATATTCTTAAATAAAAGTTTTAATGAATATCTGGAACAATTATAAGTATTCCGATATAGTCAATGTTCATAGTGTAACAAGAGATCACCTTGTGACTTATCTCCAGTGTTGAATGAGTGTCGCGTGTTCAACACCATGCCCAGCATGGATATTTATTCTGAATTGGTTGAACTACAAGGCTGCACGTTTACATACTACAGTTGAATTGTTGGCACTATCTTTTGACCTTTTCATTTAGTTTTCTGCTTGTTAAAAGATGCATGCTAAAGTTGCTAAACCATTCATTTTGTTTCTGTTGCAGCGGATTCACTTCCTGCTGCATGCAGGTTCCTTTTTGAAGAAGTGACATCATCTTCTCTTGTTATTGTCTTGAAGGAGTCTGAATCTTTCTCATCTGATGCAGTAAAAGGCTACAAACTCTGGTATTGCAAGAGCACAGAAAATTTGCCTTTCAATGCTCCTAGTTCTATCTTTCCTCGAGCTCAGAGAAGGATTCTAATATCAAATTTGCAACCTTGCACTGAATACCTTTTCCGCATAGTATCCTATACTGATTCTGGCGACTTGGGTCATTCTGAGGCTAAGTGTTTCACTAAAAGTGTGGATAAAGTCCAGAGGAAAGCTGACTTAGAAATTACTGCTGGTAGTAGGAATGATAGCCTGCAAAATGCTGGAATCTCTTCAGGCTCTGAAGAAGACACCAAGACAAAAGCAGCTGTTGGACCTTCTGGATTCAAGGCAAGAGATTTAGGCAAGGTCCTTCATCTAACTTCTGCTGAAGAAGGAGGCTGCATGGATGAATTTTGCAGTGTTGATGTGGAGGAATGTTGTAGGGGAAGTGGTCCAATGAAACATGAGACCTCAGATGGAGAACAAAAATCATCATTTATTCAACGAGAACTTGACTTAAATGTGGTTTCAGTGCCTGACTTAAATGCAGAAGTAACCCCACCGCTCGAGTCCTCTAGAGATGAAGACAATGGGTGCACTTTGGAGCAGGCTGTTGAGGCCGAGGATGATGCAATTTCACAAGATGTGGAAAAGAATGTCGAATCAAGGTCAAATGAGAGCATTGACTCACAGACCCGCAAGACTAGATCAGTTGGACACGTACCTCCTGTGGAGTCGTCGTCAGAATTAGGCAGGCAACAAAAGCTAAGCACAAAGAGGGAAGCCCATGATTGCGTCAGCACTCTGATAAATGGATCTCCTTTGCGCCTTTGCAGTGGCGTTGGTCACTTAGATGGAAACTATGAATACTCGGTAAAGGTTATCCGATTGTTAGAATGCAGAGGTCACATAACACAGGAGTTCAGGATGAAATTTTTAACTTGGTTCAGCTTGAGATCAACAGAACAGGAGCGCAGGGTTGTTAACACCTACATCCAAACCCTAATGGATGACCCAAGTAGCTTGGCAGGCCAGTTGGTTGATTCCTTCTCAGATATCATAACCAGCAAGAGGCCTCGCAATGGCTTTTGTAGTAAGCTGTGGCATTAAGACCCGAGAGAGCTATGAAGAGGATGTATTCGTGGTCATATCATCTCTCTGATTAATATTGGCATAATATGTATCATTTTTCTCGGATAGGAAGGGAAGGAATTCAATTTTTGAGGCCAAAACGATTTGGTCTATGATTCGGATTTGATGCCTGCTAGGAAGGCATCATCATTTTTCTGGAGGAGCCCCAGTAAATGCTTTGTAAGTTAGATTCAGTTTTTCCCATAAATTTACTACCATATTTGTTTTGTTAGATGAGAAGATGAGTCTCAGACAAACTTTGATGTTTCAAGATATTGTCATTTGTCATAAAAGATGGGCAATGATGGTTTGATCTGTGCCATCTTATGTCAGTCTGGAATTGGGGCCTCACGTTCACTGGCCAATATACTTTTCTCTAATGCTTATGCAGTCTACTTTGCCATGTTTATGCTAATCTTTAACTTTGATGTTCATCTCTCACACACAAATCATAGATTTCTTTGTAAGGTTCATTCAGTTGAGCATTTCAGATGACCACATAAAACAATAATGATGGTCACTATGATTTAGTCCCGGGAGAGGGAGGGTTCAGCTGGTCTAGTTGGCTGTTCATTTGACATTAAGAGGTCTGGGTTCCTGTCTGTGAATGGGAGACCGCAGGAGACTCTAAGCTTGTACAAGGGCTGGGGTTTAACAGGTCTTTATTTGTTTTAACAGCTTATATGTTTGTTTAACAGGTTTAGTGTAGTGCTTATTGTGATTCAACAGTTTTTATGTTTGATCAACATTTCAAATTTGTTGAAGAGCTTTTATGTTGCACTAGTTGTGCTTATTATCAGACCTTGTTCAACCTCTTTCTAATGCGTGAGTTGCTGTAACAATTTGATGATCTTGTTTTTTAAAACCACCTCAGAAAGCAATTTAGGATGCACAAAATTTTCCTTTGGATGGGATCAGGGATGAAGCTCGCAAAACCCGGTCCATGACTACGGGCATTTTATGCATCAGCTCAGCTCTTGTTTACTAAACTCTAAAAACTATATCCATCAGAATTTGAGGTCCAGGTAACAAGGCTATTCGAGTTGCATTTTATAAGCAATAAGTGCACAAGATTAAGGAAAATGCTCTTATAAAAGCGTATTTTCAGAAACAAGACATACATCATATGAGTGTGATGGTCCAGTTGATCGTTAAGCCAGGCTGTTCCTGTCAAACTGCAATCGCTCCTCTTAAGCTGAACAAGTTGAACAGGTCAATAACATTATCTCCTCATTCTACTAGTAATTTTAAAAGCAATTTTTGCAACAAAACGAATAAGAAAAACTTGGGGAACTATCAAGTGATCATTAATGTTACTGATCTGTTCGACAAAACCATTGCTCCTTATTGTTCTAGATTTTTGTGCAATAAAACCATTGCAACAGAGCGATTGGCATCGGTTAGAGCCCCCAAATGCCGAGAAGAACCCCTCAGCTCTATCAAATGAAACATGTTTTGAAAATTGATCAAGGTTAGGGGTCAGATTGGATCATCAAAATTCTTATTACCCCCCATGAGATAAAGATGTTTCTTTCATGAACATGACTTGCATTAGCAGGCAGTGACGGTGTGAGATTGGGATCGACCACAGTTTGGTTCAGATTGAGGTTGGGGAAACTCTGGAGGGGGGAAGGTGATTTTGAGAAGGGGATTATGAAATTATAATACATGAAATGAAGCATGAAGTAAATTGCCATCACGTGATGTAGTTAAAAATGGAGGATCTGAGCATCATCTGAGCATGAGCAACATTTTGGGGTGCTTGAAGGAGTTTGCTAAAGAGAGTGGCCTTGATATCAATCCCAACAAGTCCAAATTGTGATTCCCTCCCAATTAATGGCTATAAATAGATTCTCCCTAACCTTTGATCTAGGGAGGTATCTCGGAACTCCTCTTATTCACAAAAGAGTGAACAGGCAAACTTTTGGCTTTCTTGTTGAGAGGGTTCAGAGTAGACTTGAGGGCTGGAAATTCAAGCTCTTAAATGCTGCTGGGAGGAAGGTGTTGATCCAATCTGTGAATGTAGCACTTCCTATCTTCACCATGCAAACTATGTGACTTCCTGAGTCCATCTGCAGGAAGCTTGATCAGATTAATAGGGATTTCCTCTGGGGATAGAATGGTGATCACAGGGGTTCACTTAGTAAATTGGGAAAGGGTCTGCAAGCCCAAGAAGGATGGTGGTCTTGGTCTGAGAAGGACAAGAGACTCCAATCTTGCTCTTATAGCCAAGCTAGGATGGAGGATCATGAAGGGGGATGAAAGTCTTTGGTGTAGAGTTGTAAGGAGTAAATACTTAAAAAATGGGGAGCTTCTAAACCATAGCTACAAAAGTAAGGGATCATCAAAAGCAGAGATCTTCTGATCAAAGGCATGAGATGGAAGGTTGGAGATTGCAGCAAAATTAGATTTTGGATTGATCTTTGGGTTGGGAAAGAACCTCTGATCAATAGCGTGCTTGCTCCTACTATAAGTCTGTCTTCTGACATTAAAATCAATCACTTTATAAATGATCACAGAGAATGGAATGTGGATGAGCTGTAGGCCTATCTCCCGATGACTAAAGTTGAAGAAAGAAGAAGTGTGATGATTCCCAGAAGTATTAGAGCTGCTGATGAGTTTTACAGGGCTGGAAATGGAGATGGGATCTTCACAGCTGCTTCGGCTTATAAAGTCTGCACGTCTATGAAGGATGGGGGAACCCAGGAGGAGAAGATTAGGAGTGGATTTGGAAATCAGCAGGGCCAAAGAGAGTCAAGTTTTTCCTGTGGCTAGCTGTAAGTAACAAGATTATGACAAATGTAGAGAGAAAAAAAAGACATTTCACAGTGGAGGAAGAGTGCTCGTATTGCAATGGTTTGAAGGAGACCACTCTTCATTGTCTCAGAGACTGTACTGCTGCAAGAGGGGTGTAGAGTCTTGTTCTTCCGAGTGTAGAGAATGTAGATAGTTTCTGGACGGATGATGTGATTAGTTGGTTCATGATTGGAGCTAGGGGTTTTAATACAGGAGTTTTTCACATAGAAAAAAGCAAGTTTGTGGCAACTGTTTGGATCATCCAGAAAGCTCGGTGCAAACGCATCTACCAGAGAGAGCAGATCCCAGTTATGTGTGTTGCTAGATAGGCAATGAATTTCAATAGAGAAGTCAACCTACCAAGCTCAAAGGTCTTGGAGATGAATGCAGGCAGTAAGGAGTGGATTAGATGGATTTCGCCGGGAAAGAATAGAATCAAGCTTAACTCTGATGGATCCGTAAGGCCTGATGGTCATGCTGCAGCAGGCGGTATTCTAAGGAACGACAGAGGAGAGTGGTTAGTAGGTTATGCTGTCAATGTGGGATCCTGCTCAGTCATCTCAGGAGAAATTTGGGGAGTCAAGGAGGGTTTTCTGCTGGTTAATAAAAAGGGATTCGAAAATATTGAGCTGGAGATGGATTCCATGGCTGTTATAAACCTCCTCAGAGAGGGCACTAAAGTTGATCATCCTCTTGGAGCAATCATCAAAGACCGTCTCAAGTTCATGCAAGAGATCAAGGTGGTTGAAATTCGGCACACCTTCAGGGAGGGCAACAAGTGTGCAGATCATCTTGCTGCTCTTGGCCATAGTTGTAGTCCAGGGCTGCATGAGTTCGCCTTTCCCCAGCCTTCTCTGATAAGGCTGCTTCAAGACGACATGTTGGGTGTTAAGACCTTAAGTGTCAAAAGTAGAACTATGTTTCATCCTCCCAGTGGAGTAGGCCTGGGCGTGTAATTTTTTGATTCCTTCTGTCTTCACCCAGAAAAAAAAGATGGAGGAGGTAAGAGGGGGGGGGAGAAATTATATGGGGCAAAGGCCAGCTGTAATAATAATTGAAAAAGGAAAGAAAAAAACCACAAGGAGTTCCTGAATTTGAAACCATACGAGTAAGTTAGCAATCGGAGCAACCACGTGGAATAAATTGCACTTTTCCCAAAAAATTATGATTCCTCCATTTTCCAACCCCTCCCTTTCCCAATCCCCACCCCCTCCCCCCCCCCCCCCCCCGCCACAGAGGAGGAAAGGTACATAATGAAATACTAGGAGGGTTTTGACCGCACGATGTCTAACCTTGGTTTAGATTTTTTTTCTCTTGTGTGTGTTATAATTATTAAAAAAAATGGTGATGAGTAAAAAAAAAAAACTAAAAAAAAAGTAGAAAAAAGGGAAATAGTAGGAAACGAGTAACAGAGGAACCCAAAAACAAGAATGAAAAAAAAAGAAGAGTGAATGGTGAAAAAAAAGTAAAAAAAAAAAAGAAGAAGAAGAAGAAGAAACCCAAAAGAAGTTAAAAAAAAAAAAAGAAGGGTGAAGGGTGAAGGGTGAAGGGTGAAGGGTGAATGGTGAATGGTGAATGGTGAAAAAAAAAGAAGCAAAAAAAAAACTGAAGGTAAAGGATGAAATTTTAATGACTAAGGTAAGGGATGAAATTAAGATAAAATTAAGATTATACAAAGAAATCCCAAAAAAATAAAGAGGAAAAAAAGGAGGGAACAATTATCTATTGTTCCCATTGAGGTGCTACTCCCTCTCACTCTACCCTCTCCTATTTGTATCTTATCTTAGGAAAAAAAAAGAAAGAAACCCCGAAAAAAGAAAAAAAAAAAGGGGAATAGTGTGCTACTACTCCCATCCGACGTGACACGCCCTCTCACACCCTCTCCCCATTGTTGCTTTCTATAATAGTAATATTATTATTATTAACTAAGAAGATTAAAAAATATTAAAATTAAGATAAGAAATATATATATATATATATAGTGAATGGTAGAAAAAAAAAGTAAAGAAAAAAAGAATAGTAACAAACCGATAACATGGAATCCAAAAAAAAAGAATGAAAAAAAGAAGCATGAAAGGTGGAAAAAAAAAAAACCCAAAAAAGGTAAAAAAAAAAAGGGGGGGGGAAGGGTGAAGGGTAAAAAAAAGAAGTAAAAAAGGAGAAAAAAAAAGGAAAAAGAACCCACAAAAAAGGAATTAAAAAAATAGAAAATAGTAGCCAACTTTTCCCATTTGAGGTGACATTCCCTCCCACTCCTCTCTCCCCACGAATGAAGGGTGGGAAAAAAAGTAAAAAAAAAAAAGGAAGGTGAATGATGAAAAAAAGAAAGAAAAAAAGGGGTAAATGAATGAAAAAAAAAAGAAGTAAAAAATAGGAATAGTAACAAATCGGTAACAGTAAAATTCAGAAAAAAAAAAAAAGAGCAAAAAAAAAAGAAGGATGAAGGGTGAAGGGTGAAGGGTGAAAAAACAAAAAAAAATCCAAAAAAAGTAAAAAAAAAAAAAAATGGAAGCGTGAAGAGTGAAGAGTGAAGAGTGAAAAAAAAAAGAAGTAAAAAAACAAGAAGCAAAAAAATGGGTAAATCGGTGAAAAAAACAGTAATAAATCGATAACCGTTGAATCCAAAAAAAAAAAGTGAAAAAAAAAACGGTGAAGGGTGAAAGAAAAGTTAAAAAAAAAAAAAAGAAATCCAAAGAAAGTAAAACAAAAAAAGGAAGGGGAAGGGTGAAAAAAAAGTTGAAAAAACAAGGATAAATTAGTGAAAAAAAAGAAACCAAAAAAAAGAGATGAACAGTGACAAACTATTCATTGTTGAGGTGGCAAAACTTTACACACCTCCTCCGACTCTTGTCTTTTCTATTATAGCAACCCAAAAAAAATAAAAAAAAAGAATGGGTGATGATAAAATAAAAAAAGTAAAAAATAGGAACAATAGCAAATCGGTAACAATGAAATAAAAAAAAGAGTGAAAAAAAGAAGGATGAAGGGTGAAAAAAAAAAAGAAGAAACCTAAAAAAGGTAAAAAAAAAAAGGAAGGGTAAAGAGTGAAAAAAAAAATAAGTAAAAAAAGAACAGTAATCAACTGGTAACCGTGGAACAAAAAAAAAAGAGTGAAAAAAAAAATGGTAAAGGATAAAAAAAATGAAGTAAAAAAAATGAAGAATAAGAAATCCAAAAAAAATGAAAAAAAAGGGGGGGAAGGGTGAAAAAAAAGTAAAAAAAAAAAGCAAAAAAAAAAGGATAAATTGGTGAAAAAAAAAAGTAGAAAGAAAAAAAATGGAAATCCAAAAAAATGGAAAAAAAAAAAAAGGATAAACAATAGCAAACTGTTCACTGCCAAGGTGGCAAAGCCTCACACACCCCTCCCACTCTCTCGTTCTTTTCTATTATAGTAAGAAAATGGTGGCTCTCATTAAGAAAATTATTGTCGAATTCAAATATTTTGAAAATAACAAAACGTTACATATGTTATTAATCAATTTACCAAATTTGTAGAATTTATAAGTTAATTTTACAAAATTTTTAAGTTATAAAAGCGACGACTATAGAAATATGATAAAAACAGTTGAAAATCATATTTTTAAACAAATGTGAAGAAAATCAGAGTTCTAAACAAATGTGAACTGTTATGATTTTAATTCATTTTTAAAATCTAGCTCAACATATTAAGTACAGATTAGAAACTGTACTTAATTCTTAAACTTGTCCAAATGAGTTAATTAAATTTAAATCATTTGGAAAATTTAAATTCAATATTTTTACTAAAGGTAAAACGAAGAATCAAATTCTCAAATTTTTTTTTTCTAGAACTACAAACTGATTTTTAGGGGAGGTTTTGCCACCAACAATCCGTCATTTAAAATTTGAAAATTTCAAATTAAAAACGGATTATTGATATTTAAATTTGAATATTTATAGAAGTAAAAATAAAAAAATATGGTGGAGAAAATTAAGTATAAAATGAATTACTTACTATATTTTTACAATAGTAAAGGTTGGCTAGGAAGATATGTTTACAGTTTTATAACTTTGTGACGGTGAACAGTTTTTTAAACACACTTCTTGGAATTTGAAGTATTATATAAAGAGAATATTCAGCATATTTTATAGAGTAATTTCGATATATTGGGAATGAGATATTAGAGCTCAAAGTAGACTACTTAACAGTTTTTGAATTTATTTACCAAAGTTTCAGGAATATTGCTTTATATTTATTTGTATTGTAAGTTTCGATAAGTTTAGTAAAAGTGTGAAAAGTATTCTCTTGGGTTAATAAGTTAAGTGTGACATGGTTTGAATTGACTTAATATTGGAGTAAGTTATTTTTTAATGTGGAAAGTGTAAATTGTCAACATTAAAGTGTTGAACTTGTCTGAACCCCACCTTGTTGAGCTGGAAAAGTGAACGTAGCCATAAAACCAAACTATTATGAATTGTGATCGATTTCTCAATCTCTATTTTTTAATTTATATATTTACATTTACATATTTTATATAATTTGGTCACAAGATTAATTAAGATTTAAAAAGGTGTAAAATCTAAAATTTGAAATCAATCGATTCATCGCCTTTCTTGATTGCACACACTGACCAACAGATCCCACGCGGAAACCCGAGATCAACCCTTTTTTTTTCCTTTTCTTTTATGTGAGCTTGACCACTCCAATTGAGTTAAGACTTTGCTCTTTTATCACTTTCAATTAAAAAAAAAAAGGTAAAATCCAAGTACGGTTTCTAAACTTAAGGAAATCTTTAGGTCAGAGAATGAAGGCATATCCACACAAATAGGAAGGACAAAATCATGCTGTTCCAGACCTGTTATTCATTCCACGCTAAGGCACCAAGGACTGCAAAATGCCTTGCCAACCGAAGATGCATTGTTAGCCTGTACAAGTAAAAACAGTGTGATGGAAACAATCCAAACCCTCAAAAGAGGTCCATTTTGGTTCAACTTTTCCCCATTTATTTTTCATATCTGAATTCCTCTGAAACACTCACAAACCCTACTTGCTACACTGCAACGAGTGAAAAATGAAACTTCAACTAAGGACAACTTCCCACAGCGGAGTAGGATTTTGCACCCCAAATCATCTTTTTTTCCCCCCCTACACAAATAAAAGAGGTCAATTAGAATCACAGACTAGAAATTACAAGTTAGGGCACTGGAGAAGACAAAGATTCAAAAGATCCCAATTCAGAAGCCGAGTCCATAATTCGCTTCTAAGGGCTGTATTATATTATTTGGCCCGATTGCTCCTTTAATATCAAACATTTAGAAATGAAGTTAAGGGGGAGAAGAAGGAAACAAGACGGGGAGGATGGAGGAAAAGGAGAGAGAAAAAATCTGTACAAAGATGAGGGATCCAAAACTCCATACACCCCTCACCTGCAGAAGCAGCAGTACCAACAGGTGCTATTGAACTGAAAACCTGCTGCTTATAAGAAAAAAACCTAATGGGTCCAAGAATATAGCTATTGAAGCTGCGAACCAAAAAACTGCTTTTCCAGTAACATGTATGTTGTAAAATCAGACAGAGTAGGCAGATGCCACCTCCTCTCCAACTGAGAACAGCCATCATGTTAGAAGTTCATATGGAATCTATGGTTGCTAGTAAATGGCCATGGTAGTCCCAAAAGAAAAACCAGATCCATTCTCCAGAATGAAACAGAGCCAAAACTATACCACAGGTCACAGCCACTGTTCCAGACCGTCACCGAATATCTAGGGCTGGGTACTTCTCTCCTCATCAATTCATAGATATGCTGGTCATTCTATCCCTTCGCATTTGAGTCCTCAGCGGCTTTGATTGCCTCAGCTGTCATGAGAGCAACTGCAGCTTTGTGGATTGCTAGATCTGCTCTGTAAAGTAATCTCCGAGCTTTTTCTCTCTTTAATTTAGCCATGTTTCTTGCATGTTGAGCAGCACCAGAAGCATCACGCAACCTGAACTCATCAAGTTCTAGGCTATCCAGCTGTTCAAAATGGTGCCCTTGAGACCCTTCAGCCATGTAATGCCTTGGACTTGACCACTCAGATAAGCCCATGTTTGACCTATGAACTCCATTTCTCCTGCTCATCATTCTCTGATTGTAGGAAACCGCCATCATCTGCTGATCATTAGGGGACATCACGGACATTATTTTCTTTGACTTACTCCTATAAAGTTTTGGGTGATGATTTCTTTCAGAGCCATCACTGTTCAACGAGAAATATCCCGCACTGCCTGCATCCCTTGGTGAAAATATCCTAGGTGATGGCTGAAGCAAAGGGGAAGCATCGGAATACTCATTGTTGTAGCCTGAATATATGACCTTCTCATCTCCAAAAGCAAATCCATTTGATCTTCTTCCTGGAATAAAAGAATATATAGGATTTAATCAGGCATCAAAGGAGAATAGAACAGAGAATTTAGTTATCTGACAAGTAATAGCCAAAGGAATTTACCGAACAAATGGAAGGAATCATGATCCCCCAAAAAGTGATTGCTATGCCCAACCGAGACAAACTTTCTTTGAGACCTTTGTTTTGAACCCTTGTTGGGCACTTCTAAGCCACGTGGTTTCAAACAAAATGCAAACATTGGTGGCTTCTCAATGGGCAAAACCTTCCCTTGGCATCCATTGGAAAATGAAGTGCTGGCTTTGGACATTGCTAATTCCCACTCTTTCACTTGTTGCTGATACTTTTCCCACAGAGGAGGCTGCATAAAGCAAAAATTGTTTTATAAAGAGCCACATAACACTGAATTTCTAAGAAACAATAAGAAAAGTAAACGGAGGGTAAGATAAATAATAATAGTCTTAAAAAGGTCAAAAACCAATATCGAAAAGTTCTAATCCCAGAAACACATGCAGCAAGGATGTGCACAATTTCCGGTTAGCCACCACTTTTGAAAGGAGAATATTAACCTTTTAAATAGCTTCATTTTATGAACAAGCACTCATTTTTGTTGGAGATCATATAAGAATCCAAAAACGGTAGAATGATATGATGAAAGCACATGCTGGATCCTGGCTGTTCATTATGCCAGGGCATGCA
Organism: Dillenia suffruticosa; assembly: GCA_033439265.1. Taxonomy (NCBI): domain Eukaryota; kingdom Viridiplantae; phylum Streptophyta; class Magnoliopsida; order Dilleniales; family Dilleniaceae; genus Dillenia; species Dillenia suffruticosa. The sequence goes on along the minus strand of JAVTVX010000037.1, from coordinate 11,090,135 downwards.
ACCTTTTACACCGTCAGTCATCCTATTGAAAGAAGATATATTAATCTCTCAAAGTTAATTCTTTTCCTGACCAATTACTCTATTGTAAATTAGTTCATGACCCGCAAATTGCTATTTTACAATATTCTGTATAAATATAAATAATAATAATGCTAATTAAAGTAATTTAATGTTTAAAATATCTTACCGTTTTATGCCAATAAACAAAACTTTCCCCGACTGGCCCTTCCATGTCAAAAAAGAATGTAGCACTTACTATTTAAAGTTTTGTACAAAATGTATAAAGTTTCTAACCATCGCATATTATAATTTAATAAAACAAAGTTTTAAGAATCAAAATAATGAATTTCTGCGTCCTGAAAATATTATTTCTAATAAAATAATTTTCATTATTGTAATTAATAAAATCAAGTTTGTACCATATATTTTCAAAGTGGGATATAATGATATCACGCATAACTCGTGTATAAATTATGACTAATTAAAGAAAATTTTTTGTCATGACTAATTGAACCTTTTTTTTTTCAATGTGATGTATAACAATATCAGATATAGCAAAAATTAGCAATCCCAAAATTTTTTTGCTTGTTCAAATTTAATTAAAACTTATCGTTACATGAATACAATCACATTACATAAAAGAAAAGGGCTCACCTGGTGCACAAAGTGCTCCCCAGTTTAGTGCAGAGGTAAAGGGAGGGTGGGCGTATATGTACGCAACCTCCCCTTGTATTTTTTGCAAAGATACTGTTTCCACTATATAATCACATTAGATAAAATATAAATATTTTAAGAGTTTTTATTAACTTTAATTTTTATATTTAGCATTGAAATTATAATAGTGATGCAATAAATTAACTTGTCACATTTTAATGAAATTGTTAGCAAATTTATTCATTAAAAATCATAAATTAGAAAAAATAATAATTTTGTTAAGAAACTTAGAAAATTATTTCTTTTTATTATGTGTATACAACTACTTTAAATTAAAAAATTACATTATGATTAATGTGTTTAAAAAATTCTATTAAAGAAAGGAAGGATTTGGACCCTCATAAAAAGAAAGAAAGAGAGAGAGTTGAAAAGTGAGACGCTAGAGTACGTCATTTTTTCTTTATTCTACTACTTTCCTTTCCCCCCTCGACCACCACGCCACCACTTGAAATTATTGCAAATCGATACTTTATTTAAAGCCTCACTCTCTACGTTTAGATTACATTACATTCTCTCTCTCTATGAAGCACAAGACTAAACCCTATATTCCCCCCTCTCGTCACATCAAACCAATCAGGACCAAGTTGCTATCGCCGTCGCCTTCACCACCGCCGCAGCCGTCGCCTCATTGTCATTCGACCAAGGTAACTCTCTCTCTCTCTCTCTCTCTCTCTCTCTCTCTCTCTCTCTCTCTCTCTCTCTCTATCCCCCCTCTTATTTAATTCACTTTCTCTTCTTGGTTGAGGGATGATCTCTTCTCTCTCATCTCAATTGATGGAGATTATTGCATCAATCGATCTCTCTAATATCGAGAGGGAAGTAAATCCAAACATATCTAATTGAACCAAAAAAAAACCCACGAACTAATGGGATTTGTAGATTTTTGAAGGATTTGGGGAGTTATGATTTGTTGTTTTGTGAAAGATTTTGGGAGATCTGATTTGTTGATTGGTGAAAACTTCGGGAGATTTACTTTGTTGATTTGTGAAAGATTTTGGGATATGTGTGATGAAGAGGAGAAACTGAAGAAGAAATAAAACAAGGCTTTGTTTGAAAGTTGTGCTCAACTTTTAAGTTATTTTTATTTTACCTTATTTTATTATAATATTTTTTGGCTAAATTAAAAAATTTTAGTAGCAATGTACAGTTTTATAAATCAAAGTAAATTTTTTTTTTTTTATGAAATAGATTTAATTATCATTGTGTTGATGACTTTTTGCATTGAAAAGTCAATATCAAATTCCAGGGTTCAACTTTATATCATACAGTATTGATTATATGAGTCTAGATCAATGGTAAGACTGATAGGATAACACTACAAGCCCATATCCTTTTAGATAATGCTGGACAATGCAAAGAAAAAGGATGGCAGTCAGATGAGAGTAAGATAAGACAAGGGTGGAAATTTTAGTGTTTCCTCCTCCCACTTGTTTGGCTAACTAGCAAATGAAAGGAATGAAACCATAATTGTTGTATTCGGTTTGGATGGGTAAGAAGAGAGAAAAGAAAGAACTAAACAAATAAAACTCCTCCTACACCCTTAGCACAAGAAGGTACAATTAGTGAACCAGAGAACATAGAAGAATAAGTACACCATCCAAGGCAGGCAATGGCCACAAGTTGGAATACCAGTGGCCAAGTCTGGCAAGGAATGTAAAATAGTTAAAGTGAAAGCAGATTCTGCTACAATCAAAATACAAAACATATAGCTTAATTTCTCTTCTTGACATCTCTCTCTCTCTCTCTCTCTCTCTCTCTCTCTCTCTCTCTCTCTCTCTCTCTCTCTCTCTCTCTCTCTTCACCAACACAGCTCTAAAACCACTACCACTTATTAATTTTTGAAAACTACAAGGTAATTAAAGATTGACAAAATCTCCCCATAGAACTATGAAGTGCAGATGAACCAAAAATGTCCATTGGATTTCCTCAAAGTAAAAGAGAGAAAGAGAGAGAGAGAGAGAGAGATGTCACAAAAGCTGAAGAACAGATGACATCTAATACTGAAATTGGCTAAAAAGATATCTAGAACCTAGGTTACTAGGAGATTTTATTTACACTTGACTTACCAGTAATCAAGATAAGAATAGAAATTTGAATACCAAGAAGAAATCAGAAACCAGAAATCCTTTTTATAACCAAGAGACATATGCAATTAAGAAGGCACCAAGGGTGGTGTGACCTTGACAAGTCACGTGCACATTGGGCACAATAAGCTTGCAAAAATAAAAATCTTGCTCTAACTTCCTATCTTCTTCAAAATATATTTGAAGGATTTTCAAGTTACTGAAATGATTCAATAAATCATTATCAGTTCATACAGTTCATTTGGCTAGACATTCTACCAGTCACATGCTTCAACAACTCACCAATTGAATGCACATTTCACATAGGCAGTAGTAGTAGTAGGACCATGCTTCTTTCCTCGTCTCTGAACATTCTAGAATCCTTCTAAAATATCTGGTAACAAAATGCTTTATTATTTCCAAGAACATAACCACCACATTTGTTACATCTTGCTCCACAAAACATTTGCCACCCATCAATCCCACTCTTGTAAAATTCATATCCATTTTGCAAAACATAGAAATAAGGGCACTCAAAAGATCTATCAAAGAGAAAGTAAAGGCCCAGCTAAAACTTGTCCATCAATTGTATAGTTGATGCCTCAACCAAATTATCAGCTCCCCTCCACAATACTTTTGGTGTTCTTTTGAATAAGATCCAAAGTAATATCCTCTTTCAATTTTTTTTTTTTTACTAAAGAAACCCGTAATGAAGTGGATTTAAGGAAGCTTTATTTGGATTTAAGGAAATGAGGGAAGAGGAGGCAACATGTGACCCTCTATCACACTTGCAAGTTTTTTAATGAAGTGGCAACATGTGCTCCTCTAGGAAGAGAGAGGGATAAAAGGGCATGTAGAAGGGTTCAACAAATTCTTAATTGTTTCAAATTTATCCCAAATTTTCAAGATCAGACAAAGCTTAAGCAGAAGGAACACTTCCATAACTGAACAAGATAACTATGCACATCACATTCTTCCACTCCCAGACAAACAAGGGGAAGGTAAATCAGTCTCTCTACCATTCTAGCAATTACTTAAAAAATCCAAACAAAGAGATTGTACCATACCATCCTTCCCTTTCATTATGCTCCTCTGTATTTGAAAAATTCAAACAAAGCTACAAAGGCAACCATGTGTTGATAATAGGTTAGCCTGACACCAAGGGAAAGAAGTATACAGAAAATGAGATCGTACTTCATGAAATGCAGCAGAATTAAACCTGGAGACAGATACATTTTATCAGTTTGTGGACCTAAGGCATATCTTCATTTGTTTTTTACTTCAGTCTACTATCAGTGCCTACATTGATCGTTTTATTCTATTTCTCATCGAACTTACACCATCAAATAAAGATGTTAACTATATTTGTAAACTTGTAAGCATTCTTAACCCAAAAAACGAAAGAAGAAAAAAAAATCAGATATAAAAAATTTAAAGAGTGGATGTGCCTGATATGCCACTTGCTGGTGTGTGCAGGAGAGAGAATAGAGTTGAGGATACCTGTAGGTGACGAACTAAAGGCATTCCCTTCTGTTGCCTCTTGTGCTGCCAATGTTCATGGATCATCTTAATGACTTCCATCGACTCAGCTCCATCCATAAGCTCATCTGTTTCCTCAGGTGTGAAATGATCCTGCTGCTGAGCATAGGAAACCTTCTCAAACATGTCCATCGTCTTCTCAAACAAGTCCTCAGATATCTTCTCAGCTCCTGATGAAGTTTGAAGCCACCGCTCATCATCACTGTCCATGTCATAAAGAACACGAGTGGGATCCATAGCCATGTCAACATCAGTCTCAACCTGCCGAAAGTACTTTGGAGAACTGCGAACAAAAGGCACTTCAATTCCATTGTCATCACATTCCTCTATCAGGCAAACCCCAGGAATAGGAATGTTCTTAATTGAAGCAGCACGAATGTTCCGATTGTAGCATTCTTCATGCAACTCCTTAAAAAGCATCCACTGGCTCCTGTCTGGGAACTCCAATATCCAATCCTTCCCCCCTTTCCACATCATCACGTGGGTATAGCGGTTGGTAGTCCCAGGCTGCAGAAACTGATGTGCCTTGTATGAATATGTCGTAGTACCCGAAAGTTTTACAGCAAGTCTCCACTCATTATGATCAAAAAGTTCCAATGCAACCTGCGCCCCACATTGTCTATATCCTCTATCTACAAGTGTAATCAATACATTTGCTTCACACAATAGCAATTCCAGGTTTCTTTGAGAATTTCTTGGACTATCAGTTACCCTTTTCTCACTGGATCTCCTAATTCTTTTACAAGGAAACCCCCTTGGGCTACTAAATTTGGGCTTTGGGCCAACTTCAAGCCCACCATTAGGAAAAGTATATGAGACTTGAGTCCGTGGCTTTTTAGGTCCAGCACCAAAACCATCACAAACAAAGTCAACTTTCCCATCTGACCACAAATGTGAGGGATTTCCTGAAGATGGAGAACCTGAGATACTTCTATTTCTGTGCCACATACTTCTGGGAGCAGTCGGATTTGGGCTACGGATAATGCCACCATCCATGGTCCAGGCCAAACCAGAAGACAATTGAGAACTATGAATTCTCCTGTCAATGGGTTTTTCAACTTGACTACATGCTGGAATTTCGACACTGAGGCCATTCAGACAAGAGTAGTTCCCATCATCTAACTTCCCTGGTGAAGAATTATCTTCATGATGTGAAACATGAGATGGTAAATCACGCAGCCGCTGCAAATGATTGGAGGACTGAAATTTGTTATCATACACATGGAAGCCATCGCAGCTTTGCACAACTTTCAGGTCAGCCCTTGCTTTGTCTCTAGAGTTTTTGAACTTACCATCTCTATATGCAGCAACAGCACCATTTTCTGACTCAGTATGAGACAACCATCTTGAACCGGGAGTTCTCCTGAAGAAAGTCCCAGAACTATTCTCAGTAATATTTTCAGGAGGATCATTAGGACAGTCGGCTGAGGAACAGTCATCAGCAACCGATTTGACAGAGCTATCCAGATTCTCTATTAAAGACGATGAATCATGGTCCCCGAAGGATATACATGTAACACTCCGTTCCATGAGCAGCTTGAGGTGTAGACCAAGAAAGAAAGTAGGTGCAGCTGTAAAAGAAAGAGAAAATGGAGGAAATGTTCCATGATTCTGATCCGAACAGAAAGATGCCTCATTCTTATGCATATAAGTAGCTTCTCTGGAAACACCAAAGGGCGTCATACCCTGCTTTGACCTCCAAAATCCCTGGTTGAAGGCAATTGCAAAGCCAAAGAAAAGTGAGGGGTCAATATAGACAAATTACGGGCAATGCATAAAACGCAAGTTTAACCTCCATGGTCAATATAAAGTGTCACTGACAACATCACAGCGTAGAGAGAGATAAAAAAATAGACAGCAGAAAGAAGTGCAGCCAGTTATGATGTTATACTAGAGACCTTAAGATCATACCCAAGGTGGTGGAAATAATGACGCAATTACGTTCAGGCCCAAAAGAGCAACTAACGCATTGCAAAGTTACAGGGTGTGGAGAAAATTTTGAAAGCAAAAATGACAACATTTATAATGTTGCTAACCTGAAGAAAAGGGATTCAATACAGACATATTAGTGGCATAACATGTGAATGCAATTGCAAGATTTTGGATTGCCTTCATTGTCAACATCAAGATTCATTGGCAAATGGAAACCATCTAGAGAACTAAAAACGAACAGCAAGAAGAAGAAGTTCAGCCAATTAAGTGAAGTGGTCATGCTAGAGACCTGCGACCCTATCCACATTCAGAAAGCTTGTGGAATACATTTGTCGCATGTAAGCTGACCCAATCTACGGCACGGCTCAATTTCCTTTATATGAAAAGGAACAATTACATAAATCAATGGTAGAATCATTTTCAATGTGGGGTGGTTCTTTTGTGAGGCTATAGTGGGGAGACATCATGTTAGAGCAGAAGTGACCAATGAAATTATGAAGTAACAGAGAAATATTAGCAATACCTGGGATGATGAGGGCCCTGCTCGAACCGAACTTCTAGGTAGCTGATAAATTCCAGTTTCCAGAGCCTTTATGTTGTCATAAGTGCATTTGGACAGAGGCAATTGCTTAGATAGCAAACAATGTCTCCCAAGGTTAGATTCAAGGTAAGACAACCTTGTAGATCTCACTTTAGAGAAGTTGTAGAAGGCAAACACAAGCTTCCTTCTAAGGTCTTGGGTGCAAGAAAATTTAAACCTGATAGATGTGACAGGCAACTGATGCTCAACAATTTCTGCTTGTCTATCAGGTTGATGAAACACTGCCAAAACCTGGAAGACAAAGGCTATAGCCTGCTTCAAGCAACCTTCAAACAAGAGGAACCTCAAACCGACAGTATTGTCAACACAAAGCATCTCCAAATAGACCATTGGCCACATACTCATCATTGCACCATGGTGAAGCAACAAAAGAGTTTGAAAAATCTGAAAATCTTTTTCTGCACATCTGAAACTCAACAGTGAGTCCACGGGAAAACACAGCTTGTACTTAATTTCTGGAGTACTTAATGTGCCTGCCATGTCAACAGCAGATAACAGTTTGCCTCCTGTACAATTCTTGTATCCTTCCAAAAACCTATACCCCTCATCAGCTGGCACAGAATAACTGTCAGATCCAGATGCAATCCTGGATGTGTACTTGCTCTCAGATGCATGGCACGATCGCTGGCCTCTCTTGCGCCGCCTAAAATACACCAAAGGGAATTCTCTAGCATGGAGGTAAGATGTGTTCTGTGATACAGATTCCTCACTCCTTCTGGCATCGACCGAACTGGCCAGCAAGACAGAATTATGAGACAAACAAATCTTATCCCTTTTCAATGGAGATTGACCAAGGTCCCTATGTTCATCACCTGTTCCCTGTGACACAGAATCAGGAGATATACTGGTCTGCTTCTGTTTCTTTGTAAAGTGAACAGAAGAAGATTTGATATGACGAGCAGATCGAGTCAACCATGAAATTATTGGCTCTGAGTCCATACAACTCCCCATATAACTGTCATCATTGGTGATTATGTCTTCCTTCCCCTTTTCAGCAACTTTTTTTACAGCAGTTGATTTTTTCTTCTCACTCCTACCAGGAACTTCACCAGGGAGTAGCAAGAGTTTAAATCTCTCATTCTCGAGGTTGATCCATTCCTCATCACGATCATCATACTTAACATGATGCAGCTTCCTCTCTGGATCATAATTATTCACAAGGCCAAAATACCAACTCTGGTCCAAAGGCCAGAAGACTTTTATTTTCTGATTCAAGACCCAGTGTGGATCCAAGTCATTGGAGGAAAGTTCATAGAAATGACGTCTTTTCCTTGACACACCCTTCAACTTGTGCTGTTTCCTTGGTCGGAGTATTCTGTCAGCAGCATCAGATGAACCAGACTTTAACCCAAGCCGATTCTTTGAGCCAGAACCAACAGAATTAAGCCTGTTAGGCATTAAGTATGATAACCCATTTGAAGATGGAGATGTAGAAGTTCGGTTGGAAGTGAAACCAGTGCAACTAGGATCAAATCTTGATGAGAGCATCCTTGCTGCATTCTGTTCAAGGTTTTCCTCATCCTCTTCTAACAAATCATCATTACTTTTAACAGAATTATCAAGTGAAAATTCCTTCACCTCCACAGTAGCTTGGCTTCTTGATCCCATATCTTTTTTCCTCTTCCGGCTTCTATGAGGCTTTCTGAAAGATAACTCACCATTATGTTGAACTGAAGGACCACCTTCCTCCTTAACATGATCAGCTGAAATGGTCTTGATGGACGCATCTGCCTTTAAATCATCTCCTAACTTCTTACTATTAACCTTTGGATCGGCTGAAGGGACACCTTCCTGCTTATCATGATGAGCTGAAATTGTCTTGCTTAACAAACTTGTCTTTAGATCATCTACTATCTTCTTAGCCTTAACCTTTGGTTCAGCTAAAGGACCACCATCCTTCTTAACATGGTGACCTGAAGCTGTCTTGCTGGACACATTTACCTTTGAATTATCTACCAACTTCTTACTCTTAACCTTTGGTTCAGCTGAAGGGCAACCTTCCTCCTTATCATGATGACATGAAACTATCTTGCAGGACACATCTGCCTTTAAACTATCTCCTTTCTTACCCTTAACCTTCAGCGAAACATCCCTACTGCCAAAATGAGCTGTTAACTTATCTATCTGAGAAAGAGAACTAACTTTACAACTAGAGGGCGGGGAATTAGACAGCCTCCTCCTTTCATTCCCCGGCCTTGCATCAAACTTCCTCTTACCCACAAAACCCCGTTTCCGTTTCGGAATGTGGATAACATTATCATTCAATTTAAGCGGAATGCTGATTAAAGAAGTCCCATTTCCATTGGAATTAGGACTCAAACCCAATGGCCCCCTACTCACATCTGCAGAATCCGAGCACATACCACTCCTACTTTTGCCACCACCATTAATTTCACTTAAACTCTTCCTGTTCTTCTTCCCAGCAGATTCAAAACTACTTCGAGATTTTACACTCTTTCTCTTCTTGCTCTTCCCTTGCCCCCTCCCATGCTCCCCACCACCAACACCATTTTCTGACACACCATTCCCGTTGCTGCCACTGCTGTTGCGCTTGCTAATCAAGTTCTTGCACTTATCATCATCACCAGGTTGTGATTTCTCAACATAAAAACTATGAATATCCAAAGACCTAGACTTTTTCCCACTCTCAGTACCATCAGAATTCTCTACGCTATTTTCCATCTACAATCACTCTCAATCCACCAAAACATAACCAAAAATTTCACTTCCTCATGTTCCATCATTCATTTTTAAACACGATCTGTATAAAACCCAAATTCCAAATTACACAAAAATTGAACAAAATTAACTAAGAAAATTTTAGAAGATTCATATGATATCATCAATTCAACAGAGATCTAAATCATTTCTAGAGAGCGAGAGGGAGAAGGAGAAATATAGAGAAAGGGGGGCCATTAAACGAAGGTACCTGGATCGGCATCGATTAAATCAAGATGAAATCGGAAACCCTAGTTGAATCGCCGAAGTGAGAGTTCTTTCGTCGTTAAAAATTAGGGTTCTGAAAACTCTGAAGCGTTGGAGTTTTGCTGTGCTGGAAACCCTAATCGATTTGTTTGGTTAAATTCTATTTTTTTGGATTTTTGGAAAATTTTGCCGTTTTGATTTTTCTTTTATTTTTTTTCCCCCTTTTTTTCCCTTTTTAACCGTCAGAGTCGGAGAATCGCTAGGGTTTGATTTTGATGAGGGAAGAGAGAGAAAGAGGAGAGAGAAAGTGAAGAGAGAGCGAGCTTTTGGTTTAGATCGAAAATTTTAAAAAAAATTATGGGCCGTTGGATGGGGAATGTACGGAGGAGATCGAATCTGAAGAACGGGAACCCTAACCCTGATGAATTTGGGGATCCTGATTATCGGGGAAAATGGACAGGAGAAATTGGGTTATTTGATGTCGTGGACGGTAGAGATTTGTTATTGAATTTTGAAAGATGTTCGATGGATAAGCGAGGACGCGGTTAAATTAATTTGCCGAGAAAAAGTGTTATTCAACTTCACCTTTTCGGACTTAAATATTACCCTCAGTGTTGAGCTTTATTACGTAATTGCCATTCCAGCTTTTCAAAGCAGAGTTTGTGAGCGCCATAAAGAGGCTTCACGTCCTCCAGGCTAGCGAGTACGAAAATGTGTCAACTCGCTATCATTGGTTTTACGTGTGGATTAAGATCACTAAAATTACTGATTTACCACCATGCTCGTTGGTATGGGGAATTGTGTACTCGCGAGAATAGTGTCACGGGGTTTGAAGGCACGGGCGCGCGAGAGACAGTGGGTAAGAAGACGCGTATTGCGAAGAAAGAGCATGAATGTCCAATGAAATTTAGCCACGTGGGACCACAGTAGGGCCTGCAGCACCAACTGTCTATCTTCTGGTGGTTAGACACCCACCAATAGTTGGCCCCACAAACCAAGATTAGTGGTTGATCAATTTGAAAGCCCCCATTTTGCATTACACTAGTTCCAAGAAACTTGGGGGACAATTCATACCATTCCGATACCAAACAACAACATCAGAAGAAACAAAACATCCGCCATTAGCAAAGACAATTTTTTTATTCTCGTCCTATAACCATATCTTCTTTTGTTAGTTGATTTTTGTGATATAAATAAATTTTAAGAAATTTTCATAATTCTTAATATTTTTAAATTTATCAAAATTTAATAGTAAAACATAAAAAAATTAACGAAAAGAAATAAATTTGATTATTCAAGTTTGATCATACGATAATTTTTTTTGCCTTTGTGATGATCAAATTGATTACAATTTTTTTTCTTTACATATTTATGACAGAATAAGGAGAAAATATTTTTGATCGATTCGTGATGGAGTATATCCGTTAAAAGTATTTTATTACAAATTTATCATAATTTTTTTACTGATCCCATCGATTTTCTGAAAAGCACCATAAATTTGTGACACATCAAATTCATAAGTAATTTTGATATTTGGTTAACAAATTATAGTGATGGAAAAACAATGCTTGTGTGAAAGAAAAATAATTATAAAATATCAAAGATGGATTGTTTGGATTAATTACAAAATATTTATAGAAATCACAATCAAATTGTCTAGAGTGATTTGGCATTCAACTTGGTATTGTACAATAATTAACTATGATAAATACTAATTACAATATATCATTTTATGAAAACGAGATAATAACAGAATCATATATTCACGCATATATACAAGAATTCAATATATTAATTACAAGTAATATATAAAATCTATGATGTGTAAATAACTCATTTAATCAATTCTTTTTATTTTTATTATATCTGATAAAATTTATGGATACTTTATTTATTCGATAGTAAAAATATCACTTTATAATGATATTTAGGAAGAAAGGAATTGCTACATTGGTATTTTTTTTTTCCTAACTTCTTTTTTTTTTTAATTAAAACCCTTCGTAACCGAGAAAAATAAGTAAAGTTCATTGCAAAGAAAATGCCTAATCCCCGACTTACAAACACACAAAAAATGAAATGCATATGTTAAACTTGATATTAGTATTTTTATATCGTTTCTTTGTTCAACTTCCCAAAGTGAAATAACTATTGCATTGTTTTTCTTTTTAAATTGTCATATATGTAATAAAATATTAAGTATTCTTAGAAATAAATATGAAAATACTTGAACAAGGAAATCAATTGACATAACATGTAAAAACCTAAAATACCATGATTTGTTGACTCTAAATCGAAAATTGTGAATTTTTTTTCCGCTTAATATATTTTTCTAAAAGGATTTATACTCTACTTTTATAATGTTAGATTACATTTGTCAATTATTTAAAAATACTTAAAAATTTCTTAATTTTTCCGTTTCATCTTGTTTCAAATCTATATTACTTTTAATTAAGGTAATGAATTTGTAGCTTAAAAACGTACAATCTCATAAAAGATTTAATAGTTTTTTATATTTTAACATTTTTAGTTTCCAAAGTAGATAAATAAGCGCTTCTAAAAGGAAGAGAGAGCTTTCCAAAATGTGCTTATATACTATTTCTACTAATTACAAGATTACTATAATTGTCCGCCAATCATTTGTCCTATATTACGTTTTAATATCTGTAAGATCAATGAAGTGATTGGTCTTAATTTGATCAATTACAAATATGATGCTTCTCACATATTACGATTACTCACAAATATATATGACTAAATTTATTTTGATTAAATCACAGTTATTATCATCGAATTACAATGATCTTCTTTTAAAAGTAAAAATCTATTAAAAATGAATTTACTCAACAATAAAGCAATGCCAATGATAATTGAGTACTTTAAAAAAATGCATAGTCAAGATAGAAAAAATAACATGCAAAAACCTAAAGTATTATAATATACCGAATCGAGATAGAAAAATATAAAATTATTCCCTTTTGAGTAAAATTTCCTAAAAGAATTTGCGGTCTATTTTTTAAGTGAGAGCACGTTTAATTAGAGTAATGAATTTTTAAGTTAAAAACTTATACTCTTGTAGAAGATTTAATAATTTTCAATATTTTAAATATTTGGCTTGCAAATTAGATAAAGAAAGCTTTTAAAAGGAAGAAAGAATTTCTCAAATGTACTTTTCTATTAAGGAAAATTTTCTATTATAGTACTAAAAATAAATAATTCTTATTTTGGAGTTATCATCAAATTATATGTCATCATCATGTCAACTATACATTAATACATCATTAATTAATTTTAAATTATTTTTTATTAAAAGAATTTAACTCTTTTACATCATTTTAATACAACTAATCAAATCTTTTTAATCAAATTATTTGTATTTTAAACATCATAAGAAAAAACAAAATTGATCATTAACCTTATACACAATATTAGATCTGGCTTATCTATTTTTTTTTTAATCATTGGTTTGGTCATGATACAGTATCCGAGACTTCACTTTAATTAATTTGGATCGATTCGCTGTTAGGTCTGCTTTCGAATGATCTCCCAACGTGATTTTTTCTATTGTCATGTCGAGTCGAATTCGAATATAATTAAAGGATCTTAGCCTCACTGAGCCAACCAAACATTGGTATCTATCTTATCCATAGCCATCATATGGATCACTCCCAAATGAGTTGCTTTAGATATGATACCTCTCACATATTAATATTACCCATAAATGGATGTGGTTAGTTTTAATCAAATTAATGTTATGACCTAATCCGAAAAAGAGTAATTATTTTTTTAACTACTTAAAAAATAATTATTACATACCATAACAACAATTTAAATAAATGTTGTCTTATACAAACAAAATTAAAGAGTAAAATTAGTAAAAAAAAGAATGTAAAATGGATAAAATAATTTAAATAATTTTTTTGGCATTAACCTCTCAAAGTGGGATGAATGTTAAGCTGGTTCGAGATGGAACAGATGGAGACAAAAACAAATAATATAAAATATAAAATATATTAAAATTTATTTTTTGTTCCATCTTCTCTCTTTTTAAAATAGGGAAATTGAGTAAAATTTATTACAAAACAATTTATCAAAAATAAAAAATTTTCCTAATTCAAATATACAAGAGGAAGAAAATAAATTTTTAGAGTAATTTTTATGAAATAAATTTTATCCTAAATTTTTAATTAGATATTTCAACGTTTAAGTTAAGACAGGACGTCCCATTCAAATAGTAATTATAAAATAAAAATAAAAAATCCTAGGCCATAAGAGAATAAACAAACAGTAAAGCGTGTCCGGGACCCACAGTAAAAGGCACACCTATAAATTGCCTACTTCGCCTATCATCCCCTCTCCCAGACAGGTTCTCCGGTCGCGGGTCTCTCTCCCTCTCTTGTTTCTCTATCTCAAGCCCTAAATCTCTCGTCATCTCAACTCAACAAAATCTTATTAGTTGCGGTCTCCAGTTTTTGTTTTTCTTTCTTTTTGATTACAAACCCTAGAATCTGCTTCTTAATCCCATTTTCCTCTCTAGCAATTAGATTTCCCCCTAAGTTTTTTCTTTAGGAGGTTAGGTAAAATCATCTTGAATCAATTCGATGAGATCTCTTTCTGGGTCAATCTATTTTTTTTTAAAATGTTTTTTGATTAATTTTTTTTTGGTGGGTGTGAAGTTTTGGGATTGAGGACGATGGTGAGTGGTTTTCACAAAAAGGACGAGACTCCAGTGGTCACCAACACCAATGTTTTCGCTGCACTCGTAACTCTGAAGAAGAAGAAGAAGAAGGAAACATCGGACTAAGACAATCTTGGGTCGTCCAAAACTAAGATTTCTTCGAAATCCTCGGTTAAAGTGCCTGAAAATAAGTGTTGGGTCCCTACACCATTGAAAGTGAAATCATGGGCTGATGTTGATGATGATGACGACGACGAGGATGACTATTATGCGACGCTGGCCCCGCCCCAATCGGTTTGGAATCAGGGCTCGTGGCAGCAACAAAAGACCAATGCTAGCTCATTCAACGTCGAGGTATATGTCTATTGTTCTCTTTTGTTTCAATCTGGCGTTTTATTTTTGTTGATGATGTTTTTTACATGTTTTTTTAGGAATACTCGTCTTATTATTAATTGTATAATTTGATTCCAAAATAACAAGGAACAAGAAACATTTGAAAACAAGAATTGGGGGTTGTACCAGCGAATTGAACACCTTGGTTCTTGATGGTTGATGATGTTTGTTACATGCTTTCTAGGCTTTGTGGCATGGAATTTTCCTGATTTTGTCTCTTACATGTTTTTAAGGAATGGCCGGCATCTTTTTCAGAGTTTAATTGAAAGCAATTGCCATGTTCCTATCACCATATTTAATGAAGCAATTGAATATAAGGACTCTCGTTATGCTTTTTGGATGATTTTGATTGATCCAGTATTTGTTAAGTGAAACTGCAAATTGATGATAATATTTCATTGGGATAATTTAGGCATTTTATTCTAAAAAGGAAGGAATCAGAATATGGTGAAAACAAGGATTTGGTTGTGATTGCATAAATATTATATAAATGTTTAGTGTATCTAATACCACGGCCTAATCACAAATTATAATTATTATTATTCACTTGCCATCTATCTATGATTAGTTAAAATTATCGGTAAGTGTTTGACAAGTATCTAAGAAATATCCTTCAAGTATCTAAAAAGTATCTGGGATTAAAAAACATAATAATAATAAAAAAAAATACGCCATGTGTAGTGTCTAACATATTTCTGGTAAGTACCCATGGAGATTTGTATTCAATACGTGTCTAATATTGATGCGGCTTGTGTTTTGAAGTATTCATGCTTCCCATGTTAGGAGAATACCCTTGTCTTATAATTAATTGTATAATTCGATTCCAAAATAATCAGCAATAGAAAACCTGTCAAAACAAGAATTGGATTGTGCCAACTATACAATAATGCTGTACTAGCGAATCGAATACCTTGATTCTTGATTTGGTTAATGATGTTTGTTAAATGCATTTTAGGAATACCCTTGTCTTGTTTAGAATTTAATTGAAAACAACTGCCATATTCCACTTCCCAAATAAAAAGAAACTAATGATTTTGGGATCGCATTAAGCTAGGCATAGGATTTTTTTATTTTGTTTCTTACATGTTTTCAAGGAATTCTGATAAGCTTTTTAGAGTTTAATTGAAAATAATTGCCATTTCCTATCACCATATGTAATGAAACAAATGAATGTAAGGACCCTTAGGGTTTCGAGGTGATTTTGATGGAACCAGTATTTGTTAAGTGAAATTGCACGTCTCATTGGGATAATTTAGGTATTTTGATTCTAGAAAGAAGGAACGAGAAGGTTGTGGAGACAAGGATTCTACTACTATTGCTAAAATTGTATATGATAACGAGTGATATGCTTAGCATATCTGATGACAAATTAGTATGATTAATTGATGATGTTAATTAGAAACACTTCCCATCGATCTATGTTTAGTTGAATTATCTAGTAAGTGTCTGTCAAGTCTCTATATCATTTAAGTATTTATGAATTATTTGTTATTTAAAAAAAATTAATAAAATGAATACACTGCATGGAGTATTCAACAATATCAGGTGAGTCTTTTTGGAGATATGTATTTAAACGTGTTTGATTTGGATATGGTCTCTATGTTGAAATATTTATGCTTAGGTTAGGAGAATTATGCTTTAGAAATATTCGGTATAAATGTTACCCGGACACTAAAGAGTCTTTAGCCAAAAAAAGAAAAAATTGCTTGTGAAATGTAACTAGACTTCAAAATTTATTCTTTTGAAATGTGGAATAGATGTAGGAGAGCATGATAATGGGCCAGAGGTTTCGTACTATCTGAGCCTGTGGTGAAGAAGCCTAGTGAAGCTTCTGCCGCTGCAAAAGAGTCGGATAAACAGCTTTCAAAGAAGGAGAGAAAGAAGAAGGAGCTTGCGGAACTAGACGCCCTCTTGGCTGATTATTCATTTGTTGATAGGATATTGTTGTTGTGCCTCTGATTTTGATTTTTGTGAGATGAACTCTTATTTGTTTGCTCGGATTGTGAAGTCGACCTTTATTAGAATAGCCGGGGTTTGTTGCATTTTAAACCTGTGGTTGTTAGCCCTATTAATAATTTTGCCTTCTAAATCCATTTAACGGTTAAAAACTTACCTCAGCCATATCCTGCTCTCTCTATTGTGTGTTTTTTGGCTGGAGTCCGACCATATGTTCTATATTGTGAGATTGACCTAATAGTCCTAACAAATCACTGTATACCGATCTAATACTCCAAAGACATGAACCTAGATCATTGTACCTTTCCCTGGAAGGCTGGGTGAAGCTGAATGTGGACGGACGCGTCTGCACAGGCAAGGCTATGCTACGGGCACGGCTATGCTACCGTGAGATTGGGTGTCAGGCTTCTTAGTGAACTTGGGGCTTTGTCAAGTTAAACTAGCTTGTGGGGCTTTTATCATGGTTTATTTTTGCTGCCATTAGGGTTGACGAAGTTTTTGGTGGAAATTGATTTCAAGGTGGCTATCTCCCAAGCCGTCGTCCTTCCCACCTAGGAATACATTATTGTTCATGGCTGCAAAAGCTGGGAGGAGGAAAACCGGATGGTTAGAGTGAAGCACAAACTTGGAGAATTGAATTCTTGTGCGGATTGACCCGCTAATCTAGCTCACTCTCAGCCCTATGATCTCCAGCTCCGGTAATCTCTTCAGCCGGGAATCAATACGCTTCTTTGTAAAGACTACGAGACTTTGCCGACTACATTTATTTTAAATAAGGGGACGAGCGGTAGTCACAATTCTCCTCAATTCTCTTCCCTCTTCCCTAATATTGAGATCTTATATAATAAAAAAATAGGATATAAGTTTTTAAAGTTTTTAAGTTTTTAAGTTGTTTTTTTAATTTAAAAATTCATATATCTTATTTTTGAAAAAAATTATTGAAATATTTAAATAAAATAAGATGAAACATTTTATAAAATATTTTTTGAGTTTATAGGATAAGTTCTTATAAACTGTTTTTAGTATTAAAATGACTGAAAATGATAAATTAACATTAATATCAAGTAAATAATTATTTGTAAATATCGAAAAGATTGAGATGTGATAATAAAATTTAATGAAAACAATTTAATCACTGTTACAGGTTTAAAAAAAAAGGTTTAATTCTGTGTAAAAAAAAGCTTCATTTTTTTAAATAATTTATAAATTCTAAATATTTTATTTTTATAGTTTATAATCTCTTTTAAAATAAAACTTAGCAAACAAATTTTATGAACTTATAAGCCAAACACCTTCTAAGAGAAAGGAGGTGTTGTCTTGTCTTGTTTTGTTTGTTGGAGGTGTTGTCTTGTTTTTGGGGTCGAAATGCTGGGGTTTGATTGGCTTGCTCTGATTTGTTGGGCCTTTTGCATACGCTTAGACCCCAGCTGTGACAAAAGGGGGGAAAAAATGTGTGTATATATATATATATATATTTATTTATTTATTTATATTTTTGATATCATATTTTGGATATCGTTTGGTATTTAGAATTTTGTCCTGATAAATTTAGACCGATCATTACAATGACTCCTTCTCGGAGGGTGAGTTTCTCAACGGGGAACGCTCCATACACATGAAAATCCGATACTTTCAGCGGAAGTCGAATATCGATCATATTTAAGGGTACTTAACTTTACATTCAGTTGAATCAACCCGTTGAAACGTTGGTATGAATGGTATAAATGCAGATGATGTACCCTTTTTGTCTTCAAGATTGAATTATTCAAATATAAGAAAAAATTGATGAGCAAGCAAGTTCTCATATTGTCTTTCCATTTTTTTAAAATAAAAAATTTCTAATAAAAGGGACAAAAGTATAAATTGGTTTTTCCTTAATAAAATTTACATAAATAAGGGGAAAATATGCATACACCAGCAAGTTACCACAATGGCTCTCTACTTTTCACATAATAATAATAATAGTTATTTTTAATTGTTAATTAAATGAGAAATTTGTTGCAAAAATGATTTATGAGAAATATATATTTTTTAAATGTTTATTTTATGTCTCATTCAAATAAAAAAACTTGATTGGGAAATACTTTACAAAAAAATAAAATAAATTAAATTAAGCCCTTTTGACATTTTTGTCCTGCCCGCGGAAAAAAATCTTCTTCTACTGCTGGGGGACAGATGAGGGTATATTCGTCATTCAAAGATTAAGGGCATTGGAACCGACCCAGATTGGTCCAATGGTCTTGATTGTAGACCGCTAAACTAATACAAAATAGCACAGAGTTCCATTCGGGTTCTTCTGGTGATTGGTAAATATCATTTCCCTACGATTGGTATTATGAGGCTGATGCTCTGAGCATGGTGCATGCTGTTCCCACGAGATGATCTTGGTCAGATGATCTTGGTCTTGGAATAAAAGGACCATGATTGATTGCTTTTGTGATATGTGGCCTTTACCTTTTTTTTTTTAAGTACTTTGGTTTTACATTTTTTTTATAAGTACTTTGGTTTTACCATCACTCAGTATCCAGAGTTTCGCTCTGACTAATCTGTATTGATCGCTGCAGGACTCATTTTGAAACAGCTTTCCCAACATTATTTTTTTCGTGTACAGGGGAGTCGAACTCCCGATCTCGATCTAGTGGCCTTTACTTCAACCCGACTTGCTCTGTGTACCCAATATAGGACTCAATGAGCTATGCTAGTATTAATTAATTCCATCTTCAATATAGGACTCAATGAGCTATGCTAGTATTAATTAATTCCATCTTCATTATGTGATAACTGCCCTTTAATTGCTCTCTTTGACCTCAGGCCCCCATAGTCAGACAGATGAAGGATTCTGAGATGGCAATGCAGTGGACCTTGACCTATCAGCTTACCAGCCGCTTAAGAGTACCATTTCAGTCTGCTCCATCTAAACGCCTTCTTTTTGAATATTCTGCAACGTCGCAAGACTAATGGGCTATACTCCTATATTTTACTGTGGTGCTGGGCAATCACCCGCTTTGGTGATGAGAAAGTAGGTTCACTGACAAATGTATCATTCTATGTTCCATGCATTCCATGCCTCCTTTTGTTTTCTTTTCTCTGTAGCTTCTGTATCAAGCAATACAGTCTGAATGAGGGACGGCCTGGAAATTTGTGGATTAGCTGCTTGTAGGCTCCATAGACAAAGGATTTCAAGATGGCAATGCATTGGACCTTGATCCATCAGCTTACAAGCCGCTTAGGAGTACTACTTCAGTCTGCTCTACCTAAACACCTTCCTTTTGAATTTTCTGCAACATCGCAAGACTAGTGGGCTAGACAAATTTCAGTGCTCCTATATTTCACTCTGGTGCTGGGCAACCGCAGGCTTTGGCAATTAGAAAGCAGGTTTGGTGACAAAAGGTATCATTCTACAGTCGGAATAGCTTCTGTGGCAAGCAATACATAATCCATGAATGGGGAGGACCTGGGAAATTGAAGGTTAGCTTCCTGTACAGAAAGGTAACATAGATGTTGTACAAATGTCATTACCCTTTTTCTCAATAAATAAATGGCTCTTCATTTATTCAGGTCCTTTTTGTACTTTATACGGGGTCACCATTCACATGAAAACTGGACTTGGGCCACGAATCCAAGCATATCGAGTTGCAGTTGAACCAAGAAAAGCAAAAGAAGAAGAGAATTAATCGCAAACCGAGAATCCCAACAAAACTGCAATACAAACAATGATGTTCAATGTTCCTAAACATCCCATATAAACAATCATACAAAACTCAAATTTTATGTGGGAAAAAAAGAAAACGAAGAGGGAAGAATGGAGGAGATGGAGTCAGCTAGTTGTCACCAAAATCTCCACGGGTCCTTGTATGGAGGAACATAATTTTCTGTGGGCGGAAGTAAGCGAAAAGAGGCTACTGTTTTTTCCAGGATAGGTCCCATCTGTCACAAGAAATGAAAAAGTCCTATAAAATGGCCCAAGATTTTGAGGTAATATGGATGAATAGACTTGACTTAGCCTCAAGAACAAAAATATATACAAATTACAGATAGATGAATCGATTGTGAAGCTAATTTTGCACTGCAGCTAAGGAACACGTGCATATGAACACACATTCTGCACAAAGATGGGCTAAGGCAAGAATTACCATGTCCCATTTCTTGCTCAGAGTTGAAGCATTCAGAGTGTACAAATACCCTGCAACCAAATGTATGTGAAGTTAAATAGATGGTATTTGAAGTGTGAAAGAACAACAAAGACAGTTATTAATGTTGCTCACAGAAAATTTCTTACAGAGTTTGTTTCATTCATACCATCTCGTTCTGCAGTTGAAGCAACATAATGACGGAACGTGTTCGGCTCTTGAAGCTACAAAATGCCACAAGGATAATGAACAACTTATTGCTTTACCGGTAGTTGCAAAATGTAACCATCAAAGGGAAGTACTTACGGTGGGCGATTTACGAACAAGGTACTCATAATACCAGTACGGCTCAGCATCAATCTGCAGATGGAAAAAAGAAAGCAAGTTGTCCATTAATCTCACAGCATCACAAGTATACCAAAAAGGGTTCAGCCAGTGCACAAAATGCTCCCCGGTTTGGTGCGGGGGAAGGGGAGGGTGGGCATATATGTATGTAGCCTTCCCTTTGCATTTTTGCAAAGAAGCTGTTTCGACAGCATCACAAGTATACTGTGCTAAAAAAATACTATATGTTACTGGTATTTGATAGGTGAAGTAGGGTAGGTGCAAAAACCTGATTTTGACACTATGATACTTACTTCACTAGTACGTGCATCAAGAACTGAACTTTCAGCCATACGCTGACTTGAGCTGATCCGCTGCACAATTGACAAACAGACTATGATCAAGAACTAGAAGCATCATGACTGAGACATGTTCGAAACCAGGTAATTCATTTAATAAAGGCCTCTTGAAAATTTCAAACAATGACCAATAAACTATTTTATGTAGCCCTAGAGAAGTTGGGGAAAGATGTTATTCTATGAAAAATCTACGTCCATCCTTGTTTAATTTCCTGAAGGGGTCATGGGCATTCCAAGCACCTATTGGGAGGGGCCCTCCTTTGTAAGTTTCAGTCAAATCGATCAACAAGATTCTCTAGAGGTAGTCTATGACCAAAATTTTCACTATTAGTGGCTTCTCCTTTGAGGCTGCAAGATGACACCCCTTTCTATCAGATTTGTAAGTCGTGGCCATGGTTGTCTAGTGTTTTCCCAAATGTTAGTTACTCCTTTTTCATGTTGAGCATAAACCTTCGTGTGCAACATTTCAAAGCAAGATTATCCAGCATATTCATGATTAATTCCTGTACACATCTCCCAGAATTATGTTTATCATTCCGATAAAGTTGTTAGAATAAGAGTATCAGACAGGAGACTCATAATACGTACTATCAAAACTAAAGGCTGGGACAACAGGTGGACAGGCTAAATACCAGAGCAGACTTGTCGGATAACACTGAATCTGCGACATCTTTTGCATTCCACATTCTTTTGTCCTGAACTTTTAGGAATTGTGAATTTGGGGGACCAACCTATAGAAAACAAGAAACATTAGCAAGCAACCTCAAAGGGAAAAAAAAAGAAAGGAAAAAATGTAATTGAACTTGGTAACAAGGTATGGTCTTTCAAACTTACCGAAACAGAAATAACAAGATTGTCAATAATATCTACACGCTCAGACACAATACGTAACCTTGCATTGGCTGTACACGTTAAATCAACAATTAGTTATTGTTCCTAAGATGCATAAGTTGATTTTGAACATTGTAAGGCTAACATAAACATTGAGGCAACTCATCAATAAATCAAAAATTGTCATGCAAAATAGGAAAGTGCCAAACTGTCTACAATAATTTATCCTTTCATTGAAATCAAGACAGAATGATTAACTTACGTGATAATGGTGCAGCCGATGAATAACGCTCTGGTTTCCTAGATTCCACCCTTGCAAGAGATGAAACAAGTCAGATTTCTAGAAAACTAGGACACATATGGTTCTGTAAAAAAGTTCCAAGCATCCTCTTTTTTTTTTCTTCTTTTTACAAGTTTGTGGATTTTCTTAAAACTCTAGGGGAAAAAAATCTGTAGACCACTTGCAACCCATTATTGGAATCCCTTCTTAGATTGCTTCCAAGGATCCAAGTTTTAAGGACAAAAGGTTGCCAAAATTGGACCGAGTCATGTAATTTAGATGAACCATTTTGAGCCAAAGCCCTTGGTCGGCTCTAAAGTTCCAACTTATAAGAAGATTATAGTTCAGGAAAAATTCAGCATATTAATAACTGTGATTTTTAAGCTGATTTCAGCCATGATAGGGCTACAAATCTTTTCTCTTGAAATTCAGGGCCTGAATGTGGTCTCTGAAATGAAAAGAGATTAAATTGTTATCTTTCTAGGTAGGCTGGGTTTGGCAGAGTATAACAACAACAATAAGCTGAGCCTTAATCTCAAATTTTGGGGTCGACCATTTGAGAGACCAATATAAAAGAGAGAAAACAAATAAAAAATAACATAAAATAAAAATTTGAAAACAAAATTAGAGAAAATAAAACTAAAATAAATAATAAATAATAAAAATAAAAATAATGAAAAGAAAGAAATAAAAATAAACTATCCATAACAACTTAAAATAATAATAAGTTTATTATTACAAAAATTTTGTGTTTGACAGAGTAGAAAACAAAAATATTGCTACAACTCAATCAAAGTTGACACTAACAGTTGTAGTCTCACAATAGTCTGGTACGTCCTAGAGCTAGTCTATCTAGAGAAAAATAAGTTCTCAAAATAATTAGAAAAACTTGAGTTTTATTACGCATGTCCTTTTATTTTGTTTATACAGGGATCTTGCTAGTTTATGCATTTCTTGACCATGAGTTTATCTGGTGTCATGGGATTCTTTCTGTTTCTTCACTACCCCAAGCAGAAATATGGACATGCATTGAAGAATTTAACACAATCTACAACTTGATATACCTTAAAAATAAAACATACTAAAGCTGGAAAGCACATACAATTATACAAATGCTAATTCTCCTCCTTGCTTATTAACATACTTCTCTCAAGGAGGCATTGCAGTATAATAGTTGATTCACGCATTGTATGCCCACATAGAAAATGTCCCAGTTGACAACAATCAAATTTTCTCCAAAGCCATAATGTGGTCATATGCTGAATAATTTTGCAGAACAACTAGCATCCATGTTTGAAACAGCCATGCAAATATATAGGACCCTAAAGTCTCCCTTTGCAGTTCAAAACTCCCCACAAGAATGGCTTGCATGATATGATTCTAAAGTACAGTTTTCAGGTCTAGTTTCAGTTCAACCAAGCTTTACTTATCAAACTTCTGCATCCAAACAAGTGGGGTTGCTTATAACTGTTAATTTCCACCATCCACAACCCAGCACCTTAAGCAAAAACAGAAAATCAAATTGTAAACAATGTTGCACAGATAATTCTATAAATAAGGTATGACTATTTTGTGACAGTTTTTGGACACCACACTTTAGGACTATTTTTAACTTATAGTGCAAATTTTTATAGAAACTTTATAGTAAATCACGGCCGGTGCCTGCACTTCAAATGTTTTAAATGACAAGGGGATAAGATCACCAGTAGAAAATTTAGTATTCGTGTTTATATGCTTACCATTTGAAGACAAATTTCTTTGAGGGTAACTCCACCGGGTACAGATAAGAATATGCATTTATGTCATCAACTAGGGTATCCATTTTCAGTTCCTCATCAGCAGCAAACCCATCTAAGTTCTCAAACAAGTAAAAAAAGTTAAATCTAGACACAAAATTAAGTAATTCTCAAGTTCATTCAAAACCCAGGTCAAATGATTTTCAATTTGTTGAGTGGAACAAACTTATCACTAATTTGAAAAGGAAAAATTTACCACAACAATTTTTTTTAAAGGATTAGGGACTATGAAAAGTAGGAATAACAAGGAAAAAATAGTTAAAGAGGGGTTACCAGACTTTGGGTAAAGAATAGATAGTGATGAAGATAGTCCAAGAAGAAACAAATCCCTCTTAAAAAACCCAGTTGGGGAAGTGGGTTTCGAAGGAATTTGATAGCAGGCTTGTATTTTTTCCAAAATGCAACAGTTTTTGCGTCTTGCTCTGGTTCTGGACTGACTTCTGATTGCCAACAAATATCATAAATTCAGAATCTTACATATGAGAGAAAGACAGACAGAGACACAGACACAGACAGAGAGAGAGAGAGAGAGACGGAGAGACGGAGAGACGGAGAGAGAGTACCTGAAATGGACGATTGGGAATGGATAGAGAGTGGATGTGGATGGAGAAGGAGAAGGAGAAGGAGACACAAGGGTTGCCATAGTCTCAGCTCATCATCCACTCCCAATGGTAAGACCTTTTACTGCTTCCCCCTTGTAGATAACAGACCATCACTTAACTAACGTTACCATTTTGTCTTTGGTCTTAGACTCGAGTCCACAGATCCTTTTTCACCTGTCTGCCAAAAAAATCCTAGAAAAATATATATTGAGATCAAATCGAACAAAATCATCTCAATTCATTTTATTTTATTTTATTCTTTCTAATGAAAAGGGTGGAGAGAGCAATCGCAATTGCCATCCACTTTAACCATGATAAAGAGAGTTTTTTATTATAATAAAAATACTTGATATAAATTACAATTAATAAATTTAAAAAACATACATTACTATAATTCGATTAAAATGTTAAAAAATATAATTTTTGTTGGTCCTTCTTACCATATTTTCGTATGTTTTCAAAAATATAAATTTTTTATTTTTATAATATTTTAAAATATATTAAATTTTAACCAGTTGCTTGTAGTGTTAAAAAAAGACACATACTAATTTAATAAAAGGATCGACAGAGAATTATCTAAAGCTTTGTTAGTTGTATGCCAAGAAAAATGAAAGAAAAAAAAAAAGGAAGTATGCAAAGAGGAGCCATTTGACAGAATTCATAAATGGGAAAATGTAATTCAGTAGACACAAGGAAATGATAGGGTGGCACCTAGTTAGATCAAAATAATTAATTAAAATGATCACACCCATTAAATAGTTGTTTTTTCCTCTTATTCTTTAGGCAACAAATAATCGTGTCTACTGGGATCAATTATTGTTAGATTTATTCTACATGTTTGAAAATTAAATCATTAAAGTTTTTCGGATCGTATCTCAATATGCAGATTTATAATATATGGACAGTGAATCATGAAGTCTCTCGAACAAAATACACAATCAGGATGGGATCACAAAATCAAATCACTACCACAATATTATGATGTCTCAACCCTAAATCCGATAAACCAAAATGATGGAAAAATTTCTTACTCAAAAATTTTCTATCTCTTTAATGTACTTTTCACAAATCTTTCAATTTCTTAATAAAAGTACAGAAAATAAGAGTTTCTTACAAATTCTAATTTTTCTCAAATAAATATCGTATGTACAAAAAGAGGGAGAGAGGTTTTCGGGAGATCGATAGTTAAAAGATAATGGAAGTCATCTTGTTATTTTAATTTGATTTAAATTAAAATTTTACTTAAGGTAAAAATTTATTTTTCTTCTTCATATTTCGTTTTCAAACTATTTTCCATTCTTTGCCTCCTTCATATTTCTTCTTCATATGCTTTTTTGATAAAACTCAATCACCTGCAATAAAATCACTTTCCGATAACACTATAAACCTCGAAGGGGTTAGTATATTTTTTTACCAAAATTAGATAATAAATTGTATTATTTTCTACGAATCTAATATATTAAAATGATCGTCATCGTTCTATCGTTCTAACATACGTGTTTATTAATATAAAATTAATTAATTTAGTAATAATTACGAGATAGTTGATTTTTGTTTTTCTTTTTTTGCTAACATATGTAAATGGTTAAATGAAAATGAAGATAAATAAATTGTTAAATTACTACTACTACTATCACCTATATTATCACCACTTATATTATTATATTTCTTTTCGTATAATGTAAACATATTTTGTAAAGGATGAAATGTTTTTGTTTTTGAATGTTGTGCGCTAATGTATATTTCCATTGGAAAATTATTAGCAAAATCATCTATCAAAATTTCAATACTTTCAAGTTTTACATGTGAATCTAAATCACCAACTACCAGATAAAAAATAGGAATTTTTTTATAATATTTTAAAATTTTTATTTTCATTAATTTAATAATTTCTCTAAATCTATCTTCTTTTTCAAATTAATTAAATACATAACAAGTTTTACAAAAACTAGATAATATCAAATAAATTATTGAATAGTAAATATCAGAAAATAAATTTGTACATGTATAAAAAATTTTCAATAACTGAATTAATGTATTTGCAAAATCAAAAACTCGATTATCAATAAAACCATATTCATAATCAGAAATAACAAATTTAATTAAAATATTTTTTAAAGGAAATAAACATTGTAACGTATCATTAAGTTGAGTTTCACCTAGTGTCACATTTTTATTTAATTCATTCAAATTTTACATTATTAAAGTACATAAATATCTCATTTTTTGTATTTTTGTTGAGAAATTTCTAATTTAAAATATTAAATCACGATCAGGTTGTAAAATTAATTCAATAGCTTCCAAACTATCTTTAATACATAAATTTAAAATATGACATGTACACCTATTATGGAAAAATGTTTCATCTAATACGATTTTTAATGATTTTTTAAATATTAGTGGCACTAGTATGAGACGAGACATTATCTAAAGACAAATAAAATATTGTATCACTAATACGATATTTATAATAAACATTTGTAATTATTCTATCTATATTAGCACCCGAATATGAAAGTTTCTAATGTTAAAAAACTAAAATTCATTTTTCTAAAACCCATGAATTATTAATTCAATGACATGTCATAACAATAAAATGTTTTTTTTTATATTCTATTTTTCAACTATCCAAAATTATTGAAAATTTATAATTAGTGGTCATAAAAGTTACAATTAAAGCATTTTTCATTATTTGAAATCGATCTAATGAACTTCTCCTATTCATTTTCCTACTACTTTTTTTGTAAACTGATTATAAATATTTTTATACATATTTCTAAAAAATTTCACATTCTACTATACTAAGTGATATACTTGCTTTGCCTAGTTTGAACTAATTTAACCCAATAATCTCTTACTATATATCTCTTAATTGTCTCTACTCCACAACTTTTCATAAATTTATATTTTTATTGACAAATTTTATAAATTGCCCTTTACTTCTCATAATTTTTAACAAAATAATCTTATACATTAAAATTATATTTTTGAGTACGTGCTGTGGTAAATTGTGTATTATTAGATTCATTTTCTTCAAAACCAAAATCAATATCTATGTATTCTGGAATATTCTTTTGCAAAAATGAAAATGGGGGAGAGGAGATTATTGGAAAAATTGTGAAAAATGTGTTCAGACCTTTTTTTTTTTTAAATTAAGTTTAAATATGCAAATAAAGTAAAGTTGCAAAAAATAAAATGTTACTGATTTGATGAAGATCACGGTTGTTATCATTAAATCTTGAATGATTTGAACTTCCAACTTTAAAATCTTTCCATATCTTGAGGGATATTGTAAATTGTAAGTAGTATAATTAGTGTGAAATTATGAGATTGTGTTAAATGTGAGAGAGAAGAAAATGTTGTAAATAGAGAGAGTTGTAAAAAAATTAGAAATGAATTGTTGTGTGAGATTTTGAGAGAGTGTAGTAGAGAGAAGAATATTGTGAGAGAAAGTATGAGATTTTATTACGTGAGATTTGAAAATGAGTTGTGACCTATTTATAGGAAATTTTTTTAATCTTATGAATCAAAATATTTCTCAAACTAAAAATTTCATAACTGTTGGGAGAGATAAAATTGAAAACATTCAAAAAAAAGGAAAGGAGCTATCGGAATCAGTTGAGCTGGGTAGGTTCTAGTGACCATTGGAACCGGCCCATTGGAACCAGCAGGCTGGTTTTGGGCCCAGGCTGGTTCCGTGCTGATTTCAGGCTCATGTTGGGCCGGTTCCAGTTCTAGAATGTGTTAAATCATATCGGCCCGATTACTCTAGCGGGTCAGTTTGGTTCCAGGTTACTTTTTCTCGGGCCGGTTATCGATCCAGACTAAAACGAGTCGGCGGTTTCTGGGTTGGAACCGGCCGAGTCCCACCTCTACATCAAACTCGCTTATCGTTGGCTTTGGAAAGGCAATTAAATCTGTGAAAGGAAAAAAATTGGGTGGGGTGGTCAGGCCGGGCGACGCTAAAGCAATAGAAGTGGACGAAGCAAAAAGAGGGGGAGTGCTCGAAGAGAAAATTGTTACATATAAATTTGGAGTGCGTTCTAATAGTCAATCAAAGCATCGTCAACCTTCACATTACTCATTGTTAATAGACATGGACGAAAATGACATCCTTTTAAAAAAATAAAAAAAATAAAACAATATAATTTAAAATAATATTACAAAATTAACCCTATATATCATCGACTTTTCAAAATTTGATATATATTTAAAAAAAGATATATCAAATTTTGAAAACTAGATATATATAATACCTCTCTCTCTCTCTCTCTCTCTATCTCCCGTCCTCTTTCCCTCTCCATGTACTTCGTCCCCTCCCTCCCTCCCTCCCTCGTATTGGATTTGCATAAAAACCAAAACTTTTTCATCCCTCTTTCTCCCCTCCCTGGATATGTTTTGGATTTGCACGAATGGTTTTGGTGCAAATCCAATGATAGGGAGAGAGGGGATGTAGGGCGGAAGAGAGAGGAAATATAAGATATGTCGAATATTTAAGATTTAATATGTCTTTTTATGAAAAGTAAATTGATTTTTGAAGATTTGATATATCTTATTTTAAATTATATCAAGTTTTAAAGATTTGATAGGATATATTGAGACTTCAAAACTAGGGTCATATTGAAAATATTTTTTCTATTTTCGTTGTTTTTAAGTTTTTTTTTTTTTAAACAACATTGCATCCGTACATTTCTCCTTCGTTAGCCCTCTCCTCTCTCTCTCTCTCTCTCTCTCTCTCTCTGAACCTGTATTACGGATTTAGTTTATTCAATCAAATAGGTAAGATTTCCGATTATGATCTATCTTATTCATTTCAAGAGTTATCTGTCGATATCATTCATCTGTTTATGTGTATATGAATCATCGAAGGAGTTGCGTTTTTTGTCTTTCCCAAGTTTTTTATGTCCTCTTGAAGATTCTCCCTTTTCTTACGAGTGCGTAATTTACATCTAAGTTTGGTTTCGTGAATTAGGGTTTAACGAATTTTTGATGAATCTTTTGCTCTTCATGTTGTGTTCATGATGTAACCGGGAAATGGTTTGATTGCGCTGCTTTCTTTCTGTTAATTGGCCCGTAGGTTGATTCTTTTCTGTTGTTTTTAATAATTATTGGAATAATTCGTTGTATGTTGTTTCTTGGGGACGTGTCGTGTTATGTTAGAGACCATTTTGTCTTTGTGAGATCAAATGTAATTTGGGGACAACAACTATGGCCTTTGTTATCTCTAATGAAACTTCTTCAAGGAATTTAGCACAATGATTATGTGCTCTAGCTTTGACTGTTTTCCATCTCTCAACTCAACCAAACCTTAAAACCTAGATTAGTTGGATTCATCTACCTAAAGTCATGTTAGTGATTAATTCAAAGATATTAGCTCACACTAGGTAGTTCTTGGGCTTTCTTCTTTTTCTTAGAGTACCTTTACTCGATGACTTATTTTTGCAGGGCATTATGCCTAATGTATCTTGGTCCATGTTCTCTCATCTTGTCGAAAATTGGGGCTACCCCTGAATTAACTCTAACATAACGAAGTACTAAAATGGAGCATTCGTAGAATTTGATCTTACCTGAAGGAAGTCTCAAGACGGGATTGTGGGGGTACATTGTATTGTTTTCTACGTGGATGGATTATATCACCAATTCATTTCTTGTTGAGTTATTTGTGTGGGCTGCTTCAAATTTTTTATATGCATAGAAGAGTTATTTGGCAACTAATATCAAATGGAAATTCAAAAAAAAAAAGAAATTGACTTGATGGGTCATATACAGAGGGCGAAGTAGTGGGGGCAAAGTATAGCATACAGGGCGCAATTGGGGTGGATGTTATAATTTTGTGGAAATAAACAACAGTTTCGAGGATTTTAGTGGCATTTTTAGGACCTTTGAGGGCTTTTCTATGATTTTTAATGGCATTTCCAAGACTTTTAGTGATAATTTTCCAAAATGGCGCTAAAAATGTACACATTATTTTTATTTATATTTTTTTTCAAAATTTCAAGTCTGGGCAGCCCCACTGCCTACAATGTGGTGTCACCACCGGTCATGTGCTATTTGTCAAGCTCAGTTTTCTTGATTGCAGTGCCAGATCTGGACTCATTTGTGTCATGTTTGTTAATCTTTACAATTTATAACGGTGGGGCACTTTTACTTAAAAAATCATAATTAAGGAGAATCTAAGCATGGGTCTCCTCTTGTACTCACTGCATACCTAATTCCTATTAAGTGTTTCTAACCCCTGATGCTTAATTTAGTTTTAAATTATCCAGTAATCAGGGTGTAGACGGTGGGATAAACTATCTTCAAATGTTTAGGAAGTGCGGCATGTCATGCTTTTTATATTGGAACCTGTGTGGCCAATTTTAATGTTGATCTTGCTAATGGAACCATTTATTTATTTCTTTTTCTGAAGCGATCTCTTGTAATTATTTAGCAATCAAGACTGCAAAATCCTGTTTGAATCCCTATGCGGCATCATATGTACCAATTGCAAGCAGAAAGGTGGATGATTTCAAATTCGCTAAGTCGACCTCAAATAATCTGATTTACTCTGATGCCCATGGCACTGATAAACAACATCTGACTGAGAGTTTCATTCTGAAGGCCCAGTCTTCACGTGATTATCCTGGTTCAACCTCTCATAATGAGAATGAGACTGGAAAAGGTCAAATTGTCGATGAGGAATTTGAGATGGATATAGCATATCTTCAAATGACATTTCCTGTGTTATCTGAAGATTCACTTGCTGGTGTCTATTTGGCAAATAGGGGTGACTTAGAAGTAACAATTGACATGCTGACTCAACTTGAACTTGAGGTATTTCTGATGAACCTTGCTCAATTTAGTTGGTAATTCATGGCTGCTGTAGCTAGTCAGTAACATTTTGGCATATCACCTTCTCTTTATGCATTCACATCCTGGTGAGATTGCTATGTAGCTTGGAAAACTAGGCAATACTTGTGTTATCATAGCCATTTATAAACTTTTGTGTTAAATGGAACTGTTAATTTCTTTTATCTTAAAAGGTATTATATGTTGCAGGGTTTCCTTATGTTAATGGCAACTGGTTGTTGACAGCTTGATGACACAGTGGGACTATTAGTTGGAGAGCCAGTGAAACCACTTGATGTCTTGTGCCTTTTACTTTCATTTTATTTTTTTGTGCTCTGTGAAATGTTGATATTATAAATCATGGTTTTTCTCTCCCCCCCCCCTTTTTTTTGGGGGGGGGTCTTTAAAAATTAATTTCCTGAATATAGTCTATGTGGAACCTCTGTTCATCAGATTTCTAGCATATTCTTGTAAGTGTCAAGGAGAAATTATTTTTCAGATGGAATGGAATTGAACAATTTGCCCTTCAATGGCATCAACATCTGGAGCTTTACATTTAGGAGTGGACTATTTATGTACCATGTCTTTACTAGGTAGATGACACAAAGGCTAGGAATAAATCTAAGAAATAAGAGTTTGTCTCATTGACGTCGAAAATATTGAGCATCGATGGGAAAATGTTTTTTACTCTGTGCAACTTTCATCATTGTTTCTTGTTTTGATTTACTCCAGATGAGATTTATTTACACAATTTATCCCGTCATCAACAGATCTACGGTGCTGATGATCCGCAGAATCTTCCTGGGTCTTTAACTGCTGGTGAGGTTTCAGACTCTGCCCCCGTGCTGAGCTTGGATCCTTGAAATTGAAGATTGTGGCGGATGACACTGCTGCACCATCTATTTCCTCGGATTCCTCAACTTGTGCCACTTCATTAACAGAAATGTAGAAAAGTGACGGGAACAAGTTCACTTTTGTTTTCTTTTGCTGCTTTAACTTCTTGAGAAAGATGTATAGATTAGGGTTATGATTTCTAGCTTGCGGATGTCTATCTGTTGCTTCGTTTGCTTTTGGCTGTATATTTCCAAGCCACTTGTGGATGGATTTCCAGTTACACTTGGCCAATAGGACGTCTTGTACGGTTAGTTTGCATATTGCATCCTCTTGAAATGAATGCATCAGTTCTATGCTTTTTCTTTGCTTTTGGCCAGCACTGGTTAGCTTTTATATGTAATGATAAACTTGGATATTGTATCGGATCCAGAGCTTTGATCTGCGTTGTAAGTTTTTGGATTGCATTCAAGTAAGCAGCATACCGCAGTTCAGACCTTTTGATTTAGGTTGAAAAATGTATTCGGATTTTGCCCATGCTGTCTCCTCTAAACTGTGATGACATTAATTTTATATATTTTTTAATCATCGGTATTCAAAATTATATGTTAATTAATTCGGTTTGAATGTTTGTGGGAGGTTTTGTATCGGCGGTGCAATCTTTTTTATTTTTAAGTTTTGAATTTAAAATTTGATTAAAAAATTTAATATTTGATTCTATTATTCCATTAGGTTAATTGACTCTTGTTAGATGGTACTATTGATGCTGTGTCCGGGAACTTTCTTGTCTGATTTCCTTAGAAGGGATACAGGTGTTGGTTTTGGCTAGATAAATAGTCAGTCTTAAGCTGACTAACCAACGCAATATGACAATTAGTTAATCTTTCTTAATAGATTAGCTGGGGTGTTTAATTTAAGAATTGACTTTGTAGTTCTAAAACAAAGGAATTTAGTTGGTGGATCGGTGTTAAAAAATTGTAAATACATTAGAGGAAAATTCTTAGTTGGATATCTTTGAGCAGCACCAATTTGCAATTACTTGTGCAAGATGTTAAATTAGCTATTAGCTATTTAACAAGAAGTTGATGAATTCTGGTTAATTTTTTAATATTTAAGGATTCATAAGTCATGAGTTGTAAGTTTGGACAATACTATGTTAATTAATATTATTTGATATTTCAAAAAAAAAAAAAATAGAGAGAATGATGGGGATTAGTATTATTCTTTTTTCTAATTTATTTTTTCACATGTAATAGAGGGGTTAATTATATTGAGATGGTACAAGCAAAATCATGGTGATTATTTTGGTAACTTAGGCAATAAAAAGGATTAAGGTTAATTAGGTGAATGTTTGGGCCATACTTAAGTAGGTGGAATATAAGACCTTTTCCTTTTGGATTGGCATACGTAAGTATACAAAATTTTTGACTCTTCCTTCCTTGATAAATCAAGTGTAATTTTAAAAGAAAGACATATATATATATATATATATATATATTTATATTTATATCAATATTTGATGGACTTAATAAGAAATGTATTGAAATTTTTTAATTATGTATGAATTCAAATTGATATGAAAATAAAAAAAACACAGAGTATTTTATGATCGATTGATTCAGATTAATCGGGGGGTGTGATGTCTAATATATTTGATGGTTGTAGCCGGGGTTTATAAAAAAAAAAAAAAAAAAAAATGAACAGAGAGAGATCAGGAGAAATGACTTCTCTCCGTGGTCTGAGCGGTTGAGCCCCGATTTTGACCGAGGGGGGAGAGAAACTATGACGTTGCTCTGACTCCAAGTCGAACTCGAACTCCACTCGACGTCCTCATTCTAAACCCCAGTCGCCTTTCGCCTTTCTCTCTCTCTCTCTCTCTCTCTCACCTCTGCTAAACCTCACTCTCCCTTTCCAACCCTATCAGGAAAAAAAGGGAAAAATAAAAAATTTCATGATATTTCAATGGGGTTAGCTCCTCCAACAGATTCCGCCACAAATTTCTCAGTCCAACTATGTTCCTCCAATTTTCACTCAAATCCTCCACCAAAATCTACAAAAAATTCTTGGGTTTTTTTTCAGCCTTGCATTTTTCTGGGTATTCAGCTGATAGAGCATCAGACTCACTCTCGGATGAAAGTTTTGATTCTTACCCTAGTTATGGTGAGTTACAACAACTAATGCAAAATTATGCTAAATTGGGTTGCTTAGCAAAAGCTTTGGAGGCTTTAAATTGCATGAGAAATGTGCCTGAAAAGCCCACTGTGAATGATTACAATGCTTTGTTGTATTACTATTTGCAATCTAATGATTTTGTGATTAGTGACATAGCTCAAGTGTTTCACGGAATGAAAAGTTTTGGGCCTTCACCAAATAAAATCACTTTTAATACTCTTCTTAATGGGATAATTTTTCATGGTTGTGTTCACGATGCAATTCTTGTGCTAAAGGACATGTGTGGGAGTAATTTTCTGCCTTCGTTTCGGTTGTCATCAAGATTGTTGAAAAAGTGTGTCCATTTGGGAAATTTAGTGGAAGCTATAGCTGTTTTGGAGCTAATGTTAGACTTGGGATATATTCCAACAGAATTCAGCATAAATTTGCTGTTTATGGGGCTAAGTCATGCTGGGATGTTTCAAGAGGCTTATTTTGTGTTTTCTGTTCTTATGGATAAAGGTTACATTTGCAATGTGTATAATTATAACAATATTTTATGGGGTCTATGTAAGTTGGGCCAAACTTGTAGTGCATTGGCATTGTTCGGTTATGTAAAGAAGAGTGGGATTATTCCCAGTGTTCACTCATATACGGCGCTGGTCTATGGATTTTGTAGGGAAAGATTATGGCAAGAAGCTTTGTGTATTTTAGACAAAATGCAAGAAGAGGGATGCAGCCCTAATGTAATAACGTACACCACCATTATTAAGTTTTACTGTGAGGATGGGAAAATAGACAAAGCATTGGGTCTCTTGAGTAAGATGGAAAGTAAAGGACATGATCCGGACTTAGTCCTGTACAATATTCTTCTTCGTGAACTTTGTCACCAAAATAGAGTGCTTGAAGTTGGTGATCTCCTTGCTGTTATTGATAAAAAGGGACTCTCTCCTGACCCATTTACTTATACTGCTTTGGCTGGAGGCCTAGTAAGAGGGGGTGCTGTGAAGATGGCTAATTGTATACTGGTAGACATTCTTCCTAAGTGCCCTCTTGTGGATCTTGCTATGCACAATGTTTACTTGAATACTCTGTGTCGCGAGGGTAAATCGAGGGAAGCGTTATCTGTAATGGAGAGCATGATCAGAAGTGGTGTTACTCCAACAAACATGACGTACAACACTATTCTGAACGGCTTTTGTAGGGAAGTGGCTGTTGAGGAGGCCTTGAAGCTCTTTGACCAGTTTTCGTGGGTTGCAGGGCCTGACCATTTTTCCATCAATATTATGTTATCTGCTGCCAGCAAAGAAGGAAATTCATCAATGATTTGGAGGGTCCTGTATCGAATGGAGTACGGACACATTAAACTTGATGTTATTGGTTCAACTTGTTTAATTCAGTACTTATCCAGACTTGGGAAATTCTCAGAATGTTGTTGGCTGTTGGAATCCATGATATGTGAGGGACTTATGCCCAATTCAGTCACTTTTAACATTCTTCTGGACAAGCTTTGCAAATGTGGATTAGTTTCAACTGCAAACCGAATTCTCAAGCACATGAAAGATATGGGGATTTCACCGGATACAACTTCATACAATATCCTTGTTCATGCATCGGCAATGCGGGGAGATGGTCCACTGGTGGAGAATTTGTTAAGGGATATGTACAGACAGAAATTGAAACCAGATGTTGTTACCTATGGGTCTTTAATTCATGGACTTTGTAAGGAAGGAGAAATATCGGTTGCTGTAGAGTTACTGGATCAGATGGTGGAGAAAGGAATTAAGCCAAGTATTGCCATCTACAATATGATGGTAGAGGCACTGATTCGAAGGGGTAAGTTCTGGGATATCTTTTGCTTATTGGAGGACATGACCTTGAATGGGTGTAATCCCGATTCAATTTCATCTGAGATTGTCAATCAAGCAATGTCAAAAGGATGGATGAAGGTGTACTCAGAAGAGTTGAAGGTCTTGAAGCTCTTGCTATCTGGAGATATTGAATTGCAGAAGCATAACAGGTATCGAGATGCTACATTCACTCTTGCACTGACCTGCTAGGTATTAGGATATGTTCTTTTTAATTAAGGTAAGAATTTTTAAGGAGAAAATTTCTTTTTGGTGCATTGAGCTGTTCAATTTTTTATTGAAAATAATGGCCACTTTATTTTCTTTTGCTTCCCCCCAAAATTTGCATTTGCTGGCATTGGTTACGTCTGTACTTTCCCACTATTTTCTAATTTTCTTGCTAAATTTGTCTAGGTTCACTGATGAAAAGAAAGATAGATTTACAAAGTGAAGATGCATGGATATTTTGGTCGCATACCTATCATCTAATGGTAATAAGTGCCGTAAAACTCTTTGTTTCATTTTTCCCCAAGTTATTTATTTAAAGATTTTGAAACCTTACTAGTTGCAATGTTCATAAAGTCAATTGTTCTGATTCAAATTAGATATCTCTAACAAACTCCAAGTTCTGCTTCTTCTCATCTTATTTGGACTGCCAGTCGGGGGAGAGAGAGAGAGAGATGTTTGGATAATTGCCAATATGATGCCCTTTTGGAGTATTTGTGGATTTTAGAACTGATATTACGAGAGCCTATTGTTTGAATGAAAGTTGGGAAAAACTGTGTAGTTTTTGTAGATTTTAAATGCAAATTTCTTCGTAAAGATAAATTTTCACGAATAGTTCTTAATCTCAATTGTTTACTGGGAGGATTTTATGCCTAATCATCACGAAAGAAGGCAAAAATGAATGAATATGAAAATGGAGAACAAGGAGAATGAAAACATAAAAGAACACAAAATGATAATAGGTACATTTTGAGAATATTAAAAAGCATTCTTCTAGTAAGTTTAGCAGTCTCATGAATCTCTTTAGAAAAGCAATAAATTGTTCAAATCGTTGGTCTCAGATGATATCCTGTAATTGGGTCTGAGGGTCTTAAATTTCCATGACAATAAGAACTTGATTTTCTTTGGTTGAAGCTAAGGCTAATCTTCTAGATTGCGAATCTACTCTTCTGCTTGCTAGAATTTCTTTTAGTAACCAGTTATTCTTTGAAATTTTCAGGTGCCTTGCATTGAAGTTAATGCACCGATAAGAACCTTCAAGACAAAGCGTTTGATGTTACCCCATGTGTTTCCATGACCTTAACTCTGATTCTCATACGTTTGACAAAACTTTTGGTACTTGATTTCGGTTCTTTTCCTAGGTAAAGTCCTTTGCTCTGCATGTTTGTCTTGACCTTACTCTTTCCAGTTCTTTCTTCGTGAGATGCATCATTCATGGCATTTCTGTCCGGGCATCCTTCATCACCATCACATATTTTCTGATGTATTAAACTTTTGAGAAACGTTGACATGATATCTTTGGCTGCCAATACAAGTGATAGCAATGATTTGCCTTTGGACCTATTCGAATGGAATACACTGATGATATTCTACTTGTTTACTAGTGATCAACTACCAAATTACCGCGGCTACTGATTTCTTTATTGATAACAGTTGGCTGGTTCAAGTGTTATTGTTTCAACTGTGAAGGCCCCTTGGATGCTTCTATATTTGCTGGAAATTGAATCTGTCAATGACATTTGCTTACTTAATTAGTGATATCCCTGTATCCATTGCATCTGGAAGGATACTGGATAGTGTGGAAGCCGGTGCAGTGGCAGAAGTTGGCCAACCTATATTTTGGTATGTATCAGCAATTTTATCCTCAATACTATTGTCTATGTTAAAATTATTCATACAGTTAGTTGGCTATTTGACCATATTGATCTGTGACCGTTCATTGTGAATCTGCAATTTGTTGAGTTTAGGTGAGGATGTCTCTGCATTGCAATCGACCAACCACTATGGAATTAGAGCTATAGCCTTGTGGATAGTGGAGTTACTAGAGGGACAGGATAGGCATGTGCTTGCCTGGAGGTATCAGACTGCCTCCCTTCTTGCTTTTGCTTTTCCTTTGGCCTGAGGAAGATAGCCTCTTTGAGAAATAATGCACGGCAACTCTCTAGCCTTGTACGTCACTTCAATCTAAGACCAAATGTTTTTTGCTATTAGGGGTGAGTGCTATTCGGTTAAAACCGAAAAAACCGTTTCTCCGAACCATCTTTTTATATTTTGAGTGGTTGATTAGGTATTTGGTTTGGTTTTGGGTAAAACCAAACTTTAATTGGTTTATTTGAGCGGTTTTCGGTTTTACCAATTTTTATTTTAGTCAAATCAACTTCATTAAAAATATTATATATATTTTTAGATATTTTTTATTCATATAAATATTAATATAATATTATAATTAAAATTTTAAAGAGAAAATATTATAATTAATAAAAAATTTTAAAAGAGAACAATATAAAAATTAAAACTAATATAGTGGAGAGCACAAAATTAATGAAAGGTGTTCAGTTTCCACCTTTCTAGTTCCAAATCTTTAGTGCCCAATCCTGTGTACGACTCTTCCACTCCTAAAATTGAGACTCTCACTCTCACACCTCTCACTCTCCTATTTCACTCCTTTTCCCTTCCTCTTTGCTATTTTCATGCTCTGATTTTAATCCCACTTGCTCTCTTACACTACACTACAACGGATGTTAGACGTAGGGGCAACTATCTTGCTTTCAATATTTTTTTATTTTTTAATTTTCATGAATTTTTTTGACACCCACTTGCTCTCTTACGCAACACTACGACGGATTTTAGAAGTAGGGGCAACTATCTTGCTTTGAATATTTTTTTATTTTTTTATTTTCATGAATTTTTTTGACACAGGCACATATGATTAATTGTTTATGTATCTATATCATAAGCAAACTTCTCTAATTTTGCCCTCCTCTCACTAATCT
The DNA here is from genome assembly GCA_033439265.1 of Dillenia suffruticosa. Lineage (NCBI taxonomy): Eukaryota > Viridiplantae > Streptophyta > Magnoliopsida > Dilleniales > Dilleniaceae > Dillenia > Dillenia suffruticosa. Next base: position 11,050,359 of record JAVTVX010000037.1, on the reverse strand, counting down.
CTAGCACATGACATTTCCATTTCAATCTCCTCTAATTGTTTGAAATTTGAATTTTGAAATTTTCAAAATTAACATTTGGTGAACTAAAATTATAAGTGGATTTTGAATTTTAAAATTACACTTTATAGCCACACATTGATATGAATGATATATATTATATTGACATAAACATAAATAAAAGGCAGCGTTATTTAAAAGTTTCTTATAATCAGAGATTTTAATAATTCAGTTAATTTGAATAGCCAAACCAAATTAATCACCTAATTCGGTCAAATGAATTTTCGGTTTTTGATCTATTTGGTTAGGTTATGGTTATAAAAATTTCATAACTGAATTAAATTGGTTATTCCAATTTTGATAATTTTGGTTACGATTTGACGGAATGCTCATCCCTCTCTGCTATGTCCATCATTGACTTTACCATCGGCAATCATCTGAAAAATCTTCTAGAGATTTGCAGTTTATTATAGTAATCCGCCCTTGCTTTGGGTGCTATGATAAGGCTCCTTAGTTGAAAATGATGAATCCCTTAGTGATAGTTATATGGAAACTCTCAGAAAACTCTTGTTGAATCTGTTCCCTGGATCTCATGGTTCCCCGAATCTCAAGTTTAACAAACACCTGCAAAGCAAAAATCAACCCCGACTAGCCAACTGGGTGCTTTGGTAATTTTCAGTGAGACCGCATGTGGTGTACATGTGAAGGTGTATATAGAGAATTAGGGCCATAGGATTTTCTCTTTGGCTAGTTTTCTTATCTTCTTCTCTCCTTTCTATAGCACTCCATATGAGGAATATTCTCTACTCACAGGCAATGTACAGTCGAACACATGGGATTAATGCATCAGAATGAGCTGCTGCTGTTACAACCTCCCAATTTTCATGTGATATTATTGGAGGGAAACAGAATATTAAATTCTCGCAGTGCTTCTAGAAGCTATCAGCTTGGTGGCATCATTGGACTACCACTGCATTTGCACATGGAGAATGGTATTTTTTCTACTTCTATTCTCTTTGTACTCGCTTTCACTCTGCCAGATGAGCATGGTCTCCTAATAAGTTCGGTGCTTTATTTTCAACCACCTTAATTTCTTGATATGGTGTGATTGGATGGATAAAATCTGAAGGAACTCCTCGAAAAACTATTTTCATTGACTTATTACGTGACTTTGATGCAACCATGGAAATTACTTCCCTATAGCATCAAAAACACAGATTACCTATCTTCTGAGAAGTGCCAAACTTAACTAAGATCCTCTTGTTTTTTAACCCCCGTATCAGCACTATCTAAGAGAACAACTTGATTTCTTTAATGGTTCATTTGATTTAATATTGTGAAAGATCTCTATCATTGACCTTTGCAGAGCCTATAATTCCCTTTACATTTTAGTCTGGATTGGCAAACTATGTCTCTGCAAACTGAATTTACATCTTTCACTTATTTTGCATATGTTTTATCTTGATTCCATCAAAGAGTGTATATACTGTGCTGCTAGCTATGCACCACTTGTAGTTGTGATGTTGTTTCTTTGTTAAAATTGTTTGGAGTTGCATGGATGTGATAGACTGGGGTATCTCTTTTGTGACTGTGACAGAGAGTTTGAATTGAAAATGATTGGATTTTATTTCAACAGCCCCTTACTAAATGCGATGGACTAGCAAGGACTCTGGAGGCTTATCACACAAGGTAATTTGGTTGATAATTCAGTCTGAAATCTAATTCTTGAAACTTCCATATTATCTGCACTAAGCCAGTCTCATATGCAGGAAATAGAAACTACTTGTTTGGAAGAGCTGTCATGTCAATTTTGCAAGGTAACCGATGCATTGACCCCCTAATATATCCTTTCTCATTTTACTCTCAGGACTGCTTCGTCAGAGTTAATATGGTTCAATCAGTATCAGTTGTGATTCTATGGATGCCTTTGAGCAGAGAAGTGTCTAGGGAGATGTTTGGCTGGCCAAGTTTGAGGCCATTCTCGAGGTTTAGGACCCGCTATATACCATGTTTCTCCTCATTCTTCATTATTTGTTCTGTCATGTAAAATTACAGGGTTTCCCTGTAACAATAAATGGGAAGCCAGTCTCTATCATAAATGTATGTAGCACATTTATTTTTTTGGTGCTGTGTAGCACATTTTTATTTCACATCATAACATGAATTTCGATCTGCCCCTTGTTTTAGACATTCCGCACTTGCTCACTTGCCTTTCTTATTTCTCTTTTGCTTTGAAAATTCGGTCCATGTTATCCACATTGTCTATGAATCTCCCCCCATTTGCACCGGCGAAATGCCATGCGATCTGGTACTGAGTAATACTATGTACTATTGTCTTGATTTGAAGTTAGCATTGTCATTGTATCCCCCCACCCCCCCAAACAAAAAAAAAAAAGCAAAACTAAAAAACAAAAATACTTGATGGGATTTTACAGCGGATGCAAAATCAATGGCCGTTTTAGGGTCACCGATGGTATCCAAATTTATGGATCTTTATACATTACTATAGAAAAGCTTAAAAATATCATTCCAAAAGTTTAAAATTATCACTCCAAAAGCTAACATTACCGATTAAACTAATCATTCAAATATTTAATGTTATCACAGTAATAATACTTATGAAAATAATAGAATTTACTCAAAAAAATATCATAGTTTATATCATTTTTCTAGAAGATTATATTTTTAATTGTTAGTTTTTACACGTCGGAAAGAGTATTATGTAAACAAGAAAAAATATATATATATATATATATATATAGAGAGAGAGAGAGAGAGAAAAAAAACTACCCAACTATTACTACTACTCACATCCGTTTCTATGAGTCAAAGAAATTGGAAGAAAATATTATTTATCGCTTAATAGAAATAAAAAAAAAAATTCGCAGGTCAAGGTGATACATCATAACTAAATAATATCTTTCTATTACGCTGAAAGAGTTTGACTTATGTCCAGCACTTAGGCTTATGAAATACGTTACAAGGTTTTTTTAATGGAGAGAGAGAGAGAGAGAGAGAGAGGGTCTCCAATGCGCGGGAAAAGATGGGACATTCAACCGTCTTCCGGTGGGTAAAATGTAAAAAGACAAAGACATGCGAGCAAACAAAAAAGACATTGAAATTGCCATGCGAAATTATCGGATGATTAAATCCCAAATTCACCATTGATTCTGTTGCAGACCGAACAATAAAATAAGAAGAGTGGGGCTGTTTCCGGGTTTCCTTTCCAACGTTTGAAGGGGAAAAAAAACCCCAAATATAAATCCGTCTTGTTGTGTAATGTTTCTAGGAATGTCTAAATAAATTGTTGTCATTGGGGGCCGTTTGGATTTTTGATGAATTTGAAATGAACTGCAAAAGTATCTAGGAGCCTAACGTGTAATTTGTAGAGAGAAAGAGAGAGAACTAGGTATTGAGATTCAGGAAAATGGGGGTGGATTATTATAAGGAGATGAAGGTGGAGAAAAAAGCAACAGAAGAAGATTTGAAGAAATCATACAGAAAATTGGCTATGAAATGGCATCCTGACAAAAACCCCACCAACAAGAAAGAAGCTGAAGCCAAATTCAAACAAATCTCTGAGGCCTATGAAGTATGTATATTAATACCTCTTCTCTCTCTCTCTCTCTCTCTCTCTATCTCTCTCATATTTTGAATTAGCTTTACTTTTCTCCATTTTGCTAATCACCCATAAATTAAATTTCATGAACCGTGTGGGTTTTCATTATGGGTTCTCTATACTCTTTTCCCCGGAATTTAATTAATTAGGGCAGATATTTATTTTGGTTTCTAAAAAAAATGGAAAATGCTGGAGAAATGCTTGAAAACAACAAAAATTGTAAAAATTTCAGATTTTCCCATAAAGTATGCTTGGTTTTCACATGCCATGTTTGTGGGGATTATTTTAGTTGTTTTAGTTCTTATGCGGTATAGGAAATTGGGAGAAGTTTGGTTTTAAATTTGAGGAGTTTATGAATTTAGGTCTTGAGTGATCCACAGAAGAGGCAAATATATGATCAATATGGGGAAGAAGGGCTAAAAGACATGCCTCCACCAGGAAGTGCCTCATTTGGGTCTAGCGGGTTCAATCCTAGGAATGCTGAGGACATATTTGCAGAGTTCTTTGGGACTAGTCCTTTTGCATTTGGTTCTTCTAAACATGGCAAGTCTATGAAGTTCAGGTCATCTGATGGAGGGAGTTTTGGGGCTTTTAGCGACAGCACACACAGGAGTTACAGTGAGGGAAATTTTCTATCACCAAAGAAACCTCCTCCAGTTGAGAGCAAATTGCCTTGCACCCTTGAGGAGCTCTACACGGGTTCGACGAGGAAAATGAAGATCTCTAGGAACGTTGCCGATGCTAATGGGTAGGTGTTATGCTTCTCTTACATGCTTAGCATTTTTATGAGATTCATGATTTAAGTTATTCTGATAGTTGCAAGATTGATCTTCACGACACCATCAGGATGAAAGCTTGCTTTATTTTTATTTTTCTTTTTCTAGATAATGGTAGGAATCTGCAGCCTATGTTCTATAGGTGTAGACATGAGTCTTAATAGCCCATAAACTATGTGCATCACGAAGTATGGAAAACACTGAGTGGGCTTGCTCCTAGGGACGTTTGATCCCAGCTGCTTTCCAAGTGCAAATAGAGTTCATATCATTAAGCCATTCCTGGGGGTATGATTTGCTTTGTTGAGATACTTGACTTGCAAGTACAGGAATGACATGGAAGTGCATTCCTCTTTACTTGAATCCTTTAGGTCTATGTGAAAGTAAGAATAGTTATATGCTAGATTCATAAGGCTATCACCATCAGCATTCCTAGTAGCAAACATAAATCCCCTGAATCACCTTTGCCTGTCTGGCTTCTAGTTTTCCGTCCAATGCTTCTGTCTGGGCTCCTTTGGTGCTTCTTTTGAGAGTTTTGGTTGCTTTGGTTCTATTTTGTGTTGGCGGTCTTGACTTTGCTTGCTTGCTTGTTTATTTTTCACTGAGCCTGATGCTCAGTTGCTTCTCTTCAATATGTTCTATTGGCTTATCAAAAAAAAGGGAAGGAATCCAATGACCCACTTGATATTATAATGAAGAAGTGGCAGTATGTGGTGGTTTAGTTTGTGGAAATTTCTGCTTCTCTCCTGTTGGAAATCAAACATTTGTCACTTTCATAGTATCAGCCAATCAAAGTGTTTGCTCTCATAGTCTTCCTTATGCTCATTGCTCAAATAAGCACAAAAGAAAACTAGAAGTGGCTACACTTGGTACATGTTAGTGTTGCTGTCTCCAAGTCAAAGTCTGAGATAAAACTGCCTTCTCTTCTTGCCTATTACAGACAATTAGCGCCAGAAACAGAAATTTTAATAATAGATGTGAAGCCCGGATGGAAAAAAGGAACAAAAATAACATTCCCCGACAAAGGAAATGAGCAGCTAAATCAGCTCCCAGCAGACCTTGTTTTCATGATCGATGAGAAGCCCCACAATGTATTCAAGCGAGATGGGAATGACCTTATCAGAGACCACACAATATCTCTAGCAGAAGCATTAGGAGGGACAAAGGTAAATCTCACCACACTTGATGGCCGAGAATTGTCAATTCCAGTGAATGAAATTATCACTCCTGGGTATGAGCTGGTGGTTGCGAAGGAAGGAATGCCAAATCCAAGAGATCCCGGTAATAAGGGTGACTTGAAAATCAAATTCGAGGTTAAGTTTCCAACAAGATTGACGGCAGAGCAAAAAGCAGGTCTCAGGCATGCCTTAGGAGGTTAATAACCGATCAACAGATTCCATTTATTTGGTTTTTGAGGCATAACAGGTTCTCCCGTGAGCATAAACCTGCAAGCCCCAGCTCTCTCTTGCTAGTACCTGCAAGTTAATGGTGTTGCTCCACAAGCAAGAAGAATGCTCAGCAGTGCAGCTTAATGAGAAAATGAAGCGCCCAACATCATAGTTGTTCACTGTTGGAGTCGGTTGTATTGTATCTGTATCTTATATTGTTGGAATTGTATTGTGATCTAGGTATAAACTATTTGCAAATCGGCATCAAAACACTTAAGATTTCACCTACAAATGAATTCTTAGTTAAGTATCATTCATCATCTCCTTATGGTGTCAAACTAGGATAGAAAAATAATCTTACATTTATCAAAATCATTCAAACTATCATATATACTGAGAATAAGTTCACATGATGAAAGAAACTTTGCAAACTTAGTACAGGTGAAAAAAAGTTGAGCTAAAATGTTGCCTTTCCAAGGAAATGAAAAAGGGTTGGAAGGAGATCTTTGATTGTGGATAACACGACTAGGGTTTTCAATTCCAAACACCAAAGGATCCACAAGAGAAAGATATAAACTCCATATACCCTATTTGCTAACTTATTATTTTTATTTTTATTTTATTTTTATGTTTTTCTATTAACACTGAGGCAAAACGCGAAGCTCTATACCTTCAAAACGAGCAAAAATCTTTTTTTCAGTAAGAGACTTTAGTCCTGCTGTACCATATTAAGCTAACATCCAATGAGGTCTCATTCCACATTTTCCATTCCTTCACTAAAGCAAAACATAAAAAGGAGAACGAGATAAATACGGATTAATAAGCAATTTATTTATTTATTTATTATTTTTTGAGTTCTGACCAATCATTGTCATAACAACATCGTCAATGATTATGATACATACAAACAAATGTTTCTATTTTGGTCTGCGTCGAGAAACCTTCAGACTTAGTTCAGTTTTATTTGCCTGGGATGAAACCCATTTTGTGATCACGAAATGTAAAATTATTGTCTCTTACCATACCCTTAAGCTTTGTAATTCTGCTACCATACCCTTCAAAAAGGAAAAAGCTTTGTAATTCTGCGCTACAGAGAAATATTAAAGTAAAACTATTGCCCCTCACCAAAGTAAAAACCCCCATCCCTTCCAGAAAGGAAAAAGCTTTCTAATGCTGCGCTACATAGAAAGATCAACTATAGACATTCTGGGACTACAGAGATACGCATCATTAAGATGCAAAAAGTTTTGGGGGATTTACAAAACCCTAAAAAGGATCAAAAACCTCCGCCAGGTGCTCCGTAATATTGGCCCCCACTAGACTGATGTCCTAGATTATTCAGTTGGTGGCCCTGGGGGCTAGGCTGAGTTGGCGGCCACCATCCACCCTGCACCATATTTGTCGGAATTTTAGGCTGTAAATGCATAGGTAATGGTGATGCTAGAGGCAACAATTGTTGCTGCGGTTGGGTTTGATTTAGCATATGGGGCGGCAAACCCGGGGCTTGAAGGCTGCGTACAGATGGTGGTGGCGGGGGCTGCAATTGAGGGGCCTGGGGTTGCCACTCTGGGATGTCATCATCGTCATCTTCGTTCCAAGCATTCATTGAAACCCCACCACCCCTTGGGTTCCGCCAATTACTTGGTACAGCAGACCTCCCGCTCTGCCCATATTTTTGGACAAGTTCCCTCATTTGATCCGCAGGCCGAGATGGTACGGGATGAAGATTGATTCCTGTGGCCCTTTGTAAGGACCTTGGGGTGGAAAGCTGTGGTGGGTTTGAGCTGCCAGAGAACTTAAACTCCGGCAGGTCATCATCGTCCCGGGCAGCCAGAGGGCCAAAACCAGGAGGAACATCATCATCATCATCTGGGGGTAAAGGATTATTAGGACGGGATGAGGTTGGTGGAATACAAGGTTTGGATGTAAAATTGGCATTCAAATTTCTATCTTTTTCTTGTTGTCTTTTAGTAGTGGAGTGCAGCCTTGTGCTGTGCTTGTGGTGTGAAGATGAGTTAGGAGATATTGTGGATGTTAAATGAGTTCTTCTCCATACAACAACACCAATTAGGCCTTTATCAGAAGCACTAAGTTTTTCAGTGTAGTCCTTAGAGAGATGCCTGCTAAGCATTTCAAGTGTTCTTGCGTGAGGTGGGCAAAAGTAGAGTTCAACTCCGGGAGCCGGCTCTGCAAATCCCAGCCTTTCATCCACAACATAAGAATCAGCCACCTGCAACACAAAGGCATTTTCAGTGAGTGAAAATAGAGCAAAGAAAGGGCCAACGGGATTAGATTTCGATAGAAATGGCACAACTCACCTCACAAAGGCTTGCATACTCACTCTCCGAGGAACCCTCCTTCCAAACAAATTGCACAACCTGCATAACACCGGAAATAAAATCCAGTCGTGAATCCAAAGAACAATGCCATCTATTTATGCAAGTGTTCTGAGAAAATGCAATAACCTTGTTCTCCAGTAAATTGCAACAAAGATCTTGTTATATATTGCAAGCATGGTGTTAGGGTGAATGAAGTTTCAAAAATCCCCCCTGGGGGGGGGGGTGGTTCGGGGGAGAGGTGCATTTGGAGGAGTAAATTGTCAACAGGGTTAGCATATGTATCAGGAAGATTGAATTGGTTACTAATCAATTATAACAAAAAAAAAAAAAAGAGAGCTCATTTTGGCTTCATTGGAATCAAATGAGGACCTGACTAAGACTTCAAAGATCAGATGAACAAAATTTTAAAGGCGTACAAATCAAACCTGGATTAGAAAAAGAAAAGTAAACTGTAGGTTTGTGGACTATTAAGAATATAGTAAAACTAGATTAATAAATTAGAACTGGATCTCAGGAAGTTATTAGTCATTTGTTCCTTAAGTGTCAAATTTGCCATAGACACCTGTTCCTCCGTCTACAGGAGCAACCAGGCTTATGCTTATGCCCCTGTTTGTGTATACATAGTTCCAACACAGAGGATGGTTTTCCTTAAACAACGGATATGACCATTAGCAACATAAAAAAACTGGGTTGCTCGCGATAAATTAATGGTGTAAAAGGAAGAGTTTTCAATATAGTGGCTAGAACTGCCAGCTTCTCCTTATCAGGTTTCAGTTGATTTTCTTTTCATTGAAATTCAACCCAGGAGGGAAAAAAAATAAGAAATGAGTACAGAAAAATCCTAGTACTCATATTGCACAAAACCCTTTTAACTGGAAAATATTCAATACATACAAATAGGGCAAGGAAATTGGGATACCATGATTGCACGACTACGGGACATGGGAAGATCTTGGAGGAACTTCTCAAATGCATCAAGTCTGACTCTCCCCTTGATCTCAAGATGGCTTGGCCACTCTTTTGTAGATGTTTTTTCACCACTGCCACAGAAAACACAAATAAGTGAAAAGCTACCAGCTATCAGTCAGAAGCTACGGGTCTCTGCGCCAGTAGCTGTCTCTTTGCTCCAATACATACACAGAAACTGCAGATTTCCCAGCTAAAATATAATTACCATCATACACAACATTATAATCTAAACGAAACCATATCACATTGTAATAATAAATTTACCCCAAAAAAATTTTTGCAACACTACCACATTGGTGTTTTTTTGTCTGTCTGTCTGTTTGTGCATGTGTGTATCTGTTGGTGCTTTTGATTGTGTTGTAATGGATAAAAATAGCTCAGGAATCATTGTGCCAACTCACTTTACTATTATATGATATAACAGTGATAAAAATGTAATAAAAGGATTGCTGTACAGACAGTAAGTTAGTCTCAGTCACTTTAAATAATTTTAAGGTAACAAGGCAGGTTATTTCTTTGTACCGAGAATTAGATATTGACGTTGAAGTTATTAAATCGAAGTAAATATAAGAAGTAGTTCAAATGGACCAGACAAACTGGGGGGGGGGGAGGGAGAGAGAGAGTAAGAGAGAGAGGATAAGTTCCGTTAGAAACACACCTCTTAAAGAAGCCAATGACAGTAGCCACGGATGAGATATTAAGCTGAAGATTGCCTTCCCAAACATGTTCACCACCTGATGTAAACCTACGAGAGGATACCTCTTTGCCACCAGACTTGAGGCCTGCATCTAACTTTGTGTCCTTCACATTTACTTTATCAGACTCATCCAGATTAGAATTGTTAACGTCATTTGAAGCTATATTAGAAGACTTCAACTCAGAGACAACATCTGAACTTTCCTCTCCAGCCATAGGCATAGCTCTTTCACCATTCACAGTAGGCTCAGTTTTTCCATTGCGCACTTCTAAATTTTCAAAAGGTGGCTCTGCATTAAGAGACTCCATAAATTCATCCAAGGAAACAATGGGAGGAAGGAATTCTGTATCCTTAATATCATCCACTACAAGTCCTTGCATTGGATCAGTCCCATCATTTGGAAGAGTTGGCAATTTTGGAAGCTCCTGGTCTCTGGAATCATTCTTTTCACTGGCAACACTGCTTTCAGCTTTAGTCGCAGAAGAAAGCTTAGCTTCAGATTCACCAACTCGTGGATGAATTTGAGTAAGTGAACTTGCCCCAACCGAGACCTCCACTGACATACTATCGTCTTGTTCAACTTCAACTTGAAACTCACCCTTATGTGTCTTCTTCACCAAACGTCTGATATCAACTTCTGAGTCAGGCAAAACCACCATTTGGGCAAGCTCCTCAGCTTTGGCCATTCGCCACTCAGAAAGCTCCTTTGAAGCAAGTTCTTCAGCAGTCATTGAACACAGCTTTTCTGGGGTAATTTCACCAGCCATAACTCTCTCTCGCAGCTCTGGATTGTTACGGTCTTTTAAATTAAACAGAAGAGATCTACCCTTCTCCTTATACTTTTTATTCACACCTCCAAACAACTTGAATAGTTCAGCTTCAATTTTCTGTGCCACGTCTTCTGGAGAAGATGCAGCTAGCTTTATTCCATCTCCATCAAATTCAGATTCCTTGGCCAATTCAACTTCTTTTGGTTCAACCATCACCACATCAAGATCAAAGGCCCATGAAAGCCCATTTCCCTGTAGAAGTTCATCCTTCACAAAAGGGTTATCACCAAAAGAAACATCTTCTTCACGCAAAGCAAGATTGGGTTGGATTTCCTGCTGATTGGGGTCCTGCATGGAATCTCCACTGCTCTTATCAGTGGTGATCGGCTGACCTGCACTTGAGTCACTAATGAACTCCTGAGCAGAACTGCCTTCTTTAGAAGGAAAAGAATCCTTATTTTCAGAAACACTCTGAGTCGCATCGGCAGCAGTTTTACTGGATTCAGAAGGTTGTGAAGTATTTTGTGTCTTACTTGGGACCGTTGCCCCTTCAGTCTGAGTGCTTTTTTCACCATTTGGAGATTTCTCCTGTTGCTGAGAAACCAAGGCCAATGCAGACGCCAATGATTCTCTAAGCTTCAACCTCACAGAATCAAATGACTCACTTTGAGGCTTGGGAGACAGTTCAGACTGTACAGATCGACTTCTAGGAGTCAACGACTGCTGCGAAGCTGCTTTTTTATTAGCAGATTGTGTCTGCATCATTTTCTTGTTAATGACTTGAAAATTTTGTGACACTGGTATTCCAGACATGGGAAGCATTTGTGAAGGCCTTTTACTTGGCGGAGGCTGCGGCCCTGTTGTAAAGCTCTTGTTAGAAACTGAGAACTGCCGATGCATGAGGTTACTTGGGATTGATGCAGTAGGAGCTTTTCGCTTATTTGATGCTAATAACTGCTCTATCACTGCTGCTTGCCGACTAGGTACTGAAAACTGTTGCGATGTCATACAAGTTGAACTAGTTTCCACATGTCCCACATGATTATTCGATATTGGCAACTTCTGAGTACTGGGAATACTAGAAATCGGTTCCACAGTACTCATTTGATTGTTTGATGTTACTAAGTGCTGAGGCACAGGAGCACTCATAACAGGTCCCACAGGTACCATCCGGATGTCATGCATGGAAGAGTCCAATTTACTGGTAATGGGTTCCATCTGACCCATTTGATTATTTGAGACTGACAAAGGCTGTGACACAAGATTATTTGACATTCTGGACTACAACCAGAAGACATGCACATATATTTCAGAAGCCAGATTCTTCGGTGTGATTCATATCTCTTTCTCTTGCAAAGGTCATCACTGAAGCAGAGACAGTTTACCTTTTATTGACAAGAAACCTAACAAATGACTGCCAAACAAACTGAAGTTAAATCGCTGCAGGGGGAATCTAGAACTGATTCAATTAATGAATTAGAAGAGGGGGAATTTGAACAGATGCATGTTACCATCTTATAGATATAATCAAGTCCTTTTCTATGAAAGAGGGGGGGGGGATGGTATATGAAGCCTTGACATTCCAAAAAGTTAGGCCATCTGTCGTATTTAGTGTTAATTTTGCCATTTGTACCCATGTTAACACAACACAACACGAATGTGAGTAATGGTAATAGAAAACTTCATTTTATTAATGATTTCATCTAACAGAGATGTTTACACACCAAAAAGGTATCAGGCACACCAATACCTAAGTCCACATAACACAGCCAAACACTCATGAGTCCTGACACAAACTTCATACACTTTCATGCACAATACATTGCAAAGTCAAGTAAACCAGCACTTCAGCCTCCACTCTATTAGGGAATGTCTCAAAACATTGTCCAGCTTAAGCATTTAACAACAAGTAATTAGACAACCTTCCAATTCTTAGGAACCATTTCATGATAGCTTCAATTAATCAAGTTAAGTAGCTTACAAGAATATCTTTGTATTGAACAAGTGCATCAAATCATCTTCCCTAGGAATTTAGATTTCCAAAGAGCAACAAACAAAAAATGGTGTCATACTTTTGCTGAACTACAGGCCCGAAAATGCTAAACTAACGCCTTTTCTGTTTACTAACACTTATCGTTAAAGTAAACAAGGTTTGAAGGAAAGAAGAAATAATTGGAGACGCACTGCTCATTAACTTTCAATAGCTGATATCTAACTCTATTGATACTTCAGTGTGTTGTCCAAAACAGAGTGGTATTTAACAACTTTTGATTAATCCAAACTGTCATGCGCAGCAGATCAAAAGAAAAGTGGGGAGTGGTGGCAACCACTATAACAGCAATTCTACAACAACAACAACAACAACAATCTGAGTTTTAATTCCAACATTTGGGATAGACAAGCGTGACAAAAAAAATAATAATAAAATGAATAGAGAAAAACATAAATAAATATGATAGTTTAATTTGTGCGGATTCTTCTACGCTATTCATTCCTATCCAACGTCATCCTCTCGTCTAAACCATTAACTATCATATCTTAATGGATAACTTGCATCCAAATTTTCAGCGGTCTATCTCCACGTTTTACTAGATCTCCTATATTCAAGTTTTCTACTCTTCTAACTGATGTGTCTTCGCATCTTCTATGCACATGTCCAAACCATCTCAGCCGACACTTTTGCATTTTATCCACAATTAAACTAATTCCCAATTTTCTACGAATCTCTTCATTTTTAATTCTATCTCTTCTAGTTTTACCACACATCCACCTAACCATTCTTATTTATGCTTCCACTATTTTTTGTTCTTGTTGTTTTTTAATAATCCAACACTCAGCACCATATAATAGTGCAGATCTTACTGCGATTCTATAGAGCTTTCCCTTCAAATATAAACTTTAGTACAACAAACAAATTTTTCATGTGAAGTACAACAAACAAATACTGTCTACTTAGACACATAATAATTACTGAATTAAAAATCACCTTATGCCTACGACATATTTTTCATGTTCTGCCATATCAGCTTTCAACGATACCTAAACATACCAATTAAATTAGTATAAGCAGGTTTGCAAAAGCTTAAGGTAAATAAACTGTAAAAGGGGCATAATAATTTCACATACTGTCTGCATCCATCTATTATATCTTACTTTGCAACTTAAAATACTGTGGAAAGAAGAAGAATGTCTTTTTGTCCTTCAGCATCAAAGTACCAAATTCTTATTGTTATGACCCAAACCTGACACTAATACATGAAATCTAATCTAGGACGGAAATATCCATAGTTACAGGAGCATATTCTATTGTAGGAGCAATTCTTTGCATCTTTATATAAGTAGAGGCACTTGTGAAGACCTTATGACTCAGCTTGTGAAGAGCTCAGCTTAGCTGAGCATGAATATAATTTGTAGGCTCCTTTATCAAACAAGTCGAACTTGAACATGATAATTGGGCTCGTTCAATTGGCTAAGCGCCTTTTGGGCTCATCTGCAAAATGGAGCTCGACTTAGCTTGGCTCAGCTTGTTCAATAAAAATGGGGCTCAGTTTAGAAAATGAACAAGTTTGAACACCCTCTAGCTAGGCTTGCTTTCAGCCCTACAAGCAAATAAGTCCCAAATCCTCATTTAAGCGCATAAAGGCAGATCTTGCAGACCATGAAACCAGCATATGCCTAAATTCCATCAATTATCAGCATATATGCAATCTACAGGGCATTTTCATTAGATTTCAGTGGTTTCAAACTGTATCGTATCCAGCCCTACAAGCAAATAAATCCCAAATCCTCATTTAAGTGCATAAAGGCAGATCTTGCAGACCATGAAACCAGTATATGCCCAAATTCCATCCATCATCAGCATATATGCAATCTACAGGGGACATTTTCGTTAGATTTCAGTGGTTTCAAACTGTATCATATCCAGCTCACCTTAGGGTTTCTTATCAATATCAATTTGTCGTTTCCTCCCAAGTGAAGTACAACAAACCTTTTCTGGACAAGTAATCCTCAGTTTAGTCCTCACCATTTTATTCTCACATCACAACCAACTATTCTTCCAAATTATGACTTCTTTGAAGATTTATAGGCATAGAATAAAGCAAGAATCCCAAACAAACCAAAAAAGGATTTAATATTCAAATTCAACCCACACCCCCGAAAACCAATATAAACCACTCATTTCAACGCTAAAAGATTAAACATATCAACGATATCATCCAAAAAAAAATTTATCAAAAAGCTCACTAAAACCCATCAAGAACCAATATGAAATCAACTTTTTTTCCCCACCAAATTCTGGCTTTTTCATAGATTCATTCTCAAATAGAACCCATAGTCCCTCAAAAACAATACGAATCACTCCTCTAAACACTTAAACATGAAAGGACTCAGAGGTATATTATCAGCATCATCCAAATGAATAATCGAAAAACTCACTAAAACCCCTCAAGAACGACCACTTTACAAGTAACACACACCCACAATCACATCCATATCACCAAATTTACAGATGCAAAACAAAAACAAGATGGAAATCAAAAACCACAAATTCACCGATGCACATGCCCCCAATTACAAATATTTATCAATTGAAAAGAGCACATATATTTAAAAAAAAAAAAAAAAAAA
Source organism: Dillenia suffruticosa (assembly GCA_033439265.1). Classification (NCBI taxonomy): domain Eukaryota; kingdom Viridiplantae; phylum Streptophyta; class Magnoliopsida; order Dilleniales; family Dilleniaceae; genus Dillenia; species Dillenia suffruticosa. Next base: position 11,035,178 of record JAVTVX010000037.1, on the reverse strand, counting down.
AAAAACCTAGATGAAATTAGCTCTAAATAGACGAACAGAGAGAAGAAGTTGGAAGTTCACCTGATCGAGCGATTGAGTCGAAGTGGAGCCAATAACGAAAGCAACCGAACAAGGATAGAGAGCGAGAGATTACGGTTAGTGTTGCTTGAGCTTTGTGTTAAGCAAGAAAGAAAAAAAACAAAATGTTTATCGGGAGAGCCTTTTCGTTTATATATAGGAAAACCCTAGAACTGAAAATTGTAGAGAGAGAGAGAGAAGAGGACACGCCCTGTAAATAATGGCGGTTTAGGACGGTTTTGAAGGATTATCCTTTTGCCACGTGTAATTGATAAAAAGATGGACCCGGTTTTTGGTTATTATTTTTTTCCACCAATTTTACAAAACTAACCTATTAGATTAATTTATGTCCCTGAGAAAAATTAAAAAAAATAATTAAAAGGTGAAAAATAGAAATAGAAGAGGGAAGTGAGAGTTGAAATGCAGAACGATTAATTAAACAAATAAAAGCAGAGAGAGATTCCCTCTTTTACTTCTATATTCTTTTTTTATTAAAATAAATATTATAATATTTTAGTAATATATGTTATAAAAAATTTATATATATATATATATATATATATCGACAATATTGACTTTACATAATTTTTTTTAATATGTAAAACTTTTTATAATAAAAATTATGATGAAAAAAAAGTGATTTTCGTATTTAATTATTTTTAAATTATTAAATTTGATTTATTTTTGTAAGGAGAAGGTTTCGAAAGAGAAATCCTTTTTTTTTAAAATAAGAGATTTGCAATCGAAATCTTATAAAAAAATGATATCAGTTGATTTGTAAATCTCTTAAAGTCTATTTATTTATCTATAATAGTTACAATAATATTTATTAATAGAATACGTTATTTTGAGTATAAATAGTTAATAAATTTAATCCGGTATTTAAAAGTCCTTTAAAATATTATCTTAATTTTTATTATATGAATTTTTCCATTTCAATTTCGGATAAAAAGATTTGAAATATGGGATTCCCACGTCACACGAGATCGTAACATACATCGTTACTATATCAATTTAGTACTCACCAGAAGAATCTAGTAAATGTCAAACCTAAGAAATACTGAATTAATTTGAGAAGAAATTTCATCACTGATTTACACTTTTCTCGTATTCCTCAAGTGCCAAATGTTTAATAGAGAGAGAGAGAGAGAGAGATCAAATTCAAGAACTTTGAAATGTCATTTCAGACAGGAAAGCATCATATGATGACAAGCCAACAATGTTATATAAATTGTCGTTTTACACAACTGCACTAGCCTCTTCTGTGAATAACTGCAATGGCTTTATCGTTCCATAAATTCCAGAAACAAACAATCCGAACCTCGTAGCTTTACCATATTCTACTTCACTACCTTTTTTCATTTACATTGCCCACACAAAAAAGGGAACAGTAGCAATGATCAGCTAAAACTTCCATTTTGAAAATAATTACAAATGTGATAGGAAGGAGGAACCGAGCACTAGCATACCCGGTTAGATGCTGTGATCTGAGCCCCAGCAATCACTCATCCCTCAGAAAAGAGAGGCTCGCATCCTGCCCCAAGATATAGATAATCTCCAAGGATTGGCTGGGGAAATATTTCAAACCCATCACTGGCCGATGCAGTTCCAGTCACACCCTCCTAAGTTTACCGCCCACTGATATTAATTTCATCGAGTGATAGCGAAAGGTTATCCCCAACCTCAGACTTACAAAGAGGACACAATGCGTTAATCTTTAGCCACTTATCAACGCAATCCTTGTGAAAGAAATGTGAACAAGGCAACTCCCTTAGCTCGTCATTGTTTGCATACTTTCCCAAGCAAATGCAGCACACCTGCAGACAACATAGATAAATGTAAGCTCCAGAAAAATGCAAGGATAAATAAATTTGTGAGACCAAGTCTGGACAAAATCTCTCACACAACTTTTACTGTATGGAACAGCCTAAATATGCAACAAACAAACAAAACAAATTCCTTCAGATCTAATCCATACGTTTCATGTATATACCACTTCCAACAATCCCACTATCACTTGGATCTGCCCATAGGTGAAGCCACAAATTTATTTGAAGGGGGAGGAAGTACCAAAATGTGGGAGGAAGTAGGTGGAGGGAGGCAAATATTATAATTTTTAATAACAGATAACATTGTAAAATAATTAAATGCAGGTTTTTAGAGTTTTACCAGCATTTTTTCGAGCTTTTAGTGATATCCATGTGAGCATTTTTCAGAAATGCAGCTACAACTTGAACACAGTAAAATTTTTTCCAAAATTTCAGACTAATTGATGAGGTTCATCAGGATGAAAGACTTATGGACAAGTGATATGCTTAAACTTACTGCATCTTCTCCTGAGATTGTTCGCTCCTTTTCTGTTCCTGCAGCCACTACCCCGCTCCACACACTTGAATTGGATTCTCTATTTTCAGCATTTCTGTTCTTCTTGACCTTGAACTTGTATGTTGGTAGAGCCCTTATCGTTTCAGCTGTGGCACCCCTAGTGTTGGTAAAATCCTCTCTACTGCCAAGGATGGAAATTATGCAAGGGAGACAGCAGCAGACTGTCGCACAGAGAATAAAGGGCGTAGCATATCCAATGCAGCTAATTGTAAGAAAGACTACACATAATCTGCAAAAATGAGACCTAGAACCAGTTAAATTCCTCACCCAGATGGGAAAAGGGTGATTAAGAAGCAAAAGAGCAACTAAAAAGTACCTGTACAAGTTGGGAGCATCAGCAGAAGAGCCATGCCCTCCAAAGATCCACACATTGCCAAGCACAAACCACACAGCAAAAAAGCAATCCAAGGCCATCTTGAAGTATTCTACAAGAACCTTTAACCTGCCAAGAGAATTCAGCTCAGAGATCAGCTTTTCTTTCCATTACAGCTCTCTCATAAGCTACTAACAACTTTCATTTTCCTCTCCTTGTGTGTGCAGGACCGAGTGAAGAAATTTTTTCAAAGATAAATCCAGCAAATAAATGGCCATATGATGTTTAAGGTCACTCTCCTACTCTAGTAGTAGTCATATAGCCTTACAAGTTGTTGCATAAAGTCAATGTTACCCCGACTTGTGCAGAATTGTTGGAGTCAAAGATTTGAAGCCCGAAGAAGCTAAGAATTCTTCTTCTTAAAGTTAGGTGTCCAGAAAATCCATCTGTCATGCTGGACTCGCATTCAAATTTACCCAATTTAGGTAAAAAAGCACATGGTGATTAGAGAAAGGAAAGGGACTTTGTGCACATGCCGAATGCATTTTAGACTATAATGCATGATCACTCTAGTGTATTTAAACTTTGATTTGACCATAATATACTCTGGAAGGAGCAAACCAACCATAAACATATGGATAATTTCATTGCACAATATATGACAAGGATAAAGAATAAAGATCAAAAATAGACAAGGATGAACAACAATAACTAGTACTAAGTAATAGACCAATTTCCACAAAGTTCTATTAATGGCCATCCAAACAATAGATCCAACCAAGGCTGATCTTTTATCAGTAATCTCCCACTATTACCGATGGGAAAAAATAAATCCACTAGAAGATGTGTTTAACTCTTTCTATTTATGATGCATATTAACAAAACTAATCAAATCATCCAGTTTAAAATATGCTAAATACCCACTAAACGTTAAATCTAGTTCAACACAGAATATAGATCAACCTCCAAAACAGTAAACTGAGTCCATTAAAAAATTACCAGACAATTAACTATATTGAATATTCCCCATGGGAAAAGAAACCTCCAAACAGAACAAATAATGACCAGCAGGACAAACTTCAACGACCAGACATCCTTTTCAACATCCACAAATACAACTTTTTTTTTTGGAAAAAAAAAAAAGATACTACAAAAGAAGCACCAACAGTGACGAGCATAAGTATAAGGAAAAAGGTAAAGAATGTCAAAGATATCTGTTGTCCAAAATATGAGAGGATCTCCACAATCTGAAAAGGCAAAACAAGAAGCCCCAACAAACTCACAAGTCATTCTCTAATATATTTTCCTCAACACAAAGTAAAAGCAGGAAACCCACAATAGAGTGCAATATCCTTCAAAGTGCACGCTGTAAAGAAACAAATACTTAATAAGTTCTGTGCACTTCTCACAAAGCTCGCAGCACTCCTCTCCCAGCAAGCACCAAAGCTTAATTAGTTTTACAGTTATTCCACGGATGTCTTGCAAGGAGAGGGAAAAATGTAATCCCAAAAGAAATATAAGATCTCCATATTATTCTACGCAGTAAATGATCTGGAACCTCCTCTCCCATCTCTAAAGAGAATAACATCAAAACATTTCTATTCAAGTAAAGTGAACTAGGATATTTTTTAGCAGGAAGTGCCACTGTTATCTACAAGGGTGTCTGGCTAAATTTATGAACTTTTTAAACCATATTATAAGATGTCTAAGAGATTATAAATTCATGAAATTTGTTGGGTAATTTCTTTTTTTTCTAAAATAGCTTATAAATTCTAAAAATAAAATATTTAGTGTTCCAAAAAAAAAAGTAGCTCCAGTAAAACTTTTTTCTTTATGCAACATACAAACTGTTTTATTTGACATATAAACTAACTAAAATACCTTCACTAATATTTTTTTATCTCACTTTTACCATTCTCGTGTATGAAATGATAGCTATTTACATGATATTAATGAAATCATACAACACTAAAAATAGTTTCACTCATTGTAATCAAATACAACAACTTATAAACTCATAAAATGTATTATAAGCGACGTCAATTTATTTAAACATTTTAATAACTGATATTGAAAATATTATACAAGGCTTATAAGCTCCAAAAAAAACAAAACAAAACAAAAACAAAAGCAAAAAGGCGAAAAACGAAAAACAAAAAAATCTTATAACCTTTTAAGAACTTATCACTCATTTAAAATATGGTTAACCAAATGGGCCTTACATCAAACTCCTCTAAGTTTAACCAAGTTCAGAAAATTTAGAACCCTGACTCATGCACATATCTCCTCAAACAAGCACTCATAATACTGCAGATAGACAAGAGCTAAAGAGGCTGACCACAAAAGCCGCTGACCACAAAAGCCATTAGTACTTCAAGTGAAGATGATCAGATGGATTACGAATGGGTACCATAGAGTGCCTGAACAACATCTTTCAACCTCCTAAAAGGATGTCAAGGAGCAACTGCTCCTCTTGCAAAATTTCACAACTACTGGTTTTCAGCGTCTCTTCTCCGTTAGGATCTCAAAACAACAAAGTAGCCAATGTACGAGATTGCCTCATAATTACACTCTGAAGCAAGGATTGTAAATTATCTGTTAAGACCCCATTCAGCTCCATGAGACACTAGGGCCAAACACAAAGAAGACATGGCAATGTCACAAGATTATAGGACACATATGTATAACCCATAAGAAGCAAAATAAAGCCCCATGGTTTGGCCCTCCTTGCAAACAACACCACAACGTTTAAAAAGTGGCAAAGATCCCATTGTAGTCATATCTTTAGATCTAGAATCTCCGCTATCAACTTTAAATGACAAAAAAGCACGTGGAATACAAGTGATTCCATCCCCTCCAAATCATAGAGCTCATGTTTGACTTAAAGACCCATTTTTATATCTTTTGTGATTGCACGCAAACCATATAAATTGTGTTTTTCTAATCAATTTAGGGCATAACATATTAAGAGTATAGGTTAAAATCTTAAGCTTGCCAGGCGTTTGTAGCCATCAAAATCTAACAGAGAGGATTACAGTACTAATAGTCTGACCAAGAGGGTACTTCTTGCTAATTTTTGTACCTTAAAGCAAATGTACAAAAGGAGCTAACCAAAACCGGCAAGGTTTATTGCACTTTCCATAAAATATATTAATTTGAAATACAATACAATGAGTGAAATAATAAAATATTGATAAATATAGGAAAGCAAATTGTTAAACCAACTATTCCATTTTTCTCCTATTTTATGCACAAAATAGCATCATTTTGCCTATTGCAATAAACCTAATCTCTTCACCCTAATTTGAGTAACAAAATTTGCTCCTTCCAATAAACAAAAGTGCCGAAGTTTACATAATCAACAAAATAAATTGGGCACTTTCAGTTTTTAACCCCGAAAAAAATATGGAATCACTTCATCTGAAGGGTACTCTTGAAATAAAATGCCTTTTGACAACTTCATCAAAGACTTTTTTTTTTTTTTTGGGTTAAGATAGAACAAGTGAACGCAATCAACCTATTGTCTTCATGTGTATCTTAACAACTTTGTCTATCAAATTGGGGCATTGCAATTACATTTTTGCTTTCTTAATTTGTGCATTTGTGAAAACACAGAAAGTATTTGTTGTCTCATACTTGTGTTTCTAAGAGTCAACGACGTGCTATATGGTTTTAATGGCAATATTGAAAAGTGTATGCATGTGACCCCCTCATTACCGGCCAATCTAAAAGAGATGCATAACTAATCCTCATTCCATAAACTCATTAATAATCAGGATGCAATCTCACAGACCCAAACATGGAAGAAAAGGATCTCATAATTCCAGAAAATGCATATTTGGATGTTAATAGCATACAATGATGGGGAGAAAGTGAGCGAATCCACTTCCTCTATTTTTGGATGTACACAAAAAAATAGCTAGATCTGAGGTTCCACCCCCTAGCTCTACCTTGACTTGTTTGGAAAAAAGAATGATGGGGGAGGAAAACTACCTTATCTCTCTTCAAGACACTGGCTACGGAATTAAACTTCAAACATTTTCTCCACCTCATTGAGACATTAGCTTTTTATTAATTCAAAAACAAACAATTTAAGTAAGGAGATTCTAGACAGGAAAGGCCAAAAAGCATTTTTCTTGAAGATAATGAGTATCTCTTATTTTAACTAGGGTTGCAAGACTCTCTGCTTTTTTTTTGTTTTCACAGCATCAAATAAATGTCAGATAAAAATAAACATGTACATCTAGAAAACAACAATAGTCCCTCCCATCTCTTTTTCCTTTCTTCCAGTTTAGCACCTCCAATATATTTCTCAAAAGAGATGGCTGGAAAGCTATTAACATCATAGCACAAGGTTCTCCATCATATCAGAAAGAGCAAAAAGTCAAAATATTACATCATACACCGGAGAACCTTGTGCTATGATTTCCCCATCATACACTGACTCCACGATTTCCCCATCTAATGATTTAAAGTCTGATTCAATAAGCTCATAAATGGAAAAACAAAACCCAAATCAAGAAGTTGTTATTGCAATTAAAATGCCTCTAAGTGCTTGTAAAACTACAAAGTAACTACAAAAAGAAGCTTGGTGTCAACAATAAATAAGGAAGATCAGAGAAATTGCCAACAAAGACAAAACCTAACAAGAAAAAGCAAACACAACTAACCTCTCATGGAGCCTTCCCTGACTCTGACGACTACCAGTGGTGGTGACATTGTTATTCTGATCCTCCCCTTCTGTTCTACCAATATAAAGAGAAGAGTAAAAAGCAGATCCTGAAGAAACGTTTCCATTAGTGGTTGAGCGGGCTTGAGAAGAATCTTGCTCTGAAGCCTGGTTACGGTGATGATAACGCCAATAGAGAAAAGGAAGGCAAGCAGCACACCCAGAAGCATAGCCAATAATCCAAGCAAACAATGGAGTACGCGGGCGCTCATTCCTTGACACGGCCAAAACAACAACAGATGCAATTATCTGACTAAGGGTAAGGCATAACTCACTTAATATCCATATACCAGAATTCAACGGTCTCCTACGTCTGCGCCCAAATCCATCTCCTCCTCTCCTAATGAAGGAGGAGTTTCTAGAGTTCGTGCCAATGGATGTAGAAAGTTGAGGTTGAGAAACAGTGGGCTGCAGACTACTTGAAGGCCTATCTTCATTCTGCACTTCGTCCCTCCCATTTGTAGGTCTACCAGGAGATGAACTAGATGGTATCGAATCACTTCCCCTCATAATATCAATGACATGTTCAGGGTTACTAATGCTATCTTGTCGCTCCATAACCAGTTTGTTATCCCTTACAGCTTCGCACAACTGTGCCAATGAGGGAACTGCCATCCAATTCTACAAACCCAGTATCGACCAAAGAAAGCATAGAATCCTCCAATAAACTATCCCCCAACACCTATTATTCACTCAGCAAATACCAAACTTGTGTCATGCATTTCTCAATATGAGGTGCCCTTATGAACTTGATACACAAAGACTCAAACAGACCTGATTCTGACGACGAGCAAAGAATACAAATGGTCAGAAACTATATAATTCATTTACCCGAATGTAAGAAAACAACATCTGGGCGTTGATTGCCAGAATCAAATTGAAGTCAAAAGAACAAGGAACAAGCATTTAAAGATTCAACCAAGAAATCCCTATTACGAAAATCATAAATCAAAACCTACCCAAATTACAATTCATTGCCAGACAAGAACAGAGAACAAGCACTTAATGCTTCAATCAAGAAAAACCCTTTAAAATTTTTGTAAAACAAGACGTACCCCTTTAAAAGGTTACAGAAGAAAAGATACCCAAATTAGAAAAATGGCAAAACAAATACTTAGAATTCCATTTCTTATCCAAGTTCTGTTCTTTTATCATAATCAATGGTGAAAACAAACAAAATACAAGATTAATTGGGAAAAAAAATAGATACAAAAGCCGATCAGTCTATTCAGATTACAATCAAATTGCAAAAATATCAGCTGAAGGAGACTTAAGAACTGATGATAGTCTACTTCAATTACAATCAATTCTAGTCCACCCAACACATATCAACTTATAAATTCAAAACAGCGAAAAGAAATCAAAAGAACCATTAAAATCAAAAGAAAAATACAGTACCTATAGAGAGAGAGAGAGAGTGAGAATTTGAATTGGCACAAGAACCATAAACCCTAATATCAACTAAAACGTGGAAAAAAGCCAAGAAAAGACTGAGACCAATTCGATTAAAACGAAGAGTATTGCGATGATTGCATAAACGAATTTTTTTTCGAACCAAAAGAAAAAGTTCGACTCTTTACGTATAATTCAGATAACAAAACAAAATAATGAATATCAACACGAGAGAGATAGAGAGACAGAGATTTTACTGACCAGTTTACTTGAAAGTGAAGAGGAAGAGAGAGGAGATAGAGGGGGGGGGGCAGCGAAAAGATACAGATGGCGTCAACTTTGAACTCTCCTTCGAAGGTGAAAATATACAAATGGTTGCTTTGCAAGAAAAGACAGAAGAGGGGGAAAAAATGAAAGATTTGATGCGCCGAGGGAGTACCGTAAAGTAGATAGGGTCTACACGTGGACAGTAAATCTGAGATGATTTCCACGTGTGGTTTCAATGGAGTCATGATAGCAGAGAGTTATATGGTAGGCAACGCACCGCGACGTCGGTAAAAATGGGAAAGTCTCCCATTGACCCTCCAGCTCCACCTCCTAAATTTCGTTATTCTGTCGCACACAGGCACAGGTCACGAGCATTAGAATTTCAAGTGCAAGACCCCTCCCTAACAGTAAAATTTAATTTAAAAATTAAGAATATGTTTAATTATGAATAATGTGAGTGTTTTTTAAAAAATATTTTCTAAATATAAAACTATATTCAAATATTTTATTTTTTAATTTTTAATTTTAAAAAAATAACAATTATAAAATAGATTTTTTAATTTCTATTGTTTTTTATTATAAATAAAATTTGTATTTTTTAAAAATTTTCTACTCTTTTTTTAGAAATAAAAAATATGAAAAAATTAAAAATAGAAAATTAGATAACATCTCACAACTAAGCGCACCCTTTCTTAATATATACATTTTTATTTTCAAATTTTAAATTTAAAATTTTAACATTTTATTATTAAATTTATAGAATCCTGATCAAAATCTCTCTCATTTTTCTTTTTCCAAAATTGATATGTATAATAAACTTGGCAAAGTCCCACATGGCCATATAATTCTATCATAAATAAGTAGACAATAAACAAGAAATAAAACAAAAATAAATCATTGCAAATTTGAAATTCTTCTGTAAGATAATGGTTGTGCAATGCCGGTAATTATTTTTTTTACGTATTACACAACAATAACAAATTATACCTTAATCTTAATATTTGAGTTTGGCTATTTGAGAGACAAATTTGAAAAAATAGAAAGAAAAAAATAAAAATAAAAAATAAAAATAAAAAGAAAACGAAAAAGAAAATAAATAAATAAATATTTAAAATATATTGGTTTAAATTGTGCGAATTCTTTTACGCTATTCATTTCAATTCAAGATCGTTTTTTTTTTCTAAATGTTTAATTTTCATGTTTTTACGGATAATTTACATCTAAATTTTCAGCGATTTATCTCTACGTTTTACTATTTCTCCTATATATTTTTAAATAATATATCTTAAGAAAAAATTAAAAGTGATAAGCACTATAAATCAATTGTCAAATTAATTTTATATACCTTAAGAATGATTTAATACTTTTTAAAATATAAAAATTGTGGTAATTTAATATTTCATTCTCAAATTCTATTTATGAACATTATCACTATCTCCAAAAATAGATAACATTTTGAGATAATTTTAAAAATATAATGGAATTTTTAGTAATTGTAAAATTATTAACATAATAGTAATTTTAATATTTAAACCAAAAATCAATAGTAAAAAATTATTAATATAGAAAAAATCAATTATTAATTTAATTTTGAGAATATTTGATTTTATTTGTTTCTATATTTATAATAATTAATTTTATATTTATAACAATGAATTTCTATATAAATTTAATATATTGAGACAATAGAATATTAAGGTTTAATATTTTTATATTTCTCTCCATCTTTAATATGAAATTAGAATCATGTTCATTCATTTTCTATATTTATATTTATTTTTATTAAAGATAAGAAAGAGAAAGTAAGCAAAATGAGTAAAATGGTATTTTTCTAACATCAATGACTAAAAAAACTCACAAACTGAATCAAAATTCAAAAGATATCGAAAACGAAAAAAAAAAATTACATCTACAAGTGAAATTAATTTTCAATTGGCACTAATAAACAAATTTCATTTGAAAATTAAGTTGTGTTGTGAAACCTCAAGTTTCTTTTCATTTTATTTCAATTTTACCTATAATTTTAAGAAAATGTAGGATTTTCAAATAAAATGTAAAATTTTTATTAATAATTAAAATTATCATTATATTAATAATTTTTTATGAAAATACTACACCCCACAACAATAAGCTTAACTCTAACTTTCCCTAGACCCAAATTTTTCTCACCTAAAAATAAAATAAAACTTAATAAGGTGTTTTCCCAAATGGGTTCTCCCCCAAACCCACCCCCCCCCCCAAAAAAAGAGGTAAACAGTTTAACAAAATTCTCATAAAAGGATTACAATTTTGTGATTTCGTGATTTCGTGATTTTTTTGAATTATTTTCGTATTGTGATTTTGTGAATAGCAATAGAAAAAGAAGTCTATTAGGTAAACTCTTAATGTCATTGTCTTATGTGGACAAATTTAAATTGATTGTTATGTTTTCGGTTTTTTTCTATTACAGTATTCGAAATTATATTCTAATTAATTTGATTTAAATATTTACGGGATCTTATTTAAAAGTGACTTTTGTAATATAGTCTTTTTCATTTTAAGTTTCGAATTCAAAATTTGATTAAATAACTTAACACCCCATATTATCGGTAAGTTAGTTGGACTTTGAAAAAATTAAACCTTGTTTTTTAAAAATAAAAAGTAAAATTAATTGTCTATTATTCTTATTCCTCGGCTCATAAAGTCCTTATGGAGATAAAATTGGCAAGATTATTATTTTTCTTTAATTTTTTTATTATATAATTTATCTTGACCTTGAAAAATGAGTTTCCAATCAAATAAGTTAATTGGTGGGGTTAAACAAGCCATTTTATAACACGGCGATCAACGAGAATAAATAATATACTCCATCTTCTAAGAAAAATAAAACCCTCAAATCTTATTATAAAACTTAATTAATTTATTATATAGTAAAACCGAAAACATAAATAAATATATTTTGATGATTAATGCGGCTATAATTTTTTTTGAAAAAGTAGATTCTAGTTTTAATATTGATATTTGATTTATTTAATAGTAATATCGGGAAAAATTATCTCATTATATAATTAAATCTACGAATCTCTCATGAATCTTGGGGAAAAAGAAAGAAGCTGAATAAAATTTTTTCCTTTTTTTCTCTTATTTAAGTTATGAGACATTGAATTTTCTAATATTGCTCTCTTAGTCTCCTTCGTTACCGATCAAAATAAATTTATCTCTATTTAACTAAATGAATTTAAAAAATAAAAGAAAAAAAAAATCTCTTCGCGCAACGCCAGTTGAACCGGTGATCTCAATACCAACAGATTCTTTTAGTCAATCTTGGCAATTGATTAAAATTTTCAAGTTTGGTCTAATTAAATTTAAATAAAGTCTACTCTTTTAAATAAGTTCAGATTTTCTTATCACAGAATAAACCATAATCAGTAAAATTCAAATTGATTGGTTAAAAAAAAAATAACCGGGCAAATATTTACTTGTACGGCTTAAACAGTATTCTGCTTTATAATTTGTGCATACAGTGATTTTATTATTATTATTATTTTAGGACTCTTGGTTTGGCTTAATTGGTGCCAAATCTGGGCAATAATATAATAAATGAACTAGTGCAAGACGACGGACATCGACAGCTGTTGGCCGGAATGGAGCCCTCAAAATTGTAGCAATGCCGGGAGTGTGGATTATATCCCAAATTTTCTTATTATCTCTTTAGTGTATTTTAAATTTATTTGATAAACTAAATTAAATAATTTATATATATATATATATATAAACTATTGATATCCGATAATCATATCGAGGATAATTAAATCTCATTCGAGTTAAATTAGATTCTTAAGTGATAAAACTTCTATTTTAATCCTATACAATTCGAATTTAAGAATTTGTTTAAGGAGTACCAATATCCCTTAAATAAGATCGTAATTCTTAAATAAGATTTTAATTTTAATTATTTTTATATAATAAAAATAGGTATTATATCACTGCACCAACTAACTAAACGGCGGCTTTTACGTACTAATGAATCTACGATTATTCTTCAAAATTGAAAGTATTTAATTGGTGGAACAAAAGCGAGCCTAATGAGATACGTTCTTCGTCTGTTGCCCTGAGCCTGTGAAGGGAAGCAAATAAATGGGCCTGACAATTCGAGTTATTATATATATATATATATATATATATTTTATCATTATTATCTAATTTTTACTTGATTAATCTGATTCGAATATTATAAAATTTATTTTTAGGAGTTAACTCTCTCAGATTCTTTTTCGTAATTCTCATGATTCGAATTCAATACATTTGGTTAAAGGAATAAAGTATTTTTGACCATTCAAGTTAAAAAAGTTTGATAGTTATTATATCTAAGTATACAAACGGTGTTAATTAATAAATACTAAATAAATTTTGAAATAATACAAGAAAATTGGTTTATTAATTGTGTTACGAATATTAAGTAATGCAAAAAACATGTATATTAAATAAATCATACGACAGAACATGACATGGTACGAATATTATAGTTAAATCACATTAATATCGATAAATTTGATATATTTAAAATAAAGATATATAGAAATAAAATCTTAAAAAAGTAAAAGAAATAATATATTAAATCCAGTAAAATAATAACAATTTAAGATTGCAAACATGGACCTTCAAAGAGAGGGCAAGAGTTCTAATGCAACTTAATATTTTTATTTTTTATTTTATTTTATTTTATTTTATTTGGTGATCTCCTCATAAAGTAGTAAAAATATAAATCTAGTAATTCTTTGGATCGTATAACGACAGTAGAGCCTAAAACGGGGTCGTTTTGAGAGTTGAGTTTTTGGGGAGGAGGGGGGGTGGGGGATGAAGGCCCAGTTAATGGGAGCTGTCTGAAATTATTAGGCGCTGCCCTGCGCTGCGGTGTGGTTTTTTTCTGGCAAAACGTACCCTAAAATAATAAATAATAATTTTTTTAAAAAATTTTGGTTGTTTGGTTGTGATAATTGAATTTAGAAAAGAAGGGGGGTGGGGGATTGACGTCTCTGCTGCTTCCTTGTCTTCTTCTCATCTATCGAGAAACACCACCCACGCCCTCGCACTTCAAAAATCGTTAATGGGAAGAGAGAGAAGGAGGAGAGAGAGAGAGAGAGAGAGAGAGAGAGAGATCTAAAAGAAGAAGCTCTCTTGAACATTGTTCAAAATCTCATTCAATCTGAATCCATTCGATCCACCAAACCCTAAAAATCCTCTCTCTCTCTCTCTCTCTCATGATCTTCGATTGCCGAGATCGTAACAGGATTCGAATCTCTTTCGCTCTCTCTCTGTAACTCATTCTCTCTCTCTCTCTCTCTCTCTCTCTCTCACAATTTTATTAATCTTGTGATTTCCTCGTAATCATGTTACCTTTTCATCTCAAATCTTCTGCATTTCCAAGATCGGATCAGTTTCTTCGATTTTGTAACGTTTCCTGATTTCTACGGTTTTTTGGGAGGCCGATCCAAGATAAAGTCACTGATTATAAAGCCAATGTCTCTACTTTAACTTTTATTGCAGATTTTTAGATCTGTTTTTTAGCAATGTTGAAGCAAATTCTGAGCAGGCTTCCAAGGAAGTCCCCGAAATCATCAGAAACAATCGACTCTGCAAGAACTGATTCGGCTAATGAGAATGTCGTGGTTTCGAAGAGAGCGGCTTCCTCCGCAGTTTTCCCATCTAGTGTTGTTGCAGGAATCGAACCACTGTTGGCTTTCAAAGACGTTCCCACTTCAGAAAAAATGAATCTCTTTGTGAGTAAGTTGAATCTCTGTTCAGTTGTGTTTGATTTCACTGATCACAAGAAGAATTCAAGTGAAAAGGAGCTAAAACGACAGACACTGATTGAATTAGTGGATTTTGTGGCTACTGGAAACATAAAGTTTACTGAAATTGCTATTTCCGCAATGTGTAAAATATGTGCCCTAAATTTGTTCAGGGTTTTTCCACCGAATTATCGGTCGAATTCAAATGGGGTCGGTGAGAATGATGATAATGATGAACCTATGTTTGATCCTGCATGGTCACATTTACAGATTGTGTATGATTTACTGCTTAAGTTTGTTACTTCATCATTTCTTGATGCTAAAGTTGCAAAAAAGTATATCGATCATTCATTTATATTGAGGTTGTTAGATTTGTTCGATTCGGAGGACCCTAGAGAGAGAGAATGTTTGAAAACTATTCTGCATAGGATCTATGGGAAGTTCATGGTTCATAGGCCTTTTATCCGTAAGGCTGTGAGCAATATATTCTACCGGTTTGTGTTTGAGACTGATCGACATAATGGGATTGCTGAGTTGTTGGAGATTTTCGGGAGTGTAATTAGTGGGTTTGCCTTGCCTTTGAAAGAGGAGCATAAGATCTTCTTGTGGAGAGCTCTTATTCCTCTACACAAGCCAAAGTGTTTGGGGGTTTATTTTCAGCAGTTGTCTTATTGCATTACACAGTTCATAGATAAGGAACCAAAGTTGGCGGGTGTTGTCATAAAGGGGTTGTTGAAGTGCTGGCCAATAACTAATAGCCAGAAGGAGGTCATGTTTTTAAGTGAATTGGAAGAGATTTTGGAAGCTATTAACATGGCTGAGTTCCAAAAGGTAATGGTGCCTTTGTTCTGGAGGATAGGATGCTGCGTCAACAGTTTCCATTTTCAGGTACTTTGTTATTTCTTTAGCTCATTTTTAGTTCTCCATTGTTGAGCCATAGATGTTTACTTTTATATTCATGCATTTCTTATCATTAATTGTTTCCTAGGATTCTCGAGCATTGATTTCTTTTACATATGGGAAACTGTAGTGTCCTTGTAGCCGTGTTTTGGTAATTCAGAGGACCTTGCATGTCCTGTCAGCATGTTTCAGACCGTTGTCCACTATTTCTGAAGAAGAATCTATTAGAGAATTACCTGGAAAAAGAGTGTGAAATGGAGGGATAAGGTGCCTTTTTGAGGGCAAAACATATAATGGAGTTGGAGGATGTGATTGAAGAGAACCTTTTAATCTAGGAAGATGTGAACTGAAGGCTCCCATTTGAACAATCTGTTAGTGAATAGACACAAATAACTTAAGAAAAATGTCCCTGAAAAGACTTAATGATGAAATTTTTCATTACATTTCTTGTGCTACCAGTCCAGTAGAGATCTCTGGCCTCTGTGGCCCCTGTAGAAGTGAAGCTTGTACACTGGTCTACATGACTTTTCTGGTCTGTTCTGAAAGTAGCTTCTAGTTTTGAGCCTTGATTTTTTTTCCTATAATTGTTTTGGTACTTGATTTGATCCCACTTATATGTTGCTTGTCTATTCTATGAGGCAACTTGATAAATCTGGCAAATGGTAATCTCTCTCTTTCTCTGTCACGCATGCAGTTAACTTGCATCCTATTAGATTGCGAGTCTTTTCCACTTGTTCCATGTACACTTTTTTGTTCTGCAAAT
This sequence comes from Dillenia suffruticosa, assembly GCA_033439265.1. Lineage (NCBI taxonomy): Eukaryota > Viridiplantae > Streptophyta > Magnoliopsida > Dilleniales > Dilleniaceae > Dillenia > Dillenia suffruticosa. The sequence goes on along the minus strand of JAVTVX010000037.1, from coordinate 11,018,601 downwards.
AGTTTTCTATTTATTTTTCTTCTGGCCTCTGATGGAGATGAGATGCCTGAGATTTGGATCAAGGGAATCCGCACTAAAGGTTCTTCAATCAAAATATAACACATTTCTCCTCTTCTGACATCGTTGTTTCAGGTGGCTGAAAGGGCCCTTTTCCTGTGGAACAATGATCAAATTATCAACCTCATCATGCACAACCGGCAGGTAATCCTGCCAATTGTCTTTCCAGCCTTGGAGAGGAATGCCCAGAGTCATTGGAACCAAGCAGTGCTCAACTTGACACTAAATGTGAGAAAGATGTTTCTGGAGATGGATCAAGACCTGTTCCTTGCTAGCCAAGACCATTACAAGGAGGAAGTAGAAAAGGAAAACTTGGTTGTGGAGAAGCGAAGAGAAACATGGGATCACTTGGAGAATGCAGCAAGCCTCCAGCCAATAGCTGGAAATACTGCCGTTCTGGTGACTCCTTTGGCAAGCTAAAATTCCTCGCAAGTATCATTATACCTTGTTCCAGTAAGGGTTAACTCCTTTGATCTTAGGCTGATCCATAATCAGAGGACATGATTGAAATGGCTGTAATTCGGGGTTTTAATATTTTTTGCCCTGGTCTCCCACAGCCTGTTGTTTGTAACCTATTTTGACCATGTCCCATGTTTATTCCCTTGCAACATTGTGGAAGTGTTTTTTGCTTCCCTGCAAGAGTAATATTGTAGCTTTTTCTTTTTCCTTCTGTACTAATTAATATATGCTTAGTTGCTCTCTCTCTCTCTCTCTCTCTCTCTCTCTCTCTCTCTCTCTCACAAAAGCCCTTTTGCTTCACAAAAGCCCTTTTGCTTTTGGTGTTTTTAACCTTGTCTTTTTGTTGAAGTTGTTTGCTTGGGACCTCGGATACAATGTGTTAGGCCTGGTTTATTTACTCTCCTACTACAATTCAAAAAATTTGGCTTCCAGTCAAAAGAATTTTTCTTTTCCTAACTTTTCAGATACAACAATGTTAGTAAACCTAAAACCAAAGAAACGTCACAAGAACTATAACTCAGCCTAAATAAAGAACGTATAGAAACGAAGAAAAAGCCCAATGGGATTTAATGGATTCAAAAAAAAAAAAAATGAATGTCAAGTTTTGAAATTCAAATGAATCTTATGAAATTAGCTGTATTTAAGAATAAACGAAAAGTTTAGAAATTCCTTTTTTTCTATATAAAACTTAATAATGTAATGTAACTCTTGTCGAAATCCATTAACACTCTTAACAATTTTTTTTTCAAAAAATAAATAAACAAACAAAAAAAAAAAACAAAATATATTATGACAGGTGACCTTACATATAATGAATGGTATCAAACTCCTATAGATGTAGTGGTAAGATGTTAACCATAAGTCTCTCGGACAGAATTAGTTGAGCAAAACTTGATAACGGTAAGTGAAAAAAAAAAAGATGAATAGCCCTGCCCATCGGGCCGGTTCAGCCCAAAATTGGCCCGCCCAAGTAAGGTTGCAGTTTACCCTTACTGAACCGACCTTAATGTAGCCACTCAAAAGTACCGATTCAATTGGCAAAAAATAGGACCAAGTGTGGAAACCACGAATAAAAGTAGCAGTTCCAACATTTTTTTTTTTCGCGTACTTAGATTCGGTTTAGATTCGGTTTATCACCTGATATCTAAATTTTCTTTTCGATTAATTTAGATTGACTTAACTAAGATTTCTTTTAAGAATAGGAATCTTTCAATATAATTTCCTCCATACCCAAATCACTAATCAAACTCGTAATATTGAGTAAGAGATATAGCGATCTATCTGTTACACCATCCATATATCGGCGGTTCCAATTCTTGTACTAGTAAAAATTCTAAAAGAAGGGGGCATCAGCTGTTGTTGAACTTATCGAGATCTGTCTCTCAAATCATTTGACTCTAAAATTTGAAATTAAAGCCCGCGTTGCTATTGTCACCGTAAGGGGCATCGGTTAATTTTAGGGAAAAGGATCAAAACACCACTGAAACTTGCCGATAAATAGCTGCACGGGTATTTTTGGAAATGTAATGCAACTTTAGTTTTTGTGTTATTTTAAGGACAAAAATGCCTTTCCAACGGTCAAAAAAGGATGGTTGAAGGGATTGAAAACAGAGAATCAATTGTTTTGCAATATTGTGGGATATTTAAAATAACAAGTTGCCCCTCAACAACTAAATAACAGATAGTCTTAAGGACATTTTTTAAAAACAAAAATTTTTAAAAATTATAAATAGGTAAGCTCTCATATTTGCTCTTATCAAATTATTCTTAATTTTGTTCCCAATTAGTTTTTTTTTTTCCTATGTTTTCTTTGCTCAATCCTAATTTTTAAAATGGCAAGTGGCGGAAACACCAACAAGGGTAAAGGCGGTCAAACCCATTTTTCTGTTTTATTTAATTTTTTGTTCAATATATATGTATAAGAAATATATATTTAACTTATTTTCGCATTTCTTAATATATTTATATTTTCTCACCTTTCCTAAAAAGGCAAAAATCTCTTTAAAAAAAGTTTTTAAAAAAAAAATCCCAGCCAGATTCAAATTGAAATAAACTATTTTGAACTATGTTAGCCGATTTTGAACCGTGAACCATGATCGATTTTAAAACGCTAATTCAGCAACCCTTAATTTGAACCTGTCATATGATTCAAAATTGGGGTTAAGGTTTTGGCGGCCCTACACTTGCGGGGTGGGTTCGGTTCAAGGCCCGGTTTTAATTATGGGCAGGTCAAAGAGCGAAAGCCAAACGTGATGACAAACTTTATGGCGGTGCGTCGTGTATGCGCCAAAAATTCTGCTGACATAGTCATCAGACAAGACGGAAAGTACCCAAAGTAAGTCAAAAAGAAGGGGTGAAAAGAATACATAATTTATTTGACAACTAAAGTTTTGGTACAAAGTTTTAATCTGAAGGTGACATTCACCAACCCAATGATGTAAAGCCAGCTAACCAAACGTTTGGTTAGCAGAAATTGAAGTATCAGATTACTCGGAATGATTTCAACTATCCACTTAGATGCTTCCTGCTCCATCACTTATTCGTTACAAGGATGAAGGTTTGGAAGCTCCAAACCTAATACGTTTATACTACGACAAAAGAACTGGATTGAGATCAAAGAAAGCGACCCCAGGAAAGATCAGAAAATTGTAAAATAGGAAAAGATATGCAGAATAAGATTAACTCTCCAGTTACTAGAAATCCCAAAGATAAGCTTGCTCAGCGGTGAACTCAGTTGCATCAATCCTTGAAGAGGGAGTCAACAGGTTTCGGGGATGACAACTTTGCGACACATTTGAACTGCCATGATAAAGACGGTTTCATGAGTGCAAAAGTAATACGGCTATGGTGAAGTGTGTGCTGATGGAAAGCAGCATGTATATTGCTAAAAACTACTAGTCCGCAGTGATGGGACACCTTTTCGTTTCATCTTATTCAAGCATAGTTGTTAAAATCGAACAGGACTGGCCCGTCCAACCAGGAAACCTATGAACCAGTTAGTCTACTGGTCCAATTATTTAACCCGCCGGAAATGCAATTAGCCTGGCCTAAATCTGTCAAAACGATTGAATCGAAAAGAATCCATCAATATTTTACTCTCAAATAAACAAACATGGAGGATGACTGTTTTTGCGGGCTATTTATCATGGCAATTGTATTATTCAAACCATTATATTTCAAACTGATATATTCGTAAATAATCTTGGATCCAATCATGTTAGAAAATACCACCTACGGCCCGCGGTCAGACCTCCGACCCGGTCACCTGGCCAGGTGGATGGCCAGCTGGGTTCAAAAGCAATGTATTCAAGGGAAGGGATGTATGAAGGATCAAACCTTGGGCACTCCACTAGCTAAGGTTTGAACAGCATATTGGTGACTGTTGGGTGGACTACAACCAGTAACCAGTTCAGGCAGGATAGGCCAGACCATCACTGGGAATTAAACTGGAAATTTTTATTTATTTTTTTTTTTGGGGGGGGGGGGGGGCTCGATGGTTCCCATTGAACTGTGGTCAGGCCTAAGGCAGGCTGTTAAAAAATAGTGGCCTGAGACTTTCAAGCATGTCTTACAATACAACAGCACTTTAAAGTTCATGACTGCAAACCTAATAAATTAGAAAATCACAAATAATGAGCAGTGATGCTGCAATTGGAATCAGTAATGAATAAAGAAAACTTAGTAATGCAGGTTAAATGAGTTTTTTCACCTTATGATGCCTATACTTTTCCCGGATGGCATTCAGAGGATTGCCAATAGTGTTAAGCTGCAAATCTTGCATTGCAATAACCGAGACTTTCAGTTCTGATGACTTGTAACAGGCATAGTGCTCTAGAGTTGCATTCTGCAAACAATACACAAATTAGGCCTTCATGCAAAAAACAAGTGTACAAAAAATTTTCTTTTCATTTTTTTAAATCCTATAAATTATTAACATAAAATCATTATTACTTTATATAATAAAGTCACAGGAATCAAGAAGGAACAAAGAAATGCTGACCCAGGGGTGATCTGATTGATTAAGTGTCCATCTGGCAAGAAATATGGCAGATGCAGCTATAAGAGAAGGAAGAAACTTTATAAACTCATACTCAATCAGAGTTAACTCTGCCAGATAATTTGCCAAGAACTCCAGTTCAACAGAAGGTTCCTGCATAATGAAGTACCAGGGGTTCATAACCTTTTTCCTGGTTGTCTGTATATCCGATGGTAGTCTAATAAATCTGGCATACCTTAGAAGAAACTTGTGCAGCGTGAATGAATCTCCTGAAAATGGGAACAAAATAAGCATAAAAACCTTTTTTTTTTGTTGTGATTCACGGCTTGAGTTTTAACTAACAATTCAATGTGAACAAGGAGGCAGATTATGGACCTCAGGAATTTTTTGGTGGTGGGGACAGATATTTGAAACCTCAGTAAGTTCAAAACTTGACTCTCCATTTTCAGTACCTATAAAATTAAAGCATTTCAGAGGAGGGAACTCTGACAATAAGTAGTGGTTTGAGAAGTTGCCACAAGAGGCCATTGCATAATTTATTTGGAGTTGGTTCATTTATTGTCAACAATATAAGCAACATCTCTGGTATTTAACTGTCAATATCCTAATGACATGCAAGGCTAATGCTAATTAATTAGATCCCATGAGACTTCTTACATGCATAACCATATATGACTTTGATCCACAAAGAATGGTCTAGATATTTACATGTTTAAGGGAACTTAAATTCTATGTGCCCTGTGCTGTTTCTTTTATGAGTTTCTTGCACCAGAAGACCTGTACTGACACTTTCAAATTTCTTGATCTGTTGTCAAATACCCCCTCCCCAGCAGGCGCCGGAGCCTTGCTTAACAATTCCTACAATCTGTTGAAACTAATTTGAGCATGTCAGAGAACAAGAGTAGAAAATGATTTGCAATATCCAAATTCCAAACTACTGGTTAAGGATGCAGAAGAGTAGATCCAGTCAGTTGCTTTGTGACTTGAAGATGTGGTTATATTTCCTGGAGTTGAACCTTGCAGCCACAGTTTTGTTACCCTATGGAGGTTCAGGCACTGTCTCTAACTATGTTTAGAAAGGACATAGTAGGATAATAGAGAACAAAGCTAGAAGGTGTTGAACGTGAATTCATAACTTCCACTTTCTGGATTAAGGCTTTACTTATTAATATGTTCACCATCCTATGGCTACTACACAGTTTTTGTACATGCAGCTACCGAACTTAAAGCATACTTTAGGTCATACCTCCTCTCTTGTGTAAGTGTTGTCCGTGATGAAGCAAAACTCTTCAACACGGGGTGCACAAATCTCTTCATACTTTCTGCATCCATAGCACAAAGGAAGTTATCATACCCTCATATAAAAGATTAAAAAATACATGCCAAATCTCTTTAGAATAAATAAAAATAATGATTAAAAATACTCAAAGAGAACAATTTAATCTGAAGTGAGAACAGAAAGAAAAACTGAAAATGAGGCCACTCACATATAACAGAGAGAACTGATTCATAAGCTCATAAATATGAAGCTATGTAATCTGTAAATACTGGATGAACTTAATTCATTCGACTTCAAAAGCATAGCCTCTACATCTGAGTTATCAAATTATTTGATGAATTTTCATTTTCCTACTTCACAATTTTCCCCTATTGATCACAAAAACCCAATTTCAAGAAAGTAAAACATATGAGAACTTATAAAGAAGTTTAGTGATCTGCAATATTTTATTATTGTCATTCTTATCATGACTATGGTCATTACATCTGCAGTCAAACTCCAGAAAACCGGTTAGATGTCAAACAAAATTGAGAAGAAATAAGTATGAAGCTCCTACTGTAAAAGTTGGTACTCTTACGAAGCAATCAGCATGCAGGTCACGCCAAGCAATTGAAGTCTTTGTTTCTCAATGTAATTTGCAGAGAGAAAGCGATCAACGAGAGTGACTGTGAGATATAGCGTATCTGGGACTAGCTTATATTCTTCAGCAACCTGAAAAACAATAGGTCATTAACAGCACTGTAACAGTAACCGAAAAAGGAAAAAGTTTGAAACCATATATTAGCAGGTTTAGAATCCAATTCAGGATGTGAAAATATTTGGCAGCAGAAATACTACATATTTTTACATACAAATTATAAGAATAAGTTCCCATATATCAAGGAAATAGGTCCTCCGGTCTTGCAGCCACTTTTACTCTTTGGCTTGGTAGAGAGAAAGGAGGCTATAAGATGAAATATTTTATTAACGAGAAAGAAATTTGTAATGAATGTTAAACATCCTGCTAAAGAAAAAAAGAAAAATAAAATAAATTCAAGCGTGCTTCTAAGAGTGTACAATTATGTTTGTAAAACAACATTTTCAAAAGCACCAAATTTGGAGGGGATTTAAGAAGCAGACTGTATAACTGCTATTTGACATCTTAGTATACCCCGAAAAAAGAAAACATATGGGACCACGAAGATGGTACAATTAGTTAACAGTAGATCCTATATAATAATGCATAACTGCAGTTATTTGACTAACCTCCACAAGCCAGTCAATTAGAATTCCCCTCATACTTGTTGTTATATCTTGCTGCATCATCTCCATGTAATTAACAGCTGGTCTTTGGTCAAGCTGAAAAAAGGAAGTTGAGTTGATCATCAGGAACAATTAAGTCATCTTCTACATGTGCACCATATTCACAGAATCACTTAAAAAAATAAAATAAAAAGCAAAATCTATGAAAAGAAGTACTTTAACCGGAGAAGAAAAACAAGTTTCTAACTTTTTGAAAGGAAAAAACAACTAGTCTTGGAATTTGTTGCGTAAGAATATTCAATGCAGGGGAAATGAAAAAAGGGTGCCTCCAACAAGGAAAATTATAACAGATGAATGATTAGCAGATGCTGCAGCAACTAGAGTCTCCAGATACTTGCCTCACAAGAGTTTGCTAATGTGAGCACTAGTAAGGTGGACATTGGAATAATAACTATACAAGTATAAAAACAAAATAAATTGCCCAAAAAAGAAAATATGAGATTTTACACCAACCTCTGCAATACGAAGATGAGCATATAAATCAGGGGCATAAACACCGCACATTAGAGGATCTTTGTCGTTAGAATCAATGTCTTCAATGTCTGAATCATCTGAGACTCCTACTTTATTGAAAAGCCGATTTCCTTCTGCAATGTCCATTACAAAGAATGTCACTTTTGCCTCTGATTGATTTAACAGATTTTTAATCAAAAGAATGCCTTAAGAATAAAGAAGACCCCTCTTTGTAACCTCGAGATACTGTTTACAACCAAAAGCATCACAAAAAGGTAAAGTTTTGGAAATGAATATTCCAGTTCTTGGATAGTCATCCCACTAACCCTGCATCAGCACTTGTCTCATTTATAATCAAGATAAATAAAAGCTTGTGTCACAGAAAATGGTATTTGATGCAATATCACCAAACACATTTGAAAGACCTATTATACCGTGTCAGTAAAATTGCATTTTGAAATTTATCCTCTTGTTTGTTATATATAGTTAAGCATGAAAACTCGGAAAATTTGCCAGAAAAAGCTTTTGAACTTTCTTTTTTTGTGGTCTTAGCTTTGCCTTTATGTATCATTTTTACCTCAATTGTTAGAGTGGACTCTATGGAGTTGTTTCCAAGCTTTTTATGCTGATTATCTGGCTCTATAAATTCTATTAACACAAACCATATGTCACTCAAAAGCACTTGACTGCAATGATAGTCAACAGTATTGCTGAGAACAATAAATCTACATCAGTATGAAGTTCAAAGACATACTTGAGGACATTTTCTTATCTATTCAAATTAAAAGAACAATCTCTTGCAGCTAAATGCAGACCTTGAATGTATAGTTTAGCTATGTCTTTACATTGTATATATAGTTCAATTGTCAGGCAACCAAGATACTAAACCAACCATATCCGCTAAACTTATCCTAAGAGGGGCCCAATTTAGATCAGTTTTGATAGACAAGGAAGTGTTCTTATTGTCATCTCAAAGTGGATTTCCATGCTCCTACTAGGTAACTGAAAAATGCTTTCATTCTATTCTAACCCTACATATGCAACATATTCAAAGAGGTAAAAATTAGTAATGTACCTTTACTTAAACCTTTCTTGACCAAAGGAGGCTTTTTGGAAGTCTGTCTTGTGGAAATCATGTGTTTTACTCCACAACCATTTGTATTGAAATGCCTACCTTCTCCGGTTTGAGCATTATCTTGATAGTGTTCCTCCACATAATTTTCTTTTGACTTCACCATCCTTATGTTAGATATAACTTCAGTTACTTTTGGGTTGACATCCTCAAGATCTATCTGATCCAAAAGGGTTGGAAGACAAGCCTTTGTGGAACCTAAATGAGCAGAATCATTTTCACCCTGTAGAATTTCTTCAGAAAGAATTGGGTTTGTCTTTCTGCTCTTCATAGCAGGCTCTGTTTTAGCTTGCTTCCTCACCTGGAGGCAAAGAAATGTGCAAAACTCATAATATTGAGAAAAATACCAACTTCACCACTGGATGTACATAAAAGCTTATACAAAGCTTATGGCAAAGCTGACATGCAGAAGGCCAGCATTTTTCACATTCTGAACATGACAGCACACAAGCACACAAGCAGACGGCATAAAGTTTTACCTACATTGCACCTGAATATATGCTTCCCAGAAGAAATGACAAAGAGAGAGATTTACCTGAGCTTTAGATGTACCTAGGCAACTTGTGTAGGAACTTTGACAAAAGACATTAGAAACATCCTTGAGTGCCCTTCTCTTGTGCTGAAGAGAAGAAGCTGCAGAAACTGTGGGTTTGTTATCCTCTGAAGCCGTTCTCTTTGCGTTGGATCGAAGAACTCGATTTTGATCCTTTTTAATAACAGGCCTCGGAGGTAGACCCCCTCCTGACGTGGCACAGGCTTTAGCACGTGCTCGTGTTATTCGAATGCTTGGTGCTTCAGCTTTAGCAGCAGCTGTGTTCTCTTTGTTCATGTTTCCCTTCCTCATAAAAGAGCTACTTATATTATAGGGAATTCTGCTTCATAGGATTTGCCACCCTGCAGCAAGCAACCGACCAAAAGACAAAAGCGAACAACATGTGAATAAAATTTATACCAGCACAAAGTTGCAATTTGTAACACAACCAAAACTTGTTCAGCATACAAACTCAACATTAGTGAACAGGATAGATCCTACTACTTTCTTCCTTATATGTTCAATTAGCATGTGTGTTTCTGATTATTTTCACATATGTTCTATGGTTAGAGATTAACATATTACAGCACTAATGCATAAACTTAATTTTTGTCCAGGAATTTCCTCCAGCAAAAGCATACATCCTCTTCCTAAATGATCATAGCAACAACAAGATAAGTCAAACCAAAGAGGACCTTAAACTTATTATTAGTGCTGTCATTTCTTAGCATTTTCCTCCTCTTTTTTTTTTTTTTCTGCCAAGATCTCTCTCTCTCTCTCTCACTCTCACCCACACACACACTCACACTCACACTCACATTCACACTCTAAATAAAGAGAGCAAGTGCTATGTAAAGAAAGAGATCACAAGTGGGAACCACCAGCCCATCTCATCTGGGCAATTGTTTGCTAGACAGGGAATGCATGACCCTGATATGTCTGATTTCATTCGGTGCCATTTGCAGTCAACTCAATACAACAACAATATATACCCCTAGGAAAACCAGTATCCATCAGAATTGGTCAACCTTAGGCACAAATGGCTACGAGTACAACTGGGCACTTGCTTTTTAAAGAATCTTCACCAATTTCCGCGTTTTCCTTTTCTTTTAGTTTTAAATCCCGTGATACACATATAAACCCTAGGAAAGGAAGATTAAAAAAGAAAGTGGTTCTCCAATTGACCAAAGTGTTCACAAACCCTTCAAAATACAAAGCTACAAAGCCTCGCACCAATATTTGACCTTAAAATCATTACAATAAGTTATCATAATCCATATTTCCCTCGTTGTTTCTAATTTTAAGCTTGATATCTGAGATTCTCCACAAAAAGAAGCAAATTTTTCATCCTAATAGGAAACATCACAGGAAAAAGGCAAATATAAAAACACAGGAGAAGCACATGTCCACAAACATCTACCATTTACCACAAACAGATCCAAAATTTTGCTAGAAATAAAATAAAAAACCCTAAATGTCTCCCTAATTGAAAAGAACACATGCAAAAGAGAAAGAACAGCACGGAACAAGATACATTTTGACAAACATCAGTCACACAAACCACAAAACAAACCCAAAAGAAAACAGAAGTGCGATTCAGTCGCCGATCGATGACTTCAAACCTTTAACGGGTTTAAAAAGGTACTAAAACTCCAATCGATCTGAAACAGACAGAAATGCGAGAGAAGGAAATCAAAATGCATAAAAGTGAAAATGTTTAAGAAAAGAAGAGAGCCGAACTCACTCTCCCACTACTGCTTGCTTTGAGCTCTCCTGTAAGGCCTTTGAAAATTTTGGCCTTGGAGAGAGAGAGAGAGAGAGAGAGAACACGCACTACACACCGTATGGTTCTAGAAATTGTTCATGGCTAGAGGGAAGAGAGAGAGAGAGAGAGAGAGGAGAGAGGAGAGTAGAGGAGCGGAGCGTTGTGATTGTGACACTGATGAGCGGGACAGCGTATGGTTTCAAACTTTTTTGCCATTTCCACTCCTCGCTTCTTGTTTTTGTTTTTGTTTTTGTTTTTTTTTTTGTTTTGTTTTTTTTTTTTTAATTTTACCAGGTGCAATATATTTAAAAAATATCAAATTTGACACGATACTAAATTAATATTGATTCAATTAAGCAATAGCTATCGGGTATTCATTAAACTTTTTATTTCAAAATTTCTTAATAAATTTGTATTGTATTTGTTATCGACATTTCTTTTTCTAATCTCATAGTATTTCAACCAATTAAATTAAACGAGTATAACTATTATCATTGAATTATTTTCTAAATAGATATCTTGATATATAAAAAGTGATACGTGATTAATACGAAATAATTAAATTTAAAAAATTAAAATTCCTAACAAGTAACACGTGATTAATATGCAATACTTGTATATTTACCAGATGTCTCTGATCATTTGTGTAAAAGTACACTAGCATTGTATACCCAATATATGGCTGGTCCATAAGTATATACTAAATGTAAATAAAAATATTTACCATTTACAATTTAAAAGAAAAATTATTGGTATAAATTAAATCGCAAATGGAAAATCAATTTTTAAAAATTTTGAGGTGACTTGTTTAGGTATTTGAAATGTAATTAAATCAAAATACACTTAGTTAGGAAGTAAATATTTTTTTCCATCTTAATAAAAAACGAACTATAGAGTTTGTATTGCCAATGGACTTTTATCCTTTTCTTTAGTCAAATTTGGCATCACTTTGTTGGGCGTTGCAGGAAATCAAACACCATCACTAGGAGACGAGACTTTTCGATTTTTTCCTTTTTTTTGTTTTCTTCAAAAAAATTGAATTATTGCATAAAAATTGGGGGAAATTTTAAGTATAGAAAATGGTTAAATATAATGATATTTTATTTACTTTTTTTTTTTTGTAAAGTAGGGACGAAAGGGGGGGGGGATGGGGGTAGCTTTTCCATAGAAATTTTGTTACGAAAATTTATTTATATCATCCTAAATATGGGTGGTGTTTGATTCGAAATTGAGACTTAAAATCGAAATCAATGATCTGAAAAATGGAATGAAAAAATTGATTTTGATATAACTGTTTAGTTTAAATTTTGAAATATTGTTAATATTTGATTTACATATTTTTCGAAACAATAATCTTATAATTATTAATTTTACCCTTAATAAAAATATTTTTATAATTTAAAATATTTTTTATTAATTTTTTATTGCATCTTAGATAGAATGCCGTACTTCCATTTTTTTTTTTTTTATATATATGAGAATTTAAGTCTTGAATCACAGATTTAAAGAAAAGAATTATGACTACTAAATTACTCCCTTAAAACCTCATGCTTCCTTCTCTCTTCATTTACCGTCTCCACCTCCGCTCTCCCCATTATCTCTTACTAAAATCTACATCACATCAAAATTAGACAAAACTAAGTCAAACCTAAAAAATACCAACTCATCTTATTCTTTTTTTTATCATTATTGATATCCAGATTTTGTCTAATTAATCCGATTTGAGTACTGTAGAACTCATTTTAGGGATTGACTCTCCTAAATCCTTTTTCGTCATTTTCAGAACTTAAATTCGATATCTCTGGTTAAGAAAATAGAGTACCCGACCACTCAATCTAAAAATTTTGGTATCTTATTCATCTTCTCAATCTCCTCTTCTTCTCCCTCTCTCTCTCTCTGCCCTCCGGAACATAGAGCTCCTCTCCACTAAAAAAAGGTATAACCACCGGTTCTCCCTCTCCCCCTTCTCTCTCTTGACATCTCTGGTCTCAATCTCACCAGAATTCTAATCTCTGACATCGTATACCTCCCTCATTTCCTCAATCTTTCTGTCATAAACAACCACTTCTCCGGCCCCATTTCATAAAAAATATCTCTTCTCACCCATCTCTACTTTCTCAACTTCAACAACATATTCAACCTCATCTATTAAATGGAAGGGCAAAACAGTCAATTATTTTTCTTAGATCTCAAATATGGGTTTTGACCGATATCTATCATTTTGTTTGAATTTTACAAAACTCATATTTTTAAAATTTTATTCTCAAATCTTCATTTTTATACTACTGATTCAAACAACTTATACGAATATCATTCCGATTCTTAATTTCTTGCTTTTTAACCAAATGCTCCCATTTTTTACTCTCTACAAATTATAATTTATATTTTAAAAAAATTATTAAAAATGTTTAGGCTCACTAAACATATCTTGTGATTCATTCTGTTATATAAATTTTTTATTTCAAGTACCCGAAAGATGGAACTTCGGAGAATATAAAATTATTTTTGATAGTTTTTCTTTTCTCTTCTTGCAAGTAAGTTCACAAAACATTTTAATTAAAAAAAAAAAATTGAAACTTTTAAAATTTAGAAGTGTCAGCCTTGATGGAGAAAGTTCCTAAGGTGGTCCATTGTTGAGTGTCAATAGATAATGGTATGTGATTAAAAATAAAATAAAAAATAATATATAAAACATTGAGGGAGGGATTTCTAATTTTTCGGTTCCTTACCTTGCATTATTTATTGCAATTGCCCCACGCTCGCTGTACTCTGTTACATTTAGCAATAATTAGGTATAAAATTCAAATTTAAAATTTTAATGATTTAATCATTTAAATAATTAATTTATAATTTCAATATCTATAATATTTTTTCTAAAAATCTCAACCTCATTATATATTTTTTTTCCATGTGACCATCGATTTTTAAGTTATCAGATTAAGTACCCATTTGATAGAGTTTTTTTCAGCTTCTCTTCTTTTTTTAAGGAGAAATCTTGCCATACAATTTCTTTTTAGAAGCTCTTAAAAAAATGAGTTTTTTTTTTTTTTTAATAAAGAAAAACAAAAACTCCTTTTAAAAACACATAAGGTTTTTTAAAAATCCGTTTTTTTTTATTCCATTTATATCCTCACTTAAAAAATATGAAATTCTAAATATATCCATATCATACATTTATTTACCTTTGTGCCATCTCTTTCTCTTTTAACTTTAATTTTTAATTTTTAACTTTTAATTTTATTTTAAAAGTTATAAAATCAGTTTATTTTTAAAAATAAAAATATCAAACAATTTTTAATTTAATTTCAAAATTTGTTAAAGTTTTATTCTCCTTATAAGGAGAGAAAAACTAAAAAAAAATCCGACCAAACGAGCATTATTTAGTTTGAGTATTATGGGATCCAATTTAAATAGTTGGCTCTCTTAACACCTATTTTTTCATTTTGAAAATTTAAATTCAAAATTTTAATTAACAAATCGTAGTTTTCTATCACTAGAGGCCGTAACATGAATCTTAATCTCTATATTTAGTTACATAAAGAGCAAGGGCAGTTTCATAATTGAGCCTGCGAGTTCTAGGTGTGATCCAATTTGAAGATAAGCCTAGTAACATTGCCGAAAAATAGAATTTTATTTTATTTTTTTACAAGAGATGTAATCAAATAAAATCAAATTAGAAAATAGATGATGAAAGTAGGTACACTTTACTGTTTGAGCTGTCTCCAAAGGACAAAAGTTTTGATCGAGCTCAGAATTTTCAGATAGAGACAAGCCCTCCTATCTTGATCCTCACTAAATTTAATTAATAGCGTTTTGTTTAAAATATGAAATAAAAGAAATAAAATAAGATAGAAAATACGAAATGGAAGAAAAATTAAAAAAAAAATGAATTAATTTTTTTTATTTCTCATGTTCTCTGATAAATGAAATATATAAATTTGACGCCCTTTTTTCGTCTTGAAAGGAGGCAACTTTTAATTATATCTGTTTTTACAAATCAAATATAATCGTGTCTTGTATCTGTTAATTTAATAATATACAACATTTTAATTATTAGCAATGAATTAATATTCCTTGGAACATATAGGTTGAGGTATAAAAAAATGGCTCTTAAGAAGTAATATGCTTTCACACATTTATAAATAGAAGCTAGAAAATATCAAATTTAATAGAACTAAAATAAATAATTTAAATTTATAATCACATGGATACATATAATTGAGGAGGGACTAAGCATAAATATGCTTTCGAGATTTGATCTATCTTAAATATCCATGTGAAATAAGTTTGATCTGAGTTTTCTTAAATCAAATAAGAGTTTATCATTTAATGGGTTTGACAATTAATTCAAATCAAAATAGTTAAAACTAATAAAACTTATTATCAAACACCGATCGGTCAAACAAAAAAAATAATATTCTTATCTTTCCGGACTCTACTCAAATTCAATTTATGCTTATAAAATCTCAATACAAATCGATGATGACGACGAAGATTATTTCAATTGATAAGTTGTAAAACTACATATAACCCCACACTTTTACCCATTCCTTGTCATGACAATGATTTTTTTTTCATAAAAGAGCAAACGATTTCCTTTGGCATATTTAAATTTGTTTTAATTTATTTTTATTTTAAATAAAGAGTAGAATTAATTTTCTTTATTTCAATCATTATATTTTCAGATTAAAAATTATTTTTAATATAAAATAAACTCAATTTCATCGACCATATCCAACAAGCAAATCTAGTGAATCCAATCATGAGTTAAAAAGCATACAAATAATTCAGTCAATCATATGCTTAAAACGGCACCCGACAAAAAAAAGACAAAAAGTCCATAAAAGTAATTACCTTTTTACAATGAAAATATGCAAGATTTTAGTGGGTTATCTCGTACGAATAAAATTTTAGAATATATATAATAAAAAGAATAAATATAAATAAAAAATATTCTATTTAGTTTCTGAAAATTGGAGATAAAATAAAATATTATCTTTAAAATAAAAATAAATTAAATTTTGTACCTTTTTTTTTTTTTTTTTAAGGAATATAAATATCGAGACGAGATAGAAAACAGGGTATTTTTTTTTTCCTAATTTGTGCTCACGGGTTTTCCCTCGTGTCATGTCCTTTCTGTCTCGTGGTCAAAGCGGCCTTGATACCGAGAGAGAGAGAGAGAGAGAGAGAGAGAGAAAACCGAGTTTCCCCAGAAAAGGGGAGAGCTGCGATGGGTTCACATGACAAGCTTGCTACTAGAGCTCTTGAAACAGTTGATACCGAGAGAGAGAGAGAGAGAGAGAAAGAGAGAGAAAACCGAGTTTCCCCAGAAAAGGGAAGAGCTGCGATGGGTTCACATGACAAGCTTGCTACTAGAGCTCTTGAAACAGATGTTCCCGTCATGGTTAAGGTACTTGAAATATTTTGATTTTTCCTTTCATTTCCAGGTCGAATCATCAAAACCCACATTGAATTTTGCAATATTTATTTGATTTTTCTATTTTACTCTTCTGGGTTTTTATTGGAATCGCAGATTTGGGAACTGAGTGAAGGTGCTAAAGATGTAATGCCTTTAGGAAAGGTTTGTTTCTTTCCCGTGATTTTAAGCTATTTTATTTTGCGTGGCGGTTCATGTACCGAGGCATTACGATTACAAAACATGTTCTTGTTTGAACTTTCTTGTTTTGTGTCTGATCTGTAGACCCCTTCTCAGTAATTGGAAAATATATTAACTTCACTACATTGTCCTATCATTTTGAAAGCTTTACCTGTTTGCTGACAATGGCTCTAGGGGGCAGTTTACTGGAATCCACCTGAGGAGGTCTTGGAGAAGGTTAAAGAACTGGCCTGCGAGCTTTCGACTAGTCATTATGGCACTCATGAGGGTCTTCCAGAACTGGTGGAGGCTCTAACCGAAAAGGTACTGTGGACATTTTATGCCAAATTGAGATATAATAATATCCATTTGATTCCAGTTGTAGGTTTGCCAAAAAATCAAAATGTATCAATATTGACAATTTGTGGCATTTATTCAGCAAACAGTGACATCCCGCTTGCCCTTTTTTTCTCCGGAGATTTTACTTTTAAAATGGCTGTTATTTTCGCATTTGAATTTGCAGTTGCATTGCGAGAATAAGCTGTACAAATCTTCGGTCATGGTTACATCCGGTTCAAATCAGGTCTGTTCAAGTATTGACTAGCAAAAGCATGTCCAATTTTGCAAATGCACCATATTCATTGCCAGTATTTTCTGAGTACTTGATTCTGATATCTTAGTTTTATCTCAAGTTGATTATCCTGGACATCATTAAGTGCAAGGAAATTCCCAAAACATATGGTTGTAGATGTCAAGGATTCTTCTGGATTGAGTTTTTCTCTGAGGAGCATTTGTACGAGATAAACACCCCCCAACCAAATAAACAACAATGCACCATTTTTCAAACTTAAAACCTCAGGGAATTATCATATAACCAATTCTATTTGGTATTCATTTGCCTACATA
Organism: Dillenia suffruticosa; assembly: GCA_033439265.1. NCBI lineage: Eukaryota > Viridiplantae > Streptophyta > Magnoliopsida > Dilleniales > Dilleniaceae > Dillenia > Dillenia suffruticosa. The sequence continues at coordinate 11,001,123 of JAVTVX010000037.1, read as the reverse complement.
TGGACCACAGAACCTTGTACAAATGTTAGAAACGGATTTCCCATGATCCAATCCTCCCTCTTCATGGATTTCAAATTCTTATCCAAAGTGACTTTCACATCCTCTAGATCATAAAAAGCACTATAAAGTGACTCAAACTAGTCATGAGCATACCTTTGGTGAAACTGAGTTGCTCTTGGAGATTTTCATTTCAGTGGTCATCATTTTCTTTTCTCTACCTCCACTTCTTTTTAGGATTTTGACAGGTGTCCTCGAATTTTTGTTTTGCAGGGATTTTTAAATGTTGTGCTTGCATTATGTGATGTTACAGACTCCGTGATATTGTTTGGACCATACTTCTTTAATGCATATATGTCATTCAAGATGACTGGAATCAATAACATACTGGTTGGCCCCACTAGTAGTAGGACACTTCAACCTGATGCAGGTAAGACTTACCAAGGAAAGAGCTATTCCTAATGGATAGCATATCTCAATCTTCAAAAATTATTCTCCCATTTTTATGCTGGCAGATACATACAAAATATGTATGTGTGTGTATAATATAGGTGATTGACCCACACAAATGGGTAGCTCTCCCATTCCCATAGACTCCCCCCCCCCAGAAAAAAGAAAACAGAAACGAGTACAGGTAGAATTTGATCCAAGACATTCTGATACCACCTTAACGGTCTTCATTAGATGAAGAAGCCGACGAGCCCAAGCAAGATATAAATATTCATACCATCCTGTTTAAGTGAAATATATATATATACAACTTTGACATATATCTCCCTTGCAGACTGGTTAGAGAAGGTTCTTTCAGAATTTAAACCTGTGCCAAAGCTTGTCTCTCTCGTGAATCCAGGAAATCCATCAGGGACCATCATTCCGGAGCCTCTTCTCAAGGTCTCTCTCCATAAAATCACAAAACACACGCATGTGCACACACATTTTTAGTAACCAAGTGAGCTACGTGTTTGGACATTTGTCAACTCCTGGATATCCATAAATCTTTTATGGTATAATCTGCATCGAAGACTGAAAAATGGTTCCCTCTTTCATCCAGCGAATTTCAGATATTTGCAGGAAGGCTGGCTCTTGGCTTGTGGTGGATAATGCTTATGAGTGAGTATATGGCAGATTTATCTTTATAATAAGATGCATCAAAGAAAGTTTTTCATTCAGAACACTGCGCAGTCAATAGAATCTTCTGCGTTTGTTTTGGTTATGTTGGGAGTTTATTAGTGTCAATGTTTACGAGGTGCACATAAAAATAACTGCAGGTATTTTACCTATGATGGTTTGAAGCACTCTTGTGTAGAGGGTCAACATGTGATCAACCTTTTCTCTTTCTCAAAAGCTTATGGGATGATGGGATGGCGAGTTGGATATGTAAGTAATGTTTTTCTTTAGTTACAATTTTTTCTGCTAATTCAAGTTCTTTTTTTTCAACACTATTGTTAGTAAATCTTCCTCTTTCATGAAAGTAAAGCTAAGTGGATTGTAATGTAATAGCAATAATTGAAATGCAGATTGCCTACTCAGTGGAGGCAGAGGGTCTCCGAACTCAGTTCCTTAAGGTCCAGGATAACGCAGCAATTTGTGCTCCTATGATTTCTCAGAAAGTTGCTCTTTGTTGCCTAAGATATGACAAAGAATGGGTCAGGAATCATGTCAGAAGCCTTGTCAAGAACCGAGAAGCAGTTTTGGAGGCTCTTTCACCACTCGGAGTAGAGTCCGTGATGGGCGGGGAAGGAGCAATATACCTGTGGGCGAACCTGCCTAACAAATACAAAGACGACGCTGAAGTTGTTAGATGGCTTGCACATCGACATGGTGTGATGCTCCTGCCAGGCAATGACTGTGGTGCACCTGGGTGCGTTCGGATCACATATGGAGCACTAAGAGAAGCGGAATGTGAAATTGCTGCAAAGAGGCTAAAAAGAGGGTTGGAAGAACTTTTGAGTCATGGCATGGTTTGGTAACTTCCTCCATGCCAAGGTGTTGGGAGAAACTTTTACCTTTTCTTGTTAGATGAAAGTTTGTCGGATTATGGCATCAAGATTTCAGTTTGTTCACAGATTCTTGTACCATTTTCCTCCATCAACATGATTTGTTTTTTGACAGATCCTTTTCAACTTGGTCATGCTTTCCAGATTTTCTATATTGTGTAGACATGTCAGTTCATGGTATGACCATTCATTGCATGGTTGTGGATAAAGCAAGACTGCAAATGCAAATCTCTCTCATAGATCAAGCAAGGTAGCTGCTATTCATATCAAGCGTTAGGGTAGTTGAACAAAAAGCATTTGCAGACTTTAGTCTACAAAACCAAGAATGTCACAGACTTAACCGATTCGCATTAGCACTTATAAAGTTTCTTCTTGCTTTCTTTATGTGTGAGGTGCAGGGCTTCTTAATCACTTCTTCCACTGGGGCAATCTCTGAACCACAACCTGAAAATCCCATTTTCATTTAGACAAAAAATTCCACTGTTTGACGTAGAGAAAAGGCAAAAGGGGACGCATAAGAGACGAAACCAACTTACCTTGCCAGAATTTTCTTTGTTTCCAACAATGGTCTGACAAGCAAGTCTCCAAGATTCAGGTTTCTGCAGCTCATAGCAGAGGCAATTTATGGGTAAACAATTTTCATCAGAAGAAAAAATAGAAGAAAGTTTCACATATGATAGAACAAGGATTGAAAATAGCATGCCTTCTTTAGATATCGAAGCTCAGTATTTGTTTTCTCATTCACAAGATCCCTGCCATCAATAATCTGCAAAGCATAAAAAATGCCCAAGTATATACAATCATGAAAATGCTCATTGTCACCGGCCGGTTCACCATATTCAAGAGGAAAGTTTCCATCTTCTCAACCATTTTTTTTTTAATTCTTTGATGTACAATAAGTGCGAGAAAAAAAGACACGCGCTTCACAAAATTTAACATAATCTTTAGAAATATTACTCTTTGAAGCATCAAAATAATGTGAAAGGAGCTAAACATCGTAGTTCCATGAAAACAAAATTAGCATCTCAAAAGTGATTGTAAGTAGATCTAGATATGAATTGAGTTGGATCATATAATTTTAGTGCTATTTAAGGAAAAAAAATCAAACAAAATTATATTATAGAAAAATTAAGTCAGCTCGAATTAGGCATGAGCCTGACTTATTCATTTGCCCCTTTTCAAGCCTGGTCTAGCGTATACTAAGGCTTTAACTTTGAGTTTGTGGGCATATCAAAATGCGTGGTTTACAAGAAGAGACACAAGTATGAGAAGGCCAAGAACCAAAGAGCTCTAGGCTGCCAGTGGGCAAGAACAAAGACACACCTCCACAATGCAAGTGCCACAACTTCCACCACCTCCACAATTCATCACTTTGCCCTGTCAATGACCCCATAAAAAAAATTAGAGTTCAGAGTCTATATTTTATATGTCAAGAAGTTTAGCACCAGGCAATAACCAAAATTCGAGAGAGAGAGAGAGAGAGAGAGAGAGAGAGAGAGAGAGAGAGAGAGAGAGAGAGAGAGAGAGAGAGAGAGAGAGAGAGAGAGAGAGAGAGCCGATGAGCGATAGGTCAATTGACACCTTTCCCCTCCCTTTTTAATGATGTCGAATTTGTGCCTCCCTATGTATCAAAAAAAAAAAAAAAAAGAAAAGAGAGAGAGAGAGATTACATAAGCGGCATAGAGCTCAATCTTATTATCCAGCATTATATTCCTCAAAAGTTTCTCTCCACTCACTGCTGATGCTCTCTGCACTTCATATGACCCATCTGCTTCTGGCTTTGGCTACAAGCAAATAATCATAATTTTAGAATAATTCTATAAACGAACAATTTATATTTGGATTGGAACATGGGAATTGTATTATACCCCAATAAATTCGACCTCAATTTCGTGCTTTTCAGGCACTTGGGCTGGGGAACCGGATGATCTGGGAGTATATATGAGCGAGCTTCTATTTCTGGATTTGAAAGAAATGGGTTTATGGAAATGTGAATTCTGGTTAATGGCTGGTTTTTGGAGCCGTTGGGGGGATATTGGGAAGGAAAAGTGAACATGAATTGTTGCCATTTTGTTTTGGTGGTCTCCTTTTCTATTCTTGGCTCTTGTTTTTTCTAGGACTTTTCCTTTTTGCTCTGTGTGGTGCTCATTGCACTTCGTCCTTCAATCTCATTCACAAGTGAACTCCTAACACTCACAAGAGAACTCTAGATTGATCCGAGTAAAGTCATCCGCCTCCTGAAATTATTGTGACTTTACCATGGTTATACCTATTTATTAATATGATAACTAATGGTTTGGGCTTACATTTTTTTTGACCTTGTTTCCTTTTTCCTTTTGCCGACCAAAAGGGCGGCAGGGTACCATGGTTGGTGCACCCTCCTGAATCAGAAGAGCTTACTTCTCTAATGTTTTAAGGCATAATTACTTTCTTTAATATGGGTCTGTAAGTATAGCTCCGCCAAAAAGTTAAAAGGCAAAAATATAATTTTATAGGATGTCTAGACTCCAATATCATCTAAAGATGTTATCAAAGAAATACTATATGAAAAATGAGTTAAGGATCACGTAATATTTAATATTAACATATTTTAATTAATATATTTAAATATATATATTTGAATCGATTAAAATATATTTAATTAATTTAATTAAAATTTATTAAAATATATTAATGTAGATTATTAAATAAGATTTTATTCATTTATTCTTAAGACACTTAAATCTACATTTATTAGTCATCAAGTTAACAATTAGGCATCCCCAAAAAATTGTGCCCCGCCAAGTGTAATTTGGATGCGTGGTCCGGCCGACGCTCATAAACACCATAGGCACGCTTTCTCTTCAAACTCCTCAAAACATCTCAGCGGGCAGACTGTTCCGGATTGCTGATCATGTCCTTCCCCTTTGCAAGAACACTACTCAAAACAGCTCAAAATCAAAACCCTCTTCTCCACTCAGACACCCTCACTCACAGACTCCTCTCCAACCAATCACGTCGCTCCAAACGTCCCCACCGCACCCACTTTCTCTCCATCCCCTGTCCTCCTCCACACCCAGTCCCATCTCCTCAAACCCTCCCAAACCCTGACCCTAACGATTCCGACTTCATCACGATCTCCAATCTCCTTACAAACCCGTCTCTCTCTCCCGGTCCAGACCTCGAAAACGCATTAAACCAGACCGGAATCAAACCGGGGTCGACTCTGATACGGTCTCTTTTCGACCATTTTGGTTCTTCTCCAAAACCCTTGTTCAGTCTCTATCTCTGGGCTGAGAAACATCCTGAATTTCAATCCTCGGTGGATATCTTCAATGCCGTGGTGCAATTTCTCGCGAAATCTCGCGAATTCGACTCTGCGTGGGCGATGGTGCTTGATCGGATTGGAAATGATGGTGTCAAACACAATGTGGTTTCTTTTGATACTTTTGTGATACTTATTAGGCGATATTGTCGTGCAGGTATATCAATTTCTTGTTTTAGTTTGATCCCGATATTTTTTTTTCTTTTCATTAGTTTTTTCCCCCCGAGGTATTTAATATAGTTTACTTGATACAAAATGATGGCTTAATGTTGAATATGTTTGGTAATGCGCTCTGAAAACTACTGAATTTTTAGCACTCATATAAAATAGGACAACAAAAAGTCCTAGGTGTGCTAACTGTGTAGGCATGCAATTATCTATGATTTGAATTCTTGAATTTTTATGTAATTTATGTTTGAATTAGTAATGTTGAAACAAAATTTAACTTATGTTTTTTTTTTTTTTTCCTAGTACATATACCAACTTTTTGTGCATTGGGGTTATTAATAAAGTGTTTTGACTCTGTAGGTATGCACATGTCCGCGATCCGAACTTATGATTTTGCATGTAGTTTGGATCTTATTTGTGATAATGAATCGAAATTGAAGTTGTTTGAAATTTTGTTGGATTCATTATGCAAAGAAGGTCATGTTGGGGTGGCTTCTGAACATTTTGGAAAAAGAAGGGAAATGGATCCCAACTGGTTGCCCTCAATTAGGGTGTACAATATACTGTTGAATGGATGGTTTAGGGCTAGGAAGTTAAAGCATGCGGAAAGGCTTTGGGGGAAGATGAAAAATGAGAATGTTGTACCAAGTATTGTGACTTATGGTACCCTAGTTGAAGGATATTGTCGAATGCATAGAGTTGAGAGAGCGATGGAGCTGGTGAATGAGATGAGGGGGGAAGGTATTGAGCCGAATCATATGGTGTATAATCCAATAGTGGATGCATTAGCAGAAGAAGGGAGGTTTAAGGAGGCGTTTGGCTTGATGGAACGGTTTTTGGTTTTGGAATTAGGTCCAAATATTTCAACTTATAATTCTTTGGTCAAAGGCCTTTGTAAGGCTAGAGATATTGTAGGAGCTAATAAAGTTCTTAAGATGATGGTAGGGAGAGGGGTTTTGCCTACCTTGACGACATACAATTGCTTCTTTAAATACTTTGCCAAATTTGGGAAAATTGAAGAGGCGATGAACCTCTATAATAAGATTATTGAATCTGGTTATGCTCCAGACAAGCTTACTTTTCACTTGTTGGTGAAGATGTTGTGTGAGAAGGAGAGGTTGGAGTTGACAATGCAAGTTATCAAGGAAATGAGAGCTAGGGGGTTTGACTTGGATTTAGCTACAAGCACCATGTTGGTCCATTTACTTTGCAAAATGCATAGACTGCATGAGGCTTCTGCAGAATTTGAGGACATGTTTCGAAGGGGGATTGTCCCTCAGTACCTTACTTTTGTAAAACTGAATGATGAACTGAAGAAACGGGGAATGACCAAGATGGCAAGAACGTTGTCCGATTTGATGGCATCTGTTCCTCATTCAACAAATCTGCCGGATACATTTGTACGGGATGAAGATTCATCACGTGCAAGAAAAATATCCATAATGCAAAAGGCTGAAGTGATGTCTAATATCCTATCAACATGCAATGATCCAAGGGAACTAGTAAAACAAAGACGCTCAACTGAAAATGCAGTATCAAGTGCAAATCAACTGATGGAGGATATCAAGAAAGGTGTTAATGGGGGCATGAGTGCAAAATGAATTTGATCTAAAGGTCCAGATGTTAGGGAAGGATATTACTTTCCTATTGGATAAGTTTAACTATTTAGAAGCTTTGAAAGGAGTTTTTGCTGCATCAAAGTTTGAGCCGTGGCACTTCAAGTTCATCTTTGAATTTGACATTGAATTAGTGGTGGTTATTCTAAGAAGGGGGTTATTACTTTATCCCATGCAGAAAGGCAGGGGATAGAGATTGTGTTTTCATCAGCATGGCAAGATGATGACTGAGAAGAAGGTGAAGCTTGGACCAGTTGGCAGCAAAGATGGCCTGGGAAAGATTTTGCAAGGATTTCAAACTTCTGTTCATTTCTTCTTTTGTCCTATAAGAATAGGGAACACATCTTTTCTATTCAGCCTCGGCCTAATTTGTTTTGGGTTGCTTCAGGACAGCATGAAATGCTTCCATATCATGTAAGTACTGTTTCATATTGTTAAATATTGTTTTGTTGGACCACCCAATTTAGTTGTCTAATAGCTACCTGCTTTATGATTTCATTGCTAATGTATGAAAATTGTTCAAGCAGAAAAAAATGCAAATTCTCACGGCAATGTGCTTGACTATGAGATTATGCTATGATAATATAACTTACAGTGAGACCTTATCCTCATTTGCGAGTTCAGCAAATTCATGTTTGTCAAAGTGCTTCTTCGTCTATTTTTAAATCTCTGTAATTTGATTTTTCTTCCTTGTAATGTAGGAGTGTTGGTGCGAGTGGATGCTGGAACCCTTGGAGCAGATTGGATCTTCTCTTTTACTGGACCTGTATTATTATAAGAGTGTAGGTTGATGAACAATATATACTATTTCATCGCTTTAAGTATTAATCCTTTTACTTAAGTACATTGGACATGTCATACAATATTGGTGGGTTTTGATCGTAGATTCTCCATCGCATTCAGCATGTGGCACATGTTGCTAAATGGAAACTTTACCAGATTTTTCTTCCCATTATTCATTTTATGCATTATAATGCAGGCTTCACCTTCTGGCAATTCTATCTATATTCAAAGTTTCCAATTGGTTACAGTTAACTTAAGTGAGTGCGAACCAATTGGTTACAGTTAAATTAAGTGAGTGTGAAGAAGTGTCATTAAGGACATCAGTACCAAAGCCAGCAGTTATGACAGCTTCACTAGTACCTGTTGGATTTACTATGTTCTCTCTCTCTTTTTTTTCCCACATTTTTCTGTGAGTTCCTGAAATTATATAGCATCAATGACTCTGTGAATGATTTTCTTTGTTATTAATCTCTTTCTTTTTCATCTTTCCTTGTTTATTTTCTTTTGTGCACCATATATTTTTGTTAGAAGAGTTTCGAAACATGCCACTTATGATTTCTGTTAGAGCTAGCCGCAAAATACTGGCTTCAAAAGATTTGTGGGAAACAGGAATATTTTGGCTCATTAAGTAATGTAGTCATTATCAGCTAATTCTATGTTATTCTTTGATCATCTTTAAGGTTTCTTGTTCCAAGAAGTAATTTCATTGTGTTTGTACATTGATGTAGATTCTGGGTGCTGGAAAAGCTTGTTAGGCCCCCTCCCCCCCCCCCCCCCCCCAAAAAAAAAAAACAGCACACAGATATGTGTACGTGTCTCAGCATGCACTTATGCATATTAATGCGTTTGGGCTGGATGTTATTGTGTAGAATGTTAAAATGTGTGTGCAAATAAGACCTTGTCTTCTGCAAATGTTAGAAAGTTTCATGTAGAATGTCTTGCTCCTTTTTTTCATTCAGCCCAATAATTAAATAAAACAACTAAAAGATATTCCTCTTTCTTCTTCACCAACAATTCCTTTCCTCTAGTTTTTGTATTCATAAAGCACCTCCCATAAGATCAAATTTTCAATTGTTGGGTGTTCTTAGATGGGCCTTGGCTTTAGAGTGACTTCAATTCATTGTGCATCTGACAGTAATAAAGCTTAGTTTTGAAAGTGATGTTCTAACCCAAGTTTATTTCTCTAAAAGTATTGAAACATACAGGTTAAAAGGAAGAGCCTATTAAGATTGGTGGATAGTCTCCTTCTACACCCCGGTTGACATTCCCTGCTTTATTCATCTTTTATGTTGGATGATAGATATTAGCTTAGTGGAGATTAATCATTTATAATATCAGTTCAAAGCACTTTGAGGCAAATGTTTGATTCATGGTGCGTGCCTATCTGTTATGAGGATAACCATCCTGTTTTCTCCCATTGAAATGATTTTAGTTTCTCTTTCAAACTTAATTAGGCCTCAGGGACAAAACCAATGCTTAATTCTACACCCACCTTTTTACATTTGTGAAAATTATCTAACATAGAGCTTGTAAGAACAATCTGTAGTACTGAACCTAGTTGAATTCTTTTCCCTTCATATGCATATGCGTATTGTAGCCTGATAATTTGATCAGATTGTTTATTATCCAACTGTTATTCACATAATCACATTATTAACTATAGATGTCAAGGTGTGACAGGTTTTCATGTCATGACCTTCATGAGGATAAATAGATTGGTTTATGTCATGCCTTGAAAAGGTTGGGTTCCTGGTGACCAGCATGAATGAGTCCATCTTTTTGGATAGAATCCTTGAGCGGGCGGTCGGGTGGATGTTGAATCCCTTGTGTTTGCATTGAGATAAAAAATTTTCCTTAATTTTTTTATTTAATCCTCAATGCTAACTAATGATTGGTGGGACCTGTAGGCTGCATTCAGATATCATAGTTATCTGCAGTAACCACTCCATTAGTCCCCAGGGAGTTTATTAATATTGTTGATGACTCGTGTAAAGCAGATTGGCGGGTGGTGAACATCTGATGCACAAAATCTGGATCTGGAGATTGGCTTTAAAGGACCAAAGGTTTGTAAATAAATAAAAATAATAATAACAAACATTTTATATTCTACATAGGTTTCAATGCATGTGGAATCTATATGATTATGGTTGAGTTATTCCAAGTTACTTCATTATACCGTTGACGATTGATGTAGGTTTATTTGTAGTTGCAAAGTATTCAATTAGTCACAATAAACAATTCTAATAAGACACGGGATGATGTATAGGCAAAGTTTCAATTATTTGTGGTTGTTGTCCATGACTATGCCTCACTAGCTGCTTCCTTCACAAGCAAGAGAAGACTGGAATTGTCACTATATTATTAGCTTATAAATAAATAAGTAAATATATGTATATATAGAATGGCAGGATAATTAAAAAGTACTCCAAAGTTTACTTCTTGCTTTCTATCTACTGCTTATACTGATTCTAGATGCATTTGTGATCCTAAACGGTCGAAAGTGTATCAGGAACAAAGCAAAGCAATCTGCACTGGACTCTTTGGTGCTATGACTGAAAGGCCTACCCATGGTTTTATGCAGTATTTATTGTCAATGGCATTGGGCTGGTCTTTCTTTTCTTCATAACCATACATACTCCCAAATTATATACTGAACTCTGGCCCATTGCCCCACATTGACTGTGTATGGTGACGCTGCAAGATGCTCCAAGTGTTTTGTATAGATTGGACGAATGCGAGATATCTCCAATTTCTTTATTATTTTGATCAGTTTTATAGCTTACTCATTTCTTATGCCTACATTGTCTACATAGGGAAGAGATTGGATGTAAAATTTGTCTTTCACTTTGGAATAATAAGCACAAGCACGGATAGGTCTGGTCCTGTCAATATGGATTGCAGAAGCTCTATTGAAATGTTGGGAAGATTGTTGCCTCCAACCATATAGTCTGTAAGATTTTCATTTCTTAATTTCTATATGTAACATCTCTTTTATTGTTCATCCACAAATCATTTATTGTTAATATTTCAGGTTTGTTTAATGTCTTGATGCAATTATTCTATCAATTATTATATGATTTTAGAGACGTCGATATCAATTATTATGAAGTTGGAGGAATACTGCAAATTTTTTTTTTTTTTAATTTCTCAAATTTTATATGATAAAAAGATTGTCATTTTCAATCATTTTATATTATTTTATGTTAATTTTGACCTTCTTTTAAATAAATTTGTTTTCTATCAGTCTTAATGTAGCATCTCTTATATTCTTATTCCTCATTTGACACTAAAGTCTTAGTTGCATCGAGCAAGAAACGCCATTGTCTTTGATGGAGACCCATATTATTATTTTTAGCATTATCAAGATGGTTTTTTTTTGGTGGGGGGGGGGGGAACATGCAGGTGGTGTTCAATTCATTTTAAAATTTTTATGTCAGTTAATGTTCACAAGGAGGAAAGAAATATAGAAGGGGGAGGTTAAATTCTTATGTTACAAATTGAGGTGATCATTTACAACTCCTAATTGGTCTTGTGTTTGGTCATCGATATCCCTTAAATAAAATTTTAGGTTGAGTATTGTGTATTAAAAAAAATAGATATCGGAAGAGTTTTGTCCTTTTAGTATTTAATTTGATTCGAATTGGATTTTGTTATGATCAATTTGATTTTTAGATATCAGTGGTTTATTAAAAAAAATGGTGATAATTTTCTAAAGATTTTTGCACATTTACAAAAAATTCGAGCCTCCAAAAATATTGGGTGGACTGTAAATTGATAAAAATTCCTTATTTTTATCTATTTATTTAATTTTTGAGGTGGGGTTTTGCAAGGGGGCCAAATGTAGCTCTCTAGGGTTACAAGAAAATTGATATAACTTATCAGAGAAAAAACAAAAAATCAGAACCAAATTTCAGAATACAATTGGAGAACAAGTAATTTTAAATTTGCCACTGAGGTACATGAGAATATAAACTATTATCTTGAACATTAATTTTATAAAATAAAATGATATAAAAACCCTTTTTCATGGGGGCAGTAATAAGGGAATCTCTCCACCTACACACCCTGCCCAAGCTACGGCTCTTGGAGAACCGAGAACAAGACGTGAACCGGCCCGAATTGGAACCAGAGTCCGAGAGAAAAGGTTTTGGTTTCGGTTCCCCCCGACGAGAAACTGGAACGTAAACAGCTCTTGTAACCGTAACGGAAAACTTGCAACAAAAATTCGGAAAAAAAATAAATTAGGGAATTTAATTTTTCGACGAAGGCTAAAATGCGGGAAGAAAAAATCATTCTTTTTCATCAAATAAATTTTCGATGTCATCACAATTTTTGAATAAATAATGTAAATGTTTTGAAAAATAAATAATTATTAAGTAGAAGATTTTTTTAAAATATTATAAAATAAAAAATTAAATCAGAACTGAAATCAAAATCAAAATCAAAATAAAGTAAAAATTGCGAATAAATCATGATTTTTTGAATGAATCTAAGATTGCTTTTTATTTAAATAATTGTCTTATCATTTTCCCGTGAACGGGTGGATCTCTTTGCGGGGAAAGGGTTCCATCATCTTGGATTGAATTGAGGTAATTTGTTAGGATTTAAAAAAAATTAAAAATAATATTTTTTCAATAAATAATTTCCTCTCGACGGGAATTGGGATGGTGACATAAAATTTAAATAAAAGGGGAGAAAGTTGAATTGAAGAAATGGGGAATGATTATAATGGGGGAATTGGTAAAAGCAGAGCACAGAGGCCAAGACGAGAGAAGGAGATGGGTTGGGGGTGGTGGGCATTCGGAGCAGTCAACAAAAGCACTGGACAGTGACACTTGACTTGAATCGGGGAGGGAGAGAGAGAGAGAGAGAGAAAGGAATCTAAGAAAGGCTGTTAGTTGGTTGCTCATGCCACAAACCAACGATCCCCCTCCGCACGTGTCTCAGCCTTAATCCACACTTTGCTCCTTCTTTCCCATGTTATTTTAAAAAAAATATATTTAAAGTTTTACTCTGACTTATCCGGATCAATTATTACAGTGATTTCTTTCGAAAGATGAGTCTCCTAATGGGAAACACCCACACACACGAGGGTCTGATATCTTCGACGAAAGTCAAATCTTGACCAAATTTAAAGATATTCAATCCTATATCTAATTGAACCAATCCATTACGTCGATGGAAATGTTCATTTTCAGTACTTCGAAATCCAGCCAGGGCCGTGAAATCTCAATCTAATTGTATTGTTAGCCACGGACATATAATTCGTTAAAATGGTTATCCATTATTCGATTATAATCAAATTTTATTTTTCACTTTTTTTAATTTTTTGATAATTTATTATAACATATTTATGATGATTATGATCATACAGACATATAATAATTTCAAATTTTCCATGAACAAAGAGAAATCTATTTAAAATTCATAATTCATTTAATTTAATTTAAAATAAAATTTAACGCATTGATAATAATATGATACACAATCTTCATGTATTTACTCGTATAATAGCTTTTTATTAACATTTAATTGATTTAGTAATATGATATTAATATTCTTTGAGTAAGATTTTTTTTTTTGTTCATAGTGAGACTCAAGAGGGAAAGAGATTGATACTATTTGAATTGAATCTCATTGCTTCTTTGAATAAGATTTTGGATTCAAATATTATGTATGAAAAAATATGCATCGAAGTAGATTTACTCTTTAGAGTCCTGATTCGGTTATTGAATTTAGTTAAATATAATATGGTTATCGATGGTTTATATATAAAAAATAATAAATTTTTAAAAATAATTAACTAAAATACCCATTTCTTGTCTCCAAAGGGACAATCTGGTACTCAATCTCTCTCCTCAAATCTTGAGATTCAAATTTGAATTATTGCATAACAAAAAAAAAATACTTATTTCTTAGAATTATTTTTCCGCTTCTTATTAAGTCTATTTTAAAAAGTGAATTTTATATATTTGATGTGTGGATGCCAGATATTAGAAGAATAAGGAAAAATACTCTTTATTAACATCTTTCACTGTATTATAGAATATTAATAAATTAAAAGTGTTTTTTAATTTATTTTGAATAATAAGATATTTTTCTTTTTGATGTGTTTAAAAGTTGATTATAAAGATTATGTCTCTTGCTATATTTTTTTAATAATTGTTTTTTAGTTCCTATGATTTTTTTTTTCATTTGCTATTTAGAAAGTAAAATGGAAAAAAGAAAAGTCATTGATTCTCTTCTGCAAAACATAACAAAATTTGGAATGGCAACCTGTAATTTTCAAATTGGAAAAAAGGCTAAATCCCCACCCTCTCTCTCTCTTTTTCTCTCTCTCTTTCCCTCTCCCTCCCTCTCTCTCTCTCTCTCTTTCCCGCAAAGCGAACAAAAACAAAACCAGTAACGTCGCTTGGAAAAACGCACCAACAAATGTGCTCTCTGAACACAAGCGGAGAAAATTCATCAGGACACAGGGAAAGACCCTGTTGATCTCGTTTGAAGGAAAAAAGGAGAAAAGCAAAGCAAGCACCTTTTGCTTTGTAATGCTCTCCCTCTCTGTCTAAACCCCCTCTCTTCCCTTCTGTTTAAAAAAAACAAGTATGATTTTGCAGATGAAATGGCTCTACTGACTATGATGGCAACAACCAACCAAAGCAACAAAAGCAATAATAATAGGAGCAGCTGTAGTAGTAATAATAATAACAACAACAACAATGATAAATATAATAATAATAATAATGATAATATTGTTGATGTTATTGTATGTACTAAAGATGAAGATCAAGAGAAGAAGACAACAACATTTCATGATTTTTTGGGCATCAGTAGTGGTGGCTCTGATTCTGGTGTCGTTTTGGCTCCAAAGACATGTCGTTTTGGTGCTGCTGCTCCTTCTGAAGCCTCTCCTTCTGCTTCTAACTCCGATTTGGGCACCGGTGAGTCTGTCATTTTTCTTTCACTGTTTATTAATTTATTTTTGATGCGTTTGTCTTTTTTAATTTATCATTGTTGAAATCACTCTCTCTTTAATGGGTTCTTTTTTTTTTGAGGGTTTATTTGTTGCTTTCTAAGTTTCGCTTTCATTTTCTTTTGGGTACTCTGGATTTAGAAGAAACCTATCGTTCACCCTTTTGAAGTTGAGTTTTGGGGTTCTTCTTCCTCGATGGGTGTGCCTGATTTTGTCTGTGATTATTTAAATTTCTCTCTCCGTAATGGGTTTTTTTTGGGGGGGGGGGAGGGGGATAATTTGTTGCTTCATCAAATTACTTCTTGTTTTCTCTTCAAATTTGCATTTATGGGTCTTTATCCGTGATGGGTATGTTTGGTTTCCGTTTGTGATTGTTGAAATCTCCTTCTTTATCTCTCTCTCACGCAGAATTCAATTTTTTTTTTAATACGCTTATTAAGATTTTGATATTTTTTGTTTGGCAATGTACAAATCCCTCAACTTTGGTTTACTTGGTGGTAACGTAGATAAGTTCCACTCTCTGCTTCTTCTTCTTCCTCCTCTTTTTTTATTTTTTTATTTTTTAAATCCCTTTTTGGGTTTCTATTGTTAGCTTCTTGTAAACTCTCTCTCTCTCTCTGCTTGTGGGGTTGATAAATATCCTAAAGGGTGGTTTCAGTTGAGGTCATTAATGGGGTTGGTAGATTTTGGTTGTGTTCTACTTTCTTACTTCATTGGGATTGAATAGTTTTAGTAAGTGAATATGTTGAAAATGCATTTGATGCCCTACTCCACTTATTGTAATATTTCTCCCACCGGCTCAAACTTTATAATTCATCAAAAGGACCGACATATTTGACTTTATAGTCATGAACTTTATTCTGGTTGTATGAATTCTTTGTCCTCTGCAAAACATGAAATCTTGCTGGACGTATAGTTGATACTATTTTGGGAAGGTGTTCGGTTTGGATTTAGGCTTTTAATAACTTAAAGTGGAAGTTTGATTGTTTCTTATCAATATGGTAGAAAGACAGGTTGGAAGTCATCCGGATGGGATTCCATTCTATGGTCCAAGGAGTGATCTTTCCGGGCCTGAGATAAGCAATAAATTAAGTGGAGGCAAACGAAGTGTTTCTCATTCTGTATTTTTGGGGTCATCTAGAGATGGGATGCCTAAAATGGTTCCAGATTCTGATGAGAGCTCACATTTGTTGAAGGTGTGTATTCATAATCTTGACAAACATTGGTTCAAGTGTTGAAGAAGTGTTTTCCCCCCTCTTTTCTTTAGTTCACGGTCATATTGTCTGAGTTTGTAGTTTTTTATACTATCAGGTGCTTCGTAGTGGAGGAGGAGAGCGCCCCAGAAGGCCCTATGACGAGGAAATGCTTTTTGGCATGCAGCCTATCAGGTCAACCTCGGGTTCTATTCTACTGCAGCCACCTAGTGGTAATAGAACTGATGCCATTATTTCCAAGTGGGATCGAAATATTCCTCTCAATGCAAGATCTGCTGTGCAGCACCTATCACGAGGAGGCCAATTTGCACCTTTTGTGCAGCAAATTAATTCAACTAGATTTAGGGATGCTTGCGCTGGTCCGTCAGTTGTCTCACAACCTGCTGCTGATGAAGGGTCTAGAACCGGCATTAAAGGGTCTGGGATTTTGGGTTCCTTAAATGCCAAGAATGAGGTTTTGGAAAGAAATCAACCAGGCGTGTTGGCAAGTGGAAGCAGGCATAAGTCTGACAGTCTTACAGCTGATCCAGAATCTACCACTCCAACGAGGTAATGGCTTCTCCTTTGCCTTTTATTCAATCATAATTGGAAATACAATGTAAAATTAACAGCTACCAATTCATCTGCTTTATTTGCAGCCGACAAGGATTATCATCTGCTAGTCGACAAATGACTATATTTTATGGTGGCCAAGCTCATGTTTTTGACAATGTTCACCCAAATAAGGTTTGCTTTTCCCCTGAGATCTAGTAAAATATTGTTTTTTCCTTTGTATTATCTATTATGAACTTGAGTGACATTTTTGTGCATTGTCATTGGCTGGATGGTTTATGGAGGTGAATTGAGTAAGAATGGGAACTTTGCACAGCAAAGTTGCTTTGGCCATTGATCCTCAAATTTTGTTGTTCTCTGATTGCATCATCCATGGAGTTATTGCTACTTAGACAACTTGGGTTATTTTAAGATTAGCCACTTTGAGGATGCACTATTTCTTCATCTCACACAACCAGATCTGATTAAAAGTTGCAGACAGTTTCCTACCAAGTTTTTACCCACAAAAGAAACTAACCAGTTTGTCTCGTCGTATAAAAGCAGTTTAGCGGCAGTATTCCTTACAAGTTTTACTAATTGTCATACTATCTACAAATTAGCATGCATTTTTTCTGCATCTAATTACAGGGTGATAAAATTACACATTAGCTTGTCAAAATTTTCAACATTTTTTAAGCTTTATCTAGGAGAAATAGTTGGTCTGTGTTTATTTATTTATAAAAAGTTATGTTCTTCACTTGAACATAAGCAGGCCACAAGTGTGCTGTAAATGGACATTATCTAACTTATAACTGTGGATGGGCTACTTCTCAAAAAGTGGGGAAGTAGGTTGGCTCACAAAACTTAGAATTGTTTTGCTCTAAATGGTCTTTCATGCATATAAGTCTAGATTTTTGTCCAAATGAAGCATGAAAACTTTGAAATGGAACCCATGTCAGACTAATTTGATACTTTCTTAGTTTGCCACATGGCATGCCTAATTTTTTGTTATTCTTTTAAACACTAGACACTGCTGTTAACGTTTGAAGAAGAATGGGAGAAGTAGCAACTTGATGCTGCAGGATGCACCAATGATGAAATATCTTCAGACTTTAACATTGACTTACTAATTAGAATCAGCAAGGTGATGAGTACAACAATGTTGGTTTAAGAGATAAGCACCATTCTGAGAAAATGCCAAAATTATTCCTCCTGAAAATCTGCTTCAGTGGGATCATCACAAATTAAGCCCTTTCCATAGAAAGAATTAGAGTATGTTCATGTTTGGCGCAAGGGAGAGAGGATGGATGGGTAAATGGCACAATGTTATGAAATATATTGTTTGTGTTAAAATAGCTATGGAAGAGGAGAGAGATGAAGATGGTAGAAAGGGAGCTAAATGTAATCCAACAATTAGGTAGGGTAACATTTGGCCCGCTACCACGGGTGCAACAATACTTTTATGCAAACACATAAGGCAAGCTAGGATAAAAATAACTACGCACAGAGTGTTGGTTTATTCGGAAATTTCTCTATCCTTTCCCCTTGTTTTGTGCATTCTCTTTGTAAAATTATTTTTAAAAATCAAAATTTTAATATTGATCGTGAATTAATTTAATAAGTTATTCCCAAATACTATTCCTAAATATTACCAAACATCATGGAAATTATTCCAAAAAACAGGTGTCGTCCTGGGACACGTCCAAACAATATAAATTGAAGATTCTTTGAAACCCATCCCAGAATTGGAATGAGAATTCTTCCGATTGTGTTTAATCTCACTTGCAATCCAAACGAAGCCTTAAGAGTTATACTAGTGCTTAGGTGCTACTAATACCAGCCAATTTACTGACAGCATACCATTGCTAAATGCTGTCCAATCCTTACCGGGGAAGAATGGGGCTACTGATTTCATGTCCATAACTGGTGATGGAAGAATATCCCTATCGCACCTGCTTTTTTTCCCCCCCTCTTTTTCTGGCATCCACCTATTTGTTGAATATGTTTTCAGGGCATCAATCAATGATGTCACCATCAATAAGCTGATAATGCCCCAGAAATGTACTTCCTTGAGATTTCTCGGCTTCTAGGATTTCCATCTTTGCCATGTCATTTGTTTCCATGATAAATAGTGCATCCTTTTCTTTTGGTAAGCATGTAGTTCAGATCTTTTATTTTAACATAGGAAATATCGCTATGGCACGTTCACACTAATGCTTGTAGACAATGTTAGATTGAATTTTAACGACAGATAATGGGTGAATGAGGGAAATGGATAAATATCTTATAATCAAAAGTAAAAAAATTTTGAAGTTGCTTAATAGGATTTGTGTAGTGAAATTGATGTACATGATGCCAAGAAATATCTTATTCATGGCTTAAGATCTATTGTTTTGAAAAATGGAAAATTAAGGATGATAAACACATAAGATTAGGGAAAACCGGGTGAAGTTGAGAACTTTTCAAGTGGCATTACTTTTAAAGTTCCAACCCAGTGAAAAAGAATATTCTAACATTTGCAATAAAACATGGATTATTGGCCAATGTACAGAGTTGGGCATAGGATATAAGTATTTTAGATATGGGGATGCTATGTTGAATTAGTGATTTGGTAAAAACATTAATTTTCTGTTGATGTGATCAAGGATGAGAAGGGGTAAATTGACGAGGATTGTTTTCACATATTAGAAGGAGACCTTGATATCCACCTACAGATTATGCAACAATGTACACAATAGAAGTTATCTGAGGTTTAAAAGGTGATTAAGGAAATGATAGATGTTATGCTGATGTATTATACAACTTGCTATTATTTATAACTTGAGCAGAATAAACTAGGTAGTAATAGTAGTAGGGTTCCTTGAAACTGATAATGTGGTTTTATATGGTGATATTTTAGTGAATAGGTCGAAGGAATGGTATCACTGAATGCTTATGTTGATCATAAATTTGAAGTAATCATGGCCATTGTAGAGAGTGCAAATTAGCATGCGGAATAGTGTCTTGGTAAAAAGATTAAATCTAAGGTGTTTTGTCGTGATGCATGGCAACTATATAAAATGAAAACAAATGGAGAGGGTCAGTACCAAGACTTGCACGGTTGTTCTATGGCTAGTTAATATTACAGAGTGGAAGGTCTTGCTGCCATGGAAGAGTGTGTGATTGAATTTTTCTACCCACTTTACTGTTGTTCATGCATACAACAATTTAATATTGGGCCTACATTATTACAAAAGGTTGCTGCTGCACAATGGAGATGCAATGTAGGGTATAAGATGAGCATTTGTAAAGGGGATATTGATATGGTTGAACTTGAATGGAGGTGGCTGTTGGTGCATCTAGCCATGCTTAATGGAGGTATCAAGGAGTCAAGGTCTGATTGTCTAACATGGCTGGCCTTGCTTAATGATGGCAAGGCCAAGGCCATGGCATAGGGATGTGGTCAAACTATGATGATTTGTGATTTAGAGAGATATGAGCAAATCAAAAGCTTCATAGGTAGATCTCTGTTTGCTGCCTGGTTTCACATGGCATTACTGCTTTCATGGTTGTATAATTGGATGAGAGGGCAAAGCTTCCTATATAAGCTCAAGCGGAGAAATACATATCTTCTAGCTACAAAGTTGTCTTAAGCCATTGTTTGTAGTCTTACCTGCTCTATTAGTCTGAATGCCAATGTGTTCCTACATGGGCATAGCAATGACAGTCTAAAGTTTGGGTTCTTTATGGGTGAATCTTAGCCTGATGGTAAAATTGCTGGCATCTTTATTTGAGGTCTTGGGTTCAATTCGTGGAAGCAACCTCTTCATAATAAGAAGGTAGCACTGATTATACATTGCCCATCCCGGCCTTATATGCTTAGTGAGATGCTTTAACAGCACCAGCAACTTATTTATAATCAGGATGATCATTTTCCAGATTGTGAATTCTTCTTTGTTCTCTGATTAAGTGCAGTTGCAATATCTTAATGCTAATATGCTTTCTTGCTTGGACTTCACGTGTACTGTTTAAATTTGCCCTTCAATTCAATAATCCTTCTGGTGGGGACACTCTTCCTTATTTCTCCTGTCTTACGGTACAAATTGTAAGTTCAATTGTTTCATTCTTTGACACCATGAGATTCTCTTTCACCACAATATCTTCAAACTGCCAACAGTTGGTTGTTTGCAGCAAGAGAAAATAGAGTCGTTAGGGACATCTATCCAGGTTTTTCATGGTACCTGGAATATAGTAATGTTCTTGCTGTGAAGCTGCTCTGAATCAGGTTCCTCAAACTGGATTTGGTTTTGATGTTTGAACTGGTGACTATGATTCTAATTTAGCATGTAAACCTGGAAGGCACCTGTGTCTATATACTGCTAATGCTTTTCTGCTGAGGATTCATATTTATGCAAGTTCAGAAGGAAGGATTCATGTTAATGTGGGAATTGACCTGGAAAAATCTATGTAAACTAGCAAAATTGTCTGCACATTGAGTTGGATTGTTGTATTCAGTCAACGTCATTCTAATACGCTGTTTACAGATTCCAAATAATCTTGTATTAGCAGTGAAGGTGGATTTTAAAAAAAAATGAAAAAAATGGAGGAAAGGAGGGAAAAGCACATGTATCTCTAATCAGTTCTTTAGCACATAGACTAATTCTGGAGCTATAAAAGGGCAGTTTTGGGCAGAATTTTGTAGTTTAGATAGGCAAAGGAAAAGTTTCAAGCAAAGTGTTAGGGCCATGTTGCTTAGAACAGATAGGAGCATTTTATTGCTTTGGATTGTAAATCAATGATCTTTTATTAAGCTCTGGTAACAGTATGTAAAAGATTGGGATAAAACTATTGATTTATTGTAGATGTGTTATTTTAGTAAATTAATGTAGTCTCTGCTATTTTTATGAATGATGGCTAGTGATTTTTGTTTTAAATTTTGAATTTAAATTTTCATAGTTAAAAAATGATAAGAGGAAAAACCATGACTGCATCTGGAAGTTTTTAGGACCTTGTGCAACGCTACAGTTTTTTGTATCCTAGTGGATTCGAGAGTTGCCTTAACGGTTCAAATTCCTATCCTTGCATGATATAGGTCTAGTATGAACAAGTCACACAAGAAGGGCCCTACTGAATTCTTGGGATAATCATTTAGGATGGATAATCCATCTGAATGCGTTAAATGGGTCTCACCTTTTGATCAGGTGTAAATATTGGCTACCAACTGTATCAACATGCTTGATAAGATGATTTGGGAGATGGAATTCACCTTGAGCAGGGCACAGGCCAATTGATGTCATTTTGGTTTCTACTGCTGTGACTTTTGCCCTTTGAAATGAACAACTAAGCATAATCAAATGTGATCTTTTTTGCACTCTTTCTTTCCGAAAGTTATGGAAAGATATAGATTTCAAATTTATATCCTTTAGTAATATTTCATTTTCTGTATATTATTTCCAAAAGCTAAGAGTAGATACAGATTCAGAATTTGTATACATTATCTGCATGTGAACAGTATTCATGTCTTACAACATCTGTGTTCTAGTTAAATGATCACCATTTACCATGTGAACAAGTCATTCTGCAGTTTGTCATGTTGCCAGTTCCATATCTCATGGACTTAACAGTGGTAATTTTACAGGTGGATGTAATTATGACTTTGGCTGATTCGAGTGGAGGATCATGGTCCACAACATACTTGCCCAACTCTACCATAAGGGGGTCCCCACTGGAGGATTATATGTTACATGCAGAGAATGAAATAGGAACATCCGGCAACTTGACTTTTTCTCGGGACACACGGGGACAATTACCAGCCAAAGGGAATTCCCCTCATGGTATTGCCTCCATTGATCGAATGTCATTAGCCCCAGGTGATTTTCTAATCACCTTCTTGTCTAATATGTTATATAGACTTTGCTTATTGGGTTTTCCATATGAAACTGGCAGTATGTGAACACTGCATGACCAGATCATGGTTGATCTGAGTTTCATCAAATTCAGATTTTACAAATTTTTGTATTATGGTAGCTAAAATATGAAGTATAAACCAAAGGCAAATAGGGGTGCTTACCTTTAAATATGCTCCTTTTAGAGTCTCTTACCACCAACCTCAAAATAGTGCAAGAATGAAAAAGGACGCTCCTTGTGTAAAAACAAAAAGGGCACCCCCTCTTGAATAACAAGATTTCTTTGGTGCCAGCAATGATTTCGAGTTATTTCAATTATTGAAAAAATGACCTACTATCTTGTCCCAAGCCAAACGTAGTGCAGAAGAAGATGATTGATAGACAGCATCTAGGCCTCAGATGACTAAAGGCTACTTATACTTCATAGCTTTGCTCTTCCCTGAGATGCTCCACAAAGAAAGAACTCCTAGGAGTCTTGTTATTGTCTTTCAGTTATCTGGTAATGATTCCAACATAAAATACTCTCTGAAGAAATTGACTTGAGATGTTTCAAAAATGATTACTGCAATTCTTGTAGATCAAGAAATTCCCACCGGTAACACTGATGATAATGTTTGTACTGGTTGTAGGGGGTTATCACACTGGCGTTATGGCTCAAGATACAAGAACATCGGTTCAAGTGACAGAACCGAGAAACGAAGAGAAATGAGTGGTATGACTTTGAAGGTCTATATATAGATTATAGGCAAATTAATCTTAAAAATATATTGGCAGCTAATCAGCAAGTAGATCTCTCTCTCTCTCTCTCTCTCTCTCTCTCTCTCTCACTCTCTCTCTTGATAGACCTCTGTTGTGCACAAGATGGTTTCTCCAACCGTCTGCATTTACTTCTAAATAGTTTAGCATCCATCGTGAAATAGTTATTTCTTTTGGTACATCCATTTTTGGATGACAGATGCATGCATGATTTACTCAAATGAATGCAAGAGTCTGCAGAGTTATGGTTGGAGCTAAAATGGGGAAAATAGTGTTTAATCTTAAGCTTTGATGATCTTCAGAGAGTTGCTGTCTAGCCTTAGCTTAAAGGGAAGTGTTATGATTCATCTGCAAGTAATGCTGCCTACTTGAATGACTCAAAATCTGTAGTTTTGCCCGTTCTTTGTTGCGAAAAAAAAGAAGGGAAGAAAATTTCGAGCTTGCCATGAGCTATTTTGTTGATTTGTTTGATTCACATAAGCCTTGATTAGTAATATTTTCCTTTTTCTAAAAAAATTAATTTAATTTATATTCTTTTCTCTGAACTTATTGTTCTTAAGTTTTTTAATTTAAAAAAATACCAAATTTAATTTTGGGTAACCTGGTAATCTCCCCGTAATTCTAAACAAATACTTCCTACAGAAGGGTTCATGCCGTAGCCAACTCATAGAATATTTATGCATTTGGTTTTATATTTTTTGCTTGACTACAAGTAATTTGACTAATTAGATTTGAGTAGACGTGGAGTCCAATTTCGAACCAGACTGGTTTATCTTTTTTTTATTTATTTTTAAAATTTGAACTCATCTTGTTAAAGGGAGTTTTAGTGTCCTGGCATTGGACTCACATGTGGTACATGTGTATGTCTATTTATGCATCGGTAGCTACCTAAGAGAATATTCACAGACTCGAACAGGCTTTAATTGGCTTTTTACTATATATTTTTAGATCCTCAGATAGAGAAAAGAGAGAACATGGACACTCGTACCGAACCAATCTAAGTTTCATATGGGATCTTAGGTCAGAGTGGGCAAGAAAAGATATTCCTTATGCGATGTGTCATGGGCAAGCGAGACACATGTAGCATAGCCCAACCCAAAGGCATTACTTGTTAGAAATTTACTATGTAGTACTGTTCCTATATTATTATTAAACTACTATGAGTATCATATGTATATATATATATAATATATATATAACACCATTAATAAAAAAAATTATATTCTGATTAATTAGATTTATCGAGTATAGTTTTTTTTTTTTTTTAATCCTTAAGTTTTGAATTTAAAATTTAATTAAAAAATTTAATATTTTATCATGTTACACCTTGATCTAGACTCTACGATATCATATCAAAATCGGTGCACCTGACACTGTCCCATTAATAATTGGAAAAGCAAAAATGTCCAACATGATTTGGATGGGTTAAATCGAAGTTTATGGATTAGGGTGCAATTTATTGGCAGATATACAATTTTTAAAAAATATTTAGGTACCCAATTTTGTGAAATGTCCATACTATCATTTAATCATTATTCTTGTCATGTAATCATAACACGTGGTATCATTCTAGTGTTTTATTGGTGGATTTTGAGTTTAATTATTTATTTTATTCTCTGCAAATTTTAATTAATTTTATGAGATAAGCATATTATATTCACATTGCAATATTAAACCTAATTTAGTCCCAATTAATGGTGCTACATGTAACGATCCTTGCCAACATGTGGGTCTAATGACAAGTCATTAGACTCTTTTATCTAAGTTTTTAAGTTCTAGTTTTCAGAAGAAAAAAAAGAGTCGATATCTAAATTGAGTCACATAATTGTTAGAGTAGAATTATTCGAATTTTTGGATATCGGTCCTTAAATACCCAAAAAATCATAGTAATAACCCAAGAACCATCTACTTACCTTTCTTTATATATATATTTGGCAACTTTTTTTTTTTTTTTGGTACCATGGTTAGGTCACCAACCCAGTATCCGGAGTTTCGTCGTGACTAATCTGAGTCGACCGTTTACAGGGCTTAATTGAGAGGTAGGTCTCCCAGCGCTGATTTTTTCGTTCTCATGGGAGATCGAACTTCCGACCATAATTAAGGGGTGTCAGTGTCCGAACTAACTGAGTCATCAGACGTTGATTTTTTTATTTTTATTTTTAGGGTTTAGGGTTTAGTATAATAGGTCTATTGTCCAAATAAAACTTTAATTAATGTAGTAAAAATTTACCATAAAAAATTTATATATTTTATGTACCTTAAATATTTATAAAAAAATTTAAATTGAAAATAGAAAAAATTATGGAAAAATAGAATAAATATATCGCCAAGAAAGGACAATAATTTAAACAAATGCGAATGACGCAGTATCAGCAGCGGTACCCATGTGGTCCTATGAAGACACAGCCCCTTCCAAAAGCCACCCTCCCACCCCGACTCCGATTATTTATATTCACTCATCACATATACATCTTGGACTATCCATGCAACTATTGCATCCCTACTCTCTCTCTCTCTCTCTCATCTTATGACTACTCTAGCAGAAGCATACCAAGAAGCCTACCAAAAAGACCTTTCCGACCATAACCAAAGCACCCCTTTAGATTTCGAATCTGTTCAAACGTTGCCTGAATCGCATGTATGGCACGATCAATCCCATGAAATTGAATCATCGTCCATACCCATCATTGATCTCCACGATCCAAACGTAACAAAACTAATTCACCATGCAAGCGAGACATGGGGCGTATTCGAACTCACAGGTCATGGCATTCGTTCGAAGCTCATTAAGGATGTGGAGGAAGAAGCCCGACGCTTGTTTTCGCTGCCATTTCAACACAAGTTGCAAGCTTTGCGCGCTGCAAATGGAGCTACCGGCTATGGCATTGCAAAAATAGCTAAGTTTTATCCCAAGTTGATGTGGCATGAAGGCTTTACCATCATGGGCTCTCCTGCTGCCGATGCTGTCAAACTCTGGCCTAATCACTACATGCACTTTTGGTAATTTCATCTTCCACGAAGCATTATCGAACTGTAAAATTTTGGGCTTTTGAAGCGTTATTAATTACTTTAGAAAGGGAAATATTCATTGGTGTTTCCTGAATTCTGGTTCACACAGTTCTATTAGGTAAACGTTTGGATATTCACCTCTTGCTTATTAAGACAAAACTTTGATAATCCATTCAGTACAAAGGAAGAAATTCGAGGTACATGCTAACAACAATTGTTAATAATTGATGGTGGTATATGATCATTTCAATTATTTGGGATCTTGGAAAAGTATAGACTTGGTGCTACCTAAAACATATTATTAAATTGCTAGTTCAGTATCAAATTAAAATTTCAGATCTTCCAAATATATTTCTTATATCTAGCAACCCATAATTGCAATTGCAAAAAAGAGGAGAAGAAAAAAATATATAATAAAAAGTTTTCCTGTTAGTGCAACAATTTTATTTTATTTTATTTTATTTTTATATATGTAAAATACTCAAAGTTGAGACCTCTAATAGGAAGAAGATGATATCAGTTGAATTAGAATTAGTTAAATACTTAAAAAGTGATATTAGTTACCGGTTAATAAATATTTATCGGGTTTGTTTCAAATTATTTTCATATTACAAGTGCAATGTGTACCGATGATGCTTCTTCATTTTCCTTTATGAACTTTTGTTTTTTCTTTAATTTTTAACATTCTCCTATCTTTGAATATAGTGATGTGATGGAAAGTTACCAAAAGAAGATGAGGGAAGTAGCAGACCAGCTAATCCTTATATATTTGGAGGCACTTAACATTCCAAGACAAGACGTCAAGTGGGTAACAAGTTCAGAAGAAGTTGCATCCACGGGACTGCAGCTTAACTCATACCCTCCGTGCCCTAACCCTAGCACAGCCGTCGGCCTCGCTCCTCACACCGATACCTCTCTCTTCACCCTCCTTCATCAGCTTAGCAACACAAATGGTCTGCAAATCCTCAAAGATGGCAAATGGGTCATGGTGGCTCCAGTCAACCCTCACGCACTTTTGGTCAACGTAGGCGATCTTTTGCATCTCATGTCCAATGGTAGATTTACAAGTGTTGTTCATCGTGCCGCCGTGAACCGGAATGGTCATAGATTATCCGCTGCGTACTTCTATACACCACCGGTGGAGTATGAGCTCTCTGCATCATGTCTCGAGGGTTTAGACCAACTTCCCCTTTATCGTACTTTGAAGGTGAAGGAGTATGTTGCCTTTAAGGTAAGGCATTTTGACAAGGCTCTTTCTTTGGTAAAGAATAAGGTAGATGACATGACCAGTTGGGAGAGACGAAAATAGTTGGTGAAAGAAAGAGGTAAAAATGAATATATCCGCCAATCCATTATTAATCGGATATTTAAGATATTTTATATCGTAAATACCAACATAATTCAAATAAGAAGTTTCCTTTTCAATGTGATGAGCGTGTCCCTTTTTTTTTTCACTTGATCGCGGGTATCTGAAAATCAGGTTAATTTGGTTTAAGATATGGAGACCAACTTGGGGCTTAAGTCTCTTCGTGCTTATTTTTCATTTCTAAAATTTAAACTTGAGATATTGATTAAGAGAGTTTGATATTTATCACTAAACACACATATCATTGACAATGAGTGCGTCTATCACAACACTATAATTCAAAATTTTTTTTATGATATTAGTGAATATAAATAAAGAATTATTAAAGAACATGATAGATTGCGATGATCTATAGATCAATTGATACCGTTCTTTTTCCTTCATAAAAAGTATCGAGTTTGAACTTTTCTACGTAAAAAAAAAATCCTGATAGATCAATTGAACAAGTAATGCACTCACAAACCCCACCATGTATTGTCTTCCCAATACCCTAAAGACAGCTAATCTTACTTGGCAAAATTTAGGAAATATTACTCCAAAAAAGTTTGGTGAGATGTTTTGTATTTTGTTCTGGTGCAATGAAATGCATGAAATAATAACTCACACTCGTGTAGCTACAAAGTCCAACAATATGGACAAATCACATCTCTTAGGTGTCCCACTTTGCGGTGCTTTTCATCTTTTATTTACTAATTATCTCCAATATATAAGACAAACGGGGCAAAAGTGAGGTGGAAGCTTTGTTTTGGTCTCCAATGGCGTTGGCAATTGGCATATAGCTAATCTATAATTATATGGGAACCCATTGGTATATTGTAATTTAAAGAGGAAGAAAACCCAAAACAACTATCATTGAATTCTAGTATGCCATTTTGTTGGTTTGAGAAAAAAATGAACTTTGCTGCTAAAATCAAATAATTAATGAATATTTGGCTTCGAGTGATTTTATTAGGGTGAAGGGATAAGATTTAACTTTTGTATTTTTTTTCTATCTAAAATTATATTTTAATTAATTCAGTTCGAATATTTATATGACTTTATTTAGGAGTCGATTCTCTAAATATAGATTTTCTAATTCTTAAATTTTAAATTTGAAATTCTATCTTATTAGATTAATTATCCGTTGATTAAAATTTTTATATTTTGTTCAAAGGTTTTAAGGATATCTCTCTCTTTTTTTTTCCTCTTTTATACTTGTTTAATCTTAATTCGGCCTCTCTGTGGGGGTCATGAGGGTCACTGACGATGATAAGGAGAAGAATTTAGGGTTTCGTACTCAATTGAAAAACCTAAATCTAATCAGATGGTGAAGTTGGAGAAAGACAATGCCAACAAAAGTACAAAAGTAGAAAACATCCAAAAAAGAGAAAAGACATATTAGAGAGAGAGAGAGAGAGAGAGAGAGAGAGAGAGAGAGAATCTTTATTTGTATAATTTAATCAGTAAGAAAACAAATAAGGAAGTGACGCACAAAAAGACATACCCAACACTAATTTAATTTACTATTCAATAGTCAATTCGAACCTTTCGTCGCCTTTCATGGTCGTGTAAGGTATTGAGTAGTAAATTGCTCTTTGATTCCCTTCATAGATATGAGTTGAGTTCAAATAAGGTTTTTTCTCTGTCTTCTTTAAGGGGTCTCTCTCTCTCTCTCTCTCTCTCTCTCTAAAATTTCAAACCCCTTAATTAGATCGTTGTTGTCTTTGCTCTTATTAATCTCAACAATCAATATTTGTATCTTTTCTACACCGAGGAGTAGATAATTATTTTTTAAAAAATAATTTGTGTTTTTAATTTACTTGTTAAAAAATTTCCACAATTGCAAAAAAAAAAAAAATTAAAAATAAAAATAAAAATAAAAATAAAGGAAAAGACACTAAATTCAGGCAAGAGCTCACTCCTTGCAAGAAAAACAACCACAGCCTCTCCAGCTATCATTTTACGTCTTGGTTTATACATACATGACTTGCTCTTCAAAACCCCGTTTCTTTTCTTTTGTTTTCTTTTTTGCATATTTTCTCGCTGCTCCCCACTTTTGTATCTATGGATAATTACAAAGTGAGAACCCACCACCTAGTACACTCTTGACTCTGAGAGAGAGAGAGAGAAAGAGAGAGAGAGAGAGAGAGAGAGAGAGAGAGAGAGAGAGAGAGAGAGAGAGAGAGAGAGACATGTGGGACAAGAGCTGGGACAAAATCTTTTTGTGGGGGGGAAAAATGCCAATCCTAGATTTTGCTGATATTTCTGTAACATTAGATCTATCCTTTTGCGGCATCTTTGTCCTCCTGGATGACATTTGGATCGTAAGTTTGGACTCATCCTCCTTTATTTCCCACGGATATATACAATGATTTGATGCAATTACAATGATATTCAAACCTTTGCCAATAAAATCCCATTTAATTGAAACAATATTTGAGCAATTTAAAAAACATCCTGCTTAAAAAAACTGAGGAAATTTTTTTTTTTTAACTGTCCTGTGAAACACCTCTTAAGTATCTAGAGCGGCTAACGAAGTAATTAAGAAAGGACGTAAAACAACACGTAGATGTAGTGGTAATATATTGACCTCATTTAATTAAAGATCTTGAATTCATTTCTTGAAAGTAAAAGAAAAAATGTCGAGAGAGTAAACACTTAAATTATGTTTTATAACTATTCGAATTAGATTAATCGGGTTTTTGAATATTGGTAGTTAAATATAAAAAGTTAAAAAAAAAAGAGTAGGTATGGGTTCAACAAAAAGCTCCGGGCCTAGGCTCATCCGTCCAGTTGAGGCTAGGCCCAACAACAAGATGTTTTCCGGCTTTTGATGGGCTTGTATAGTTGTTCTCTCATGCTTGCAGTTATAGTTCAAATACTTGTTAATGCATGGGGGATGGACACTTTTTTCCATTAATCTGGTTAAGAGTTAGACTTTTCTTGGATATAAAAAAAATAATATTGAGAGATCCCCAAAATTGGGCCCTGCAGCGATCGATTTAGATTAGTCGGGATGAAATTTCAGATACTGGACGGTGACCAAACTACGGTAAAATAAAAAAATAAAATGCATGTAGTTATAGCTTGGGCCTTTGGCCTATTTATTAAAACCTTAATGCCTTCCTGGTTCTGTGGTTTATTTTATTTCAGTTCAAAAGTAAGGGAGCTGCAAAATGGGAATTAGGTTTCTTTTCTGCCACACTACTCCTAAGTCCCAATCCTTGAATTCAATCTTAGGATTCTTAATTTTATTTGAAAAGCTTTTATTACTCCATGCTCCAATAAAGGAAGACATGCATTTAAAAAAAAGAAATATAAATTGAATTGATTTTTTTAAAAGAGAAAAAAACTGACACGAAAATCTTATCTTTTAGATAGAGAAAATAAATTCTTTGAAATGTAGAGAGAATCAAACTTAGTTTATTTTTTGAGAAAGAGAAAAATAATGTGTTTAATATATGAAGAAATAATTTAAATTAAGTTGGTTGTTTTTTATTAGAGGAAAATCAATGATTTTAGTTTTAGAGAGAGAACCAAAACCAGATTTTTTTTCCAGAAAGAAAAAATTAATATATTTAATTTTAGAAATAAAACTTATATTTGGTTTATTTTTCTTTTTAGAAAAAAAATAATTAAATCATAGACGTAAAACTTATCGATCAATTAATGTCAATGCTAAACAAACATGATAGAAGTACATTAGTGGCGATTGCTCGTGCTAATCAAACATGCCAAACAAAGAAACAAACTAGTTCATGGCAAGCTCAAACATTTCCAACCCCCCCCTTTTTTTTATTTTTTGGAGATGTGATGTGATACCAATTTCCAAAAAAAAAAAGGAGCTAATATTATGATAGAGTTAATAAAAGAAATATGCAAAATTATTTCACTTATAAAATATTATGGCATAATTAACAATTCAGACAATACGGTTCCAAAAATTTTGATTTTGAACACAGTTAGATTCATAAAACAGAGTGACTTTAGTGGTTCAAAAGTTTCTAAATTACTTTCGGTTTGAACATATCCAAACTACATTGGCTTTGAATCAAGTTTGCTGTCACATCTTCAGCCTAATAATGTGGATGGGAACCAATTCATCATGAGGGACAAGCAATGGGATCTAGTTTGCCTCGCGAGACTCCTTCCATCGGATGTGGTGGAGGAAATCCGTGCAATTTTGATTCCTAGTGATCCTACAGCTCAAGATATCGTTTGCTGGACGGGAGACTTGAATGGTAAATTCTTAGTCAGATCAATGTATTTGACCTTACGGGCATCACAGGAACAGGATCACTAGTCTCCCAGGGATTGGCATTGGATCTAGCGCATGAAATGCCCTCAAAGGAATAAACTCTACCTCTGGTTGGCTGCCCATAATAAACTCATGATGAATAATGAACGGTAAAGGAGGGGTTTCACATCTGATGCTTGCTACCCCCATGTCAATCTGGGGTGGAGAATCTGACTCGTACTCTCCGGGATTGTGGACATAGCCATTCGGTGTGGAACTTATTATTAGGGGAATATCACTTAGTCCGGATGGTTTTTTCCCAGATGCATTGTTATGATTGGCTTTCGCAGAATTGTCGGTCTCATGCCATGCTTATGGATCTACCTTGAGCTTTACTTTTTGTCTCCATGATTTGGGCCTTGTGGAAAGCTCGATGCCGAGTCATTTTCTAGGGTAAGGAATTTATACCAATGGAGATCATCCTTTATGCCATTTGGTATGCTTCGTCAAGAATATTGACATTTTTAAATTAAAAAAATCTTATATTTTTAAATTTCTATATTATAGTTATTTTATTTATTCTTATCAATTTTGTAAAAAATTTATTATATTTTTTTGCTTTTATATTTTCATGAAATCACTCTATAAATAAGGTTTTTATACAACTTATTGAAAATAACATAATACATAATATATGAGTTATTCTCTCTTAATTTTCTTTCTTTATTCTCTCTATTTTTTCTGATTTATTTTTCTTTTTCTAATATGGTATCAGAACACTAGATTTCGATCCGATATTTTTTCTACTATTCTCATCAATTAGACATTTTTTACCTAGTTATGGAGAAATTAGATATTTCTCAATTTATTTCTGTTGTCTAAAATCATTCTGCTATTGGTTCTCGACAATATCTTATGGTCTATTACTTTTCTGTTATTGAAGATTTTACTTCATTTTTCATTCCCTCTATTTTATTCTGTTTTATCTCATAGTCTGCAGCTATTGCTATTATTGAGAATTCTGCTATTATCTCTTCTTATACTCAGTTTGAGTATTCTGTTATTCTACTTGGTTTTTCAATCCATCTGCTTTTTCTCTGAGTCTGCTTCTGAGAATTCTGCTATTACATTCTCTTCTACTCACTTTGCTTTATTCCCTCTGTGTTATTCTGCTATTAAGGATTCTGCTATTATATTCTCTTCTACTCAGTCTATTTTTTTTCTTCTGATAATTACAACCATACTACACTCTCTATGGTATCAGTTATATACTTATTTTGATATTGATTGGTCTGGTGATCCTACTAATCGACGTTCTACTATAAACTATTGCATTATTCTTGGCGGTTCTTTAATCTTTGGCATAAGACTTCTTTATAATCTAGACTCATCTTTTTGAGCGTCATGATGACTTACTACACAAATTCAAGATCATTTATCTACTTCCATATTGAGTTTTAGGGGGTGTTAAGAATATTGACATTCCTAAATTGAAGAAATCTTGTTGAAAAAGGTTTGGAAGTTTCCAAATTGAATAAATTTTGAAAATATTAATATTTCTAAATTTCTATATTGTTGCTATTTCATTTATTCTTATCAATTTTATAAAAATTCTATTTTATTCTTTTTTTTTATATTTTTATGGAATCACCCTATAAATAGAGTTTTGTACAACCTATTGAACATAATACAATATATAATATATGAGTCATTCTTTTTCAGTCTTCTCTTTTTATTTTCTCTATTTTTTCTACTTTATTTTCCTTTTTCTAACATGCTCGGAATGCCTTTTTTACCCAAGCCTCTTCCATATCCTCTCCTCAGCGAGGTCATTGGGTGTGCTGGTCACCTCCCTCGGCTGGTTGTTTCAAACTCGATGCTGATGGTTCAGCTCAGCCCAGTTCAGGTTATGTGAGTGCCGGTGGTATTCTATGAGGTGAATATAGTTTTTGGGTTTATGGGTTTATAGCGAACTTAGGTAACACAAATCTTTTTGTAGCTAAATAACATGCTATTAGGGTCTCCTCCGCTTGAGATCCCATCATTCTCCTACTCTATTAGAGTTGGACTTGGCCACATTAATCCAGGCCTTAACCAGTGACGTTCCACCATCACCAGTGAGGTTCCACCATCGCCTCACAATCACACTTGATTGAGGAATGTCAACAATTAATACAGAGGCCACAGATCCGTTGTGTGACACATTCCTCGTGAAGGGAACATTTGTGCTGATACTTTTACTAAATTAGGTCACTATGTACTACCATGTGTTCATGAATTACTGTCCCCTCCGAGCGAGGTGTATTAAATATTAAAAAGAGACATACGGAGCATGGTCCAGGTTAGAGGCCAGCTTCTCCCTCTCATCTTGTAACAAAACAAAAAAGTAAATAAGTAAAATAAAAAGATAAAATGAGCAGCATAGTTTCCAGGGTTTCAAAGTTTTCCAAACTTACTAATATAAAAAAAAAAAGATGCATGCCATTGTAAACCTAGTAAAGTTTAGAGCACATAGACACGTTCGAGTTCGAATCTCCCTAATATTAAAAAAAAAGAAAGAGTACCTTACAAAAATATAAATGTGTTTAGAGCACATAGACACTTTAGCCTCTAAACTTAGCAAAGTTTCATATGTATCTTAGGGTCTGAAAATAGCAAGAGGAGATTGCGTTTGTGCTACGCCAGCCATTGTTGATTATGGAATTATCAAACTTTGCCTGATTGGCCCTTATCTGATTTTATAATGATCATCTACATCCTGAAACCCTTTTCCCATTTTCTTGATTCAAGACCATACATCTGATTTTATAATGGGAAAATTTTTGATTTTCCCATTCTCTCTCTCTCTCTCTCTTTTTGTAGAATAAATGTGAATTTTGTTCATCTTATGTTAATCTCTGTAAAGGTAACATTTTATTTTTTTCAATATGTAAAAATTTTGTTAAAAAGTCATTTTTTTAAAAGATGCATGCCATATAAGTTTGTGTATCATTTGATCCAATAATTGTCTTTGTTCAAGTCCTAGCGAAATCCAACTTTGTCTAATCGACCCTTATCTGGTTTTATAATGATCATCTACGTCTTCAAACCCTTCCTTTTCCCATTTTCTTAATTCAAGACCATACATCTGATTTTATAATGGGAAAAATTTTGATTTTCTCATTCTTTCTCTTTCTTTCTCTCCATTTTTGTATTATAATTATGAATTTTTGTTCATTCTTTTAATCTCTGTAAAGGTAATTTTTTTTCAGTATGTAAAAATTTTGTAAAAAATTTGATTTTATAAGATGCATGCCATATAAGTTTGTGTATCATTTGATCCTATAGTTGTCTTTGTTCAAGTCCTAGCGAAATCGATCGACATCCAACATGACACGGCTCCTTTCAAACCCCCTCAGCACTGATTATTTATATTCTGTAATCACATCTATATTTTTGGACTACACGTGCGACTATATAGCATCCTTAATCTCTCTCCCTCTTCCCCCTCCCTCCCTCAAATCATGGCTACTCTCTCAGAAGCATACGAAGCAGTCTACCAAAAAGACCTTGCCGAGTTCGACCATGACCGAGTCACCCCTATAGACTTCAAATCCGTTCAAACGATGCCTGAATCGCATGTATGGCATGATAAAGTTGATGTCCAAACAAAATCATCATCCGTACCCATCATCGATCTCCACGATCCAAACATAGTAAAACTAGTTCGCCAAGCAAGCGAAACATGGGGTGCATTTGAACTCACAGGCCATGGCATTCCTTTGAAGCTTGTAAAGGATGTGGAGGAAGAAGCTGTACGACTGTTTTCGCTGCCAATTGAACAAAAGTTGCAAGCTTTGCGCCCTGCAAATAAAGCTACCGGGTATGGCACTGCGTCATTAGCCAAGTTGTGTCCCAACTTGATGTGGCATGAAGGCTTCACCATCATGGGCTCTCCTGTTGCCGATGCTGTCAAACTCTGGCCTGATCACTACATGCACTTTTGGTAAATTTATAATAACCGATGGAGGCTATTTGATAATTATTTATACTTTGTATAACACTCCATTTCAATTATTTGGAAATCTTGAAAAAATTTAAACTTGGTGTGAGTTAATTGCTAGTATAATATCAAGTTAAAATTTCAGATCGCCAAACAAAATTCAAAAATTTAAAATATTTCAAATTTATTTATTTATTTTATACCTATCAAGCTTAACTGATACAACCACAATTTCAAAAAAAGAGTTGAAGTAAATAAAGTACAATAAAAAAGTTTTTCTATTAGTAACATAAATAAAAATAAAAAAAGTTACGTTAATTACTAATCAATCAACTATATCTCAACTAATATTATCCCTTACTCTTTGTCTCGAGTTCGAATCTCTCATATATATATATATATATATATATATATATATATGTAAGCTATAGTTATTTTTTATATAACAATACAACTGCATTTATTAGCGAGGTTATGGAAAATTAAGAATTATTGCTAATTCTTAACATTTCCCATATCTTAACATGTGTAACCCAATATTGTTATATTATGTATCTCATTTTTGTGCTAATGCTTGTTCTTTTCTTTCCTTATGTTTCTTATTTTGAGTATAGTGATGTGATGGAAAGTTATCAAAAAACGATGAAGGAAGTAGCAGATCAACTGATGCTTGTATTTTTGGAGGCACTTAACATTCCAAGACACAAGTGGGCAGTAAGTTCAGAAGAAGTATCCACAGCACTGCAGCTTAACGCATACCCTCTGTGCCCTGACCCTAGCAAAACCCTCGGCCTCCTTCCACACACCGATACCTCCCTCTTCACCTTCGTTCAACAGATTAACAACACAGATGGTCTCCAAATCTGCAAAGATGGCGAATGGGTCGCGGTGACTCCGGCCAACAGCCACGCGCTTTTGGTCAACATTAGTGATCTATTACATATCGTGTCCAATGGTAGATTTAAGAGTGTTCTTCATCGTGCCCAAGTGAGCCAGACCTGTTATAGGTTATCCACTGCATACTTCTACGTCCTGCCGGTCGAGCATGAGGTCTCTCCATTATGTCTTGAGGGTTCAGACCGATATCCCCTTTTTCACTCATTGAAGGTGAAGGAGTACATTTCCCTGAAATCAAAGCATAACTACAATGCTCTTTCTTTGATTAAGAATAAGGTAGATGACATAACTAGTTGAGAGATGCGAAAAGAAGGGTAAAGGGAAAGGAAAAGGAATAAATCAACTGAATTTATCATAATTTAGTTAAGTATTTCATTATAAAAATAAATTATTGTTTTCATGTGGTTTAATCATTTTTAGAGAGATAGAGAGAAAGGAGAGAGAAAGAGCAACACCACGTGCAATATGAAATATAGTACAATAACGTCGAAATATCTATATAACATATCTCATTTAGTGAGATAAAAACTTGGTTATTGTTATTGTTGTATTATTCTTTATTTTTTTTAATCATATTATAAGAATTTTTTATTTTAGTTTGGTCGCAAGTTACTCAAAATCTAACTTATTAACAAATAAATTAAGTCCATAATTTAACAAATAAGTAATGTTGGTCGTTGGTTTCTCAATCATTTATCATACGAGTTTCATTCGAAATAACAATTTGGTCCTTCCAACTGAGCCCCAACTTTTGCCAAATAACAATATTTGTTTCTTCTCTAAACTAAGGAAATGTATAGGATGGGGGAAAAGAGGGCAAAAAACCCCTTAAAATTTTCCTTCTTTTAATGGTGTATGGCACACATTTTTAACCCTTAAATTTTTACGGAGTAACATTTATTTTCAAAGAGGGTAAGGTAACAGAAGGGAAAATAGAAAAAAAAAAATCCCTAAAAATTATTTCTTTTAGAGAGAAAATTAATATGTTTATTTTTAGAGAGAGAAAATTGAATTTAATATTTTTGAGTAATGAAAAAAAAATTAAAACCAATATATTTGGAGAGATGATACTTAAAATAAATTAATTTGTTTAGAAAAAGAAAATTAACTTGCTTAGTTTTAGAGACGTAAGAACTAAATGTGATTTTTTTTTTTTTTATAAAGAAAAACTCAAAACAAATGTGGCTAAAACTTTAGAGAGAGAAAATATTAACTAAATTTAAATTTAGAGAGAAAAAAATAATATGTTTAGTTTTACCGAGAAAAATGTTAAATTTAGCTTTTCCAAGGAGAGAAAATTAAAACTAATATATTTTAAGGGAAAAATTAAAAATAATTTAATTTTTCTAGAGATTGAATTAGATATGCTTAATTTTATAAAGAAAGAAAAACTAAATTTAGTTTTTCGAAAAGGAGAAAACTTAACATGAATGTGCCGATAGAAACAAGACATAAATTAAATAAAATTTTTAGAGAAAGAAAATTAATATATTTTGATTTAATGAAAGGTTTTAAAATTAATATATTTAAAAGGACAGTGTTTTAAAATAATTATATAATTTCCTTTTGTCCGGTTTGAATAGGAGTGAGACAATGTGTCCTTTGAATTAGATTGTTTCCTATTTAAGAAGATGCAATAATATCTTTGTATATAATTATTTTTTATTTTATACTTCAATTATTCTTTTATATTTTTCAAAATTCAAAAATCTACGTATTTAGGAACAATTGATATATTTTAAATTTTTGTATTATTGATTATGAGCAACAATAATAACATCTTTATTTCACTAAGTAGTGGGTAAGCAATAGAGATACTTCTACATCATTTTGCTTTATATCACATTAATTATATTTTTATTTATATATAAATACTTTATATTATATTTCATTATTGTTATCGTACTTTTTATCATATTTTAACGTGTTAGGCAGCCGACCAACGTATAAAAATTTATGAAACAATCGTTTGTAACATTGAATAATAATACGAGGCAAAACCAAAAACAAAAAAGATCACCTTAATCACTTCCTGTGGTTCTACTCGAGAAGGACAAACCCTAAGGTGCCAAATGAACATAGAATAGATAGAAACATGTTTAATGAGGTGGCTTGACCTTTTTAATATTCGAAATGTCAATTTTCACTCAAACAGAACATTGAAGATGAAGACAATTTTTAGCCCCAACAAATAATTCATATAAAAAAATAATAAAAATAATGGTAAATAATGCCAAAAATCAGCTAACAAATTGGAACCATCTAAAGTCCATTATGATATTTAGTGATCTATAGTCTTTTTTTTTTTTTTACATAAAAAGATTCAAACTTGAGACTATTATAAAGGAGAGAGGGACGATACTACTTGAACTATAGCTTATTGACTTAATGGTCTATAGTTTTGTACTCAAGTTAGATCTTTTTTTCGGGAAGTATGTTTAAATTTTAATAATAATTTTTATCTATTTAGCGACTATATAGAAAAAAATTACTCAAATTGTAATTATAAATCCAAAATCTTCTGATGAAAAGAAAAAATCAATTTAATATTTCAATTAATAAAACCGTTTGAACTTGTAAATTTGTAGATTCTTTAATAGACATTTTTTTTTCTTTTGTTCATGGTTTCCCTAATCGACTTATTAATAGAAATTTAGGATGGCTTTTACAAGAATGCCATTTTAAAAGTTAAGGTTAAAAACGTGACTAACCAAACAAATTAGAGTGGGGATAGTAATGATAATGAGGTAATATTGGACAAGGTCATTACATAATATTAGGGCTGTTATGACACCCAGGTCGAGCCCGGGTATCACAATACCCGAGCTCGGCTCGAGTCTGTGGGAGGTGAGCTCGAGCTCGGGCTCGAGCTCGTCGAGCCTGTGATTCTAGAGCTCGAGCTCGACTTGAAGTATCGTCAAGAAGCTCGAGTTCGAGTGTCACGGGCCTCGGGCAAGATTGGGCTCAATCCCAAGCCCGAGACCAAAACCGCATCCAAACACGAGCCCAAAACCACATCCAAATCCAAGTCTCGGGAGAGCAGAACAGGAAGGTAGAAGACAGAGGACAGAAGGCAAAACTCAGAGAAAGAGAGAGAGAGAGAGAGAGAGAGGAGATCAGACC
The DNA here is from genome assembly GCA_033439265.1 of Dillenia suffruticosa. NCBI lineage: Eukaryota > Viridiplantae > Streptophyta > Magnoliopsida > Dilleniales > Dilleniaceae > Dillenia > Dillenia suffruticosa. The sequence goes on along the minus strand of JAVTVX010000037.1, from coordinate 10,961,309 downwards.
TTCGATTGCTGTGGTGAGAGGATCAGAAGGTGAATGAGATTTCGATCGCTTGGGCTGCGGTTGAATCGTCCTTCGATCGCCGCCGTGGTGAGAGCATCGGAAGGAGAAGGAGACTTCGATCGCTTGGGTTGGATCGCCCTTCGATCGCCGTCATGGTGAGAGTATCAGAAGTTCGATTGCTTTGGCTGCGGCTGAATCACCATTCGATCGTCGCCGTGGTAAGAGCATCAGAAGGAGAAGGAGACTTCGATCGCTTGGGTTGGATTGTCCTTCATCGCCGCCGTGGTGAGAGGTAGAGAGTATCAGAAGTTCGATCGCTTGGGCTGCGGCTGAATCGCCCTTCGATCGCCACCGTAGTGAGAGCATCAGAAAGTCGATCACTTGGGCTGAAGACTTCGATCGAGGCTGCTGAATGAGAAATGGGAACGGGTGGGTTTGGGACTTGGGTAAATAAGTAGACGGGTAGCTCGACGAGATTCGAGCTTGACAGAACATGGGCTCGAGCTCGAGCTCGAGGAAGGACTCGCTGAGCTCGAGTTCGACCCGAGCTCGAGTTGACCGAGCTCAAGCTCGAGCTCGAGCTCGAACTTTGACCGGGTAGTGTTACGGGTACTCGTGACACTACCCGGGTATCATAACAGGCCTACATAATATACATACATTTTTTGTATATATAAATATATAAAAGAAAAATTTGAACTCGAGATCTCTAAGAAAAAGAGACGGTGTCAGTCAAACTATAATTCATTGACGTATTACTTTTACATGACATTTGTTTTATATGTTATAATATCGCGTTGTATTAAATATATATTATAACCTGTAGTTTAAGATAATTAATAAAATTATACCTTATGAAATTTTATAGTTTATAACAATTAATTTAATAATAATAATAATTAAACTAGTATCATCTGGCCAGTGTCACCACAAATTTTAAATATATTAAAATGAAAGTTAGATGCATCATCCCTCGATTAATTTAGCATATTTAATTCCCCGTTTTGCGGGCCCACTTCATCTATTTTATTTAGCATTACCTTTTCACTCTCCCACTTCAATATATTTATACCAATTTAACTTCTCTAGATACAAGAACTCGTAAACTCTCTCTCTCTCTCTCTATTATAATGAGCTCCCTCTCAGAATCCTATAAGGACTATCATATCAACCTCCACCATATCATACCCTTGGACTTTGACCTTATTCGAGAGGTTCCAGAATCACATTCATGGCCACAATCCGAGGGCTTCTCAACCCTTGATCTCGAATCAAACGATGAGTCTGCCGCATCAATAATACCCATCATTGATTTCTCCGATCCTAACGTATCAAAGCTTATTGGTCAGGCATGTGAGTCTTGGGGATCATTCCAAGTCATAAACCACAATGTTCCTTTGAATCTAATAGAATCAGCTGAATCGGAGGCCCGGAAACTCTTCTCTCTGCCAACTTCACAGAAGAGAAAGACATTACGTTCTCCATCCGAGGCCACCGGCTATGGCCTAGCTCGAATGTCTCAGTTCTTCTCACGGTTACTATGGCAAGAAGGTTTCACCATTATGGGTTCACCTTTTGACCATGCTAAGAAACTCTGGCCGGATGATTATCAAAGATTTTGGTAAATTATTTTTTCATGCATTTCCCATGCATGCCAAACATTATAGTATTTCTTATGAAATAATTTACATACCATATTAAAAAAAAAAGCTATATGTATCAGATCTAGAATTTTGTTAATTTATCAGTGTATATCTCCGTCATTTGTAGTAGTTTATCATTCAATGAATATATAGAATGAATTTATAGTGATGAATTTGTCATCATCGGGGGTTATTGTGATGAATTTGTAATGGAATTGGTTTGTCACAGTTGATAGGGTAACGGAAAGTCTAGTCCATCGCATATTCGCAGTAAAAGGTCTAATGGTAAAAAAGAACTAGGATTATTTGTCCCTAAGGGATAGTTCAGTCATCATATCCTGTAATCTAAATTTCAAATCTCATGTAACAAAAAAAAAGAGAACAAGGATTATTCCAATGACGTTGTTTAGTTGTCGTAAACCAATGCCCATATTCACGGGGTTGGTTATCATGCTTAGACAAATACAAATAATTTACAATGAACTAGGATTATTCTATTACTACTTAGTTCCAAACATCACCTTACAGCCCACATCACTAAGAGACTATTTTTAAATTGAAGTAATTAGGGCTGCATCATCATGAAAAGCATTTCCTCATAAACTATTGTTGAGTTTTGTAGCATTTTGTGTTGGCTCTTTCGGTCTAATATTCACATCTATTCTTGTTATAAATAAAATACGTAGAAACAATATTTAGTTATTCTCGACTTAATTTTGAATCTTTTTCCTTACGCATGCAGTGATGTAATAGTGGACTTCCAGGAGAAGTTGAGAGCCCTATCAGAGCAAGTGATGCTAATAATCCTAGACTATTTGGGCATCCCCAAAGAAGAGATGCAATGGATCGGGGGCCCGGAATGTGCCACAGGTGCCTTGCAGATGAACTCGTACCCGCCTTGTCCTGATCCGACCCAGACCATAGGGCTAGCCCCTCACACAGACACATATTTCCTCACCATTCTACACCAAACAAGCAACCCAACCCGGGGACTTGAAATTCACCGAGATGGGTTCGGGTGGGTTTCAGTGAATCCCGTCCACGGTTCCCTGGTGGTGAATGTGGGTGATCTCCTCCATATCGTCTCCAACGGACGGTTTCCCAGTGCCCTTCATCGAGCAGTGGTGAACAAAACCTATCACCGGTTATCGTTGGCCTACTTCTACGGGCCTCCAATGAATTATCAACTACTACCTTCCTTGGCCAAGCTTGATGATGATGATCCTTCTGTTTACCCTTCTTTGAAGGTGAAGGACTATGTGACATTGAAGCAAAAACATTTTAGAGAGACACTTTCAATGGTTAAACTTTAAGAGAGAGAAGCTTTAAAGAGATCTTGTGAAATACACTTCCACTATCATTTCTTTCCATGCTTTTATGTTATATGCACCACTGTATGTTTTTCTATGAATCTTTAATCACTTTTTTTTTTCTTTATTGCCTTTGCAGTTTGCATTTTCCTCGTAAATTGATTCATAAAAATTTCTTCCTATAGGCCTCGCAATTGATGGGAAGAGTCAAATTTAACAAATCTCAGAAGAAATATTAATGGTAAAGTTAGAAATCATCAAAACCATTAAGATTAAAGAATAAGAGGAAAACCCGCCAAACTAATGGTGCCAGACACCCCGTTATGATTAAAGAATGACAGCATCCCCACCAAAAAAAAAAAAAAAATTATGGTGACAAGATTCTATTTAGAAAAGCTGTGGTTTGATTCCAATAATGTTATGTGAATTTTTAAAAAAAAATTAATGATATTTTTTAAAAATTACTTTTAATTATAAAATCCTATCTTCTTTAATTAGACAAATGGAGACAAAACAATATTATTCATGTGGGCAAGAATATTAATTCTCAGTTAACCATAAACCCCTACCATATTGTGTGATTGGCCCCTTTTTTGTGGCTATTTGTGTTGGTCTCATTAGCATATATTCATTTTTTATATGGTCATTAGATGAAGGAGGGTATAATAGTTCATCTGTTTGACATGTCACGAGAAGATTAGATAAAGTATTTAATATAAAAATTAATTACGTAATTGTAATTTTTATTTAAATAAAAAATAAATTAAGACAAATTAAGATTAAAGACAATTCATGACAATACCTAGTGAAGGTATTCTTTATCATGAGCTCAATTACCAAATTAAAATATCACGTGGGTCAAAACTTGATCACGTGATCTCTTGTCGCCAAATGTTGCACTATTCACACATCATTGGCATCTATATCTCAAGTAATTAAGTCAACTTGCTTTAATTTTTTTTTTAAGTGAGTCACCACATGACTAGTGTTACAAAATAAATTTTTTTATAAACCATCTGTGTGATAATAGTGTGATTGAATTCAGTTTGAGTCATGTTGGTAGGTTGACAGGTTGGCCGTTTAAGAGATAAAACTTTTCTGGCACATTTTTTATCATACAAAAAACTCAGATTATTTAAGGAATACTAGGATTCAGCCATCAGATGCAAAAAAAATACCAACTGTAATAAAAAATAACTTAAGAAAAATATATAATAAAAATAAAAAGATCAAATAAACAAAAATAAATTCTGCAGCATGAATATGGCAAGCAAAAGAAAATTAAAAAAGGGGGGATGCAGAAGCACTTGGACACAAATTTGTCCTAAAGCTATGCCCAGACCATGATTTCAATACGGATGAGCATCTCTTATAAAACTTTTAACCAAATAAAGTAAGAGATGCTTCACCTTATGAAACCACTTCATGGTCATTGCATATGGAGGATTACAATATGTATATTCTGTGTAAGCAAATGTCATCCCAAGCACTCTGTATGGCCACTACCATTCTATAGAGTATCCATCAAGCCAAAACAACCAATTTTAGGATAACCATAACAGAGCAAAGCTAAAGCATCAGAATAAACTAATCAAGATAATCCATTCTCACCCCAGTGCAACCAGAATTTTTTTTTTTGGGTGGGCGGGGGTTGTTATGGGGTCAATCCCTCCAGAAAGACATTTAAGGAGCACAATTCGGGATTGACATGAAACAGTCCAGTTCCTGTCACTAACTCTTTCTAAATCCAGGGTGAAAAGGAAATTAATCTTTTTGTTCTTTACAACTGCAGTACTTGTAAAAGTAGGCCCATTTCACTTTGAAAAATGATTCTGTCGAATTCATTTTTCTACTGAGAATATTGAACCTAGGTAACCATGCCACTTACTGAATAACTTCCTGGTTATGGAACAACATAAATTTTAGCATCCTAATAAATTCAAGTAAATCATTTCCAAGATGGCGTCTAAATTCATGAGGGGGGAAGAAAAAAGAAAAAATATTATTAAGCCCCAGACACATAATAACTTTATGGATAATTTGTATCTAGATTTTCAATAATCTACCTTGATATTTCGCTAAATCTCATATAATTAAAGTCTTGCATCTCCAAACTGATGCGTCTTTCAGTTTTCATTGTACATATCTAAATCACTTTAAACGATACTTTAGCATATTATTTATGATTGAATTTACTTCCAAGTTAGCACGTATCTCTTCATTTTGAATCCTATTTTTTTTTTAATTTTATCATACATCCATCTGAGTATTTTTATTTTAACCATAATCATTTTATACTCTTGTTCTAGTTTAATGACCTAACATTTGGTGTTATATAATAATGCAAGTCTTATTGCGATTTTATAAAATTTCCCTTTCAACAGCAATGATATGATGCGATCGCAAAAAATTCCAAATGCACTTCTCAATTTTATCCAACACATTAGAATCGTATGACCGATAGAGTCAAAATATCTAAAATATTCAATTTTTGAATAGATAGAAAAAGAATTAACATAAAATCCCCATTACAAAAAAAAAAAAAAAAAAAAAAATTAGAAGCATTTCGAATCAACTATGCCTCATTTCAAATATTATATCATTGATATATATGAGGAAAAAAAAAAGAAAAAGAAAAACTTTCTCACATATCTTGAGCAACTTTAGTACATTACAAAAGTCGAATTGAGAATGCATACTAGGTAGTCCCTTCCATGATGGATAGAACCCCAAAAAAGTTCCTGTAACTTTACCCCCAAGGAAACTACTCTTCTAAAGCAACAATGACCGGCCAAAGCACTATTCATGTCAACAAGGTTAGTTTATGATAAATCCAATAAAGAAGAATTATAACACAAAACAAACCAAGCAATACAAGACCCCAATGAGGCCTAGAAAGAAAGAGAAATTAAAAAACAAAAGAAAATGTAAGAACCACTATCAAAAAAATAAGAAATGCACCTTCACTGGTCCAACATTTGACAAAAATGAGTGTACAATAGATATCTTGTACTATTAGTCCAACCTATATATATATATAGATATAGTAACACAAACCCAAGAATTGCAAAAGAACTACACATTCAAACCCAATTCAGTGAGATTGATGAATTATATCATTCTCAACATCCTTGTCTATTTTTTTTTCTTTCTATTTTTTTATAAACAAAATTCCATTAAAACTAAAAGACACTACAAAGAACAAGCAAACCAACTAAAACATGAAGAGACCACCCTCAAAAATTAAGGCGTTATCTCCATATTTCCAATATTTGTGATCAGGATTTCCCAAAGCTCAAAACCTTATTGCCGGAAAAGGGGATGCAAATTATAAGATTAACCAGTAATAGGACTTGTGACAGGGATCCACCTTTCAGATAGGAACTGATTACGATTAGGTTTAGAATAAATCTTTTAGAGTTTCTTAGAATGTGCATAACATGTAACGAAGTTCAAAATTGAAAACCCTAATTACCACAAACGAGCAAGACAAAGCAATTTAATTGATCCAATCACCTGAGAGAGAGAAGAGACCTGAACAGACGCATTGCAGACGGAGAAGGAAGAGGCATTAGGTCTAGAATGACCATCGATTACCATCTTCGCGACTTTGATTTGGCCTGATTTTTTCTCTGCATTCGTGTTCTTGCTGCTTCTGATAACCGTCCGTCCCCTTTCCAGGTTTCTTTGCCTTGGACGGGTGAGATTAATTTAGTAATCTAACGGTTTCGATGCCCATGTACGGGTCCATGAACAGTACCTTAAAACGCCCCCACAAAACTAACTCAAAAATTCAACGCGTGGTCCTATTCCTGGTAAATAGTCTGAATATACTGAGGACAAAACGGGAATCTCACCAAGAGTATAATCTCTACAATAATCCACCAAATTTTAATATTTTTTATTTATTATTATTATTATTTTTTACATACTTCCAATTTAACAAATTGAAGAGAGTTTTTAATATAAATATTTATCAATAAAATTATATTTTTAAAAAAATTAATTTTTATTCATAAATTCTCTATTCTTACTAAAAATCTTTTTTTAGTTAATAAATGCTAAATGAAAAAAAAAACACAAAATAAAAATAAATAAAAAAGAGCAAAGAGAAACTCGTTTACATTCATTAGTCATGGTAACCATCAACACAAATTTTTATCGATCTTAAACATTCAAGCTGGATGGCACTTCTAAAGTTTATTTTTTTTTTTAAATTCATCATCGATATTTAGAAATCCGATTAATCCGATTTATATAACTATAAGACTTAATTTAAAAAGTTGACTCTCCCCGCGCTTCATTTTTTTTTTCAAAATCTCAAATTCAAAATTTTAATTAAAAAAATTTAGTATTCTATCATTAAATTCACAAATTATTGATGGTACTTCTAAAAACCATGCTATTAGATTGAATATGATTTTATATTATATTAATACAATTCCTTTTTTTGAACAAAAAACAAATAATATAATTTCTCCTATTATACTTCATATAAAATTCTTAAAAATGTGAGTAAATAATCGCAAAGTCGTGTGTGAATTTTGGGAAAAAAATTAATTTCATAATTCATTATATTATATTTATATGATTCTTTTATCGGAGAAAAAATAGATAAAAATCAAAGCTCAACTCTCAAGCTGCAGGCTTCATTTTGACAATTCATTCACCTGTGGCCAGCGACTTCACATCCAAAATAATGCGAGGAACAACAGAAGAAAGTATACATTTCAAGAACACTGCAAATGGCAATAACCTCTCCCCATCTCCGCATTTTCTTTCTTCAGGTATCTGCAAGTCTTAAGCCAAGATTCCTTGAAATCTATACAGGCTAAGGGCAAGGCATGCAACATAAATTGACTACGATTCTTGAAAGTGTCAGCTATTTACCAACATCCCCATTATCAGATCATTCCAATAATCTATAGGCCCGGGCAAGCACCAATGTAAACAATCATTTTGAACCTTAGCATTTTTATTGTTTGCAAATGGCTGGAATATCCTGTATGGTCCAGGGTGGGCATCAGGCCTCAACAATGACAGATGAGTTATGTGCCCACCTTGACCGAATTCAGAGACAATTTCTATGGGGAGGATAAGAGGATAATCGTAGACCTCATGCTATTAGATGGGGTTTGGTTTGTCAACCAAAGGAGTATGGAGGTTTGGGTATTCGGAGCTTCCGTGAAATGAATAAAGCCCTCTTGGTAAAACTGGGTTGGAAATTAATCTTAGGAGATCCAGCTCTTTGGTGTGAGGCTTTAAGGAAAAAATATCTTCGGCAAGATCAGGTCCTTCTTCGTAGTCGTACATCGAGATGTTTTCTTTGTATTATGGATACGGGATGCCCTTTGGAGAGGGCTCCGCTGGCCTATTATGTAAACAGTATTTGTACTAGTTCACTTGGCTGATTTTTGTACCGAATTAACCTCAAAAACAAAAAAGTTATTTAAAACACCCTTCAAAAAAATATTTTTAAATCTAACACATTCATGTCGTGACTTGAAATCACGACATGTATAGTACCATGTCGTGACTTAAGTCACGACATGAGACCGTGATGAACAGTGTCATGTCGTGACTTGAAAGCTATTGGTTTTATAAAATTCTCAAGAGTGTGAGTAAATAATTGTTGTGTGATTTTTTGGAAAAACAATTGAATTTCATTATTATTCATTAATGAAAGAGACATTAATGGATGACCATGATAATACAATTGACCTAGGTATTGCCAGGTGTAATTTTTATTTATATTATTTATTTACATAATATGTTAATTTAGGTTAAAAATATGACAAATTCGATAATAAATTTATTAAATATCTACCCATTACTAAAAGGTGAACACAAGATCCACAACCCGCCTTGCCCAACCCTACCTACCTGGCTCTGGCCCGCCCAACAGGGAGAGATCACTTCTTTTTCCCGCTATTTCTTTTGTTTAGGAGAAGTAACAAGACCTTAAAACTAATAAAGATGACTATAAATTATGTTTCATTTGACAAATATAATCAAACTTGGGCTCTAAAATGAACTAAAGGCCCCCGCCCTCTCTTTCTGTTCCCACCGGTATTCAAAACTACAATTTGATTAATTTGGTTCGAAAATTCATAGAGTCCTATTTAAGGGCGCGACTCTCCTAATATAATTTTTTCATTTTCAAATTTCAAATTCAAGATTTATTTAAAAAATTTAGTATCTACTATCCATTGATTTACACTCTCTCATTGAACGTTGCTCTTAAATTACCCCCTGTTGAATTTGTGCTTTGGTTTTGTCAACCAATCGTATGACTCTTGTTTTAGACCATGGAACATTAAAATCTTGAACACAAGCACTTGAGACAAACAACCAATAAAGTCTAAATTAAATACAACATAAAACCTACAAAGCACAGTTATTGCTGAGTTTAAACCAAAACTCGAATAGGGCATACACCATGAGAATGCTAAAATATAATTTTGAATTGCTTGTGACGAGAACAGTATGGGTATTTTAAATTCTTAAGAGTTTCCATGTAAAGCAAACTTCATGATAGGTGGCGCCCCAGCCAACCCCTCCTTTGAGAAAGAGTAACGCATGAAATCCATAATCTCGAACTCCTTAAAAATCTGGGGATGTTCTTCATCTATTAGCTCTTTTGGTGTCTTTATTATTGTTCCTTCAATTGGGAAGAGGAATACTCCTAAAGAGTACCTATCCTTGTCACCCTTCATCGTCACCCTGTGCTTCACACTGTGCAGTCGCCCATTACTCCATGCCTAAAAAATAGTAATACCACAACCAAACTTTAGCTATTTATTAAATAAAAGTTCCAAATTACATTTGTTTCAATACACATGCATATAAAATGCTTCAGTAATAAAATAAAAAAAAAAGAAAGAAAAAATAGAACTTGGATTTGCATGATAAAAGTAATTTTACCATAAGAGGATCTCCAACAATAAAGATGAAGGAAGCAGGAGAGGGAGACCACTTGATCCACTTTCCATCCTTTGTCTGAATTTCAAGTCCCGAGACTTGTTCCTCTCCAAGAATTGTGCACAATGGCTTGTCTGTGTGGCCATTCAAACCCTCCTTAGCCTCTCCATTTGGAGGTGCATCATACTTCATTATTCGGAATAGAGTCTTACAAGGCACTATGGTGCCATAACTCTTCCCCAATCCATAGCTATCAAGAATCATCATCCCAATCTTTTGGTGCAATTCCTCCAATGATTTGACTAAAGAACTAATATTTTGGCTGGTGGCATAGTATTTAAAAATAACATATAGATTAGGATTACGTAAATCAACGAAAGAAACAAAAATGGATCGCTCTCTTACCAGAAAGCTTCATTGCTGCGAAGTGGCCACATAAGTTGAGCAAAGTTTTTGACTGAATCAAAGTTGCTGGCATCTTCAATACCGAAACTTTCAAACAAGGGAGCCTGGGGATATAGACCTGCCCAACCATGGTAAGGTTTTGGATCGATGTTCTTCTTCCTGATCTCCAGTGGAAGGCTAAAAGTTTGTTTAATGAAAGAGAATGAATCAGCTCGCAGTTGCAAGGAGACATGATCATACACAACCTCGAAACAGCCATAGTCTTCGCACGCGCGGCGAACCCTCTTGCAAATATCATTCCAACCTTGTGTGCCCCGAACTAGTTCCTCCCAACCGTCACGAAATTCAATGCTTGGAATTTTGCACGAAGAGTTTGAACCATCCATATTACTTCTCTTAATACTACGTCTTAATTTGGTTCTTGATCTTTCAACTACATGTATATAAGATGATCTTTAGATGGAGCCAAAAATCCCTCTGCAGCATCTTAGTTGGAATCATAGACCAATTCCTATGGCATATATTTGGGAATATTATTTCTAGCTAGTTACATTCTTGACGTGAAAGAGAGTATTTTTTTTCTCTCTCTAATGTTGTCAACTATATAGAGCCAATAATTGTAAGAGATATCTTAATTTATAGACGAAAGAATCTCTCATAACACTTAGCATTTTTTTAATTAGTTCTTGCTTCATCTTTTGAGGAGGAAAGGCAAGCAAACGAAGATAGATTCTAAACACACATATATGTTTATATATATACACACATATGAGTAATGTTAGATGAATCAGACTTTATAAAAATATTGTATGTATGTAAATAAGCCAAATTTTATGAAGTTGTCCTGATCATAGGCCAAATAGAGAGAGCATATTCTTCTTATGGACCAAGACATGTTGGTTTCAGCATGATGGGCTCACTTAGGCTTGCGCTTGTGTTCAAAAAGTTAATATGGATTCATAGTAATAAAATTCCATATTGCATGCACTAGTGGACCTAAGATCCAGAGACAGGGGGTGCAAAAAAAAAAGATATTTGTTTAAGTAACAAACATGAATTATAAAACTATATTAAAAAATCCAAAATATCAACAAAAAAAAATAATTCAACCATAATATTTTGAAAATTAAAAATATTAATCGAAAACATGCACCTTTTTATGGGGATTTTTTTTTTTCAAATTTGAAACCAGTTTTGGTGGTTAATCAGAGAAAATTGGATAATGAAGATGTCGATGTTCGATAAGTGAAGAAAATATAAAGAAGAAATGAGGAATGTGGAAACATGAGATATAGTAGAGACTCAGAGGAAATAAAAATGAGAGAGGAAAAAGGTGAAAAGGAAATGAGAGGAAAAAATAAAATGGATGGGTAGAGAGGCCCAGAGGGAGAGGGAGCAGAGAGGGAAAGCTGGGGGGAAGGATGAAAGGGAAAAGGAAAAATGTTAAACTGGGGTTGTTAAATTTATTTTTTTCTTTATTGACTTTAAAGATTATAAAATATTTTTTATTGATTTATTATTATATTTTGCTTTTGTTATATGATGGGTTTTAAAAAAAGATGTATATGAAATTTAATCAAATGAATGAGTTTTAAAAATAGATAAGTAGAGACAAAATTATAATTAAATATATATAAAATAAATATAAATTATAAATATTAATTGAATTTAAAAAATTGAGAGAGTGCAATTACCCACCATCATCCCTAATGTAGGTCTGCCCCTGGTTGTACGCTTAGTCCATGTAAATCCTAATAAATTCGTAAGCTCATAGAATTAATCCCAAATAGCAGATCGGTTGAACGGCATAAGAGTTTCTTCTTCAACTTGTGTTGGGGGATTCGAATGCTGATGAATCTCCTCCTCTGTATATCTTACTCAACACTATATAGATTTAATTTTGAATCAAAATTAGGCGCAGCAATTTATGTTTGTTCCAAGCATCGTATGTGTTAATTCATTATAATTGGTATAATTTAAAATTTTTATTTTTTTATTTGACAAAGGACCACCATAGACAGCAACATATAATCAAGAATCAAGTAGCACAGTTCCTTTTGTATTTGTCTCTTTTATATTCTTACCCCATATATTCAATATTTACTAATCATATCGAAATTTTTTTAAATAAAAATTACATAAATAAAAATTTATAATCATAGATAGAGAGAGAAAACACAACGCTTAGCTTCTCTGTCATGTTAAACGGTCAAACATAAACTTACTTGCGAATGCACAAAACCTAATTTTCATCACTCTCCTAATTAATAATGTTACGCAGTATTTTAATATCCATTAATTAATTTGATTTTTTGGTGACAATTATTTGTATTTATAAAGATATGTATATACATAAATTTATTAAATATGTGTAATAATTTATAAATTGCACAAATAATATTTAAGTATGCAGAACAAATTATTAACACAAAATCTCAAAAGTTATGAATGATTTACCATCTTTATTATTTCTTTATATTATTTTTTTTATTATACGATATTTGAATTCTGAATCACGAGATTAGGAAAGAAAATTGTGACCATTAGACTGTCTTTTTAAGAACATTATTTCGTTATATTCTAAAATAATATTAGAAATGAATAAACTATAAATCAATCTTTAGATTTTATTAATGTTAAACTATTTTATTAATTAGGTAATCTTTACTAGTTTTTAATCAGTGTCTCATGAATCCATTCATATGGTTGAGTTCAACAACGTGAGATTATCCTTTGGTTGTTACATAACAAAGAAGGTAATAACAATATTATTGGGTTGATCCAAATATTATATCAAAAATTGTTATTTAAAATATTTAGATTTTTATGTAATAATATTTTATAATAGGAAAGGACCACCATAGACTGCGATTTATGATTCAGAATCAAATACCACCCTTCTTTTTATGTTGGTCCAGTAGATTTTCTCACATCCTATGTTCGATATTTACTTACCATATCGATTTTTTTATAAAAATTTTACATACCCAATGCATAAATACAACTTCTAGTTTGTGGGGGGGGGGGGGGAGAGAGAGAGAGAGAGAGAGAGAGAGAGAGAGAGAGAGAGGAGGGTAGATTAGGTTACTTGGTGAGGAATGATAAAGGGAATCTATGTAAGATACTTGCTCTCCAATAACTAGGAAAAACAAACAAAAGGATGATGACTGTTCAAACAGAACTTTTGGTATCACATCAAAGAAGTAGTGTTGAATCTTGAACAGGCTACACTACGCGTGCAAAAATTTTCCTCTCTCTCTCTCTCTCTCTCTCTCTCTGTCTCTCACAGAGGCTGCACTGCATGAAACAACCCAACCCAACCCAACCGGCCTATTCAAAATACGTTTGAGTGAGCACCACAACGTTTGTAGGGTTGGAGTACATTTAGGTTTCGTTTATTTCCTTCCCTCTACGTATAGAATAGGCTCTGTTTGATGGATGCACTTCAATCGCACTCCTCCAAAACCTTTTCTTTTTCATAGCTGATAACGACTCTAAACTCTACCCCCCAAAGACCTACACAACTTTCAACGAGGACATTGCAATTTGCTAGGCTACATTATATATATATGAAAATTAAAAATTCATATTAAAAAGTTACACTATAACATTTAGAGATAGAAATAAAAGGGAGCATAAGTTATAATTAAAAAAAAAATAAATTAACATTTTAAAAATTTTTATAGCATTTCTAACATTTTAATTGTATTTTTAAACTTCTGGAGTATCATTGTTGAAATGGCACCATTATTTTTTTTCCTCAAGATTTCAAGCTCCCTTCTGCCATATATATATATATATATATATATATAGATATATTTATATATTTCTCGATCATGGTATTAGGAAACTCAGACAAATCTGGTTCGAGTAGTTGTAGAAATCAATTTAGAGGCTAACACTTTCAACACTTATTTTCTATTTCCAAAACTCAAATCCGAAATTTTGATTAAACGAGTTTAATACTATCACTATATTCACAATTCATTGGTTTTGACCCATATATATTTCTTGCTTTAATTTTTTTTTTTAACTAGGCGCTCGATGTTAATGTGTAAACTTTCCACTATAATCCAGGACAGTTCCTTTATTTAGTGAATCATTAGTAGAATTAATGATCTTTACTTATAATAATGTAAATATAAATACCATGGTCAGATAATTTCTCTTTTTCTTTTTCTTTTTTATATTTATAAAAAAAAAAAAAGTAATTCATGGGCCAAGACAAACGGTACAAGACAATGGAAGAACTGTATGTAGTTGAAAGTTTATTAAAATTTTGAAGAATCAAGGAATATATGCGGGCAACAAATCTGCCGAGGTCGCGCATGCTGGCCAAAATCTTCACTTTTTCAGAGGCATGCATTTCCTCAAATAAACCAAACCAAATTAATGTACAAGCAAACGTAGTAATACGATGATGATAATAATGATAATATCGTTAATAATAATAATTTTTAACTCAAGTGGGTAGACATTTTGAAGATGAAAACAGCAGAGAATTCCGTGGTGGGGTTCAGAAAAGTTTGCAACAAATGTCTTCCCAATAATGATTGCCACAAGAATTTGGGAGTTTATGATTATTGAATGGACAGGAAAAGCACAAAAGAACATGGTGACGTTCTTTTGCTGTTATCAACAGGGAAAATAATTGTCCTAACAACAGCTTTGAAGTTGCTTTCATACTCCTCATATACCCCACCTAGTACCATCACCTAAATTCACACATAAAAGCATTATATATATATATATATATATATATATATATAAATTTTATTTTTTAAAGAAAAATAATATTTTAAAAGATTTTGATAATAAATTTTGATAACATTTTTAGAATTTTTAATCCAATTTATTGAAATATTATTAAAAGTATATGTATTTTTAAAAGGGTGTTGTCCCTCCCTCCTCTCTCTTCGCCAATACCTAAATTGAAAGCTAGAAAATCATTTTTTCAGTAAATGATATCCCAAAACATGCTATTTATCAAAAGAAAATTTTCTTTTAATACAATAAAATATTGATGGAAATTTGTTTTTCAAATGATTTTTGCCCATAGGTTGGAGGAGTTATAATTAAGATAGAAAAGGATAACAAATTTATGTTGGTGATTGCAAAACTAAATATTAGGATAAGAAATCTATGTTACGATAGTAAATTTATGCTAGACCAGGTCTAGTAGTAAAATAATAGATTTTCTTAATTAAATTCTTGATTTTAAGTTTTGAGAATAGAAAAACAGGTGTTGAGAGAGTTAATCCCCTAAATTGGGCCTCTCGAACCGGATACAACTATTGGAACCGGATTAGTCAGATTTTTATATATAGGTAGAAGTACCAAGAAAAAAACTCAACATAAATTTCTGTTTTAATTCAGCAATAATTAGAGTCCCAGTCTTTAAGATTTGGAAGAAAACAACCATAAGCTTGTTGATCGTGAGACATGGAAAGAAAGTATATTCTTCTAGAATCAAAAAAGTCTTTGGTACAAATTCAAGCATGGTCAATTATGGCATTCAGAATAATAAAATGTGTTCCTTAGAGGTATCCAAATGGTGGGTCACTTTTGTTTAAGGATCGCACATCATAATCAAGAGATCAATGATCATTGTGAAGACTATTTTTTGTTTTGCCCTTTTCATGCTTGATTAATTGCCAGCAGGGGTACTTGCACCTTTCTATTGTCTTATGATTTGCCATTCCAACATGGTTCAAATACATTTGAAAGGTTGCATCCCAAAGCAAGGGCCATCCCAAGTTGGACGCCCTTGAAATATCCTACGACAAGATTCGAAATCACAAGTTGGACACCCTCGAAATATCCTATGACTAGATTCGAATTTTGTGTTGTTCCTCTATTTTTATAGCTATGCATGAGTGCTAATCTTTCAATACTCAGGCAATTACTTCGAAAAATTTCTAGCATGCACATACAGGTTCAACTGGCGTCACATTAGGCACCAAATCCCATGGGGAAACACATAAAACATCCTTAGTGTTGGAAAGAGTTATTTGGGTTATTCTAACTTGTAACATTTGGCCATTTTAACGGCATTTATAAGTGACGAGTTAACATTATTATTAAAAATTACTTTTATAATCATGACTATCCAGGTGAGGGCAAATTTGAATATCAGGAATCCCAGAAAAGTATGCCCAATTTCTCTAATTTAATTCTGACACAAGAATTTGTATTCAAATGAATAAACATGGGGGGCCTTAAACTCTCAAGCTTGGAATTGATTGTTCTGGTGGAAGTAGTTGATGAATATTTAATTAGTTTGAAATAAATTATGATTCATCTTAAGAGAAAATGTGAAGTGACGAAGAAGTGAAGGGTAAGATTCTTTGATTAAGTCGAGATATGTGATTAAGAATGTCACTTCAGATCTCATGCGTATAAATTAAATTCTTGAGATGGGGTTTCCTAGTACCAAGGGTGATAAGACCTAAACCAGGTTGTCTTGCTTGAGAGTAAGACACTCATTTACACTTCAAAAGGATTAGTCTGGCAGGGGCCCGAGTGAAGCCCTCAAGGTGCAGAGTAGAGTGTTTATATTTTAAACTTTTGATCTCAAACCAAATTCTTACTCCCTTTTCCTGCGCTTAGAAAATCTATAAAAGGATGCATTGATATCCAAGGAAAGATATGCAAAAGTGATACTCTCCCACAAAAAGATATATCTTTTTTACTTTTTCATTTTTCTTTCTAGACATAGTTTTTTTCTGTTCACTTACAATCTCTCATGTCAGAACTCTGGTTTAGTGGGCAAAACGCGAATAGGGTGGTAGCTCAGATGGAGTTTAAACGTTAAACTTGGATTTATTTTTAAATTTAATAAAGTTGAAGCAATTTCAACTTATACCCCTCATCTAAAATCTAAGTAGACTACTCTAATTAAACTCGTATAAAAGTTTAAGACCTAAAAACCAGTATATACTCTGATCTGTACCCATACTAAAATGAGACTTCTCCACATTCAAGATAGTATAATGTAGAAGTCATGTTCCATGTGTATATTTGCAAAAAGTTCTTTCTTTCTCTCTCTCTCTCTCTAGATTTGTTGCCCTCATCAATGGTGAGGATTTTAACACCTGATACACTCTCTCCCTCATGGTTATATATATATATAGACAAAAGCAATAATCTCATTACTCATTAGTCACTCAATTTAGGCTTCCAAAAAGGAAGTGTACTTGATGGTTGAATCCAGAATCTTATGACATCATGACCAAGCACGATCATGTAGAGCCCCAAGCAAACGAAATTGCAAAGTACCAAAATCACGAAATTAACTTATCCCAATCCCCCTCCTCCCCCCCGTACCTTCCATGCTCTATCAATCGTTAGATCAACCTCCTCATTGCCCCTATGGCTCATCCAACGGTGAAGATTCGAGTAGAGTAGAATCTCCGGAACACCCAAAATTAACTCCCTGAGTCGAAGGCTTTAACATCTATTCGTTTTAGTTCTCTATTTTTCCAAACCAGTAAGGAAAGGCAAAAAGGGCAATGCAAACGGGACAGTGACACGTGTCAATAAATACAATGACGGAAATGTCCTCATCGATCAAATCAAGGATCACCGATCCTCATAAGTCATATCCACGATAAGGTCATTTCAAATGTTAACTCAAATCAGGGATGTTTTGGTCATTTTGGAGGTGGGCCCACACGTGGCAGTGTGAGGGCAGGGGCAAGTTGATGTGTTGCCGTACCTAGCAGAAGCAGCAGAGTCTCTCTCTCTCTCTCTCTCTCTCTCTCTCTCTCTCTCTCTCTCTCTCAGGAGGTATAGTATTAGTATAGGGATTCGTCGATTGGGTAATCAATGGGATGATGGGGGAGGGTTGAGATGGCGTCAGTGACACGTGACTGGCATGCAGTGACGGTGTGATTAGCTCACGTGACATCACTCCCCATCGTGCGGTCTCTTTCCGTACTTTCCCTCGTTGGGCTCGGACTCCAAAAAGACCTGTTTTCCCTTCTTTACTTCAACTCTTCAAGTTTCCAACCTCTCTTTGAGCACGAGAATGGAAACAAATTTTGAGTTTGGAAGATCTCTCTCCTTTTCTTTTCTTCTTGCTTGTAAAAATGGAGATAAAAATAATTAACACTGCCCCTATAAGAGAAATACTAATAGAATTGAAAGAGAAATACAAAACAGTTGGGAGACACTGTTTTCTTCAAAGATGTACAAGAAGGGGAAGAGGTGAAGTGTATGGGGTGGTCATTTGCAGATAGATATCGACCAAACAATTGGGAGATTCTCTCTGCCTCACTTTTGGCTTTGTTAATAGAGAGATATATATTGAGAATTGCCTTGCTTCATCGATGTGATATGATCAAGTGTGAGGACCACCTCCTACCTTAACCTGTGGACCACCTGACTTCTTTTAATTCTCAAAAAAAAAAAAAAAAAAGAAATATAACATCGACAACTATAGAGAATGTTTCTTAGCAAATCGAGTGTCCACTTCATATCTCGTTTTAGCAGCCCTGTTCTTGAATATATACACATTTAATATATGCAAATCAAGAAATCCTGAAATTCTAGGATAATTTTAATATAAATTGAGGTTCAGCATGTTAATAAGTACCAAGCTCGGGGGCCTTTTCATAAATAAAAATTTAACCTTGAATTTAAAGAGTTGAAAATAATACGATTGTAAAATCTTTTTTAACATTTAACCATGAGTTGGTAAATACTGATCTTTTTTTTTTTGTTTTCTCATAAATTTGGAAAATTGTGATTAAATAAATTTTTTCATTTAAAACTTACTGATATTAACTAAAAAGGGAAATTAATTTTCGATAATTATTTTCCCTAAATTCTCTACTTAAATTAAGGAAACACAAGCAACTTTTTTTTTAATATTCTTTCATTCCCGACAATGGGAGTTTTTACTTGAATGTTTGGTTGTGCAGTAGACTTGTATTGTATGGTATAATGATTTGAAGTTCCAGATATAGAAAGCTGATGGGCTGTTCTCCGCAATGCCAGCGCTTGCACGAACGATGATGTGGCATTCTCTGTGTCAATACGTGGCATTCTACGTGTCAACAAGGGTCCCACCCCGGCCACAAGAAAATTCAAAAAAAAAACAAAAAAGAAAGATCAATCGAGTGAATAAAAAATATATATATATATTTTTATAAATTCTGCAATGATTGAAAATTTATTGACGTGTTTCCAAATAAGACCCTAATTTATTTAATTTTTATTTTAAAAAGTTTGGCATTTTTTGACTTGAAATAATTTAAAAATTATATTAAAATAAAATTCAATTAAAATTTTAACCATGGAAGGAGGATTTTGCTGCTGGCCTAATCAAATTACCCTGGGTTATATGGGTCCCCCCCCCCCCAAAAAGAACAATATTTTCCTGTCGAACTAGTTCCTGCACTTAGCGAATCAAAGCGGACAATCAAAGAAAGTGAATGCTTAAGAAATTTTTAAGGGTAAAAAAAAAAATTTGTAGGTACCGGTTATCGTGCCCACGATAAATGCTGGATAGCCAAGTGCTGAGTGGACAACTACTGAAAGCATATAAGCAGTAAGCCCACCCCAAGATGAGTGCTCTCCTATTCCGACCTCCCCAATTGACGGGTTAGCGTGAGCTTATCCATGCGGTTATGCACTCTTCGAATAGGAATCTATTTTCTGAAAGATCCTGATTTTCGTGCTTTGGTGGGTCTCCGGGATCCTTTCGATGACCTATGTTGTGTTGAAGGGATATCTATATGATCCGATCGATTGCGTAAAACCCGTGATAGCAACAGAACTGGGGAATTTTGACAAAAAAAAAAAGAGAATAGATTTTCTATTTTTATACCCTATATATTTTTTGATTTAATTTATTATTTTGATAAAATGCTTTCTAGAAACTCGAAATAAAAAATGAATTTTCAAAAATTCATTTGTAAGTTGTAATAAGAATTTTTCTTTCATTACCAAATTTTTTTTTCATACCCACAATATCTAATTGTGGGGTCCTGATTAATAAGGTTTTTCATTAAAAAAAAATAAGGAAATAAGTGATCAAGATCTATCACATCTATATAAGAATTTGGTGTGCAATTCATCATTTTATAGTTGTAGAGATTCCAAGAGTTATAGGCGATTGATATTTTTTCATAATAACTAACATGAGAAATTATATACAAATTATCAATCGGTGTTATTTCATAATAATTAATATTCTATAATTCAGATTGAATGCATGTTATA
Source organism: Dillenia suffruticosa (assembly GCA_033439265.1). Classification (NCBI taxonomy): domain Eukaryota; kingdom Viridiplantae; phylum Streptophyta; class Magnoliopsida; order Dilleniales; family Dilleniaceae; genus Dillenia; species Dillenia suffruticosa. Next base: position 10,940,803 of record JAVTVX010000037.1, on the reverse strand, counting down.
ATCAACTAATCAATTCGTATCTTTTCATGATAATTAATATTTTGTTATTCAAATCAGATGACTGTTATGTAACGGACCAATTGATATCTTTTAAAATTACACCTTTTCAAATTTGGCTGATATTTATTTTTTCAAATTTTAGAAAGTTTCAGAATTTTCAAAGCTCAATGCCCTTCGGGCGGAGCCTTGGTGGCCATCCGCCATGACCCTTCCAAAGTCCAAACAGCAAGGGCAATGAGGGCGCGTGGCACATAGGAACAAGCAAACCGCGGCGAGAATAGGAAGTGCTTGTAAGACACTCGTCACCATGAGAATGGGGAATGAGATAGCACTGTCAAGTGTTGCAAACGCCAACCGAGACAGAGAGAGAGAGAGAGAGAGAGAGAGAGAGAGAGAGAGAGAGAGAGAGAGAACTTTAAAATGTATTTATATAAGCAGTTCTTATAAATTTGGCACTCCTCTTTGTATCTCCAACTCCAAACTCTGCAAAGGAGCTGTAAGAGAAATAAACAACCTTGAGAAAGAGAACCAAATCCTTTCCTTAATTCTTACGCCTCCATTAAAACACACACACACACTCCGTCTCTCTCTCTCTCCCCTCTGCATTTTTTTCTCTTCAATCCATAACACAGGATCCACCACTCATTGACTCCACCTGAGAACTTCACTTCTGTTTACACGCTTTGTGTCTTCTCTCCTCCCCCTTTAAATTACCATTTCCGACACTTTCGTATCTTCACAAGCAAAAAAAAAAAACAGAGGAACCAAATTGTGGAAAACAGAGGAAGTAAGTGAGAGAAAACCGAAGTGGTTTCTGGTGAAATTTTCTCGAGGGTCCTTCAAATGGGTGACGAAAAAGCACAAATGACGTGTCTGCAAGTTCATGAACCGTTAGTTATAGGCGCTGGGCCGTCCGGTCTTGCTGTTGCTGCTTGTCTCTCCAACAATGGCATTCCCTCTCTTCTTCTCGAGAGAAGTGATTGTATTGCTTCTCTGTGGCAACATCGAACCTATGATAGATTAAAACTCCATCTTCCGAAGCAATTTTGTGAACTTCCCTTAATGGGGTTCCCTGAAAATTTCCCAAAGTACCCTACAAAGCACCAATTTATATCCTACATAGAGTCCTATGCTGAACACTTTGGAATCAAACCAAAATTCAAGCAATCCGTTGAGTCTGCAGAGTTTGATCACGTTTGTGGGCGTTGGAGAGTAAGGACTCAAGATTGTGAGTATGTTTCCAAGTGGGTTATTGTTGCTACAGGTGAAAATGCTGAGCCTTTGATTCCTGAAATTCAAGGGATTAAGGAATTTCATGGGCCTGTTCTTCATACGAGTGTGTACAAATCTGGGTCTGAGTTTAAGAATCAGAAGGTTTTGGTTGTAGGGTGCGGTAATTCTGGGATGGAAGTTAGTCTTGATCTTTGCAGAAACAATGCAATCCCTCATATGGTTGTTAGAAACTCTGTAAGTTTATCAATTCCTATGTTTCCCCTCTTTTCCTCTTTCCTCTGCATGAAATAGTTGTGATGCTTAATTTTTTTTTTTTTTTTTTTTTTTGTATCAGGGTATCCCTAATATTTGCTAATTTTAATGTTTTAGGTGCATGTTTTGCCGAGAGAGATACTTGGCGCCTCGACATTTGGGATAGCTATGGCCTTGAACAAGTGGTTGCCTTTAAGATTAGTGGATAAGTTCCTTCTGCTAATGGCGAATTTCTCCTTTGGGAATACAGATCGATTTGGTCTCCGGAGACCAAAAACCGGTCCACTTGAGCTAAAAAATGTTACCGGGAAGACTCCTGTGCTTGACGTTGGAGCTTTTTCTCTGATTAAGTCCGGTAAAATTAAGGTAATTTTCCCTCCCAATTTGATTCTACTTTGGTACTAATCAAGAAAATATCATAGTTATATAATACAATTAGTATGCCATATGACAAGTCACAAGACGGAGAGAGATACTTGAATCCTTGACCTGAGCCTAATTTTGGGGTCAGATTTGTTGGGATTTTCTTGTTGTACATTTTGAAGGTCTAATCTTTGAGATTGAATTTTATGTCTGCTGTTTTTAGGTTATGGGAGGTGTGAAGGAAATCACAAGGAATGGAGCAAAATTTGTGGATGGTCAAGAGAGAGAGTTTGATTCGATAATATTAGCGACTGGGTACAAGAGCAATGTCCCATCTTGGCTCAAGGTATATTATTTTCGCTTATTCTTTTATTAATTTTGTCATGTGCATTATATTTTTCCTGTTTTTTTAGTTTTTAGTTCTATCTTTATTACCAATCTTCTATCACTGTCTATGTTACAGACCATGCAGAAGATTACAAGTCAATTCTTTTCCTTCGTATGCAAAAGCGAAAAATCAGACTGGATTTGTTTGGATTTATTACTCATAAGAATTAGAAAAAAAAATAAAAAATAAAAAACTCTCTCTTTCCCATGACAAATTGAATCCTCTGTGGGGGTGTTTTGAAGAAGTGTAGTTTTCGTTAACACGTGTGTTGTGGTTTGTTGTTATTACATAGAAAAAACCTAAAAAAGTGCTCTTTTTTGCTTTTTAAACCCAAAAGAAATCAACGTGTGTTTTCAAAATCATGAAATTTCTTAAAACATCTCTCTCTCTCTCTCTCTCTCTCTCTCCCTCTCTCTCAGTGGCATTGTATAAAATTAATTTTGCTAATACTTCTTGTTAGACATGGAACTGTTCAAATAGATTTGGTTTTTGGCCTCACCGTAAATATTATGAAAGGGGAACATAGCCATTTATTACCATCTAATAGCCTTTTGATGGTGACATTTTGGGGGAAAGAGTAATAGCCTCGTGATATACAGGAGGTCTTCACCCTTGGTCAACTAGAAATTTCTTCGACAAGCAATTCTATTGTACATGTTATGTACCATTGCATGCATCAAACTATGATCTTTAGTACTAAATGACGATTTTGCTTGCATTTGCTTTAGGTCTTCGGTACTAAAATTATGACCCTGTGTACTAAACATGTGACTACTTGTGATGTTCTATTTCAGGGTTGTGATTTTTTCACCAAAGATGGCATGCCTAAAACCCCATTCCCAAATGGTTGGAAAGGAGAAAAGGGATTATACACCGTTGGATTTACAAGAAAAGGGCTCTTGGGAACCGGCTGTGATGCAATCAAAATTGCTAAAGACATTTCTGATCAATGGGAGAGCAATCAATCGTTGTGAAGATGTTCAAAGTGTTTAGGCTTTTTCTTTTTCTCTTTTTTCTAAATTATATATTGGGGGTGTTGCTTTGGTGTACTCTACATTTGGGTTTTTGTTTTTTTTCTAAATAATTTTTTAATTACCAGGCTAGAAGCTTACTAGATTTTTAGTTTGTCTGTCTCTTTTTTAGGTTCTTTGCTTTGTAAATTCACCAATTTTGCGGGAGGTGTCATCTTGTCATGTAAATTTGTCTAACCTTTTGCATAATTCTATGGAATGGGATATATTAAAATAGCGGTGTCTTTTGTTAATTTCCTTAATATCTCTATTTCATGAAAAACTGAAAATTTAAAGGAAAAAAAAAATTATGTACTAAAATAACTATAAACAAGTTGTTTTTTGAATATGTATATTAATTATGTTGATAAAAATGAATTCGGTTTGAGTATAGTTAATCTTTTAAAAAAATAAAATTTTTTCGATATCTATTTTATTTATATACAAAATTTAATTTTGATGTGATCAAATAATATCGGTGTTGAATTCATTCACACATATTTTCTCCTCTGTTTTGGTCAAAACCCTTCAAAAAGATCAAAGACAGGATACGAAAATTTAATCGGTGCCATGATTGATCAATCAAAATGCCAAAGTTTTGAACTCTGAGCAAGACTTCTTCTATTTAGAGTAATATTTCAATTAAGCTCGGCAGCTGCCATCAGAATGCCTTTATTTGCGGTATTAATGTTTGGCCAATTCATTAATATGATGGCAATGAGCTATGGCATCATCCTTCCTTTAGACTTCTTATCTTTTTATGTATTAAAAAAAAAAATCATTAATATAATAATATTTCATTTTATTCCCAAAAATAAATGCATGTACTCTTGATTATACCTTTTGTTAGAATTTAAATTCGATTTAGTACATTTTTTATATATAAAATTCAATAATGATTTTTGAGATTTTCGAGATTAAGTCACTAACCTATTTTTTGAGATATCGGTATAAAATAATCTGAAAATTATCATAAATAATATAATTTCAATTTCTACGGTTCAAATAATTTTAAACATAGTATAGTTCTTACAAAATGTTCACCCATTGACTCACTTTTTCAGTCAAGAATGTTGTTCTTTCCAACTACGTCGCATTCATTTTTTTTTTAACCTTTTTTAAAACTCACAATTTGAAATTCAAAATAAGGGAAAAGTCCGGAATTGGTTTTCAGAGAAAAATTACTCCCTCCCTCCCTCCCTCCCTCTCTCTCTCTCTCTCTCTCTCTCTCTCTCTCTCTCTCTCTCTCTCTCTCTCTCATTATTTGAATTCAGATGAGTTGGGTAGTGTAAACCCTCATGGGATTTTGTGTCACCAGTCACTCTTGAGACGTCGGAGCAAATTTATAAACATTTTCTTCTATAATATTCTAGTAGAGTTGGATCCAATCTTCTCGCAAGAAGCTAAGAGTGCTCAATTATTCCCCAATATACATATAGCAAAGATGCTACTAAACCCAAAATTTGCTTTCCTTTGTTGTATGAGAACCAATAATAATAACATGTCTAGCTCTAAAGTTTAATAATAATTTGAAGAAATTCTGAGTTTAAGTTAAGAACTTATTATGTATAATATTTTTTGTGTTATGTTAAATTATTTATGATTTTAATTAATTTATAGATATATATTTAAATAATAATGTATGATTAAAATTCAAAATTAATTAATATAATATTATATGGATTATAGATTCATCATCGTGGTTAAATATTAACCAGTAGAGTGATTGAAATCAGCTAGAGTGCAGTTAGTGTCTGACAAAGCTTGGGGGCAGATGCTGAACGTATAATTTCCCTTATCTACGTTAGCAAGTAAGGTTATGTTTGACCGTTTCACATGACCAAAGATGGGAGGGGTGAAGGGTTGTGTGTGTGTGTGTGTGTGTCCCTCTCTCTCTCTCTCTCTCTCTCTCTCTCTCTCTCTCTCTCTCTCTCTCTCTGTGTCACTTTCTCTCGCTCATCGTCATCACGCAAAGGGCAAGCTGATTATTGAGACAATGATGGGGCTCTGACACACTTCTGTGGACAATTGTACGATTTCATGTCACAGAGATTGACACCTGTGCCTCTGTTCTCATACCCAAACCCCCCAAACCCCCCAAACCCCTCCTTTTGCTTATATCACCTCTCTCTCTCTCTCTCTCTCTCTCTCTCACCCTTTCTGTCCCCCTCTCCCGGCCGCCGGCCCAACCAAAGTGTGCCGCCGTAACACCAAAAAACCCGTCCTGCAAACGTATTTTCTCTGCGCAAAAATCATTTTATTTATCGAAACCTTTTTATTTTTTGAAGAAAATATTTCAAAAAGGTGTACTCAAACTTGAGGTTCAAACTTCAACCCTATCAAAATTAGAAAAAATAAAAAATAAAAATTTTCATTATTACTAATTTTAGTTTGTTGTGTTTTTTTATTAAAACAAATTTGTCGGATGTCAATTCAATCAAAAATAAAAATATCTACTTTATAAAAGATAAGTTTAGGATGAGTAAACTTGTATCTATAGGGAATGATAAATTTATTTTTTTTAAAAAAAATAAATAAAACATAAAATTTTGAGAAATTATCTAAAACTAAAAAAAATAAATAAATTTATAAAATTAATTAGAGCAAAATAATTAAATAATACCGATTGAAGGAATAAATATCAATGATAATAAAATCTAATCAAAAAAATTATTTTCACTTTGATATATTTGATTAATTATTGATACAAAAATTACTCAATATTATATACATAAAATGATTATAACAATTAGCTACTACAAAACGACTGATCTTTTCTTATTTTTTTTCTTTAATTAAGATATCATCATTAACTATTTTTTAATCAAAAAACAATTCAAAAGACTTTCGTTGAGTTTAGTGTTTCGACAACATTAAAATTTAGAAAAATTCAATTATAATTAACAAATTCTAACTTGAATTTTTTTAAATTAGATTATTTAATCACTTGATATAAATTAAACGCCTATGAAAGCATAAAACCATAAAAATTATCACTCTATTAAAAATAAACAAATTTATTATTTTTAAATGGTTGTAAACTATTCTAAAATTATTAAACATATACCTCTATTTAATAAATCCAAAACAATTATAAATATTAGGGTATTGAGATTAAATAAATATTTATAAATATTAAACCAATAAAATCACTTAAATTTCACAATTTTCATTTATCAAGATTTTAATAATTTTTTACTAAAAAAATAAATTAAAAATAAAACATAATAAAAAAAACTCACAATGATTTATTGCTATTGAAAAGTAATGAAAAAACAAAAGAATGTTCACCGTCTGTTGTCATTCCTCTCTCAAATATGTATGCTATAAAGTCAAGAAAACACATTCTTCCCTAGGCTGCGGGCTGCTACCCTGGGTTGCACACCACCTCAAAAAATAATGTAATACTCCTATATATATAGGAGTAGTAACCCTAATAAAAAGGTGAAGTTCCTTCCTTTTTCCTAACTTAACAAATTATTTTCATTTATTTTAAGGAATGAAAACTCCTAAAAGATAATACCTTAAAAAATTTCAAATAAAAAAATTCCTAAAAGATAAAATATGTTGAGAGTTGAATTTCTAAAATTTCCTATCTTTAAATATTAGAAATGGAATAAAATTTTTAAAAATTTCAATATCTCCGAATTAGATTCAAATTTTCTTCAATTTTCATGCAAACAATGAGGGAATATTGTTGATTTGATATCTAGAAAATTCTACAATAGTTGTCATGATCCGTATGCCCACATGTTAATGAAAGAGTATTGCTGTCCAATTTTTTATCATTTGTATAATTGCTCAATTTTAGTTATTTTTTTCACTTTACTTAATAAAACTCTTCCATCAATACTAACATATCAAATATAATAAAATATAAATATTAGTATAATATTTATTCAAAAATAAAACAAAATCAATCACAAATATTACATTCATTTGAATTCTATCGAATTCCCACATACCTAGATTATGGATGTCCTCAGATATCCCTAATTCAAATAAAACTAAAACTATTCATCTATTTTTCTTCCAAACTCTCAAATCAATATATATCATAAGAGTTAAACGGAAAATATAATTAAAATAACAAATATTTCATAATGTTCTACATTAAAACAACTACTACACATTCCAACAACTTTTAATGAAATCTAAATAGTAATATTCGATAATTTCTCTAAGAGTTCACTCAAATACACTCGAAAGAATAAAAAATATATATCTCTCAAATCAACAACATGGAATGACATTACCATAGATTTATAAATATATCAAAATTTTCACCACTTAAAAATTCAAATTTCACGTATCAATTTAAAGGTTTTTCGTTTGACTATAACGGAATTAAGGTTAAGAATAAAATAAAGGAGATATTTTAGAGTTAAAGTGTACCAAATGAAATATATAATTAATTCACACAATTTTCATAGTAGTAACTAATTTTTGTCTCAAACAAATAGTATACAAAAAAATGATTTTTTACTATTCAAATGTAAATGAATAACTTATAGCCAACAGTAAACAAGAATATAAATTGATTTCTTTAATTTTCATAATTGAAATATAAATAAATGAATTTTCAATTAAAATGTAACAATTCTCTTTCTCATCTCTTTTTTCTTTTTTTACTTTTTACTTTTTTTTGTTTTTTTTTCTCTATTTTTTTAACGGGATATGAAAATATCAATATTAAAATTTCAATCATCATTTTCCAATTGAGACAAATATATAACCAAAACCATATAATTAAGTATATATACTTTTGGTACAAAAGTTTGAAACAAAGGATAAAATAAAAGGGTTGGTGTTGTATTAGGGGATTATAAAGAAGAAAAGTGGGTAAATGCTCAAATTGGTTAATTAAGGGTTTATGAAATCTAGGATATTTTTAGAAAACCAAAGGGGTAAAATCTAAGTGACTTTGTCATTTCAATGCATGAAATTCTAAAATATGGTCTCAATATGTATAACAAAACAATTTCTACAATGTGCAATCTAAATATGAAATCACTTATCAAGAAAAATAATCTCAAATATAATGAATAAAATTACTCATTTTTAACTCAAAATCTCATTTTTTAAATAGAGTTTGTGTCAAATTTTCATATCGTCTTTCAAAGGAAACTATCTAAAACATGAATAACCATTTCATTCACAAAAAACTATTGATATAAACAATTTTTCAAATATCTCTAGTCAATCAAATAGCATACATCAATTAAAAAAGTTTGGAATTTTTTTTTAATGAAAACAAAACTTAAACAATTTCAAAAAAAAGAAAGACTTATAAAGCAAATTCTAAGATATATACCTAAAAAAATATCTAATATCCCTCTACATCTAAATCATACATTGTCCTCAATGTATGCTCAAGTTAAGAAAAATAAAGAATGCAAGAAAATCAATCAAATAATGCAAAAAATAAAGAAATAAAATAATAGAATGTAGTAAAAGAATACTCCCCTAGGGTGAAGGAGGAAAATGAGCAGTGAAATCCACAAACTCAAAAAAAATAGTTAAGGTATGGGCACGCCTTTAATATCAAACACTTTTGTCTATTACTGAAACTTAAAGGTGGAGGAGAAACTCTAAATAGAGGAAATGTAAAATGTTAGAATACGATTTTAATTCCTTTCTCTTTTGTGTGTTTTGTGTTTTTTTTTAATGTTGGCGGAAATAAAATTAATTTAGGGCATGGGCACGCTCTAAACAAAGAGTGTTTCTGGTCACTCGTGCTCCTTTTTTCCATGTCAGGCAGTAATGAATTTGTTTTAAGATGTGGACACGCTTTAATTATGTAGCACATCTGTCCGGTATAAGATGAAAGTTTGTTAAGGCTTGGACACGCCCTGACGCAGAAGTATTTTTGTCTATTTCTAAAAGCAGTCTGGATTGTGGTAGAAACAAAAATCTGTTAAGGCATAGGCACGCCATAATGACAGAGCACTTTTGATCATATAATTTTCCAGATTTTATTCATCTAAAAAAAATCAAAATCAAATCTAGATTAAACCAATAAAAATAAATATGAAATAAAAATCATAAAAAATATTGGATTGCCTCCTAATAAGCGCATTTGTTTAGTATTTTTGACTCGACATGATCTCCTCATTTCAAGCTCATTCAAATATTGATCTAATCCATTTAGATTTCAATTTGCCTAGCATAAACTTCAATTTTGAATTAAAGTGAAGAAGTTTTGGGTCTATCATGGATTGCTTTCGATATGAGAGTTTGTGTTTTAAAAAAAATCGTCCAATTATACAAAATTATTTATCAAATTCTCTTTAAACACAAAATTCAATTCATTTTACACAAAATTAGCATGTACAATAAAATCTATCTTCTTCTCATCATCTTATTTTTGAAAATGTGCCAACCTACCAGAAAAGGGATGACTAATGATTAGTTGCGAATTTGAATTATTTGATACATCATTTACCTTTCTCGGTGTAGTATCAATAGACATTGTTTTCTTTTCGTTTTCTTTCTCTTTTTGTCTCTTTTGATGAAAAATTCTACACTTTTTTTTTCATTTCTGAGCAGTATAACACTTTTATTCTCTCTTAGATTAATTTCCACTTGAGACAATAATTTTTCTTGATTAGTTTCAATTTTACTTATCACCATCGCCAATTGTAACACTTGAATACCGAAATTTTGAATATTTGCTTTAATTTTTTACTAAAATTTTTACATGTTCTGCATAAAATTTTTCAAAAGATTTTTCAAAGATGGTGTTAGGTTTTGTAAAGGTTTTTGTGACCGAAAGAATGGTCTTCCATATGATTGTTGTGGAAATCCTTGTGGTTTAACCCTATAGCTTATATTTGAATAATCTCTCCAATTTTGGTTGCAGGTATTTGAGTAAAGATCGTACTATCTTTGAGACTGTTCTGAAAATCTACCTACAATATTCAATTATTCGTTAAACTTCTCTTAAATGATAGAACACATGTCGGTTGGGTGACATATACTCATACAAATTCTGCATTCATTCACTTGTTGTAATTGTCCTACAACCAATCTTTCCACCATGGAAATTAAGGAATTCAACTTGTGATTAAAGGAAGAAATACTTATCTCATTGATCTTTTTTGGAACATCTTGTTTTTTAAACTATTGTGTATTTGCTGTCATATTAAGAAAATTATTACAAAAGGCATGTTCATTAATATCAGAGGTTAATAATTCCTTAAAGTCTTTTGGATAGCCATATTTTTGTGGTTAAAGTCATTCTCTTCTATGTTCTTAACAATTTCCAGCAAGTTCACTACAAAAAATTAATCTTGAAAAAAAGGAGAAAACAAAACTTAAAAAATATAAATTCCTTAACACCGTTCCTCGGCAACGGCACCAAAATTTGATAGGTGTCAATCCAACCAAAAATAAAAATTCCAACTTCACAAAAAATGAGTTTAGAATGAATATGATCATATCCACAGGAAACAATGAATTTATTTTTTTTAAAAAAAATAAAAAATAAAATGTGAGGACTTGAGAAGTTATTTAAAACTAATAAAAATAAATAAATTAATAAAAATTAACTAAAGTAAAACAATTAAACAACACCGATTAAAGGAATAAATATCAATAATAATAAAATCTAGTAAAATGAATTATTTTTATTTTGATATATTTGATTGATTATCGGTATAAAAATTACTCAATATTATATAAATAAATCGGTTATAACTATTAAGTATCACAAAATGATCAAGCTCTTCTTTTTCTTCGATAATTAAGATACCATCATTAACTTGTTTCTTAATTGAAAAACAATTCAAAAAACTCTTATTGGATTTAGTGTTTCGACAGTATTAAAATCTAGAGAGACTCAATTCTAATTAATAAATTCCAATTTAAATTTATTTAAATTAAATTATTTAATCTCTTGACATAAATTAAATGTTTGTGATACCATAAAACCATGTCAATTACCACTCTATTAAAAATAAATAAATTTTACTATTTTTAAATGGTCGTAAATTATTCTAAAGCTATTAAATATAGGTCTCTATTTAACAAATTCAAAACAATCATAAATATTAAAATATAAAGATTAAATAAATGTATACAAATATCAAGTTAATAGAATCACTTAAATCTTACGATCTTCATTCATCAAACCTTCAATAATCATTTAACTAGAAAAATAAATTAGAAATAAAATATAATAGAAAAAACTCACAATGATTTCTTGCTACCGAAAGTAATGGAAAAAACAAAAAAATATTCAACTCATGCTGCCATTCCTCTTTCAAATATGTATGCTAGAAAGTCAAGAAAACACATTCTTCCCTAGTCTGTCGGCTGCTGCCCTTTTGGGTTGCACACTACCCCCAAAAACAATGTAATACTCTTATATATATATAGAGGAGTAATAAGCTTAAAAAAAAGGTGAAGTCTGTTCATTTTTCCTAACCGAAAAAATTATTCTCATTTTTTTAAGAAATGAAAAACTTCTAAAAAATAATAACTTAAGAAATTTTAAATAAAAGAAGTTTTTAAAAAATAAAATATTTTGAGAATTGAATTTTCAAAATTTTCTATCCATAAATATTTGAAATGGGATAAAATTTTCAAAATTTTCAATATTTCCAAATTAGATCTAAATTTTCTTGAATTTTCGTACAAACAATGAAAGAATATTATTGACTTGACCTCCAAAAAATTCTACAATAGTTGTCATAATCCGCTGCTCACGTGCTAATGAAAAAATATTATTGTCTAATTTTCTATCTTTTGTATAATTATTCTAATTTAACTCATTTTTCTTCATTTTTCATAATAAACATCTTCCGATAATTATATCATATCAAATATCACAAAATATATCAATCACAAATATTATACTCATTAAACCCTATCAATCTCTCAAACTACTGATCTCAATTGTTGAGATTAAAAATTAATTTGTTAGCATTGTTGTTTGTATTTTTTTATTAAAGTTCAATCAATAATATTAAATTTAATCATCAAAATTAATTTCCTATTAACTTTCTATTTTTTTAGTTTTCTAACCGATCAAAATATTATCTTGATAATCAATTTTCATATATGATTATTTTATTTATCGTGAATTTTTTATTAAGTAGATGCATTTGTTGTTTTAATTTTTCATATACGAAATGTAGGGGGGGAGAGAGAGAGAGAGAGAGAGAGAGAGAGAGAGAGAGAGAGAGAGAGAGAGAGAGAGAGAGAGAGAGAGAGAGAGAGAGAGAGAGAGAGAGAGAGAGAGAGAGAGAGAGAGAGAGAGAGAGAGAGAGGGAGGGAGGGAGGGAGGGAGGGAGGGAGGGAGGGATGTGTGGGTGACACTGGGCGTAGGGGACGGGTTATGTTTGCATTGAATTCAAAATCCACCACACACGCTTCCAAGCACGCGTTTACGGTCATATTGCGTCACTCTTTTCTATTCACTTCTCTTTCTCCCTGACTACTTCTGCACACGACAGTTTGTGTGTATATCCGTGCGTAGTATGAGGCAGATTGCATGTTTCACGTCACAACACACAAACCCACCAACACCTCTCTGTCTCTCTCTCTCTCTCTCTCTCGATAGATCCGTTCTATTTCAATGGAACCTTGCAGATGCAATTTGCACAGGGCCTGATATTCCCTCACTCTCCACCAACTCTCTGTGACAACCCGCCGGGGCCCAGACCCTGATTAAATTGTACACCCATGCGACCAAGTCCTTCATTTTTTTTAATTTATTTTATTCATAAAAAGCTTTAACTATTTTAATAAAAAAATAAATTCTACAAACAAAAATTACATATTTTGTAAAAATAAATTATTTTTCATACTGAATTAAATTTTTATTGATCGACAAATCTTAACTTCTTCAAATAGACATAAAAAATTAGCATTTAAATAGCACCAATCTTCAATTACTTCACCAACGGTTAGTTGATTTAGTAGATAGATCTCTATACCCTTTAACCAATGATTTTGATTTTGAGTAATAGAAATAAAACAAATTACGTTGAAAGAGTTCTAACCTCTAAAGAGAAACTTCAGTTGGTTTGGCTCTAATTAGTCAAAACAAAACTTTAAATACCGGATGACGGATCAAATCCAAAAATAGAAAAAAAATCCTCAATTGCTTCTATTTTAGTACATCATAGATTTATCGAATATCATATAATAATTCACAAATTACAAATGCACTAGCAAAAGTTGTAAAATGTTAATTATTGAGCTTGCATGTTTCAATTTATAGAAGCTTTTGTTTTCTACTTATATTTGGTGAGCTATGTTAAGTCTCGTATCAATTAACTCAATATTCAATACGTAGTTTATTAAATTGATAATTCTTTTTTTTAATAGTTAATTTTTAAGATATGAATTAAGATGTTATTTTTAATCACATAAGAGTCATAAAAATGATGAAAATACATACATTTATGAAAATTTAAATACTATATCTTGATCTCGAGAAGGACATTAGAGGAAAAGTTCTTTACTAGTTGGATGTCCATACAAGAACATGAGTCAAATTTTCTAATGACATTATCAATATATATTTGAAATTAAGTATCCATGGAGCTAGAAGTTAAATTTTATATCGTTTGACTCAATATTGAAATTAGGAACTTTCTACTTAATTCGTAACCCCATCATAGATTTAAATAATTAAAAAGAAGGGCCATAATTATAATTTTGTGGAGGTAGGTCAGGCGCCTAAACGAGGAAGAAGAAGATAAGAAAGTACTCATAGTCCAATGCAAAAAGGCGCAATCTGAATGCAAATTATAGGTTGGCATGACTTGGCATGCAAAATTAAATTTGTACTAGTTTCAAAAGAAAACTCAGAGTGTGGTGTGGTAGGACGAGGGGGACAGACGATGTGCCATGCATGCCATGGCATGCAATACTACAAAAATTCTCAGATTTTGGACTCTTTTGGATGGAGTACCTAGTTTCAGAAAAAGGAAAAATATAATTTTGGTTTTTATTTGTATTTTTGGAACAATGATGGGATGATACAAGAATGAGGCAGAGGAAGGGAAATTCCCCTCACTGTCTGTCTGGAGTCTTGTTGTTTTCGGTCGATTTACAAAATTGGGTCCATCTCACTGGCTTTGCAGACCTCAAGCGTACGTGCTTAGCTAACCCTACTCTATGATTGCTTCCTACTACCCCAGACCTATACCTACATACATACATAAACCTATACCTACATACATACATACTAGTATATGTATGTTTTATGTATACGTATATTCTGGTTTTAGAGTGGGGCTTCTTTGAAATAAATATTAATTTGATTTTACAAGTCTGGATTCAACTTACAATTGCATATATTCGAGTCATTCCTTAGATATGTAATAAAACCTTAATATTTTGATAAAATTATAGGAATAAACTTATTGTCTTAAACAATATAAAATCTCGAGTTTAAACTCTATGAATGATAAAAAAGGATTTGGAAGATCCAATTATTAAAATAGACTCTACAATACTCGATCGTATTAGTCAAGCAAAATCTGAATATTGATAGTGAAAACCAAAAAAAAAAAAGGGTTACTATGCTCATAGCCCTTTCCACTCTTTTCGCCCCCTCCTCGTTCCACTCTTTTTTTTTTTTTTTTTTTTTTTCTAAAGGTAACTTTATGAGCCATGAGGGCATGGGCATGATTTTTAGAATAAATCATGAAATAAAGCAATAAAGAACGAACCGGGCCCCAAATGATAGCCCAGGTAACTTAGAGGAATGGAGTAGATGTCGACCCAGTTAGCCCAAATTGTCCAGCCCAATCAAATAAGTTCACCGTCACGCTGGGCCAACGTGGGTTCATCGAGAGCCCCTTGAGACATGACATTTTTTTTTTTGTTTTCAAGACGCTATCCGAATTTTATCCGATTAATCTGATTCGAGTATGTGGGGTCCATTTTAGAAATTGACTCTTCTAAATCCTTTTTCATCATTTCTAAGAATCGAACTCGAGATTTTTAATTAAGGAGATAGAGTACCTGCAAAGGAATTTAATAAACAAGGCATTTTTATGAACCTTTCTCTCCTCCTTCACTTCCTTTATTTTTCACATTTTATTATTTTAAATTTTTAATTAATCAGGCAGGAAGCTGAAGTGAAAGTATAAACTAGATGTCGTGGTCTAACTTTGTTGTATTGTATCTAAAATCATCGCTAATTGTAGCAATGAGGATTTAATTCTAATAGTTTTATTAGTTTCTTATTGATATATTTTAAATAAAATCATAATTTTAAATTTCTTGTACCGAGAAAATAGATACCAGAAGATATTTGTTCTTTAATGATCAACTAAACTCGAATAAGATTAAATAGGGTCAAAATAATTATTGAATACCTATGATTTATTAAAAAAAAATTAAATAAAAAATCCCTTAAGGGCCCATTTTGGCAAGTAAAATTAATTTTAAACAAAGATGAGGTGGAATTTTTAATGTAAAACTTATTGATATAGTGATTTTTTTAAAAAAAATAAAAAAGAAATTTTATTTCAACTCGTAAAATTTATATTTTATTTTAAAAAATTATTTTGATTAAAAATATTACAAATGAAACAGCTTCCTAATGGAATCCGGATGCTCCATTTGGTACAATAACACTGCATCTTCGCCTTACTTTTGTGGCATTCGAGTGCAACTCATTATGCAATACAAAGACTGTATTTAATATCGAAATTTATTGGTATAAAATTTATTTTATATTTATGAAAATTTTACGATAAAATATCTCAAGGGTCATTCAATAATAGAAATTATTTTTTATTTTTAACTCAATTTTCTACTCTATTTTAAATTTTCATTTCCCAATAAAAAATTAGAAAACATGATCATTTTTCCAAAATTTAATATATTTTTTAAGTCAAAAATGCTAAAAAAATTAAAATACAAATAGGGAAGAAAAGTAAGTGAAAGAAAAATGGGCTTATAATCGTATGTTGTTTGATAAGTATAAACCATGTAGATTATGAAAATTTTGATCTATGTAATTGGCAACTGCACAAGAAGCTAGTCTTCGTCTTAGAGTTTAACTGATAGCAAATATGAAAAGACTTTTTTTTTTTCTTGAACGATCAATATTTGATAATTAATTTTATTTATTTCGATTATTTCATTTCAAGTTAATTGTTAAGTTTACAAACTTTTTCAACGTTTATTTTGTTTATTTTAAAAATTTAAACATAAAATTTTAAACATAAAATTTTAATTAAAAAAATTTAATATTTTTATCACTGAATTAATAAAATATCGATAACATATAAAATTTTGATTGGATACATAAAATTTACAAATGGGACATTTTGAGATATGTCTTTTTTCAAATAGATGGAATACAGTTAAAATCAGACCGACTCTCAAAACATTTTTCTGAATATTCTCAATGTCCTGGCTATTTATGGTAAGTGAAAATCATCTACTTTTGGTATATCATTCGATGAAGGGTAATATATGAATTATCATATATACATGATGAATTCAATGCCCTGGCAAATCTTTTCCCAGAATCCAAGTTTAGTTCATTTCTTGTGGCGAGCAATTTAGTAAAACTTGCCGTGTAAGTATAAATCAATTTAGGACACTTTGGTCCTTTTAATGTTAAGAAAATAACATTTTTATGTCGAGATTCATTAAAAAAAAAAAAAATAGATGTATTTCGTGAGTCATTGACCATGTGACCTATTTTTCTGCGGGGAAGAGGACGAAGAAGCGGCTTCCGGAATTCACTCTCGTACTCAAATCACACACCTACCGTCTCACCGAATTCATTTTTCATTGACTCTCACTTCCCTGCACACCGTGGATCAATATTGATATTTTTTTAAAAATATATATATATATTTTTTTATTTTTATCCATCAATATTTAAATTTTATCCGACTAATTCAATTATAATACAATAAGATTTATTAATTTCTTTATTCCCATAACTCAAACGTAAAACCAATTATTAAAAGAATACAGTATTTTACCGTTATATTTATAAAATTTTAATTCTTAAAAGATATTTTAAATATCGAAAAAGTTTTATCTTTTAAATATCTAATTTACTCAAATTGAATTTAATTATATTCAAAATAATTATCGATTTATTAAATTTATTAATATAATATTTATTTTCGATTTCTTAATATGTTTATCTTATTTTACATTTTCATGTATAAAAATTTATATCTTATATATAAAATTTCTTAATATATATATAAAACAAATAATTACGTATACAATAACACAAAACATTGAATATTTAGTGGTCAAAACGTGCAGAAGCGTCGAAGTGAATTTGCCTTTAATTTCTTCTATGACCCCAAAAGTTTCCTAAATTATTTAAGAATAGTTTTACCCCCGCGGGGGGGGGGGGGGTTAGAAACTAATCTCCTCTTTTAACAAAGTATTAGAATTGCGGTGACACGTGTATTGAAACCATTGGCAGGGCTCGACAGATTAGAAAAAATTAGAAGAATCTTTAGGTTATTAATGGTTAATTTAAAACCTCTTATCAACTAATAAGGGTACCGAGTTATAAAGAGATATCACTTAAATATTTTTTTTGAAATCAAGATTTGGTATTTAAATTTTTATGAACGTGTATATTTTGGTAATCTATATGTAATCAGAAAAAAAAAAAATCTCAACTTAATTAATTTTTAATTATTTTTTTAATAAAGAGTTTTTTTTTTTAAATCTCTATAAAAAAATTAAAAATATTATTAGATTTATAATTTTTTTAATTAAAATCCATTCTAAGCCTTGTTTTTATTTTCTAATTTCAACTTTTTCAAGGGTTGTGAAATGTGATAAAATAGGTTTTGGGAATCATAAAAACTAAATTATATACGTAGTTTCTGAATTATTATACATATTTCAATCAAAATATATTCCTAAATTACCAATTTTTGTAATTTATGTCTGTAATTTTCATTTTTTTACACCTAGTGGCCAAGTCTCAGAGAATATTGATAAGGTTAAATTCAAGAACTTCTTACCCCATAGCTATTAAAAAAAAGTCATGCAACATATTTTTCAGATCACAGATTACTATATGAAAATGACTAACTTTATTGACGGACAGTTGGATTAATAGAATATGACGTTAAATCGCTTAATTAAATTCCCGAATTCGATTTACGGATTGGGTATGGAAAAAATTATGTTGACAAGATAATCTCTTAAATAGATCACTATAAATTTTGAATCGAATTACTCAGAATGTACTCCACATAACGATTGGTATAGTATCAAAAAAAAGAGAAAAAGAAAATGAAAATGAACAACTTTTAACATGAATATACCAAAAAAGAGATTGGATTAGTCCCAAATTCTTATATTTTATTTGAGGAGATTAAGATTACTTTTTCTCTACAGAGTAATATTTTTAAGTGTGAAGATATCAGGTTGAACGTTGGTTTTTGTTGAAGTCAAATTCAGCGGATTTTATACTAAATAACATTTTCAATTATATTTTGACTTATCAAAGAGAAATCTATTATTTTCGTAGTAAATAAATTTTGACGCATAAAATTATAATTCAACAAAATCTTACAATATACAAATAATTATAAACACACTATTAATAACAAATACATATATATACACCGATCCCTATAATTAATATAATGGTTGAATATTAATACCCTTTAAATAAAATCTCGGATTTAAATTTTATATATGAAAAAAATAGGTATCAGAGAGTTTTGTTTCTCAACAGGTTAATTTGACTCAAATTAAATACAATCAGACCTAAAATGGTTATCTATATATATCATATCATGCCTTTATGAAAAATTTATGGTTTTACCATAAGGAGAGAGACTTAAATTGGACATTAGCGAGTGCCCAAGTCAAAATACTACTGGTCGAACCTCCCCAAAAGTCAACATAAATAAAATTTATTGTGTGGGCCTCGCTGCCGATTGCATGCGGGAAGAAAAAACGCGTGAAGCTTTGGTTGGCTTTGTTATTCTTGCAAACTCATTTCCAAATTAAACATCAAAATCTTTCATTTGAGAGCTACCTTTTATGGTGGAACAAAACTCCAGTCCTACATCACCTTACATTAATGCTCTTATGTGTATAAACTTAGATTTTGAATTAACTAAATTTGTTTTGAACGGTTTATTAATTTATAAAATTTATATATTTTTTAATTTTATAATTTCGAGTATCTTTTTTCAGTATAAAGTTATTAAGTATTTAAATAAATACTAATGTTTGATTTTAATCCTTTCTCACCTTATATTAACTCCCTCTGTTTGTCTCCAGGAAGACAGTCTGCTGATCATAATTCTTTTTTTTTAATTCTAAAATCTAGAGTTTGAATTATTGTATAACCTAAAAAAAAAACTCCCACCGGGGTATGTATATTCAATACAAAGTTTATTCTCGATTATTGCATAATTATACAGGGTAATTCGTGCTAATGAGTCACCAAGTTACTTATCGATCTTATGCATCCATACACACACACACACACACACACACACACACACACACATATACATGTACATAAAATATTAAATTGGTTTTACTTGTAAATATTGATGGACAAGGTGTTTGATGTTTTGAAATTGCCCCCTCTTTCGTGGACAGTGCTTATAAAATTTGATTATCTAATAAAAAAATTTTCTTTATTTATAAATTGACCCCATGTGATGTTGCTGTAATCCTACACCGACAGGGTGAGTGAAATTACTTATGAGAAAAATTATTTGATATTTTGTTCAAATCAAAGATAACTTTCTTCATTGACAAAAATATTTTCATATATGGAAAAATAGATAAAAATGAGGAAAAATCTAAAAGTGAGAATAAAGGAAAATTATCGAGACCCAAAATGGGCAAATAAAGGAAATTATGAAAATAACGGGGTCTAAGCGCAAGATGGGAGAAGTCAAGGGTGGGATAAGCAAAATGGATTACTTTTCTGTGGCAAATCAGAACAAAAGGACAAGTCACTCGCAACCCCGAATTCCAGAAACATGAACCCAAAGTAAATATTAATCTTTTTGAAGGCTATTTTAGTCATTTGGGCATCATAGGTATTTTAACTTTTTGGTTTAGGCTTGCAAATTTGACATCAAATCAAGGCTAATAATGTCATTTCAAACCACAAAAGAGACGATGATATCTGCAAACTGGTGCACAATCCACAAGAGGCAATGGCTCTCAGAATTTCATTTTGTCAATAAATTATAGTAAATAATCAAATAATTAAAGAAAAGGGAATCAAACTTGGCTTATAAAATAATTTCATAGAAATATTATATCTAATTTAATCAATATTTAGAAATATTATTATTTTTATATATTTAAAATTTAAAATTTTATTTTTAAAATATTATCTCTAGATTCATCCAAATCAGTAGGGTTAGAAAAATAAATTAGGTTTATGTTATTGTTTTAAGATTTTTTAATATTATATAATATTAAATTTTACTATCTTAATTTAAATTTATTAAAAAAATTGGGTTTACCTAATAAATGATTTTTTTTTTGGGGGGAGGGCCTGCTCGGTCAGGTACAAGTCTTATTTCTTTCTTTTCAATAATAATTTTTATGAAATTATTTATATTCCTATAGTGTGTAACACACGCAGGGAAAATACATGGAATATAGATTACGACATAGGAATTTCGGTGCCTCTCCTTTCTCTCTCCTATTGATTTCTCTCTCTTCTCTCTCTACTATCATTTTTACTATTCCTTTGTTCTAGGATTCTTCTTAGAATTTTGACCCCGATTTGGTTTTCTTTTTACTCCTTTCTTCTTCTGGGTAAGTGATAAAATCTTTCTTTCCTCTTCTTTTCTCTTCCGGGGTGTGTGATTAAATCTTCCAAAGCAGAAGCAAGTGGATGCATCTGTTTGTAATCTGTTGGCAGGAGTCTTCTGTTCTGATATTTATTCCTCAACTTTCTTTTGAGTTTTAGGACTCGGAGGAAAGCATGTCTCAGACCAATTGGGAAGCTGATAAAATGTAAGATTTTTTTTTTTCCTTTTCCTTAATCTTTGTTTTCCCGTGTTGTTAATTTTATCCTTCTTTAATAATTACTCTCTTATGGGTTTTCTTTTCCTTTTTTTTTGGGTTGATTTAGGGTTTTGGGGTTTGCAATTTTCTTGTTTCTTGCTGAAATTTGGTTTTTGATCACATGTTTTTTAATATGCCATTAGGGTTTCTGAAGTTTGATATCTTTTCTTAGATGTTTGGGTTGGGCGACATTAAACAGCTGTTTTATTTACTAGGTTTCAATTATATTTTCTAAATTTTAGTTTTATTGAATTGTTCATTGGGGTTGGTATTTTGTCGTCTGTGAGATTCTAAGGACACCGATTTTGCAGCGATTTAGGACCAATTGTAGTTCTCTTGAATTCATTTATACTCTTCTGTGGTTAAGTATGCGTTATTCATTTTTTTTATTCTCTTGGGATTTTTATCTAGTGGGTTGCAGTTATGTTAATCTCTATTTCTGTTTTCTTGAATTTCTGATTCAAGTTTGGTCGGTTGTTCTCAATGGTACTCTAAACTATTCGACTTTGCAGCGAAATTAGGCTTTTGTTGTAGCTCTCGCGAGTTTATTTATTTTGGGTTTTTAATAATTCTTTTTGGATATTTTTACTTGTTGAGAGAATATTGATGGTGCGTGCACTTATTTGGCTTGTTCCTCTTTTCATTTTTTTTTTTTTTTTTTTTTTTTAAGAATCTGACTTTGCCTATGGAAAACAGGTTGGACGTATATATCCATGATTATCTGGTGAAGAGGGATTTGAAGGCTTCTGCTCAGGCTTTTCAAGCCGAAGGCAAAGTGTCTTCAGACCCTGTCGGTAAGATCTTCTTCTTCATATATATATACAACATATATATATATATATATATATATATATATATATATATATATATATATATATATATATATATATATATATATATATATATATATATAATATACCTCTTCTTCCTTTTCCCACACATATTGATGATTTTGCTGCATGTGTGTCCAGCCATTGATGCTCCTGGCGGGTTTCTCTTCGAGTGGTGGTCAGTTTTCTGGGATATCTTTATTGCTAGGACCAATGAGAAACACTCAGAAGCAGCTGCATCTTACATTGAGGTTGGTTTTGGAAACTATTTTTTCTTTTTTTAAACAAAGTTCACCTTTTCTTACCTGTGACAAGGTGGCTATTTTGCATTAGATGTCTTCAAGTCGGTAATAGGATTTCCATGTACCTCTTTCATATTACGGACCCTAATAAGATAAAGGCTCTGACCGTGTGCAGATAAATCATCTTCTTGCCAAGATGTAGAACCTTGATAATGGTGTTAGATCTTCAGAGGCTTAAAGATCACTCTTCTCCTTCTCCTGTGTCCTTTTGTTTTAGACCATAATAAGTTATTTTATGTTGCTTGGATTTTTAGAATGGTGTCTCTTTGTGTTCTGTTCTTCATATTATGGAACTTGGAAAAACCATTATGGTTGTAATACTTCTTAAGCTTGTCATTGGTCTGCTGTTGTTGACAACTTTCAAGAGATGAGGATACTGTATAAAAAGAAGGGCAGGTAAGAAAAAAAACTAGGAGAAAAACTCTCTTGGTTCATCAAGCCTTCAACTTTGCCATCTACATGAAGAATGTATTTTCCAACAATGCTAATATAGGAAGCTCGTTTTTTGGAAGCTCGCTTTTTGAGAGTTTGAACTATCTGGTGGGACATATGTAGTGCCTAAGGCAAGTCCAATTGCTTCTTGTCAATTTTTTTGGTCATTTCTTCTTATTTGCCTTCCCTCTGCTGATCCAAGGGTCATTTCAGATTCCTACTTAATTAAGTAGTTTATCCATTTTCAGTGCCCATTCCAGTCTGGGTTAGGATTGGTTTGTTTTGAAGTAAAAATAAATTTTGATCATATTGGGAAGCGGTTTTAAAGTCATTTCATCCTCCCATTTAGTCATCCTATGTGAGCTTTCATGAAAGTTGGATTGGTAAGTAATGGTTATAGATTATTCTTCACCTAAACAGTGCATTGTTTTTATTGAACTTAAATGCATTGGTCCTTCCTTTGCACACGACGTGTAACCAATGTAAGAAAAGTTGAAAGCGAACATTCACATTGTATTTGGGTAGTGAAGTGTTATGATGCATGGAAACTTATCAAAACTAATGTTTCTCCATTTTCGAAATGTTTTCCGTTTTTGAAATATTGCAACACGTTAAATTAATTAATATTTACACAAAAATTTTTATATTTTTTATATTTACACATTTTTTCATATTTAATGAATTATTTATTTATTTATTTATAATTTTTATTTTTATATTATTTATTTTATAATTCATAATTACATATTTGATCATTTTATATTTTTGTTATAAAATATAATTATTCTATTATTTTCATAAAATAATTAATATTTACATAAAAATCATTATATTTTTTTATATTTGCATGTTTATCAAAATTTTCGTTTCCTATATTCTTACAAACTGTTTCATTGTATTATCTTATATCCGTTTTTGTTTTCCCATTTCCGTTTCTGTGCAACCAAGGTGATGTACATCTATGTACCGATGGTAAAGAAAATTACACTAATGTAGTAAGTAATTGTTTTATGTTGGCACATGGGTAGGTAGGTGATTAAGGCTATACCAATATGAATAAGGACTATGACAATTTGTAGAATCAGGGACACTGTTTGTTATATTTATGCACGCTATTAGACAAGTTGTCATGCAGTGCCTACTTTGGTCACTTCGCTTCCGTTGTGTTATTGTTTATGTTACGCGTGTCTAGAAAGTGCTGGACATCTCGCTTGAAATACCTGAGCCACATTGAGTATATCATTATGTTAGATGCATGACTACTTAATGTGAAACATTACTATTCAATATGGTTTTGGTATTGTTGGTGGTTCCCACATTGAAGTGCTAAAGCAGCTTGCATTAATATCTTTGTTAGAAGTTTATAATTAAATACATAGGTTTTGAACTATGTAATCTATACATAGATTTTGGCATGAATACATCAGTTTTTAAAGCAAGCGAAAAAGTTAATGACCTACTCGGTATAGTAGGTCCTCCTCTTTTCTCTCTTTTAGAAGGAATAAGAAATGTCCATAGGCAGACATACCAAGATGTGTAGCAGGAATAAGGTAGATATGTCCATAGATAGACATAGAATTAATTATTGTTGCAACCACATTCTGCTATTCCAAGATGGGCCAACCACCTTGCCCCGGGGGGGTATATGATGAATACGTGATCTTAGCCTTTGCCTTCACTTTCTTACACCTTCATTAAGTCATGGGAATAATTATTGGGATTGCTTTACCCTCTAGCAAGCTGCAATCCAGATGTGTGAATAAAACATGGTATTATAGCGGTTTCATTTGCTAAAATGGGCTATCCGAGATTAATATAATTCTAACAAAATTCACAGAATACGAATGACATAAATAGAAAGGATTTCTCACTCTTTTCTTTTTATCCCAAAGAGAAATATGATGTTAATACTTCTTTTTCTATTCTTTATTTGTTTGAACAGTAATTTAATCTGTTATATACATATATTACTCTCCACTCATAAAGATATGTAGAACCTTAGTAAAAGCAAACTATGACCACAGATAGTAGCCAAAGGATCTAACTAAGGCCTACCCCCATGTACTGCTTTGTGGGGGAGATTACAAAACACGCTTCTATACCCATTCCCCGTATTATAATTCAAGTAACATTATATTGGTCATACTTAGGAACATTTAAAATATTCAGTCAAAATGTCAATGAATCTTTTTGAATCCATATTTTAGAATGTGCTGAACCCTTCATAAAATTGATAGTCCGACTGCAGTGAATAGTGACTCACCTTATTATTGCCGTCCTAAACTCTAATACTATGAATGAGCTTCGAGCCCTCACAGTTTGCAGAGAGATAATTTCGACCTTTGGTTGCAGAGAGCAATTTCTATTTTTTCTAGAAGATAGAACTTGACGCATAAGATGCCATTGGGCACTTTTAATACTTTCTTTAATCTGTATCCTATTAATTGGTAAATTTACTCGATTTTCTAGACTCAACTAATGAAAGCACGGGAGCAGCAGCAGCAGCAGCAACAACAACAACAACAGCAACCTCAGCAACCACAGCATCCACAACAACAACAGCAGCAGCAATTGCAAATGCAGCAGCTCTTGTTGCAGAGGCATGCTCAGCAGCAGCAGCAGCAGCAGCAGCAGCAGCAACAGCAACAGCAACAGCAACAGCAACAGCAACAGCAACAGCAGCAGCAGCAGCAGCAGCAGCAGCAGCAGCAGCAACAGTCACAGCAACAACAGAGAAGGGATGGGACCCACCTTCTGAATGGTACTCCTAATGGGCTTGTGAGCAATGACCCACTTATTAGACAGAACCCTGGAACTGCTAATGCTATGGCTACAAAGATGTATGAGGAGAGACTTAAGGTGCCTCGGGATTCTTTGGATGATGCCTCTATGAAAGTAAATGTTTCTTTTCTTGGAGAGTTATTTGCCTTACGATTTTTGTATTTTCCATTTTTATGCCATCAAATGCTTTTTCTTAGCTATCAAACTTTTAGCAGCAAAGATTTGGTGAGAATGTGGGCATTTTGGATCCAAATCATGCTTCGGTATTGAAATCAGCAGCTGCATCCGGCCAGCCTTCAGGGTACCCTTCTACCTCAATTGATCTTACTCTGTTTACTTTATTGTGCAACTTTTTGGTTCAATATCAGATGAAAATGTTCCTTTCTGTTATTTGCAGGATCTGGGTAATCTTTCCCTGTTACTCATTTGAACTATGATAATCTACATGAAGGATAGTTATTGCTATGAATTTCACTGTGTTTTGTTCTTGTGCAAAATATACGAGCCAATTAAGACGACATAACTGTGTAAAGTAATTTAGAATAAATTCATTCATGTGGTGTCTAAATATCTTCCTGTTCATGATGGATACAGTTGTATTTCTGATGCTAAGCACTGTCATTCTCACATTAAAAGCATGTAATTCGTTGTTTTAGGCAAGTTTTGCATGGCACAGCTGGAGGTTTGTCACCACAAGTTCAGGCTCGGAATCATCCGATTCCTGGATCGACACCGGTAATCTTGAAATTGAGCTATCTCATGATCCCTTGCTGTATCTTTCTGTGATTCTAACCTGCAAATGATAATAGGAAATCAAGAGTGAGATGAATCCAGTGTTGACGCCAAGGGCAGGTCCAGAAGGATCACTAATAGGTATTCCAGGTACTTTTCCTAGGCCATATTTCATTTTTATAAAATAACTTGTTTAATACTTTATGTCCAATTGGTGAATATGTTTGACTGTGTCCCTTGATATGAATGTGATTTTCTCATCTGTGCGTCATGGTTGCAGGATCAAATCAGGGTGGCAACAACTTGCCTTTGAAAGGATGGCCACTGACAGTAAGTGATATTTTTGTTGCTTTTGACATTTTATTTCTTTTCATCACAACAACTAGATTATCTAGTAATGTGATTACACCATGAACATGTTATTCCAAGCCATGCAATGTCATTTGGTATATCAGAAATGTAGAAAAAGAATTATAGTGTCAAAATAACAACCGAAAGAAATGAAGAAAATTCAGCCATCCCGATTTAAATCATGGTCATAGATGTGTAGCTAGTGTAACATTATGGAAATTGCTTGTCGTGGATTGATGGGCTTTCACTGCATGTGGGGCTGAAGTTATGGCCAGGCTGTGGCATACCTAGCCTTTGCAGAACAGGGTGCATGGTGTTGCAACGGTTGTTGGGATGATGGCTACTTTGCCCTCCCATAATACGTGGTGTTGGTGGTGGTAGTGGCCCATATGGTTGTTTATTTGCCAATTCAAATCCACATTGTTTAGACTGTAATTCTTTTCAATGTTTTCAGTATCTCACTGTATATGCTTTTGCTTTATCAGGTAAGGTTTTCACCAGAGTACACAAATGAAAATACTAAAATAAGAGGAGTGGAGGAAAAGGGCTAGAGTCTGGAAATCTGAACAAACCGTAACTGAAATCAACAAGGATTGACCCTAATATTTCACTGCTTTAAAACTAAACAACACATTAGCATGAGTATTTGTAGAATACCTGCTTTTATTATGATGGAAATATCAAAAGTCTGCCTTTTGCAAGTTACAAAATTTCACTTAAGTATTTGAAAAATTCAAAGCTTACTCTACCTTCCCCCCTCAAACACACGATGGTAAAACAGACCAAATTTGTTTTAAATATTTTATCAAATTGTGTTGCAGATGTAAATCATTGCCAAAGATGAAGATTTTGATACGATGTCAGAAAAATCAAACTGAAAGTAATGGAAGCACAAATAAATGGATACTAACATCCATTTTCTTCCCATGAATCATACAATATAATGGGTATTTGTTGTGTATCTCATTTAAATTATTTTGGAAACAGCAGAATACTACTTTCTGAGAATTTTCCATTTTAACAGAATTTAATACTCTAGAAATATGTATTTCTTAACACTAACAGGAGAAGCAAGAGTCGAGAGTAAACCAACAGTTTGATGATACTTGCTTTTCCTATGCATTTTTTTCCATGTGTGAAATAACAGTTTGCTGCCACAGTAGCTGAACTCCGGACTGTAGTGATGCTAAAATGTTAAGATTAAATTTTGTAACAATGAACTCCGAGGTTATAATTGAGTAATGGAATAATATATTGTATATATTGTTCCAAGCTTGTTATAAGGATAAATTTACTTTGAACACCGTGATGTTAGGGCCGAATATGACGTCAATTATGCCAAGCATTCTCCTGTGTATCTGTGAACCTTGCAAAGTGGTTTCTGATATCACAAAAAAGTGCCTTGATTGCTTATAGATGTTTGACAGCTTAAACAAGCAATCAAGCAAATCTTTAGTTGTGGTCTTACACCATGCAGCTAATGGATATTATTAAGCAGGATTCTAATTGATCAGAACCAACTTTAGTTAATGATGATACTTGCAATATGTGGGCCACTGGGCTGATTCTGGCTGTGACATAGTAAGCCAGACATTTGACTTTTCATGTTTTCATCAGTGAGCAAGGTGGGATTTGTTGTCTGTTAAGAATATAAGACCATTGGAGGCCAAGAGGCATGACGTGGTTGCTTTACTCTAGAATCCACAGCATTTTTGAGCCCAACTATGTTAAAAAACTAATGTGGTTCAGCTGAACATCTAACTAAGGTTTCTTTATAAATCCCAGAGCTCTTTTACCTTGTGCTGTCTTACTCTGAAAATAGCATTTGCCAACTAGGGAAAAAATTATTATATGAAAATTTATGGATTTTCATAATAAGCTAAAACTTTTATGTAAAAAGGTCTAAATTTGTCGTTAGTCCAATATTTCCTTGGGTTTACTGTTAAGATTTACGCTTATTTGCCACAAGCACTTCTCCCCCAAGTTTCCAAACACCTAAAACTTTAAAAGACCTCATTGGGTGTTCCAAGATCTCGTTCTCAATACAGATCGACATGGGAACAAGATCTAATTGTTGCACTTTCTTCTTATATATCTCCATTTAACAAACTTAATCTCTTTTGGCATTTGTCTAATATTTAATTTGTTATCTTTAGAATAGGATAATTGTTGGCATTATATGATTGTTGTAATTAATGTGATGAAGGTGCTGTCTTTGTAGCTGCTATTTATTATGTATGGCTGAGGTTTTTGTTCTTTCCTTTTTGATTCATGATTGGTTTCTGGGTTTGATTTTGATTAGGGTTTGGAACAGCTTCGCTCTGGGCTTCTTCAACAGCAGAAACCTTTTATGCAGGGTCCCCAGCCGTTTCATCATCAGCTCTCCATGCCTACACCTCAGCACCAGCAACAAATTATGCTTGCACATCAAAGTATGACATCCCCATCCGCTAGTGATGTTGAAAGCAGGAGAGTAAGAATGCTTTTTAGTAACCGTAATATGGGTCTTGGGAAAGATGGAATGTTAAATTCCGTTGGTGATGTCATCCCAAATGTGGCTTCTATGCAATTAGCCCGTGGTGCAGATCAAGATACACTAATTAAGGTGCTTCATCTTTGTCATCTCAGCCTCTCAATTTCTCTTTTCATGTGAGATGCTTGCATGGTCACTACCAATGCCTCCTGTAGATTAAGTTCCTTGTAGATTTCTGACATTTGACTTTCTTTATTTGTAGTTGAAAATGGTTCAGTTTCATCAGCAACAGCAGATGCAACAGAATAGTAATCAGCAGCAGCAACAGCTTCAGCAGCCTGCTCTCCCAAACCAGCAAATTCCTAATCCAAGTCAAAACCTTCAGCAACAAGATAAAATGGCTGGTACTGGCAGTGTCACTGTAGATGGTAGCATGTCAAATTCCTTCCGGGGAAATGATCAGGTCTGTTTTTCATCCTTTTTTTTTATTTTCAAACTTTCGATTTTGACGTGCTACATTAAAATGCTCATTAACCAAGTCCGCTGTTGTTATCTCTCATTTATGATCTCCTTCCTCTTGCATCTGCTTGAGGATTTAATTTTTTGTAAGGCAGGAAATCAAAACTGTTGAATTTTATTGGCCAATATTGGATGAGGCACACTATACTTGAGTGCTATACCAGGATTTTTAGCCCTATCTTGGATTGTTCTAACCTTCTTTCAAATGTGGTGTTCATTCATGTTTGCCTATCTGATTTTCCACTTTGCACTCTACATGGTGCATTAAGATAGTGATTTCTTGGGTTGGGTTGGTTTTATACAGCCTTAGTCTGTGACTAAAATGGTCATGATGTTAGAGATGTCGAACACCCATACACCCATATAATAAAACCTATTGATACGAATTAATCTTAAAAAATATTAGCCAATATAGGGTGATGGTCAATTAATTGTTTCTAATTTGAAGCTTTAACCCCTAATTCGAATTTGTTTGTATGGTTACTTTCAACTTTGTCAGTTTGGGCTTCAGGATAGTTGCTCTGTGATTACTTTGTAGTAAATCCTTGCTTATGACTTTTAAAAACTATTATGCTTTCAATGCTCATGCTTGTATGTCAACATTACTTGCATGGATTGCTAACATGAATTTTCCCCTTCCATTTTAAGGCTTCGAAAAACCAGACTGGGAGAAAACGAAAGCAGCCCGTTTCTTCATCTGGTCCTGCCAATAGCTCAGGAACTGCAAATACAGCTGGACCTTCTCCAAGTTCAGCACCTTCAACACCGTCAACTCATACACCGGGTGATGTGATCTCTATGCCAGCTTTGCCTCATAATGGTAGTACATCAAAGCCTTTGATGATGTTTGGAGCAGATGGTACGGGAACCCTTACATCTCCATCAAATCAATTGGTGAGCAAGCGAGTGAAACTTGTGTTGGTAAAAGAATATCATTTTGCAATATATATTCTTATTGGCATTCTATTGTGGCAGTGGGATGATAAAGCTCTTGAATTGCAGGCTGATATGGATCGATTTGTGGAGGATGGATCTCTTGAAGATAATGTGGAATCTTTTTTGTCTGCTGATGATACAGATGCCAGAGATACAGTTGGTCGTGGTATGGATGTCAGCAAAGGTGCAAAGACATTGTTACCCTACTTCGCACAGACATCACAAAACCAAAATTCCTAACCTAACACTTTGAAGCAACGTTACTTTGTTATCCTCAGATAACATCTTTCCTGGGGTCCTTCTGTTATTTGTTTTCATGAAGCTTTACTGCATTACACAAAATGAAAGAACTTCTCTGAGCTGCCTTCTTTTATGTTCCCCTGTAGCTTGAGGTCTTGGATGCAACTTCTGAGTATGTGTTATCTTTCTCTGAGTGTGGTGTTTAAGCTGCCTCAATAAAGCTCTCTCCTTTTCTTTTTGCCTGTCCTGCATGCTCATGTCATGTATAGTGTTAGAGGCCACCATTTCTACCCCAATGTTGACATGGTGCCATGCCTCAACCACTATCATGGGCCTAGCTTTTCCTCAGGCTATACACGTGTTGCACGCACTTGGGAATCATAATCCAAGGGTGTTAGTCAACCAAGCAGTGCAGAAGCAAACGTGTTGTGCTGTGCGTTAGAATGTAATGAGATTGACTTGAGGCATTTGTATTGTAGGCAAGAAAATAAATGAAAGAAAGAAAGTGGGCAATGCATGATGGCAACATCAAGCTTTATTAACTAGTAAGAATGGGTACGATGTGTTGGTGAGGTGGCTGCTGGAAAGCTATTCCAAGGGTTGAGGATTGGTTCATTAGACGTGTCACAGATTCTTCCCTCCCTAAAGAGCTTTCTAAGCATTTGACACTCCTATAGGAGGAAACATTGAGAAATAGAAAGTTACAAAAGATAAAAGGTTACAAAAATATAAACTTACTTTAAAGTACTACTCCTAACTACTAGTCAATTCAGTGGAGGCATGGCACTTTGTTAATATTGCTGTAGAAATTGCGGACCGTGACCTGTGCATTTCCAAGGACGCGCGCTTTCTTTTATTGCCGAGGGAGATGCATGCTTGTACATGCAGGTGGTTCCCACAAAATCTTTGTTGAAAGGTTAATCTGATTGTGTGAACTCTGCAACAATAATTATTGTATTTTAATGTCTATTATGTATTTCTTTAGCAAGACTGAGCTCACATATGTGGTTGTGCATTCAGTCACCAACCTGTAGTTTTCACTGGTCCATATGGCAGTATGTTTGTCCAGGTCATTTTCTATCAGCATTTAATGGCACTGGCACAACTGCTTTCCTATGACCTGGTACTTAGTTGGTACTTGGAGGGTTTTTGACATGTTTTTCTTCATAATATCTCATTCTAGCATGTATTGATTGTTAAATTTTTCTGATTGTTGTAGAGAAATGCTTATGTTTGTTTGTATACGGTTTAATTGGAAAAGTCGCATTAAACAATCTTGTTATTTTGTCAATGTTCCAGTGCTAAGAAACAAAATAGGCATGGTTTTTTTATGACCTCTTTTTTCCCCCCCGTCAAGAGTACAAAATTTCTGCTTTTTCAGGTTTCACATTTAATGAATTGAATTCTGTACGGGCAAGTACTAGCAAAGTTGTTTGTTGCCATTTCTCATCAGATGGAAAACTTTTAGCTAGTGGTGGCCATGATAAGAAGGTAATGATGCTTGTTATTGATGAGACAAAGTACTGAAAATAAGTTGGAATTTATTTGTGGATTGTGTGGTTACCGTTATGTAAAATGATTAGGTGGATGTATTGCAGAATAACATGAAATTTTTGCTTGGTGCTATAATAATAGGGATCTTCTTTTGCTTTGTGCTGTGATGCAGGCTGTATTGTGGTACACGGACAGCTTGAAGGCAAAGACTACTCTTGAAGAACACACCTCCATGATTACTGATGTCCGTTTTAGTCCAAGCATGCCGCGAGTTGCGACATCATCCTTTGACAAGACTGTTCGGGTTTGGGATGCTGATAATGTTAGTGAAGATGAATAATCCTTTGATGTCCCTTTTTTTTGTTCTTTCTGGAAAAATTTTCAAGTCTTAGCAACCTCATGCTATTTTATGAATGGTGGCATTTGTTCATTTTGCGGTTGAAGCATGGTAAATAAATCTTAAGCATCAAGTATCTTTTGAAGGTTTTTTCTCTTTTTTTTTGGGGGGTGGGGGTGGGAATGGGAAGGGGAGACCTAAACAAGTGCTTTATGTTGAGCTGAATATCAGGACCTCTAGAAACACATTAAACAACACAAACACATGTGCTGCATGCAAGTGTTTTGCCTCATCTTTCTTTGCATGCGGGGATACATGCACCTCCATATTGTGTCATGTATTTGCTGCAATGGTTGATTGAAAATTATGCTATTTTGGGCCAGATCTTGGATTCTAAGAATTAAAAAGAAATTTGGGAATGATGGTTGAACTTTTTAAAAAAGATGTCCCCTCTATTTATTACGCCGTTGCAGCATGCATATTGCAACCTTGTGCATCTGAATTCTATGTCGCACAAACACAATCCGGTTCATGCATTTCATTGTAGTAGTGTGTAATGCTCCAAAAATACTTCCCATGACACTTTTCTGTCTTTTTAACATGTTGGAGTTGCGTATTAGCTTGTCACTTGTACTTTTTGGATACTTGTTATACTGACCTTCCTTACTGATGGCTTAATCTGTTCATCCTTGCTGAAATTGTTGTATATTAATATTAGTATATAATTTCAAAAGCAAGCTATACTGATGTGCATGCTCGTGTGTGCTTCTGTATTCTTCATTCGTCATTTTAGCTACTTAATCAATGCATTACCTTTGCAGCCCGGGTACTCGCTTCGTACTTTTACCGGACATTCTGCCTCTGTTATGTCACTAGATTTCCATCCACAAAAAGAGGATTTGATATGCTCCTGTGATGGGGATGGGGAGATACGATATTGGAGCATTACCAATGGTAGCTGTGCAAGAGTATCTAAGGTAAAATCTGTGCTCTTAAGTTGTACTTTTAACGGTGACTAGTGTGTCTTGGTTTATGTTCTTCATTTCTTGTTATTGATTTGTTCCAATTACCTTGATGGGGATTAGGGGGGAATGGTCCAGATGAGATTTCAGCCTCGTCTTGGGAGATATCTTGCAGCGGCAGCGGATAATGTTGTATCGATACTTGATGTGGAGACCCAAGTCTGTCGTGATTCCTTGCAGGTTAGTCTTCTTTTTGCTGATCATTGCAACTCGGCTGAGTATGCGTATGTAGTTTTCTGTGGCTTGATGTGTAGAAAGTAATTTTGATGTTCTGCTAACTAAATGGTACTGGCAAATTGTATTCTGGTGAAAATTAGCTTCCAAATTACAATTTGGACAAACATGATGCTGTACTACTCCTTGAAAGACTGCTCTTGGGTAAGGAGATGTGGTTTGTGTGCTGGTATATGGACTGACTGCTGGGGTTGGTGCTAACATGCTTCCGGGTTGAATTTGCATCATACTATGGGATTAGGATTGGTTTATATGCAGTACTCATTATCTTATCGTGCACTGGTTTTTGTAGGGCTTGTCTGTTTTGTTGTATCAAATTCTCAAATGATTTTACATGTGATTTCTTTATTTCTCAATTCTGATATTTAATGTGCTGAGTATTATTTCAAAATTTTGACATGAACATAAATTAGGAGCAGCAACTGTACACTCCTTTATCTTTTTGCCAACTGCAAATACGTGGGTTACCTTTCCCTACATATATGAAATGCATATATCTCTTAATAATAGTTGAACCAATAAATCGAGTTTACATTTCTATGCAAAAGCTTAGGAAGTTGGGGGATCAGAACTCAAAAGCATGGAGAAGGATTAAGAGTAACCGTTGCTACTATTATGTTCTTAGCTGAATGTTTACCCCATGCTTATCACATACCCAGCACGAGTCAGTGGATTCAGAATATGTTTTTTCTTTGATGGTTAAACAATAAATTCCAATCTTAAAATAGTAAATGCAAACAATAAATTCCAATCTTAAAATAATAAATGCCTACAATTTCTGATTGCTGAAGCCCCACCCTCTCGTGTCTTTGTTTGTGAATTTGATGTAGCATGTGAAAGATTTTTTATTGCCCTTCTTATTTTTGTGTGAAGGTCATTTCCTTCTTGTGAAAATTCTCCCCATGTATTTTGGTATGATATTATATCAGCTTTCCTTCTGATGCTATTGATATATTTGCATTGTAAAGGGACATACAAAACCAATTCACTCTGTTTGTTGGGATGCCTCTGGTGAGTTCCTTGCATCTGTCAGTGAGGATTCTGTCCGAGTTTGGACCCTTGGATCAGGAAGCAAAGGGGATTGCATCCATGAGCTGAGCCGTAATTGCATTAAGTTCCACTCCTGTGTTTTCCATCCTACTTATCCTTCATTGTTGGTCATTGGTTGTTATCAGGTAAGTTAATTGTAGCTCTTTTTTTTTGCAAGCAATGCATGCTTTTCTTTCTTTTCTGACATTGTTTCATGTTGTGCTTATCTACACTGAGTTGTGCATTCTATAACAAGCACTAATAATGTGACTTGGCTATTAAGATACTTGCCATTATATTTTGTTGTAAAGAAAAAATCTCTCGACATTGGGTACCATAATTTTGTGTGGCATTTGAATAGAATCTAGAATCTAGTAGGTGTGTCCAAATTGGAACTTGAAGAGTGTTTGTATTAGATATGTTCAGTGACGGATTCAGGAGTTTTTGTCTATCCACACACAACTATGCACTTAAAAACACATGCACATGTTTCTGTTTGCACACAACAAAACAATATCGATAAAATTATAATAATATTTGTATGAAATCAAACTATTTCTTCATAATTGTTGATGTATGTACAAATATATATGTAAAATTCTTGTACATTTGTACAAAATATTAATCTTTCTTGATGTTAGTGGTGGCAACTAAGAAAAATGAGATGGGAAAGCCTTCAAAGTTTCATAATAAATTAAGAGAAACTAAAGGGAATCCAAAAATTAAGTGGGGATAGTTGCCCCCACAACCTAATAATAGATCTGCTCGTGAATATGTTAGTAAGGGAGTGTATAGCTGCTATTAATTACAATGATGTGGTGGATCTTTCTTGGAGGATACTTTCAGAAACCCATTTAGCCTAAATACGCAAGACTTATCTGAGATTCATATAGCATTGCGTCTCTGAGTGCTTACTTTGGTGCATTCATGCATGTAATGGGGAAAGGTGGGTTTTCCATTTCTGAGCACCATATTCTTATGGAAAATGCAATTCTTAATGGCCTAACTGCACCGACAGTAATTGGGGCCTGATGTCACCTGTTATGATGAGCCCGATTATAACAAGTATAACATTCCTTTGTGTTGCACATCCTTCTCTGCCCTTGTGATGTATCATTGCAAAATGTTGGCTTCTTTGAGTGACCAATGAGTGGTAGACATGGTTCACTTCAAACTTAGATGATTCTTTATCATCAGCTTTTCCTGGTTGGTTGCTAAACATAATTGTGGTCTATGTTTTACAGTCATTAGAGCTTTGGAACATGACTGAGAACAAGACTATGACTCTTGCGGCTCATGATGGGCTTATTGCTTCTTTAGCTGTTTCACCTATTAATGGTTTGGTTGCATCAGCCAGTCATGACAAAATTGTGAAGCTCTGGAAGTGATTTCGAGCCATTGGTAGAACCTAGCACTCTCATTTTGGGCTGAAATTTTTTTGTTCCTGTCCATCAAATGCAGTCTTTTTGTTTAAGGGCACTTTGATTTTAAAGGGTGATGTTGGTTCTGCCTTTCGAATCCCAATATAACCCCAGAAACTAACCTTGTGCTTTTCTTATTACTATCAGTTGGGTTAGTGTATTTAATGCTTGTGTAATCAGGAACTTATGTTTGACCCAAAGACTCAGGTAGAGGACATGCATATAACTTTTGTATCATTTGTTCTTAAAACGAATGCCGTTTCCTAACGATGGGCTTGTTCTTTGATGAGTGCCTTTGGAGAGCGATTCGGTGCATGCTTCTGCTTACATTGAGTTGATGATTCCATGTCTTTTAGTACATTTCATCGAGCTCAAATCTGATGGCAAATCCCCGTAACTTCTTTCCTCCGGGATGGAGGGGTCTGTTGAGCCGATCTCAACCAAAAGAATGGTGGAAAACATGTGCAACATTTTTTCTTATTTCTTATTTCCTTTTTTTTTGGTTTGGGCGGGGGGGGGGGGGGGAGGGGGGGAAAGCACATTCTTTTATATACTTTATTGGTAATATTAATAAACGTGGGATGATAATTTAGATGGTAAAGCTAACCATATGGGCATTGGAAGAAAATATTAATTAATGAACAAAGTGTCTATGTGGCATGATTTGTATTTGGTATCTATAATTGATATTTGAAATTATATTTCAACTAATTTGATTTAAGTATACGTGAAAGCTCTATATGTGGGGTGATTTTTTTTACCATAGTTGTTTTTTCTTTTTTCAAGTTTTAATTAATTTGCTCTTAATATTAGTATATCATGATCGATTAAATTATGAAAATTTTATTACTGTATTCGGATTTTATGAGCCATATCAGTAAATCGGGGCGGTCTCCCGGCTCATGAATTAGCCCAAGCAGGAGCATATGTTAGGGGTCGATAATGTAGCAAAAAAAAAATGTTAGGAGTTGATACTACTTTTCTGTTTTTTCTTTTTCTGGTGACAGTTAATACTACTATTCATCACAGGCCTCACTTTATGTCCCAGGCGATGGCTTAATTATCAGAGTCTCTTTCTTTAATCTCGTATAACGATACCAAACAATAAAATTAAAAAACGAGGGCCCCACTTAATGTTTGGTCTAACACATCAGACCTTTTTGCTCCAAACTCGTTGATATTTTCTTCGAGCATGTACATGTACCTTTTTATGTGTCAACCTTCAAGTTTGTACTGCACTGTACTACATCTATAATTGTATGACATTCCAGGACGACATCAATCTGGGGAAAGAAAAGTACGGTTCTGTAATTATCTTGCATTACATGGAAAAACACTTGGAATTGATTGGTGTGACTAGTGTTTTGGCTATGGAGGAGGAGGTGGTGGTGGTTTTGGAATGGTCAACTGACTCGAACCGGCGTCTGGCCGACGGCCTCGGAAGGTTTTCGGGGACGATAGTTTCAAGTGAATTGATCTTCCAAGGTGGGCATGTTCTTTTTTCACTCCATTTCACAACCTTGTTTTGCTCTGCAGCTGCCAAAATTCCTGCAACGGCGTCGTTTTGCCCGTGAAGGTCACCGGTTTGGACCCCAACTATGATGCATGCCATGCCCATGACGAGTTGGATTCTCCAAGATTTTTCATTTCTTGCACTTCCAAATCAAATCAAATCAATATCATTGAAAAGAAAAGGAAAAAGAAAAAGAAGGCTATTACATATTGGCTCACGTTAATACATTTAAATATGGTGGGTGCTACTTGTGTGCCGGGGAGCCCTCTTCTTACCATGTTACCTTTTGTAGTAGGGTTTTCTTTGTTGGTGAGGGAGGCTGAGATGGTGCAGGTTTTGATGGAGTGGACAGGTTGACTTTACAACAGCATAACATCGCCATCTCTCTCTCTCTCTCTCTCTCTCTCTCTCTCTCTCTCTCTCTCTCTTACCCCAGTGAAATTTTTTGTATGTATTGGGTGGGGAAGAGAGGGGGTTTGCGTATATATAAGGTATCGTTCATGCGTAGGCTAGAGAATTTCATATTCGCTTTTCTATGTTCAAATTTTCTCGGTTGGAAAATTTCTATAACGTTGTAGAAATTTTTTAAATCTCATTTGAAAAGTTAAGATTAATTTGAATTATAATTAGGTAAACTTTTTAATATAAAAATTATCAAATTAATAAAAAATATAAATTAAAAATATAACTTAAAAGTTGAAGGTTTTCAAATACTACCAATACTCTTCTTTTCAATAAGTGGGGCAGATAATTATTCAAATTATCCCACTTGTATGGCTTAATTATTAATTGATCAAAAAATTATGGACGACCAATAATAAAAGTTAACGTGATAAAATTTATTGGGATTCCATCGAATAAATGAAGACTTTTAAACAATTCATTTGAAATTAAAATTTGTATTTTTTTTTAATAATTCGGACACTGTAATTAAAAAGAAAAAGGAAAAAGTTGTATGGTTGATATTTTTTAATTTTTGTTATAAATTATTATATTTAATAATTATGTTAATTTTGATTAAATATAATTTAAATCAAATTAAAATTTTAAAAAATAAAATTTTTTAGTATTTATTTTCTTCGCTCCACCGCCGAAGTATTTATTAATCTTCGAATCCATCCAAAACATCAGTCGAGAAGATCCAAACAGGGGAAGGCGATGGTAGTTGAGAAATGTGCCTAAATGGTGGCTCTTTTGCAAGTAGGACAGATGCGATTGACCCACCAATCACGGTCCTTCATTGCGTGCCGTCTCGTAACACCTTGGAGTCGCGTGTTCAAACGCTTCCTCCATTTTGGGCCTGTCCCAATGGTATGGTCCTTCGCATTTAAACTCATTTAAAAAGTAAAGATCAAGGAAGTCCACAGGGCTACCCCACTTAAGGATACCCAAGCCCACTCTCACTTGAGGATACTCCATTTCTCTCTCTCTCTCACATAAGGATTTTCTCTCTCTATATATAAAAGCAAAAACTTGTGGTGTTTTCTTGCACGCATTCAAGTTAGAAAAGGAGAAGAAGGAAGCAGAAGCAAACAACCATCAAGAAGAAGAGAGAGGAGAGAAGTAGAGTCAAGAGCCATGCAAGAAATACATTCTTGTACGTCGTCTTCCAAGGGGTAGTCCTCACTGCAAAATGCTCCGCCTCATCCTCCCAACACCTCGCCTGGTGGATTCCGCTCTCCCTAACTTGGGTGTTGGCCTTGTTCAATATCTATGCCTTCTGTCACATAGCTAAGAAATACACTGGTTCATGTCTTCAACAAGAACGATATCTGACTCACCATATTTTACTCCTTATGTCTACAACAACAACAACCCCAACAAGAGGTACGAGTGTTGGTTGAGATGGGAGATCATTTTGTCACCAAGACAAAAGAATAACGATTCTGTCTTGTTTGGGTCGTGCTTGGTTATAATATTTACCATCCCATGATTCTCACTCATGCCTCCTGGGACAGTTTGCTTCAAGATCACAAGAATGGGACCTTCAACTTTGGTGATTGTGTCAGGATCTGTCATGTCTTGTCCTCATCTCTCACGAATGACTAGCAGCGGAAACAAGTGAACGTGGCTTTTTTGGCTTAGGCACCGATCCATCTTGATTTGTTAAATTCTATATAATTGTTAAAAAATTATTATATATCAAAATTAAATCTACTTTTAAAAAATATTATATATTAAAATAAATTAATAATTAATTTTTTTCAAAAGTGTTTAATTTTTTATTCTCATATTTGAACAATGATTTTTTTTTTTGTATAAATTCAATGTAGAAAAATATTCATTGATTATTAGGTTTTGTATTATTATATTAATTCACATATTTAATAATAATATTTAAATTTTGTAACTATAGAATTATTAAAAAATGATCAACTCTACCGTTAAATAAGAAATTCAAAAATTATAAAAAATTATCTACGCGTATACAAAGTATCCCACTTTTAACGTAGCTTTTCATTTCATGGATAAGCACTCAACAAATAAAAGAAACTCAAAAAGCGGCGGAAGATTCTTTCTGACGCTATCTTGTTGAACGCAATTCCGTATAAGAAATTTTGTCAATTAATGATAACAACTAAAAGAATTTAAATAATTACAGGAACAAGTATAATTGCTAAATGGGGAGGGAGAGGAGAGAGAGAGAGAGAGAGAGAGAGAGAGAGAGAGAGAGAGAGAGGAAAAACCTTACTTGGGATTAAGGGCTTTAATTCATACAATTACTTGAATACCTTAACCTTATTCCCATCGAAATTAAGGATAAGCATAGGGGGTTTAGTTTAAGTTCAATGCACAAGAAGGCAACTAATAAAACATGTGAAAATCCGACCAGGTATTTTGCTTTAGCAAGCTAAGAGCTCGGCCATGCAAAATTTCAGCGAGGAGAGTAACAAGAGCGACAACCAATTCATATTTGGACGACAACCATAATACCAAAGCCCAGGATGCAGCGAGCTCAGCAACCAAAAAAGGGCGAACAAAACAAATCTAAATCAGAAACAAAAATTGCTACGGCCGCATATGTTACAGTTGAAAGTCATCTAGCTCTTGACGTCTTCTGCAAACCTACCCTACAGTTTCAGTTGAGAAGAAACCAAGAATTTGTTGGAATCTAACTCAATTACCCAAGCTATCTAGGAAGCTTTGCAACTCTCTCAAACCTTCTGCAGAAATGCTCCTCTGAACTCTAGTCCTAGGGGCAACCAAATTAGGCGGAGGCTGAGAATGAAAGCATACCACAACGACGGCTAAGTTGTCTCCAGTGTCCCTCTTCAGAGCCTCATCAACTAGCTCCTTACAACACGTAGCTGGATCATTGTGCTCTTGAAGCCTTCGTCGAGCAAAATCCACAGCATTCTGGCTTCTAAAAACATCCCATAACCCATCGCAGCCTATTATCAAAAACTCATCTTCCTCTGTAAGCCTTGTGCTCATAAATTCAGGCTCCGCACTAAGAGGCCCACCATCCCTGCACTTTAGTCCTTCCATGTGCCAGTCTCCCAGAGCACGGGCAACATTCAATTGTCCATTGAGATAGCCATCGTAGACATAACCTCCAGATGCTTCAATCCGATTTCTTTCTTTCATGCAAAAGGGTTTGTGATCCCTTGACATCTCAATGGCTTTTCCTCGCCGACAGAGCACAGCTCGACAATCCCCAGCATTTGCAACAACCAATGAGCTGCCACCAAGAACAGTTTTTAGTGACATTGATTAGACCTCATTAAAACACATTATCAGCCAAATCTTTAAAGCATCACCACAACTCATGTAAATAAAAAGCTGTTCAGCAAGGTTCTAATAGTTCACGTGTCAACCATTTGGTTTGTAAAGCAGCTGGAAACT
Organism: Dillenia suffruticosa; assembly: GCA_033439265.1. Classification (NCBI taxonomy): domain Eukaryota; kingdom Viridiplantae; phylum Streptophyta; class Magnoliopsida; order Dilleniales; family Dilleniaceae; genus Dillenia; species Dillenia suffruticosa. The sequence continues at coordinate 10,899,047 of JAVTVX010000037.1, read as the reverse complement.
TGAGTAAAAGAAAGCCAGCATATACAGGAGCCCAATTTGGCCTTTAGTTAGTCACCTGGCAACTGAACAAGGTGTTCCAATTGCAATCAGATAATCACTACCATACCACACAATGTCCTATAAACGATAATCCAGTGAAATGCAATTTACAATCAATTACAAATCTTCAATGCAAGTGTAGGACAACAATATTCTCCAAGATGACAGTATAGGCCGCTTTAAAAATTATCAGTGAATAGGATGTGACACAAGAAAATTTATGCAAACAAGTATGTCCACAATGCTCTGGGACTACAGCAGCAATAAAGGAGAAAATGAAAAGATAAAACGGTGCATGCAAAAAACAGTTTATATTCAACTGAACACCTTCATATGAAACTTTGATGAGAGTTTCAAGTACTCATAACATGTTGGCATGCAATTTATCTAGAATCAAATCATATAATCCATCAAACACATATTGACCCAGAGATACACACAAGGCTACAAGTTGAAACCCTTTTGTCCTCCTGGCAAATATAAACAAGGAAGCCACGAAAACAAGATGAACATATAAACTTGGAAACGAAAGATACACAGGAGAGTCTCTAACCTCCCAACAACAAAAGCTGCCAAAGCAGTGGTACCAGAAGCAAGGTTAGCATCCAACAAGCAAGCCTCTGCAAATGCAGTATCTGTTTGAAGAAATGCAGAGGTAACTGCCCTTTCAATCTCCCTTGGGAAGTCTTCATCCCCAAAAATAAATTTGGGCAGATGGTTGCAAGCAAAATCTGCAGCATGCTTTCCTCCATGACCGTCAAAGACCTAACATAAAAGCATACCATATAAGTGGCACAATAGAATCTGCCGCAGAAGCAAGGAATCAGCAGTACAGCTCTCAATTTAGGATCAATTTGAGTTCATAAAAAGCCACAAGCAAAGCTTGCATGATACCAAGGCACCATTTTTCTAGCACTCACAAAACCTTTTATCCAACATGACAGGCAAGATAAGGCAGGAATCTGGGACCAAAACAGAGGCAGCCCAGCACAAAGGAATAAAAACAAATATGAATAGATGATCTTGGCCATGAAACCCCTGCCTCATTTTTGTACAGTTTCACACACGTGCGACCCCCCCCCCCCAACATACACACAAATAACCACTTCAAGCGCATGTATATATTGATTCCCTTATAAAGGAAACCCAAAAGAAGGTATCCAATACATTTACAAGACCTTGTCTCTGGTTTGAGTTTCATAGTACAGTTGATAGAAAATGCATCTTGCAGCTCTACCAACATCTTTGTTTTATCATATGAGCAGAAAAGCATATCGTATGAGCGGCACAATAGAATCTGTCAGCCTGTCAGCAGAAGCAAGGCCTCACCAACTACAGTTCTCAAGTTAGATCAGCTGAGTTCAAAAAAAGTCACAAGCAAAGGTTGCATGACAACCAATGCACTATTCTTCAAGCACTCACAAAACCTTAAATTAAATTATGACCGGCAAGTTAAGGTGGGGATCTGGGCCCCAAAACAGAGACAGTCCAGCACAACGGAATAACAAGCAAATACGAAAGGATGTTCTTGGCTATTATACCCCTGCCTCATTTCTGTAGAGTTTTGAACACGTGCAAACACCTTCCCCACCCCACCCCCAACAAAAAAAAGGTGTATAATGCATTTAAAAGACTTTGTTTCTGGTTTGAGTTTCATGGTACAGTTAAAAGAAAATGTATCTTGCAGCACTGCCAACAACCTCTTTGTATTATTATATGTTCGTAGCTCCTCAAATATTTTGTTTGACTTTGAATTTAAATGCAGTCAGAATAGCTCATGGGCAGTTCATAGCATGGAACAATTGGGAGTCTAAAAACAAATTTGCAGCAAGAACCTTAATGATTGTCGTCCATACAAGAATAAAATCTATAAGGAAGAGAATACAAAAGTTGTGAAACAAATAAGGTCATTAGCAACTATTGTTCAATATAAATCCCCCAAGAAAAACTGCCAAGTACGCCTGCATCTATTTACTGCTAAAATTGAAAACAATTTCAAAGAATGAAACTTGAATTGATTCAAAGCGTGACAATGAAGGAGACATACAAAACATTCCAAGCAAGCAACAAGACAATAAGAGGAAGAGGCATGCTCAAATTATTGCCCTATCAGGTCTTCTGGTGTTATGGCTTTATTATTTGTCATAAGACTTGCCGTTATTATTTGTTCACCACAGCAGTTGACACTGAATTATTTGTCATTGTTGCATTATCATGTCTGCATCACAGAATGTCCTATGGTTGTGCCCATGAGTCACATGGAGAAAGCAAAACTAGATAAGAGGGCTTAAACCAACGACAGGTCATGTGACAATGTGAATAAGGTGCAAAGCTGCATAGCAAGAGGGAAACCAACTTGACTTAGAGGCCATGGGCAAGTAAAGAAAACGGTGGTTGTGCTTCCAAAAATAAAGCTACATATTCTTGACCCTCCATAGATACAGCAATGGTGGGACCTTGTGCATCGGACCAATAGATAGGTTGCTCCTACTCATACAGTCAACATTTAAAGGGTTTGATGCAGACAAATGATCTTTTATATCAATAACAGGGATGCAAGATCATAAGTACATTAATTAAAAATATATCTCAATAAAATGTGTGCACTATTGGTGTTTTTCTGTTATTGTTGTAAATAATGTAGTCATTTACAAAACAAAGAAGTTTGGTTTAAAGTAATTCTGCAGAAAAATGTGACATTGATACACTTTTTCTCTGCTACTCATCCTTTGAAGATGGGACGTAACATCATAACAAAATATTTTCACACATTTTCAAGAGTTGTGAGCCATAATGCATTCTATTTTTTCACAACATAGAGGACCTTAATATAATTCTGGCATTTTACATCCTTTTCACAGATATCAAATTATTTGTTATATCATAAAAAAGAAAATTAAGCCAAATAAGGATGTAAAATGAAATATTCTAGTATGTCGAGTGTATTTATGAACAGTTTTGGTACCAATTATTTGACATCCAGTAATGCATCCATCGTCCATGAATGCAAAATCTAGAAGTGTCCTGAACACAATAACAATAAATCAAATGAAAAATTCATTAACGCGTCATATAAACAACTTCATTACCTCCACTCAACCCCACCATTTCATTACCTGCACACTACCACAACATATTACTCCCACCTCACCATAGGAAGAAAACTATCCCCGCAACCTCATTATCTCTACCATGATTACTGTCTCACTATGGTGGACAACAGCACTGTCCGCCACCCTTCTAGTGCTGCAGCATCACAGTACTTGCTCATACCGTCAACCACATGCTAATCACTGCTAATGGCTTATCCGACCAATTCTATTACACATCTCATTAAAAAAGCTTGCAGCATTCCCATGTCTGTGAGTAAGAGGTTCCCCCATGACTGGCTTTAACATAAGATGCAGCAAGCCTGGAACAATTCCCAGCACTATATAATTTTTCTCATCAAAGACAGCACCTTTATGTTTCTGTTAGCACCTTTTACTGTTAGAAGTGAAATTGCCCCTCCCCCTAAAAAAATTCAATCAGGATTCCCTTCCCGACAGTTCATGATTTGCAAATGTATTCAGATTGTCCCTTTCAACAACAAAGCAAAATATACCTTTTGTAAGCATATCAGAAATAGGCTATGACAGCAATTTCAACGAAATTACTACTTAGAAAAATGCATAGTCTAGGACAATAAGTAGTGCCAAGAGAAAAGAAATACCCCATAAAAGGCATGGGGCCCTTCGCTGAAGCTATTAACTGCATAATCTTGTAACACATTGTCAACACAAAGATATACATCTTCCATGCTAGAGCGAAATCCAATATCTGCCCATGCTCCAGAGCGGACAATTGGAGTGAAATCCATATGGGAATCTTCTATACCTATTTCTTGTTCAAGAATATTGGTTGCTTTCACCTTGACCTGGTACATTACAGTTTCAGTTAAAACCTTAAACAGCACAACATTAAACAAAGAATAGAAATCTTGGAAGCTAGGATGCAAGTTGCCCAGACCAGAGCCATGAACCGCAAAAGATACAACTACATACATCACAAACATGCACAATATTTCTAGCATATCCTCTTCGATATCATTGGAAGAGATGTGTTTCCATTGGCAGATTAAAAATGTTACACATAGAAAGTCTAAAACAATATGGTACTCGGTTCAAAAACATGTGTAAGATGGAAGTGCTAAAATACTTGGAATATCCTTTAATAGATGAACAACAACAAAATGTGGCCATTTCAGAAAATGGAAACAAAAGTACATCAGGAAAAAAAAAATATATCAACAAAATGGTCAGAAGAAGCTCAAAAATAAAATTCCCAGTGCCACGGCAAAACTAATCACGCAGACTTGAGAATCCAATTTTATAATAAATTTCAAAGAAGCAATTGGAACCATATATTACTCAAATTTCTTTTATCAGCAAAAAGTATTCAATCAGTATAAACAGTTGTAAAAGAACAAAATGACAAAAAGGCACCACGAAGAACTTAGACCACTGTAACATTCTCACGATTAGAGAAATACCAGCATTGCAAAACTACCTGAAAAGGGCTAACCAATTTTAGAGCCAATTGAACATGATGCAAACAAGAGGATATAATCAACACCAGGAAACAAACAAACAAACAAGCCCACAGAAAACAATGAAGTTACAACAATGAGTACCAACTGCACTTACAACATAACCCACAACCAAATAGATGTTACAATTTACATGTGGCAACATTAAGATCCAAGGAGGAAATGATAAACCACTGAAACCCTTTCAAAGCATTTTTATGAGAATAAAGGACAAAAGTTTATAATTCAACATCTCCAAGAATCCTGAGGGACCAGGAAATTTTATAAGCCCGTACAAAACAAACGATTGTCTTTTGATATATTGATAGATTTAACCAGCAATAGTCCTAACTTGAAAGTTCCCTATCAGGATCTCCATTGCTGTAGAAATGCATTTGGAAAACACCCTTGCCCAGGCAAAATTTCTCCCTAAACAAGACAAGACATCCCATAGAGGAAATCCCAAGCTTCCAACCGAATTAGGCATACTGATAAGACAAATAGTACCACGAACAAAAATGACGAGCTCCATAAACCCATTGAGGACACAGATATCAGCATTCAAAAATTGCAGATTCGGCAATTGAAACTCTACTAAAAATCCCATCAAAACACATAACTAGACAAAGTATTAAACCCCAATTTCATGGAAAAAAATAACAGTCAGAAAAACAAATCAAACAGCTCACAGAACAGTCCAGAAAACTAAACAGTAAGAATATGCAACAGTTCGATGAAATCTCAAATGCCTAGAACTGGGAAAAAAAGGAGAAGAAACAATACACCAATAATTAAATTCAAGCATGCTAGTATCGACCATAACCCAAATGACAAGCTGAATAAACTAATTAAACACCCCCAAAATCAGCATCTGAAAACTCATAGATCCTGCATTCGGAACTCTTCCAAAAAACGCAAAATATGACAAGTGATCTAACACCCATTTCCAGAGCCAGAAACCTAAACACAATTGTCTTAGGAAAAGCAGAATGAGAAACTCTAGAGAAAATCAGTAACAAATGTAACAAAATGCAAAATTCAATAAATTCCCAAATGAGAACCTCTTGACCCCATTAGAGAAAAACACAGAACTAAACAAATGAGTAAAACCCAGTCGCAAGAAATTTAGAATAAAAACAACCAAAAGGCACATAGATATAAAATGCAGTGAATTCCAGCAAGAACTAGCAAAATGCAGAAAGAATCCAATGAAAAAGCAAAGAAATGAGAGACTTACAAGAGATGGGTGCCTTAAAAGCGACATCTTACAAGGCGAAGCAATACGAGTTGTGTTAAAACACTGCTTACAAGCGGAGGAAAGTGGGTGGTTTGGAGGACGACCTTCACCAGAGCTTTCATTTTCGCCATTAACATTCACAACTACTTTGCTAGTAGTCTCCATTGTTCACATTCTCCTTTTATTCAAACCCTAACCCTGGAAATCGAACATCCAAGTTGGACAAAAGGTGTAACCGGGGGGGTGAAATTAGGGTTTCTTTTAGGCTTGCTCTAGTTTTGGGTGGATTTTTCTTGGGTTCGAGCGTGTGAATACGCAGAAGAAAAGAAACGTTGTGTTTGGGAAGGGTTGTACTAGAGGTTTTAGAAGAAACGTGTTTTGTCGCTTTTGTAGGATTGTACGTTGTCGCACTTTGGAAACTGCTACTTGTACGTTTTAGCCTTCTTTCTGCCCTTCTATTCACCGTCTCTCCTTGAAGTGTAACACATGACTGAAATTGGCTTCCACTCATCAAGGGTATAATGGGCACGTGGAATTTATCGAAATCGCATATTCATCGTGCAGCTTCATTCCCTTTAAAAATAATAATTATAATTTAAATTAAATATTTATAAATAATAGTAAAATTAATTATACCATTTCTTAAATCATCATAGATATCTTTTGTCAGATTTAAATATTAAACATTATTATTAGATTAATTTTAACAAAAGTATTTAATAATACGTGTGATTTACTCAATTATTTTTTATGAATTTGATTTATTAAAACACGCAAATAACACTTTGATATATAAATATGTTCGTGATTGTTTTGATAATGTAAATATTGATTTGTTGAAATAGTAAAGGGGAAAGCAAAATCTTATGTCTCAATCTTATGAAATTGCTCGTTAACTCTTGAGTATGAGTCGGTTTTGTTATAATTTAAAGGAAAATACTTGAACAAAAATTCTTTATCATTCAGGTGTCTCTACGATAATAGTTTTCATGTATGATAATCACTATTCTTGGTGTTGGAACTGAATACTTGTAATACTATACACAAATCACACTTATAGAAACTCATTGATTACTAAAAATACACCATTTGTAAACTTAAAAGTTTTCTTAAAGAGTACTAAGATCTGAAATTCAGATTTTAATTCTAAAATTATCTCTCTTACCAATTGTGTTAGAGATCAATTGATCTTACCAATTGTATTATAAATCATAAGGAAATAGCAATTAAATGTGGTAAGTTTTACTTAATTTCAAATACCTAACAAAAATTTTAATTGCCAATTACAAGTACAATCCCAAACCCAATTCTAAAATTGATTGAACTGCTTCGGGGTAAGCCCAACTAGTTGCCAAAAAAATTGGTGGCAAGTTGATCATATTTTGATTATCAACGTAGACAATGATTAATCAGTTTGTATATTGACACATTTTGATTTCGAAAATTTATCTCTAAAGTATTCAATTTTATTCGAATCAAATTTATTTAAATTCAACATAATTATCAAATATTTATGATTTATAACAAAAAAATCTGGATTATCGATATTTTTTTAATAAAATTGTTATAATTTGTAAAAGTAAAATTAAATTATTACTCAATGCGCATGATTTATGAGTTAAGTTTATATATGCAATGCCAAAGATATCGTTATTTATCTAATAATACATTAATAAAATTTATCATATCATTGTTCCTTATTTAATTAAATTCATTTAGTCCATGTTCACACCTAGTTACTTTCAGCAATATCCCATGAATACCACTTAATTAAATAAAAAATATAATCGATACATAAAAATGTTATGTAATACATAATCTTTTATGCACATTTTAATTATTTTAAAAAAAATATAAAATCAACTCCTTCTTTCAATTTTTTTTTTTCTTTTTTGTCTATTTTTTTTCAAATATTTGACATGGCTACTTAAAAGATTATGATCTAAAAAAATTACATTTTTGAATTTTAAATCTGTATTTTTATTTTTGATTGAAAATTTTAATTGATTATCATGTCACAAATTGTCTCTAAGGTAATTTTTATTAATTTTTCACTTTTGATTTATGTCACACTCTTGTATTTGGCTTTTTATTTAATAAATTAGCTCGACCTCGCTGACTCTAGAGGGTAGTTTTGTCACGAAAAATCTCAAAATGTTCAAAAATCGAGCTTCACAGCGCCCAAACTCGAACAAGAGGAGCCTTTTGAGTCTGCACCCAAAATATCGTCACTAGGGTTTCCTAAATTCAATCAAGAAACTAAAATACGAGGTAGATTTTATCTCCTCTCTCTCTCTCTCTCTCTCTCTCTCTCTCTCCTTTTCAATTCGGAATCCACTGTGCATCTACTTGCTTTGTGATTGACTATACTATGATTATTCTCCGATTGAGTCTCATCTTTTCAACCTTTGAATTAACGTCGATGTGCAAATGTATTTTCTGTTCTTCTATTGGATATTGAGTTGTGATAGGGGTCGAAGGATTTCTGATAAATTTAGAAATTTTGAAACCCTAGATTATAACTAGAAGTGATTATTGTCCAAAGCTTTTAAGACTACGGGGGCTTTGAATGAGAAACCCTTTTTTTTGGGGGGGGGGGGGGGTGGGCTAAGCACTTTGTGAGAACTTGGAAGCAGAATTCTATATATGATATTTTGAATTTTTTTATACAACATTAAATAAATTCCAAAACTTTAGATTGATTCCTTTTTCCATTCTTTATTGTGCACGTATGATCAGTAGAACAAAGACCTAACCACATAGCCTTAAATTCATTTTCTTGTCGGGAAGGCCTTAATTCTTAGCACCCGTCTAGTGGGAAATGAAGAATTTTCAAGTTAAAAATTTACCCCTATAAGAATTATTCTCTTCCCATGTGTAGTTGAATCAAGAGAAATTTTTATATTTGACAAAGTTTTCTCTAATAACTTTTATCCATTTCTTCTTTTGTTCTAGAGAAAGAGAGAAGAGAGAAAATTATTCACAAAAAGATAGAAAAACATAAAATTTTCTATATGGTATAGTATTATTATTATTATTATTATTATTATTATTATTATCATCTTTATTTATTTTTTCCTATTTGGTAAAGTTTGCGTTGTATATAATTTAGGGGAGGAAAAAATTGTTTGACAAACAAACCTCAAAGAGAGTAAAAATTTAGAGAAATAATATTTTACCTTATTTCCCTCCTATTGCATGTCCTAAAAGTTGGGCCTTTGTATAAATGTTGGGTTAGATTTTAAGCCAATAGCACTATCAACCAGCCTTATGCCTTGCTCGTCTAGCTTAGTATATATGCCTGTTTCTCATGTACCATGTATGTTAGATCTTAATTTCCAGAATAATGTAGGACTAGCATCCTTTGTTATGTATCGCTGTGGTCTGTTCTTAAATGTCAGCAGACTCCTCTTTTAAGAACAATAAGAGTACATTGGTAAGTCCTGCAGTAAATAAATACTTGAAACAAAATCTTCCTCTATATTACAGATTGCAGAATATTACATAGGCTTGAAGATATACATACATCTTTACAACAAAAATAAATACAATAAATAAATAAAGAAAGAATATATCACCATCATGAATATATCTGGAAATTCCTCATCTATTACCTCATAACCAGTGAAATACATGATATTAGTTCCCCATATTTTATCTCTTCTGGAAGTTAAAAGACTTGATTGAATAGCCAAAGATGAAAGTGAACACCACACATATCGCAACCAGCACAGCAGCCACAACTCCAATGAAGTCAGTTTTATAACCAAAATAACTCTTGACAAACTCTTCCACTGTTTCACCAGTAACTAGCTTGTGCTTTATGTCTCCATATTGTGAAACAACCATCCCGTATAGTGTCCAGTCCACAGGGCAAATCCAATAATACCATCTCCACCATACTGGAATCCTCTGTAAAACATATGAGAAAGACTGAAAAAAAAGGGGCAAGATTGAGAAAGGGTGAAGATTACATTTAAGGGAGAGCAAGTAGGTATATTAGTATTTACAGTTTGAGGAACAACGAATCCTAAGAAAAGGTTCCAAAGTACATAGAATGCAGAAGAGATAATAGCAGCAATGTTGTGGTTGGGAGTTATCGCGACACCCATCGTGCCATACAGAAGTACATGAAGAATAGGTTCCAAAAGAACATGTCAGCTGTCCATTCAAATCCAATCATTGCATATAGTATGATTCCATGTACAATAGTTTGAACAAAAACATGTGGGATCTCAATCATAACCAGCAAAATTGGAAAATTTTTAATTAGCAACAACATATTCTGTCCCTTTGAGTTATCATGACCTATGAAAATTCTTACTTGTCCAAATTCGTAAGGCGATGCCGAATACAACCTATCTGCTCTTTCCCTGTAAAAAGACAGTTCTTTCAATAGCCACAACTGGTTGCACCAATGCAGCATTTTGTACCCCAATGAAGAGTACAGCACAATACATGGAACCCATTGAATTGAAGAGATTTGTCTTTTATCCCTAAAAGAAAAAATGGAGAAAAATGAGTTAGTAATTGGAAATACATAGATGCCATAGTGTCCTTAGTTTATTGTAGATTGCATTACTGTTTGGAGCTAAGATTCCAGAATATTGCTCCAAACATTAGGGCTATAAATGTGGTGAATAAGAGTCTCACTGCAGTGTAGGGCGGATTCCTCCAATATGACAAGTGCTGCTTCCATAGGCAAGCCATACACTGGGTGAAGAAAGGTTGCAAGTATGTTGATGCGAAGAATAGATCTTGTGAACCAGGTAGAGGTAAGCTAAGTTCCTTGATCAGAGCTTTGTTTTGCCTGGAATCGCCACACCTCACAATGTCAAATATGAGATCAAACTTTAGAATTCCAGTGCTTTTATCTAAATTATGCCCCATTTTAATCTACCTGTATAATTCCGAGTTCCTGTAAATTTTAGCAAAGTTTACCCCAAAGGATGCTTCTTGTGATGCTGAAGTCACCTCTAGCATCCACATTGCTGGATTATAACCATCTTTAGTTTTACTTACCAGGATTGAGCGCCAATATTCGAAAGACTTTGAAAATTAAGCTCTTGTAGGCCTTTTTTATTTTTTTTTCCTAGGAGTCACCTCAAAGTACTTAATTAGATGTGAAGCGCGGCCACCCAATGGGCCAACATATATTTCTTCTCCTCCTCTTTTCAAAAGAAGTAGCTGCAATTCATATATTCTGGTCATTGTCTTGAAAATTTGAAATCAGATCACTGTTCTTTCTTTTTTTCTTTTTCCTAGAAAGGATTGTCTGAACTCATCAAAAGCATCGAATATGTTAATGCTCGGCTGATGTATGGTACACACCACAGTTCGTCCTGTGTCCACTGTGTTTCTGACAGTTCTCATTACTATTACCTCCTCTGCAAAATTCTGACATATGTCAATCAGGTTTTCAGACTATCATTTTTTATAGGTACCACCCATGCACAGCCTTCACATAACTAAACAAAAGAAAAGGGAAGGGGATAAAAAATCAAATAGTAAAGGTTGTGACCTTTCTAGCTATAGAGTAAACTTCAGATGGCAGACCAGCCTGGCAGAATTAGTCAGAGACTCATAGACAGTAACATGGGGAGAGTGGATATCAGTTTGCTCACAATATCCGGCAATGCGAGCAAAGGTTTCTTGCTTCTTTGGATAGCCTGATATCTTTATTGTTTCCCTAATGTATCCTCCAGTTTTCCTTCCAGCCAATACATCCATCAGAGGGGGCTTCCCAGACCCCCACTCACACCCATTAGAGCCATTAGGTAGTTCTAGTTGTCCTCGGGAATTCCTTGAGCCTTCATTTCCTACGAGCAAAAAGAAGAAAAATTAAGTTCATTAAGAGACAGTTTAGGGCAAGTTCTGTCATAATAAGGGACTTCTAAAAATCTTTATGGACAAGATAACTCGAAGATACCTCTGGCATATTGACAACATATCGGATTTCATCAAATACTTTGAAAAGAGGTTGAGAAGGAAGATTCATTACACATTTCCTGTTCTATCCAACTTCACCGGCATTGCTTACTCCTGCAGACTCTGACCTGGATGACTGGTGGGTGTCAATTGAACAAAAAATAAAAATACCTATTTTACTAAAGATGAGTTTAGGGTGAGCAGGGGAACAACGAATTTATCTCTTTTAAGAAAAATAAAAATATGAGAGTTTGAGAAATTATCTAAATTAACAAAACAAATAAAATTAACTAAAATAAGAAAATTAAATACTATCAATTAAAAGAGAAAATTTCAATGAGATTAACATCTAGCCAAAGAACTTATATCCACCTTGATTTTTATTCGATTGATCATTGATCTACTTAAAGATTTCAACAATTATAGATAAATTTGTTATAGTCGCTCAAAGAACGTCGACCAATCTTTCCTTACTTTGTCGATAATTAAGAGAAGTTTTTTAACTATTTTCTTAACCGAAAGACAACTTTAGAAAAACTCTTAGGATTTAAAGTTTCGACAGCCTTAAAATCGAGAGAGACCCAATTCTAAGTGGTGAACACAAAACAGGATTGCTGAGATTAAATTATTTAATTCCATGACAAAGAGCCATTCAACACTTTATTAAAACTAACAAATAATTACGGATTTGCAGTTTTAATTAGTTGTAGATTATTTTAGAACTATTAAATATGGGCCCTATTCAATAAATTCTAAAAAATCATGATCCATGAAGTGCAGGAGTTAAATAAATATCTATGATTTATTGAATTAATATACTAAAAAAGATCTCACAATCATTAAAAATCAAGACTTTAATAAAACTTTGACTAGAAAAATAAATTAAAATGGATTCACAAAGGAAATAAACTCACAAAATAATTTTATTTGCTGCTGAAGAAAATGTGAAACCTAGGGCTGCCGGCTGCTCTTCTTTTCCTCCACAAAAGAATGTATCAATTCAAGAAATAAGGAGAAATGTACCCTGCCGGCTGCTGCCCCTTTTGGGGCTGCACACCACCAAGTGCCCCCAAACAATATGAAATACTTCTATATATATAGGAGTGTAACCCTAAACAAGATGAAAATTTTCCTATTTGCAAAAGGTAAATATTTCTAACGATAACTACTAAATAAATAAAAAAAAGTAAAAAGTAAACTTCCTAAAAGATAATATTCTAAGAGATTAATATTTTCAAAAATTTCTTTTCCTAAATATTAGGAATGGAATAAAAATCTTTAATATCTTTAATATCTTTAATTCTATCCCAATTCTCTCTTGAATGTGTCATTGGGAAAGGAAATTTTACTGCAGTAAATCTTTTAAAATCTTGTATTGCATCTTCTAATCAACATGCCCAAGTGCTAATAAAAGAGCATCGCTGTCCAATTTTTTATGCTTTGCAAATTTGCTCTAATTTAGTTTGTTTTTTTTTTCCTTTCCATAATAAGTCTCATCCATCAATGCTAACAAGTCAAATGTCATAAAACATAAGTATTAGTGTAATATTTATTCAAAAATAATACAAAATCAATTGTAAATATTATACTCATTTATACCCTATCAATGACACTCATTGCATCTTCTCTCTCCATCACATGGTCTTGGTGAGAAAGAAAGAAAAATTGCACGGCCCTCACGAAATCTGTAAACAAACAACTCACCTGAAGTGCTCTTTTCGCTTGGTGCTAGTTCAATACTGTCTCCAGTAGTACTAACAGTCATTTCCTTCAAGGTCTCCTTGGAAATAATAGCCTGGGGCTTCCCCAAAGCTGTAGTATTTTATAATCCAATTACTTAAATGTTCTTTTTAGTTTTGAGAAAGTTGCGAATGAATATATTGTGATACTCATGATCAAGAAAAGCTAGTTCCACCGTAAAAAGGAAGTTAAACAGGAAAAGGAATCCAACAGTTGCTGCAAAACCAATCCAATACCAATTTCCCTCAGGAAATTGTCCACGGGACTTAACACAGTGATTCCCAGTGGTTTTGTGGAAGTAGAAGGTACCTGAGATATGTATATTTCCGAAATTCAGCATGTTTCACACTGACTCTTTCCTTTTCATTCTCTAAACTATCCAAAAAGGGGGAAACAACAAAATTTACCTGAGATATGTATATTTCCGAAATTCTGCATGTTTCACACTGACTCTTTCCTCTTGATTCTCTAAACTATCCAAAAAAGGGGAAACAACAAAATTAACTGTTCTTACTCTCCAACTGTTTCAAAGGAATTCATTTACCGATATAGCATTCTGTGTGCGTACATCACAGGAGAGCTCCAATAGCCCCACAACCACCAGTTTTGCGCGTTGTCTGAACCCAACAGGGAAGGTTGGTATCAGTATCTCATTCAATGATGAGGAAAACAATTCGCACTTCTTGACAAGATAAATCTGCCCAAAACAAACACTACATGTATCATAAAGGAGCGAATCGTGTTTGCTACTATGATATTCTTTCCCAATGCAGCCACAAACCGAAATAGGGGTGAAGACAATAATGAGCAGGAAGTATTGTTTAAGGAACCTGCAACAGAGAGTCTATATCTGAATGCCCAAACAGATAGAGGATCAGGTGTACAAATAGATGTGTTCTGTTATACTTCCCGAAGTTTGGATCTAAACCTAAAACATAGTAAGTCATAAACACCCACACAGCTACCTCCACAATTTTGATTGGGATTTTGAGTATCCAAGTGGGTAGAGTATATGCCCATGCAGGAAAGAAGAGCAGGTCCTTTTGCTTGTAAAAGATGGGAATTTTCAAAATGCTCAATGCTAGCTCTGAAAATACATTGAACATAATCATAACAACCGTAAAGAAAAGTGCACCCATGTAAATCTGGCCATCTAGTTCTGCTTCCCGGTGCATTTCTGTTCAGGAAAATACTGTCATTGTTACAAAAGCAACCACGGTAAGCTGCAAAACAAAAGGACCAAAAATGAATTGTGTGAGATCCATGTCAAATACCATACCTTAAACCTTCTTTGTTACTTTTCCCTTTGATGCCATACTCACTTGAAACAACTTGAAAATGCAGAAAAATGGGTTTCCTCTTCATAAGCAAGTATTCTCTAGACATGCAAGCCTTCCACAGCTCCTTCTTGCTAGCACCATACTTATGAGTTGTTAAAGCCACAGTGTGACTTTTGGCCTTATCAAAAGGTATACCAGGTTCATCACCTAGCTTTTGGCCAATGTGAAATATTAAAATGCTTCAGAAAATTCCTTTGCTGTGATGAAATTATATGGTCCGTCTTTATGTGGACGGTATTGTTCCTGATCCTTCCTTGATGTCACCTGTGACCCATCAAAGGAATATGAGTGCTTCATAACTTTAACATAAGATACAGAGAAAAAATCATTTGGAACTGTGAAAGCTGGAATTACTTCTCCTAATAAGTCACTACTTTCCTCTCAGGACATTTGAATCCCATGTTTTCAAAGAATTGAAGGACATTCTCACATGGACCCTGGTACACAATTTGCCCATCTTAGAGCAGCAGTATGTCATCAAATAGTTCATAAGTCTCTGGCGCTGGTTGTAGGAGAGAAATTAGAGGAGTTCCTTGGAGAATGTGGATGGCTTGCCTCAGAGAATTCACAATCTGGGATGTGGTGGAACTGTCCAACCCAGTTGATATCTCAACCATGAAAAGTGCTCTTGCTGGTCCAACCAGCATTTCCCCTTCACATCATATCACAGTAAGTTCAGCAATATTCTATATTTCGACAATACCATGTCAATCTTGGCCATAAATAGGATTTGATGTTTTACTAAAGTTCTAAGATCAATGCCAGATATACACTGGGCTATGCACGCTTATACCTGTTGTAACTCGCTTTTTTTGCCCTCCTGATATGCCTTGGAACACTTCATCCTCCACCAAAGTGTCAGCACAAATATCCAGTCCCAAGAGCTGTAAATTTTATGCGAGGAAACCTGGAAATATATTCTTCATGGCCTTATGTCATCATGAACAGTAGCTTTAGTTGCTACCTGGATAATATAATCTGTCATCACATTGGCCTCCTTCCCTTCCAATGCTGCTGCCTTGTGGAGATTGGAAGGAACAAAAGAATTTTAAGTTAAAAAAAAGGGCGCTTATATTTGCCAACAGGAATTAAGCTAATTCACATATAAACATTCTTGTTAGAATATTAATTCTCACCTTCGTGTAGATATCAATATCAGGATCTGGCTTAATGTTTGCTGCTTTTTCTCTTCTGGACAACTCTGTCAACATATCTCCAGATTACCTGTATTCCAAATTGGGGACCAAATCACTAAAATCTTGGAGTGAGACCTGAACACATATTCCTAGGTTAAACTGACCGTGTCATGCTCCAACCCCTTAACACCCTGCTGAGAATGCCAATGTTTATCTCACTGTCATTCTTCCATATTGGAGATCATGCTGGCTTATTTAAGCCGATGTCCTCTGCGGAGCGAACTCGTCCATTCCATGGCCGTTATATGTAACTCTTCCCGAGATGAAAATTATGTGAACATCCACATTGATGTGCATTACTGAGAGAGAGTGAAAAAGGAAAATGGGGGAGAGCAACCCGATTGATGCGTTCCTTGAGTTTTAACAAGAACCTCTCATTGTCTTCCTCGGCTATCTTCCCAAGCCCATCTAATAAGTTCCTTCTCTCCTGGCCCGAGAGTTTCTATATCAGCGTCTCTTGATTTGCCTTTGTCCTCAGTCAACAGACATCGCCTTATTCGGAGATAAGTGGGCAGTTTCTCCAGTGCAGCCCATTTTAAGGCTTCTTCATCGTCTTCAGCTGCAGAAGACCTCAAGAAAACATCCAGACCAGTGTTCCTCCTTATAAAAGAACTACTTTTACGCGCACTACTGACTAGCACTGCGTGCACTACTGATTCTAGCACCGACTCTAAATGCATCTCCACCCTCCATTGAAACCTCCTTAATTTACGGTACACAAGAAAACTCTATTAAGATTGGTACTACTCGCCACATTGTTTAGGCGAGGTAAATTTGTTCCAGAGGTTTAGAGCCAAAGCATCTAAAAATGGATGGTTTGCTGTGTGTAGCTTATCAGTGAACAGAAATGCTGAAGTCAGTCTGTCTCTCCTGCTTGAGGTGGATATAGAGAATCTTTATATTAAGAAATGTTAGATTTATTATCTGCATGCGCATGCGGAAGCATGTAAATTAAAATAACTAAATTTTTAGGTAAATATCTTGATATGTAGGTCTCCAAAATTCATGAACCTACTGCGAAGTCTCTCGAACAAATACTCGGTTGGGATGATGATCACAAAATAAAATCACCACCGTTATGTCACGATATCTCAATCCATAATCTGATAAATTACAATGATGAAGAAAATTTTTTTCTTGAAATTTTCTCAATACCTTCACTTGATTCTCATTCTAGAAAATTAATTTCTCTCACGAAATCAACATTCACTCGTTAATTGTGTTTGTCACACAAGATGTTTCTATTAGAGAATGTTTTTCACTCAAACTCAAATTCAAGATGCGCATTCTCACGTGGAGAGAGAATTAGAGATCCATGCGGGAGTTGGGAAAATGGTAACTACACATTACCCCATAATTTAACTCTAAAAATTTTTATCGCGTAGTAAAAGCCCCTCTTTACCAACAAGAAAATTAGATCAGAGTGATGCATTTATATAGCTTTGTAACTAGTAGGCCTTACAAGTGATCATACATTGACATTCAGGATTCAATCAGCAATAAAAATCAGATCAATTACATTTCAAACCTACTTGCTCGAAGTATGGAACACAGATTTTAATAATCGGTCGATTTAGTCTAAGATTTGGGCTATTGACAACAGCCCAGTAGTTTGGCTTGAATGTGGTTATGAGTATTAGGAGAAAACAGGAGCAATGGAGAGAAGTATGGTACACATATGACTAATGACTAATTCCACACACATGCCAGATAATGAAAGGTTTGAATTTTAAAACGGCTCCGATTCAGATTTCTTTTTTGAAAACTAGAAAACTAATCGTTAAAGTAAAAAATTACTATATTTATAATAAAAATTTTCATATTTGGAGGAGCTCGTGATGACAGAAGACTGTTTGGTTAGCACATGAAACCCAAAATAAAGGCGTGTAAACCTAGTAAAGGAAATTCGAGAACGTTGGTTTTTAAATAAGAGTAGAAATAGCCAAAAGCTACAGACATCTGGCTCTTAGTTCAGCTCATCTCATTTCATTTTCAGTATTACTTTTCGGATCCCTTGGATGGTGCTAAGCTTTGAAATGCTTATATGCTAGCTAGTGTTATATCACTATTCTTGATTAAACTATATTGCATAATAATAATAATAATAATTTCTTACTTTAATATTGTATTCTATATATATTTAAAATTAATCATCTGTGATTTGGAAAATTGGTTTATTCTTTTCTTCTTTTACTTTATATTTAATATCTTTTAATTAAAAGAAAATATTATTTAGAAAACAAATTTTATAATCATAATTAAAATTTTCTAAAAATAACAAAAATTATTATAATATCAATAACATCTTAAGTTAAAAATATAGTATAAATTTAATTAAAATTTATTTTTATTTTTTAAATAGATCTAAACATTTTTAAAATATCATAGATGTTTGAATGAATTAATTATAATATGATTCTGGACACCGATATTAAAAAAAAAAAAAAAAAAGGACAAAGGAGTTCTATGTGATGTCAATGCCGTG
Organism: Dillenia suffruticosa; assembly: GCA_033439265.1. Lineage (NCBI taxonomy): Eukaryota > Viridiplantae > Streptophyta > Magnoliopsida > Dilleniales > Dilleniaceae > Dillenia > Dillenia suffruticosa. Next base: position 10,880,515 of record JAVTVX010000037.1, on the reverse strand, counting down.
GATGGGCCTCTTTTGACTGATTTGCCATTATTTTCATTAAAGAACGAAGGCAAGTTCGATGAGAGGGACGTGGCAAATTCCTACCCCACAAAGAAAATAGTGTATATGATTGACCAGCTAGTGTGGACATAATGTCGATGCCATTCTCATTCTTAATTTGATTTAGTCTAAGATTCGTGCCATTGTCAAATTTTTTTTAATAATCTATTAATATTTAAAATCATATTCAATTAATTCATCCTGTGATTTTGTATTCTACTATATACAGAAAGAATAAAAAATAAGAAATAATTTATATTTTTTGTTAGGGTAATTTCATTGACTAGAGAACAGAAAAAATAATTTCAGTTATCATGGGATCATTTGTTTTGGTGCTGATCAATTAAATTGAGCAATAATGAAGCGGGAAAGGATCATTTGCAAGAAAAGACATAGCGAGAGCCTAAGAATAATCATGTCGGCTTGAATCAGTTGTTCCTAAAATGGAATCTTAAATTCTCATTCCTAAGCTTAGGAAATTTCATGGTACGCAGTTTTTAGTTTTGGGATTATTTGACTTTGACTGTGAGACTCTCGTCAAACTCTTTCTTCTTTTTTTTTTTTCTTTTTTTTTTCCGTCGGTTGCGTTGCTTCATGTACTAGAACGCGCATGTCATCAAATGACTCGTGCAGAAAGCGACGCAAGCGAGCCGTTTGGTTTGGAAAATTGGTTTATTCTTTTCTTCTTATACTTTATATTTAATATCTTTTAATTAAAAGAAAATATTATTTATGAAACAAATTTTATAAATCAAAATTAAAATTTTCTAAAAAATAAAAAAATTATTAAAATATTAATAACATCTTAAATAAAAAATACTGTATAAATTTAATTGAAATTTTTTTTTATTTTTTTAAACACATCTAAACATTTTCACATTAATTTCTTTTTTCCAATTGAAAGGGATAAAAGCGTTTTTTTTTATTGTATAAAAATTTAAATATAAAATTATTAAGTTAGAGAAGAAGTATTTATATCAATAGACTGTATTTAGGACAAAAAGGAGTTTCAATGTAACGCCAATGTGGTGGTTGGGTCTGTTTTGATTGGTTTGCCTTTTTTTTCTTTAGAGAGAAGACAAGTTTGACGTGGCCATCTCCTACCCCGCCCCTCAAAGAAAATAGTGCCCCATGCATTCTTTCTCCCCTTTTTAGCCCCAATTAAGATTACCCAAAAAAAGGGTATATGATTGTCCAGTTCGTGTGGATATAATGTCTGTCATTCTCGTTCCTATTTTGATTTAGTCTAAGTTTTAGCTATTGTCAATTTTTTTAATAATTAATCTATATTCAAATTCATATTTTTATTAATCAAATTTAAATATGATTAAATTTAATTTAAATAAAAAAAATCTCAATATAATCTATTCGAGAGCTTTACCTTAAATTTAATATCTATCAAGCTATGATACAGTTGTAAACATGGGACTGAATTGTGGAACTTGATTCTCTCCAAAAAGGCATATTCATGGCACCAACTCTTGCCCTTACGCTCGACTCAATGGGGAATTGTCTTCATCCATTATGGCATGCCCATTAGACAAGTATGATGTGACCTTCCGTACGTTATTTTCTTGGCGTCTTTTCGGGTTGGGGATGTCTTGAAATGCACGACTTCTCTATATTCTCTAACAGTTTTCCCATTTTTCTCTCTCTTTCTCTAGTGCAAATTTTTCTCTGATCTTATCCAAAAAGTCAAGAAAGGTGGCGGATAATTTCTTTTGTTTTCGAGATGGTGAAGAAAGAATACTGAGACTAATAGTTTATTATTTTAATAAAATATTATAATATATTAAATTTATATAGAAACTTGTTATTATAATTATAAAAATAAAACAAATCAAATATTTTTAAAATTAAATAAATAGTTAATTTAATTTTGATAAATAATATTTTTAAAAAATCTTAAAATATATGATATCTTTTTAACACTTTTCTACCATATTCGGCATAAAAATATAAAGAATACAAAAAAAATATTAAATATTATGAGCACATGTCACCATTTTAAGATTTTTTTTGACCAATAATTATTTTTGTTGTTTTCTTGTATTACAATGAAATTTGGAGGAGGATATGTGACCACGGTGCCATTGGAGACTATTTCCATTGCTTATGAATTATGAACTCAAATGATTAACTTCCTACCGAAATGTATATAAAATTTTTTAATTTTTCTTATCAGTTATATTTTCCTACCAGGAAAGAGAACAGATGGCACTTGTCTCAAGGACAAGGAAAGCAAGGTTGAATTTATATTTAAAATCGTATATTTTTTATCTTTAAAATAGGAACAAGTGTTGTAGTAGGATTCAATCATCACAAAAAAAAAAAAAAAAAAAAAAGTATCTGAACTTTTTTTTGAAAAATTTATGAATACAGTCTAATTGATCGAAAATCATCAATCTTTAATATACACCAATTATATGGAAAATTTTGGTGATATATTATCTTAATCACATGCATTTCCCCATATTTGTCCTGTCATTTTGACGGCTTTCCTCCGCTATTTGCGTTGGCAGCACCTTCCAACACTGGGTTATCCCTTCGGACCAACAACCTACCTGCTTCCATCCATGATGCACGGACACGAACAGGAGAACCAAATATATATTTAATAATATAAAAAATAACAATACAAAAATAAAGAATGTGAATAAATATTTAAAAATATAAAGATTTTTATGTAAATATTAATTATTTTATAAAAATAATAAAATAATCATATTTTATAATAAAATTTTAAAATAATTAAATATATAATTATTAATGATAAGATAAATATTACAAAAATAAAAAATATAATTAAATAAATAAATAATTACATGATAGCTTCGCTTCTCACTCAGAGTAGGAAACTAAAGGTTGGTAGGATACGCGTTGACGTCAGCTTCGGAGACAAGTAAAACGCGTTGACGTCAGCTTGAAACCACATGTGGCTGCCTTATCTCTCTCTCTCTCTCTCTCTCGAAAGCTCTATAAATGAATCATCGTGAATCTCTCCTTGTTCTTGCACGCACAAACACTAGTTCAATCCCCATGGATTTTCTCTGGGGTGAAAAAACAATCACTTTCAACAACAAGCTCAAATCGAAGGAGGCTGAATTGCATATCACTTTAACCCCAACCCACCAATTAATTGTTCGAGACATCATCGGAATTGGGCCTGGTGAGTCCACTCAAAGCCCCACTTCTCAGTTCTCTCTCCTCCAATCAAATCCAGAAAGATGTGTTCTGATCAAGCTCTTCGTTAGCGGCTTTGATACGGGACAGCTTTTTCTGGGCTCTCAGCTCGCTCATTATGACACAATCAATATCAAACACGACGCTGCGGGACGGTTCAAACTCTTTGGTGTTAAATCTAACACTTGGAAAGCCTACAGGTTTGTACTCTCCAAATTACCAATCTCAAGTAATACCCATAATTGAAACAGGGATTATAATTCAGAAGATTTATTTGAAATAAAGTTACGCTGTTGATTCACAAAAATAAATTTTTGGGATAGTGTTGACACCTAGATTAGATGCATGAGTTATGCTCTGAATTCTGGTAAGTCAATTGTGCCTTTTCTTCTTCTTAGGTGCCTTGGCGGTGCATTTGGGTTGAAGTACAAAAACATTGACATCGAAGAGGAAGAGATCACCTCCGCATGACCGCACTACTGCTTATAATACTGGGTTGACCTGGTTTATTTGTGTAAAAATTTGTAAACCTTACTTAAATTCAACCCAAACCGTTCTGTAGCAGGGAGCACCAGGAAAGTTCCCAGGAAAGAGGTGGAGCTCGTCTGTCCTCGCTTAAGAACCTCTTTCCTTGGACAAATGTTTGTCACTTGACAGAACTTTCCTAGACATGCTATGCCATCGCATACTAGAGAATGGGCTTTACTAAAGTTTGGAGTACAAATTTAAATATAGACAAAGAGAGATAAAAAATGTGATCAAGTAAAGAGAAAAATAAGGAGAAAGATTTATCAAGAAAAAAATGAAATTGAAGAATGAAGAGAATTTCTTCTATTGAGTGTGAAAAAGAAATTATCTCAATATTACAAAGACAGAGAAGGAGAAGAGAGATTTTGGAAGAGAGATTGTCTTCCAAATTATGAATACAAGAGAAGAGAAAAATCCTATTTATAGAAGATGGAGGAGAGAGAAAGAAAAAATAAAAATAAAAATAAAAAATAAAAAGAAATGGGAAATGGGGAAATCCTCCAACGACTATATAGCCGTTGGAGGTGAAATGTGAAATCCTCCAACGGCTATGAAGCCGTTGGAGGTGCAACGGCTATTATAGCCGTTGCAGCCTTGGGCCCACTTGGGCCAGGAATCTTGGGCCCAAGTGGGCCTATGTATTTTCAACACTCCCCTTCAAGTTTGGTGAATATATATCGATGGAGCCTAACTTGTCGAGAATATTATTCATGTGACTAGCCGTAGTTCTCTTGGTGAAAATATCAGCAAATTGTTCACTACTCTTTACGTAAGGGGTGATTATGGTTTTGTCTTCAATCTTTTGTCGCACAAAATGACAATCCACTTCAATATGTTTGGTCCGCTCATGAAATACTGGATTTGAGGCAATGTGAATAGCCGATTGATTATCACAAAAAAGCTGAATTGGTATTGTGACCTTGAACCCCAAGTCTTCAACTAGGGTTTTAAGCCATATAATCTCACTTGTCGATGCTGCCATAGCTCTATATTCCGCTTCCGCACTAGATCTTGAAACTACTGATTGTTTCTTACTTCTCCAAGATACTAGATTACCTCCCACAAACATACAAAAGCCTGTTGTAGATCTTCTATCTTGAGAATCTCCGGCCCAATCCGCATCACAATATCCAATAATTTCAGAATTTTGGTTGCACTTCATCCATATTCCACGCCCAGGAGAGCCCTTTAGGTACCTCAAGATTCTTTCGGCTGCTCTCCAATGTCCTATTTTTGGATTATGCATATGCTGGCTGATTCGGCTAACCGCATATGCTATATCTGGCCTGGTGATCGTCAAGTAAATGAGTTTCCCAACGAGTCTCTGGTATCTCGATATGTCAGTAAAGAATTGATTATCATCCTTTTCTTCTTCAAAGGTTGAGATTGGACTACAAGCTGGTTTAGCTCCAATTTTACCTGTTTCCTGCAAAAGATCAAACGTGTATTTTCTTTGGGATAGAACAAGCCCTTTAGAGGAGTAGGCAAGTTCTATACCTAGAAAGTATCTTAGTTTCCCTAAATCTTTAATTTCAAATTTAGACTTAAGAAAATTTTTGACTTGATCTATTTGCTTTATATCATTCCCGGTTATGATTATGTCATCGACATAGATAAGTACAACGGTGACCTTTTCATTAAAAAATTTTGTAAATAAAGATGAGTCACTGTTGCACTTAGAGAAATCATAACTAAGAAGAGCGGTGCTAAGTTTAGCATACCAAGCTCGGGGAGATTGTTTCAAACCATAGATGGCCTTATTGAGCTTGCATACTTGTCCATCTTTGCCTTCAAGTCCTTGAGGAAGTCGCATGTAAACTTCCTCCTTCAATTCTCCTTGTAAGAATGCATTTTTCACATCCATTTGGAACATCGGCCAACTCCAATTTGTTGCAAGGGACAATAAAACTCGGACTGTGGTCATTTTAGCAACTGGAGCAAAAGTTTCAGTGTAGTCTTCTCCATATGTCTGAGTGAAGCCTTTGGCTACAAGTCGTGCTTTGAGGCGATCGATTGTTCCATCACTCTTATGCTTGATCTTGTAAACCCACTTGCACCCTACCGCTTTCTTTCCTTTAGGAAGAGTGGTGATTTCCCAAGTTTGATTCTTGGTAAGAGCATCTAATTCTTCATTCATAGCCTTCCTCCATTCTTGATGACCATTAGCTTCTTCATAACTTAAAGGTTCCTGCATTTGGTCAATGCCATTCAAGAACTCTTGATGACTAGAAGAAATATTATTAGTTGTATAAAAATTAGAGATAGGATGAGATGTAACTTTGGAATTATAATAAACTTCCTTATTTAACCATTCTGAAGGACGTCTTACTCTAGTTGATCTTCTAAGTGGAGGAGGTGGTGAGGATGGTTCAATAAGAATTTCCTCATTTTCTTCATTAACTTGTTCTCCCCCTTGCTCATTATTTTGTTCTATAATTATTTCTTGGGGAGATTTATTTTCAACTCTTGGAGATTCCCAGAGAAGGATTTGTAGGTCCTTTTTTATAAAATCTTTATTTTTGCTATGTTCTTTGAAATAAAATTTATCTTCCAAAAATATTACATCCTTAGATGTATAGACTTTATTAGTTTCGGGTTCATAGCATAAATATCCTTTTTGAAATGATGCATAACCTATAAAAACACAACGTCTCCCCTTTTTTTCTAACTTATCTCTTATTTGAGAAGGAATATGAGCATAACATGTGCAACCAAATATTTTAAGATGAGATAATGGTGGTTTTTCTTTTCTAAGTATCTCTAAAGGAGATTTTCCTTTGAGAGTCTTTGAGGGAAGTCGATTAATTACATGTGCAGCTGTACTAATTGCATCACTCCAAAATATTTTAGGTATATTTGCAAAAAACATCATGGTTCTTGCTATTTCTAGTAAATGCCTATTCTTTCTTTCGGCTACTCCATTTTGTTGTGGAGTATAGGGGCAAGATGTTTGATGAATGATTCCTTTGTTTTCTAAATATTCTTTAAATTCATTACTCATATATTCACCTCCATTATCAGTTCTAAGTATTTTAACATGAGCATCATATTGTTTCAAGATAAAGTTGTTAAAGTTTTTAAATGCTTCGAAAGCATGTGCCTTAGTGTGAAGCATGTATATCCATGTGTATCTAGATTTATGATCTATAAAAGATATAAAATATTTGAAACCTCTTCTAGATTCAACAGGGGATGTCCATATATCTGAATGTACAAGATCAAAGACATTTTTATAAATAGTTTCCGAAATCGGATAAAATACTCGGGTTTGTTTCCCAAAAATACATGCTTCACAATGATCATTTTTACAAAATTTTGTTGGAAAAAGTAATTTTAAGATTTGATCATTTGGATGACCTAATCTAGCATGCCAAAATTGATTATCTCCTTCACATGCTACAAGAGCTTGATTGTCTTGATCCAAAAAATATAAATTGTTTCTTCTAGATCCTCTACCAATCACTTGATTCGATTTGAGATCCTGAAAAATAACAGTATCAGGATCAAAAATAGCTTTACAATTTTGGTCTTTAGTTAACTTACTAATTGACATAAGATTTGAGGTAAATTTAGGAACATATAAAGCATTTGAGTTTTTTCCAAAAAATTCAACTTCTCCAATTTCTTTAACTTTCAAATTTTGTCCATTAGCTACTTTGACTATTTTATGATTGATGAGAGGTTTAAAACGTTTTATCTTTTCTTTGTCCTTAACCATATGATAGTCACATCCCGAATCTATTAACCAATTTTCAGAATAATAAGTGGAGTTTGAGGAGTTACCAGAATTATTGGCGACTTGTTTCAGTAGCTTAGTGATGCCTTCAAGAGCCGTTTCCAATGCCACATTTTGCGCTACTTTTGGTGCTCCTTGTTCTTTCCTTTTGAGATGCTCTGGTTTGAGATGGGGATAAAGAAACCAACATTTCTCTTTGGTATGGTTTAATCTCTTGCAATGTGAGCATCCTTTCTTATGAGGAGGTTGATAGACTTTGTTGGCAATGGGTTCTGGTGCAGGAATAGAAACTTGTTGCTCAACTTTAAATCCGTGAACTTCAACTTTTGATTGTGAAGCCTCCTCAAGCCGCATGCTAGCATCAGCCTTCTGAATTAGGAATCGGATTTCTTGATATGAAGGGAAATCCTTCATCCGAAGAATTTCTTGGCGAACATTTGAGAAGCGTCCGCCAAGAGAGACAAGAAGGCCAAAAGACTTATCTTCATCCTTCCGTTTCAGCAATATTTTCGGATCACATGTGTGAGGCCTTAACATCTCCAATTCATTCCATAAATCTTCATATTCTCCAAATAGTTGGGAAAGAATTTTCTCCTCTTTCTGAATGTTGGCGATCTTCCGCTTGATTTCAAAAATTCTTCCCACATTAGATTCTTGCCCATATAGATCATACATTTGATCCCATAAAGATTTAGAATTTGGACAAGATGACACCATATTTTTGTGAGTTTGATCCATGGCACTAGAGAGAAGAATGAAGACTTGATCATCTCTTTCTTTCCATTCTTCATATGCAGGGTTGGTAACATCAAGAGATTCACTCGTTATAAACTTCAAGAGTTTTAGAGCATTGAGTGATCTTTTGATGTGGCCTACCCATTGGAAATAATTTGTGGAGGTTAAGATTGTGGAAGAAAAAAGTTGGGTTTGAAATGAAGTAAACGAGGACGCAGGATTTGCCATGTGAGAAGTAATAGAATTCGCTCTGATACCATGTAAAAATTTGTAAACCTTACTTAAATTCAACCCAAACCGTTCTGTAGCAGGGAGCACCAGGAAAGTTCCCAGGAAAGAGGTGGAGCTCGTCTGTCCTCGCTTAAGAACCTCTTTCCTTGGACAAATGTTTGTCACTTGACAGAACTTTCCTAGACATGCTATGCCATCGCATACTAGAGAATGGGCTTTACTAAAGTTTGGAGTACAAATTTAAATATAGACAAAGAGAGATAAAAAATGTGATCAAGTAAAGAGAAAAATAAGGAGAAAGATTTATCAAGAAAAAAATGAAATTGAAGAATGAAGAGAATTTCTTCTATTGAGTGTGAAAAAGAAATTATCTCAATATTACAAAGACAGAGAAGGAGAAGAGAGATTTTGGAAGAGAGATTGTCTTCCAAATTATGAATACAAGAGAAGAGAAAAATCCTATTTATAGAAGATGGAGGAGAGAGAAAGAAAAAATAAAAATAAAAATAAAAAATAAAAAGAAATGGGAAATGGGGAAATCCTCCAACGACTATATAGCCGTTGGAGGTGAAATGTGAAATCCTCCAACGGCTATGAAGCCGTTGGAGGTGCAACGGCTATTATAGCCGTTGCAGCCTTGGGCCCACTTGGGCCAGGAATCTTGGGCCCAAGTGGGCCTATGTATTTTCAACAATTTGTCAATTCATTTCAACGCCATCGATGAAGGGGGGCCACGCCTTCAATTTCAAAGTTATTTTCAGTGTTTCTATAAAAATTGAATTTGACATGTGTTTATCTTGTCAAAGTCAGTGGAAAGTTTTCTTATATTGTCAAAGTTATTTTCAATATTTCTAAATAGCACAAGCTTAGCATTGTCTAAAACAAAATAAAATTGCTTCTTTTCTTTAGGGGAACCAAAGCACGCTAACTGTAGAAAAGACAGAACCATAACTCAAAAGGTACTGGATTTGTCATAATATAAGAATACAATTATTAATATATATAATTATTTGAAACACTATAGTTTTAGTTATAAAAATAAAATTTTAAATGTAAATATAAAAATAAAAAATAAAAAATAAAAATATATTTTTATATAAAATAATAAAATAATATATTAAAATGAAAGAATTATGGTATAAGAAATAATATAAAATGTTATCGGTGTCCATCGATTGACTTTACAAATTTGCCATTGGACCAAAAGATAAGCACAAAGCATCACGTCGGAGTTGATCTTCTGCAAAATCGAAAGTTTTCCGCAAAAAGTCACATCAAGCATGAAGTAAGATTGTAAGGATCCTTTGTGTCACATCAAGCATTAATGCAGAATAAATAGTCCAAAAGAATTCCGAGGTTGACAGTTAACTTTGACCTTTGTATTTGATGGTTTTATTTTAAAATATAAATATAAATTTTAATAATGATTTTAATTAATTTGATAATTGTACGAGAAGATTCAGTGTGAGCAATAGCATATGATCACAAGTAGAGTAGTGACTTAAAATTATAAAATTAATAAATGAAACATTTGTAAATCACATAATTAACCTCAAAACATCACCATTACCATTACCACCACCACAATGTCATGGTTTTTTCGTTTTTATTTTTTTCAAAATCATATTCTAAATACCACATTTTAGAGAATTCAAGACAGACCAAAACCTTAATCTTGTAAAAATATTAATGTAACTATTATTCTCTCTATGAACAAAAATCGCATGATATTTTGAAATACTAGGAATTAGATCTTGACATTTCTGGTGATAATATGTGATTAGTACAATTAACATTACTCCTATATTGGTGGCTTTCTTATTCTATTCCTTCTATTTTTTGAAATTTTCAATAACCACAAAGATTGCACACAACAAATATTTTCTATTACGAACGAATGGAGTCACTAATGGCATTCTGAATCAATTTGCTGGTTGGTATCAGCAATACAATACTCTTGTTATATATTTTCCATTTTAACCGGAAAAAAATTAAGAATTTATTAGTCAAATATAACTTGAGATTATAATTTCAAGAATAATTTCAAGAGAGTGAAATTATAATTATTATAGGAGCCAAATAATATTTAAATATATAATTTTTAAAATTGAGCTTGTTAAAAAAACTACTTGGGTATGCTAAGACTTCAAGAAAAGAATGACCAACCTTGTGGATACCCGCCCCTTCCCTACCCGGTGGAGGTGGGTAAGGGGTGGATATAGGACAGGTGAGGGTTTGAAATTTTCAAATTCGTGGAGGGTCGGATAAGATACGGGTATGAGTTTTGTACCCACTATATATATCCTATCAGACCCTCCATATACACACACACATATAACTCCTCTTAATTTCAGTGTTAATTTAAAATTAAATAATTTGAATATAGTTATTATTTTTATTTTAATATAATTAAAATTGATTTTAAAGTTTTGTTATTTGTATTTTAATTAAGAGATGTTATTAAATTAGAATACTAATAAAGGTAAAGGCCAAGAAGATTTGAATGAAAAACAAATTGACTTGTGAATACAACAAGTCAACTTGTTGCGTGTGTGTGGATAAACTTACGAGCAAAGGTGGATAGGGACGGGTGAAGGATATGATATAAAATGTTTTACCCACCGCGGATGAAAGGTCGGGTGGGTATAGAGTTTTAAGGTGATGGGGGCAAGTAGGGTTTCACATAAACCCGCTCCTATCCGTCCCATCTCCATCCCTAATGCCAGTGTTCCTCTATATAAAAGAACCACTTATACGTGCATTATTGATTCTAGCACCAACTCTAAATGCATCTCCAGCCTCCATCGAAACCTCCTTAATTTATCGAACACAAGAAAATTCCAAATATAAAAGCGATGCCCGTGGGCCATTGAGGAATATAAATGTATAGTTATGGTTTATTTGTGTGTGTTTGTGTACTTAGCTACTTTTTCTTTAAAAAGAAAAAGAAAAAAAATAGAAACCGTTTGAAAACTTGATGAGAAGGTGCTTATGGAGTAACACTATATTTTTGTAAATAAACTGTAATTTTTTTGTTAAACTAAACTTATATCAATCTAGACTTTTTATAAAAATTACAATTTAATATGATGGAATGGGCCATTGCCATGCAGGCCTGAACCATGCGATCCGAAAATTATAGGGTTAAAAGTGGAGAGTTGGACAGGAGTTGGGGCAGTTGAGATATTTGTGAAGGATATGGAGTAGTTGACTACTTAGGAGTGATGATTGTCGATTGGGTCTCTGTTGCTTCGGCCCATGCCTTCAGAAGCACAGTGGCAGATATTGGAGCTTCTAGGAGATTTTTGCAACTCAGCCCAACAGCTAGACCCCCTTCTTCAAATTCAGTCAACTATAATGAAAAAGAAACCGAAAGTTTAACACAAATTCAATACATACATACATACATACATACATACATACATACATATATATATATATAGAGAGAGAGAGAGAGAGGGGTTATGCTTCTATTACTAATTTTTTGTTTATTACGTCCATTTGTTATGAAAAAATTATTACCATCTGTATTACTGATATATTTTTATCTATCAAAATTATAAAATAAACATTGATATTTCAATATAAAAAATTTTATACTAATGAGCTATTACTTAACTGGCACCATTTTTTAGTGTAAAGGTTTCAAACTCGAGACTCCTATGTACTAAAAAAAAGTCAAATATTTTGTATGATTGTTGATTTATTTCGATCCCATTAATGAAATGAATTTATCAGTTCAATAAAAAACGAAGAGAATTGTTTGATTACTTTGGTCCTATAGCGGTAAAGGGGAGGAGGTTTTTACACGCACATCGAAGGCGGACCAAAAATATGGCCGATGGAACATTTCCTCCCAATGAGCAAGCTTTAGCATCATTCCACGGTCAACATTCTTCGGCCACTCCTTAACACTACCCTAACTCTTGCTTCGACCACACGAACTCCGGCATCATTGCACTTAATCATCCAATGCTCTCTCTAATTTCTCTGCAATCTTCCGGTCACAATTGGATGGCTCGTAACCTATTGATTCATTGGTTCATTGATCGAACCATTTTATGAATCAAGATGATATCACTATAATATCATATATATATATATATATATATATATATATATATATATATATATAATTTATATATTATATATTTTAAAATAAAATAAAATCTATATATTTTTAAAAAAAATGAATTTATTTTATCAGCAACACATGAAAAGCTCTATTTATAATGAAAATCTGGTTGGATTGATAAAATTTTATCGATTTTGACTAATTTTAAATGATTTTAACCGAATTTGAATTTATCTAATTTAACAGTAACAACTGAATCAGATTATAAAACAGTTATCGGTCAAATTGTTCAGTCCGATCTCATTTTAAAAATGCTGGTACATACATTAATTTCCTTATTCTAAGTTAATTCAACACGGTAATACCTTGTTTTTGTTAATCTAATGCCAACTATCTAGCATGGATTAGAAGTGGCTTCCTTACTCTTTACGTCTAAAACTTGTCCAACTCTAAGAGCCCATTTGGACCGAGAGAAATCGATGGAGAGAAAAGAGTTCTAAAGAAAATGCCTTACTTTCCTTCATTTGGGAGTTAAAAAAGAGCAAATGAACTGATTTGGAGGGATAAAAAAGGAGGAAAGATGGGTAAAATGTTTACGCCCAAAATTGGAAAAAAAGGGACACTTTTAACCCATCGACCGATATTGAAATAATATGTTTGATAATTTATTTCAGTTCATTGGAATCAAATTCAGCTTGATGATCTTTTCAAAACAGTCAAATAAAATCAAAAGTTAGTCAAATTATTTTTAAGATCAGCCGAATGATTTTGAAATTCAGTTAAATAATTTCTAATACAAGTCATTTCAATTCATCAAAATCAATATTTTATTGGATAATTCTTCCTAATCAATCGAATGAAAATAAAAATCAATTAAATAGAATTTTAAATAGTAATCAACCAAGTTTAAAATCAACCAACTAGACTAGAAGAAATGAAAGTTTAGGCGACCAATCTTAAAAGTCAGTTCCAACCTAATTCAACAGAAGCCAAAGTCAACCAACTGAATTTTAAACTCCTCAAACTGATTTTCAAGATCCTCACATAGTCGACAGACTAACTCCTCAAGCTGAATTTTGAACACGCTTGAATTCTGAACTCCTCAACCTAGTTTTCAAGATTCTCACATACTTGGTCAGCTGAAATTGTTGCCAACACTGACATACTGACATGTTGGTTAAATTGTTATATTACATAAAGTTGTATTTTCATATAATTTTTAATTTAAATATGTAAAGCTGGATTGTTGATTTAAATTCTAAAAGGGTAAATGTGTAAAGTTCTATAATTCATAAACGAACAAAATATGTATCTTTTATATCTCTTTATTTTCTTTTCTTTTCTTTTCTCAAGTTGTCGTTGTTGTTGGTTATTTATTTATTTTTTTTGCCTCCCTAAACTTCCAAGCGGGCCGTAAAGGGCTTCCAAAATATTTGAAAATCTTCTTAATAGTTTTGGGGCAACGATGATTTTTGAAATTGAATGGAAGGTATTAATGGCATTTTGACTTTCATTGGCATTAATTTCATGTTAGAGATGCCAAAATATCTTTTAGCATGAAGTATCAAAAGATATCAAAGGAGAGTGAAAAATAAAATTTAATTAAACTTTTAAATTTTATTTATTAAAATTTTTTGTCATTGATTTGCTGTTATTACAAGCAAATATTAGGGTTTTGTCATGAATTATGCCAAAATAACTCCTATGACCCAATATTGTGACTCAACAAATGAAAAAGAAAAGGTCTCTCTAAACCCTCAAAAGTTGAGGTCTTGTCCTTTCATACTAAAAGGGAATAAAGAAACATCCTTTTTGCTATCATGGCTTTTGAACCTAAATGCAAAATTTTCAGAAGAAAGGACATCAACTGTTTCTTCCACCTTTTGCAAGACTAGCACCACATGTAACTAGGTAATAGTATAACATAATAAAGCATTTTGTGGTTGTTCAATGATCAAGTTCTTTCATGCAAGAATCCTTTCTTTCTAGATGCTTAAGAACTTCTGCTGCTTCCAGAAAAAAACAGTGAGCTAGTTATTCCTCATAACTTGACTAAAACATGTCAAAAATAGCATATCCTACATAATTATACAACAAAACCCACCACCCAATCCCAATGAATTATAAAGTGTTGTGATAGTTAAGGTCCTTAATTGGAGTTAAGTAATAAATAATACAATTAACATTAGATATCATAAAAGTAATCATAATGATTCATTTCAAATCAACCAATCATTTATTTTGTTTATGATCAAATTGTATTTACAATAACAAATTTAATTTTAAAATCGTCCATTTCAAAAATCAGTATATATATATAAAAAAAAAATATCAAAACTTATTTAAATATCACGTAATTTGATTTTATACAAACGTCTATATTAAAAATCATCTATTTTCTAATTTGTTTCCACCACAATTAATAGGATAGTTTTTTAATTATTAATGCTGAACTAAGGAAATAATTCACAAAAAATATTGTAAACACTAGTTTTATCAATTAAACAAATAGTTATGAGCAAGTTTAATGACAGTATTTTTTTATCTATTTAATAATTTTATAGATTAAATGTCCCTTTTTATAAATTTTAATGCAATCTCTATTGAATTAAGAAAATATTGCACTTCCACTTCATCCAAAGTTTTTATTAATTTTATCAATATCTCACTATTTTTATTTTTTAATTCAAAAGAGTAATTGTTATTTAAAATAAAATAATCTCAAAAAATTGACAACCCGACATAAAAATGTCAAAAAAAAAAAGGGTAAATATTTTTTATTCGACAATTATCATTTTAGGAAACCCCACCATGTTCTTGCCCTGTTCCTTGAATATATTCTTTTGGCTCTGCCCTTGGGTTCGAATAATCCAAACCCGAGTAAATTTTGGATCCGAAAGGTAGCGTTACCCCGGCAAGCCTGGGACCCATAGCCATCCCTAGTTGGACGGCTGGATGGAGCATATCTTTGGGAAAGGGAATGAGCCAATAGACATAGGATTGGTCCTCTCTCTCTCTCTCACTCTTGTGCATAATCTGGAGAATATATTTGGGAAAGGGAATGAGCCAATTAAGGCGCTAGTTTGGTCCTCTCTCTCTCTTTCTCTCTCACTCTCCGGGAGAAAGTGAAGAAGACCACGGAGTGGTCTCCCTTGAATTCTTGGACGGTGGTATTTTTTATTCTAAATAAATCTTCATTAAATTCAAGTTTTAAGTAACAAAATTTTTTTAATATATATTTCTTTTTATTTATAAAAATGAAATTAAAAATTTTATTTAAAAAATATTAATAACGTTAAATCAGTTAAGCATATGGTAAGATGGGCATTTCTCTCTTAGGTAGTTGAATGGGTTGTTTTGAATTCTTGAAACGTGGCGCGCTCTCTCTCTCTCTCTCTCCCTCCCTCCCTCCCTCCCTCGATCAAAATACTTTTTTTCTAAACAAAAATGTTTATGAGCTGTGGCTCACACATCCAAATTAATTAATAACCCAAACAGCGAATTTGAATCCATTTAATAATAATTTTATCTGAAGAAAGAAATAAAAAAAATCACATATTTTTAAAATTAAATCAATGATTATTCAGATTTTATAAAATAATATTTTCTAAAATTAAACCCAAATGCCTAATGAACCTTGCTTTATAGTCCATGTCTATGTTTGATTTTTAGTGTTTTAGCGTGTTAACATTGCTTGTAACAGTACGCATATAGCAAAGGCGTTGCAAGGCTTTTAGACGCGAATGAAAATAAAACAGTATGGCAGTTTATATTTTATGTATTTAGGACTTTGGAAAGAGTTAATATATGTATATGTTTTAAACAAAATAAGATATAATAATTATCATAATCAAAATAGCTTTAATATATTTTTTTAACATATCTAAAAGGATTTTGTTGAAGAGAGAGGCATGGCATAAAAAGAGCTACACATCAAAGGAACCCCCTTTGCTTCTTTAATTCCATTTCTGACTCTCCAGACGGTACAACTGAAATAGAAACAACACACAAACTCGACAAAAACTAAAATAGAAACAACACACGAACAGAACTTGGCAGTGAGGAAGAAGAAACCGAATGCGACTCTTATTTGCAGGCGGAAGCAGGGGCAAGCGAAACCACAGCCGCTGCGCTCAAGTAGTGATCATCTCTTCCTCTTCAATGAGGGCTTGTACTTCCTCGTACTTCCATCCAAACAATCGCCCAACCCTACCAAAATTAACCAAACTCAAGCATAAGTTGATTTCCCCCTGCCCCACATTAGGCCGGGCCATAATTATTTATATTCTTTTTTAAGAAATAAGATAAGTATTGAACACATACACAGAGAAGTGGAAAGAACAAACCTGATTGATCGAAAGAGCTTCCAAGCCGTGTGTTTGATGCCAAAAACTCCAATCCTTCCATCTCCGCCTTCTCTGATGTTGATGACATCGTACCTGGCAAGTTCAGAACCGAGAAAGATCAGCCCGGAGTAAAACCCATCAACACAGAGCTTAACTATAACATGTCTTTCGGGATTTGTTTCGAGGAAACAGAGTTCCGCCGCCAGTATTTCAGCAGAATCGCGGGGATTAATCTTAATCGTGTTACGAACGATAAGATCACGTGCTGGGGTTACTGTGATTTTCAGTTCAGCCTCGCTCGTCGTGAGATTGTTGTTGAACACAATTGCTCTGTTTCCCAAGCAGATATTACCCATATTAGAGAAATGACCGTCGCTTCTTTAAGTAGAATATCAAACGAAAAAGGAAACTCTTTTTTCTTGCTTTGTTGGTTCTTTCTTTGTTGCTCTCACCCCACATTTAAAGGGACGAACTTAGCCCTTTGTTGGTCTCTTGCGAAATATTTTTTGTACTTCAACATATAACATATTATTATTATTTTGATGTTGAATTTTGTGAGCAGCTTATCTTGCCTAGAAGAATAGCATTAACGATTTTTTGATATTTTGCTCCTTTTTCTCTAAAAGAACAAGAAGCTTAGGTGGATTTTTTTTATATTATTTTTAGTTAAATAACTAGATTTTCTATGTATTTTTGTATTATATATATATATATATATATATATATATATATATATATATATTTATAAAAGGGGGATAACTTAAAAAAAAAAAAAAAAACTAAATCATTGGGATTTCTTAAAGTATAAGGAACAACTTACTAAAAATTCACGACTTTTTTATTATTATTTTTTTTGATCATAGAGGTCAACTTCCCCATCTGGCAAACTACGGGATTTATTGGTCCCTAACACCATAGGTTAAAGTACTGCTTCCTTTTGAAACTTTATTTTGTTTATTTTATCCCCAAAACTCTAATTTCAATTTCATTTTACTTTACATACGTTGATGTGGTAACCAGGGTCAACTGTAGTTCACAATAAAGAAATGGCTAAGATGGCCGGGAGGGGGTGCACAACAAAGATGGGAAAAGAACAAAAGACCAAGAAATGTCTAAATGTCCAGGCAGAGATTTGGATGGCGAGAGGGGCACAAATAAGATGACAAAATAACAAAAGACCGCAAGGAAGAGTTGTTTTATGTGATGTTCTTTTCTTCCCCTGGCGTTACTTCTGTCGGCATTTTCTTGGGATCTTGCGGTCGTGTGACATCGCACTCGGCAAGTTCCGACCCGAGAAAGATCAGATTGTCTTCAAGCGTCTAATAAGTTCAAAACTCATGCTTCCCCTTAGCTTAGCAAAATAAGTAAGTTCCTATTTTTCTCCAAGGAAATTCACTTTACAATGAAATGCATGGCGTTACTTCTGTCGGTTACTTGGTTCATTTTCATTTATAATGTTTTAAATTCTGTGGTCGTCACCTAAATTTCTTGTGTGTCTGATATGTTTGGGTTTTCGCACAAAGAGAAGCTCTGGATCAAAATTTTGTATTCTTGATTCCCTCCTTGGGACCCAATCAAACCTACCTTCAATTCACAGGTGAAAATAATAATAGGAGTTGGGTACAAGCTTGCTCTAGAAAGAGTAGTAACTTTATCCAGGTTGAGGACATGGCTTCTTTTGTTTGGTGGAAACCTACTTTGTTTAAACATCACTCTCAAATTATATTAAAAAAAATAAAAAAATTGAGTATGACTTTCATATCAAATTAAAAATAGGAATCGAAGGTTGAGGAAACGGCTTCTTTGTTTGGTTCGAAGAGGAAACGGCTTCAATGTTTGGTTCGAAATATGTCCTGTAATCAACTTTGTTTGGTATACAAAATTTATATTTACGTGTTTTTTTATGTTTTCATATTTTTATAAAATATTATTTTGTTATATCTTATTGTTTTATTTCCATTTTTCAATTTAATTTAGTAGGTAACTATAATTTATTTAAGTATTATATAAAAATACTAACCTATTGTTTAATTTTAAATTTACATCATCCTATTAAAAAAAAAGTACGATAAATGCCTACCAATTTTTGCATGCCACACTGAAAGGGGGAGATTTTGGGCTATGGCTAAGTGATGGCCAAGGGAGGACACGTGGGCCAGTCAAAGTAGCCATTTTAGTTGAGAGAGGACAGGGAGAATCGCTCTCCCCACCTGTAAACATCTACACGTGTGTATAAGATATCGGTATCGGATAATCACGTTAATCTAATTAAATTTGATTCGATCTGAATTTAACTTTTAAAAAACAAAATTTTTTTAATACTTATTTTTTTTACATATAATATTTAAAATTAAGATATTATATAAAGAGAATACGCATTCACCCACTTAACCGACTTTATTTATCAACATCACGAGTGTAATGTTAGCCACCCCAAAAAATACGGCCATTAAATAAAAATGCATGTTGAAGCCTAATTTGTTTTTCTATGAACCTTTTATTTTATCACTTTGATTTGTCTAATAAGAGGAATGTCATCATGTGTATCTATTTATTTTTCATCACTAACTTGGTTCATGCGATAATTGTGAAATAAAACAACAAAATTCAGAATCGAAATAATTGAAAAGATCGAGGTGCATAAAAAAATATGATTAATCATTTAAATGCAACTTGTAAAATATTGTTTATGACTAATGTGAAAATAACAACAATCTCTATTTCCAATTTCATCTATACAACTCTTTCTTTGTGTTCAAGATGGGAAGCAACAATATTAACCTTATTAATCCATTATTTTAATAAAATATTATAATATATTAGATTTGTATAAAAATCCATTATTATAAATATAAAAATAAAGAAAATTAAATATTCTTAAAATCTAATCATATTATTTTGATAAATAATATTTTTTTAAATAGTATTAAAATATATAATATCTTTTAACACTTTGCTTTCATATGTGGTATAAAAACATAGAGAGTATCAATGTGGGTTGACTCAATTGGATGTAGGGTTAAGTTCTCTTAAGCATGAACGAGGTTTGACTCCCGTTGGGAGTATCGGACCCTCATGTGTATGGAGCGTTCTCCCTTGGGAGACCCGTCCTCTGAAAAGGAGCCACTGCAGCAGTCTGTGTGGATTAGTCAAGATGAAACCACGGATACCAGGCGATGTCCAATAGTACCAAAAAAAATATAGAGAGTGAAAAAAATATTAAATATTATGAGCGCATGTCACCACTTTGCCAATTGTGATCTTCCAGGAAGGTGTGTTCTGATGAAGCTCTTCGTTGCGGCTTTCATACCGGACAGCTTTTTCTGGGCTCGACACGATCAACATCAAACAAGACGCTGCTGGACAGTATAAACTCAAATTTCAAAA
This sequence comes from Dillenia suffruticosa, assembly GCA_033439265.1. Taxonomy (NCBI): domain Eukaryota; kingdom Viridiplantae; phylum Streptophyta; class Magnoliopsida; order Dilleniales; family Dilleniaceae; genus Dillenia; species Dillenia suffruticosa. Next base: position 10,860,255 of record JAVTVX010000037.1, on the reverse strand, counting down.
TTTTGTCAAAAACGAAAGGTTTTTGGAGTGCCGGCAATAACGCACGGGCGACTTTAGCTTTGTTCGTAACTCAATCTTCCTTTTTCTAGATAAATGGGGTGTTGAATATACTTGAATGTTGGAAACCTTAAAATGTTTTAGCTGCAGAGGGCAAATAACAAACAAGTCAATTGTCAACTTTTAATATGTGAAAAAAAATCTTTAATTCTTGATTTACAAAAATTTGAGCCCTAATAAGTTGAACTCCATTAAATTGTGTGCTGAACTGGGTTTGGGGCCTATTTTAGGCCATTAGCTTGCTATTCATTCATGTTAATTTATTATGCTTATATAAATTTTCAAGGGGAAAAAATTTTTTAAAAGAGAAGGAAATATAATTCGGGCTGGAATGGAATGGCCCAAACCTTATTTCCTAGGCTTAGGCCAGCCCGAAATCTCAATCGGCTGAAAGTCTTTTTTAGCTCAATCCGGAACCCGCATGAACAAGCGAGGTCGCGAGGCCCGGCAGGGCACAGCGGGGCGGAGCGGAGCCCAGCCCAGCCCATTTTACCCCTACGAATTCTGCATACCCGGACCATGTTGGTAGCCCGGTCACGTGTCTAGTCAGAAATCAACAGCAAACGTGTCCAAACGTGTCTCTAGGTGGATCTAGTACTAAGAAGGTATTGATGCCCAGTGATTTTGTACATTATTGCAATATTTTTATGCGTAGCGATGATGGACATCATGTGTCTGTAATGGGAATTAGAGCAAAAGCGACAGATATCGGCAGAATCAGGGGGATCGGTCATATTGTTGGGAGAGACTATCGAGGCGAGGAAGGTACGGAAGAAGTTTGCATTTGATCGTTCCTGTGGCCTTTGAACAGGTTATCCTGTGGACATGGACAAGCCTTAGGTAGTAAGGTTCTGCTAGGTGTTTCTCTTATTTGAATGTTAGTCTCTCCTCTAGTTGGAGTACCTCTTCAACTGTAATGCATGCTCAGCTGGTAAATTGAGATTTATTACCGTATCCTGCTGTGGATTATATTGGAGGTGACTTGTAGGGTTCAGATCGATGATCAGTTCATTTTGTTGTAATGGTTGTTTAGCTCATTTTTTAATAATTGTATAGAGATAAGGTAGACAACCTAACTTATGTTCCATAGGCCAGCATTTCTGCAATATTCAGTTCCATGATTTCTTATAGTCACCTCTGCGGTCTTGAAAACTTTTTAGGTTTGTATGCGTTTCATGATATCAATGACAAATTAGCTTCTTCTTAATCCTTTTCACTTATTTGGTTTCATTTATGAACCGGCAAATATTGGTGGTGGTCAATAATACTTTGTTTGAATCTTACAGAATGCCAGGTGAAATCAAGGAGCGTACCAGGGAAATATGGAACCGCAGACACATGGAGTAATAATTGGCATTGCTGTGGATTCCTGGTCCTTTTACAAGTGTCCAGCATGGCAATTTGCTCTGTATATGCAAAGCTTAGAAGATGTTGGAATGCACATCTTAGTTTCAACTATTAAAGTTGAGGGGAAATAGCTTTTGTTAATAATGGGTGATTATTAGGGACTTGCTAACTTGTAACTCTAAATTAGGGTTTTGCTAAAAAAAAACAGAGACAAAATAATAATAATAATAATAATAATAATAATAATAATAAAACTACTTATATGGAAAAAAAATGAGCAGAAATTTTTGGTGTTGATTATCTTATGAAATTTAAGAAATAATATATATATATATATATATATATATGTATATATAAAATTATATTTCTTATATTATATTTGGAGTTATAATTTTATAGTTTTGAAAAAATTTTCCAATATTTTGAAAAATAACCCTCCAATCCAACATCTCTCTCTTATTTCTTTTGTAATGGATTAGCTACTTACCCTCGTTCATCTTCTCTCCACTCTTTTCCGACCCATGGGCCCTACCCATTTAAACCCAACCCAACCTCTCTCTCTTATTTCTCTCTTATTTCTTTGTATACCTTATTTTTAAAAAAATAACCCTATTTCTTATTAAAAAATAGGCAACATCATGTTGGAAGAGTTTTTTTTTTTTTTTTTTTTTTTTAAAAGGAGTTTGATAACAGTTCAAAACAGATCAGTTAAAATATGATTTTAAAAATAGATTGGTTTAATTAAAAAAAAAATAATGCTAATAAGACACGTTAGATCAACTGCTGCACAGGACATTGATGATTTAGGGAGGGTCCACAAAATGAAACAAAGGAATTTTCAGCAAGGAAGACATAATACGGGTGAAGAAGACATCCATCGTACTCAAGCCAAGAATTTCCCATGTTACGCCTGTCTGTTACCACATTGTAGCCCCTCTAGACTAGGCCTACATGAAAGAAAAAGGTTGTCAAGTTTGATTTTTTAGGCAATCCAATTATTAGCACCTTTCCATAATTGGGTCAAGCCGATACAGACACAATTTGCCTTCTCACTGAAGCAAAGATGGGTTTTTCTTGGCTTTCAAATAACACTAATGCACAAAAAACTACTGTACTAATAGCAACTTTGGCAGGTTAGGTCGACTGTTAGCTATTGAGTTCATTAGCCCATCACTGCCAATGACTCATTACCCCCCCCCCAAAAGTACGTATGTAGTAAGAATCCGTTAACCACCCTAATGCTCTAAAGATGCTTAGACAAAAAATTTGATAAAATGAGGTTGAAATACAGTTATGATAGTGTATTAGATGATTTGATTCATATTTTAAAATTAATTTTGAATATTATATTGAGTTCTTATCAATGGAGTTAATAAATCTGAAACATCACAATATGCAAATCAGTAAAACCTAACATGTCCACATACAAATTTGATAAAATGAGGTTGAAATACAGTCCACATGTTTTTTTTCCCTCTTTTTTGGAGGTGATGGTCCTCTCTCTCTCTCTCTCTCGACCGACTTTGGACGTCGACTTTCGGAGTCGTTTTTCCTTTTCTCTCTCACGCGATCGACTTTGGGCCAACATCTGAAGTGGAATCTCTCTCTTTTTTTTTGTCCCCTGAACTTCGTCTACCGCCGAGTATTCGGAACTTTGTTCCTATTAATCTCGGCTGAGCTACTGTCAAGTCCTAATTGAGAGGGAGCTCTCCCAACATCGTTTTTGTCACTACCAAGACTCGAACCTTGATTCTTGATGTGGGTGTTAATGCCTTTCCCACTAATTTGTACACTTGATTGTTGGATGTAATTTGGTACTGTCTTTTTTTTGCCCTTTTTATTTTGTGATACCCATTTTAGGGTTTTCTTCTTTTCAGAATTACTCAGATTCAGTGCATGGATTCAAGAAATCACAAATTCGAGGAGTAGAGTACTGATTTTAGGTCATGTCATTTTCCTGGTGTTATGATCCATTACGAAGCATTGTAAACTAGGAGATATTAGGGATATTCATTATAACTTAGAAAAGCAATTTAAGTATTCTTTGATGTAATTTGAGTCCATTAGAGTTCCGCAGAAAGATGTTGGAAGAACGTGGGGCGTGGGCTCTAATGTATTATATATATCATTAATCCCATATATAGTCGGACAAACTTCTAATAGCTTGGAGGGATTTGTGTCTACTTTGTATATATACACTCTCATAGTAACTCCTCGGATATCTCAAGAGTGTGTTTCCCATCGGATACATCCATGTGGTATTTATACGAACATTTGGAACAAACCTATAGTTAAGTCTTGTTAGATATATGGAAAAGTATATGATTTGCATTTATGGCGTCCATATGCTCAGAAAGTAGAAAGCACTTGTTATATATAAAAAATGAGGAGAAAAGAATTACTAGTTTTTTTTCTTAAAATATATTTAAAAGTTTTTTATTGATAGTGATATACATAATTGAAATTTCTTTGTAGGAAATTTGATTTTTACTGTTTTGAAATATGCATTAATAAAGAATAAAAAGTCTAACGTAATTCAAAAGTCGAGTGTTAACTTTAGCCTTTGCTTTGCAATAAAAATTTAGCTTTATTTTGCCTCTTTCTGTCATGGTTGAAAGGAACTCAATGGGTAAATAGTGGATGAAGTCTTAGCCTATAAGTAGAAATAGGTGTAGTATGACGATTCACGTTTTTGATGATTTTATTTAAAAAATAAAATTTAAATTTTAATAATGCTTTTAATTAGTTTGATAGTTATATGAGAAGATTTTCAATGAAAGGGTTCCCTTTCTCTCTTCTCCTTCGAGATATCTTTTTTCTTCATTACCACCCTCCCCGCCCCCATAGGCCCCACCCCTCCAATCCCAAACTGACCCCTCTCCCCCCGGGGTCCGGGTCCCTCCTCAAATCAAAACGCCTTTTTTTCCATGACTCGTCACACCACGCCTACCTACGTCTGAACTAAGTGGATTTAAACCGATAAAGGAAGAATGGAAATGGAAATACTCTACTTCTTGAATTGTCCCCGAGGGACTCTCTCTTCCTACCCATGGGCCCTACCCATTTAAACCCAACCCAACCCAACCTTTCTCTTTCATTTCTCTCTCTTATTTCTTTGTTTACGGCATCTATTTTGTAATCGGTTTCCACCACAATTAATAGGATAATTTTTTAATTATTAATGCTGAATTAAGAAAATAATTCACAAAAAATATTGTAAATACTAGTTTTATCAATTAAACAAATAGTTCTGAGCAAGTTTAATAAGAGTATTTTTTATCTGTTTAATAATTTTATAGATTAAATGTCCCGTTTTATAAGTTTTAATACAATCTCTATTGAATTAAGAAAATATTGCACTTCCACTTCATCCAAATTTTTTATTAATTTAATCAATATCTCACTATTTTTATTTCTTTTAGTTCAAAAGAGTAATTGTTATTTAAAATAAAATAATCTCAAAAAATTGAGGACCAGACATAAAAATGTCAAAAAAGGGGGTAAATAATTTTTATTCGATTATTATCATTTTACAATGCTCCACCAAGTTCTTACCCTGTTCCTTGGACATATTCTTTCGGCTCCGCCCTTGGGTTCGAATAATCCAAACCCGAGTAAATTTTGGATCCTAACGTTACCCCGGCAAGCCTGGGACCCATTCATCCTTAGTTGGACGGTTGGATGGAGCATATCTTTGGCAAAGGGAATAAGCCAATAGACACAGGATTGGTCCTCTCTCTCTCTCACTCCTGAGCATAATCTAGAGAATATCTCTGGGAAAGGGAATGGGCCAATTAAGGCGCTGGATTGGTCCTCTCTCTCTCTCTCTCTCTCCGGGCAGTAGAAAGTGAAGAAGACCACGGAGTGGTCTCTCTTGAATTCTTGGACGATGGTATTTTTTTTTTCTAAATAAATCTTTATTAAATTCAAGTTTTAAGTAACAAAACTTTTTTAATATATATTTCTTTTTATTTATAAAGTCAAATTAAAAATTTTATTTAAAAAATATTAATGTTAAATCAATTAGGCATATGGTAAGATGGGCATTTCTCTTCTCTCTTAGGTAGTAGAATGGGTTGTTTTGAATTCTTGAAACGTGGCGCGCGCTCTCTCTCCCCCTCCTTTGATCAAAATACTTTTTTTCTAAACAAAAATGTTTATGAGCTGTGGCTCGCACATCCAAATTAATTAATAACCCAAATAGCGAATTTGAATCCATTTAACAATAATTTTATATGAAGAAAGAAATAAAGAAAATCAAATACTTTTAAAATTAAATTAATGATTATTCTGATTTTATAAAATAATATTTTCTAAAATTAAACCTAAACGCCTAATGAACCTTGCTTTATAGTCCATGTCTGACTTTTAGTGTTTTAGCGTGTTAACATTGCATGTACCAGAAGGCATAAAGCAAAGGCGTTGCAAGGCTTTAGACGAATTAAAATAAAACAGCATGGCAGTTTTTTTTTTTTTTTTTTATGTATTTAGGACTTTGGAAAGAGTTAATATATATATGTTTTTAAACAAAATAAGATATAATAATTATCATAATCAAAATAGTTTTAATATTTTTTTGACATATCTAAAAGGATTTTGTTGAAGAGAGGCATGGCATAAAAAAAAGCTACACATCAAAGGAAGCCCCTTAATTCCATTTCTGACACTCTAGACAGTACAAATGAAATGGCAACAACACACAAACTCGACAAAAACTAAAATAACAAGACCACACGAACAGAACATGGCAGCAAGGAAGAAGAAACTGAATGCGACTCTTATTTACACGCGGAAGCAGGGGCAAGTGAAACCGCAGCCGCCGCCCTCAAGTAGTGATCATCTCTTCCTCTTCAATAAGGGCTTGTACATCCTCGTACTTCCATCCAAACAATCGCCCAGCCCTACCAAAATTAACCAAACTCAACCATAAGTTGATTTCCCCCTGCCTCACATTAGGCCGGGCCATAATTATTTAAGAAATAAGTTAAGTATTGAACACATACACAGAGAAGTGGAAAGAACAAACCTGATTGATCGAAAGAGCTTCCAAGCCTTGTGTTTGACGCCAAAAACGCCAATCTTTCCATCTCCGCCTTCTCTGATGTTAATGACGTCGTACCTGGCAAGTTCAGATCCGAGAAAGATCTGCCCGGAGTAAAACCCATCAACAAAGAGCTTAACCATAACATGTCTTTCGGGATTTGTTTCGAGGAAACAGAGTTCCGCCGTCAGTATTTCAGCGGAATCGCAGTGATTAATCTTAATCGTGTTACGAACGATAAGATCTTGAGCTGGGGTTACTGTGATTTTTAGTTCAACCTCGTTTGTGGTGAGATTGTTATTGAGCACAATTGCTCTGTTTCCCAAGCAGACATTACCCATACTAGATGTGGCCGTCGCTTTGTTAACTAATATCAAATGAAAAGGGAATTTTCTTTTTTTCCTTGTTTCAGCCGTCGCCCCCGACCCATTTAAAGGATGGAGAGGACTTTTGTTTTGTTGCCACGTGTTATGCCATCTGCGTCATCGTTGAGTTTGGTGACTGGAAAGACGCGTCTTGGAGGTGGGTATGTATGGTAACTCCAAAGAAAACGCGTCTTGGAGATGGGTTGTACCCGCAGATGATGGAACTATTAACTCACACGGGAAAATTTGATTATTTGATGATCTTGGGACATGTAAAATACAGTCAAGAGTGTATTTTAGTAGGAGAGCTTCTGACGCTTAAATTAAAGAATAGTTTTCAAAAGAAATAAAATAAATTAATATAAAAAGAGAAAAAGAGCAAAAGAGCTATATGTACTTTGTGTGCTCCGTGTTGGCTAAGGGGACTTATTTAGACCGTAAGCATATCAAAACTTATATACCTTTTGTTTTTTGAGAGTCACGTGCAGGTGATGTAATAATATCATATTTTGTTTATGGGAGTGTTTTGAGATTAAATTCTCAAAAATTATAAAATTTTATTCATTTGAAAATTTGAATTGTTATGGAGATTTTTTTTTTTTTATAGGCTATGATAGTGGATTTATTTTCTATTTATGTAAGATATTTTTCTATCTTTTTACATAAGTGAATATTGTCATAGTGAATTGGGCTTATATCGGGTAGAGAAGAGGTTTGGAGATCGATCCATTGAAGTGCCGAGTAGGGAGAAGCAATCGATGAACACGGATAGGGTTTTGTTTACGTTTGTGGCCTGACTGCGTTTGGATCCACGTGATTTGGGTCACGTACCAGATATGCGCATGGGTTAAATTCTTGAATTTTGATGAGCATTGATGATTGGGCAGGGTGAGAAGGAAAAATCTCAGACAGAGGGAAGGAAAGAAAACGACAAGTGATAAAAAGCCGGGATTCTGTGGGACTCCCCAAAGAACTTTTGACATCTGTGAATATCTTGGATAACGCACTTGATTGCTTACGTCGGCGAAGGCCTGTCGGAACCATTAGCAAACCCCATGTCCAATTAGAAGTAATGTTTGTTATATTTGATTTATAGGAGTTATGATTTTAATGTTGCAGTGTTTTAGAAATCTGAATCAAATTAAATATGAATCTTGTCTATGTTGTTCGTTCTTTTCCGGTGAACAAAAGTAGATCCAATTACGTAAATCCCGAGTGTATTATTCTATATATATTGGCTAAGTAAGAGGAAAACCGAGTAAAAATAAATAAATAAATTAATTAAATAAATAAAAGGTCGACCACAAAGGCAAAAAGGAATGCGTGGAAGAGAAGGGAATAGCCACTGCTAGCATACAAAATGACATAACAAACGATAATTTATAAAAATAAAAAATAAATATATGAAAAATATGTAAATATAAAAAATATAAAAATTAATTATTTTATAGAAATTATAGAATAATCATATTTTATAATGATAATAGTTTCAAACAATTAAATATGTAAAAAATTATGATTAAATAAATAAATAATTTATTAAATATAAAAAATATTAAAAAATTTATATAAATATTTATTAATTTAATATGTAAAAATATTTTAAAAACAAAAAAATAATAAAAAAATGTTAACATTAATTAATGTTTGAGAAGTTTTTCATATCTAACTACAACATAGAGTATGGCGCCACACTGAGCACAATTATGGGTACGACCATTTCAGGCATCCGTTTGTTTGTTTGTTTTTTTTTTTTAATAAGTATAAAGAAATCCAACAAATGATCGAATCGGAAAGAAACGATGAAAATGGGAAAAACTATACGGCTTGAATTGTCTTCAAGAGACACCATTTCAGGCTTCTGTGGCCCCGAAGATACGCTCACAATTCTTGGCACGAAAGGAATTTGAGCCAAAATGTGTGGTGTGGGTACCCATCAATTAGCGAGATATAAACTACGATTTTAGCTCCCAATAAATATATTTGTCTCCACATTTCGTTTCAATCCTCTCATTGCTCCTACAAAAAGCATTGGAAAGATGTTACGATGAGCCTGTAGTTATGGATGATACGAATTCTTGCTCTGCTATTCCAATATTATCAATGAATTTTGACTTCTTGGCTCACTTTTTAGAATCCTGCACTCATAGTGGATCCTCTGGATTTATGTTGGAGCATTTTCTTAGAATTTGGGTCAAGATTTGTGTTGATTTGTGATTAATAGATTAAGTGAACAGTTAAACTGCTAAAGACATCTGGCTCTTAGTTCAGCTCATCTCATTTCATTTTCGGTAGTACTTTTCGGATCCCTTTGATGGAGCAAAAGTTCGAAATGCTTACATGCTGGAAAGTGTTATATCACTGTTCTTAATTAAACTATATTGTATAATGATGATGATAATGATCATAATAATAAAATTTCTTACTTTTGTATTGTATTCCATATTTGTTTAAAATTTATCGTCTGTGATTTGAAAAATTGGTTTATTCTTTTCTTTTGTTGCTTTGTATTTAATATCTTTTAATTAAAAGAAAATATTATTTAGAAAACAAATTTTATAAATTAAAATTAAAATTAAAATTTTCTAAAAAATAACAAAAATTGTTATAATATTAATAACATCTTAAATTAAAAAATACTGTATAAATTTAATTGAAATTTATTTTTATTTTTTAAACGGATCTAAACATTCTCGTATTAATTTTTCTTCCAAATTAAAAGGGACAAATTAGGTTGACGAGCTAAACATTATTTTTCTTTCCAAATCAAAAGAACTTTTGTGATGTTGACGAGCTAGAGCCTTCTCTCGAAAAAGTCCAATGGTTTTTGTTTTTATCTTTCCAAGGCAATGGCATTGGACTTTGTTTCACATCAAGCATTAATGAAGAATAAATAGACCAGAAGAATTCAAAAGTCGAGTGTTAACTTTGACCTTTGTATTTGATGGTTTTATTTAAAAAATAAATTTTAATTTTAATAATGATTTTAACTAATTTGATAATTGTACGAGAAGATTCATGGTGATATCATCACAAGTAGAGTAGGGACTTAAACTACAAAATTAATAAAAGAAACATTTGTTTTTCCCATAATTACCCTCAAAATATTACCGGTGTCACCACCACAACATCATGGTTTTTTCCTTTCTTTTTTTTTTTTTTTTTAAACATATTTCAAATACCATATTTAGGAAGAAAAAGAACACACGTAAAATTCAGGACAGACCGAAAAGTCTAAGCTATTATTCTCTCTATGAACAAAAAATCCATGATATATTGAATACCAGGAATTAGATCTTGACATTTTGGATGATATGATTTGTACAATTAACATTACTTCTATATTGGTGGCTTGCTTCTTCTATTCCATCTATTAAAGGCAAAAAAGGAAATGAAGGAGGGGGCACAAGCGAGGCGGCAATGCAAGCGTGGACAAAAAACAACTTTGGATTTGGAAAGTCCAACCTGATGAGGTCAGTCATTGAGAGAGAGAGAGAGAGAGAGAGAGAGGTTTATGAACTTGGTCAATAATCATAATCGCAGGCATTCTAAAGTTAGACCAAATTCAACGTGGGTGGGACCCTAACTTTTCATGTTGCCATCTTTAAGCCCCACACTCACATGACATGACCTTTTACCATTCAATTTGGACATGACCCCTTAAGGGCAAGACTCTAATTCCTTACGGGGATGGGACTATTCATCACGTACAAACACCGAGCTTGATCTTGAGAGAGAGAATAATGTAATTATAGAGAGAGACCATCAATAGTTCATGCACTGCTACATAATATTAGTACGTTGGGAGTGACTGGCCCCCCCGGCGGGGGGTGTGGAGCTGGATGGGCACCACTAAACATTTGGCTCATTGATACCAAGTTTTTTGCCTTCACCACTACTAAGGGTTCAATTTTACACCTACTCCCCTTTTAAAATTTAAAAAATTTAATCTCAAGGAGGGAGATGTTTCTATAATAACATTCTACTCCTTGTATAATTACGGATTTTTTTTATATATAAGAGGGATTTAAATTTAAAAGTTTTAGGAGAGAAATATACGGTAATGATTGAATTATAATTTATTAATATAATTATCGAGTTTTAAAATAAAATGAAAATGAACCATTCGATCCGAAACTCTAGAGTTAAAGTGGAGAGTTGGACAGGAGTTAGGGCAGTTGAGATATTTGTCAAGGATTTGTAGTAGTTGACTACTTGGGTATGATGGCTGTGGTTTGGGTCTCTGTTGCTTCGGCCCATACCTTCAGAGGCACAGTGGCAGATATTGGACCTGCTAGGAGATTTGTGCAACTCAGCCCAACGGTTAGAACCCCTTCTTCAATTTCAGTCAACTATAATGAAAAAGAAACCGAAAGTTTAACACAAATTCAATATATATACATACACACACATATATATAGAGAGAGAGAGAGAGGGGTGATGCTTCGATTACTAATTTTTGTTTATTTTGTGCATTTGTTATGAAAAAATTACATACTTTTGTTTATTATTTGTATTACTGATATACTTTTATCTATTATCAAAATTATAAAATAAATATTGATGTTTCAATATAAAAAATCTTATGTCAACAAATTATAGCTTAACAGACATTATTCTCTTTTGTAAAGGTCTCAAACTCGAGGCTTTTTATGTATAAAAAAATGTAAAATATTTCGTCTTTTATTTCGATCCCTTTAATGAAATATATTTATCAGTACAATAAAAAATGAAGAGAATTGTTTGATTATTTTTAGTATTTTGGTCCTATAGCAGTAAAGGGGAGGAGGTTTTTACATGCACATAGAAGGCGGACCAAAAATATGGCCGATGGAACCCATCCATCGGCCATATTAATGATTTGTTATAGTCACCTCTGTTGTCTTGAAAACTTTTTAGGTTTGTTTGTGTTTCATGATATTAATGACAAAGCTTCTTAATCCTTTTCACTTATTTGATTTCATTTATGAACGGGCTAATATTGGTGGTTGTCTATAATACTTGTTTGAATCTTACAGAATGCCAGGTGAAATCAAGGAGGGTACTAGGGAAATATTGAACCACAAACACATGGAGTAATCGTTGGCATTGCTGTGGATTCCTGGTCTTTCTACAAGTGTCTAGCAGGGCAATTTGCACTGCATATGCAACGCTTAGAATTCTGGATTTCCTTCTTACTTTGATTCAAGTGTGTGCCCTCTATGGGAACGTCTTCCCTCGCGTGTTTCCCGCCTATTTCATCCTAGGAACAAGATTTCGATGTGGCAGAAGGTAATGGCGTAGAGGAAGGAAACCAGGAGGGAGAGGCTAAACGGAATCCACCAATACTGGCACTTGAGAGGAGAGGAAGAGGACTTGGAAGATCAAGTAGTCAAGAGTGAGATATATGGCCTTGTTTCTGAGAGCATCTACCTGCATTTCTTGACGGTAATTTATGGAGTATATCTCTTTGTCATCATGCTTCGGCTGATCTACTCTGCTTGATTCCATACTTTTTTGGACCTCTGCATGTAGGATAGGGCTCTTGAGAAAATGAACTTGAGAACAAAGGTTGAGCTAATCAAACTATAAAAGGAAAAAAAAATTCTGATAACTGATACATTTTAATGTACGAATAGATACAACCTTAAAAATCAATTTCATTGACAATATTTTAAATTTGAATGTTTGGGAGCCAAAATTCAAACCTGTTTAAATTTGTAACATCGCCCAAGATCCGTGTGTGTGCTCCTCCCTACCTAACTCATGTCGTGAGGGTTTGAGAGAGAGTAGAGGTTCGGCGACGTAGATACATTTTAGGTGAAGTTTTTAATTTAAATATTGTTAATATAATAATAATTTCAGCTTTTTGTAAAGAAATTTAATTTTTTATTTTAAAATTTTATATCTCTTATTAAAAAAATACCTCGCATTTCCTGAACAATATTATAAGTAAAATAAACTAAAATCAAGATATAGTATAGAGGCAAGTATCTATTTGTGTGCAAAATTAACATTCAATACTAAAATTTATTAATATAATTTCTAGTTTATTATTTTTTTAGGTTGCACTATTTTGATAGTTATTAAAAGTTATACAAATCTATAAGTTATGACAATTTAAGATTTTGAGTTTTAAATACATGATTTAAAAATTTTGTGTTCTTTTAAATGTAAGATTTTAACTTTAAATTAATAAATCTTCTAAAATATATATTTATTTACTCTTTTGTAATTTAAATTATTGACATATAAAATGGATACTCTTTAAAGAATAAGTGAAAGTAAGATTATGTTTGGTATCGATCGAACTTATACTTACATTGTGGATTTTTTTTTTAAAAAAAAGAAAATTTCTATTGAAGGATCCATACGTGATTTTTAAAAGGATAGCTTTTGTAAAATTTAGAATTGTCTCCCCCCTTTAAAAAAGAAAAAAGATTACTAGAAGAAACTTGGAAGTTTAGGATAAGTTAAATTTTCTACGCAAATTTTCTTTAGTTTGACCAGAAATGAGGCATGAAGGCAAGTGTATCTGATCTCCTTGGTAAACTTTGAGTGCATCACTTATCCACTTTCACTTGATTTTTGATTCAGTATCTACAAATTGATCTCCTTAGTAAAGACATACGACACGCGTATCTGATAAGTGGTGTGTGGTAGAGCTTGTTGGATGATGACAGGGATGCCACATGCTTTTCTCTCTTCCTTCCCTTGGCAGGTCACTATTGTCTTTGTCCCAACTTCAGTTTGGTGCTTTGAATATTCATGTTTCAAGCAGAGAATCTAGGATTCTGATCTTGTCACTAAGGAGAGTCATGGAGCAGGGAACCTCATCTTACCAGCTATAAGCTCGAGCTGTACAAAACAATTTGTACATGATTCTTGTCAAAGTATATTTTAGCAGACGCGAGTGTTACAGCTATTTTTACGGACTCGGGATGGATTTCTGAAGAGCAAGTCTTGACCATGTTTCTGCCTAAGTCAATACAATTGCAAACCTGGAAGGTGGGAGGGTAAGGAAGCAATTTTTAAGATCTTCCCTCGAGGCTTACGAGGTAGTAACAAAGTGCACAAATGTGGTGCTGTCATCTTGTATTAATCTGAATTTGTGAGCCTTCTTAACTGAATTGACAAATAGATTGATCTAGTTTAGGGACAATAATACTGATTTTACATTACAGTAGCTGCTTTCATTTGTAGGATACTTCACACTTCGAATTTCAGTGTTTTCTAGATTGCTGCGCTTAATTTAGGTCTTGCATAGCCAAAAAAAAGACTTGCTAAGGATAGAAGCGGCAGCTGAGAAGGTTACAACCAGAAACACAATACATGAATCCCATGAATTTTGTGTAGTTCCCATAATTACCTATGCATTTTGATGAAGTATCCATTTGTCAAAATGGTCTTGTCACTCATTCTCTGGTTGTTGATTTGATCAGATGCTTGTGCTCACACTTGGGAGCTTAGGAGTCCGGATAAGCTTTGGCTGTCATTAGTTTCAGTCATAATATAACCTGTTTGGATTATTAATAACAGTTGGTACTCGCAAATGTTAAGTTGCGTGAGCTGATTTCTGCACAAAATCATCAGCTTCTGTATGTCTCCTTGCTGCTGCAACTAAAGGTCCTACTCTTAGCTTGGTCAAGGGTCATCTATTCTTGCTCTCACCACTTATGGTCCATCGTAGGATTATTTTCGACCATCACATGTTTTTCTTTCAATCTCTATCCAGTGTTAAGAAGGACAAACATTGATACCATCCGCTAGTGAGGGGTAAAGCGCGTACCTTTGTAAGGACACAAACATAATTGTTTTAGTTACAATAAATATTTGTCATAACAATTGGACAATCAGTCTAGTGAGTAAAGATACTAAAACCCAAGACTACATTGGAAAAATTCTCTATAAATTAAACTCGATAACGTTCGAACAGAATAGTCAGAACATGAATCTAGATACTGATTGGTATACACTATATATATACATTTGTGGGGACAATTATGTAAAGCCACAAACAGCTATTTATTTATTTATTTTTGTCTGCATTATGCAGCCATACAAACAATGCCCTCGTATACCATGGCTTATCCAAACGATTTTTATCTTGTTGGAACAAGGGATGGGGAGGATTGGCTATTAGATTTGGTTATGAAAACAATTTGTTTTAGATTTGTAAAAACAATTTGTTATAATTGCTAAGAGGTTTTTCATATGTACTACTACAATGCATCAAACTTCGTTTGTACCTAAAACCATAACGATTGATGTGTTTGGAGAAGCACAATTTTGTTTTATATTATTTGTAATAATTTTTTACTAAAGCAAAAAAAAATGTAGAAAATGTAATTTTGCAAATATAAATTAAAATTGCTCGTAACAAAGAATTGAATTATTACATACGCCCTCAATGCAAGTTAAAACATAGAATGAGATGCCAAGCCAACACCGTCAGGCATCGCAGAAAAGCGCACGACAAGCAAAGAGCATGACAGCAGCAAAAGCGAGCAAGCAAGCGAAGACTAGATAAATGTAAACATATCTCCTGAACCAAGCCAATTTGTCCGGCTTCAAAATCTCTGAATTATCACAGCTCGACTTGTGGTCGATCAGTTCACGCTTGACAACCTGACGATGATGTGGCAGAAGGTAATGACGTAGAGGAATGAACCCAGGAGGGAGAGGATAAAAGGAATTCACCAATGCCGGCACTTGAGAGAAGAGGAAGAGGAAGATGCAATGAGAGCATCGACTCGCTTTTCTTGAAGGTAGTTTATCACTTCCTCTTTTTCATCATGTTTCAGCTGATCTACTCTGCTTGCTTCCACACTTGTTTTTTTTTGGAACCTCCGAGTAAAGGAGAGGGCTCTTGAGAAAATTGAGCTTAAGAACACAAGTTGAGCTGATAAATTTATAAAAGAAAGGAAAAAATAACGGTAACATTTTAACGTTTGAATTTGAATGGTTAGGAGCCAAAATTCAAACCCGTTCATTTTCCAACATCCACGTGATTGTGGCCCACCCTACGTAACTCGAATGGTAAGGGTTTGAAAAAGTGGAGGTTCAGCGAAGTAGATATATGAAAAGAGAACAAAAGAGAACTGACTAGGAGATTCCATACACACAGGACACCCACACACTTGGGGACTAATATTCATGCAAGAGAATTAATATTCAATACTAATATTTATTACTATAATACTCTTTTAATAGTAAAGGTTCCCTTTGATTTATTTTTGTTGTATATGAACCATGCACGCAATATGCTAGGAATATGATTAAATTCAAACAAAAGGGTGATCAGCTAACCTTTAATTTCGCAGCAAATGAGGCTTGCGCTACAGCAACTCCTATTGGGACAATATGTTAAGACTTAGGATTTGTACCCGACCATTTCCCATTACCCAGCTTTGATCCAAAGTAAATTCCGGGTCAAGTAATATCCATGCCTCTTTTGACCTGTTTTGGCATGGAGCTAGGCCCCCGGGGGGTTAGAAGTTAAAGAGCTCACCCCATGCGGCTAGAAGTTCATTTTAATAATTTTTACTTTTCTGAACAGATGAGACACCCAGACAGACCCACATTAACCTAAATGTACAATTAAATGTGAATTTGAATAGTGGAATCACCCTCGGAGTGGATTCACAATCCACGGGTTGAGTTTGATCCAGCACCGCCTGTTGGATAGTGGAATCACCATCTTTGTTCGCCTTTGAATCACCTGTTCATCTTCAAATTTCTGTCCCCATTCGATTGTTCGTCACTATTCGTCTTCGATTGCTGCCTTCACTGCCGATTTCGAACTATCGCCGCAGTCTTCATCACCTTGTTTACTTCGCCTCAGTCTCTGCTTCATCGTCCTCCGTCGCCGTCGATGGAGAATAAGATTCCATCATCCTCATCGAACCTGCCTCCGTTTGCTTTCATTTTCCCGTTGACTTTAAATTTTAGGGATTGTTCGGTTTGAAACTTTTGAATTTTTTTTAATGGAAGAAGAAAGTCGTGCTGATCTGACACTGTTTATGCGCGCGTGTCAGATGACACCTCAGCAAGTGTTGCGCGAGGATGGAAGTCGAGTCTAAAATCATTTCAAAACATCGTCTGTCATGTCTGTCAATATTTAACGCTATCCGTTAATAATGGAGAGATCACAAAATTATGAATTTTAAAAAATTGTTTTAAATGTTAAGAACAAATTTATAAATGAAAAGTAAAATTAAGAGATTTGACAAGTAATTACCTCTTCAACATAATGGCCTGTTTTGAGCTTGGATCCACGCATCCGAATTTATTAATAATTTAAATACAATATTTTTAAAAAACCAAATCAATACACAATGCAATCAACTTATTAATTCATTGATTTATTAATCAGATCAATCCGATTATTTTATAAAACGAATAATATCATATATATATATATATATATATATATATATATATATATTATAATTTTAAAATAAACTAATGTTTATATATTTTTGAAAAAAAAGAATTTATTCTATTAATAACACATAAAAAACTTTATCTATAATAAAAAACAGGTTAAATTGATTCGATTTTATTGATTTTAAATGATTTTAATTGAATTTAATTTTATTTGATTTAAAAATAAAATTAAATCGAATTATAAAATAATTTTTGACCAATTTAATCCGATTTTAAACAACATAATGGCCCATTTTAATCCATTTAACAATAATTGCACCTAAAGAAGAGCGTCGGAGAAATAAAACAAAATTGAAACTGAGCGTACTATCTTCTTACGTACAGGCAATTCCCATCACCGTTGAGAAGAACCCAAAAATATTTTAAATATATTTTTTAAAGTCTAAATTTATGATCAACAAAAATAAACTGACAAAAATAATTAAAAGTTTTATTTTATTTGAAAAGATAATATTTTAAATTTGCATGAGTTCAATCGAGATACAGTAAAAGTCCAGCAACTTCCTATCAAAAGTTCTCAGAAAAGGTAATAATTTATTTTATTTTTCCTTTGCAACAAATTTTTTAAATTAAGAAAGAGAATCACATTAGCTGCCTGGTGAACCTTGCTTTAGAGTCGAAGTCAATGTTTGAGTTTTAGTGTTTTAGGGTGTACAGCACGCATTCAGGCGTTGAGGCTTTAGATGTGAATTAAAATAAGATGGTATGGCTGTCTTTATTTTATATATATTTAGGACTTTGGGAAGAGTTAATATATATATTTTTAAACAAAATGAGATATAATATTTATCATTATCAAAATAGTTTTAATATTTTTTTTAACATATCTAAAAGGATTTTGTGGGAGAGAAGCACGGCATAAAAAGGTAGACATTAAAAAAAGCCCCTTTGCTTCTTTATTCTTTCCATTTCGGACACTCCAGACGACACTGTACGACTGACAAAATTTTCACTTCGATCCTTCATTCCCCTCGTGATAAAACATGAAAAAGTTCCGGAAACCATTGCACAAACCCGACAAAAACTAAAATAGAAACGACACACAAGAACAGAACATGGCAACAAGGAAAAACAAGCTGAATGCGCAACCCTTTATTCACACAAGAAACAAGTATTCGACACACAAACATATATAGAAGTGGAAAGAACAAACCTGAATGATCGAAAGAGCTTTCAAGCCATGTGTTTGACACCAAAAACGCCAATATTTCCATCTCCGCCTTCTCTGATGTTGACGACATCGTACCTGGCAAGTTCAGATCCTTGATGCATCTAGATCTCTGCTACAACTATCTCCCACCTCTTCACTATTGTGGCTCATAACAGGTTTCTGATCAATTTTGATCCGCTTGATAAGAGCATTCGACTCTCCACTCTGCTCATCTAACTAAGAAGCACCAAATCCACTTAGTTCAATCTCAAGCTGAAGCTTAATCTCATGAGATCCATTTCCTTCTGGAAACAGATGTGCCTGATTCTTCTCATGATCAGCTTGGCAGCACCCATGAAGTCCATAATCATCATCAGAATATATTTCAGGAAAAAAAAATAAAACAGCTTTCAGCCTCATCAATCCAGGCAATAGGTCGCTATGCACCTGTTTTAAGACCTACTTGGAACATATGTAGAATGTCCAGGATATTCGAATTACCATTGAAGTCCACTTCAATTGCTGCCTTCTTTAGCTCAAAATCTTTCTTGCCGGAGTAAAAACCATCAACAGAGTTCAGGTCCATGATGCATCTAGATCTCTGCTACAACTATCTCCCACCTCTTCTACTTCCCTTTATTCATACACCAAAGCAGGGGGCAAGTGCAACCGCAGCCACTGCACTCGAGGAGTGATCATCTCTTCCTCTTCAATGGGGGCTTCTACTTCCTCGTACTTCCATCCAAAGAATCGCCCAAGCCTACCAAAATTAGCCAAACTCAAAAATAAGTTGATATCCCCCTGCCCCATATTAGGCCGGGATATAATTATTTATGTTCTTTTTTAAGAAACAAGTATTGGACACACACACATATATAGAAGTGGAAAGAACAAACCTGAATGATCGAAAGAGCTTCCAAGCCGTGTGTTTGACACCAAAAACGAGAATCTTTCCATCTTTGCCTTCTCTGATGTTGATGACATCGTAACCGGCAAGTTCAGATCCGAGAAAGATCAGTCCGGAGTAAAAACCATCAACGAAGAGCTTAACCATAACATGTCTTTCGGGATTTGTTTCGAGGAAACAGAGTTCCGCCGCCAGTATTTCAGCGGAGTCGCCGCAGGAATTAATCTTAATCGTTTTACGAACGATAAGATCATGAGCTGGGGTTACTGTGATTTTTAGTTCTACCTCATTCGTCGTGAGATTGTTGTTGAACACAATTGCTCTGTTTGCCGAGCAGATATTACCCATATTAGAGAAATGACCGTCGGTCGTTAAGTAGAATATCAAACGAAAAAGGAAACTCTTTTCTCTTGCTTTGTTGGTTCTTTCTTACCTGCTCTCAACCCACATTAAAAGGGAGGGAACTCAGCCTTTTGTTGGTATCTTGCGATATATTTTATGTACTTTAATGTATAACATATTATTATTGTTTTGACGTTGAATTTTGTGTGCAGCTTATCTTGCCTAGAAGGATAGCATTAACGATTTTTTGATATTTTGCTCCTTTTTCTCTAAAAGAACAAGAAGCCGAGGTGGAATTTTTTTTTAGTTAAATAACTAGATTTTCTATGTATTTTTGTATTATATATATATATATATATTATTTTTATAAAAGGGGGATAACTAAAAAAAAAGTAAATCATAGGGATTTCTGTATAAGGAAGAACTTACTGAAAATTCACGAGTTTATCATTATTATTCTTTTGATCAAAGAGGTCAACTTCCCCATCTGGCAAACTACGGGACTTATTGGTCCCTAACACCATGGGTTCAAATACTACTTCCTTTAGAAACTTTATTTTGTTTATTTTATCCCCAAAACTCTGATTTCAATTTCATTTTTATTTTACATAAGCTGATGTGATAACCCGGGTCAACTGTAGCTCACAATAAAGAAATGGCTGAGAGAGACTTGGATGGCCGGGAGGGGGTGCACAACAAAGATGGGAAAAGAACAAAAGACAACAAGAATTGTCGAAATGTCCAAGCAGAGATTTGGATGGCAAGTGGGGCACGAACAAGATGACAAAATAACAAAACATGGCAAGGAAGAGTTGTTTTATGTGATGTTCTTTTATTCCCTCGGCGTTTCTTCTGCCGCCATTTTCTTGGGATCTTGCGGTTGTGTGACATCGCACTCGGAAATTTCCGACCCGAGAAAGATCAGATGGTCATCAAGCGTTTAATAAAACTCGTGCCTCCCCCTAGCTTAGCAAAATAAATAAATTCCTATTTTTCTCCGAGGAAATTCACTTTACAATGAAATGCATGGCATCTAATGTTCTACCACCCTGGTTTACTTGGTTCATTTTCATTTCTAATGTTTTAAATTCTGTGGTCGTCGCCTAAATTTCTTATGTGTCTGATATGTTTGGGTTTTCGCACAAAGAGAAGCTCTAAAGTATCAAAATTAGAACAATAAAAGTGAAAATAAAGATCAGGACACTGAAAATTTCCACGATTACATCCTCAGTCAAGTCGTCATGAGGGCAGTCCTTGTTGACGTAAGTTATGAACCTCTTCATCTGTTGGCAAACATGGTCCCAATCCAACGTTTAGTGTGTGTCACAACCCCGCAGTGTGGAAATAGGAAGAGAACTTATTTAGTGACCATGCTCAAGAAACATGAAAAACAGAGCATGCGAGTTGGCAAACAGAGCAGGGGGACATGAGGTTTTACACATGTTAACGGGTAGAATGGTGATAAAAGAGATGCTGTGGAATGTGGTAGATTGAAAGGGAATTGAAGAAGAAGAAGAAGATAGAGAGAATTAGAGAGAGAGAGAGGGGGGGATGGATTTAGAGAGAGAAAGAGAACAGTGATATCATTTTCATTCATGCTTATTCAATTTTTACATTTCCTTTTTATAGAATTCTCCATTTAGTTGTCAGACTGAAACTAACTCACATCAGTTGCACAACTGATCCTAACTAATGCAATCGAATCAACAACCCTAACTAAAAGTGATTGTAACTGAATTATAAAGTTAACGGTTAGTAGCTGTTAGTTTTAAAACTCATCTGTTACTTGTTGCTTGTTACAGTGTGCTATCCGATAACTTTTTATCATTTATTAGTATGTTTAAATATTTATATTTCTTTCTAATTTTTGTTTTAAAATTTTTCTTTAAATAATAAGTACACATACTTAAAATCAGAGTGTCTGAATATTATTCAATTGTCTAATAAAAATTTTAACCAATGAAGGAAATATTAGCTATGATTGCGGTACAAATCCATGAAAACTCATTTGCCTCCTCCACTTGGCACCAAGGCTTTTAATTTATATTAGTCTTCCCCGAAGTAAAGAGATTTATTTAATTTACAATTACAAAAATATTAAAATATATATATTGGTTTGTAATTATTCCTATTTTCAGAGTCTGCAAAGAATTTTGCAATGCGACTAACCCCAGATAGAACTGCAGTTAGGGTGCGTGGATGGGGCTGTCCCACTGCAATCAAATGATTTGGCAATCATGTCAAAATCATTTTGCGTGCGGATCAACATGCCTTGCGTCGTCTCTGCCTAGATTTTGTTACATAAAATTCTATGTCACATGTTTCGTAATAAATAATATTTAAAATGATAAATTTCAATATATGAGGAGTTCACGATTATTAAAACCCTTATAAAAGATTATCATAATACTTGATTTGGTGATTTCACTTTTTTGTTTTCTTTTAATTCAAATACCATCTTATCATATAAATTCTCTTACTTTGACTGGTTTGATGGATCAGAACATCTGTGCCGATGGTCGGAAGCGACTACCGAGCGTGCCCAAAAAAAGAAATGATTTATATATCTCTACTAGGCATGTTTAGCATTATTAGGATGTGTTTTGTTAAAGGTACGGCAATTACCGGTGATAATAAAATTTATATTAATTGTTTGGAATAATGGAATAAAAAGAAATGTATTACATCTCAAATTCAAAATTGGCTTATGTGGTGCCGCACCATAACCTACACATAACATTAAATAAAAAAAAAAAATAAACAAGATGGTTTGCATGATAAATAAATTAATATTTTTATTTTTATTTTAACCAAACTATATGCTTTAATTTAATAGATTAGTCTTTCTTGGTTCACCTAATATGCAAAAGAAATTAGTAGGGGCCCGACAAGCCTGTGGACAAAAACCAACGATCACAACTGTTGACAAATTTAATAAAAATTGATGTAAGTTTTTTAATTATATCAAATTGTCTAGTAGCTAGCTCCACTTGTTAATTAGATTCAGAGAAAAATAAATAAATAAACACATGAGAGGCGTGTGTTGTTGGATTTATTTTATGATTTTAATAATTTGAAATTAGTGTGGAGTGTTGGGTGATGCAAAGAGCTTTTCTTGGAATAGAAAAAGCAAAGACCATGTTTGCTCTCTCTCTTTCTCTTCTCCTCCCCCCTCCCCCCAAAAAAAAAAAAAGCATATACGAGGCGGATGAGATTAGGTCTGTTTACATGTTGGGTTCTGGGTACGTAATATCCAAAAATGAGTAGAAAGTGTTTGTTACATGGTCTGTGTGAGGTATGATTCCTCTTTATATAGGGATTTTCGTGTGGTCTTTGGTCAAATTGGGGCCATTTATTGTAAACTATAAAATTTTTTATTTTCAAACATGTTACCCATTTGGAATCCGAAAGAAAAATTGAAGGGGGGGTGATGCACCCAAAAATGCACTGGTATTCCCTGGTCCCGGTTGATCGTCCTTGGAGGATTGAATTGAGAATTTTGTGTTGGTGGAAGTTAAGGAGATACCACAAGGGTCTTTAATAAAAAAAATCTAAAATCATAAAATTATATTTTCTCTTAAATAAAATTGATAATTATATGATTTTCATTTCAAAAAATATACAAACTAACTATCAATAATAGTAATCATATCTATTTCAAAATTTATATCAAATAAGGGATTTCAAGTTTCAATTCCAATTCCGATTCCGATGCCCCCTTAATTTTATTGAAACCGCATAAATTCAAATAGTTTAGGCATGGTCAAAAAAAAAAAAATTATCGGAATCGAGATAATGATTCTAATTTCAGTTTTAGAAATAAATAGTAGTGGTCTAATTTGATTCAAAATCAAGCTAGTTTAGTTAGGTTTTGATATAATTCAAAATTTTACAATTTCTACACAATGTTTTTTATTTTTTTGTTATTTTTGACATTTCTTATTGGTGTTTATGGTTTTTTTTTTTAAGGAATGGTTTTGGTTTTAATTTTAAGGTTATTTTACGTTTCGGTTTTGATTTCAACTCTGATTCCAAAAATTACAAAAGATGGTTTTGTGGGATTCAGCAATGTCAAACCAACAAGATTTCGATGTGGCAGAAGGTAATGGCGTAGAGGAAGGAAACCAGGAGGGAGAGGCTGAACGGAATCCACCAATACTGGCACTCGAGAGAAGAGGAAGAGATAATCAGAGAGTGGATGATGGGGACTTGGAAGATCAAGTAGCCAGGAGTGAGATATATGGCCTTGTTTCTGAGAGCATCTACCTAGACTAGATAAATGTAAACATATCTCCTGACAGCAGCAAAAGCGAGCAAGCAAGCGAAGACTAGATAAATGTAAACATATCTCCTGAACCAAGCCACTTTGTCCGGCTTCAAAATCTCTGAATTATCACAGCTCGACTTGTGGTCGATCAGTTCACGCTTGATTGCCTCGTGGTCGATTCGATTCAGGTCGTACTGATACCGGGTTCTGACAAACCTGACGATGATGTGGCAGAAGGTAATGACGTAGAGGATAAAAGGAATCCACCAATGCCGGCACTTGAGAGAAGAGGAAGAGGAAGATGCAATGAGCGAATGGAGGATGAGGATTTGGAAGATGAAATAGGCAATGGTGAGATAAATGGCCTTGTTCCTGAGAACATCGACTCGCTTTTCTTGACGGTAGTTTATGGAGGACATCTCTTTTTCATCAACATCATGTTTATGGAGGAACAAAAAGCTAGACATCAAACGAATCCCCTTTGCTTCTTTATTCGACACTCCAGACAGTACAACTGAAATAGAAACAGCACACAAATTTGACAAAAACTAAAATAGAAACAACACGCGAACAGAACATGACAGCGTGGAAGAAGAAACCGAATGCGACTCTTATTAACACGCGGAAGCAGGGGCAAGTGAAACCGCAGCCGCTGCACTCAAGTAACGATCACCTCTTCCTCTTCAATGAGGGCCTGTACTTCCTCGTACCAACCAAACAATCGCCCAACCCTACCAAAATTAACCAAACTCAAGCATAAGTTGATTTCCCCTGCCCCACATTAGGCCGGGCCATAATTATTTATATTCCTTTCTAAGAAATAAGATAAGTATTGAACGCATACACACAGAAGTGAAAAGAACACACCTGATTGATCGAAAGAGCTTCCTAGCCGTGTGTTTGACACCAAAAACGCCAATCTTTCCGTCCCCGCCTTCTCTGATGTTGATGACATCGTACCTGGCAAGTTCAGATCCGAGAAAGATTAGTCCGGAGTAAAAACCATCAACAAAGAGCTTAACCATAGCATGTCTTTCGGGATTTGTTTCGAGGAAACAGAGTTCCGCCGCTAGTATTTCGGCTGAGTCGCAGGAATTAATCTTAATCGTGTTACGAACGATAAGATCATGAGTTGGGGTTACTGTGATTTTCAGTTCAACATCGTTCGTCGTGAGATTGTTGTTGAACACAATTGCTCTGTTTCCCAAGCAGATATTACCCATATTAGAGAAATGACCGTCGCTTCGTTAAGTAGAATATCAAACGAAAAAGGAAACTCTTTTTTCTTGCTTTGTTGGTCCTTTCTTAGCTGCTCTCACCCCACATTTAAAGGGACGGAACTCAGTCTTTTGTTGGTCGGTTGTGAAAATTTATAATAATATAAAATTTTCATAATACTATAAAAGATCATTATCTCATATTATGTGATCATATTTGAAGATATATTTTTAATAATTTCAAAAATCAATATAATATTTTACTTGGGATAGTTGGGGTCATGTTATTCTTATTCATTATATTATAAAAAGGACTAAGTCAATGAATTTCAGTTCAAATGATATGAATCTCTAATTCTTTATAATAGGTTCACATTTGAGTTTCATTTTAAAAAAAAGAATTTTCCCCCGGGGAGAGAGGGGGTGATACATTAATGGGATTCTTCCTTTGATCATGGAAAATTCCAATCTGTCCCTCGGGGACATCCGATAGAAAATTCAATCTTTCTTTTTGTCACTACATGTTGGGTTTCTTTTTGTCACTGAATATTGGGTTCTGAAGTCATGTGTAGTTGGAGCTCTGGCAACCCCATATATATTAAAAGGGGGCTAATACATTAATGGGATTCTTGATCATTGAAAATTCCAATCTGTCCCTTCGGGGACATCCGTAGAAAATTCCAATCTTTCTTTTTGTGGGCCCTCCGTCATCCATCAAGGTCCTGTGTATAATAAAAAAAATTTATTTTTGCACTACATGATGGGTCCTGAAGTCATGCGTAGTTGGAGCCCCATATATATTAAAACTAATCCAGATTAAATTCAAGCCCCCTTTTTTTCGAGTAGAAAAAAAGTATAGCCAAGGTTGTTGTGTTCCAGTCCCAGTCAAACCCATATATTTTAAAACTAGTTCGACATCGTACGAATTTCAAACCCCTTTTTAAAGTGGAAAAAAAATAGGCCCACAAGTTAGAAGGGCCAAGAAAAGATTATAAGAATTTCTTCGAATTATGAATACAACTCAAAATAACTTATTAATAGAAAAGATTCCAAGTTATAAACAATACTTTAAAATGTTTATCTAATTCAAATTTAAAGTTGCATCATTGAACTTACTTAGGGAAGATAGAGTACTCAATCAGATGAATAAAAAATCAACCATACTGATTCTTATGTAATTTGTAATAAAGGAGACAAATAATATTTAAATATATAATTTTTAATATTATATACATATACATACATACATATATATATATATATATATGATTTTATTAGAAAGAATTAAGGCACTACTCCCCTGCCAGCATTCTTTTCGTCATTTTCTCATCGTTGGGTTGTCTAGAATTGTTACTTTCCTCTTTCTAATTTTTTTCAGGACATTCGAGTGTTAAAAATTTTTTATTTAAATATATTTTTTTAATTTAATATTTAAATTTTTATAAATATATATTTTTTTTATAAATTTTATAATAATTATTTAAAATCAGACAGTCCATTCATACATTCATACATTCATACGTGTGTGCGCTACTCACCCCACCCAACCTTATTTTTCGTCATTTGCTTGGGGGTCTTCTTTTCACAGTTTCAATGTTGGGGTTTTCAACATATATATATATTTTCTTGGGTGCAAATTGCCCTTTGAACTTAGCCGAAAGGAGGTATGCAAATTTCTCATTCATAGGCGGATAATTTTTCTTCTGCCCCTTTCTTTCTGTTCAAGATGGGAAAGCAACAATATTAACCTTAACAATCTATTATTTTAATAAAATATTATAATATATTAAATTTATATAAAAATCTATTATTATAAATATAAAAATAAAGAAAATTAAATATTTTAAAATTTTAATTAATAACTATTCTGATTTTGATAAATAATATTTTTTAAATAATTGATTTTTTTTAATATTAAAAGTGTAAAAAAATATTAAATATTAAGAGCGCGTGTCGGTAGGACAAGGAAGGTCAGTAGCATCTTCCCCACCCATTGTAGAGATGACGTGCGCGATTACGCGCACAGCGCAAGACTGGAAAATGGAAGACGGAAAGAAAATGACGCCGAGAAGTTTCCCATCTCCCATGTGTGTAGATTTATTAAAACACGGGATTAATACCTTTTTTTTTTTAATTTCTTTTCTTTCTTTGCTTTGGCAATGAGAACGAGAACTACTGGGCTGTTTTTATGGATAGCGTATCCTCTTGCAACCGTTTTCTTATTAATTGTTGAACAAACAAGCAAAATGGTAAATCAATTCAAAGAATGGAAGAAGTCAACGAAGGAATGGACGGCTCGCTGTCACTCAATTTGTATTCAAGATCTCCATTCTATACCATTGGGAGGGACTACCTGATCTCATTTTTAGATTTCTTAGTTTAGTTTCTGTTTTTCCCTTTGTAATTGTTGTTTAGTCCGTTAATTCACCCAAAAAATGAAAATGAAAATAAAGATGGAGATGAAGATGGAGATGAAAATGCACCCGAAGTAAACGAAAGGAATAATTAAGTTCAGTTTCACTACCCCTTCCTAATATACAAACCCCACATGCAATACAAAACACAAACAAAGCCAACACAAGTAAACCAAGTCCGATGATCCAACAAGACTTGATATTAAACTGTGGCTCGCTTTATTTTCACATAATTATAATCCCATAATTGAAACAGGGATTATAATTTAGAAAATTTATTAAAGATCATAAACAATATAATAATGATATGAAATAAAGTTATGCTACCAAACTCGGATATATGTAACGGTAGGGCGCTGTACTCTTTTAACCATAGACCTCGGTTTGAGCGATGAAAATGAAAAAATGAGATTTTAAAGAACCAATCTCTTATAGGTCCCACAGTGGTTTGACCGGATTAGTCGGATAAAATCTGAATAATGATATGTGGTAAGAAAAATCCGTTTATACTAAAAAAAAAAATAAAAATTATGCTCTTCATTCACAAAAATAAAATTTTTGAATAGTTTTGATACGTTGATGCATTGAGTTATGCTCTTAATTCTTGTACTTGGGCATTTCTTTCCTATTGAGTTGTGACTGAGTTCAGTTAATTGGGCTTTTTCTTAGGTGCCTTGGCCGTGCATTTGGGTTGAAGTACAAATCATCTCCGCATGACTGCAGCTTTCCTTGTTCCGTTCCAGACCCCTTGTATTGTGTTAGGAAATGTTGAATATTAAAAAAAATTATTAAAGTTTTTTTGTATATGAATCAATTTGGTGGTTAGTATTAGCAATACAATACTCTCTATTTCTACCTAATTACTATACGAAAAATTTTATCATTTTATTTCTTTTTTCTGTATCAAAATGGGTTATAAAATAAGTGAACTACTCTACATGTACTTAATTTGCTTCCTTGTCTTCAACTTTGGACTTTGAACTTAGAAGAACCTCATTTTTTTCCAAAAAAAAAAAAAAAAATCACTAAGCTTCCAAGGAATTTCTTACAAACTCAATAGGGTTTAACATATTCCAAAAAAAAATCTGAATATATTTTTTTAAAATATATATATATTTTGAGAATAGCTATTTTGAGCTAAAAATAAATACCAAATAAAAGTGTGAACCCTTTTTTCCTTTCAAGAGAGCTCAAGATAAAATTACTTATTTGGCCTGATTTTTTGACCCAACCAAAAGTAGATAGAAAAAGAGAAAGGCAAATTTCATTCTATTTATATTCAAAGGGTTTAACACAATTCGAATCAAATTAATCGGATTATATTTTTGGATATTCGTTGTTCGGTAAAAAAAAATGTTTGTAGGATTACTAGTACCAAATTGATGTGAATCTGTCTGAAAACTTAGTTTGCATTTTTCCTCTGCTTAAGTCCAAACAAGAACTTTTATTTTTCTTTTTGGGGAAAAAGCTTCAAATATACGCAATTTTAATTTGTTACATTCCACTCCCCAAAAGAATCTCGGCAAGAGCACGCTTGATATGCCATTTTGATTCTTGATGATCATGCATTAGTTGGCATTGGACAAAATGTACAGCCCATGTTAATATTTAGAAATGATTTTTTAATATAATTTTTTTTATATATTTTTAAATTTTAAATTCAAAATTAGGTAAACTAATATTTCACCTCACTGGCTAAATAAACCGTAAACTAATATTTCACCACACTGGCTAAATAAACCTTTTGATCCGATTCCTCTTTCGTTTCGATTCTTCAATCCGCACAAGAAAAATTTTGGGAGCAATGATAGAGTCGCCCATTTCGATTCTCATATTATGTGAGCTAAAAATAAAGACCAAAAATAAAAGTGTGTACCCTTTTTTTCCTTTCAAGAGAGTTCAAAATAAAATTACTAATTTGGCCTTTTTTTTTTATTTCTCTTCGCATACGGTATCATTGCTATTCCTTTCTATAAGTAGGACAAAGCTCTTCTGATGAGAAAAATAAACAAACTACAAACTTAAATCGATTGTCTAAATAAAATGATAGAAAAAAAGAATGACGACATCTAGAGAATCATTTCACAACACTTTTATCACATAACTATATTTGTTTATGTGTTTTCTAATAAATAATAATATAAAATTTTCATAATAACATAAAAGATCATTATCTCATATTATGTGATTATATTTGAGTTACCAGATATATTTTTAATAATTTCAAAAATTAACATAACTTTTTACCTTGGGATCTTTGGGGGGTCATGTCTTCCAATTTTTTACCCAACCAAAAGTAGGTAGAAAAAGAGAAAGGCAAATTTCTTTCTAATCATGTTTGTAGGTCCAACATAATTTAAATCAGATTAATTAGATTATAATTCTGAATATCCGTTAATTAGTAAAGAAAAAAAATGTTTTTAGGATTATTAGTACCAAATTTTTGTGCATTTGTTTGAAAACTTAGTTTCCATTTTTGCTCTACTTTAGACCAAACAAGAATTTTTATTTTTCTCTTTGGGAAAAAAGCTTTAAATATACGCAATTTCTCAAAGTATTGGCTAACGTTTTTGACAAATATATTTTATAAAATTTTTAAATTAAAACAAATTAGTTAAAATGGGTTTTAATAATTTTAGATAAATTAATCAATACATTCAAAAATTAATATAAAATGATCAAATTTGATTTAATAATCATATATAATTTTAAAAATTCAGTTTCATTCAAAGTTTTTATTATCTTTAATGATATATTACAATTTTAATTCTTTTTTTAACGTAAAAGAGTAATTATTATTTAGAATAAAACAATCTCAAAAAAAAAATTGATGACCCGACATAAAAAATGTCTAAAAAAAGGAAGTAAATATTTTTTGATTCGATAATTATCATTTTAGGATACTAAACTGGGTTGTTACTCCGTTCCCTGAAATATTCTTTCGGCTCCATAATCCAAAACCCGAGTAAATTTTGGATCCGATGAAAGGTAGCTTTTCCCCTGTAAGCGTGGGCCCATGGGCATCTCTGGTTAGACGGCTGGATGGGTCATGTCTTTGATTTGATACCATCAGGTTTAACGTTAAATCTTTTAACCAAATTATTAAATTTAATTCATGAATTAGATATGAAAAAATTATGTTAGGAGGATATTCTCCTTAAATGAATCATTGTAAATGTCAAACCGGATTAATCAGAATATGATTTCAAAAATCGATAGGGATAGTATCAAAAAAAAAAATATATATATATATATATATATTTGATTTGATCAAATTATTGTGTCACTTTCACACGTTCATGTCCAGATGCAATGTTTAGTTGGACCTCCACGCAGAAGCATGATAGTCACTGATGGTTCAATTTAGATCAACGTCCAGCTGGTTCAATTTAGAATTCTTCAACATATATTACCGTTATTTCTAGGGAAGTCGTAAAATCTCTTTAGGAGTCTATAGATGCTAATAATTATATTTTTTAATTATCAAGTTGAATTTAATAACCAATGCATAGCATTTATTAAGTCCTGTCACACTTGTTCATGTCCAGATGCAGTGTTTAGTTGGACCTCTGCGCAGAAGCATGATGGTAAGCTTTAAATTATCATTATTTTTTTTATTAGGGTTTTATTTAATTAATTCAGTCTGATCAACTAATTCAGTCTGATCACTGTGAAATCTATTAAGAATTTGGGTTTTTTAAAATTTTTTTTTATTCTTAAAATTTGAAATTAAGTCATATGTTTAGAAGAATAGAATTTCGATTACTCAATTAGAGGTGCGTCTTTATTTTAATATTCAATACCTCCTGCCACAAAACAAGGGGTCTGGAACAAGGGAAGCCGCTGTAGTGATGCGGGAATGATGTCATTGTTTTTGTACTTAAACCTGAAAAAATAGGAAAGAAATGAAGTACAGGAATGAAGGCATCAATGTATCAAGACTCTTCCAAAAATTTATTTTTGTGCGTGAAGAGTATGATCTTTCTGGTACTAGTACCACGCGTGAAAAATATATTCCACAAAAACAGCAGCCAAAAATCCGTGTTTCAATTATGGGCATTATTTATTTATTGAGGGTGACTTTTAAAAAGTCTACATGCAGGGAGACACCCGTAATTATTAATGAAAGGCTAGCAGAGACAATGTTAACAATTGATCTTAACTTTAAGTTTTTTAATTAAATTTTAAATTTAAATATTAAAAATAGATAAATTTACATTATGAGAGTGTTTTTTTAAAAGAATTTGACAAAAATTTAGAATAAATTAATTAAAATATAATTTAAAATATCAATTAATTTAATTAAAAAAAAAAAAAAACAATGCTAATAAGACCCACTGGATCATCTGCTACACAGGACATTGGTGGATTAGGGAGGGTCAAGGCACTACTCCCCAGCCAGCCCTCATTTCGTCATATTGTTGGGGTCTTCTTTTCACATTTGCACTCTTGGAGTTGTCTTCAATTGCACGAGTTCTCCATAATAGGGTTTTATTTTTTATTTTTTCCCGGGTGCAGGTGGATAATTGCTCCCCTTTTCCTTTCTTTCTGTTCAAGAAGAGGAAGCAAGAATATGAACCTAATAATTATTAAAATATATTAAATTTATAATATAAATACAAAAATAAAAAATCAAATATTCTCAAAATTAAATCAATAATTAATTTAATTTTAATAGATTATTCTTTAAAAATATTCTTAAAATATATGATAAATACTTTTTTCGCTTGTGGTATAAAAATTCAAAGAGTAGTGGTCTAATTTCAATTCCAATTCCAATTCCAATTCCGATGCTCCCTTAATTTTATTGAAACCGCAGAAATTCAAATAGTTTAGGCGTGGTCAAAAAAAAAAAATTATTGGAATCGAGATAATGATTCTAATTTCAGTTTTAGAAATACATAGTAGTGGTCTAATTTGATTCAAAATCAAGCTAGTTTAGTTAGGTTTTGATATAATTCAAAATTTTACAATTTCTACCCAATTTTTTAATATTTTTTTGTTATTTTTGACATTTCTTATTGGTGTTTATGGTTTGTTTTTAAGGAATTGGTGTTTATGGTTTATTTTTAAGGAATGGTTTTGGTTTTAATTTTAAGGTTATTTTAAGTTTCGGTTTTGATTTCAGCTCTTATTCCAAAATTTACAAAAGATGGTTTTGTGGGATTCAGCTATGTCAATCTAGATCCCCAAGAGATGTGTGTGTATGTGTGTTTTTTTTTTTTTAATTAGAATAAACCGGTAATAATCTCCTATTTGATAATCCATCTAAATTTATATGCTTTTGTACAATTTAAAAAAAAAAAAAAATTCTCTTTCTTCCCTGACTAGAAGGAAATTATAAAACCCCCCGAAGTGTTTCCAACAATTATTTACCCAAGCCACCCTCTCTTTTTGGATTATACAAAGGGCTGTCATTTTTCCGAATAAAATTTAATTCTAAGTAAAAAATAATGCAATTCATGTAATAAAATTTAACACAAAAGAAAGACTATTATTCATAATGAAAAATACTAACTCTATGGTAAGGCCCCCTTTTTTAGGTGTGCTTGGGTGGAGCGGAGACGTGAGCAGTAGCATCATCACAAGAAGAGCAGGAAAATCAGATCCGATGATTAACTACTGATTTTAAAAAAAAAAAATAAGGTCAATAGACATATAATTTTGTCACTTGGATACCAATAATTTATTAAAAAATATAATTATTAAATATCGATAATTTATTAAAAAGTGATATATCGAGAAAGTATTTAAATTACAAAATTAATAATAAAACTTTTGCGTAAGCATGTTTATCCCATAATTAACCTCAAGATACCACCACTGTTGTTTATTTTGTTTGAAAAAAAATTAAATGATGCGATAATAAAAAATTTTTAATAATATAAAGTTTATAAAGAAATATCATTTGCAACTACTTTAAATTAAATGATGCGATTCAAACCCGAGCAAACCTATCAATATCACTCAAAATAATGAACTTTGGTCTATGGTTGCATCGAGTCTGATTAGCTTTCCATTTGTAATTTTTATTTAATAAAGGATGTATAAATTTAAAATTATATAATAAGAAAAAATTATGCTTCAATATAATTATTAAATAAATTAAAATTAATATTTAAATTCAAATCTAGTCTCATTAAGTAAATTATTATGTGCATCAATTATCAGAATATATCTGTTTATATAATTAGACATTTTTTTTTATGACAGAAGAATAGGGGATTCTCATTTTGCTTCTCGCGTCATTGTAGAGCCATATATATATATATAATGGGCCAAGGCGCTACTCCTCAGCCAGCCTTATTTTCGTCTTTTTCTTGGGGTCTTTTCACATTTTCAAGGTGGGGTTGTCTTGAATTGCGCGACTTCTCCCTAATAGATTTTTTTTTTTTTTTTCCGTGGGTGCAAATTTTCTATTTTGATCTTAGTCAAAAAGCGAGAAAGGTATGCAAATTTGTCTTTCATAGGCGGATAATTTCTCTTCTTCCCCTTCTTTGTTTTCAAGATGGGAAGCAACAATGTTAACTTTAATATTCCATTATTTCAATAAAATATTATAATATATTAAATTTATACCAAAATTTATAATTATAAATATAGAAATAAAAAATTAGATATTTTTAAAATCTAACCAATAATTATTTAGTCTTAAAATATATGATATCTTTCGATATTTTTCTTTCACATTGGATATAAAAATAGGAAATGAGGCTTGAGCAACTCCTGTTGGGTTGGGACCATATGTTAGACTTAGGAATTGGTAGCCGACCATTACCCATTAGCCAGCTTTGGCCAAAAGTAAATTCCGGGTCAAGTAATATCCATGCCTGTTTTAATAATTTTTACTTGATAATTACACCCAGACCCAGACCCACATTAACCAAAATGTGCAATTAAATGTGTATTTTGTTTTTGTGAATGCAAGAGGGATTGTTCATTTGAGTAGCTTAGTCAAAAGTAGCTTAGTCAAGTAATATCCATGCCTGTTTTTGTGATTGCGCTATTTCCTACTACTACTACTACTACTAATAATAATAATAATAATAATAATAATAATAATAATAATAATAATAATAATAATAATAATAATAATACATGTGTTGGGTTTTATATTGTATAGTATTATGTTATTATAAAGTTTTTTACTTTATAAATAATTAAAGTACAACAAAAAATGATAAGAATTGATTGTGAAAAAAAATGATTTTTCATTGAATAACTTTGTTTTGATACATATGTATATATACAAAATTGATATACGTAATTATAGAATACAAAGGAATCAATAAAGCAATGAAAGAGAAAAAAAATCAACTAAAAAGGAAAAATCAATTAGACAATTAAAGAGAAGGGAATAATGGATGTCAAATCTTGTTCCTATAATCAAGTCTTCAATTGATGTTATTTCCTTAATTCTGCTAATACTCCCCCTCAAGCTGGTGCATGAAGGTCAGTAATGCCCAGCTTGCTTTGAAGAAACAAAAATTGGTCTTTGCTTATAGCTTTAGTGAAAATGTCAGCCGGCTGGTTTGTAGTAGAGATGGCACGTGGTTGAATGATCCCAGCTTCAGACTTTTCACGTACAATGTGACAATCAATTTCAAGATGTTTGGTACGCTCATGGAAAACCGGATTGGCAGCGATATGACGTGCTGCTTGATTGTCACAATATAGAGGAGTGGCAGATGATAAAGAGATGCCAAGGTCTCGAAGTAAAGATTGAAGCCAAATGATTTCTCGTGTAGTGGTGGCCATGGCACGATATTCGGCCTCAGCCGAGGAATGTGATACAGTCCGTTGCTTTTTACTCTTCCAAGATACCAAACTATGACCAAGGAAGATGCAGTATCCTGTAGTTGACCGACGGGTTTGAGGACAGCTTGCCCAATCGGAATCTGAAAAAGCAATAAGCTCCATTGGGCTAGAAGAAGACAATAGAATACCCTGACCTGGAGTTTTCTTTTAATAGCGAAGTAGCCGATGAGCAGCATCTAAGTGTGGTTGACGTGGTTGATGCATAAATTGGCTAAGAACATTAACGGCGAATGTAATATCAGGCCGAGTGATAGTCAAGTAGATGAGACGACCAACTAAGCGTCGATAAGAGGAGGGATCTTCTAGCAAATTGCCTATAGAGTCGGTAAGCTTGAGATGTTGTTCCATGGGTGTATGAGCAATGCGAGCCCCCGTGAGGCCAGAATCGGCAAGGAGGTCCATGACATATTTATGTTGTGAGAGATAAATGCCATGAGAAGATCTAGCTACCTCAATACCAAGAAAATACTTGAGAAGGCCAAGATCCTTAATGCGAAAGCGTTGTAATAAGAAAGACTTGATTTGTGATAGAAGTTTGAGATCATTTCCGGTCATGACGATGTTATCCACATAAACCAAGAGGAAAAGTGAAGACGACCCACGATGGAGACAAAATAGAGAATTATCAGCATGTGATTTTGTGAAACCGGCTTCTAATAAAGTAGCAGAAAATGTGGCAAACCAATTTCTTCCGGCTTGTTTCAATCCATATAAGGATTTATTAAGCTTGCAAACTAGATGTTTCTCCCCCTGCTGTGGATGGCCGGGAGGTAAGCACATGTATACTTCCTCTTGCAGTGGACCATGTAAGAAAGCATTTTACATATCAAACTGATAAAGAGGCTATCGTTGAGCAGCAGCAACGGCTAAAAGGACTCGGACAGTCACCAATTTTGCAACCGGAGCAAATGTATCATGATAATCTACCCCTTCAATTTGGGTATATCCTTTGGCAACCAAGCGTGCCTTGTAGCGTTCAATACTTCCATCGGAGTGCCGTTTGATTTTATAAACCCATTTACATCCAATAGGTTTCTTATCTGGTGGAAGAGGCATAATAGACCATGTATTTGTTGCTTCAAGGGCATTCAATTCTGTTTTCATAGTTTCTCGCCACTCAGGTATGTGTACAGCTTGGGTAAATGTTTTGGGTTCTGCAAGAGAGGTTATGGCACTAAAAAAAGCACAATGTCTAGAAGAGAAACGATGGAAAGAAAGATAGTTTTCCAAAGGATATTTAGTACCTGAAAAAGTTGATGATGATTGATGTTGAACTTGAGAACAAAGAAGTACTGTGGTTGAATTTTAGATCAAGGTAGTAAAGACCATCACGTTCTCTTCCCAATCCAATCATCTTCTTCGTTTTCAGGTCCTGAAAAACACAACAGTTTGAGAAAAAAGTAACAGAACAATTAAGATTTTTTGTGATTTTGCTAATGGATAGGAGGTTGAATTTAAAAGATGGGACATACAAAACTTTATCTAGTGAGAAATCTGATGAAAATTTAATAGAACCTAAGTGAGTTACTGGAACGACACTACCATTTGGAAGTTTAACAGGTTGGTTGGTATGGCAAGAGGCATCATGTAAGGATTTTAGATCGTGAGTCATATGATCACTGCATCCAGAATCGATTACCCAAGTGTCATTGTAATGGGAAGAAAAACAAGAAACCATACCTGCCAGGTTAGCTAAAGGATGAGAATGTGTAGTGTTGTTGGATTGGATTAAGGAGAGGAGTTGCTGTACTTGTTCCTCAGTGAAGGGTAAGCTATGAGAAGAAAATGATGGCTATCCGCAGTAGCTGCAACTGGT
The DNA here is from genome assembly GCA_033439265.1 of Dillenia suffruticosa. Taxonomy (NCBI): domain Eukaryota; kingdom Viridiplantae; phylum Streptophyta; class Magnoliopsida; order Dilleniales; family Dilleniaceae; genus Dillenia; species Dillenia suffruticosa. Next base: position 10,823,086 of record JAVTVX010000037.1, on the reverse strand, counting down.
CGATTATGATTTGGTGCATAGTTCTGCTCATGCCGAGAGTGATTTGTTCTCGGTTGGTTGGATGTAACAGAACGTATATCAGCTTGTTTCTTGCGGCACCACTTCTCAATATGTCCATCTCTTCCACAATAATTACAGTGTTTGTGATATTTTGATTTATCTTGCCATGGAGAAGGAGAATTTTGTCTTCCATGGTGAGCCACGAATGCAGATTGATCTGGTATGGGATTGGATGTAAGTACTGACCTTTGTCGTTCTTCTTGTTGCACAAGCGCATAAGCTTGAGCAACAGATGGAAGAGGGTTCATGAGTAAGATTTTACTTCTTACCGATACATATGTATCATTCAAACCCATCAAAAATTGGATAAGACGGTCACGCTGCTGGAAAGTGGCGAGTTCTTGAGCAGAGCCACAAGTACATGTAGTGGGTGAGTTGTAAATATTAAGTTCATCCCATAGTGTTTTCAAACCAGTATAGTAAACGGCAATGGAGTTATTTTGCTGAAGATGGTTAACGATGGTTCGTTGGATTTCAAAAATTCGTGGAGCATTTTGTTGGGAAAAACGATCTCGAAAATCATGCCATACATCATGGGCTGTCTCCATGAAGATGACGCTGCTTGCAATTTCTTTACTGACTGCATTGAGAAACCAAGATAATACCATGCTATTGCAACGACTCCAAAGGGTGAAGGTGGGTGAACCTGGTTCTGGCTTCACAATCGACCCGTCTAAGAATCCTAATTTGTTCTTTGCCTCAAAAGCCATAGTAATGGCACGACACCAAGTTGGATAGTTATCTCCAATCAATGGTTGAGAAACTAACATGGTACTTGGATTGTCTGAATGGTGTAAGAAGTATGGTGAGGTTAGATCTGCTTCAGCCATTGGATTTGACATTACCAAAGAAGAATGAAGCGACTAGGGTTTACAGGTTGAAGACCTTCTCTGATACCATGATAAGAATTGATTGTGAAAGGAAATGATTTTCCATTGAATAACTTTATTTTGATACATATGTATATATACAAAATTGATATACGTAATTATAGAATACAAAGGAATCAATTAAGTAATGAAAGGGAAAAAAAATCAACTAAAAAGGAAAAGTCAATTAGACAATTAAAGGGAAGGGAATAATAGATATCATATCTTGTTCCTATAATCAAGTCTTCAATTGATATTATATCCTTAATTCTGTTAATAAAAAATGGTACAAACCCTTTTCTTACATACCATATTGAATTCCATTTTTTCTCCATGACCTGGTCACCTTTCTCTCCTCTCCCCCCCCCCCCCCCACCACCCGGCCGCACCCATCTAAAACCAACCTCTTTCTCTCTCTCTCTCTCTCTCTCTGTGTTCCCTGAATATATTCTTTAGGCTCCATAATCCAAACCCGAGTATATCTTTACCCCGGTAAGCCTGGGACCCATTGCCATCTCTAGTTGAGCATATCTTTCGTTTGATGAAATTACTACACGTTGGGTCCAGAAGTCATGTGTAGTTGGAGCTCTAGTCAGCCTTCACGTGACAGGGAGAGAAGACTAATTCGTTGAGACTTGTGGGTACAGGTGTGAATGCACTGGGAGTGTTGGTCTTTTGTGATTTTAATCTGGGTGTAGTGTGGTGCACCAATCTTGTTGTGGGTTTATTTTGAATATTCAACATAATGGGCCGAATTACATGCTTCAAATTTTTTTCTTGATAAAGGGTGAGGGAATCATGCCCAAGGAATTAAGACACAGGATTGGTCAAATTTTTCTCCTATTCCCTCTCTCTCTCTCTCTACTTTGAGTAGCAGAAACCGCAGAAGACGGCGGAGTGGCCTCCTTTGAACTCCAGGACGGTGGCTGTCTCTTTCTTCTTTAGGTTGTGGGATGGCCTGTTTTGAATTCCTCAAAGGTGGCGCGCTCTATCTCTTCTTTAATCAAAAAAACCTTTTTCTGAACAAGAAAGTTTTTGAGTTGGGACCCGCACATCCAAATTAATTAATAACCCAAATGGCCCCATTTGAATCCATTTAACAATAATTCCACCTAAAGAAGAGCATCGGAGTACTACCATCCTATGTACAGGCAATCCCTCTGTCTGACAAGAAACCAAACCTTCGACTCATGTCCAAAAATAAAATAAAATAACAAAGCCAAAAGCAAAGGAGCATGATAAGGATGCGCCAACTTTGCATTTGGTTAGCATGCTTCCTCGGCTTGGGAAACCTCTGACTCATTCAGAAAAGAAACATTTATCAAATGCGGTAGGCTAATATTTTAGTATTTTTTAAATTCTAAATTTATGATTGACAAGCCTAAAAGCTCCTGTAAGCTACAGCTATTAATTGTTTTAATCATATTTTTAACATTATAAGATAAAATTCGTAAGTAGAAGTATCCAAAAGAAAGAAAATAGTTTCCAAATGAAACCTCAATAAAAATTTTAAGACCATGCAATAACCTAAAGTTGGATTGATCCAAAGTGATACTTATGTTGAAGAGAGAGGCACAACATAAAAGGCTAAATGCAACTCTTATTTAAACGCAGAAAAGATGAAAAAGTTCCGGAAGGAAACCATTGCACAAACCCCGACAAAAACTAAAATAGAAACAACACACAGAACAGAACATGGCAACAAGGAAAAACAAACTGAATGCAACTCTTATTTATAGGGCGGAAGCAGGGGCAAGTGAAACCGCAGCCGGCTGCAAAGGAGTGATCATCTCTTCCTCTTCAATCAGGACTTGTACTTTCTCGTACTTCCATTCAAAGAATCGCCCAAGCCTACCAAAATTAACCCAACTCTGGCATAAGTTGATATCCCCCTGCCCCACAATAGGCTGGAATAATTAATTTAAAATTTAAAGAGTCATAAGTTTTCTTATTGTATGGAGAAAATAAAAAGTCTAGAGCTATTAAGATCATGTGAAAGATCATGAATTTTTTATATCAAATAAATATAGAAAGTTAAAAAGTCACAGTATGTTTATTGTTTAAGTGTTACTATAAATTGATAGTCAATTTGAAATGTCATCATCATGTATATCCAATAAAATCTTTCTCTTTCTAGTATATGCTTAAGTATTACATATATAGTCTTTATCTCTAAAAACATAAGCTATTCTCTAGTCAAGTTGAATTCTTATAAATTGGTATCAGAGTAAAAGCTCAACCCAATAAATTGATATCAGAGCAAGATCTCAACTCAATAAATTTGTATCAGAGTCTGAAAATCTAAGAGAAGTCTGTGAAAGGGAAGAAAATCAAAAGAGTCTAAAAGAGGTAAGGGAGAAATCACTTTTGAGAAAGCTTTATAGAATGGGGCCGGCTTTTGTTCTGTTGTAGAATATGATGTGTGTGATGAGAGAGTGACGGTGAGCCTGGTAGTGTGAAAAATAAAGATCTTCGAGAAAGGAAGAGAGAGAAAATGAGAAGAAAAATAATAGGGAGGTCGGGAGAAACTTATTGTATTCCATATTTTATTTTTTATGAATTTTTTTTCAATATTCTTAGTTGTTGGTGTGGTTTTTGCTGAACTTATTTTTATGTGACAAATTTCGCATTAAAATTAAGGGAATAAGCTCAATTCGTCGGCGAAAATATTATTATTATTAATCAAAAAAAAAAAGATCAGTGTGACAAAAAGGTCAGGAGAGAGAAATGATGTGAGCCACGTGATCTCCTCATTTTTCTTATACCGTATTAATCTCCGCATCATTTCTCTGTCGTCATTTGATGTGTCAGAGATAGTAGGGAGAGAGAGAAAGCATGTGTGTAAATGAAGAGACAGGATGGGGTCAATACGTCCATAAAAACTGCCTGGTGGTGGTGGTCATAATTTTCCCGGATGTCCAAGTTTGAATTATTATGTAACCAAAAGAATAGGGCCAATACATTAATCGGATTAGGAGAGAGAGAGAGAAAGCTTGTGCATGAATGAAGAGACAATAAATGAATGTGCATGAATGAAGAGACAAAAGGAGGGCATTGATTGGATTCTTCCTTAATCATATAAAATTTCTTTCTTGGATTCTTCCCTGAGCATAGAAAATTCCTTTCTTTCTTTTTGTGGGCCCTGCTAATCCATCAATGTCGTGTTTGGAGTTGCCTCTTATCTGCTCACATGGCCTTTTATGTATGTTTTATTTTTGTAGTCGAGGAACCCATTAATCAACCATCAATATTTAATTTTTAATGTAAAATAAAAGGATTTGTTAAGAATAAAAAATAAAATAAAATGTAGGAAGAAGGTGGTGCAGTAGAAATCAACTGCTAAAAAAGGGAAAAGAATTATCTTAACTTTTTTGAAAAATTTTATGAATACAGTCTAATTAATAGAAAATTATGCTTAAACTTCAACAATTATATGCAACATTTTGGTGATTTTGGTCTATTCGAAAACATGTTTATCATGAATGAATGGAGTGTTTATGAATTGAGATATTATCAAAGTTTACGAATGATAATATCTTGCATTTCCCCTTATTCATTTTGTCTTTTTTCACCTGTCTGGTTTATGGCTTCCGCCCGCCCGCCCGCCCGCCCGCCATTTTGCGTTGGGAGCACCTTCCACGAAAAAGCCAAACCGCCTACAAACCGTAGGCAACGCGTGGAATCCACAGCGAAATGTCGACCCTGAAGCCCACCTATGAATGTCCTCCCTCTCTCTCCTCTCTCCCCGTCTCTCCGTCTCTCTCTCTCTCTCGAAAGCTATATAAATAAAGAGCCACATATTACCAAAAAACGCATCAAACAAAACCCAACCTCTCTTTGTTTTTGCAAGCACGAACACTGGTTCAATCGACATGGATTTTCTTTCGGGTGAAAAATCAATCACTTTCAACAACAAGCTCAAATCAAAGGAGGTTCAATTGCATCTCACATTATACCGGACAGCTTTTTCTGGGCTCTCAGCTTGCCAATGATGACACCATCAGCATCAAGCAAGACGCTGCCGGACAGTTTAAACCCTTTGGTGTCAAATCCAACACTTGAACTTACGGATATTTGGTATAATAGAATATGATACTAAATTATTTAATTAAGTTTTTAAACTTGACTCGTGACTTGCATATGAAAAAAATTACGTTGGGAGGGTATCTCCTTAAATAGGCCACTGCAAATAATCAGAGTATGACTCCAAATACCGATTGAGATAATACCAAAAAAAAAATTCAACAATTGGAAAGCCTACAGGTTTGTGCTCTCCAAATTACCCATAATTGAAACACGGATTATAATTCAGAAGATTTATTCGAAATCGAGTTATGCTCTTAGTTCACAAAAATAAATTTCTGGAATTGTTTCGATACATAGATGCATTGCGTTATGCTCTTAATTCTTGTACTAGGGCATTTCTTTCCTGTTGACTTGAGACTGAGTTCAGTTCATTGGGCTTTTTCTTAGGTGCCTTGGCTGGGCTTTTGGGTTGAGGTCCAAAAACAATAAGAGGGAGGAGGAAGAGACCATCTTTCTTTTTTTTTTTTTTATTGTATAAGGATTTAAATTGGGATCATCAAATTAGAGAAGGAGTTTTATACCATTAAGCTGTCCCCTTGGGAACGAAGAGATCATCTCCCAATGACCGCAATGCAGCTTTCCTTGTTACAGGCCCCTTGTATTGTGTCAGGAAATACTGAATATTACTGAATATTAGAATAAATTATTAAAGTGTTTGTATAAAAAAGGGGCAGCTATACGAATCAATTTGCTGGTTTGTATTAGCAATACAAATACTCTTTATTACTACCAAATTACTGTAAGAAAATTTTCATCATTTTATTTCTTTTTTTTTTTCTGTATCAAAATGAATTATTAGATTTTTATATTAAATAATCTGTTTATTAGATTATAAAATCAACATTTTATATTAAGTAATATCTTGAAATTTAGGGTAATTTTCTATAGTTCTTTAAACTTAATCTAAAAAAAAAATTATCGAACGAGGGGACAAAACAATAATTTGGACCACTTTGCCTCTCAAAGGTCACTTATCAAACCAATCATCTTTTGCTTGGTTCTATAGAACCCCCAACTCTGAAGGGTTTTCAAAATATTTTATTTTGTTTATCATTTATTTTAAATATGAGCCAATCACCCTTTTATTTATTATCAAATCATATTTACAATAATAAATTAAATCTTAATATTAAATTTTAAAATCGACTCATTAAAAAATAAATATAAGAAAAATAATCTAAATAAGTTAAATTAGTTGGTAATCCGCTTAGTCCAACAATGTCACGAAAGTTGATTATAGACAAACCTCATCTATATTAAAAATCTTTGCCCTTTTTATTATTGTCTTTAAGACATGAAGACTCACCCGAATTAAGAGATGAGACACAATCATTACCAAGTTTGCTTATTTTAATCTCATCGTATTATGGAAAATCTTGATTTAGACTCAGTTTGCAAGTCACCACCATTCCCCCATCTTTGGAAAGGTCATCTCATTAATTCCTTTTACTATTCTGAACGGATGATAACACCCATGAGCTACCAACCCTACCCCTCTCTCTTATCTCTTTGTTTGCCACATCTATTTTCTAATTGGTTTCCGCCGCCCATAATAGGATAGTTTTTTAATTATTAATGCTGAACTAAGAAAATAATTCACAAAAAATATTGTAAATACTAGTTTTATCAATTAAACAAATAGTTCTGAGCAAATTTAATGAGGGTATTTTTGTTATCTATTTAATAATTTTATAGATTAAATGTCCCTTTTTATAAATTTAAATACAATCTCTATTGAATTAAGAAAATATTGCACTTCCACTTCATCCAAAGTTTTTATCAATTTTATCAATATCTCACTATTTTTTTTTTGTTCAAAAGAGTAATTGTTATTTAAAATAAAATACTCTCAAAAAATTGAGGACTCGACATAAAAATGTCAAAAAATGGGTAAATATTTTTTATTCAATAATTATCATTATAGGATGCCCCACCAAGTTCTTACCCTGTTCCTCGAATTTATTCTTTTGGCTCTGCCCTTGGGTTCGAATAATCCAAACCCGAGTAAATTTTGGATCCGAAAGTTAGCGTTACGCCGGCGAGCCTGGGACCCATTGCCATCCCTGGTTGGACGGTTGGACCATATCTTTGTGGAAGGGAATGAGTCAATAGACACAGGATTGGATTATACCAACTATTAAATGAATTAGGCATATGGTAAGATGGGCATCTCTCTCTTAGGTAGTAGAATGGGTTGTATTGAATTCTTGAAACGTGGCGCTTTCTCTCCCTCTCTCTCTCTCTCTCTCTCTCTCTCTCTCTCTCTCTCTCTCTCTCTCTCTCTCTCTCTCTCTCTCTCTCTCTCTCTCTCTCTCTCTCTCTCTCTCTCTCTTCCTCTGATCAAAATACCTTTTTCTAAACAAAAATGTTTATGAGCTGTGGCTCACACATCCAAATTAATCAATAACCCAAATGGCGAATTTAAATCCATTTAACAATAATTTCACCTAAAATAATGTCACAGAGAGAAATTAAAAAAAATTAAATATTTTTAAAATTAAATCAATGATTACTTTAATTTTATAAAATAATATTTTCTAAAACTAAACCTGAGCGCCTAATGAACTTTGCTTTATAGTTCATGTCTATATTTGAGCTTTAGTATTTTAGTTAGTTAACATTATTTCAAGATGAATCTTGGTATAATAGTTAAATTGCTCGTTCAGTGATTTTGAGATTATGAATTTGAGATATGGAATTAAAACAGATTCTTTATAAAAATATAAAGAGAAAACTGTATACATATAAAGTTACCCTCCCATACTCCCACACTAAATCAGAGAGTGTTTTATGTATGGGAGGAGCCCTTTAGCATGTTAACATTGCTTGTACCAGTATGCATAAAGTAAAGGCGTTGTAAAGCTTTAGACGTGAATTAAAAAAAAAACAAAATGGCAGTTTCTATTTTATGTATTTAGGATTTTGGAAAGAGTTAATATAGTATATGTTTTAAACAAAATAAGATATAATAATTATCATAATCATCTAAAAGGATTTTGTTGAAGAGAGAGGCACGGCATAAAAGCTATACATCAAAGGAAGCCTATTTGCTTCTTTATTCCATTTCTGACACTCCAGACGGTACAACTGAAATAGAAACAACACACAAATTCGACAAAAACTAAAATATAAACAACACACGAACAGAACATGGCAGCGAGGACGAAGACACCGAATGCGACTCTTATTTACACGCGGAAGCAGGGGCAAGTGAAACCGCAGCCGCTGCACTCAAGTAGTGATCATCTCTTCCTCTTCAATGAGGGCCCGTACTTCCTCGTACTTCCATCCAAACAATCGCCCAACCCTACCAAATATAACCAAACTCAAGCATAAGTTGATTTCCCCCTGCCCCACATTAGGCCGAGCCATAATTATTTATGTTCTTTTTTTAGAAATAAGATAAGTGTAGAACACATACACAGAGAAGTGGAAAGAACAAACCTGATTGATCGAAAGGGCTTCCAAGCTGTGTGTTTGACGCCAGAAACGCCAATCCTTCCATCTTCTCCTTCTCTGATGTTGATGACATCGTACCTGGCAAGTTCAGATCCGAGAAAGATCAGCCCGGAGTAAAGCCCATCAACACAGAGCTTAACCACAACATGTCTTTCCGGATTTGTTTCGAGGAAACAGAGTTCCGCCGCCAGTATTTTAGCGGAATCTCGGGGATTCATCTTAATCGTGTTACGAAAGAAAAGATCATGACCTGGGGTTACTGTGATTTTTAGTTCAACCTCGTTTGTGGTGAGATTGTTATTGAGCACAATTGCTCTGTTTCCCAAGCAGATATTACCCATATTAGAGTTCGTTAACTAATATCAAATGAAAAGGGAATTTTTTTTTTTTTTTTTTTTTTTGGTTTGGCTGCTTCAGCCCTCACCCGGCATATTTAAAGGAAGGAGAAGCCTTTTGTTTTGTTGCCACCTGCTATGCCGGTATGTTATCGGTGACCCAAAAGAAAAAGATAAAGACACATCTTGGAGGTAGGTTTGACACCACATATGATAAATCTACTAACTCAAATGGGATAATTGGGCCATCGGTGATCTCGATCAATGAAATCTATAAAATACTACCAAAGTGTATTCCAGTGGGAAGGTTCCGACGCTTAAATTAGAGAGTAATTTTCAAAAGAAATGAAACAAACTGATACCAAAAGAGAAGGAGGGCAAAAGAGTTCTATATGTTTTGTGTACTCCGTGTAAGTTAAAAGGATTTATCTGAACAGTAAACTTGCTGAAACTTATATATCTTTCATTTTTTGAGAGTTGTACGCAGATGGGGTAATAAAACCTCAATTTTTTTTATGTGAGTATCATGAGATTTTGGAGAGTAGATTCTTAAAAATTGTGAAATTTTATTTATTTTGAAAGTTCAAATTGTAATGAGAATTCTTTTTCTTATTAGTAATGATATTGAATTTTTTTTCTATTGACGTCAGGTTATCCTACTCTTTTTAAGAAAGTGAATAATTTCTTTCTTTGGGGATCGATGGATTGAGGTGCTGATTAGTTATCAAGAGAGAGAAGCAATCGGTCAACATCGGAGTGTTTGTTGATGTTGGTGGGTTCGAGTGCCTTTGGATTCCACATGACTTGGGCCACGTAACATAAATGCGCATGGGTTAAATCCTAGAATTTTGATGGGTGTTGATGATTGGGTAGGGTGAAAAAGGAAAATCTCAGAGGGAGGGAGTGTGAAAACGAGGAGGGAAAAAAAAGGGGGGAGATTCTGTTCGACTTTTCAAAGAACTTTTGATATCATTGATCCGATTTAATAATATGTGTGTGAATCACGTGATTGCTTACGATGGCGAAGGTCCGTCGGAACCAATACGCAAACCCCATGTTTAATTAGAAGTAATGTTTGTTATATTTGATTTATAGGAGTTATGTTTTTAACGTTGCTGTGTTTTAGAAATCTGAAGCAAATTACATATAAATCATGTCTATGTTGTTGATTCTTATCCGGTGAATAAAAGTAGATCCAATTTTGTAAATCCTCAGTGTATTATTCCATTTTTTGGACTAAGTAAGAGGAAAACAGAGCAAAAATAAATAAAAGGAGACCACAAAGGCAAAAAGAAACGCATGGAAAAGAAGGGAATCGCCGTCGCTAGCATCCAAAATGATATGAAAACCATAATTTATAAAAATAAAAAATAAAGATATGAAAAAATATATAAATATAAAAAAATATAAAATTTTTATATAAATATTAATTATTTTATACAAATAATAGAATGATCATATTTTATAATAATAATAATAATAATTTCAAACAATTAAATATGTAAAAAATTAATAAACAATTTATTAAATATAAAATTTTTATATAAATATTACTTACTTTAATATGTTTGAAATATTTTAAAAATAATAAAAAAAACCGTTAACATTAATTAATGTTTGAGAAGTTTTTCATATCTAACAACAACATAGAGTCTGGTACCACACTAAGCACAATTATGAGTACGACCATTTCAGGCTTCTGGGTATTTTTTTTTAGATATAAAAAGATATAATCAAACGAAATTGAATTAGGAAAAGAAGAATGAAAATAAAAATATTCTACGGAGAGACCATTTCAAGCTTCTATGGCCACGAATACACGCTCACAATTCTTATCATGATACGAATTTGAGCCAAAATGTGGGGGTGTATGACGGTGATGATCATAATAATAAAATTTCTTACTCTAATATTGTATTCCATATATGTTTAAAATTAATCAGATGTGATTTTGAAAATTGGTTTATTCTTTTCTTTTTTCTTTATATTTAATATCCTTTGATTAAAAGAAAATATCATTTAGAAAAAAAAAATTTATAAATCAAACTTAAAATTTTCTACAAATAACAAAAATTATTATAATACTAATAAATCTTAAATTAAAAATACTTTATAAATTTAATTGAAATTTATTTTTATTTTTTAAATAGATCTAAACATTCTCGTATTAATTTTTCTTCCTAATTAAAAAGGACAAACGAGTCTCAATGTAATGTCAATGTGTGGTTTTGACTGGTTTGCCATTATTTTCTTTAAAGATTATCCTCCTGTTGAAGATTATATATATATTAAAAAAAAAAAAAGTCAAGAAAGGTATGCAATTTCGCTTTCATTGGGGGATAGATAATTTCAGTTGTCCCTTTCTTTGTGTTCAAAATGGGAAGCATCAATATTAACCTTATTAATCCATCATTTTAATAAAATATTATAATATATTAGATTTATATAAAAATCCATTATTATAAATATGAAAATAAAGAAATTTATATATTTTTAAAATTTAATCAATAATTGATCTGATTTTGGTAAATAATATTTTTCAAATAGTTTTAAAATATATAATTTCTTTTAACACTTTGCTTTCCCGCATGATATAAAAATATAAAGAGTGAAAAAAATATTAAATACTATTCATTCATGTATATATAAATTTTCAAAGGAAAAAAAAAATTTAAAAAGAGAAGGAAATATAATTTGGGCCGGAATGGAATGGCCCAAACCATATTTCTTAGGCTCTGGCCAGCCCGAAATCTCAATCGGCTGAAAGTTTTTTATTTAGCTCAATGCGGAACCTATTAGCCTATTTAGTTCCGAAACCCTAAAATCCGCATGACCAAGCAAGGTCGCGAGGCCGGGCAGGGCACAGTGGAGCCCAGCCCAGCCCATGTTTACCCCTACGAATTCTGCATACGTGGTCCCGTTGGTAGCCCGGTCATGTGTGTAGTCAGAATCAACGGCAAAAGTGTAATAGGCCCAAATGACACATTCCCCCTTCTCCTATGTAATAGGCTCTTGGGTTCGAGTCTCAATAAAAACAATTTTTATCTTCTTGGAGCAAGGGATGGGAAGGATAGCTAATAGATTTGGTTATGAAAACAATTTGTTACAATTGCTAGAAGGTTTTTCATATGTACTACTACAATGCAACAAACTTCGTTTGTACCTAAAGCCATAACAAGGTTTTATATTATTTGTAATAATTTTTTACTAAGTAAAAAAAAATGTAGAAAATGTAATTTTGCAAATATAAATTAAAATTGCTCGTAACAAAGAATTGAATTATTACAAACGCCCTCAATGCAAGTTAAAACATAGAATGAGATGCCAAGCCAACACTGTCAGGCATCGCAGAAAAGCGCACGACAAGCAAAGAGCATAACAGCAGCAAAAGCGAGCAAGCAAGCGAAGACTAGATAAATGTAAACATATCTCCTGAACCAAGCCACTTTGTCGGGCTTCAAAATCTCTGAATTATCACAGCTCGACTTGTGGTCGATCAGTTCACGCTTGATTGCCTCGTGGTCGATTCGATTCAGGTCGTACTGATACCGGGTTCTGACAAACCTGACGATGATGTGGCAGAAGGTAATGACGTAGAGGAATGAACCCAGGAGGGAGAGGATAAAAGGAATCCACCAATGCCGGCACTTGAGAGAAGAGGAAGAGGAAGATGCAATGAGCGAATGGAGGATGAGGATTTGGAAGATAAAATAAGCAATGGTGAGATAAATGGCCCTGTTCCTGAGAACATCGACTCGCTTTTCTTGACGGTAGTTTATGGAGGACATCTCTTTTTCATCATGTTTCAGCTGATCTACTCTGCTTGCTTCCATACTTGTTTTTTTTTTTGGAACCTCCGAGTGTAGGAGAGGGCTCTTGAGAAAATTGTGCTTAAGAACACAAGTTGAGCTGATAAATTTATAAAAGAAAGGAAAAAATAACGGTAACATTTTAACGTTCGAATTTGAAATTTGAATAGTTAGGAGCTAAAATTCAAACCCGGTCGAATTTGTAACATTTTCCAACATCCACGTGATTGTGGCCCACCCTACGTAACTCGTATGGTAGGGTTTGAAAAAGTGGAGGTTCAGCGAAGTAGATATATGAAAAGAGAACAAAAGAGAACTGACAAGGAGATTCCATACACACAGGACACCCACACACTTGGGGACTAATATTCATGCAAGAAAATTAATATTCAATACTAATATTTATTACTATAATACTCTTTTAATAGTAAAGGTTCCCTTTGATTTATTTTTGTTGTATATGAACCATGCACGCAATATGCTAGGAATATGATTAGATTCAAACAAAAAGGGTGATCAGCTAACCTTTAATTTCGCAGCAAATGAGGCTTGCGCTACAGCAACTCCTATTGGGACAATATGTTAAGACTTAGGATTTGTACCCGACCATTTCCCATTACCCAGCTTTGACCCAAAGTAAATTCCGGGTCAAGTAATATCCATGCCTCTTTTGACCGGTTTTGGCATGGGGCTAGGCCCCACCGGGGGTTAGAAGTTAAAGAGCTCACCCGATGCGGCTAGAAGTTCATTTTAATAATTTTTACTTTTCTGAACAGATGAGACACCCAGACAGACCCACGTTAACCGAATGTACAATTAAATGTGTATTTTATTTTTTTCGATGTAAGAACGATTGTTCATTTGAGTAGTTTAGTCAAAAGGGCTAATTTCGAGAGCAACCCAGACAACCTTATAAATTACACGAAAAAGCCTCCTTTCGATTATAACAAATAAGTGCTGCTGCTTCTTCTTCAGTTGAGAGTAGTAATAATAATAATAATAATACATGCATTAGGTTGCGTTTTATATTATATTATATTGTGTTATCATAAAGTTTTTTACTTTATAAATAATTAAAGTGCAAAAAAAAAGTGTCATAAACCCCACCATATTGAATTCCATTTCTCATTTTTTACTTTATAAATAATGCTGAATTAAAAAATAATTCACAAAAAATAGTGTATATACTAGTTTTATCAATTTAACAAATAGTTATGAGCAACTAAAAGAGTTTGTATTATTTATTTATTTATTAAATACTTCTATATATCCAATGTCCCTTTTTATAAATTTTAATACAGTCTCCATTGTTAAATGTCCCTTTTCGGAGATATCATAATCCAATATTGAATAAATAAATATAGGAGACAGCCTTCAGGTGATTGAGTGAGAAGCAAATTTCATTGAGACCGCTGCTTGTGTGGTGTCCCTTTTGTGGGTACAGGTATGAATGCGTTTGGAAGTGTTGGTCTTTTTGTGATTTTCCATCTGTGTTTGCTGTGGTGCACCAATAAGGATGTCGGGAAAAGGAATAAATGCGCAAACCCCATGTTCAATTAAAAGTAGTGTTTGTCATTTTTTATGAATCAAATTATATATATATATATATATATATATATATATATATATATATATATTATTATACAAGCACTGGAGAAAAAATAATGATCACCGATTTGTCTTCTTGAGGACATCAAATTATATATTCTTATGTAGTGAATGATTGTATATCCGAGGGTGTTACGGGGGTACCCATCAATCAACCATCAATTTTTAATTTAATTGTGTTCTAGTCAAATCCATATATTGTAAAACTAATCTGACATAGGTTTGTTATGATATTCCTACCTGGTCAAAGCTCAACTCGAGCCCGATCAAACCGAGCTCGAGCCCGATCAAACCGAGCTCAAGCTTAGCTTGAATCCAATTGTATCGAGATTGAAAGGTTGACGAACTATCTAAAATTTATTAATTATATTTTTTAAAAATAATTTTTATATATTAAATTACGTTTATAAATATATTTTTTTAAATATATTATTCACATTATTCAATGACACTATTCGATGACACTACTCCATGACACTTCAAGCGCGAGTTCTAATTCAAAAAATACAAGGTCAACGAGCTCAAGCTCACCCAAATAACACTCGAGTCGAGCTCGGGTATCAATACGATCTGACTCAACCCGAGTATCATACACTCTTAATCCGACATCGTACTAATTTCAAACCCCTTTTTAAAGAGGAACAAAAATAGGCCCATAAGTTAGAAGGGCCAAGAAAAGATATGCCCTTAATTATAAGAATTTCTTCGAATTATAAATACAACTCAAAATAACTGATTAATGGAAAAGATTCCAAGTTATAAACAACACTTTAAAATGTTTATTTAATTCAAATTTAAAGTTGCATCATTGAACTTAGTTAGGGAAGACAGAGTACTCAATCAGATGAATAAAAAATCAACCATACTGATTCTTATCTAATTTGTATTAAAGGAGACAAATAATATTTAAATATATAATTTTTAATATTATATACATACACACACACATATATATATATATATATGATTTTATTAGAAAGAATTAAGGCACTACTCCCCTGCCAGCATTCTTTTCGACATTTTCTCATTGTTGGGTTGTCTTGAATTGCATAACTTTTCTCTCACTAATTGTTTTTTTTAGGGACATTTAGATGATAAAAAACTATTATTTAAGTGGTTTTCTTCAAAATTTAATATTTAAAATTTTATAAATACATATATTTTCATAATTTTCATAATAATTATTTACCCTAGCCACCCACTCTTTTTGGATCATACAAAGGGTCGTCAATTTTTCAAATAAAATTTAATTCTAAATAAAAAATAATACAATTCATGTAATAAAATTTAACACAAAAAAATGCCATTATTCATAATGAAAAGGACTAACTCGATGGTAAGCCCCGCTGTTTTTAGGTGTGCTTGGGTGGAGCGGGGAATCATCACAGGAAGAGCTGGAAAATCAACTTCCGGTTAATCCAATGATTAAATATTAATTTTTCTTCTTTAAATAAGGTCAAGAGGCATTTAGAGAATTTTGTTCCCTAAATGTCTAATTCGGATTAAACCAAATTTAGTTCAGATCAACATAATTATTAAATATCAATAATTTATTAAAAAAAATAAATGGAATAGGGACTCAAATTACAAAATTAATAAATAAAACTTTTGTTTGAGCATGTTTATTCCATAATTAACCTCAAAATACCACCACTGTGTTTATTTTCTTTAAAAAAAAATAAGTGATGCGATAAAATTTTTGTTAATTATATAAAGTTTATAAAGAAATATTATTTGCGACTACTTTAAATTAAATGATGCGATTCAAACCCGAGCAAATCTATCAATATCACTCAAAATAATGAACTTTGGTCTATGGTTGCATCGAGTCAAATTAGCTTTCCATTTTTAATTTTTATTTAATAGAAGATGTATAAATTTAAAATTATATAATAAGAATATTATAATGCTTAAATATAATTATTACATAAATTAAAATTAATATTAAAATTCAAATCTTGTCTCATTAAGTAAATTATCATGTGCATCAACTATCAGAATATATCTGTTTATACAATCCGACACTTTTTTTTTCATGACAAAAGAATAAATAAAGCAAGTTTTGGTCAGGGGATTCTCATTTTGCTTCTAACATCATTGTAGAGCCAAATTAAGAATAGCTCAGTTTTAGGTTTTTGTAGTAATTCTAACGTACTAACATAAGAATAGCTAAATGTGCACCCGACAAGAAAAATAAAAAATAATAAAAAATTGTAAAATTAGACCAAAATTTCTTATTTTGTGGCCATGGAATAAGTTCCACTGCAAGCATAAATCACCTACTTCATTTTTTATTTTTTATTTTTTATTTTTTTATTTACTTTTTTATAAAGTAAATATCCTATGAAGAAAAATTAATAACAGCTAACAGAACAAAATAGAAAACTTGCACTTATAAGATCCTCAAGCCTTCTCTGTTTAGGTTCTCATTGAACAACATTTACAAATCAAAGATACTCCCACCGGACCAATATGAAAATTTTTTATTATATATCTGTCATTTTAACAGGGGAAAAAATTTAAGAAATTATTGATAAAATATAACTTGAGATTTTAATTTCGAAAGAGCGAAATTATAATTATTAAGGGAGATAAATAATATTTAAATATACAATTTTTAAAATTATATTTATAATTTTATTAGAAAGGGTCAAGGCCTACTCCCCAGCCAGCCTTATTTTCGTCATTGTCTTGGGGTCTTCTTCAGTGTGGGGGTTGTCTTGAATTGCGCGACTTCTCTCTAATGGTGTTTTTTTTTTTTTTTTAATTTGCTTGGGTGGAAGCAACAATATTAACCTTAATAATCTATTATTTTAATAAAATATTATAATATATTAAATTTATATACAAATCTATTATTATAAATATAAAAATTAATATTTTTTAAATTTAATTAATAACTATTCTGATTTTAATAAATAATATTTTTTAAATAGCCTTAAAATATATGATAATTTTTAACACTTCCTTTCGTATTTTTTATAAAAATATGAAGCATAAAAATATTAAATATTAACAGCACGTGTCTCTGGGACAAGGAAGGTTAGTAGCAACTTCCCCACCTATTGAAGAGAAGTGCGCATTTCAGCGCGCTGCGCATAGAAGACACAAAGAAAATGACGAGAAGTATCAGGGCGGGCGGGGTTTCTTTTAATTATATATTATATAGTTTTAAAAATTATAATTTTAAATATAATTTTTCCAAAAAAATTAATTTTATTCTTAATATTGTAAAAATATCGTAAACTAGAAAAATTATTAAAGACAAAATTTATATTTAAAATTATAATTTTATTCTTAGAATTTTGTCCCTCTGATTATGGCTAAGTAAAGTTTTTTAATGGTCAAGTTGGAAAATAAAAGGAAATTTAATAATAAAAAATAAAATACAACAAATATATGAATACAGTCTAATTAATATAAAATTGTGCTTAATCTACAACAAAAATATGCAAAGTTTTGGTGATTTTGTCTACTCGAAAACAAGTTTATCATGAATGAATGGAGTGTTTATGAATTGAGATAATATCAAAGTTTACGAATGATAATTTCTTGCATTTGCCCTTATTCATTTGTTTTTTTTTTCACCTGTCTGCTTTACGGCTTCCGCCCCGCCCGCCATTTTGCGTTGGGGAGCACCTTCCACGAAAAAGCCAAACCGCCTACAAACCGTAGGCAACGCATGGAATCCACAGCGAAATGTCGACTCTGAAGCCCACAAGTGAATGTCCTCCCTCTCTCCCTCTCTCCCTCTCTCCCCCTCTCTCTCTAGAAAGCTATATAAATAAAGAGCCGCATATTACCAAAAAATGCATCAAACAAAACCCAACATCTCATTGCTTTTGCAAGCACAAACACTAGTTCAATCGACATGGATTTTCTTTCGGGTGAAAAATCAATCACTTTCAACAACAAGCTCAAATCCAAGGAGGCCGAATTGCATCTCACTTTAACCCCAACCCACCAACTCCTTGTTCGAGACATCATCGGAATTGGGGCCGGCGAGTCCACTCAAAGGCCCACTTCTCAATTCTCTCTCCTCCAATCAAATCCTGAAAGGTGTGTTCTGATCAAGCTCTTCGTTAGCGGCTTTGACACCGGACAGCTTTTTCTGGGTTCTCAGCTCGCCCATTATGACACAATCAACATCAAACAAGACGCTGCGGGACGGTTCAAACTCTTTGGTGTCAAATCTAACTCTTGGAAAGCCTACAGGTTTGGGCTCTCCAAATTACCAATCTCAAATAATACCATATTTGAAACAGGGATTATAATTCAGAAGATTTATTAAAAATCACAAGCAATATAATAATGATATGAAAAAAAGTTATGATACCAAAGGTCCACACGTAGAACGTTATATTTCCTTAATCATAGGTCTCGGATTTGAACAATGAAAATAAAGAAATAAAATTTGGGAGAATCGATCTCTTATAGGTCTTACAGTATTTAAATCGGATTAATCGGATAAAATTCGAATAATAGTTGGTGATAAAAAAATCTGCTTACACTAAAAATTATGCTCTTAATTCACAAAAATAAATTTTTTGAATAATTTTGATACGTGGATGCGTGAGTTATGCTCTTAATTCTTGTACTTGGGCATTTCTTTCCTATTGAGTTGAGACTGAGTTAAGTTAATTGGGGTTTTTCTTAGGTGCCTCGGCCGTGCATTTGGGTTGAAGTACAAAAACAATGAGAATGAAGAGGAAGAGATCATCTCCGCATGACTGCAGCTTTCCTTGTTCTGTTCCAGACCCCTTGTATTGTGTTAGGAAATGTTGGTTACTAAAATAAATTATTAAAGTTTTTTGTATAAATAAGGTTCAGCTATATGAATCAATTTGGTGGTTAGTATTTGCAATACAATACTCTCTATTTCTACCAAATTACTATAACAAAAATTTTATCATTTTATTTCTTTTTTCTGCATCAAAATGGGTTATAAAATAAGTGAACTACTCTAAATTTGCTTCCTTGTCTTCAACTTTGGACTTTGAACTTTGAACTTAGAAGAACCTCATTTTTTCCAAAAAAAAGAAAAGAAAAAAAATTCACTAAGCTTCCAAGGAATTTCCGTTGAATTTCAATTGTTTAATGTTTGTACCATTTTGTTATTAAATACTAAATTTTTAAAAAATATATATTTTTTGAGAATAGCTATTTTGAGCTAAAAATTAATACCAAATAAAGGTGTGAATCCTTTTTTCCTTTCAAGGGAGCTCAAGATAAAATTACTAATTTGGCCTTTTTTTTTTTTCATTTCTCTTCGCATACGGTATCAATGCTATTCCTTTCTATAAGTAGGACAAAGCTCTTCTGATGAGAAAAATAAACAAACTACAAACTTAAATTGATTATCTAAATAAAAGAATAAAAAAAAAAATGACGACATCTAGAGAAGCATCGATGACAAACTTCACACTCAGGTCCAACACAATTCAAATCGGATAAGTAAAAGAAAAAAATGTTTGTAGGATTACTAGTACCAAATTTTTGTGCATCTGTTTGAAAACTTAGTTTCCATTTTTGCTCTACTTTAGACCAAACAAGAATTTTTATTTTTCTCTTTGGGTAAAAAGCTTTAAATATATGCAATTTCTCAAAGTATTGGTTAACGTTTTTGACAAATATATTCTATAAAATTTTTAAATTAAAACAAATTAGTTAAAATGGGTTTTAATAATTTTAGATAAATTAATCAATACATTCAAAAATTAATATAAAATGATCAAATTTGATTTAATAATCATATATATTTTTCAAAAATTCAGTTTCATTCAAAGTTTTTATTATCTTTAATGATATATTACAATTTTAATTCTTTTTTTAACGTAAAAGAGTAATTATTATTTAGAATAAAATAATCTAAAAAAAATTGATGACCCGACATAAAAAATGTCTAAAAAAAAGAAGTAAATATTTTTTGATTCGATAATTATCATTTTAGGATACTAAACTGAGTTGTTACTCCGTTCCCTGAAATATTCTTTTGGCTCCATAATCCAAAACCCGAGTAAATTTTGGATCCGATGAAAGGTAGCTTTTCCCCTTTATTAAATATTAAAAATAGATAAAATTATGTTATGGGAGTTATTTTTAAATAGAATTTGACAATAATTCAAAATAAATTAATTAAAATATGATTTAAAATATTAATTAATTTAATTAAAAAATAAAAAAGACAATGCTAATAAGACCCATTCACAAAAATAAAATTTTGGAATAGTTTCCGTACAAACTTTGATGCATTGAGTTATGCTCTTAATTCTTGTACTTGGGCATTTCTTTCCTGTTGACTCGAGACAGAGTTCAGTTCATTGGGTTTTTTCTCAGGTGCCTTGGCTGGGCTTTTGGGTTGAAGTACAAAAACAGTGACATGGAAGAGGAAGAGATCATCTCCGCATGGGTGCACTACAGCTTTCCTTGTTCCAGGCCCTTGTACTGTGTTAGGAAATATTGAATATTAAAATAAATTAGTAATAATTTAAAGCTTAGTTAGGGCAATAAATTATTTAAGTTTTTGTATAAACAAGGGGCAGCCATATGAATCGATTTGCTGGTTAGTGTTAGCAATACAATTCTCTTTATTTCTACCAAATTACAGTAAGAAAATTTTCATCATTCTATTTCTTTTTCCTGTATCAAAAATGGGTTGTAGAATAATTAAACTACTTAATTTTTGTATATATTTTAATTAATTAAACCATTTAATTTTGATAAATTTATCTAAAACAAATGCTTAATCCTCTTCTGGACAAGATTAGTTAAAGATAATCTTGAAGAACTTTGAACTTTCGACTTTGAAGAAAAAAGAAATAATTATTAAATGATTAATTTGGTAGAAAAAAATTATTTCTACCAAATTAAAATTACAGTAAGAAAAAAATTAATAGTTATTAAATACTACATTTTTTTAAAAATATATATATATTTTGAGAATAGCTATTTTGAGCTAAAAAACAAAAAGGATATATTTTTAATAATTTCAAAAATTAATATAACTTTTTACCTTGGATCTTTGGTAGTCGTATCTCCCAATTTTTGACCCAACCAAAAGTAGGTAGAAAAAGAGAAAGATAAATTTCATTCTATTTATATTAAAATTATTTTATAGTAATTTAAATCGAATTAATCAAAATATTACTTTGAATATTTATCGATAAATGTCAAAAAAAAAAAAAAAATCTTAGGATTGCTGGTACCAAATGCATGTGCATCTGTCTGGAAACTTAGTTTCCATTTTTCTCTATTTTAGACCAAAAAAGTAATCTTTTTGGGGGAAACGCTTAAAATATACGCAATTGTAATTTGTTACATTCCACTCCCTAAAAGAATCTCGGGAAGAGCACGCTTGATATGCCATTTTCTTAATGTTCATGCATTAGTTGGCATTGGATGGTTGAAATTGTTTTTTCAAAAAATATACCCCAAATTAATATTCTTCGTATTAATTTCTCAAAGTATTGGTTAATTTATTAAAACAAATTAATTAAAATGGGTTTTAATAATTTTAGATATAATTAATCAATAAATTCATATTTTAATATAAAATGATCAGATTTGATTTTTTAATCATATATAATTTTCAAAAATTCAATTTCTTTGAATTTTAGGATTATTAGATCTATACCACGTTTGAAATATTGAATTAATTGATATAAAATTTAATAATAATAATATTTTTAAGTATTTTTGTGAAAATTTGACTCATAAAAGATTACTTTAGTTGAAAAATATGATAAATGATTGAAGTCCTAAACTCCGCCTTAGAGAGAAGCATCACAATCTTGCTTAGAGAGGAGATCATATGCATAAAGCCATCTTTCTCATTCTTTAATCACTCATCAATCACCCCGAAAACTTCTATATTATATGCTATAAAATTAAAAATCGAAATTAAAAGGGTTGTATACTCTAAAATTTTAGACATCACAATTTTTGTAATCCATATCTTGTGTTATAATTTTTTTATTAAAATTTGACTTATGAAAGTAAAACCAATTTAATTGATATACCCATTTAAAAAATATTAATAAATATATGTATAATTAATATGATCTTCAATTTTTAACGAAATTCAACCACACCCAAGAATTAATGACTTACAAATTTACATTTCACCACGTAAACTTATTGTTGATCTTCATGTTTAGTGGCTTTTACCTCCATCAAAGCATACATGCGATTTATTTTCTTTTCTACGGAACATAATTGTAATCAAAATAATAATTACAATAGTATCTTAATAATAATTATATCAACTTCCAGAGTAAACCTAAATTGCAATATATATATATATATATATATATATGTATGTATATGTATATAGTATGTAAAATGGAAATAAAAAAAAAAAGGGAATATGAAGTGATATAGGAAAATGACGTTTTATAAAATTTAAAATATGTAAATATAAAAAATATAAGAATTTTTATATAAATATTAATTATTTTATAAAAATAATTGAATAATTATATTTTAGAACAAAAATCTAAAATAATTAAATATGTTGTTATAAATTATAAAAAACACATAAAATTATAAATTATAAATAAATAATTTATTAAATATAGAATGTGTAAATATAAAAATTATAAAAATTTGTATATAAATATTAATTAATTTCTCGAAACGAGTAAATATTTTGGAAACAGGTGCGAAGTTTCCGTGTTCCGCGCGTGTCTATATATACACGGTGATTCGCAGGTTACTTATGCGAATTTTGTTTTTTATTTTTATTTTTTATTTTCACGATTTCATATTTTCTCTGCCGATATCGAATCCATTTTCACGGTTCATTCGTTTCTGATTTGGACGTGTCCGATCACTCGTGCATCATTGAGAAATCTCTCTCTCCTCGAATTGAATTGCAATAGATCTCTTGCAGTCGCTTGAGAAAACAAAAAACCCTAAAATTGAAGGAAGAGATGGAATCAGTGATGGGAGATGCAAGCACGTGGTCTCGAGCATTAGTTAAGATCTCGCCTTACACTTTCTCTGCCATTGGCATCGCCATTTCAATCGGTGTTTCTGTTTTGGGTGCTGCCTGGTGTGTTTCCGATCTCTCTCTCTCTCTCTCTCTCTCTCTCTTCACATAATTGAAATTTAAATGCGTTTCTGTGAATTATTCAGGGGAATTTACATAACAGGAAGTAGCTTGATTGGTGCGGCAATCAAAGCTCCACGTATCACTTCGAAAAATCTTATCAGGTTAAATCCTTTGCCCCCTTTTGTTTTCCTCTAGGGTTTGTGCATTCTTGGAATTGGTTTGCAATTTGAACACCTTTTTCTTTCAAGAAGAGGGACTCCAAATGTGTTGGAATGTGTAGGATTTGTTTCTTGGAAGCAAAATTCGAGCATGTTTGAAATTAGGTTTGGGGCAAAACATGGGTGCAAATGTATATGAATTATGAAGTGTTTAATTCTGGTTGTGGTGAATGTTGAACGTTATCTAACTGGTGGAGTAGAAGAGGATGTTGTTTGTTGTTGTCCTCCATATATATTTCCTTTGCATCTGCGTGTTATGAGAAAAGTAATTTGTATCTTGAGCCACTTAAAGAAGGCAAGTTAGATGAACATTTTATGCGTTTGTTTGATATGATTAGTGTCGATGGGGTTTAAAGGTCCTTAGGGTTGTATTTGGTGCAAGTGTGACAGGATAGAGGGTTTAATGCTAAAATATGGGAAACGCTAGACCCCTTGATCAACTTTAGTCATGAAAGATCCATGATCCATGTGGCAAACCAATATCTGTGGTGGAAGTGCTTTTTTTTCAGTACTTGACCTCCAAATTGCTAATAAGTTATTTGTTTGATGTGGATCATGCAGATTAAAAGAATAGTGTTGCTTTAAAATATATCATGTAATAAATTTTTGAATGTTCAAAGAAAATGAGCTGATGGAGGAGATAGAAAGGGGATAATAAGTTCCCTTGAGAATTGTGTAACATGTTAGTCCCTTCAAGTGTCCCTTCTTTAGTGCACTGTGTGAACTCCTCTTTGGAGCTATATTCTTACATAAAACTCCATATTATAGCATCATTTTTTTTAATACCACTTTATCCTTCCCCTTGTGCAAACATGCCCTTAATGTTATTTGAAGTCACTTCTGTATAATTTTTTATCTATATATTTGTTTGGCATTTTCCTCTGTGCAATTCGTGCGTCTTCTACCGTGTTTTGTTTAATTGTCATGGCTCAGCCTCAAAGTTTCTTCTCTCAGTTAAGACATTTAAAAGAGTTGCAAGTTGGTTGGGAAAATTCCACCTGAATGGAGTGCAGTAAATGTTTGTGAAGGCACTTTGCAAAGTCAATCAAAACACTAATATTTGCTGCATACAACTCCTTGAATTCATGTGCAGATTTATATGCCTAGAAACTATGGCCTCTAAGAGAGCTTCCTTCTTCAACAAAAGCCTTTCTTTAGGTTCTTCCACATAAATCATGAAAATCACTGTAAGAAACATCTTCTTTTAGATTCAAGAACATTTCCCATGCCTGCGATTTCTCTTTAAGAAAATCCACAAATTACCAAAACCTAGTAATAAATATGTATTTGACAAATCTATTTCCCGATGGTTTTCCTCTTTTTTGCACAAAAAAGACTTCTAAATCTCATGGTGCATTCTACTTAAACCACTTTAGAGAGTACTCTCACTTTATAACATTGTTAGTCAAATAGATCATCTACTAGGCATTTTTGAGGCCTCTTTTAACATGTCTTCTTAAGCTCCAAAAGATTTTCAGAGCATACACTGAGTGCACTATCCATGATCTCCTCGCAATCTACTTAGACCGAAGAAGCATATGTGCCACTCTTTTGCAGCCATTTTGCACTGTGTGCAATAAATCATGATGGCCATATATCAGTAAATATGTGATGCCATTGGTAGGTGCCATGGGCCTATATGAGCTGCTATAACAACTGTTAGGGACTATGGCTCCTTTAAGGAGGTGTGATGAATGTGATATTATGGCAAATCTTCTAAAATTAATCAAGAATATAAAAAAGAAAAAAAAAACACTTATCTAGCCATATGGGAGGTGCACATTGCTGGCAGTTTGCTCCACTTGCATTCTTCTCAGATCTTATTGGATTTTGTGTGGAACTTAAAGTTCACATGCCCCCACGTAACTTAAAGCCTAGAGCATTGATTTCCATTACTCCAAATTTACAGAAATTTCCTTTCAATTTCTTGTTTGGATTGGATTCTATAAAAGCTTGGCTTCTTTTGAGGTATCTTCACAGCGAAGCTCCATGGAAGATCTAAGTTCAGCATTGGAATTCCTATATCACATTGAATGAGACCTTGTGCAGAATTTTGAGTATACTTTACTGTTAATGGAAATGTGGTGCTGAAATTCTGATTTAATGTCTATCATAGCTTTCAAGCTATGATATAGTAGTCAACATGGGACTGAATTGTGGATCTTGATTATCTCCAAATAGGCATTCAGGGACATAAAGAAACGTGTCCCACCTAACTCTTGGCCTTATGCGCAACTAAAATGGGAGCTGTCTTCATCATTATGGCAAGACCTAACCTCTGCTCCATTTTGCTACTAATAAATCATTGCCCAATAGAAAAGTATGATATGGCCTAGAATTCTTGCTGCTGTTTGTCAAACTTACCCTTTGTTGCTGATGTAAAACTTATGGTTTGAAATTTATGGGGTGCTGCAGACATTATACTCAGTCAAATGTCTGTTTTCTTTCAGTGTGATTTTCTGTGAAGCGGTGGCTATCTATGGTGTTATAGTGGCAATTATTTTACAAACCAAGTTAGAGAGTGTTCCATTAAGTCAGATATACGCACCCGAGTCTCTGAGAGCAGGATATGCGATCTTTGCATCTGGTATCATTGTGGGTTTTGCAAACCTTGTCTGTGGGTATGTCCTCTCATCTACTAGTTTTCTGGTTAAATTTTCTGGCAGTAGCGGTTCTTGCACAAAAACTATTAAAGCATGTTCCTGCCTGAAAAATCTTATTAGTTGTCTACCTTTGCCAGTGGAAATTATTAGTATTAGTATTTTTATTTTGTAGAAATCTATCTTTTCACTGAAAGGTTTTTCATTAATTATATTTTCAGAAGTATTACTTGATATTTTGTGTTAATTTGGATGAAGAATTTTAATAGAAATTATGAACTGTTGTTTCCGTTGCATACACTTTTGTCATTGCTGAATTATTTATTTACTTATTTTTTCATTTTTCTGCTTCCCACTTTTGTAAGCCTGTGTCATGTGTAAAATGCAAAATGCCTTATGGTTAGGCCCTCTTCTGACAGTTAATTGATGTTTCACCCCATCAAATATCTGTTTTGGTGGCAGATTATGTGTGGGAATAATTGGAAGCAGTTGTGCTCTCTCTGATGCACAGAACTCCTCTCTCTTTGTAAAGATCCTAGTGATTGAGATTTTCGGCAGTGCACTCGGGTTGTTTGGAGTCATTGTGGGAATCATCATGTCAGCTCAAGCGTCATGGCCTGCAAAAGCTGTTTAATCTATTCTATCACTTTCCAAAATGGTATCATAACAAGTATCTTGTATGTGTACTCCCAGATGAGCTATACAATCTCATGTGCTGTCAGCTGTGGAGTAATTGCCATGTAAGTTATGAAGAAGAAAGTTAATCCCGAATTGATGATCAATCTTTGACGATTGTGGACATTTTGTCTGTAGTTTTGAACTCTACAAGGAGTACTAAAGATTGAAGCCTCTTGTGTTTTTTCATACAGAGCATTGAACTCTAGGGCTTCTGGTGATAATAATTTTGGTTTAAGATGATGCAAAGCAAGTTCAGTGTTTATTTAATGCGCTTTTTTATTTTTTTAGCGAAATTGACCGGAAACACCAGCAGGCTTTTGTTGTGCCCGTGTTATGCTGCTTTAGTTCTTCACATCACTCTTCTCCAAGGCAATTACATGTCAACTAATCTACCAAAGGAACAGCAGCAAAGAAAGGCTTGTTTCTCTGTTCAAGGTCTCCACATTCCTGCTGTGCAAAAGCTCACACACCACACTATGAGTTGCAGTTCCTAGATCAAAGTACAGGCACTTCCCCAGATCAGGATAAGGCTTTCCGAAGGTCAAGGGCGGTTTCTGAGTTCTCATTTTCTGAAAAATTTCGAACACCTCTCCATGCGCAGTAACCTGAACACCTTCCAGAACAACATCATCACGACTTTTGGCCATAACCTCCTGTATGGTTAGGATGTTGACTGATTACCACATAAATTTTTTGTGGTCGCCAATTCTAGGTTTATATCTGATTGACAAATGATTAACTAAGTGGTACATAAATTATGAATATCTAAAAAATATTTAAATAAATTCAAAAAATATTTTGTCACGTATATATTTAATTAACTCCTTTTGAATTATTTTAAAAAAATGTACGAATTTTAAATATCTATTAATGTTTTAGAATACTTATAAACTTAAAATATATATATTTAATTTATAAATATTTTATAATTATTAATGAAACTATTTATTTTATAAATTATTTATGATATTTTAATATCAACTGTCATTTATTGTAATCTTATTAAATAATAGAGTTTTTTAAGTAAAACTACTAAATCATTTATCAATTTAATTTTTAATTCTTTATTTTTCACACTAATTTAGATAAAAAAAAGATATTTTAAAAATAGCCAAATATGTTTTAAAAGGCTTAACCAAAAAAAAATATGATCAATTTTAGGAAATTTAATTTGATTTAAATAAAACTTTTTAAATTTTACATAATAAAAATTCATAATTATTTAAGAGATTTTGTTAGATATATTTTAATCAAAAATATTTATTTTTGCATTTATAAAAAGCTAAAAAAAAAAGGAAAGGACCAAAAATCACACATGATTTCCCTTCCTACGATCTCAGCTTTTTGTAATTTTCCTTCTCCCTTCCTTTATTTTTTTCCTGTTAAATCTCTCTTTACCAGTTTTCGCGTGAACCACGAGAACTCACTCAAAGCCCTAGCTAGTCAGGTTCCGGAAGCCCTAGCTCTCGACTTAGGTAATCATTTCTTACTCTTCCGTATCCTCAAATTTGTACTTGGCATTTCATTTCTCGACTCTTTTAAGGGTGTGATTTTCTTTTCCGTCTTCATTCGAATTCCCCTTTTTTTGTTTGATACTGTTATCGTGTTTAATTTCGGACTTCTATTCAGTTCTTCGCTGCGTTCTTTTCTCAATTTTGGGTTGTTATAAGGTTTCGATTCTCTTATCTTCTGGGTTTCTTAAATACTATCGTTCAATCAATCTAGGTTTCCCTTTTAAATAAGTTCTTGGTGTATTCAAGTTCAATTCAAGTGGTCAATTTGACTATGGAAAATGGAATCTAGTACTATGTGATTTTAGTCCCCTGGCTTGGTTGTAGTTGGGTACATTGTACATGTCTTTGATTGAGGAAACAATTGATGGCCATCCATTGCTTTAAAGTGTTTGAAGTTTTGTTGATGTACGGCGTTCTATTCACTTTGTTGATTAATATTTGAACCATACTATTGATTAGAATCATGACATACGGATGGCTGCTTTCTTTCTTAGAATGTTGCAGGAGTAGAGTGTTTGGATTGGATTCTTAGATTTAACAAATTAAGTTGATTTTTACTATACTAATTGGCGCATTAAAATTTGATCCATATCTGGTGGAGGCAAGAGCGTATGGGAGATATGTTAAAGAAAAATAAATGAATCAATAAAGGAAAAAGGAAAGAAAGCGTTTTAAGGGCATAAGCGTACGATTTTAGTTCTGATCCTCAAACATCCTTTCTACACTCATGAAGCATAAAATGAGGACGTCTTGGACCTCTGTTTCTTCTAACATCTCCTCAAGTAATCCCACTAAGCTCTATTCAATCATCATAACCTTCATCAATTGCCCACAACTTTTTTCTTTTTTCTTTTTTCTTTTTGTGATTTCATTTAATCAGATCCATTTTCTTTGAATCTTTTTTTTTTTGGGTTGCAGGGACACGAGAATAAAACTCCAAGAAAAAAACCTCAAAATATGGGTTTAGGTCGTGAGGTTTCAATCTCACTAGATGGAGTGAGAGACAAGAACTTGATGCAGCTGAAGAAGCTTAACACTGTTCTCTTCCCTGTCCGCTACAATGACAAGTACTACACCGATGCTCTCACTTCCGGTGAATTCACCAAATTAGGTCTGATTTTTCTTTTGGGTCTTGTTTTTCTTCTTTGCACGCGTTGTATATTGAATGGGGTTTTCTTGTTTTGATAACTTTTAATTTGAAACTTGGGGTTTTGTGGTTGTGCATTGGTAATGTGGATGTCTATGTTTAATGGGTTTTTCTTGTTTTACAAATTTATATGCTTAATTTGGGCATCCGTATGCCCACAACCTTATTGATGGTCACCTTTACACCTTATTTGGGCATCTGTCATCACCCATTTGCACCAAAATTCATCAAGAATCAACTGGCTCCTGTAATGCTCACCTTTACTAAATTGATGGTCTCCATGTCTTTTACTTTTCAGATAAAGCAATAAGGTTTCTTTAGATCAATACCCTTGATTTCTCTCCCTTTCAAACCACAAACAGTTTCTAATCTTTATATTCCATGGAACATCTTGCAAGAAGTGGCCTGAGGTCGTTCTTAGTCTTAACTCAATGACTCAGTCAATTCTGAGAGCTGCCGTCCGGGAGTGACCTCAAAGATACTTCTGCTTGACAACTATGAAAAGGCGATCCTGACCCATAAAGGAGAGTGATTCACTAGCTGTCGTGTTTTACTCATTGCGTCATCATGAAATATCCTCTATGGACTAACCTTCAATTTGTCAATACTGCAAAGTTTCCTAACATTTCAACCTCTTAATACGTCAAAATCAGAGCCACCCCCCCAAACACACACACACTGTTCTTTTACTTGTTCTTTCTCCTTCGAGTATATTTCATGTTAAATATCTATCTTATCTTTTGGAGTGCTTGAACTTGAATACATATTAGTAAAGAATCTACCATGTCTTGGAAGCTTTGTGATGTACTATTTACATTACATGCTTCAAATTGACAATTGAAAACACCAATAATGGAACATTTTAGACACATCTTATATCCGTCATGTAGACAAGTGCCAAGGATAGAATTTGAAGTTGATGTGAATTCATTGGATAAGCTTTGAGAGATACTAGATCTTGAATGTAACTTTAGAATTTTAGGTGGTATCTTGAGCTCTTTCTTTTCTGTTGGTGGGGCGGGGTGGGGAAGGTTATAATCTTATTCTACAATTTGGATGAAGATATCAATAACCCGAACATAGATCGAATTTATTAATCTCATTTGAGTGAAGATTATCCATTACCTAAATAAAGAGGTCAGAGATTAAATTCCATGTTTATGATATGCCTTTCAGGAATGCATGAGACAAATCAATGACCGTGCCTTTTGTTGGATGTACAATGGCCAAAATGTAATGGTAGTACAATTGTAATCAGCCATGATATCATTTATCAACCAATATGAGGGAATATCAGGTTTTATTGTACGTTTGTATACTTGGTTGGAGAAAGGGCTGCATCTAGCTCCATTATCTTTGTATCTGTAGTCCTTTTTGGCTTGGGATTGGCATAAACCCTTTAATGCCATCCTCTAATTGAGCATTAATTTAGTTTATCTAATCATGCAAAGATATTTGAACATTGACCCCTAGACTTGCATGGAATCACTGTATGCCTGACTACTTTTTGTGCTTCTTGTTTTATCCTTTTTTTCATCAATGAGATCTGTCTGTATATATCTTTATCTGCTAAGAGCTTTATGGATCTGTGGTCTAGTTGAATACACACCTGGTCATATGTCTCAACCAAGTGCAGATCTTGCATCAATTGTTCTTTTGGATGATACATTTTATATAGCTTTTTTATATGAAAAAATAAAGTTCTGTGCTTGCAAGATAAAAGGAAATTTATGGGCTTCTGGGAACCAGTTAACACTGTTTAGGAGATTGCACAATCAAACACCATTCGTGGAAGCCATATTGATTTTGGCATTAGATACGCTTGGTGGAACCTTAAATAAGAAATGATGAAAACTGAGGTGAAATTAGTTGTTGGTATGACCCTTGGTCAATTGTAATACATTATGAGACCTGAGTGTTGTACAACTTAATTTGCAGCCCATGAGGCATGGGATATAGGCAACCAAGAATGGCATGTCCAACTGTTCTTCTTTTTGTGTGTAGGCACCCTTGTCTATATCTATTAATCATAATTCATCCTTTCCCTCTAATATCTTTCTTTTTCTTGCCAGCTTATTATAGCGACATTTGTGTTGGCTCTATTGCATGCCGACTTGAGAAGAAGGAAAGTGGAGCTGTTCGTGTTTACATCATGACACTTGGTGTTTTGGCCCCATATCGTGGACTAGGAATTGGTAAGACATCTTTGTTCTCCCTTGTGTGCCTTGTCCTGTATGGGTGGTACTAAGATCATCAAATCATGCTTGTCTGCTTCTTTTATGTTCACTGCACAGGAGTACAGGCAGCTCATAGAAACAATCTCTCTTTTGTTTAAACTTTCTAAAAATGAGAAGAGGGCATATCCCAACAACTAGCATCATGACCTAATAACTAGCTAGCTAGGGAATTCCATTGCATGGAGAGAAAAAATCTCCAAAGGGAGGAAAAATGCTCAACACTTCCCTCTAGACCCAACAACAGGCACGACTGGTAAACAGACAGCACCCACCCACAAAACAACAGGTCGGTGAGAAAATCAGAAAAGTTTTTGTATGGATGGTGTTAGGGTTCACCTTCGCCTTAGAAGGAGATTTTTTTAAGGGACGATGTTCCAGGAAAAGGCATTGGTATTGGTATTCCCGGAGCTGTCCCTCAGAACACCTCCAATAAATGCCAGACCTGATTTCAAAGCTGATCCATCGGTTTTAAATTTGACATTCTGCCTGAGGGCTTCCAACGGTTGACCCACATTTATCCACCAATTCAAAAGTGTTGAGCTATAACATGATAATATTCACAAAAAAGAATTGGGTGGGATAAGAGATATTCAAAAGTCTTAAGGGACAAGGAGTCCAAAGGACTCAGAGAAAAGGATAAAAACTAATGAACTGTCCAGTCCCTCAACAAATTCTCTAGGAGATTATCTCTACGGACTCCTAAAGCAAGAGTTATTTCAAACACAACTTAGATATAAGCTAACCTTAATAAACCATGGAAGTGCCATAAAACTGCCTTCCTAATGTAAGACTGGAATAAGCATTGGAAGGTTGAACCCATGTCTAGAAGATCTAGTCCCAAAAATTTTAGGATATATAACTTTGGAAGGAACAAGTGACCTAAATTATGTTGATCTGCTGACATAACCAGCAATGGTAGAATTTGCTGAAATTGCTATGCTGTTGAAGAGCACCCACCAATAGGAAATCTGTACCCTTGCAGAAGCAAGACCCACCAATGGTCCCCCTTCTCTCCAGCTTCCCAATCAAATGTTCCCTCTTAAATTTAAGCTTCCAGGTCCAACAGCTCTCAGAAAGATTCGTTTATCTGCCTCTGAAGATTTAATGGCACTTTAGCTTCCTTCTAAACAACTATTCAATTATTACATTCTATTCCAGTAGGCTAAACATAGGGTTTGTCTTCAATGTAACTAAAGCGTGTGTATGTACACACACACACACACACATATGCAAACTTATTATATGCTGCTTAATATTCCTTTAAGCTAAATATATGCTGGTTGTGTTTTGATTATCATCTTTGCTTGCACAGTGAGCATAGACAATATGCAAGCTTCACTAATCCGTATGCTTTGCGAATTGTACAGGTACAAAGCTATTGACACATGTTCTTGATCTGTGCTCAAAGCAAAACATATCCGAGATTTACTTGCACGTGCAGACAAACAACGATGATGCTATCAATTTTTACAAGAAATTCGGTTTTGAAATCACAGACACAATCCAGAACTATTACACAAACATAAACCCTCCAGATTGTTATGTTCTCACTAAGATCATTGGTCAAGCACAACAGAAGAAATAACAGTTCATAGTGTCCCTTTCAGGAACACCCACACTGCTTAATTTTGTCATTAATTGAACTTAAAAATCAAAAAGATTCTCTATACTAAATCTGAATTTACATTTTTGCTTTCGAGCATAAATTTTGCTAAGGTATGAGATTCATGCCATTTGGTGATTTCTTTTGTGGATCTTTGGTGGAGTATCAAGAGGGCCAAGTATTTGCAACCTGGTAATGGCAGTATCAATTGGAGTTTCGAGTTCTTTGCTTGTGTATGATCATGCTTTCTCCGGGAAACAACCATGGCGTATTCCTTTCTGGTTTGGTTGATAACTAGAGAATGCCATCCCAGAAGAACGTGGCTTGATATGAAATTGTAGGGAGCTCAGAAATACGCTGAATGTATATTGCTCCCTAACCCAGATAGCTGTTATGGATTCATTGTACAACAATCTTATTTTTAAAGTTTGATTTCATTTGAATGCCAATATTGTTAATCTGCCTTGCTGCCTGAACAAGGGCACATTGTCCAGTCCCACCAACAGCACCTGTAGGGTCGAATGTCCTTAGATTTGGCATGTCATGAACCAAAAATTTATACCGTCATGCACCCTTGTCCTATCATATTCATGCAGTCATTCATTATTGTCCCTGTTTGTCTGGTACATTTTTAAAATTTGGATTATTTACCAAAATAGGTTAATTTAAAAAAAATTCTTTAAATTTGGTTCTTTTTTTTGTTTTTCAAAATGACGATTTTGCATAGTGTAAAATCATTTTTTTATTTTTTTTTAATTTTGATGATTTATTTTTTTTTATTTAGAAAAAATAGGTTTCGCGCTTGAGGAGTGCGAAATCAGTTTCGCGCTCCTCGAGTGTGAAACCTATTTTTCCTGGATAAAAAAAATTAAAATTTTAAAAAAAAAAAAAATAATAATTTCGTACTCTAAAAATGTAAAATCGTTATTTTGAAAAACAAAAAAAAATTATATTTAAATAATTTTTTAAAATTAACGTTATTTTGATAAATAACTTTTTAAAATTTATACAAAAAATGAGAGAGAGGAATGGACAAAATTAGGTCTACATGTTTTAATCAAGATGAATCAGAGAAAAGAACATGATCATATGACTCCCTGGGGAACTGGATTAGGAAACCTAATTAAGGTTTTATGTCCTTAGGTTATTTCACACATAAACCTAATTAAGATTTTACGTTTCTCAGGACAGCTCAAGCGGTAAAACCTTCTCATTTCTATCTTCTTTTCTTTTGTTTGAATCCATTTGGTTGTATCTTATTGTACCAAAAAAAAATATATGAGTTTTTACTGGCTTACTTTTTAAATAAATTTAGATATTTATTTCTAGTTAGGGTGGGTTAGATTAAAAAAAATCATATAGAGGTAATTTTAAATTTATATTTATAATAGAAAATCAGTGTTAAATATATTTTAAAGGTTTTAATTTTTAATAGGATCAGCTTGATTTTATTTTATTTTTTTATTTTTTGTTTTGGGCCAACTTATAATGCTTTTAGAAAAAAATTTTAAAAAATATTATATTTTTATATGGAGTCAAACTAGAAAGGCATAAAAATATTTGATATTTCTTCTAAAGAGGAAAAAACATTTCTACTCATTTATTTTTGAGAGTTAATTTTTGGTAAAACAAATGCAAAATCTGATTATTTTAATTTTAATTTTATTTTTTGGGGTATTTGATTTTGGCGCCACAAAATTTTAAATCCCTTTCCCGTGAAAAAATTGTCAATGATGTGGTTGCTTTTTGGGGGTGCACAATGCGCACAGCGGCGCACCCCGCGACGTCTCTGACTTGGCCCACTAGCTTCCTGTCTACGCCGAGTGCCTTCAATTTCAGCCTTTTTCTCATCCATCGCTGACCAGAAAAGATAGTCATATATATATATATATATATATATTTACAAAAATAAATTATATTTTCACTTCCACTATTTCTCCGATCACTCTTCCCGCTCGCTCTTTCTCTCTCTCCTGTCTCCGAAGAACCTCCAACTCCATCAAAGTTCTGCAAATCGGTAAGTCGAGCTCGTAGTTCTTCTCAATTTATTTGTTCCTTTCGTTCTATTACTTCAACTCCTTATCTGCGAGAGAGAGGGGGTGTTGTCTCGTCTACTTGGATGCCCTAGTTTGTTGTTTTCATCTTCTGGTCATTTCCATCTTAAGTGCAAACAAAAACCGTATGCTTTCAGTTTTGGTGTTTTTCTTTTTCCAAGTTAGCATACACTGAAAACCCTAAAATTCGTTTTGTTCTCTGAAACCAACCCTGTAGTCTTGCTAAATCTCGTTAATGAGAATTACTTGTATTTCGGTGACCTCACAACTTTTGTGTATGCGTGAATTTGAAATAACACGAAGATTTCTGTCATGACCTGTTTATTATGTAATTATCTGTACTTCCTAATTTGATAAAATAAAAGTTTTTGACAAGTTTTATGTTTTATGTGCGAAATTGTCTGATACGGTTGGCCTTAATCCTGAGACAAATTTTGGATCCTTAATTAGGAAACTTTGGGGGGAGGGTTGCAGAGAACCATTGTTTACTTGGGTTTGGTGGATTTGGAGGAAGTGGTTTATTATTAGGAAACTTTGGTGGGAGGGTTGCAGAGACCATTGTTTACTTGGGTTTGACGGATTTGGAGGAAGTGGTTTGTTCGCGTCTTTCTCTATGCTTTTCTTTTCTTCCCTAATTTCCAGTTCCAACCCAGTTGAATCATGCTTTTTGGTGCTACTTAAGAGAAGATACCATTTTGGTTTAAGCCTTTCTAAGTAGCTTCTTTATTTCTGTTACACTTGGATATGCCTTTTGTCTTTTCTATTCCTAGAACTAATGAAGAATTCATGACTAATGTAGTTTATTACCACTTGCGGGTGAAAATTCAAGTTGATATGTATATCTGCTTGAACTTAGTAGCATATGTAAATACTATTACTCATGTGTAACGCAAAGTAGCATGTAGTTCTGTAAAGGGTAACAACTTGGTTTCCTTATGTGTTTTTCTTGTATACGTATCTTTGACAACTGATAGAGAGATGCGACGAAATTGACTACTGGTTTTCATTAGAGGAAAAAGAGAAATTTGGTGTTGGTTTGCATCTTTGTTGTATTGAAGGGTACAATGGGATGGCTGGTGGAAACCAAAATTTATTGTAGCCTCATGAGATATGTTCTTTTGCTGGTTTTCTATTTTTATTTTGAATCTAGTGCCAATTCTCGTTCTAAATCTGCCTTATTCTAAATGTTCTTTGTTAACAGGAACTTTTCACAAGGCCTGAATTGGGCTTATATGTTCGTTGGCATATTATCCTTTGTTACTGAAGTGGGACTCATTGGCCTTTCAGCATGCACATCAAGCAGGTAACTATTATCAAGCGGCATTCATGGCTTTATGCACTCTCCATCTCCCCATTCTCTTGTGGCATACTGAGTCTTCTGTATTACTGTTAACATTATTCGGAGTTCTTCTACATTTATTTATGTAGTATTGTCTATACAGGTTGTCATCGAAGGATTTAAGAGCTACCGAGAACAAGTTGCCACTGAACCCTTTAGTGCCAAAGTTAATTGTGTAGGTAATGATGCCATTTTTTTGGGGATGAATATTTTTCTTCATGCCTTTGTTAGACTGGTTGCTTATCGTTGGCCAGGCCAGTGATTATTCTTTTTTGGACTTGCATAAGCATATATAGATTTCTAATTGCATATTTTTTATCTGAACTAATTGTTGTTTGACAAATGCATACTTTTTTTTCCCATATATCATTTGTATTCTCTACCACAAATTGTCCAAGCATTTGAAGGCTTTAAGTTGCATTTGCCATCATGATATGTTATTGATCGGGTTCCTAGAGTACCTGGAGTGCTTGAACAAATGGTGACTTAAACTAGCTTTAAGAGACAATGCGAGAAACTAAATCTCTCATCTTTTGGGATTTTAGCTCATGTGATTGGAGTATTATGCAATGTGATTCATGAGTTATGTATTCTTATGGTTAAATTTAATAGAGGTAGCTCATTTTGAGTTATAGAGGTATAGATTGTTCCACGAATGTAGTTTTCAGTCTATTGTAATTGACTTCTGTTTTTTTTCCTTCTCCACAGCTGTGTCTATTTGAACAGAAATGAGGAATGTATGAGATCTTGAAATAAATTACAGTAGGAAAATACGAATAATTATTTATTGTCATAAAGCTAATTGTTGACATTTTTATACATTGTGGCAATCTTTTGGTATATCCACTTATGCTTCTTAAAAGCTTTGCAACTTTTCCTTCTGCAGTTGGTGCTAATGGATCAGGCAAGACTAACTTTTTCCAAGGTGTGTTGTGTTGAGCTCTATTCTGTTGCATGTAGTTTGTGAGAAATAATATTTGGGATGTTAAATAACTTGCTTTTCATTTGGAGATTTTCTTTTTTTCCAGCAATCCGTTTTGTGCTGAGTGACCTATTCCAAAATCTCCGCAGTGAAGATAGACATGCCCTTCTCCATGTATGTCCCAGTGTAGTGATTCTCTTGTTATGATTTCATTATGATTTTCGTCCAGCAAGGTAAATCTGAATTTTCTTATCTTATAATTCAAATTCAACAGGAAGGTGCAGGTCACCAAGTTTTATCTGCTTTTGTGGAGATTGTATTTGATAATTCCGACAACCGCATTCCAGTAATTACCACAAACATTTATCTATTCTTATTGTGTCTCTTTTCCCTGAACTATTTTTATTATATCTCATTTGATGTAATGTTGTTCATGCTGGAACCATTTCATGGTTATGCAACTCTTAAATTCTTATGGTAAATGACTTTATTATTTTCAGCATGTAAAACATGCCACTTCCAGTTTTTCTCTCTATTGGAAAGGACAAGTGGTGTGTATGTACACATGGTTTTAAATGAAAATATTGTATAGCTGTAAATAATTATAATGCTTCTCTAGGCTTTTTATAGCAAGTTGACTCGGGTGGTATGTTTTAATTATTTTGTCTATTTAATAAATGCATGATTATTATCATATTGATCAACTCAATCCTGTGAACTGAGTAGCCAATAAGTTTAGATCTATCATGCATGTACTATCAATCTTGAAGGTATTCGTGGTTTTTCTTTAACAAGCCTCTCTCTTGCCCTCCTTTTCCTCTAAATCATTTCTAATGTTACTTTTATGGTAGGTTGATAAAGAGGAAGTGCGCTTGCGTAGAACAATTGGTCTGAAAAAGGATGAATACTTTTTGGATGGGAAGCACATTACGTGAGTATATTGTTATTTCTATATCTGTTTCCTGTCATGAATTCTTCTGTGGTTTGATGATATATTTATGTGTTTTCCAAAGTTGGAGAAAATTTATAATGACCAATTTTAATGATTTGTGTAGAAAAACAGAAGTTATGAATTTATTAGAGAGTGCTGGATTCTCTCGCTCTAATCCTTACTACATTGTGCAGCAAGGAAAGGTATGATGTAATTATCCATTCAAAATGTTGCTGCACATGGATTGACTTTAGTATCAAATTTATACCTAGCTTGAGGTTGTCAACAACCTGGTTGTGCAAGAGCTGTCATTTTGTAGATGGCGTCTATAAGTATCTAAGACCCCAAATCTCGAATTACTTGAACAAATACTCAATTTCATCGGGTTTGTCTTTCTCTTCTATCTTTTAAAGTGAGAGATGGCTCTGATGTTCGATTTTCAAAGGATTTTGAATTGGAGATTCTAGTCTTTCTATTGCTCTTCCTCATCCCTATTAACTCTTTAACCTCCATTATGCCCATGGAAAAGGTGTCTGTTTATTGGGTGCTAATTCTGTCTCTTGGAACATTCATTTCTTCAGAAATCTGAATGATAGGGAAGCTATAAATTTCTCCTTTCTAATAACATGTCACTAGGGACAAACCTTTCAGTTGAAGTTCCATGGATTTTTTTTTTTAAATAAATACAAATCCATTCTCGACCATATTATTTCTCTTTTAAACAGTTCTTTCTTTTCATAACCCATTTCATTTGGAATGTCAGGGTCCTATCCAAGGTTATGGCTTTTATCTACTTAGTGCTTCCAGATATGGATATGCACGTGAGTTGGTGACAGATTAAACCCAGATTTACTGCAGTCAGCCATGTCCTGCACACAAATTTGTCAAGAAACTTCACCACTAAAATGCTTCGAAACTTCTTCAAAATATTCCAGCAGTTATGATAACCAAAATAGCTTTAAATATGAGTCAAAGACTAAGATCCAAAAAAGGCACCAAGTCACAAAATTGACAGATGGCATGAAGAATCGTTTGAAATTTTCCTTTTCTTCTTCAAACGCTGATAAGCCACAAATATGTTTGCTTGAGCTTGTCTCATTTGGTGGTGTTGTGAAAATTCCAGCTTATCATCTTGTATATGTATATGAAAAAGCTTGCACCAGATAAACCAA
Source organism: Dillenia suffruticosa (assembly GCA_033439265.1). Classification (NCBI taxonomy): domain Eukaryota; kingdom Viridiplantae; phylum Streptophyta; class Magnoliopsida; order Dilleniales; family Dilleniaceae; genus Dillenia; species Dillenia suffruticosa. The sequence goes on along the minus strand of JAVTVX010000037.1, from coordinate 10,783,393 downwards.
GACCTATGACCCTCTTCATTTGCAGGCAAAATCGTAATCTAAAAAAATCATTTTCTGTAAATTGTCTTTTAGATAGCATCATTGACATTGATGAAGGACTCTGAGAGGCTGGATCTACTAAAGGAGATTGGTGGTACTAGAGTTTATGAGGAGAGACGACGTGAGAGTTTGAAAATAATGCAAGAAACTGGCAAGTCTCTGTCTTTTTGCTTTGTGATCTTTTATGCTTGCTATTGTTCCTTAACTATGTTTTCCTTTATCCAGGTAATAAAATAAAGCAGATAAATCAAGTTGTTCAGTACTTGGATGAGAGATTGAAGGAGCTGGATGAAGAGAAAGAGGAGCTGAGAAAATATCAGCAGCTTGACAAGCAGAGGAAGTCTTTAGAGTATACTATCTATGACAAAGAACTTCATGATGCTATGCAGAAATTGGTTGAGGTTGGTTAACTTGTATTCTGAGACTTACAATTTTTACCAGTGATTTGCTATATTGCTAAATAAAATATCAAGGTAATGTTGATAGGGCATTTCTTAGAGCATCTCATTTTTTGATGTTGGGCAGGAGGTATATTTACTCTATGGCCAAGATGGAATTAGGTTTATTTTTTTAACTATGAAAGAAAGATCATGCTAACTAAAGCATCAAAATGTTTTTTTTTTTTTTTTTTTTTTTTTTGAACAAGTCTATTAGGCTTTGCAGATGACTTTGACTTGGAAGCTTCTACAAAGAGAGCATCCATTCCCATCATGTTGCAATTCCCTTTAATATTTGATGCTTAATGCCCACCTCTCTCTCTCTCTCTCTCTCTCCGGCTAGGCAACAATATTATACTTTAATATCATTCAATGTCTTTACACTTCTGGTTTAATTTTATCATACTTGTGACTCCTAGTTGCTTGGCAGTTGTTTTTGTCCCTTAATTGTATGTTATACAACTTGTTTCAGGTAGAAGAGGCTCGAGCTAAGGTTTCTGAGACATCAACAAGGATGTATGAGAGTGTGTTGGATGCCCATGAAAGGTCAAAGGACCTGGAGAAAACATACAGAGATCTAACAAAAGAAATTCAAGTGCTGAAGAGGGAGAAAGAAACAACAGAGAAGCGGAGGACGGAAGCAATAAAAAAGCAGACACAGCTTGAGCTAGATTACAAAGATCTGCAAGAGAAGATCTCTTCAACTGTTCGAGCAAAGGTTTGTTTGAGAGGAGTTTTAACAGAATTCAGCAACATTGTGCACTTCGATCCTAACTTCTTTGCTTGTAGGAAGATGCAGTGAGGCAGCTTGAGGCACTGCAGATGGAGATACAAAAAACCAGGGATGATCTTAATAATATTCGGCCTTCGTATGATGAAAAAGTTAAAGAGGAAGAGGATATAACAAAAGGGTAATCTTTGAATTAGGATCACACTTTTCTTAATTTGATTATTGTCATCCCATTTTATTCTTTCTTATTTGTTATAACTGACTGATATGCTTGCACATTTTGTTTATTTGTTTTAAGGCTTCAACGGGGTTTGGTCTACCTCCTCATTTTTTTTTTGGGTATTGCTAATGAAAGAAATACTTTCTTTTTAGGTATTAGTGCATCTTCACTGTACAATGATTCTCCTGTTTTCGAATTCTTTTGCCTCTGTACTCTTCTCAGATGCATCATTATTCCCAGTTCGTAGTTCCTGTTCTGCAATTTTATACAGTTCTTTTCCATCTAGTGGTGTTTTATGGCATTCTAAAATGATCAGTCATTGAACTGTCAATACAGTGTAAACTTAGCTGCCTCTCAGTTGGCTTTTAAATTCTACTTTATCATGCATCAAGCATATTGCTATTCTGCTGTTTACATATTTTGTATTGAATGTGCGTAATGCAGTGCATTTATTGGTCAAACATTAGTTTTGACCCTGTCATGTGATATGAAACTTGATTTGACTGCTTCTGAAACTTTCCCATGTACCAATGATTTATTTTCCTGCTTCAATGTACTTGTGGATTGTAGGATAATGGATCGTGAAAAGCAACTTAGCATTCTTTATCAAAAACAGGGGCGTGCAACACAATTTTCTAGTAAGGCTGCCCGTGATAGATGGCTCGAAAAAGAAATTGATGATCTTGAACGTGTTTTTTCTTCAAATATGGCTCAGGTAAATACGCAATCAAGATGTAGTCTTAGTGTTCCTATTGAAAAATGCTTAACTTGGCTCAATGTGCTTCTATTTTATATTATTCAACTTGTAATAATTTTCAACTGAAGTGAGAATTTTTGTCCAAAATATTAGATTATGCAAATATATCAAATTTATCATAAAAGGGATTTAAATTTTCAGTTGAGCCTAGCCTAAGCTTTCCCAAAGTGGCCTTTAGGTATATGAAACATCGTTTAAAGCACTAAATGGGCCATTGTCTAGCGGAAGATTTTTGAACCAGAAAGGGGCAGTTGATTATAAGTGGCTCTTAAGTGGCTTGCACATGCAATTAGACTGATGATTAGGCCAAGGTGAATTCTTTTTTGCAGGACAACACTAAACAGACACACACTCACAAAAAGGGCAAAAGAATTGTGATCAACGGTTTGCTCTAAAATTTTGTGCTTTATGTGGTGGCAGCTATGGCATCATTTTTTGCACCATGTGTAAGGGAATAAATTTTGGAAAGACATAGGAGTAGGATGGGAAAGAAATTGGTGGGAGAATAAGGTATGAGATACTAGTAGGCAATGCTTAACTCAACCGCTGTCAACTGCCTGTACTGTCTGGCTCAGATAATATGCCAATTTTTAGGCTAACAACTGAAAGAATTAGTAGAATTTAATTAGATAAAATTAGTTACAGAAAATCTACAAATATGATGGAGAGATGTTTAATGGGAGAGTATTTTCTTGATTGCTTTCCTGAACTCCTTGAGGAAAAAATTACATGTTTTGCAGCTACTTAATCCTATTTCAAAAAGCCCCCTCTCTATTTGGTTTTGTACAATTTATTTGAATCATTTTGTACATTGTTTCATCTTAATTATTGTATTCTTTCTTTTTTATGCTTTATGTAATGAGAGGTCGATTGGGGCTTGGGCACTTCCGGACCATCAATTGGTGGTGGTTGTTTTTAGTTTCAACTTCTGCAACATGTATTTGTGGCTTGCATTATGGGATTTTCCATATTGTTTATGAGATTTCGTGCTTCAAACAACACTCAAGAGGTTGTGGTAGTGTGCTTGTTGCTACCAACCTCTGTATGTTGGACTGCTTGTATAATGGCCTTCTCTCTCTGTGATGTGCACCATGCCTTTGTGCACAAATTTCTTAATTTATGTCACTGGTTTGAAGCTTCATTTCTGTCTTGCAGGAGAGAAAGCTTGAGGATGAAATTCAGCAGCTTAAAGCTGATTTGGAAGAGCAGGATGCTTACATTGAGGGCAAACAAAAGGACGCTGGAGTACTGGAGTCCCTTATCTCCAACTCTCATGAAGGTTTCAGTTATTTTAAGGCAAAGAGGGATGAGTTACAGGATCAGCGGAGGTATGTTATCTTCAATAATATTTTGTTCCAAAAGTTGAATATTTTGATGATTTCAAATGTATTTATTTTTTTTTATTTTTTAGGTCTCTATGGACAAAAGAAAATGAACTTTCTTCTGAAATAGATCAGCTAAAAGCAGAAGTTGTGAAGGCAGAAAAAAGCCTTGATCATGCAACTCCTGGTGTAAGTAATAGCTTTTTTGCCTTGCATCTGCTGATTTTAGAATGTGTATATCTCTGAATGCTAAGGTGAACCCAGACATATGATTAATTTAATTTGGCGGATATGGTCCAATTTAAGCTTCAGTCTGGTATCCGTCTTCTCATTGAGTAATAAAAGTTGAAAATTCTTTGAATTTTCCAGTAATTTTTTGCAATAATATTCTTAACCTGAAAATGAAAATCATCAGCCATGGTAAAAATATACCTATCTCTGAAATATGTGAGGATAGTGTAAACCTAGGTAATCTCGTGTGGCCACCAGTGTATCTAATGCTGACAGGTTTTAACTTGTTTTTGGGGGGGTATCCTGAAGACCTTAAAAAAGGCCTTTTTTGGAGCGAAAGCTCTTCTTCAAGGAAGAAGTGTTAACACTTCAAACACGAGAGAAGTGTTTCTCGCAATTACTTTTAAGTCAAACAACTAGCCAATTAAGACAACAAAAAACCTCCACTGTTGGTACTTCTTTGGTCAAAATGATCTACCTGACCCCAACCTCCCACCCCAGAAGAAAGGGATGGAGGAAGATCTCCTAGAAACCTTAATAATATAGCATGGACTAAGAATCCTCTACCTACAATACTGACTAAAAACCTTTCTGTTTCTTGGAGCCTGGAGTTATACCCGTTATCTGAATTCTTTGTCTCTTCTTTTCTTATTAATTTTCAGGATATTAGGAGAGGTTTGAATTCTGTTCGAAGAATTTGTTCAGATTATGGGATTGGCGGGGTATTTGGTCCTATATTTGAGTTGCTTGATTGTGATGAAAAGTTTTTCACTGCAGTTGAAGTAACTGCAGGAAACAGGTTTGTACAGTTGTAAATTATGTTCCTAAGATGCAAATGAGCACAGAAGGATCACTAATTTACAAAGTGTACTTATTTGTGCAGCTTGTTTCATGTTGTTGTTGAAACGGATGAAATATCCACTCAGATTATAAGGCACCTTAATGCAATGAAAGGTGGAAGAGTTACTTTCATACCACTGAATCGTGTGAAGGCACCACATGTAACTTATCCAGATAGTTCTGATGTGATACCACTGCTGAAGAAATTAAAGTTCTCTTCTCATTACAAGCCTGCTTTTTCACAGGTTAATGACTATGTCATCACTTTCTTTTCTGCCAGAGCATTAATTGCATTTTGGGAGTGGGACAATTTTATGGTAGTATATTTGATGGTCAATCAAAATTCAGTTTTACTACATGCTATTAGAATTGGTCTTTTATGTTGATCTAATAGATATGAGGTCTTGGTGGCATAACAATGTATTCTGTTAGTGAACCTTCTATCTGATATGGCATTTGTTATAAAGAGAATGTGTTTGATATTATGAGTTTGTTTTGAATTTTGAAAATCTTTGAATCTTACGTCATTTTTCTAGGTAGGCTTACAATGTGAGGATAATGGCTTAAAGTTGTAAAAGGCTGCTTTTTATCTTTAAATTACATTGTTTAAGATTTTTTCATGTTTTTGCTTTTGTTTGTCCAACTCCTTTGACCTATTTTAATATTTGACGTAACAATGTATTTTAATGTTATTGTTGCCCCGAATTGCAGGTTTGTATATATGATGAAAATATTTTGTCTCGAGAGTTCAGTAGTGTCTATTGCTGTATTTGTTCTTTTGGCTGCTAAATCATGAAGTTAATTATCATGAGACTTGACGACTTGTATGAACCAATGCTGACCTACTCTTAATTAGGTGTACTAAGAAAATTCAATTCAGGTGAAAAGGAAAAGTAAACAAAAGCTGGAAATAGTGTGTGTTGGTTTCTGTACCAACCCTTTTGTGGATAATTATGCTTTTGGTTCTCAGTTTTGAAGAATTTCTCTATTATATTGATAAGTTTCTTCTCTCAGGTGTTTGCTCGAACAGTTATATGTAGGGATCTTGATGTGGCTACAAAGGTTGCTCGTTCAGATGGTTTGGACTGCATCACATTAGAAGGTCAGCGGACAATGTTGTATGACCCTCTATTTTTCAGTCTGAATCTGAAAACTCATGTCAACTTTACTTTGCAGGTGACCAAGTGAGCAAGAAAGGTGGTATGACTGGGGGATTCTATGACTATAGGCGGTCAAAATTAAAGTTTATCAATATAATTCGGCAGAATACAAGGTCTATCAACCTGAAAGAAGAAGACTTGGAAAAAGTTAGACAAGATCTGCAAGATATCCTTTTTGATGACTGTAGCATTATGTCCTTATAATTGAGGTCATGTTATTCAGCTAATCAGCTTTTCATACCTAAATATAAATAAATAAGTAAACAAGTCTTGGGGGCATCCTTGGTTCCTTCTAGTTTATTATATCATAAACCTGTAAATGGAATTTATAAAACCATCTTACATTTCCCATTTGTTATCACTTAATTTTACCACGAATTGATCAGGAAATCACCAAGCTTGTTACTGAACAACAGAAAATTGATGCAAAGCAGACCCATGACAAGTCAGAGCTTGAACAACTTAAGCAGGATATTGCCAATGCTAAGAAGCAAAAGCAAGCCATAGCAAAGGCTCTTGAAAAGAAGGTCGTAAAGAACTCCCAGTTGCTCTTTGGTGCACTACTGCGAGAAAACTTTAGGATAAGTTGTATCTGCATCAGTGCTGTTTTTCCAACTGATGTTGTTACTTGATTTAGGAAAAGTTGCGTTCAAATGTCAGAATTCAAATTGATCAGCTTAGAGCCAGTTTGACTATGAAACAAGCTGAAATGGGCACTGAGCTCATTGATCACTTGTCACCTGAGGAAAAAGATCTATTGTCTCGATTCAACCCAGAAATAACAGAGCTGAAAGAGAAGCTTATTGCTTGCAGGGCAGAAAGACTAGAGGTTATGAAATTTTCATTTAGTTTAAGTTTGTGTTTGTAGACTGCGTTCAATAGAAGACTTAAGTGATATCCCTTATCTTCACATTCTCTTTCATTACAGACTGAAGCAAGAATCGGGGACCTTGAGACTAATCTATCAACTAATCTCGTCAGACGGCAACAGGAGTTGGAGGCCATTAAATTCTCTGAAGAGACTGACTTGTTGCATAATGAAGCCGAGTTGAAGAAGGAAGAGTTGAATGATGCTATATCCATGGTTCACGATACCACTCAGCAGCTTAAAAGTAAAAAATTACTCCTTTGAGCCTCTATCTCATGCCATCATCTTGTGTATTGCTAATGTTCTTCTACCCAGGAGTATCTGAGAATATTGATGAAAGATCAAAGAAACTCAAAAAAATCAAAGATGAAAGGGACAAACTGAAGGTTGTCCTATTCTACTTCTAAGGCTTTTTTTTTTCTTTCTTTGGTGATAAATTTTCAGCTGGTGCTAAAAGGATTTCTGGTTATTGTAGGCATTGGAAGATGAATATGAGAGGACACTTCAGGATGAAGCGAAAGAGCTGGAAAATCTTCTAAGTAAAAGAAATATTCTTCTTGCTAAGCAGGAAGAGTACTCCAAGAAAATCAGGGAATTGGGTCCATTATTGTCTGATGCTTTTGAAACGTAATATTCTTGTCTGACATTGATCCCCTTTTCTTTGTTAAATTAATGAACTATAAAAAATCATCCTTGGTTAAGAGTGGTTTGCTTTCCATTCTGCATAGGATACAGTCTGCCAGAAAGAATAGGTTTCTAATCAACTTAGCTGGTATCATATGGTCAGACAACTCTATGAGAGCATTTCTTTCCTTTCGTAACCTGAGTTCTAATCAATCTATAGCTGGCTCCTGTGATTGTTCCTCCTTTTCGTACAGTTTTCTTTAATGCCAAATTCGTGTTATTTGATCTATATGTGCTTGGTCCAACTTTCTTCTGTTGGTTCTTTAGAGATTTCTATCAACATGATATGGACTATTGTGTTGGGATGTCATGCTTTCCATCAACATAATATGGACTTTTGTGTTGGGATGCTTTGCTCTTTGTTTTATTTGTACATACCAAAATTGATCCTGAGCTTGCTCTTACCTGTATCTCAGCATGTGGGGACATCAGTTTCTTGTTTACTTGTCTGAATGTTTCTAGGTTCTAAAATTTTTTTGAAGTATTATCTTCGTCTGATTTAGTTAGTGAAGTAAAATCCTTGATTAAATTCAAGATACTGTATTGTGACTCTATTTTTGTGCATTTTTGTATCTTTTTACTGCAAAACTCAAGCTGAGAGTGTTGGTTTTTGCTCAATAATCTCAATGTTCTGAGGAAACCATGTTATAATCATGTCAGTCCGAGCTTGAACATCTGTGGCTTAATTAACTGCATGAAATTCACTGAAGTATGTTGGCATTGTGGACCATGTGACAGCATGGTACACTGACCATTCACTATATTGGTTTTTCAGCCATAAGTCATGGTCCCACTTTCTTGTGCTAATAATAGGTATAAGCGGAAAAGCACTAAAGAGCTCCATAAGATACTTCACAAATGCAACGAACAATTGCAGCAATTCAGCCATGTAAACAAGAAGGCGCTTGATCAATATGTGAATTTCACAGAGCAACGAGAAGAACTTAAGAATAGGCAAAAAGAATTAGAAGCAGGCGATGAGGTAATTACCCAACTTATTATGGAGTAATTATGTTATTTGGTTAATTCGGAAGGTATAAGGTTAAGACAGAAATTCCAGTTGTTTAATTCTTTCTCAATATGTGCAGAAAATTAGAGAGCTTATAGAAGTTCTGGACCGACGCAAGGATGAGTCCATAGAACGCACTTTCAAAGGTGTTGCTAGGCATTTCAGAGAAGTGTTTTCAGAACTTGTGCAAGGTGGTCATGGCTATTTGGTTATGATGAAGAAAAAGGTTTGTGATGTTGATTTTCAGCCTTGCAATATATAAAAATGCATTTTCCCCCCTTTTTGCCATGTATGTACAGCTTTGCTGTACCAGATCTCTTCATTTTTGTCCTGAATTGTTGAATTTGTATGCTAATTATTCTTTTAAGGAACAACAGATGATGATTGATGAGGAAAAAAAAAAGTTCTGATGAACAAAAAGAAGTTTTAGGACTACAAGCAATTTTTTTTTTTTTTAAGACTCAAATTAATATTAAATGCTCAAGATTGTATATTATAAGGCTTCTAGATGAATTCCAAGTTAGAGCTCTGCTTGTAGGACAGCCTAGGAGCTAGGATGTGAGGCTTTTTCTTTACAAAAGGTTGTTGACTTGTTTAGAAAAAGGTTTGTGTTCTGGGCCGTCATCACCAATGCAACTGTAGAACCACCAAAATTCTTTAGGATTATCCTTCCTTTTCTTTCTTTATGCATTGAAAAAAGATAAAATAGGAGATGGTGTACATTTTATGTTTGTTTAGTACTCAGTTTTCATCGATGTTTCTCTTCTGCAGGATGGTGATCGCGGTGATGACGATCTTGATGAGGATGGACCTCGTGAAGCAGATCCCGATGGAAGGGTCGAAAAATATATTGGTGTAAAAGTAAAGGTATTTACTTTTCTCCTCAGTAAAGTCTGTTGGTAGGCAAGATAAGCCAGCCGAAAGATCTGAAAATGCACTCATATCCTTGAGCAATTTGGCATGGCAGATGGCTTTCTGCTTTTCATGTATTTGGCTAGTAGCTTTATTTAAGCTTTTCCTCAGGTTTTTTTTTTTTATTATTTATATTTTATACTTTTAAAACAATGATTACCTTAAGAACGGGCCATTTATTCTACTTCTAAATCAATATAATTTTTTAACTGTTTCTTTTATTTTTAAAATCTTCCTCTATTACGTCAGGTCTCTTTTACCGGTCAAGGAGAGACCCAGTCGATGAAGCAGTTGTCTGGAGGTCAAAAGACTGTTGTGGCCTTGACACTGATTTTTGCCATACAACGGTGTGATCCTGCTCCATTTTACCTTTTTGATGAGATAGATGCTGCACTGGATCCTCAGTACAGAACGGCAGTTGGAAGTATCCTACGTCAGATTTTTTATATATTTTCTGCTTTATTCCTTAAAATTTGTGATTATAAACTTTTACACCCATAATTTACATGGACAGGCCTGGAGTTCGTTTATGAAGTTTGTGGCTTATTTGGTAGAATCATATATTATATGACTCGAATTTAGACTAACCAAATGATCAGGCCATCTCAAATATCAGTACAGTGGGCCTCATCTTTCAAGCCACTTAAGCTTTACAGATTGCCTAAAATTTTTGTCCAACTTCTGGATAGTTCAAACTATTAGGCAATGAAAAAGGAAAGATAGGTGCTCGTGCTGAGGCTTTAGGCTTTGCTCTTTACATAAAAACGATACTGCTCAAATGACCTTTTTCCTTTTATTTGAGGATTTCTGAATGTTTCTTAAACTTATCTGACTGTGTACGTGATTTTGAGTTGATTTGTTTGTTGTTTCTCCCAGATGCCTACTCCTTTCTGCTTGGATTCTTCACTTCAATGTGGTTAATTTATACAGTTTTATTTGCATCTAAATTGTAACCACTAACCTGTGATTAGGTAATCACGTATAACTGCTGCAGACCTACTGGCTCAGACTTTGATCCCTCAATTCCCATTACTGGGATGTGTAACTTAACATCCTTTTGGCATCTCTGGTCTTTTTAACTCAGTGAGCATCCATCTAGGTTTCAGGATGGGATCGTTCGATGTACACGAATTTCAGATTCACCTTTTGTCTTTTTATTATGATGTCCATCATGCTTTGCCATTGCTCCTTGACAGTTAGAGTGCCTGCACCATAGATCTTTTTGGCTCATGCATTACATAGTTCATGCCATAATCTTGCAACTGTAAGATGTAGGAATACTTAATTGTTTAGTTAACCTATCCTGCATGCTAAGATTTTGACTCAATACAGTCATTGGAGGTTAATTGTTTTGCATGTTACATGTGACTGGACGCAGCCTTCTGTGTCTACCATTGTCTGTTCATTCTATTTTACAGTACGGAAAATTGGTTGCATGTCATTAATAGGAAATTGATTAAATAGAGAATGACTTTGACAATAATTTGTTTTTTTGGTTTCTAGCCTATTAAAAGGTGAAGGGGGGCTGGTGCCACTTGAGCTGAAACTCATTGGCTAACAATAAATTTTATTTAAGAAATGAACAATATATAAGCCTGGAATGATTAATTTGTTTCTGTTAACATGGTTGTCATTAAATTATTAGCAATTCTCTTAAAAAAACAGCATTTATTTATAAAGATCAGGATGACTTTGTTTCTTAAGACCCGGGATTTCTGTAAAGGTGCTGTTTGAGTTTTTGATTTCCAATTGTGTGATCCTAATTTGATCTGAGCCCCTGATTGAAATGACTGACAAGCAATAAGTAACATTTTGCATTTTTGGTTCTTTATGAATATGTCAGTTGGTCCAGTTTGTAGGTTTGTACAACCTGAAATATAATCCTTCAGAGTTTCATGCTTATAACTGCATTTTCTTCAGCTGTTTCACTTTGGCAGCAGCCTATGTGGTGCACAATCCTTAATCATCTTGCAGACATGATTCGTCGTCTGGCTGACATGGCAAACACTCAGTTCATCACGACAACATTTCGTCCAGAGCTTGTGAAAGTTGCTGACAAGATATATGGTGTCACGCACAAAAATAGGGTCAGTCATGTAAATGTTGTCTCCAAGGATGAAGCATTAGATTTTATTGAGCATGATCAGTCGCATAATGTTGAGTAAGGTTAGCACTCTTTTACTGTGCACCTATTATTGCAATCCTTGTGTATTCAAGTGGAATTATGTGGCATGGTCTTTTCTTCTTCTTTTCTTTTTTCCGGATGGGAAAGGGTGCTAACATTTCTTCTATTATTGGAGAATCTTTTGAATTTGAGGAGGTACTCTTGCTTGTTTGTTGTTTGCTTGTCTATTTAACTAGTAAATGCATTATTTTGTGTTGCAGCAAATCCTAGTTGGATGGTACAAAATATCTTCTACAGACATAGGATGGATGGAAAACTTTGCTTTCGCAGAATCTTAGGATTCAAATGGTGCTTAATGGTCTTGGGATTTGCTTTTGCGGATCATAGTTCTCTTGTGCCTCAGCACCAATGCTTGACGTGTATGTACGAAAATCTTTAGCAGACTATGGAATTTGATGTGGATAAAAATTTGGTTATCAAGAGTGTATTTTGATATGCTATGAAATAGGATCTCAGTTCCATGTTATTGTTTTTAAAGATGTCTGTACAGTATTGATTGAAACCAGTAATGTCTGGTGAGAAGACAAAACTGTTTATTTCAGAAGGCCTTTTGCCTATTTAAGCTTAGTTTCCCTTTATTGCTTACTCAAATTTGGGGATAATGAATGATGCATGGCTACGTTTCCGCGCCAGATGTTCGATCTTATGTCGTGCCAAATTAGGACATGCGATCTTGAGACAGGATTGGGATAGCATTTATAGTCACGGAGACCTCTAGTTTAGACACGAGCGTGTGCTGAGCATGGGCTTATGGTAGGACCAGTAAAATAGCTATATTGTAGAAAAAGCAGTCTACCAAAGGTCAGTCGGTCGGCGTAGTGGAAGAGTTATGCTTCCCTTAATCAAGTGTTCAGGTTTGAACCTCTTTGGGAATGGAAAAGATTATTTTGGAATATCTCTTTCTTTATAGGAAGTTCAACAGTCAAGTCGACTCAGATTAGTCAGAACGAAACTCTGAATATCAGGGGGTCGTGGATTAAAAAAAAAAAAAAAGCAGTCTTAAAAGGGAGAGCTGTTTTCCCTTCTCCCACTCAGCTCAACTCCGACGTTGTTATACATTTCTAGAAATAGGTTTATACTATAATCTATTTAGATATGGCACCAAATATAACGTTTTATGTCACTGTATTTGTCTCACATTGTCAAACATAAATAATTTATTTGCTTAGACAACTTTCTCAAAGTAGGGGCTTGGTTTTAAAGTGACAGATTAAAAGCACAAAAAAGAAGTTAAGTTAGGATTTACACTCTTCACTACGTATAAAATAATAGAAATGTACAAAATAAAAGCAAAAAGAATAAAAAAAAAAAAGTGTGGGATATTTCAGTAGGATACATTTTGTGCCATCCAAATTTTGGCATCCATCAAGTTCAGCCGAGAATCCACTGGCCTCCAGCTCCACTTTTGGCTGCCTGACAATACCATCTGATAGATTCACACCTTTAGGACCCTAATTCTTGCTAGCGTCTATCAATATCAAATGTGCATGACGAAGAAATTTATTGAAGTATATATATATTCAATATATTGAAGTGCTCCATCCAAACACTCAGAGACTTCGAGTTACAAATACAAAGAAAAGTTCATTCAATGAACCTCTATTCTGTGTCTTTCATGTAAAAAACCTCTCTTTCAGCTCTTTTATTTCCTGGTTCAATTGCAACAATATCTTTCTCCTTGGTTGTCAGGTGACATATGAGCTCTTTTTTTTTTTTTTTGGTGCATAACGAAAAAACCAAGCAAACACCAGGGGCAAACAGCAACAAAGCCCACTAAGGGGTCACCGATGCAAGAGAAACCGTCTTCTTTCTCATCCAAGGGACACCTGCCGCGTCCTTTTGCAGAATCATTTCCACTTCCGCCAGAAGGATATTGCCTACACGACTGCCCAGCTCGGTTTCTCTACCCAATTCCACCAGCTTGTCTGCACATTGATTGGCCTCCCTAAACACGTGATTTAGTTCAGCCACTCCCAGAGCACTCATGGCATCCCTGCAGTCCTGCACCATAGTCCTCCAAGGGTGGTTCCCCCCCTACACCCTTGTTAATTGCATTTGCTAAGACCAGGGAGTCACTCTCCACAATCAGCGGCCTCTACTTCCTCCTTATGGCTATCTCTAGACCCTCCCTCAGCCCCCATCCGCCATGTCTCCATTGGCTGAGCCCACATTAGCCCAGAAACCCAGAAGCCTATCGCCCCTACTGTTTCTGAAAACGCCACCTTCACTCGCTTGGCCTTTATCCAGCAATGCTGCTCCATCCACATTCAGCTTAATTACACCTTCAGGAGGTTTCTTCCAGATGATAAACACCTTTTCCCTCCTGTGCCTGTCTCTTAGTAGCCTCCCACCCCCTAACCATGCTTATCACCTTGTTGACGATAGAGAAAGGCCACTTTGACTTCTTCTGGTGAACTATGCAGCATCTGTCCTTCCAAATATGCCAAGCGGTAAGTAGGAAGGTCAGGTCCTCCTCCTCCAACTTGTGCATCCACTGTGCTCCTTTTCTCAGCCACTCAAAGGCACTATCTTCCCAGAAATTCCTCAACTCATTAATTCCCTTAGCCAGCTTGCTCCAAAGGTTCCACGTGTGTCTGCAGTCTCTAAGGGAATTCTCGATCGATTCCTCCTCCTCCTTGCAGATGTAGCAAGTCCCCTCCTCCACAATACCTCTCCTCTTCAGCTCCACATTCGTCATGATTCTCCCCCTAGCAGCCAACCAGAGGAAAACTTCACTCTCTCTGGGCACTTCCTTGTCCACACCCACCTCCAATCTCTCCCAACTGCAGGCTGCACCATAGCGTCCCTCTTTTGCGACCAGTAGGCAGAGGTGACTGAGAACTCTCCGTCTGCCTTTTCTTTCCAAAACAATGAATCCTGCCTGCTTCAATCTCTAGGGACCATCATCACTCTGATTTCCTCAACTTTCTCCCAAGGAAGGACAGCAAGAAGCTCTTCAACCTTCCACTCACCCTCTTCATCCCAGAAGTGACTAAAGTTAATACTAGAATTGCAGCACTCTTGGGGAATAGTGGCCTTGGCAACCAATTCTTCTTCCCCTACCCATCTATGATGCCAGAAACTAATGGAGTTGCTGTCCCCAATGCTCCACTTCAAACCTTTTTTAAAGGCATTCTCTCCTGCTACAAATTCCTCTCAACACTGCAGAGGAGTTCCCTTTCCTCATAATCCAAAAGGTTATCCCCTTTAAGGCACTTATTCTGCATAATTTTGCTCCACAAAGCATCCACGTTCATAAGTCTGCCCATTTCAGCTTGTTTCATTGTCATCCTGGCTCTAAGCTGGTCAATTTGAATCCTGACACTTGCAAGCAACTTTTCCTGATACAAGTAACAAACGCTAGAGATGGCAAACCTGGTCAAGCTCAATGTACAATTTCTTGAAGTAGTGGAACAAAGACTTATGTCCCTTTGTTTCAAAAGTGCTGCCATGAAATTAAATTTTTAAAATTATAGTATCCTAAATCTATATTAAAAAAAAAAAAAAAAAATCAACAGGGGGCAACAGCAACCCCCAATCCCCTTCTCTGTCATTTCTTTGTGCTATGGTGTTGATATGTTTTTGGGCTTCTCGCTAAAACTTTCCATAATTTTTGAGTCATGGGGTTTATTTCTTTCTTGAAGCATGAGTTCTTAATTTCTGCTAGATAGAAGTTCTTAAGCCTTAACCTTGGAGCTCCCTCCAAGTACTTCCTCCTTCAACTTGACAGAAAAATTGTTTAAGTTAGCCAACCTAGGACCTCACTACAACTCTCATCCATCACTCCTTATAATCTTTTACTAATTCTGTGTGTTACCACATTCAGTAGTCCCATTCCCCTTATTTATCTTGTATGCGAGGTTATTAAACTCCCTTTGCAATGCCTGCAGGTGAGTTATGACTATCTCAATACTTTCTGCGAAACTCTGAATGTTACAAATCATTGCTCAAAGATCATTTTATGATTTGTCTTATATGAACTGTATCCTGCAGTAACTTCCAGACCATAAAACATAATTTTCTCAGAAGCAGTCTTGTTTTAAATTTTCCAGATGTATTTCAATGGTAATCTCTTCCAAAAGCACAAGATATACTGATGGAGATTCTAGCGACTTCACCATCAGACATCATTGTAATGGCCATTCAAGCCTGAAATTTCTCAAAGGTCTTGATGAGTATTGCCACTGCTCCTTTATACTATTGATCTTTAAGTCATTACAGGATGCACAACGGAATATATCCACCTGGTTTGTGTAGCAACACTCTTGCACCCTTATAAGCATTCTTGAGCATTTGAGCTGTTGCAATCTCTCTCTCTCTCTCATGATGATTGCAAAGACACAAAAGGCTTTTCTGAGAGAGAAACGTTCGCTACATCTTGTGCACAAATAACCTTCTTCTCTATCGACTTTTAATTTTAAAAGAGAAATAAATGGACCTCTGCCTATGTGCATCCTACTTCATCCGTCTAAAGGAATGGCAAGGAGCTTAGGGCCTCCTTTTATCACCCAAACGCTGCACATCCTAAAAATCTACTCCGTATATATATGGAAGCCTATGAGCCATTTGTGGTAGCAGTGAGCCTTTTCCACCATGCTAAAAGCAATTCAAGAGCTATGGAAGAGCAAAAACTGTATTATTTGGTGAAATGCTTTTCCTGTGGCAAAGGCTAAACTGGAATAATTTGTTCTCGCTGTGACAAATTGGGAGGACAGATTTACACCTGTCATGCGGAGACAACTAACCTCAACAGCAACAATATTGTGCAGATGGTTTTAGGGGATGTTGCTTCAATGTTAAGTTGCTTCTCAGGAACTGGTTTGTTAAAGGGCAATTCAGAAAACGGTGGGACTGCAGCAAGCTATTGGTCTACTGAGTCGAGCAGTCTATGACTCCAAACTAGGTCCTCACATTATTTTCGGTTGAAGCTATTCACTCTATGACTAATATAACCTAGGCCTACCAAACCATTCAAAGAACCCTTCAAGTGTTGAATGTTTCAATAATATACAGGAGATAAGAGGAAATGCTTGCCCTTTTATGGTGGAATGAAGTGCAAAAAATAGCTTATCCATGAAAGCAGTAATATATTCATGCAAACTCTCAGAAACAGAAAGTTTCATGGAATGTTTGTCATATCATTTTCAGTATTCATTTAGGTACAAAAAATACATTGAAGAAACTAGACACAAACATCATCAAAAACTACACTCGTCATGTGAGTAATCAGCAGCAAATTCTGGCAAAGTCATATGATCCGATGAAATCCCGATAGCTGATTGTCCAACAGTACCATCAAAATCAAAGTTTTTAAGCAAGTAATCTAAGCTATCCACCTCAAATTGCCCCACCATATCCTTGAATCCCATTTCAGGCAAATGACCAACAAATTCAGATGAAATTCCATTCTCCAATTGTCTCTCCATGTCAACAAGTCCCCCAATGTCAGGCAAACACTCAAAGATGTCTACATCCTCCCATTGTCTTTCTCCTTGGTTGTCAGGTGACATACGAGCTCTCTGCCCGTTTCAGCTTGTTTCATAGTCATACGGGCTCTAAGCAGGTCAATTTGGAGCCTGACACTTGCAACTTTTCCTGATACGAGTAACAAATGTTAGAGATGCCAAACCTGGTCAAGCTAAATGTACAGTTCTTAAAGTAGAGGAACAATGACTTATGTCCCTTTGTTTCAAAAGCATCTGCCATGGATTGCTTTCGCTTATTAGCATGAGAAATATCCTGTTTAAACTGTTTAAACTTCACGTGATTCTTGTGGTCATGAATATTCTGCTTCTCTGGTTCGCAAAGAAGCTCTCTATGATCTTCCGATCAGTATGCGTTATGATTTAGTGAAAACATGTGGCGAGCCAAAGATGGTTAAATAAATAACTTCTATGGGCCAACTAATGAAAGGTGAAGTGAAGCATTCATATCAGAAAATCTTTTATTTTGAAAATATTTACTTTGAAGTCACTGATTGATGAAAATGCTATTAGTAATAACAAGTTAGCATCATACACTTCATTACCCTCACCCCCCATACATTGTCATAAGCTCAATAGCAAAACATCATTTCAAGGTCTACCAAACAAAAATATATTTTATGTTGAAAATTAAATGTTTCGGTCTGCTTGAGTTTCTACCATATGCTAAGCAATATGAGAGAGGGGGAAGAAAAGAAGAAATTTCAAAGGCTATTCAACAAACCCTGATTGAGACTTAGTTGCCAGGGAAATATGATAAGAGACAAGCCCAGGTTACTGCCTCCATTAGGGCCTTGAGTGCATACATGAGTACCCCAAGCACTTTCAATAATGCCAGGTGCCCTGGAACTGGCCCTCAGTTATGAGGACATATAAGATCTCTGAATTTACAGTGAAATAATAAGAAAGGATATCTTGGATCTTCTTTTTTAACTCTTTTCAAATCTTTATCTTTATTGTGAATAGACCTATTGTTTTCCCGTTGCAAACCTTAAATTTGGGCACTTATAATCATAAAATCCCTCAGTCATACTACCTTTTCCCCCCACTTGATCACCTTCAGTGTAAAGGTAAGCCAACTAGTGAATGTGATTTTCCCCAATTATACCTAAGTTATTGGAAAGTGGAAGATTGCTATTGGACCTGTAAAGAGATTTTACGTCCTTTGTCCACCTTTTCAAAGCATCACGTTTTCACAATTTAGAGATTTTTTTTTTCTTTTCAAAGCAAGGCAGGACTGCACAACCAGCTGGGTCTCACTACTCTAGTTAATTGTAATGGTATTTAGCAAACAAAATTGTAAATGGTATATAATAATTGATGTGTATCTGTAAACTTGATTTTGATTTTTGTTGTTTGCTAAAAGTACTTGTGAAATTCGATAAGTTGGTGTTAGTTCTAAATCATGGAGAGAGCGAATATTATTTGAAATTATAATTTTTAAAATTATAGTTTCCTAAATTTATATTTAAAAAAAAAAAAAAAATCAGTAGGGGCAAGAGCAACACCCACTCCCCCTTCTGTGTCATTTCTTTGTGCTATGGTGCTGATACGCTTTTGAGCTTCTGGAGCATGAATTCTTAATTTCTGCTAGCTATAAGTTCTTAAGCCTTAACCTTCTAGCTCCCTCCAAGCATGTTCCCCTTCAACTAGACAGAAATATTAAGTTAGCCAACGAAGGACCTCACTACAACTCTTGTCCATCACTCCTTAGAATCCTTCACTAATTCTGTGAGTTGCCACATTCAGCAGTCCCATTCCCCTTATTTATCTTGTATGCGAGATTATGGAGCTCCCTTTGCAATGCTTGCAGGTGGCTTATGACTATCTCAATATTTTCTGCAAAACTCTGAATGTTACAAGTCATCGCACAAAGATCATTTTATGATTCGTCATATAAGAACTGTACCCTGCAGTAACTTCCAAACCATAAAACATAATTTTCTCAGATGCTGTCTAGTTTTAAATTTTCCAGATGTATTTCTGTGGTAATCTCTTCCAAAAGCACAAGATACTGATGGTCATTCTGGTGACTTCACCATCAGACATCGTGGCAATGGCCTATCAAGCCTGAAATTTCTCCAAGGTCCTGATGAGTATTGCCACTGATCCTTTTTACCATGGATCTTTAAGTCATTACAGGATGCACAACGAAATATATCCAGTTCAATGAAGGGAGAAGAAGGTGAAAAACCAACAAATGAGGTGAGGGAGGGGAATTGACTGAAAATTTGGGCTATGCCTACGGTTCATATACTCTAGCGCAAAAAAGGCACTAGAACAAGATTAGCTCAAATTTCACTGTGTTTTTACATTCACTGCTTCATACAGTTGACAAATATGAGATCATCCGGTTCAACAATTTCAACATGGCTGAGAAGTTTCAGCAGAGTGCATGTTCCTTTTGCTGCATTCGATGCAAACCATTCAAAGTGGAAATGTGTAAAGGCAATTCAGGCAATTCAGAAAACAATTGGACCACAGTAAAATATTGGTCAAATAAGTCAAGCACAATCTAGGACTCCTGTTTTTTTTTTTTGTTTTGTTTTGTTTTGTTTTTTTTTTTTTTTTTTTTTATATTTGTCTCTCAAATGGTTGACTCCAAAGTTGAGATAAAAGGCCTAGGTGGTGGTTGTTGTTGTTGTAGTCATTCACTCTTTGACTAATAATAACATAGCCCTACTAAACCATTCAAAGAACTCTTCAAGAGTTGAATGTTTCAATAGTACACAAGAGAGGGGAGGGAATGCTGGCTGTGTTTTGGCTGAAAAAAGGTGCAAAAAAATAGCTCATCCAACAACAAAAAGTAAAATGTTCATGCAGATAGAAAGAAAGTTTTGCAGAATCTGTCATATCATTTTTCGGTATTCATTTGGTAAATACAACAAATACATCACAGAAACTAGAAATTAATTTCAACAAAAACTATACTCCTTACCAAAGCACTCCTCATGTGAGTAATCGGAAGCAAAATCAGGCAAAGTCATATGATCTGATGAAATATCAATTGCAGATTGTCCCACAATACCATCAAAATCAAAGTTAGTAAGCATCAAATAATCAAATGTATCCTCCTCAAATTGTCTCACCATGTCCTCAAATCCCATTTCAGGCAAATGACCAACAAATTCAGATGGAATTCCATTCTCCAATTGTCTCTCCATGTCAACATGCACCCTATTGTCAGACAAACACTCAAAGATATCTACATCCTCCAATTGTCTTGCCATGTTATTCCCTGGAAAATAACCAAGGCATTCTGATGAAATCTCATCCTGCATTGCACCCATCATATAATCAGACAACAATGAAACCCCTTCTTCTGCTTGCATCTCCATGTCATCAAGAACCAATGAATCCACATTAAAATTTGATATGTCTCCAGAGTGGGGTTGCAACACATCAGGCACACATCCATTTGAAGAGAGCTTTTCATCACAATGTCTTCCAGTACTTTTAGCCCTGCTTGATTTCACTCCTCCCTTCATCAACTCTTTTCTCCTTTGCTCTTCAACGTACTTGTGATACTTATTGAGAATTTGATGAACATCCTTTTGTTTGGACCATGCCTTTGCAGTGATTAATCTATTGTCATCAAAGACAACAATGCAACCTTCAATATCGCATAAAGTTGTCAACTCAAATCCTTTTCTAATAATGCAGTTCAACCTATCCCTTGATGCTTCGCTAATCTTCTCTGTCTCGGTTTTGAGCTTTCTAGGAGCCATCTTTGATCTGAAGCCAAACAGGGACGAAGACTAATCACTTTTCTAATAATGCAGTTCAACCCATCTTCTCTGTCTCAGTTGTGGTTAGGGTTCATATTTTTTTTGATATAAGACATAAGTTCATATTTCAAAAATATCAAAATTGAAAAAAATAATTGGGGGGGGGGGGTTATCAAATGATTTCATCCATTTTAAGAATGTGAAAACAACAATTTCAGAAGGCCCCAAAGAGAACCCCCAAAAACCAGAATTGTCAAAAACCCCCCAAATCAAAATTTCAGAAACTATAAACTGAATAAATTCATAAAGAGACCTAGATATAAAAGACAAAATATTGTACCCCGAATGTAATCTTCAAATCATAGTTTTCTTTTATTTTAGGGTTTCTAATTCTTCCTAGATCAAGAAAATATGATGAAATTGAATATAAAAAGAATGAGTTTCAAACAAACTCAGATTCAGTCAAAAAGTCACGAAACCCTATATAAACCCAAAACGAAAATTTTTGAGTAAAGATCAAAATAATAAACCCTAACCACAGACAATCTCAGATTCAATAATCGAGTCCCAAAACCCTAAAACCCCACAAACCAAAAATTTAGAGAGTAAGAATCAAAACAATAAACCCTGATCACAGACAATCTCAGAATCAATCACGGGGTCACAAAATCATAAACCCCAAGAACAAAAAATTTTAAGATTACAGATCAAAACAATAGAACCAAATCACAAACAATTTCAGATTCAATCACCAATAAACAAAACTCTAAAAGCCTCCAAAACCAAAAATTTTGAGAGTAAAAGATCAAAAACAATAAATCTCAATCTGAAATTCGAAAAACAAAAACCCCGGTCGAGAGAGAGAGAGAGAGAGTACCAGAGAAAATTGAAGTTTGAAGTTCCCAAGTTTGTTTTCGTGCTTGAGAACTGAACCTGAAGATTTCTGCAAACACTCTCTGTTTTAGAGAGAGAGAGAGATGATCGATGAGATTTGGTACCGAGAAAAAAAATGAGGCCTTCGTTTTTTCTTAATACGAAGTATAAGACCGTAGGATTGCCCCGGCCGCAAGAATTAGATATTTCTTTTTTTTTTTTCGGATATTTCAATTTTGAAATCTTGTGCCATGGCGGGAAAAGGTTTTCAGAATTTTCACCATTTTAAGAAATTTTCAAATATTATCTTTTCACCAAAAAGTAATTAGAATAATAGATAAAATTGCAAGATGGGTATAATATAAATTAAAAGGGATTAAAGGAAAATTTTTCTTAATACCATTCAATAAAAATTTAAGAAAATTAGTTTATTTGGTTTTCATCGATGGTATTGAAAAAATCTCAACTAAACCCTCTTTAGTTGAGATTTGTTTTGAATTTTTTTTTTAATTTTTCAATTGAAGGAAAAAATATTTAATAAAAAAATGATATTTTTAAATAAAAAACAAATTTTTCAATAAAAAGTTGTTAATTATTATTATATCTGACGATATATAACTAATATCAACCGAATTAACTCAACTTTTGTTGATAGGCCATTGTATACTAACAATAACATTTTTCCTTTCGACCGGATTGAGTGTATGCCTTGATAACATTTTTCCTTTAATTTAATGCCATGTATCACCAGCAAATCAATTCCTGAGCATTTGAATTACTGGAAGCTCTCTCTCAAAGAAACTGAGATAGAACAAACCCGGTATAGCAGGCCTATCATATGCTTACCAAGAAAAGGACAACAGATTGATGACATGGTCTTCTGATGATTACCAAGACACAAGGGCTTTTCGAGAGTGAAGTGTTGGCTACGTCTTGTGCATAAATAGCCGAGACATGTACGGAATGATCCAGAATAAAAAAAAATATTTAAAACAACCCCAACCGAAAAAAATTTTCCCAAATAACTCGAATTTGTCGGGAGTTGGAGACGCGACACACAGTGTCGCCGCGTTTTCAGTGTCTCGTCTTCAACCCACGACAACTCAAAGTCCAGAGAGAGAGAGAGGAGTACGCGGGGGGAGGGAGAGAGGGGAGGAGAGCGGCGGGGGGCGGAGGGGGGAGGGAGGAGCACGGCGGGGGGCGGCAGGGGGAGGGAGAGAGAGGGGAGGACCGCGGCGGGGTGCGGAGGGGGGAGGGAGGGAGAGAGAAAGGGGAGAGGGCCGCGGAGGGGGGAGGGAGAGAGAGAGGGAGGGTCGCGGGGGGCGGAGGGCTGCGGGGGGCTGAGGGGGGAGGAGAGAGACACAGCGGCTCTCCTCCCCCCTCCGCGGCCCTCCCTCTCTCTCTCCCTCCCCCTTCCGCACCCCGCCGCGCCCCTCCCCTCTCTCTCTCCTTCCCCCCTCCGTCACCCGCCGCTAGCCCCCCTCCCCCCGGCGTACCCCCCGCCGCTCTCCTCCTCTCTCTCCCTCCCCCCGCGGACTCCTCTCTCTCTGGACTTTGGGTTGTTGCGGGTTGAAAACGCAATACAGTCGCATCTCCAACTCCCGATAAATTTGGGTTATTTGGGGAAATATTTTTCGGTTGGGGTTGTTTTAAAAAAAAAAATTTTTTCTGGGTCAAAGAGAGAAATAAATGGCCCTCTGCCTATGTGCATTCCAGTTCGCCCGCCTAGAGGGATGACAAGAAGCTTGGGGTGGGGCCTCCTTTTATCATACCAATGCTGCATAAACAAGGTTCCAAAGAATCTACTCCTTGTAAATAGCCATTTGCGGAGCAATAGACCCTTTCCGCCATGGTAAAAGCAATTTAAGAGCTTGAAAGAGCAAAAACTGCATTACTGGGAGAATGTTTTTCCAGAGGGAAAGCCTAAACGTGGAGTATCTTGTTCTAGTTTTGAAGAACTGGGAAGTAAAGATTCGTGCTTGTATGCAGAGTCCATTGAGCTCAACAGTGATGACTTTGTGCAGATGGTTTCAGAGGGTGCCGCCTCATAATTGAGCCGTTTCTTAGGAACTGGTTTGTTCATTTGGTAGGTGAGTCTCATGCAATTCGTGTTGACGCATGACTTGATCTTTGAAGAGAGCCAACCAACCTTCTTTGTACTGCAGAGATTAAATGACGTGACCTTTTCGTGTGATGATTCTTTACGAACTTGCCCTTCCACGCTTCAGCTTACTGTGTGGGCAGTCATATCCTTGACTACAAATTCCCCACGGATTTGTTATCAACACAATGCAAGATGTGGATCTACTTATTCGGACTGGAGTACCAGTGAATTGGCTGGATTGTTGCAAAAACTTCCTATTCTGTGTAGAAATTGTATATCTATTGATACCAATTTCTATCCTTTTCGTCTCCTGGAAGAATTGAACACGTGTCACAAGACCGTTTGACACTGCTGGAAGGCAATGCTCAAACACTGATCATGTCAGAAATCCACGGAGCAATGCTGCTACTGTTGCTGCAGGCATGTCACTTGTTCTCCCATTGATAGACTGCATGTTCCATTTTCCCTTTATAGAAGGGAAACTTGTAACTCTTTTCTTGATGCCAATATATGTACCTATCTGCCTATTGAGATATCTCCTCAAGGCTTCTCCATCCTCTGTGTCTGACCCAGCTTTGTTTCTATTTACAGGTTCTACAGTTTAGTAAGCTAGGCTCCCAGCAAAGCCATCTCCATCGTGAAGTAAACTCTCAGTCAACCAACTGCCATCCCGTGAGACACCAATCCTTTGTCACGGAACAATCAATTGTATGTAAGTAATGCTTTTGTTCTGGAATGTATAACTAGAGAGGAGAATGCTTTCACTTGTATTGACAAACTGCTAACAGAGGACTAGGGCATGCAAAAGCTTAGTGGTATCCAATCTCCACCTTCAACTAATAGGTTGGAAGTTCTGGCTCCTCTCTTCCCTCTTGTAAGACCCCCACCACCCAAAAAAAAAAGAAAAAGAAAAAAAAAAATTGCTGACACTAGCATTTGCATGACATACAAGGGAATTTACAACTATGTTTCCATAAAGGGATAAGGAAAAGGGGAAAATTAGTGAAGGAGAAAAGGGGATTTGACTGACAATTTGGGCTATGCCCGGGGTTCACATACTGTTGGGCAAAAAAGGCACTAGAACATGATTAGCTCAAATTTCACCCTGTTTTTATGTTAACTGCTTCATACAATTGACAAATATGAGATCTTCCAGTTCAACAGTTTCAACATGGCTGAGAAGTCTCATCAGAGTGCATATTCCTTTTGCTACATCCGATGCAAACCATTCAAAGTGAAAAATGTGTAAAGGCAATTCAGAAAACAATGGGACTACAGAAAAATATTGGTCTAATAAGTGAAACACAATCTATGACTCAAAGCCTGGTACTCGCACATTTTTCTGATGAAGTCATTCACTCTTTGACTAACAATAACCTAGTCCTACTAAATGATTCTAACAACTCTTCAGGAGTTGAATGTTTCAATGGTACACAAGAAAGGGGAGGGAATGCTTGCTGTGTTTTGGCGGAAAAAGGTGCAAAAAATGGCTTATCCCGCACAAAAGTAATTTGTTCTTGCAAACAGAAAGAAATTTATGTGGAATCTTTGCCATTTCATTTTTCAGTATTCATTTGGGTAAGTACAACAAATACATTGTAGAAACTAGAAATTAATTTCAACAAAAACTATACTCCTTACCAAAGCACTCCTCATGTGAGTAATCAAAAGCAAAATCAGGCAAAGTCACATGATCTGATTAAATCTAAATAGCAGAATGTCCCACAATACCATCAAAATCAAAGTTAGTAAGCAAATAATCAAAGGTATCCTCCTCAAATTGTCTCACCATGTCCTCAAATCCCATTTCTGGCAAATGACCAACAAATTCAGATGAAATTCCATTCTCCAATTGTCTCTCCATGTCAATGAGTCCCTTATTGTCAGGCAATATCTACATCCTCCGATCATCTTGCCATGTTGTCAATGCCCATATTCCCCGGAAAATAACCAAGGCAATCTGATGAAATCTCATCCTGCATTGCACCCATCATATAATCAGACAATAATGAAACCCCTTCTTCGGCTTGCATCTCCATGTCATCAAGATCCAATGAATCCACATTAACATTTGATACGGCTCTAGAGTGTGGTCTGGTCACATCAGGCACACATCTATTTAAAGAGGGCTTATCATCACAATGTCTTCCAGTACTTCTAGCCCTGCTTGATTTCACTCCTGACTTCTTCAATTCTTTTCTCCTTTGCTCTTCAACATACTTGTGATACTTATTGAGAATTTGATGAACATCCCTCTGTTTGGACCATGCCTCTGCAGTGATAATTCTATTATTATCATCAAAGACAACAATGCAACCTTCAATATCACATAAAGTTGTCAACTCTAATCCTTTTCTATTGATACAGTTCAACCTATCCCTTGATGCTTTGCTTATCTTCTTTGTCTCACTTTTGAGCTTTCTAGGAGCCATCTTTGAACTGCAGCCAAACAGGGATGACATTAGTTCACATTTCAGACGTTGAAATTGATTTTTTTTTTTCTGAGGAGGGTTATTACTCTGAAAAGAATTTCAGAAAACCCCAAAGAAACCGGATCAAAATTCAGAACCAAACCAAATTCATTAGAAACCCTAAATATAAAAGAAATACATATCCTGAACGTAATTTCAGATCAGAGTTTCCACTTCTTTCTTAGGGTTGGTAACTTCAAGAAATCATGATGGAATTGAGAAGAAAGAATGCATTTGGAACCTAATGAATCCATCAAAAAGACCCAAATATAAAAAGAAAAATTGTTATGCCCTGAACCTAATTTTCAAAACAGTTTCCTTTTATTTTTAGGGTTTCTAATTCTCTCCAAGACCAAGAAATTACGATGGAACTGAAAAAGAAAAAAAAATGGTGGAGTCTCAAACAATCTCAGATTCAACATCTACACAAAAACCCTAAAAGCCCCCAAAACCAAAAATCTTGAGAATAAAAATCCAAACAATAAACCCAAATCAGAAATTCAAGAAAAGAAAAAACTGATCACAATGAAAGAGAGATGATAAGTACCAGAGAGAATTGAAGTTTGTAAGTCCCCAAGTTCGTAGTCAGGCTTGAGAAAAGAACCAGAGACGCGAATCTGAATGAGAGAATTCTGCAACAATCTCGCTTAGAGAGAGAGAGCTGATTGATGAGTTGGTAGCGGGAAGATTCTGAGCCCTTCATGTTTATAATACCGCTGTTTTGCGTTGTGCGCAAGAATTCCATGTTTCTATTTTTTTTTTTTTTTTGTTCTGTAAAAATTCGTTTTTCCAATTTTGAAATTTTGTCTCAGGCGGGAAATATTTTTCCCTATTTTTTCCATTTAAAGAATTTCAAATACTTTGTTTTCTCATATTTACAAATAGGTAAATAAAATTGTGGATAAAATTACAAGATGAGTATGATACAAAAGGATTGAAAGAAAAAAAAAATTTGTTTTCCCCAAACTATAACTCCAGGCATCAAACTTGACATTCATCGTCTGCCCTACAGATTTGAAAGCCGTATTTGCTGTTTTAAGGAAAAGAAAAATATGCAAATGAACTCAAGAAGTTATGATAGAACTCAAGACTTTATTGGAAATTATTATCCAGTACACAACACAAAAGGCTACAATGTCACACTGCAGAGTGCTCTGTGTTACTCTCTGGGCAAACAAGAACAAGGTTTGCAAATCCTCTTGGCATTGTTATTGTATGTCAGTGAAAAATGATTCACATCTATCTCGATGGAAGCAGCACATGTAACCAGACCGAAAAAATTGCGTTCTCAGCAAGAATATCGAAATGCTAATTTGCCAAAACCATACTTTCCCATTACAATCCCGTACTGCACTATCAGAGATGTGTGCTACTCCAATTTAGAATCTCAAATTTAAGACAAAATGCAGCAAGCATTCATTGAAAACTAATACATTTGTAATGTGTGTGCTCAACAATTTACATCGACTTATGAAGAAAAGGTAAAGGGGCAGACCAACTCAATCCAACAATTTTGAAAATCCACAACTCCAGATGCTCTGAATCTACAAGGCTTTGCTAACTTGATATCACTTTCCAAGAAAAAGTGGGTTGGTATTGTTTAGATCAATCCTATTCTTGCTTTTCACGGGATTCAGCAGCTTCACTTGGCACACCCTGGTTAAGACTGGCCTGGGCTTCAGCAAGAAATTTAGGATCCGGCTCATGTTTATCTGAAGGCTCTTGCATAGCCATCCATATGTAGAAAGCAATAACTATATTGACCGATATGACTGCTAGGAACCCACTCAACAGTGTCACATGATAGGAAGACAAATCTGTAAAACCTGTCAAGAAAGGTTGGTTAATATTTGGACCAAAACCAACACCATCACCAATAACTAAGCAACTACCAGACCTACTGAAATTACCGCATCTACTCAGGGGCATATCCTAATTTTATATGCATATGTTCTGTGGCCTAAATGATATTAATCAATTACATATATGTGCCCTGGAGAGAGACAGGTGTGCACATGTTTTGGAAGGGAAGAAATAAGTTAAACCCTTATTTGGCCCCTACTTATTGGGCGTTTCTAATGACCCCCGACTACACTCTTACTTGTAAAATGATTACAGATCATCATTTTATTTTTCCCTGCAAGGTCTTCCAATTATCAACTCTGTCGGTTATTTTTGTTGATTTCTTTCTTTATTGCATTCTTTTTTCCTGGGCAAAAGGTCACATGATTGTCTTGATTGAACATGTAGCCTGTTCATAATTTACCGTGGGTCAATGATGTATTGTTAAAACATCATTAAACTATTCCTCTACAAGTTTGAGTACATAGGAAAACTGTCCACTTCAATCCTTCTGGAGTAATTCTATGCACTTCTAATTCTTATTCACCAAACCTAAACACAAGGAGAGGTTGTAAACTGTATTAAGATCATCAAAAGTTCACGTGACTCCTCAATCAATGATTGGGAGCATTGTAGAGTATAAAAAGATAAGTGATAAATTAGAAAACTCCAGTAAGTTCAAGTGTTCAATTGGCGGTTTGACAATAAAAACGTTCTTGACAAGCCTTACCCACTTGTGGTGCTTGGTTAAGATTTTATGCAGTTGAGAATGAGTCAGCCCTAAGCATGCAAGAAGGTTCAAACATGCATACCATGGATTAAGGTGAAGGTCGGTTTGGTGTAAGCCATCTGCAACCTGACCATGCTCTGAGCATTATATTGATCATGCATTACACTAAAAATACAACATGGCAATTCTATTATGTGAGAGTAAGCCATCAGTAAAAGTCCTGCCTTATTTTTCCCAATTTTAGCTCTTTTCTAGAATATATAAATCCAATATATTCATTCCACAGAAACCTTTGCCATCTTTCTAAACTAACAATGTCATTCAACAATATGGAATTAAGTAACCTTTAGTCCCAGTATTTACTATTTGGGTTTGCGGTGGCAGAAGGGAAGCAGGTTCTCAATCCCTCTACATTTGTGGTTTAAGATTAACCATCTCAAATTTCTCCCAATTTTCTTTGGAAGCAACTGTGGCATAGATAACTTTATAGATTCCAAAGCAGTTACTTGCTGGTTGCACCTATCAAGGCGATCAACAAGTAGCTCCAAAAAGTACAACACGAAAATTAAAAAAGCAAGAATTGGTTTGTTAAAGTAGCCCAATTGCTAAACTAAATACGAGAATGGCTTCTACAAATCATGATTTATGACCCTCAACTCCTTACATTCAGTCAGGTTTATCTTACACTTGAGGATATTCAGTTGCTTTCTAGTAGGTATACATAGCCCGGCTTATCAAATCAAATTTTATAACCCAACCCGTTTATAGCATACTGTTTATGCCATCGATCTCCCTCCTCTTCATTTGCCATCTAACTACATGTTTTGCTTTCTAAGAACCAATTTATATGAAAGTGAATTTGTCAAATTCATTTCCTTTGACTTTAAAAAAAAATTCCAAAAAATTAGAATTGAGCTTCCATGTAATGAGGAAGGAATTGTTGAAAGAGGAAACAGCTGTTTTTATCACCATTTACTCAAAAAAAAAGATGAAAAAAAAAACCACATCATTAAAAGATTGATAATAATCGTGTGAACAATTCAAACTCAGAAAATGAGCATCATAATAGAGGGTGAGTTAAAAAGATAAAAAAGCGTAAAGGTACAATTCCAATGAGTTAAAACATACAAAATAGCTACAGGAACCATATGTGTGTTTTTCTAATAGTCATCATGCGCTTTATTAGTGATTTTTAGTATATATATATATTTTTTCAATCTTGAGCTATTAAATTTATTTGATGGCCCAGCAAATACATGTGTGTGTATGCGTGGACATATATCTGTAAATCATTTGTCGAGTTGCGTAATGTGTGAGAGGCATTTACTCGCACATATTGTATGCCAATAGCCGGATACACTTCCAGAAAAAGTATAATCAAATAGAAAAAAGAATTTCAAAATTTACTAAAAGATGAATAATATCTCTTGCCGTCAGTTGCAGGAAATACAGAAAAAAAACTGATAGCATATGTTGATGAAGAAGAGAAGAGCAATTATTGAGAGAGGCTAATTGCATAAGGATGAGAGCTAACCAGGAACCCATTGATGGTTAAAGGCATACAAGATAGCAACAGGAGCCATCCACATGAACACGGATGCAACAAAGAACTTCTTCAGCACCCCTTGCGATATCATCTTCTTCTGTCAGCAAAAATACCACGTCATTCACAACCAATATGGATGTTAGGATTTAGGGTTAGGTAAAATGAAGTCACACACCTAGGTCGGTATTTGCAAGTTGCAGGCGATTACAAATTTTCTCCGTCGCGATCGCCGTCGTATGTCTACCCCACACTTCACTGCAGACGCCGGTTTATGTCCGCCGTTTTCTGCGCTCAGCTCTCATTCATCCACCGAACCCCAGACGTCCTTGTTTGCAGAGAGAGTTAGAGAGAGAAGAGGGAACCGGGCAATCCCAATTCTAATAATATTGGGTTAGAATTGAAAAATTACAGAGCATGTCCATTTAAAAAAGAAAAATTAAAATTAGAGTTTTAATTTATGCTTATCGAAACCTAACCAAGAAAATTATAATTTTTTTAACAAAGGAAGAATATGGGAATAAGATGGATTTAATGCTTAGAAAATTTCACACTTGATCTTAGCCAATATACGAAAGAAATTGATTTTTTATTAATACATTATGTATTTTTTATGTATTTTTTATTATGTATTTTTTATTAAATCAAAAATAAGAATAAAAGAATTATGTATTTCTCACCCTTAGAAATTGATCCTAGAAAATTTCAATACATTATGTATTTTTTATTAATTAAGAATTATGTATATAATAAAAGAAATTGATTTTTATAAATATTTAATAAGAATAAAAAAAACTTAATTTAAGAGCAAATATACGAAAAAATGAGAAAATCTTATTCATGGATTTCGACATGGTGAGAAATACAGAGACATTCTATACTGCTCTATGTTTTGATATTTTGATCATCTTTTAAAATAAAATTACACAAATTAATCTCAGATTTAATAAATTAGAAAATATATAGATTTCTATAAACAAATTTTTTATTATTTTTTTTATCTTATATAATTTAAGAAGAGGAATAGCTATTGTTCCTAAGGGTTTGTCTATTTGTGCTACGTATAAGTTTTAGACAGCATCCTAAGTTATTTTTATGAAATATTATTAAATCCTCATAACTATTATATTCAAATTCCTCAAATCAAAAATAGGACCACAGAGTGGAGCTTTCAAACAGAAAATTATAAGCAAAATTCTCTCTCTCTCTCTCTCTCTCTTCCCTGAATTTTTAAGAAGGGCATAGCTATTTGTGCCCATCAGATGGTTAATTCCCATGAATTGGAAATAACTTTGTATCAACCCCAATACCTTGATCCTTTTGAACCCAAGCGAGCATGGAAATTATGAACTCATCCAGAGAGTGAGTATTGAACACATTTCCATGCTAACTATGCCAGCATTTTGATTATTCAGGACCACGGAGAAAATACATTATAAAAACTTATTTCATTCCTCGTCCAAGAAATTATGATCCACGAAATCGCCTTCTCACCCCCCCCCCCCTTTTATTCGTAATAAATAAATTAAAATATACAAGGTGGGAAAGAGAAAGGAACGAAAGGAATACAGAATAAGAGCCTAGGCCTTACCAGGGGAAAAGAGAGGCAACAGCTCAAAAGATAGGAAAACAGAATGAGCAAATACAATTAACAATTCCAGCCTAAAGATTATGAAATGAATATACAACTTGTATATATGCAAAACTCTACCAGCTCCGTGTGGCAAACACAAACTATCATTGGAACATTGTTGCATATTTACATTACATGGAGGTTGAGCTTATTAACTCCTACATGTATTTACAGGTTCTACAGCTTAGCAAGCCAGGCCACCATCAAAACCATCTCCATCGTGAAGTAAACTCTGTCAACCAATAACTATCCCATGAGCCACCAACTCTCTGCCATGGAACAATCAATTGTATTTAAGTAATTCATTGGTTCTGGAATGTATAACTAGAGACAGAAAAATACTTTAGCATGGACTGCAGTATAGCACATTTAAATGCTAACACAGGATGGCATGTGTAACATAGTGGTATCCAATCTTCCCTTTCAACTAATAGGTCGGAACTTGGAAGTTTGACTCTGCTCTCCCCTTGTGTAAGGACCAAAATTAAAAATGCTAAAACTAGCATTTCAATGTCACTTCGGTACTGTGTTAAACTAATTTTGGCATGCCCAAAACCAAAAGAGTTGGTCACAAGATACTATATACCAGATTATTGAATTGTTCTTTGCTTCTGATTTTTGGGTGTGAGTGGAAATACAGAGGGATAAACTATGCTTGCATGAAGAAGGGTAAGGGGAAAAACTAAGGTTATGAGGGAGGAGAATTGACCGGCCATTTGGGCTATGCTCTGGGTTCATACACCTGAGGACAAAAATGGCACCAGAACAATATTAACTCAAATTTGAGTCTTTAGTTTTTCAAGTGGTGACATCTTCATAAAAGAGACAGCTATGAGGTCCATCCAGTTCAAAAACTCCACACAGCTAAGAAGTCTCAGAAACTCTGCATGTTCCTTTTACTACATCTGATGTGAATAACTGCTATCTATGACTATTTCAGTACCTTCTTTTCTGATGGAATGGAGGAAAAAGCAAATAAATAAATCAATGAAGAGAAGAATTCAAAGAACATATTGAACCATAAGGTAAAAGAGAGCATGATATGCAAATGACATTTTAGGGACACGATCAGGAGAAAATGAGGCATGCATCTAACCAATTCTATAGCCAGCCTTATAAGCCTTTTCATAACGAATTAAATCTTTGAAGAAAAAACTTTAACCTGAGAATGGCTGAGAAGTCACCTATGACTTTACATGATAAATATATTCTAAGCAAAATCATATATACTCTATAACTAGTTGTTCTAAATAGTAAAAAGCAAATGGTCTCACTCTTCTTTAAGAGAATCCAATACACCAGAATCAACAAATTATAATCGGTTCAAGAAAACATAAAAAATATATATATGTTGGGTTCCCTCATAGTGCCAAGCACTCCTACACTATGACACATGAAAGAAACAGATATTTAACATATGCACAATGTCACTCTCACACAAGGATGCATTGAGCATACCTGAACCATAGTAAATTCAAATATCTCCTCTTCCTCAGGACGAGTTCCTTGGATCCAGACCTGTTGCTTGAATTGGTTCTGACCATATCAAGGAAGCAAGGTTAGACTAGCAAAAGGAATAAAGAAAAAAGCACAAATGCATTAGAGACTTCAACAATGTGAAAATGAACCAAACCAATTCAAGTTACTTGCATCACAAGCATTCCATACCTGCAGACTACTCAAGATCTTCCTTTCCTTGTGGCCAAGTAATACTCGATAAGTTGAATGATGGAAAATCCTCCTGAAACGTTCAAAGTGCATAGATAGAAGAAGAAAGATAAAGAATAGAAATGTATAAGCAGAGAATTCTTCTGTCCTCCCTGCTCAGTATACTTTAGTGTTGATGGCTATTTCTTTTTCCACCCTTTTTCCCCCAAAAGATTTGGATGTCAGAAGCTAAAGAAAACTGGAGAAGGTGCCAAGGACTAACTTAGCATATTTTTCAGACTTAACAAGTTCCATGCCATTATAAAGCCAAAGAACAAAGCAACAAAAGCCACCCAAAAGATATAGAACTAGAAAGTGATGACATTTCTAGGGATTTCCCACACTGACGTGCCCAAGATCAAAGAAGGGCCCAAAGTACGTTGACCTTTTGAAAGGGTCAAATCCAGCAAACTGTCATGACAGAAGCTATTACGCTCTTCAAACTGTATATCAAAAACACCAGCAGAGACCGCACAAGGCATTACATTACCCTATACATGATCTCAATCCCATAATCTTGACAAGGCTGGTCATTGTACTTCAATGAATCAAGCTGGTGCTGAACAGCTTCTTCTGCAATAAACTATAGCATAATAATAAAAAAAAAAAAAAACTGATATAGTAAAAAAGTTCGATTATGATGACCAGGAATGGAGTTCCCAATCATATACTTAGACTCAATCTTGGGCCAAAAGGTCTCTTCTTGCAAGATTCAAGCCTGCAATATTCAACTGAATGTTGTCACAGACCCAGTTTCTTTTACACCCTATTTGACTAACATAAGCAATTATTCAAGAAGAACCCTCCCCCCCCCCTCGCGGTGGTGGGAAAGAAAAAAAAATCTGATTATAGAGGTTAAATAAAAAAAATGTCATGTTAGACACAATTGTGTGTCAAATGCATAAATTGTTGTAGAAGAATAGTGGGAAAGGGGTAAAGGGATAATATTATTTTAGTTAAGAATTGGGTAACATTTTATCCCCTCAACAGAAAAACTGCCTCCCTTTCACGTGAGATCATGAGGCATGCTACCCTATAAACACCACAAGCACCTTTACTTTTATAGACTCATCTCCTTTATCCTTTCCCTCTTTACTAAATATACCTAAATGCAAAACAGGCATGATTGATGGTCCAAGAAATTAAGTGATGCCTAATTTCCACAATTTTATGTTGCGCCGGAATTGATATATTTATGAAAAAATAAATAAAAAAGACACAGTAAGTCTCTTGCTGATGTACTCACAAGAAGATTATCTTATCCACGGGCATATATTTATTGAATAATATGCAACATTGGCCATCGCATAATGATTTGACCACTAGTAAGATAATTATGGCCCAATCTATGACGAGTCATGGCCTTGCAACTGTAAGAGTTGTTGCAGCTCAAGTGGGGATGCAATGGAGATACTATGACTGCAACATAACTATAACGCTGCTCTGACACTTTGGCAAAGTGGAAAAGCTCATCATTCTTTGATGATCAATTTCCATTATGCAATGCCCATTAAGCCTACTGTCATTTTAATCCATGGACTTATCAGAATTGCTTCACCAATCATAAGCTATGTTACTAACACTATTGCAGCTACAATCATGACTGTGTATTTAATCTATGAATTTATTGGAATTGATTCCTCAATCATTAGCTAAGCTGCTAACCAATTTGGGGATACAATCCTTAAAATAGCCACCTGTGAGATTTCGAAAATTCGTATGTAGGTACTACTGAGATTTATGGAGATCCAGATCACCCCCATTCTGCTCTCTTTTTCCCTGAGATGAGTACAAAGAAACCAGAGCTTTGTACCAAATTAACCTCAAAAATAAAAAAAAAAAAATTTAAAACAACACTTTTCAAAAAATATTTCCAAATCTAACATACTTTTTTAGGGGTGTTGTTTTAAATTTTTTTTTTTTATCAGGGTTATTTCCGTACAAAGCTCAAGAAACCAGTCTTCAGTGGATATTGGCAGTCTCCAAAACCAACATCTTTTGGGGCATCTCAATAGCAATAAAGTCTGACATGTTCAATGCCTAAAGAAGTTCAAGATTGTCTAAGACACATTAAGAGATAATGATAATCATTATCATGATCATGCTCACACACATGAATGCCCAAATAATTGGAACAAGCTCAATAAGAATCCTAAAAAATTTTTCAGGTCCAAGATTATGGTCTCTCTCTCTATGATTATCACAGAAGTATTTCAAATTCAGCCTTCTATCTTTCAAGACTACAAAATCCATAATTTCTTAATTAGGGAATGCTTACATTATGTAGGTTAAAATTGCACACTCAGGATATACATCAACAACGGCCAAAAGAATCGTAGAGAAAGAAAGAGAGGTTACAAACCAATCGGCAGAGAGAAAGTCGGGCACGTTGGCGGAAGCTCTGAAGCGAGGCGCGATTGAAGTTGGACGGACAGTCGGAGATTTTGAGGGAGCAACAGGCCATCATCTTCCTCGCCTCGACACTGATCTCTCTCTCTCTCTCTCTCCCCCCATCCTGATAAATGGGAAGAAAGAACGCGGACCAAACGGTGGTGCAGCGTGCGAGGCTTGGAGCTTAATGTTATGAATCATGTACCGATATATACCAAAAATAAATAAATAAATAAAAATAACCTCAGACAAAAATTATTTACATTTCTAACCCTTATATATCGCGGGTTCAACTGTGACATTCTGTGTCGCGTCTTGAACCCGCAACATAGGTTCTCTCGCCGCCTGCGGCTCTCTCCCTCCCTACCCGCGCGCAACTCTCTGTCTCCCTCGCTAGCAACTCTCTCTCTATTTCCTCTGCTGCCACCCGCGACTCTCCTCTCTCCCTCCCTCTCCCCGCGCCTCTTTCTCTCTTCCCCCACCGTCTGCGGCTCTCCTCTCTCCCTCCCCCGCTCGCGCTCCCCCGCCGCTCGACGTTGTCATCCCTCCCTCCCCCGCAGCATTCCTCCCTCTCTCCCCCCGCAGCTCTCTCTCTCTCTCCCATGGCACTCCTCCCCCTCCGCGATGGAGTGCCGCGGGAGTGAGAGGAGCATCACGAGCGGAGGATGTCATGTCTTGGAGACGCGAAATCTGTGTCGCGTCTTGGAGACGCAACTCGCTGTACTCTCTACCATGTTGACACGGCACCATATCGCGAGTTCGACCCGCAACATAGTCTGTTGCGGTTGCATTACTTATAGAATTATTTTACTCAGAGATCATTTTAATTTTTTTTTATTCAAATCGGTACATGTCTCTACTGTTATCCCAGCCATGTCTCTTTTTCTGTTTTCTAATTTTTTAAAAGAACCTTTCTTTTTTATTTTTTTTTACAAAATATTGTGTTTTATGAAAAAAAATATTTTAATTAAAAAATATTATATATATATATATATATATATGAAATAAAAAATAAAAGGAAGTAAATAATTTTCAGGTTATTTTTTTTATAAAATATCGATATCTAATAACTATATTTAGATTCGATTAACTTGGACCCTTAAAAGGTAAAACCTTCTCAGTATCTTTTTTTTCTCCGTATCCAAAATTTAAACTCCTCCGTACACAATACTCAAACTCAAGAGTTTATTTAAAAGAAACTAATATTTAATTATTAAACTAACTAAATGTTGATAATATAATCAATCTTAAAATTAGTCACTTGAGCATGAAGTATTATAAATTAGATTTATAAACTTGCTTCGTTTATATTAAAATTATATATTTTTTATTATTTATTTATAATAATTTTGATTTTGATTTAAAAATAAATATTTTTAATGAAATATATAAATTTGATAAGTTGGAACCGGATTTGGTAGTATCATAAAACTTTTAATTAGATTTGATCTAGTAGATCTAACTTGATATATTTAATTACCTTTTACAAGAAAGCGGGTTTGGGTCATAATATGAAATTGTTATTCCATTGCATAATTCCATTAAAAACAAATGGATAAACTTATCTTTTATATATTTGGTATGAGGTAATTTATTTTTGTTTTTTATTTTATTAGTAATATCATTTAATATAAATACTTTTATAAGGATATGAAAATTTATAAATAAATATCATTTTTCCTTAATAAACTAAAATTATTATCCCTACAAAAGATAAAATTTCACAACATTGAGATAGGAGGTGCTTTGTCTCCTCTAGAATACCTCCATCAAAAGAAAAATGCTTAGTTTCTTTTTTCTTTGAAAACTTTTTATTTGTCTTGAAGGGGAAATTTTTATTTTTTGTGTGTTGAGATCGTTCAAACTGCAGCCCTCGCAATCATATAATAAAAATTTATATCAACCAAAGTGAAAAAAGAAAAAAAAAAAAAAAGGCAATTTCCAATATCTGCATCGAGGTAACGGCTAGGTGATGACACGCGACTTAGAAGAGGGTAAAGGACGCGCCGATCACTATAAACTCTCGCCATCATCCTTCTAAAACTCTCTCTCCCCCCTCCTCCTCCACCTCCACGCCACCGCCTTCAACTCTCTCGCGGTCGTATCGATGTCTTCTCGTGCCACAGTATGTCATCTTCAACACCATAACCATCTCTATCATCCTTTTCTACTTGTAAGTTCTCTTTCTTCTCAATTTCTCTCTTAGCAAAACCCTAAAAAATTCACTTAATCTTCTCTTTCAGTATCGTCGAGCCCGCCATCAATGGCAACGAGGGCGAGGACGAGGGCGATGTTTCTCGAACCAATCCAACGGAGGAGGAGGAGGAGGAGGAGAGCAGTTCGTCACCGGAGACTCGCACTTCAGTTCGGTGACAGATTCCAACTTAGGGTTTCGTAGTGGGAGACCGAATTTCCGGGGCGGACCGCCTTTTCAGTCTTATAATAATTATCAACGGCCTCCGAATCATTTTCGCCCACCTCCGCCGCCGTACGGTCGGTGTCAGCCGTTTCGTCAGCCGCAGTTGCGTCCACCCCCGCCGCAAACGTGCGGTCAGTCTCAGACACTTCATCAGCCTCAGGATTTCCATCAGCAGCCTCAGTTTCGTCCACAACCATCGCACCAAAGGGACGGTCAGCCTCAGGTTTCTCGTTCTCGGCCATCTTCAAGAGCATCAGACTATAGGATTTGGGAGTCTGCCAAATCTACTCTTCCTCCGAATTGCGGTAATTTTTTGCTTTGCTTTATTTGATAATCTGCAAATTTCTTTTCACATGTATTGAACCTATGTCAAACTTAACTTGCTGTTTCTCTAGTTTGAGAAGATAGAAATCTTGGTGTTTATATGTACAATCGAATTTGATTGAACCCTGAAAAAGAAGAACATTAGTGAGACAGACTAATTGTCCGTCTGTGAATCACATGCAAAATCCGTATTCTTTTAATCAGAGAAAGTAAAAGATTTTATTCACAAAAGACAAAAAACAAGGGAAGAAGAGCAGCAAGGAAGTGGTCAACCACCCAAACTACAACATCGAGGAATCTTTAAAGTTATCAAATTCTATAAAACATTCCAATGAGTTAGAGGCTGACCATAAGAAATGGACTGTAGGAAGTTGTCTGGAAAAATTGATAAGGGCTTCTTGACACCCTTGAAGACTGTCCGCTCCACACCATCCAAAACACGGCTAGAGGGAGCATCCTGAAGACTTGCTTCCTCGCTTTACAACCCTCACACCACTCCAAGCCCATGAACCACTCTACATAATTCTCAAAATCACCCATTGAATGTGCATAAAACAGAAAATCTTCATTCATAAGGCTAGAGTCCGAGCAACATGGAGCAACAAGTGATCTACGAATTCCTTACTTCTTGTACGTAAAACACCTCTTAACCAACATAATACCTCCCCTCTGAAGATTGTTTTAAGTTAAAATCCCACCCTGCATAGCCTCCCAAGCAAAAAAAGACCACACTTGAAGGGGCGAAGAATTCTGGATTAGCCTCCACAGAAAATGGCTTAATTTTCTCCCTTATGGGCTATAATAAGCAATTGTAGAAGCTTTTATCCTCTAAGATACCAGTGCACAAGTTCCTCCCAACCACCACATCATTGCTAATAAAGTTCATTTTATCTCCTCCAACAACAGAAAGAAATTAAAGAAACTTTGTAAATCATAATCATTTGCTTATTTGATGAAATTCATATTTCAGTTGAATTGCCCTCTCCTTGCTCTGTGCGCTGAATCCACCAAACTATCCCAACTCCCCAGCTTTAGAGACATCCTACTTGAAACATCCATCTCTGCGATGAAAAATAAGGGAGTTAGAGGTTCCCTTGTCTCAGACCATGAGGGCTGAGGGGCCAAAAATAACCTGGAGTAGTTCACCAATATCGATAACGAAGGGTGAAAATGCACTTCCACATCCGTCTTCTCCATTGCTTTCGAAAGCCTCTACTCTGCATGATGTGCAAAAGGAAGTTCCAACAAACAAGGGTATTCCTTTTTCATATCTAGTTTGCAGATCTTGTCATCCCCAACTCTTAGCTTTACATCAAAAACTTCATTGGCGATTAGAACCACATCAAGAATTTGTCTCCTTGCCACAAAAGCATGCCGGTATTTCCCTACAACTTTCCCCATAACTACCTTCAACCTCCGCACTTTAGGTAACATATACAATCTACCAAAACAATTGACATAAAGTCTTTCACATCAGAAGCTTCCTGTCTCTAGGGAAAAAAAGGACTTAGAAAGTACTGTTTGGACTCATGGAACTTGGTAACAAAATGTCCATAACCTCTCTTTTGACTACCGCCGAATTCTCCTTAAAGAACATTATAGTAAAACTATTCATGTCTGGATATTACCATTGCATTATTTAATGCTTGCAGAACTTCTTTCTCGGAAAAATGTCTCTCCAACCAACTTCCCTCTGCTGCCTATAACATCAAAATGTTTACATTGCTTTATTGCGATGGAGTTGTAGAACCACCTCTTTGCTGTGAGAGATAAGGATTGGGTTTGTCCTAGAAGTCTTCATAATTTGTTCCTTACCCCTTTTAGAAGTTTTGGAGGAAAGAATGATGCTTAGTGGTTGTAGAAATGCATGTTGTTTGCCATCCCCGTGATGTATGTTGGGGATCCGAGTACTATAATTTTTCATAATTAAATCTTTGAAGTTCCGTTTTTGTGTGATAAAGTTGTTTTTTTTATACTTTTCTATGGGGCTCTTACCTTTGTGGTTTATAAAAATTATAGTTTTGAAGATTTGAAAAAGGATAGAAAGCAATTGCATGTTATTTTTCTTTAGATTTTCTTGTTTTGATTTCTCACTTCTAAAGTTTTTTATTCAAAGAGTTTTTGTATATTTTTACTTTATCTAATACATCATTTATTTTTTAATCTATATATATAAAACCTCTAGGCACCCTGCTTTCTATAACTCCTTATAAAACATGCAGATGGCATCTTCTATGCTTTGACCCATTTCGTGCAACTTCCTTCCCACCTCCTTGCCAGACAAGGAATTTGACTTGGAATAAACATTGGCCATTTTATGGCATAATTTTGTATTTTTATCTTCCTCCTTAGGTCAAAGCACCATTGATTTTTCCCCCCGTTGTTTTAGAAAGGGGGAAAAGTGCAAAGATACACCCTTAATTATAGACGAAATGCAAAAAATCTCATAAACTTCCCTCAACTATGTATCAATTAACCCTTCCGACCATAAATTGTTTATTTTTAACATTGAAGGAATAAAAAAATATTAAAAATTTTATTTTTTTCATTTAAAAATTTTGAGAAAGAAAAACAAATTCTCTCCTTTACTCTTTCCCTCTTCTTTCGTCCCCTTATCCTTCCGCAATCCGAGACTCTCCCCCTCTCTCTTCGTGCACTCTCCCTCTCTCAATCTCTTTAACATCTCTCTTTCTCTCTTTACGTTTCTCTCTCTCTATTCGGTAGCAGCGGTGTGAGGTGGGGATTGAGGCCCTATGGTGTTACTGTCGAATGGCAAGACTCGCCACCCGTGGGAAGCAAGCCTCTATCATTTGACTACATAAGGAGGCCACGACTGTGAGCCCCATGGCGTTTTTCGCTGTGGTGGCAGCCACAGCCATGGCTGCCTCTCTCCCTGGTGAGAAAGGAGGGCCGCCGGACTGCAGACTGGCGGCAATTGTTGTGGCCATGGTGGCGGGAAGGCAAAGTTGGGGCTTCAAGCCCCAACCATGCTCTCAGCTAGGGCTGAGTCAACAGCCTGCGGTGCACATGGCTGCTCAATCAGTCATAGCCGTTATATATATTTTTTTAAATCTAAAAAATATTTAATGTTATAATTTTTTTTAAATTATACATAATATTTTAGATTTTGACATCTTAACTCTAAAAATATGATTTTAGACGAGTGTCATTATTTCAGTCAAACATATGAGTTCATGGTTCATGCATGGTAGTGGACCAATTTAATTAAAAGCCTGGAATAACTTAACTGTCTTCTAGCAAAGCAATTTAATTAGATGATTAACAGAAATAAAAAATTTCAGTTTGTACTTCTAAGGGTTCCCATTGATAAACCAATTATATTGGATTAATAAAGGTAATTAAAATTTTCAAACAATTTTGACAGCCAACTTTATATTATAAAATGCAAGTGTGCATATTTAATCACTTTCTTTCTAGTCAGAGTACTATGTTCTACCAATACTTAACTAAATTAAGCTAGGTTTTAGGGATCTTACTGCTCAAAATATAGATAAAGGTTCCACTTTCTATTTTATGAGATTCAGAATCTTCTCATTTTCCACCATTTATGGTGCATCTGGGACAAGAGAATATCAAAAATTTGAATTTGAAATCACAATTACTATTGGTAAGTAAGAAAATATATTATATATCAAACATAAAGTAAATTAAATAAACATATATATCACAACCCCAAAAAGCAAGAGAAAGAGGAATTTAGTACAATCATATCACTAGAAATTCAAAACAAAAAATCAGTGTCTTTGCTAGCCAGGTCCAGAAAACTCACAATTTTTGCTAAAAATTTGATAAACTAAATAATTTAATGTCAAAATATCAAATATTATGTATATAATTTTAAAAAACATAATACTGAATTTTTTCAGATTTTTTTAAAAAAATTTCTGCTAGGGCTGAGTTAGCAGCCATGTGGGCCGCCAAGTCAGCCCTCGGGTGCTAACTAAGCAGCCCATGCAGACTGCTGATTCAACCCTAGCTGAGAGAATAGTTGGGCCTTCAAGCCCCAACTACACCTTCCCGGCACCATTGCGCGATGGTCACTGCGGTTACTGTCGGACTGTTACAGTTGTATTGTTGTTTCCTACAAGCTGCTCAAGGGATCAGAAAAT
Source organism: Dillenia suffruticosa (assembly GCA_033439265.1). Classification (NCBI taxonomy): domain Eukaryota; kingdom Viridiplantae; phylum Streptophyta; class Magnoliopsida; order Dilleniales; family Dilleniaceae; genus Dillenia; species Dillenia suffruticosa. The sequence goes on along the minus strand of JAVTVX010000037.1, from coordinate 10,740,621 downwards.
TTAAAAGAAGACAGCATTAAGCAGTGGCATATGATGGCCTGTTGTACTTGATGAAGTTGAGGTAGCTGCTGGATATTGGGCTTGTTCATCCAGTTGGTTGGGTTTTGTTTCAATGAGTTTGTCTTTCTTAGCTATGCAGAAATTTTAGGAAAGAGGTATCCAATCTTTCTTCGCCCCTCCAACCCCAAATGGCAACTATAAGGCATAATTACCACTGGATTTCGGTTGTTGATATCACAAGCTTGTGAACATTTTTGTTATGCTTCCAATTCCCTTAATTTGTTTTCCAATTAAAAAATAAAGAAAGAGACGTTAACCCTTTTGTAGTTCAGAATATAAAAGATCTGGATTCTTATTAAAACCATATTTCATCATGATTGAACTATGACATTGAATCTTTTGTTTCTATGCTCATTATATCTTGCACCGATGCTAATCTTTTTGGATAACTTGTTTGACTGATCATATTATTTGCAGAGCGGTTTATAGTTTTGTCATACAATATACTTGCTGACTATCTTGCCATGAAACATCGGAGAAGACTCTACTTTCACATCCCTTACCGTATTTTGGATTGGGAATATAGGAAGCAAAGAATTATTTTTGAGATGGACTTGTGGTCAGCTGATATAATGTGCCTTCAGGTTAATTGCTTTCCTTGCTATCACATCCCTCCCCACTTGGCCTTTTGTATTAGTAACTATTCTCCTTGCTCTTACAAGGAACATTTTTTTGGGGGGATGTTTTAGTTCCTTTGTGATTTTGTTTCTTATTATAGCCTTGGTTTTTATTCTTCCTCTCTGTATTGGGTTCCCTAATGCTCAAACTCCTGATGTTGGCTTAAGGAATGAAAACAGTGATGCTTTCCTAAGTTGCCTGTAGATTTTGTTTGCCCAGTAGCTTTAGAGATAACTGGTCATGCTTTTCCTATACTATTAAAATTTACTCCCAGGCTCTGTCAAAGTTTATTTGCCCTAAATTCTTTTTGTTGAAATAAGGATTGGTATCACCTCAAAGCTTTTCATGCCTCTAATCTTGACATGCACGATCTTGTCTTTTCCAAGCTGGTTGGGTATAAAGATTGTAAGCCTAGCAGAATGTTTCGAATCTGTTCCCGCGGGGGGGGGGGGGGGTTGGGTCTAACAAAGGGTATTAAAATCAGAATTCAGCATAGGGTCATTGAGAGGGCCCCAAGAATCTGATTTTGAATTACAATATTTTGCTTCTTTATTGGAAAAGACAGATAAAGAGCTGAAAAAATGTTTAACAATGTAGTAGCTTTATATTTTTATTTTAATGAAAGACAAATGCAGAAAACACACACCAAGGGGGTGGTTCCTTCCTACATCCTGCTAGAGAGAAGGGATTTACAAAGGTTAAAACTCACAACCTTCTCAATGGTTGCTAAAAAACTAAGAAGCAGTGGAAAAAAGGGGGGGAAAAGAGTTTTGAACTAAAATCCATGAAGCTAAACCAATGTTTCCTTGGCCGTGGTTTATTGTGGTACAGATGCAGACGCTGCAACATGGCACATTCCTTGCCAGATACGTGGTATGGTGGGGGTATCGTTTAACTAGATTCTTAGATTGCAATTTCCGGTGGCAGTTTTCTTTCATTTAAGTTTGACCTTTATTATAGTGTGTGGTTTCAATTGATAGATATAGGTAAAATAAATTTTAACAATTCTACAATGTTGAATTGCATTTTTGTGTTTTTTTCATTTTTTTCAGTTCCTTCAGACCCATACTAAGTTTGAACAGCCATTGTTGGATTGCAAGAGTATCACACTCTGATTTGAATTGCATGATAGTAGAGTGATTGTGGTAACTATGAGTTAGACAGGGTCTTCTTGTTATCCTAAGAAGCTCTACATTTTTTCCCTTAAGAGTAATACAAAATTCGAATAGAGGATAGGACCTTAAGTTCCTGCTGATAATACCATTCAATTTGTGATTTTTTGCACCTTTTGAGCTCCTTGAATTGTGATATTAATATAGAGGCCTATGATGATACAACCCTGTTTGCAATTTTAACAACTCTGGGTCCAAGTAACAAGAAAATTTTGGATTACATTGTCTCCATTATTTTTAGTATTTACTCTGTTCCAACTTATTTTGAACAAACACAAACTTTATTAATGTTCCTTTGCTTTATCTGAGCAATTATAACTGGTGTTTATTCTTCTTTGTTTCATATGTTCCCTATCTGTGCAGCATGAAATGCTCTGTCTCGACACACAACATAGATGGTTTCTGAATTCAAATATCTGAGCTGACACGTTGAGTAATGATTTAGTGCCTTTATTACCACCAGAAAATGCCATGGTTTCATCATTTGGTTTTTTATGCAGGAAGTTGACCGATTTTGCGAGTTAGAGGAGGAATTGAAGGCTCGAGGTTATAGTGGTATTTGGAAGGTGTGTTCATTCTGAAGGGAGCCATTTTTATAACTCATTTTTGACTAATGATTATGTTCTGGTCTTTAAATAATATATGACTCTTTTTGGTGCTGTGCTTATAAAGAAGTGAATATCAGCATTTTAATTATAAGATGAATGTATGTCAAGAGGATAACAATCTATTTATGGCATTGCTCATTGTTTCAAGAGTATGATTATTACTTAAAGCCCACAAAAGGAATCTCCTGAAACTGATAAACTCGAGCATGATTATCACTTTAAGATCCACTTATGGTATTTGTGAGCTTTGACACTACTTAGTAGGTGAGATTTTTAAACTGAACAAATTGCAGGTAAGGAGTGACTAGGAGAATATTAAAAAAAAAAATCAAAAGATCACATATCTGTTTTCAAAGCTATTGACAAATAGGTTTAACTTGGAATATGTAATTTTAAGGTTTTTTTGCTGAGTCTCGCGGATTACATTACGGGTAGGAAGGTAGATCTCTATGCAACTTTCTTTGATAATTATGTCTAGATAGTAGTAGATTAAGTAGCTAGCATCCAGTTTGAATTGCAAACTTGATGTCAAGATGGTACAAAAATGGATAATGTAAGACAAACTCTCGAAAACTTAAAATCGCATGCTTTGCATAAAAATCGACTATTCACTAATAATTTTCAAATATACAGATGCGAAGCGGTGATCCAATTGATGGGTGTGCAATTTTTTGGCGAGCTTCAAGGTACAGCATGCCTTCAAATTCATTCCTTTTCTAACTTTTCCACATTAATATGTATGATACGAACTGCTGTCACCAGTTGTTGAATGTTCTGTTGCACATCTGTCATTTACCTTTCTTCTTCCTTTATCATGAGTTGAAGTATTACTGCAAAGCACTTCACAGGGAGATTGATAACTTACGTTGCATCCTTTTCTGTTCCCATCAGTTTCTTCAGTCCATCCTGATTGTCATTAAAAGATTAAAAAATTGTTATATTGCATGCTTAATCATCGGTTTTTATCATGTTGCAAAGTCCTGTCATGATCTTTTAGGCTCAGGTTAGTCTAGTTTCTGTGTGTCTAATGTCTGCAAAATCAAGTCCCTTTATGTGACCAGTTATAATTGATGCTTTTTACAGCAGTAAACAACTTCTTTCAGTGTTTGCGCGTGAATCATATACTCAGGCTGCTTTTATGCACCACTGAATTTCATCTATATTTGTATCTTTCCATTAATTTGGGATGTATTCTTCTGTTTGTGTGTTCTGAACCTCAGCCAATGATCCTTTTCATCCATGCTTGTTTCGGAAATATTCTCAACCTTGTATAGCAGAACCACCTCTTCCCCTTTCTAGATCAACTTGCCCTTACTTTACCTCTAAAAATTGTGAATGACCTACGTTTTAGACCACAACAATGGAAGACTAGCTCTTTAGTAACACCACTGAGACTTTCTTATTAGTAACTCTAGATTGGTGGTAGTGGTATATTTGAAACATCTCATATTATTTTTATCAGCTTTTAGTTTTTGACGTTGTCTTATTAGCTTCAGTTGATTTTTCAGATTCACATTGCGCCACGAGGAGTTCATTGAATATAATAAGATTGGACTTCGTGACAATGTTGCCCAGATATGTGTGCTGGAGGTACATCTTATGTTCAAATTATCTGTGGACGATAAGCCCGGTCACTGTTGTTAATATAATCACTAGATATATATTTGCTTGTTGACTAAGCCGAAATATGCTAATCCTTTACATTTTTCTTTAATAGTCAACTAGTCAGCATGACAGCAAAGGGATGTCAGCTCCACCAACAAGGTAATTTCAATCCATTGCTTCTTCTAGACATTCTATCCTGTGTAAAGCACATGTATGACGATGACAGCAGGCGATTACAATAAATGCGATATCTAAAACAAGATAAAAAGTTATTAATTGTGTGATTCAGTTGTATCTTTTATCAACTTTTTTCTCTGAATGGTGATAGTTAAAAGTATAAGAGAAATCAGCTTTAAGGGAGGGGATGTATATGACTGGAGGATCACCATGCCTTGAAAATCTTTGGCTCTCTTAATGGCTACCTTGAAGCAGCTATGAGTAGGATATTAGCTCACATAACCTTGAAAAAGGAGATTATTTTGGTGAATAGATGCTCTAGTCCGTGGAACATCTTCTGCATTGTGCTTTGATGTTCATTTTGTGCGTGAATTGGTCTAGTCTTGGCTTTTGTGTCAGTTTGGTGTCCACCAACTACATTATGAACCGGAGAGATGTGAGAGATTCCACTGGTAAAGATGTCGCTCATTACATTAATCCATCTAGCTATATGTTGGTTGGTGTGGAGGGAGATGAATGGAAGAGCTTTTGCGGAGTTTGAGGCCATTCTCCATTTATCCTTTTTTCTCTTTTTTTTTGGGGGGGGTGGGGCGGCGGGCGTGGGGGCTTAAAACTCTTTTATTTTTATTTTATTTGTGTATCTTGCCATGTGATGTAGCTAGTTTCTAGTCTTGTTTATCATTGGGTTGTATAGGAGGCATTTGCTTATATATTTCTTAGAATGTCTTAATTTATCTTGCCACTTAATGCTCCTTCTATGTTAATATTGTTATGTGTTTCATCTCTCCTATTAAAGAATATCATTTGCATTAATTGGAACATTTCATGTCATTTTGTAGTTCTTTACTTTGTTTCTTGCAACAAATTGTTATCCACTAATTTATGCTTTCATTTGTATGAAGCAAATCTGAGTTCCTATGATAGGATAAAATGAAGTGTTCTATTAAAATAAATGTAATGAAGTTATAAGCACCTACGGATTTTGTTATTTAGTTTAGTTGCCATCCAAAAAATTGTACTTTTGAGTTTCAATATCATCATTCAACTACTATTTCTCATTGTCAGGTGAAGTTTATAAATCTAGATAGAGCAACATGCATGAGTTGTTTGTAACCTAATATTACAGCCTAATAAACAATGGTATGAAGTATTACATTGCTAGAGGTAGGTTTTGGAGGTCCGGGCTTCCTTTAATACATTTTTGTGCTCCCCACCCTCCCAACTGCCCCAAAAGGGTTTTTTTAGCATGATAGTCAGGGTCACAAATCTTGTTTTACTGATGGCACCTTTTTGGCACTTTCAAACGAGCATAAAAGTATCAAATATTGTCTTGTTCCAAATTGTATTACTTGAGCTTTTAGAACATGTGGCTCAAGTTTATTGTTGAAATTGGAGGCCAAAAGTTTGAAAAAAATTGTTTCCCTCTCTTTTGCAAGTTTGTTTTCTCTCTTCCAAAATTTGAGTTGAAAGTCGAAATTTTTTGGTTGCAGTTTGGAAATGGATTCAGTTTACTTCTTATTTAGGATATGTTTTTAAATAATGATTAAGGTCTCTTGATATTACAACTGACTCTAACTTTCTTCTAGCAGTGCAGTATTGAACAAGAGTGGCTTTGCAATGATTGCTTCTGTCACAATATTATTATCAATCATCTAATTACATTTCTTTAATCAAATACAAGTACATATACAGATGAACTAATAGGGTATTTCGTGTTTGAAGTAACTAATTTTCTTTGATATGTTGGTTCAAAAGAAACGTACACCCTATTCTATAATCTTCCAGATTAATTGGCCTATTGCAATCTTACTTTATTTCATGGCACTTTAATGTTGCACATTCAAAGGTAATTATGGTGGAAGTGTCTATGCAAACTTGGCTTTGATTATGAGCGATATCTTCTATATCACATTGGTACCAGAGATTGCACTATATCTTCTATATTACATCGTTAAAATGGTGAAAGAAATTGTGAATAAAAGGTAAAAGAAGAAATTTTCCATGGCTTATGAAGACTGTTGTCATGCTTTAATCTTCTTGGTTTGTTTGCTAGCGCAGCTACTTTCCTCCTGTTGCTGCCACATTTTTTTTTTTTTTTTTTTTAGTTTTGAAAGATGCCCATTCTCTTCATATTCTTGTATTTTTCTTCAACCCTTAATGGAATTTTTTTTTTTTTTCTGTCCAAAAAAACGCCCATGCAGTTCTGCAGGTCCTAGTAGGGTTGTCGTATGTAACATTCATGTGCTCTACAATCCTAAAAGGGGAGAAATAAAGCTGGGCCAGGTACTTTTCTTCGAACAGACAATATATTTCTATCTAACAACTTCATCATCATAATCATCCTGTTGTTCCTCTTGTTCTTTGAACCTTTAGTAACTGAGGCACATATTCTTGCTATATCTTTTTCCGTGTAATAATGGCCGGCTGAATCAAGTGTTAGATTTTGAACTTTGTACGTAAGTGCAGTGTTATGTAGATTGTTGTTTGCTACTGTTAAGGTTTAGACACCAATTTTGAGTCATTCTGTATGAAGATGGGAGAATTCCACTTTTGGCCTCCAAACTCGCACCCAGAGTCACGTTTGTGCTTGGAACTTTAATTAGCTCATTTTTTATCCTCAATCGCTTAGAACATATGTTTCCACATGATGCATCTCCATCCCATCACATGTATGCTGGTGGCTGGGGGTGCATGTGCACCTTTCTATGAGTTTTGAGAGCCAAAAGGCGGTCAAATGATAGTTGGTGGGGCCAAAGGTGTTTTGGTCCAAAGTTTGGCAGCCAAAAGTGGACTTTTCCCTTTAAAGGTCTAAGAGTATAATTGAAATTAAGATATTTGAACTTGATTAACTATTTTCTTGGAGTGTCGATTGCCTCCCTTTTCTCATTGTCTTGGAGGACAGGAGATATAACTTTTGCGAAAGTCAAAATTCCAACATCACCCTTATGGCTTTTGTTCCAGATTGTGCAATCCAGCAAAACCTTGCAATTTAAATCCTAAAGGACATTGTAGGGAGACAGTTTAAAAAAATGCTAAGATTTTTTGAAATTAGATTTAAGTCCTAAAGGACGAGACATGTATGGATGTAACCCCAATTTAAAAAAAAAAAAGAAATTTAAAACAACGTAAATTGAAAAAATATTCCAAACATGGCCCCGTCATGTCGAGTCTTCAAGACTCGACATGCAAGTACAGTTAGCTAAATGTTTAGGGTTTAGGTTGACGGGGATAGAGAGGGAGAGGGAGAGGGAGAGGGAGAACTGCTGTCTGTAAAAGTGAGATCTTCCAGTTTGGGTTGCCGAAGTAAGTCACAAGTTGTCTACTACGACTTCTCAAATGGGTTTTGAGAACTGCTCTATGGACAGATGAGAGACAATCCCCAACTACCAAACTCCAGCTTAAATGGGTTTCCAAAGGGTAGAGAGAGAGAGAGAGAGAGATTTGAAATCAGAGAGGTAAACTCCGATGGTTGATTTTTCTCCCTCCTCTCTCTACTATTTTATTTCACAGGGGGAGGAAGAAAGAGGATATATTTAAGGCCGACTGAGGATGAAGTTACAAAATTATCCTCGAATTCACGTAGAGTATAGCCGTGGAAGTGAGAATTGAGGGGTAATTCTAGGGCATAATAAGCTGGATTGGATGGGCTGCATCGCCTGACTATGTCATGGCGTGGAATTCATCTGTGTTCAAAGCCCTGGGGGAATGCAGACTCGACATGCACTGTTAAACATGTGGAGTCTTCAAGACTCGACATGCCCTATTTTAAACCATGTAGAGTCTTCAAGACTCAATATGAGTGGGTCATGTTCGGAATATTTTTTCAATCTACGTTATTTTAATTTTTTTTTTTGAAAATTGGGATTACATCCGTACATGTCTCCCTAAAGGACATCATAGGGATACAGTTTTTTTACACTTCTCTTTGGGCTAATGCTTGTCTTTAAAGACTATAGTCTGGAATATTGAAGAGAAATTGGAAAGCAATCCATTTCTTTTTGTTCTTGATTTTTTCTTCTTTCAGCTTCAAGGATTTCTGATCTTTGGAGCCTTATGTACATTCTCCTTTTTATCTAATACAATTCTTTTTCTATCAAAAAAGGGAGACAGTTTCAATGGCAGCTGCAAGATTGTAATAAATTTCTTATGTGATCTTAGTAGGAACCTGTGTGATCTTGATAAGATCTGTTCTAACTTAGAGCTAACACTTAGTGAGATTCCTGTCTTATGGCATTAGTTCTTTTGCTCAATTGGGCAAAGTCATTGTCTAATCAACATGCTTTATACTTTGTGGACCAAAAGGTTAGGGCACTGCTAGATGGGGCTTATGCTGTTTCAAAAACTTGGAATGATGCTCCTGTAGTTATTTGTGGGGATTTCAATTGTACACCTAAGGTAAACAATTTTCTCACTTTTTCTCACCTATTCGTCTTTTATTTTGTTGCTTTGTTACGTTTAAACTGGGGGTTGTAAATTAGATATTTGCTTTTGAACCAGAGTCCATTGTACAACTTTGTAGCTGAACAGAAGGTGAGTTATTGTTTTGAATGGGCTTACATATTCACTCTATCACAACCATAGATCTGTAAAAGAATCCTTTTTTGTTGCAGTTGGATCTGTCTGGAATTGATAGAGACAAGGTATCTGGGCAAGCCAATGCTGAAATTGATACACCAATGCCAGATAAATGGCATCCTAGGTAATATGGGTGCTTTCTGTCTACAAAAGGTAATGGAGCTTATTGCTTTGCCTGGGAATTGGAGCTGAAAGTTCTGAATACAATTGCAGGACCCGGTCTGTAGATAATTCAAATCAAGTTCCTGCACTCGATGATCCTGAAGTTGGTGCTGTGCTGCCACCACCAATGTCACAGGAAAATCATTCTGACAGAAATTCTGGAAATTTTCCTTCTACTAACAGCTTATCTCAGCCTCAGTCCATGCATAGTTTTGAGAATTCTTGTGATGGGCAGCAATGTGGAGATGAGAACAGTGCACCAAGAGAAACTCAGCAAGATGTGGCACCTGAATGTAAGGAGAAACTAGAATCAACAACTTGTGTATCAACAGGTAGCTCAGATGAAAGTCGATGTATTTCTGGAAATGAAGTTCTGGCTTCTGTTGAACAAGCAAATGATGAGAATTATCATTATGAAGGTGGTACATCTGTCGCCATTGAGATGGATCATGAACAGAATGTTGACACAGCCTCCCAGTCAGTTCAGCAATCCTCTCGATCAACAGTAACTGGAATTATATCCTCTGATAATCGTTCTCTCTCATTTAAGGATGATGATCATTCCACTGTTGCTAAAATTATTTCAGCATCTGTAGATGTTTCCAATTTTGGTAGTTCTTTATCTGAGCAGTCTCAGAGTACTTCCTCTACTGATGGGCCCTTATGTCCTGAAAGTTCTGCTACTCTGTCATGTCAATCAATTGGTGATGACATGATAAGTAGCTCGTGGACCTCTCAAGAAGCTAGCATCACATTGGAGTCAAGTAGTATTTCCTTCATTTTGGATGAAAAAATGGACAAATTATCACTAAATAAGCTCAATGAAGGGAAAAATGAGTGTGATGCTTCGGACGAAGACAATGTTAATAGCACATTTCTGTCAGAGTTGCATGACTCTGAGGATGTCTTATCTGATTTTGGGCCATCGCATTTGCCATGTGATGATATTCTGGATGAAATTTCCAGTAGCATGGTTTCAGAGCCTGCTGAGGGTAATGGAAATACTTATGATTGTTCACTGTGGACCCCAATGGAAATGGAAACTGCAACTGGGAAAGCAGATTGCACTATTGTGGAGCATCCTTTAAAGCTGAGAAGCACATACACTGAAGTGGAGGTATGTCACGACTTTGGTGTGTGTGTTTTTCCCTTTTTTTTGGGGTGGGGGAGGGGAGGTTGTAGTTAGTGGTAAATTTGACACATTATGGTAATGATTCATTGATCTGTGAAATTTGCATATTGTTGTGAGCCTAATTTGACTTGCAGTTGGGAAGTTATGATTTTGAGTCTGACAGATCTGATTCTTAATTGATTGTCTATTTATACATCCTTTTTTAATCTTTACTGTTTTCCCAGATTTCTCAGTAGGTGTTGTAATTTGAATGTCTTTGCTTGCCTTATGGCAGGATAACTCGGCGACAAGAGACTCAAATGGAGAACCTTTGGTCACTAGTTACCACCGGTGCTTTCTAGGCACCGTTGATTACATATGGTATCTATTGTTTATTTTCCTCTCAATTCTGCTTCGAGACTGTGTTACCCTTGATTAACAATTAAAATTCAGTTATTTGAAACACGCTGTGAAATTCAGTTACAACGTGTTACCCTTTTAAACACTCTTTTCTTTGAACAAGGAGCTCTAAAACTGACTGATATTTCACTTTGAATTGATATTTAGGCGTTCTGAAGGTCTACAAACTGTCAGGGTGCTTGCTCCGATACCAAAGCAGGCCATGCAGTGGACAGTGGGATATCCAACACCGGTATGATCAGTTTTTCAAAGTTTTGCTTCCAAATACCATAGGCTAGCTTTACTCAGTAAAAGTGTTCATATTCAGTCTGAACAAATTTGATAATCAGCAATATATGCTCACTTGTAGTTCTAGTTGATAGCATCATTTGCATGAGTGTTGTGACTCTTAATTAGGGGAAGGGAAGTATTACCTATGAGAAGATAAAATCCAGCTGGCATGATCTAAAAGCCAAACATTCCTGATGATAACTAACAATTTTCATGTTTTCGTGATATGAGGATACAAGGATTATCACTATAACTCCATAGACTAGAAAATGAACATGGAATGAAACTACAAGACCACGGCTACAAAATGTTACTTAGCTTAGGTTTCATACACAGGGTACCATTGTTGACCATGATTCTGGTATGCTGGGACCAAAGTTTGGTACCGTATGATTATTGTAGCAAAACACAAGTGACAATAGATTGGGTGCATGATACCCTTAATTCTACTAACAGAAGCAATAGTTTGGTGCATTTTTGTATAGATTAACTAGCAGGGACTTTCCTAGTTTGGCAAGCAAGGATGCTTTTGTGAAAGCCATTAAGCATCTAGATAGCTATATTCTTGACATTTTTTATGACATGGAGGATGTACTACGTATAACATTTTCTTAGAAATTTGTTCTGAAGTATATATATGTATTAACAAGTCACATTCATTTGTAGAGGCTCCCATCACTGCCATTTGGAAGATGATACAGTCAGAAAAGCTAATTAAAGTAGTTTTTTAAATGCATTTTATACCTCATTTTTTTTCAACAGTCACAATTTGGTCTCATATACAAGAGTTTATATCAATTAGGCCTACTAGTTTGCATGCACTGATGTGTGAGTCCAATGTTGCTTTTTAATGTGGTGGAGTCATATGGGAGTCTACAGGACACTTTGTTGGCAAAGACATGAGCTTAACAACAGATAAGCTACATCAGCAGGGCTCAATGTTAACAGGAAACCATGTTGCTTTTCATGAGCTTAACAACAGATAAGCAAAGTTATGATAATGCGTGAATATTTCTTTGTCCACTTTTAAGACCATGTTACTGGCATTTTACCGCCACATCGGCTATTGCCAACTTGATATGGTACCAAAGCCACATTTGGGTGTATTCCCATTTTTTCCTGTATCATAATCATTTAGACCTGTTGATATAATTCTACCGTGTTATGGAATGAATTGCTACAGTGTAGGACTAAATTCCAATTCTTCTAAACTCATTTAGAATATTAACAGGAATAGATTGCAACATCATTGTTTAGAATATTAACATCTTTTATATTTTCAGAATATTATCAAAATTTCCTTGATCTCTTTATCCATCTGAGGCTAAATTGCTGCTTCTGTTTCCAGAAATGGGGAAGTGACCATATTGCCTTAGTTTCTGAGTTGGCAATCACAGAGGATGGGAACAACTCGAATATGGAATTTCAATAGCAGGATTTTTCTTTGGCATCCCAGGTTTTTATTTTATATTTATTTGATGAGTCTCGGCGGTTTTTACCTTGTATACCTGGGACCTTCTCAGAGTAGGTATGTCTCTTGGGTAGTTTTCTAGTCATTGATAGTTTTCAAATTTTTTTTTATATTTTTTATACATCTTTTTTACTCTTAGTTCTTACTTATGGTTTAAAATATTGATCTTTTGTTGTATAATACAATTTTGACCAAAAGAAATTCCAATCTGATTCAAGTTATGAACTTATCAAGCTTTTGCACAAGTTGTACTGGTAATGGAAGAGAGAGGTTCTTTAACTTTCCTTTTGTGACTAGTTTTTGCAATTGGGTGCAGTGTCAGTTTAATGCTGGAAGCATTACATCCTAACTTTTGGAACATGAGATTATTATTGAAATACGGGCTGGCAAAAATGATGAAATTTTAAGACCCTTGAGATTTGGCAACTAAGTTCTTGATGAATGACAATGTTGCTTTTATCATTTTTGTTTTGCGTTCAGCTTTATTCAAATCAGCCATCAAGTCACAAAGATGGCATAATCAAAGCAAGCAATTACCTTCCACCTTAGTGATATAATGTATTACCTCGGGATCGGCTTTCTTCTCCTTCTAAGGATTTATGCACTCTTTTTTTTTGTTTTTTAAACAAGGATTTAAATCTATAATTATCAGGTTGGGAGAGGAAGATTTGTACCACGATACTGTTCCCTTAGGACATGCACTCTAGAAAGTTCCATTAAATTAGAATGCAAAAGAGTTCTTAGGTAGCATCCCATTAAGTGTTTGTTTCGCTCTCACCGCGTGGCTGCATGGCATCCCATTATGTGTTTGGTGGAAACAAACAATTGGCAATCCAAAGAGAGAAGAATGAGTCGTAGACCTACAATTCTTCCTTTTCTTCTTTTATTTTAAACATCTATTTGGAGATGATTATTCTTTAGGCTGGCAAATTATCCTTGAGGCTGGCTTCTGGATGACCTTCATCCTACAACAACAACTCGAAGCATTTTGACAGCTGATCCAAATCAGAAAAATCCCAAGTTCAAAGGTTTTCCCATGTGACCCACTTTATTTAAAGCTTTGGACCATTTCAGACTGCCCCAATAACAGCTAATGTAATGTTTTGTCCCCTCCCCTCATTTTCATTACATTTTTTGGGGTTGGGGGTGGGGGGTGGGGGTGGTGGAGAGAGTTTACCAAGTCATTTCCTCATCTCTTTGGTAAAATTGGAACTGCGGAGCACAAATTTAGACAAATCGTCTTAAGTATAACAAATACATATTTAACAAGACAAATGTTTGGTTAGACATTTTAGTGGGTCCGCATTAAATTTGCTGCACAAGGTTTGCATCACATAAGTAGGTTTTTTGAATCAATTTTTCTTCTCCATATTGGGAGTAAGCCTATTGGGTCGGGTCGGGTCCCCTCCTCATGAATGTTTCGATAAGTTGCATGTTTCTGTCTGTCCATTCCTCAGAACGGTCAATACTTTAAATGTTTCCTTTGCGGAATTTATTAGGGCATTTATGGACCCACAGCCTAGCAGTACATTAATTGCTGCGGACAGCGCAAGCGTAGGAGTGGGGGAAAAAAAGTTCGATATACCTAATTTAAAAAATTATTACTTTATTTATTTTTATAAAAATTATAATTTTGAGTCAGTATTATATTTTACTCATCTAATATAATTTTTTTTTTTAATTTTGTCAATAAAAAATTGAAAATAAAAAAAGGTTTCATATGTCAAAGTCAAACTGAGTCTAATATTAAGATTTTCCATGGTATGATGAGATTAAAATAAGCAAACTTGGTAATGATTGTGTCTCACGTCTTTAATTTGGCTTCTGAATAAATAAGAAGAGTATTTAGGTTCTCAAATTTAGGTCTGATCGGACAAAACTGTATGTGTCAAGTTTGGTCTGAACATCACACTATTGTATTTTCCACAATTTCCTTTATTTTTTGGTATCAGGTGAGTCTCTGTCTTAAAGAAAATTTGAAAAAAAAAAAAAAAAAAGAGCAAAGATTTTTAATATAGAGGAGGTTTGTATATAATCAACTTTCCTGATATCTTTGGACCAAGTACATCATCAATTAATTTAACTTATTTAAAATATTAAATAAAGTATAATAATATATAAAAAATCAATATAACTGATTTCATTTAGCAGAATAAAGGCTTAGTTATTTTTTTGATTTTTACCGTTGGTTTTTAGAGTTCTGACTAATTTGATTCGAATATTTGTGAGATCTTATTTAAGGAATAATTTAGTATCATATTTCATTTGACCAACTATCCCGATTTTAATTATTCTTATTATAAATACCGTTGATTACAAATGAAATAAATGATTGGCTCATATTTAAACTAAGTTTGAGTCTAAACATAAAACATGTCAAATTAGTCGGGGTGAAATCCTGAATACTAGATTAGTGGCATAAATAAGTAAATAGATTACACAATTTATACAAACAGCTAGTTGGGACTATTTTTGAAAACCGGAGGTGGCATGCCGAGGTGTTGGGAGGGGTGTGGCAAGGTGAGTCACCTGATGGGTATTTTTCTTTAATTACACAATTTATACAACACAATACGATTATGCTTGATGTATGAACACAAGGGTTAACTCAATTTTTATTTAAAAAGTGTTGGAAAAAAAAAAGAGATATATAACTATAATAACTAGATAACTATAATTAGATTTAGTAGAATATAGACTTTTATGAATATTTATTTATAAAAAGAATAAATTTTTATATTAAAAATAACAAAAAAAGAGAAAAACATTATAACACTTGAGAATAACTTTTGAAAAGAACAATCAAAAGGGCAAAAGGAGTAGCGGATAAGTTGATGGCATCTCTATCATCAAAGCAATGCCTATGAAGTCAAAATGCTATTAATGCCTTCAATTCAATTTCAAAAGGGTCAATCAAGGTTGCACCAAAACCATTAAGAACATTTTAAAATATTTTGAAAACCCTTTAGAGTTGGACAAGTTTTAGACCGAAAGAGTAAGGAAGCCACTTCTAATTGATATCAGATAGTTGGCATTAGATTAGTGACAAAGAGGTATTACTGTGTTGAACAAATTTAGAATGAGGAAATTAATGTATGGATCTTAGGATTAGAATATATTCTCGTCAATATGATTAGGTTTTTGTAGTAGTAAAATCCCTCACAAGGATTGTGAAATCTACTCTTAGTAGATTGTATGGTGTAGTGTAAATACTCCTTTTTTTTAATTATTTTTTTTTTTTAAAAAAAGAAGATGGGAAGAAGTCACTTCCATAATTTGCCCAACCATGTTTAAACCAAATTATACCAAGAAAATATAGTATTGATTAATATAAGTTTTTGTGGTTCCATCGAACATTAGTACCACTTAAACAACGTTTTGAATTTAAGTATTATATATAGTGAATATAGATATTAAGAGAGTTTTATCCCTTAAATATATAACTTAATTTAAATCGAATTTAATTAAATTTAATATGATTATTAGATATCGATTACTAATATTAAAAAACAGTGCTAAAATTCTTTTTGAAAATACAACAAATATTATTACAGTTTTAAACATTAAAATATAATTCATTAAATATAGGGAAAAAAGGAGGAAAACATTTTTAGCATAGCGCTAATGCGATTTGTTAAATTTTATTAATTAAAATATAATTTAAAATAATTTAAAATAATTTAAAATAATTTAAAATATGGATTAATTTTGTCTTTGAGCACCAATTTGTAAAATTGTGTTTACCATTGGGATTAATTATATTTTACCATTTGGAGTTGGGACACACCGCCAAACATTGTGCGGTTGACAAGGCAAGAACATAGAGCATATGGTGTAGTCGAAGCAGAGAAATCATTCTATGTATATAAGATCCTTAACATGTACTGCCACACACGCAGGTGACAGACAGACAGACATTTCAAAACACTTTTTTCGTTTCTTTTTTTCAAAAAAATCAAACCTTCACTGATTCCCGTTTTGCCTCCCTCTCTCTCTCTCTCTCTCTCTCCTTTGTTTCTCCGGCCTAACCAACGCGATTTACTTTCAGATTCCACATTTCAGGTCAGTTTCCTTATCTGGGTCTCTTTTAAATTCGCCTGAAATCTCTGCATTTGCATCAGGGTCTCATTCACATTCTGGGGTTTCCTCAATTTCTTCACACTCTCTGTTGGATCTCATTCTGCGGTCTCATTTAAGCGTAATGTAGACTATTTCTCTTGCAAAATGTTTTAATATTTAACATTGTGTTTCTCAATTTTTTGCAGGTCTGTTGCCTAAATTTCAAAATTTTAGCTAAATTATTCAGCATTGGGAAAAATCTGATCACATCTTACTGGAATTTAAGGTTTTTACTCTAAACCCACATTTTAGGTTCTCATTTCACATTTGATATTCTGTGGGTTTTGATTTTTCTGCAGTTTATGGTTGAGCATTGACCAAGTTTGTTCCCCAATTATTTTTTAATCTGTTTTTGATCTGTCGTTTGTTTGTAATCCTACCAAAATGAGTGAAACTTACCCGAAAACACCCTTGATTGCCCCATCATCTTCTAGAAAACTTCCTGATTTCAAACAATCTGTGAAACTGAAGTATGTGAAGCTTGGATATCACTATCTTATCACTCATGGAATGTATCTATTTTTATCCCCTCTTATTGTGCTCATTGCTGTTCATCTCTCATCTTTCTCAGTCCAAGATCTTTATGATCTATGGGAACATCTCCAGTTCAATCTTATCTCAGTGATTTCATGCTCAACCCTTCTTGTGTTTTTGTCCACCTTTTATTTCCTCACTCGTCCCCGTCCGGTTTATCTTGTGGATTTCTCTTGCTATAAGCCTGATGAGACTCGAAAGTGCACAAGGCAGATCTTCATGGAGAGATCTCGCCAGATAGGTAGTTTCACTTATGAAAACCTTGAGTTTCAGCGTAAAATCTTGGAGAGGTCAGGTCTTGGTGAGTCAACTTACCTTCCTCCAGCTGTTCTAAATGTTCCTCCAAACCCATCAATGGCTGAGGCAAGGAAAGAAGCTGAGGCTGTCATGTTTGGTGCTCTTGATGAGCTTTTTGCTAAGACTTCTCTAAAGCCTAAGGACATAGGGATCTTAATTGTGAATTGTAGCTTGTTCAATCCAACACCATCTTTGTCTGCTATGGTTATAAACCACTACAAACTTCGAGGGAATATCGTGAGCTATAATCTTGGTGGTATGGGCTGCAGTGCTGGTCTGATTTCAATAGCTCTTGCTCAAGATCTCCTTCAAGTCCATCCCAACTCTTATGCTGTGGTCATTAGCATGGAGAACATTACTTTGAATTGGTATTTCGGGAATGAGAGATCAATGCTGGTCTCAAATTGTTTGTTCCGTATGGGAGGGGCTGCAATATTACTTTCCAACAAGAGCTCTGACAGGTGTAGGTCAAAGTACAGCTTGGTTCATACTGTCCGAACCCACAAGGGAGCGGATGACAAGTGCTTCTCTTGTGTCACCCAACAAGAAGATCCGGTTGGAAGGATTGGTGTTGCCTTGTCAAAGGATCTGATGGCAGTTGCTGGAGATGCTTTGAAGACTAACATAACTACGCTGGGCCCTCTTGTGTTGCCGATGTCCGAACAATTGCTCTTCTTTGCAACTTTGGTTGGAAGAAAGCTTTTGAAGATGAAAATAAAGCCTTATATTCCAGACTTCAAATTGGCTTTTGAGCATTTCTGCATCCATGCTGGAGGAAGAGCTGTGCTGGATGAGTTGGAAAAAAATTTGCAGCTCTCAGAATGGCATATGGAGCCGTCAAGGATGACGCTGCACAGGTTTGGCAACACTTCGAGTAGCTCACTTTGGTACGAATTGGCTTATACAGAAGCAAAGGGAAGGATGAAAAAGGGTGATAGAACATGGCAGATAGCATTTGGTTCTGGTTTCAAGTGTAACAGTGCAGTATGGAAAGCTTTGAGAACTATAAATCTGGCGAAGGAGAAGAACCCATGGATGGATGAGATCCACCAGTTCCCCATTGATATTCCAAAAGTTTCAACCATCTAAATTTCACTTATCGCTTCCCCATTCTTTGCAGCAACATAATGCGATTGTATGCCCAACACTGATGGGTTACTCCACTTGGCTTCTTTGTAGTTCAATGTGTTTTTTACCCCTTTATTTTGTTGATGGTGAGTGTTTGGATGCATAAAATGGTAAAAAGGAAGTGCTTGAATTTTTACTCTGTGTTGTAGTGCTTCAGTTATATGTTATGATGGGATTAGGACATCTGCTTCACCGTAGGAAACTGGTCCAAGTTACATGATTCCTATCTTAATGAAGGTTAGGCTGTGGTCTATTCTGGGATGGGCTTTGAATATTGAGAAACAATGTACGGTGATACTGATTGAAATAGGTTTGAATATGACTCCAATCAACTCTTGGGTTCTGCCATTCATGTCATACTTTTGATCCGTCAATTGCATGTGTAATTCTTGTATGCCAACTTCAATTGCCAAGATATTTATATGCAGCATTGTTTTCAATGTTGTTAGGTAAAATGAAACATTGTGCGAATGTGCTTTCCATAGCTGCACAAATTCTCCCAGACTAGTATGGTTTTAGGAGTTGTTGGCATCTTCAATCCTAAGCTCATCTTTTGAATGAGAGATCATCTGCGCAAAAGACAGATCAATTAATTGGGAGAAGGAGATGCACTAAAGATGTTGAAGGGTATGTCTTCTTGGCCTGAGCATGGCGAGAAACTTCAAGTCTACCTAGGAAGAATTATGGCTGTTTTGTACTTGAAACACTGAGCACATTGTAATGTGGTGCTACTCATTAGGGCTGAATGAGAATTTCATATAACCACATACAGCCCCAGAGGAAAGGAGGGTATACTTGATGAACAGCATGCCCCCAATTCAAATGATGAAAGCACCACAATATGAAGAGTGCCTGCGCAACTGAATTATATACTAAGATCTTGTATACACCGAATTATGCATGAACTCAGAAAACTTTTGACGTTATGAAAGTCTTCTTTTTCATGTGAAAATTAATGTTACAAATGGAAGATAAGGGAGAGATTTCCGAATAGCACCTAAATGTTTTGATGATTTGAATGTGACTGCATTGCCTATAACCTTACAAAAAGACAGTTTCACAAAAAATTTCCCTATGTGATTGTCTCCAGCATAGATTCAACGGGAGAAAGATGTCTCATTCAGCATTACATATGACATTGACGACAGTGTCATGCCAAACAACCTAATTACCTTGCGCCTTGGTTACTTGACCCTCCTAAATTTATTCTCCTCCCCAAACTTGTCGCAGTCATCTCAGTTTCTTCTAAAAATGGTTTCTTTATTACTGCAGTTGAGGATGAGGCCAGTTGAGTGAAGAAAACAAAAGAGCATTTCTCTTGTAAGCCAAGAAAAGATGTGTAAATGTTGGATGCTTTCTCCCCATAAGAAAGGCTCGAAGATAATGAGGATCACGCGTGAAATTAAGAAAATGAATTGAAAGATGGTTAAACTAAAATTTGCCTATGTATTGCAGCAGAACAGTAGCTGTCTCCAGATGGTAATCAAAGGGAAAAAACAAACATCCGAAACCTATTTGTTGCAAAAAAGCAAACAACAGGCCGCCCACCCTAAAAAAAAAAAAAAAAAAAAAAAAAAAAAAAAAGACCATCCCCCAAATGTACAACTTTAAAAGTACCTATAAAGATGTTTCTCCACCATTTAGCAGGTAATCTTCAAACCTTAATTGACATAGTCCTATGGCATCCATTTTCTCAAGATAGACCAACAAAAATAGAAAGAATTTATTCCTTGGAGGATTTATTGATGAGAGACTTGTGGATGTGCGGAATCACACCACCACCGGCAATGGTTCCTTTGATAAGGGTGTCGAGTTCCTCATCACCCCTTATAGCGAGTTGAAGATGTCGAGGGGTGATACGTTTAACCTTCAGATCCTTGCTAGCATTTCCTGCTAATTCTAGAACTTCAGCAGTCAAGTACTCTAAAATGGCTGCAGAGTATACAGCAGCTGTTGCACCAACCCTTCCATTTGCAGTAACTCTCGACTTAAGAAGTCGGTGGATCCTACCAACTGGAAACTGCAAAATATATTATCAAACAAAAAATAAGACCCGGGAAATACAAGGCAGTCCCACAAAAGAAGCTTGAGATGTTTTTAACAGTAACTACTTATTGAAACTATACCAAGTTGCCTCCTATGCTAACTTAAGCCACATAATTTCCGCTGAGGTTATTCCACATCACCACATGGAAAGGTCTGACAGAAGATTCCATATAAATCCACGGAACAGGCGCCTTTATGTAGTAATAGCTACATCTAATAAATCCATGGAGATATTTCACAACACTTTACATCTATAAAACCAAGGAGATATTTCACGACACTTTACAAAAGAGATACACCATAGTAAGCCCAAGGTGTACCCCAGGACAGGCATTAACCACCATAAGCATTGTAGAACAGCTGAACAAAAGACATACTAAACAAAAGAACCACAAGGCAATATAGCATCAGCGAAGCCACCGAGAATAGCTGATCTTGTGCAAGCCAAAATTTGTACAAGGAGAAAATTCACATATGGAGCAAGATCACTCCAACACTAACAAAGAAGTTTTATAGATCCCAAACCTACAAACAGATGGGATCTTTTTACTCAAAACCTATCCAAGATGCATACCAACCAAAATAGGAGGGCAACAAGAAATTGTCCTCACATTTTGCTAACCTTTGTAACCCACTTGAAGCCCAAAGCTCCGCAATGGCTGATTCAGCCATCATCAACAAGATCCCCATGGTGGAGAAACAATGTCCCATTATCTTATCAACCATGAGGCATGGCCAACACAAAAGCAAACGGTTAAAAATGTCCGCTTCTACCATGGACAAGAGGAGCAGTATCAGCCAACTCCAAACCCCCTTCTGAAATTTATCGAAAGCTAAACTGCTCCCACTAGAGAAAGATGCAACTTTGAAGACACTTTAATTTACCAAATATACTTTTAAGGGAAGTTTCATCCCCCAAATGGGGTCTTGCTTGCAAGAACAAGATGATCCTCAAACAAGATGACCCTTATTCTCCAAGTCCAAGAACAAGAATTCAAATAAGGAAGCAAAGATGCACCTCCCAATCATGAACAGTTCTAATAAAAGGAATATTTTACCCAAGGCCCACATTCACCAACAAAGATAGGCTCCACCCAGAGCATTTCTGTCCTTTGTAATGCAGTACAAGTCAAAGAAAAGATGCTTCAAGATGAATCATCCAAACCAAAATTCATACCATGACCAAAACACACATCACACTTCAAACCTCATATATTTGCCAAATTCTAATCACCCCCACGAATAGAATCTCAAATATCCTACCAACCTCCCCCACCTTGTCAAAGGCTCACCATTGTATTCCAATCCCATAACTATTTTCCAAAGCAAGCCATTCTCCACTATAACCCTTTATAACCACTCACCAAGAAGTGTCCAAGGAATTCATTCATAGTCCTCAACCTATGAAGGAAGCTTACCAAGCCCAGATTAACAATATAGAAATTGTGGAAATCCCCAGTCCTTTCCCTCAAAAATCTCCTCCTAATGATGACCTTTTAGGCTCTAAAGACAAGCCCTGGTAAGTGGCAAAAAAGATCCATCCACACTCCAACAGACTAGGCAACACCACCCCCACTTTTTAAGACCATTGACAATATCTAGCAAAAGCAAAATAAAATTTGGATAGACATTGAATTAAATAACTGGCTCACTACACAAAATCAAAGGGGTGGAAGATAATTATACAACTGGGTCCCCTTTATGTGGCTCCATACCCAAAAATAATGCTGCATTACAAGCCCCCAAAAACAATACATTGATCTCCTTTCACCAAAATAAAATGGATAATGATACATATGAACTTTTACCCAATGATATATATCATTATCAAGAACTCCGGTGAGGTTGTTGCCCAAAGACAAGGCAAAAAGAAAAGGAAGTTCTACAAAAATGGCTTGGAGTGGTATATATCATTATTCAAATAAAAAATGAAAAAAGAATCCCCTTGCAGAAAAAAAACGCATGATTTTGACAAGGTAAAAAGGGACGAGGAACTGGCAATTTCTGAAATAAGGTCACGTGGAAGTTATAGATCTCAGTCCACGGATACCACCATTCCCAAAAACAATCCTCCAAAGATGTTTAATAGAGTTTCCCACCACAAATGACCATATGCTTTCATTTCTATCCAACTCACAACTCTTTCCTCATTTCTTAGTCAAATCAACTTCACTGGTAATTAGAGTTGTACTTGGAATGTGTTGGTATTCAACAAAGCAATTTTAGAGGGACTCACTGTAACTACATTGTCAACCACCCAAAACATACTGTCAAAACCTTAATCTGCCAACTTACAGAAACGCCATTACAAACTAATAGGTTTAAAGAGTCCTTTATATGACTCAGGAGCAAGCCTTCTTAAATCATTCCACTTATAACTTAGTTAAGAAAGAAACAACCAGCATAGGCAAAGAAGAACATTTGAAAATTATACATAATCATACCAAAAAAAAGGCATTTAAAGAGTCAATAAAAGAAAAAAAAAATTGACCACCTGCAGTAATGGGAGAACCAGGTAAAAAGTTACAGCACCTATCTACAAGTAACTCAACCCCATCAAAATACAAGCACATCTGAACCATATCGTCCAACATAACCACAAAAAATAACCATTCCTAAATGAAAATCATCTTGGCTGCTCCCACAAACTTCACCTTTCCAGCCAGAGTAAACAAAAGCTAAATCAAGGCATGATCTAACTCATTTCAGCAACAGATCAAATTTCCAATGACGGGTAAAAAAAAAAAAGACAGTCTTCTCATGCTCAAGGACACCGATTAGCAATGTCCATGTCACCCTATCTTCTGGGAGTTCCCTGATTAGAATATATCAACAAATAGCAACCCAACTAATAAAAGCAAGTTCCGAGGAAACCTAGACTAACCAAAGATTCCTGAAAGGAATAAAAGCAGCTTGATTCCCTAAAAAATCCAGTAGCAATGTATCTTTAAAGTGTTCAAGAAGTGGAACTTGAAGTCTCTCAGAAGTGTTGGACCAATGTTCAGCGTTTCTGAGGGTGATTAAAATTGGGAAATGACATATGGCATGCCTGATATGTACTCAACGAGCACCAAAGGAATGTTATCTCCAAACCGATAGAAAAATCTGTCATGCATACCATGCCAATCTATGGGAAACGCTACATGCTCAACGAGTTGCAAACGAGTGCCTTCCATGTGATAGTAAACACAAGCACAACTTAAAGTCTCTTAGAAGTGTATTTCAGTGTTTGAGAGTAATTAAAATTCGGAAATGACACATGGAGTGCCTAATATATTCCCAATGAGCACAAAAGGAGCGTGATCTCCAACCCCATATCAAGACCTCTGGGGAGATATTAGCACCCAGAGGTTAATGATGGAATATGACATGCCGCCACGTGTTTGAGAGCTTTGGCAACCTTGCCAGCACATGTGGGCTTAGAAGGCCCAATTGACCCTCACTAGCTACAGGGTTGGTCGGTTTTTTTTGGTTCCCTCTCTAGCAGCATGTAGGTTTCATCCCATTTCTTCTAATTATTGTATTTCCGCATATGTTGCGAGTTTCACCCAAGACTCTATTTTGTCCAAGGGCACTTCTGTGTTTATGGTGCTTGATAGTGCTTTTGTGGGATTGTGACTAATTCATAAGGCTAATGGCTTCAAGTGGAGTGCCTAGTGAAGTTGTCAAACATAGTAGTCCCTTAATTGTTAATCATTATCTAAAGGGGGATAATTAGTGCAATGGTCAAGATAGGTTGTGATATACTTTAGGGGTGAAGGTGGGATGGCTTATCTTACCAGCAAGTCCCCCCAAAAATGATCCATTTAAAGATGCGGGGAGTCAAGAACAAGAGTGTTTAAGCATCTTGTGGAATGCCATGAAACATTTTGTGGTCACTTAGAGACATGGGAGGAGGTACTGGAGTAACAATACTCTAGCAACACTACTTGACTATATAATTTAACAATTGAGTTGTGTTGGAGTAACCGAGATGATAAAGGAGTTATAGTGTATTTTGCCAACACAAAACATGTGCAAGAGGAGATGAACATGTTGCAGACTTTCTGTATTGATGTGAAAAAGATGCAGAGACAGAAAAAGAAATTGCTTGGAATGTGGTTGTTTGCAAAGTAAAGACTAGGGTCTGAGCCTGTGACATGAAAATAGTAGCTAGAGTGCTACGATCACAGATTTTAAGTGCTTCATAACTTCCCTCACTAGTAAAAATGTATGCTAGAGTACTATAATCTTTCTCATAAAAAACTAGCTCTACATATGAAAACACTAGTGAGAAATCGGTTTTTACAGAATTTGGAAGAATGGAGGTAGAGACCTACGTGCACATCATGGTGGTAGAAGTGGTCATAAATTGAGGTGCATGTAGAAAGTGCAACCATTGTGGGACAGATGGACTCAATTGTGATGATTGTTGGGATTCGTTTTGCAGGCCTCCATGAACCACTAATGTGGCAAATTCTTCAGAATTGGCCTCCGAATTCTCAAAGGTGATACTGTTGTGCTTTCAAAGGAGAAATTTACCAAGTTACTCAATGGTCAAAAGTCTCAACAACTGTTAACCACTGCATCCCTTGCTCAGGTATGTAATCATATTGTATGTCTATCATCAACCCTTACTCCATGGATTCTTCAATTCTAGAGCATCTAACCATATATCACAAAAATTTAGTTGATTTACTCAAATAAAACCACTTGATGGTTCACATAAAGTCATCAAGGCTAATGGATCCATTGTGGTATCGGGTCTATTAAACCATATAATCTCTTCTCTTGCCATCTACACCGTATATTGATAAACCTCTATTTGATCTGTTGTCTGTTAGTGAATTAACTAAACAATTACCATGCTCAATCACCTTTTTCCTGGGTTTTGTTGTTTTCCAGAATTTAAAGACTGAGGACCGTTGGTGAACAACATGAATCCTACGGTCTTCACCATGTTGGAGTTACTACTAAATATGCATATACACATCTACCTCCACAACAGCTGCTGGCTCTGCCACAGTCACTTCTCTTCAAATCCATTGTCCTCTTGGTTATCCTTCCTTGGAGAACTTAAAGAAACTTATCTCCACATTATCTGGTATTTTTAGTTTTGATTATGAGTGGATTGGGAAGCAATATTGTGTTCTGCTTGCTGTCAGGGTAAATAAACAAGTTAAAAACCTTTCACGGTTGTGCACCCCAATGTTTGGGGCCCTACTCATGTCTTGTCTAAGTCAGATTTTGGTTATTTTCTGTGATGATTGTTCAAGTATAACAGATTTATTTGATGGAAGAACATTCTGGATTGTTCTCAATATGTGATAAATTTTGTGAGATACTTGAAATTTGGTTTGGCAATTATTTTCTATTTCTTTAAGTAAATTTGTGAGTAGCCAAGACATGATTCACTACTAATCCAATCCTTACAACCCCAGGCAAAATGGAAAAGCCAACTGAAAATTTTGACATATTATAAAGATGACAAAAACATGTTAATCAAAATAAAAATACCTTTGCTCTCACAGGTTGCTGCTCATTTATCACACATGTTCTCTGTGAAGAGACTCCATATTCCATCTCTGTTTAGTAATTTACCTTCTTTCCTAATACGCTTATGTATTTTTGAATGGGTGTTGTTAGTGCTTCAGTTGCGTCCAGGAAAGGACAAGTTAAGCCCATGGGCAATTAAATGTCTTTCTTTGGTACTCTAGGTTTCAAAAGATCATGGGTATAGAATATTGAATCACATTGGTTCTTTATTTGTGCAAATGTTACATCTTTTGAGTCGACTCCATTTTTTCGAGTCTCATGAGTCTATTGAGTTGAGTCATTGTCCTCTTTTGTACCTTTCTGATCCTCAGGTATCTAGCACTTCAAAGTCCAATCCTAATCAGTTTGGCAAACTCAATCGTCTGGATTTGCAAGTGTGTAGTCGGACAGAAACGTGATTGAGGAACATGGATCTTCACCACCCTTGCTAGCGGCCCACATTCTGAGAAAATCCTCTTTCCCATGTTTTAAATGCTCTTATTGCTCGGCAGGGTGAACAATCTTGAACCATACACGCAATCTCATTGTCGTCACCTATATTCACTAACCTCCATTGTATTACAAGCTAGTTTCTTCTTTATCTAATGTTTATGTTCCCAATGCTTTAGTTCATGATGGCGGGCAGGGTGCAAGAAAAGAGGAGATGCAAGCATCGCAGATGAATGGCACTTGGAATCATGTATCTCTTCCTGTTGGCAAATAAGTCAATGGCTGCAGAAAAGTGAATACTATGAAGTCCATCTGGATGGAAAGGTCAATTTGTTGAAAGCTCGATTGGTAGCAAGGGATGTACAAAAAAATGGTTTGATTACTCTCAGGCATTTTCTCATATAGTGAAGATCACATTTGTTTGAGATTTGATTTCTTACCATTACATCTCATTGGCTACTTAGTACTTCGTCAATAAGACATCAAGAATGAGTTTTTACATGTTCATCTAGCTGAGGAGGTGTACATGGAGCTAAACTATGTTGGTTGCTCAAGGAGAGTTAAGGTTGGTTTGCCAACTAAAAAAGTGTTTATATGGCCCAAAAGAGTCACCTTGTGGGTAAGGTTTGGACATTTCAATAATGTTGTCAAGGAGTTCATGCTCCAAAGATGCGGTGTTCATCATTTGATGCTTTATTGTCATTCCCCTGCAAGTAGATTACTTTCAGTTGTTTATATGGATGATATTGTTAACATAGGGGATAAGCGGAAAGGAATAGAGAGGTTAAAGCTCTTTTATCAAAGCCATTTTTAGACAAAAGATCTTAGTCCTTTGGGTTTTTTTTGGATATTGAGGGGCTAGTTCATAAAGGGGTATGCTCATAAGTGCAAAAATATATGTTGAATTTATCTAATAAAGCTGAGATGTTAGGATCTGGACCTTAAGGCAAGTTAGATCCGGATACTCCTGAACTATTAGATAACTCAGGCAAGTATGAACACTTAGTTGGGAAGTTTATTGCTAGATAGGACACGTCCAGGCAAGTAGTTTAGCTCCTAGGATAGAGTTGTGAATTGTCAAGTTAGGCCTTCAACATTGAGCTTTGTGAATGTTGATTTTTGGATAAGTCAAGGTAGAATCCTCTACATTCTGTGGTTGATTCCTAATGCCCTAGTAGATAGGCTTGTTGAATTTGAGTAATTAGTATAGAAGGCGGTGGTACATGTAGAAAGAGGAGAAAAGAATGAAAGGAATTGGGGAAATCAATTCTTCTAGGTTTGGACAAGTTGTGTTATTTACATCGGACAAAAGGGACATATGACATAATTAGCCCTTCCCTTAGGTTAATTGATGACCCTAAGTCATGTTTTGGAATCTCTAAAGGAAGCTAGGGATCTTACACATGGAGAGAATCACCTTACACAAAGATTCTGTTCTAAGAAGGAAAGATCTTGGCATGGTGTAAACACCTATGTAAAAACCTACGTAGAGAAGAGGCATGTGGATGCCAAACACGTCTTGTACACCAGTCTTGGACAGCTTTGACCTCTTCTCAGTTGCAAGTTGTGAAATAATTAGTGTAGGCACCACGAATCGTCATCCATTCTAAACTCGTCATCCAATTTCTTACATATTTGTTCAATATAGTTCTTAAGATCTATTCATCATCTTCAAGGGTTTTCGAAGAATGGCTTCAAAATCCCCAAAACTCACATACATTTAATGCAGCTTTTTGACGACCACAAGTGAAAATAATTCAAGGGGGAAAAGGAAATTAAAATTACCAAAAAATTATTAAAACAACTTAGATACGGAGAAAACTATAAATTTCTTGCAAAGGAAATGCCTCCCTCCACCCTCCGGGGGATATATCTGTTTTAAGGGTAATTTCCCGTAACCCCATTTTTCATTTTACAAGATTGAAGTTCTCAAGGCATGAAATGCCGCAGAAAATAAAGGTTCACTAACCATTTCAATCAGACCAAGAAGTAGGAATATCCAATTTCTAGATGGAAAGATCTTGTCGGGTTACTTTAGGAGCAAATTTGAATTTTAACTCTCTCACGTTTTCCCACCCCTTTTTAATTCAAACAGTTCCATCCAGCATTTCATTTATTCTCCAAATTTCTTCATCTAAAACCATTTTTTTTTCCATAATTCACCAACAACTAAACCCCATTTTATCAACACACCTAAAAGAAAATAAATAAAACCAAAATCTCAAATTCAACTCTCTCTCTCTCTCTCTCTAGACAGAAGCTATGACGCAAGCAAATTTATCAAGACCAAGAAATTATAGACAGAAACTCATAATTACAGGTTGAATTTTGATGAGGTTAGAAAATCAAGAACGCAACGTCGAATCCGAAGAAAAGGGCATGAAACTGGAAAACCATAAAAGTTGGGAAAAAAATAATGTAGAGAGAGAGAGAGAGAGACCTGAAGACCGGCACGAGCAGAGCGAGAGATAGGTTTCTTCTTATCCTTGTCTTTGTTGGCATTTAGGGCTGGGGATTTCCCCATTATTAAACCCTTCGCTCCTTTTCCCGACATCTTGAAAACCGAAGAATTGAGAGAGAGCGAGCGAGCGAGCGAGCTAGCTTCGCGATTTGTGAAGAAATTGAAGATGATCGGAATGAGAGGGACAGGAAGAAGTACCGACTTTTGGACGAGGCCCAACTAGGACGACTTAATTTTGAGATTCCTGTAATTACCATTATAGCCTTTCCAAGTTGAACCATTTGAATTTAAAGAAAGAAAATTGTAAAAAAAAAAAACAAAGAGAGTGGCTCAAATAAAGGAAAAAAAAAAGAGAGAGAGATAGAAAAACTTGATACCTGATATTAGATAAAATTTTTAATAAAAAATTATTAATATAATATTCACTATATTTTTATCTATAAAATTTAATATTTATTTGTAAAATTGGTAAACTTTCTATTAAATTTTTCATTTTAATTCCAAAATAATAATAAAAAAAAACAAAATAGAGAAAAACTGAAATTTTCCAAACAATGCGAAAGCACTCTAGGTTACACATAAATAAGGAAATCACAAAGCAAATTTGTGAATAAAATATTTTTTGAAGAAAATATTTTCTTTAATTGAAATAATAAATTACATATTTCTATTAGGGGAAGATCTTTTTACCTGACAAAAAATAAAATTCATATAATACAATAAAATATAAATCTTGACGTAACGATGTAATTGCTCTTTTGATAATCTCAAGTTCATGAATTTGAATGCTTCTTTACAAAAAATGAAAGGAAAAAATTATATATATATATATATATATATATATATATATATATATCTACTCTCCTTTTACTCCGTATTAAGTCGGAAACCTCTTTGAATAACGGGTGAATTTTTTTTATAATATAATGAAATAAAAATTACAAATAATTAGTTTCAAATTTTAGCATTTTCAAATTGAATACATATTATCATGGTTCATATTTTAAGTAAAGAGGGAGTAGGAACCCTTTTATACTTGTGGGTTCTGTGTATATGAGTATGTCTTTTCACTATTATTTGTAGAGAGTGAACTAAGATTATTTTTTCTTTTTTAAAATCGTGATTTTGCACAAAATGTAATAAGAAAGAAAAATTCCATGTATATCGCTTTTACCATCTTAATTGCAGAATTCAATCATGAAATAACGAATAATCTTTCTCAATTATGTACAACTAATCGTACCAAAAAATAATAATAACCATCATAAAAAAATTAAATGATATTATTCATACTTCAAGATCATTCAAAAAGAAACAACCAGCGTATACACAGTACTTCTAGGCTGTTTAAGAAAAATAAAAGTTGAAATGATCTAGAAACAAATATAATGATGCTATTATTATTTGGTAATTAAATTTGATTCGAATGAAATTAGATTGAATGAGATTAGATTATTAAGAGTAAAATTTTTTAATATATTTTTTTATATATACAAAAAAATATTATTTAAGAGATACTAATAATCAGTTATTGAACCGATAAGGCGTTCGCAAAATCATTGGATTCTATCAACAGACAGTTGAGGTAGTAAGACGGGGTATTATATTTCTCAATTAAGTTTTGGATTCAAAATTTAGGAATAGAAAAAATTATAATATGAGAGTTATCTTTTAAATAAGATCTCGATAAATATTTGAATTAGATCGGTAAATGTTGGACGAAAAAAAAAAATCATCGGATTCCCTTGATGGAATATGCGGTCCACGAAGATTTGTTTTATGGGTTGAGGGTCTGTTGGAATTGTTGGGCCCACCTAGGCTTGCTCTTCTTTGGTGGGCATGCTGCTTCCCTCCTGTTCCTCCGCTATCGAACTTTACCTTTCCTATTTGGTTGGGGCCTTGCCCGCTTTTATTAAAGGGGAAAAAAATGACGCCCGACTTATATTTTAGGCTAACTTTTGCTTTACTATGCCCATGATGGCTAGAAAATGTGTGCGCGGGAGAGAGAGAGAGAGAGAGAGAGAGATTACATGTGTCCGATTGCTAATGACACCTTCTGCTTGAGCTAGTAGCAATGGGCTTAACGGGGCACTAAGCGTTGGGCCTTTCAAGGAAGTTGCCATTGGGGTTCATTTCAGTAATGGATTGGTTGGAGGGGGTTTGGAGGTATAATTTTTTATTTTATTTTATTTTATTTTATTTTATTTGACCAATTAATATCTAAATTTATATATAGACTAATTCAAATTAAATTAGTATTAGACTTTTTATAGAAAGAACTCTCACAACAAATTTATTTTTATTTTTAAAATTTAAAATTAAATTTTAATTAAAAGATTTAATATTTTTCCTTGTGTACCGATTATATTTACTTGGGAAGTAAAGGGGTGGAGGTGTTTTCTTGGCTAAGGTTTTAGTGCACTCGTTTGGGTGGACGAGAATAAAATTAGTCAAATCAGGAGTTTCCCGAGCCGCACCTTGAAAACCAAAATGGCATACTTCCGAAAATTTATATAGAGGGAAGAGTCTCCAAATATATAAAAAGATTAATTGCAAGAGATATATGGAGTTTCTTTTATTTGACTTCCAAATACTAACACACACACACAAAAAAAGATGCAATGGAGAAAAACTAACACTATTGCTTAAATGGTTGGCCATAATAATGATGAACTATTTAAATAATTTCACTAATTTATTACACTTAACTAATTATCGAAACAATTTAGAAAATCTTTTGGTTGTTAAAAAAAATAAGAAATAAGATTTTTTTTCCCCAAAAGAAGTGGGAAAATTGATAAATTTCTTTATCATCAAGAAAGCAAGTACTGTAATTCCCTTGAGTTTGGTGGGCAGTGTTATTTCAACAATTCCTTTACTCTAGTGGATAAATTCTATAGTGCTTACATTATCTTTTGTGCTATGAGATATTTTTTTTTTTTTATAATAATATTTGTTTACTAAAAATTGTAATATCTAGTAGATAAGTTCTATCCTTTGCTCTTACTCTTATGGGTTACGTACAGTTGAGATAGCAGTACCCGTATCCGATATCCATGTTCGTAGGTTAAGTGACTAAACTCAATTAGTCTTTGGCGAAACCTGCGAGTTTAATAATCAATATAACATAGTACCAATAAACAATCAATTTAATGGATTAAGTTTTAAATTTAAAAATTTGAGAATTAAAAAAATTATATTAAAAAAAATCTCTCTAAATTAAATTTGATAGTACTCAAATCAGATTAATCGAAATATTATTTAAGGTATCAATCGATGCATATTAAAAAAAAATTTATATAAGTGTGTGTATATATAACGTTCGACGGAAGTAATATGAGCAATTTTAAAATTGTAGAGGGGCATATGTCTTAATGGAGGGCAGAGCAAGCTTTCACACGACAAAGGAAATGTCCCCAAGTCCACTCCCTCGATAAACGACTACCTGGATAAGGTCAACTATCGTTGTTAAGGGTCACTTATTATTACATTTTGACGCAAAATTTATATAAATTGTACAATAATTTCGAACATTACTAGACAGATAAGATTGGTATAAAATATTATGCACGAACAAAGTGTTGGAGTAAAAATAGAAGCCTTGCTAGTTGAGTTGAACAACCTGAAGCTTCCAGTTACGGCTGAAATTTCAATTCGGGAAGGCGGCGTAGGTTATGGCATACATTCTGCAATCCACATGCAATTAAAGTGACGGCATATATTCGAACCAACATGTAGTAATGGTTGGGGTTGATTCTAACGAGTTGGTCATGACACTCTCAGCTGGGGTTGAACCGTAACATCTGGTTTATTATGTTATTCACGACCGCCAACAGTTAATGGGTAAAGTCAGGCTTGGCCGGTCGGTTCCACATGGTATCCATTATTGTTTTCCCCTCCCACATTTTTTTTTTTTATTGATTTTATCATCACTCAGTATTTGAAGTTTTATCTCGATTAATTTGAATCGATCGATGTAGGGTTCACTTTGTGGGAATGGATCTCCCAATATTATTTTTTTCATCCCTAGAGAGAGTTAAACTCTTAACTTAGTTAAGAGATGAAAGTGTTTCTATTATCTACGCTAATAAGTATTGGTGCGATTTACTGTCTTTTTATCAGGAAAATAATATCAGACTTAACTTTCCTTGGAAATCAGTGTTCTCGCCCTTAGTGTAACAAAAAATAATAAAAAATAAAATAAAATTTAAAATCTAAACTTTCATTATAAATAAAAATTTTTATTGGGTGAGAGCGTTGTCTCACCATGTTATCACGAAGTCAATCATAGTTAATACTAGGGATGAAACAAAAACTTTATTTGGGGGGGGGGCAGAAACAATAGATCATGAGAAATAAAAGAGATTTTAATTTTTGAGAAATAAAATATATATTAAGTTTTTTAATGATATTTTTAATATTTTAGTAGCATTTTAAAAATTTTAAAAACATTTTTCAAATGTCGTTAAAAATACTTTTGAACTCATTAATTTTATTTTTAAAATTTCAGGTGTGGTGTATGCGAAGTCCAGCGGTGGATCTTCGAAAAATTTCACCTTGAATGACACAACTCTTTCTTATACCGCCCCCTGCCTTCATTCACCTTATCGATAGATTTTATTTCAATAATTCTTTTTCTTAATTTTTCTAAAAAAAATTTAAGATAATATATATATATATATATATATATATATATATATATATAATATCAGATAAATTATGCAAATGGATAAAAATCATATATTGTGTCAAATTGAGACGCTGGTTTGTACGCGGAAATTAAAATTGAATTTGAAATCAAAATCTTGGAAATATATTTCAAAAATCCATATGTTCATTCGAGTTTCAGAAATCCTATAATTTGGTATTTCATTTCTAAATTCTTTTCCCATTCTATTAATTTAAACAAATTTTATGAATTTCAATCTAATTCATTTTAATTAAACGCCTCCTGAATTTAATAATTTTCTCTAAATTAATAAATAACGACTATTTATATCTCATTTCTCTTGATTAATTAACTTTTATCTATTTTTTGGTTACACAAGAATTCAAATTCAGGAAAATTATGATAACCAAACTGTCATATTTAACTTTTATCTATATATCTCTCTTCGCTTCCCTTAATTAATTAACTCTTATTTATCACGTTTATCTCAGAATTGTGATCTTATTCTGTTCTTACTCTTCTAAGCTTTCGCCTCTGCTCCTTAAAATAATTGAAGTTATTAAAAATATTATTTTCTTATTGTTATAATTATAAATAATTACTTATTATATCAACCGATTGGATCATCGGGTCAGAACAGTTAAACCAAAGCATTCATAATAACTATGAAGGAGATTATACCCTTTAAAAAGACACTTGACTTATCCTATTTTGGCATGCGTTACGGAGTTACCTTGACTTGTAGTTTCTTCCATGGCAATACAGATTCATGCGTACGTTGTGGAATTGATGGCGACTGCTTGATTAAATAAGAGACTTTCTTCGATTTGCCGGTCAACGCCCGTTTGGTTGCTCCATCCAATCCTGCCTTGTCTTCGCTTCAAGAGTTGTTGAAGTCAGACGTAATCTCGCCGTCACTCCGAATCGAAATTTCGAAACATAGATTTTATAATTTATGCTATTGAATAAATCTTTTTTTTTAATAAAGAGATTTGAATCCTGAATTACGGGTTTGGAGAGAGTTCCCTTGAGACACTATTAATAAATTCTCATTAATATATATTTACATGACTTAAAATTGTAAAAAGAAAATGTCATTAAGGCGATAATTGAATATTAATAATACTACTTATGTTTAGAAAATTATAAGTTTGAATTTATTTGCATAATAATTTGTAAATTAAACATTTACAATTATTGATCTTATTAATACATATGTTTTATGTAGAAACGAAAACAAAGAAATAGAAACAGATTCTAATCAATATAAAGAATAATAATTTCTTAAAACATAGAAAATTGAAACGTGAAAAAAATACGTAAATATAAAAATTATAAAAATTTTTATATAAATATTAATTATTTTATAAAAATAATAGAATAACTATATTTTATAATATGAATATAAAATTATCAAATATATAATAATTAATCATAACATAAATAAAATAAAAACAACAGTTATAATTATATAAATAAATAATTTATTAAATGTGGACAAGTGCAACAACAACAATAACAACAATTTGAATTTTAATCCTAAAATTTTGAAATAGACTATTTGAGAGACAAATATTAAAAAAATTAAAAAATATATATAATTAAAATTTTAAAACAATGATCTTATAGAAAGAAAAAAAAAAAAGTGGCAAGAGTGATAAATTAATTTGTTCGTATTCTCTTATACCACTCATTCCTATATAAGACTATTTTCTCAACTAAATCTTTAATTATCATATTTTTACTGATAATTTATATTCAAATTTTCAACAGTCTATTCATACATTTTGAAAATATAAAACCTTTAAAAAATATAAAATATTAGTATCGAGAAGTTTTCATATATCAAAAATTACTATTTTGACGGGTTGCCTAAGTTTTGGCTCTATTGTAATGCAATTCTAATTTTTTCCTATCTCTTCTGCTAATGAAAAATACGGACAAATTATTCGATCATTGTGAGACATTTAAATTTATAAATTTTTTTTTTTTTTTTTGTCTCTGAGAATTTATATTTTCAGATGCAATGGCAGAAAAGTCACAAGTTGGTGACAGGTCATGGAACATTCCTGGGAGAATTGCCATCAAATTTGGTGAGATGCATACATTGTCTTTTTCTTTTTTAGGTAAATAATTGTTGAGAAAGTGTTTGGTCTTTTAAAATTACTTTTCACCTACTGGGAACCCGTCTTGTCTTAGAACTAATATCGGAGTTATCTGTTTATTGCTATTTGCGAACTCCTTCAAGAAAATACTAAAGAAAGGCCTGATAGCACCTATTTTACAGCTTCACGTAACTATTAAAGGCTTGTTAACAAAGCCTCAGCTTCTCTATTTTTTTTAAAAAATTATATTTACAATATTTTTTAATATAAAAAAATATATAGTGTTTACAAAAAGCTTTTTTTTTTTTCCATACAATGAATAAAATTTCAATATATAAAGAATTTTTACATTAAAAGTTTTATTTAATTCAATTTTTTTAAATAAACTCTAAAATTGTTAAAGTCGAAGATAAAAAAAAAGATGCTCTTGTATAAAGTTTAACAAAGTTTGCTCCAAAGTCGTGAAATTAAAAATTTATATTATGGAGAAAAATAAAATACTTGGGAGGTATTTGTGGTATTTTCAGGGATTTAATATGTGTTTTTTTTTTATACTTTATTAGTATTTATAAAATGTTTCTAAATAAGAAGATATCAATTTTTTTTTTCCCATAGTTTTAAGAGGAGATTGTCAAAGCATCGCCTTCAACTCTTTTGTATCACAAAACTCTTACAGAAGGTTGAATCCAGCAAATTTACATTAAGCTCTTCCCCTACAAACCTTTTACAAAAGTTGAATTTGAAACCAATAAAGAAAGAGAAACATATGGGATTGCCGCCATTTGAGGCAACCTTGATGCCAGAGCCATTCATTGATTGGTGGTGAAAATGCTTAATCGGAAAATGCTGGCAATCACAGGTCAAAAATTGCTATGAATAGCATTAAAAGACGCAAGTCAATAATTAAATGCAGACAATCGAATTCAACATCTAAAAGAGCTCGGTTCATATTGACTCTCCTCCTCCTTAGCCTTCCCTTCTCTTCGATTTCACACCCTGCGCATGGAAAAGTGCCCCATGTCAATTTCACAATTAAAATCGAGAAAAGAAAATGTCATTTCAACTGTATTAGAGTGTGACGTCTTGAATTTAAACCATTTTCGATTTCCTTTTTTATTTTATTTTAAAATTTTCACGTGATCGAATATTATTTGACAGAAGACTTGTTTTTCTTAGTCTAAACTTTTAAAAAGAATTTATACAAAATATAAGATACGAATCCATAAAAAAATTAAGATAGGATTTTCTAAAAGGCCGTAAATATTAATACTCATGGGTTAATGATCTGATAATCGTTGGATCACCATTTTAATCACAACTGATACATTATCATTCTCATCTTATTGAGAACGGTAACCGTTGAATGGAAGATAGGGAAGAATTTGTAACATACTGTTGAAATTCTACATTAATGGATGAAGCCGAAGATTTAGCTATGGCCTGGAAGGCTGTTGTGGAGAGGACAATGGTGGCTCCATTGGCGGAAGGTCTGGAGGAAGAAGAAAGCGCGCTATCCACAATCTTGACCTGAATTGTTTGTCCAGGAACACATATTTTAGGCTGGGCTGCGCTTATGCACCGCACCTTGTATTGCCTTCCACAAGCTGCGCCGTTGTCCCAAATTCCATCCCCCGCCGATGCGAAATAATTGTTCGGTGGAAATTGGGATGCATCATTGCCGTAACAAGCATTAGCTGTTACACCAAACAAACAAAGAACACAGAAAAATCAAATCTGTCAATAACAAAAATTTGAGTGGTTTATGGGTGGAGCTGCCTATTATCTAGCTGAGAGAGAGAGAGAGAGAGAGAGAGAGAGAGAGAGAGATCTATAGTTCATTTGTTTTGCATGCTTACGTAGATAAGGTGGAGCATATTGGGCAGCAGTGCCTACATCGCCATTAGAGAGATTGCAGAAGAAACTTGCAATTATAAACCGGAAAAGCCATTGAAGGAACAGGTTGCGACTCCTCCTTAACATCCTGAAAAAATAAGAAGATTTAAATTTCATCAGACCCCTCACTGTGTGATGTTTATGGCAGATACAACCCTATAAATATATTTGCCCATGTGAAATGCTATTCAAAGTCAACGGGTGCAATATTAAGTTTAGATTGGTTGAACTAACATGATGTAAAGAACCTGGAGAATGTAGTCTGCGAGCTTTGCTGGGATATGGGGAGAGAATGTAGCCTCCCTAGAAGGAGCATTCTCCCATTTATAGTGTCATCGACATCTCGAGAGTTTTTTTGACATTTTGGATTTTCTCTTTTACTAATTTAATTTTTTTTTTGGTGGGGGGGGGGGGGGAGAAAATGAAATTCAGGGCAAAGACATCTACTTGGTGACATCAATAATATCATTATTTGACAATTTCAAATAATGCCGATGGATTCATCCTTGAACATCTCGTAAATCTTGACTGGTAAACATATTAGTTGTTGCAATATTACTAATTTACTACTAATTGAGGTCCATCGACCGATACAAAATAAATAAAACATCTATTTTTTTGTGAATTGCAATCATCGTATATGCTCCAAGGTAAGCCAAATTGAGATACAGTGTTGATTCCCTCCATGGCATCATCTGGTTGATCCATTCATACTAGGAGACAGTATGAAACTTCCATTTTAGCTAAATTATTGGCTATTTGAAATTGACAATGAGAAAGTTTGAATATTACTTGTAGAAGACATTTGCATTGATGAGATCAGATGTCATCTTTGGCAAAATTCAACTTCTAGATGAAAAATATGATACAAGAAATTTTTAAACATTAATGTTTTCCCATTTTTAACATGGTTTTAAAAAATGTTTCGTGTTTATAAAATATTTTAATTTGCTAAATTAATTATTATTTACATAAATTTTTTTTATATTTTTTATATTTTCTATATTTACTCATTTACTCATTTATTTATAATTTTTATTTTTATATTATTTATCATATGATCAATGATTACATATTTAATAATTTTAGTTTTTTATTATAAAATATGACTATTTTATTATTTTTATAAAATCATAAATATTAACATAAAAATCCTTATATTTTTTATATTTACACTTTTACCCACGTTTTCTGTACTGTATTCTTACAAAGTATCTGTTTTTCGTATTATTTCGTATTCGTTTCTGTTTTATTGTTTATTTTTCCGTGCAATCAAAAATTAAAATTAGGAATTCTCCCAATTGTCAATTTTAATTCTAAGAGTCATAGAATTTAAAAGAAAAAAAAATCCCTCTTATTTTCTCTCTTTCTAGATTAGGGTCGAATGACATGAGCTTTACATGCAAACGCATGTAAACACCAAATCCTGCAAGATATATATATATTTTTCTATAAGGGCACATCATACTCATGCCATCTTATTTCATATTGACCATCTGTATCTAATAATATATATATATATATATATATATATATATATTTACAATTTTGCTTTGAATTTCTTATGCAATTTATGTTCTAGAGAGTGAATCGGAATAGATTCATTCATTACACAATTTTAGTTCAAACTCTAACAACCATTTTTTATCTGGTCTGGTCATGGTCCAGCTCACCATCTAAAACCATACCGGGCTCCATTGACCCAGTTTTCTATCAGAGATATATTTACAAAATATAGGTTACACTTTTTTTTTTCTTTTTGGTTACGGGATGGGGCAGAAGGCTAACCGCTAAAAAAAGCTAAATCCCAGATATCACGCAATAAAACTCTATAAACCTCACCGGGAGGGATAACAAATCATGAATATCAGGAGACATTGAGTGTCCAAGCTAAAATATCTATACTAGAGTTACTTTATGGAGGAATAAAGAGAATTAACTGCACCTGCACTTCTCTCATTAATTGTTGACATTCCCGGATCATGTACAAAGCTGGGTGATGAGA
This sequence comes from Dillenia suffruticosa, assembly GCA_033439265.1. Taxonomy (NCBI): domain Eukaryota; kingdom Viridiplantae; phylum Streptophyta; class Magnoliopsida; order Dilleniales; family Dilleniaceae; genus Dillenia; species Dillenia suffruticosa. The sequence goes on along the minus strand of JAVTVX010000037.1, from coordinate 10,701,151 downwards.
GTTAGGCTCAAATAGCAGCGTTTCAACCAGATCTTTCAAATCTGGTTCAATAATCACAGAGGAAAGTTTAGCCTTTTTCTACTACCACCATCTATGGTCTCTCTTCTCAAAAAAATAAGAAATAACAGTTCCAATATTACATTTCGTAATAGTGGGGCGATGGTGATCCATCGAGAATTCGGAGTGAAAATAGACGAGGGTGGACGTGGAGGTGGAGAATCCCAAATTTTAAGGTTCATTTTTTGATTTTAATATTTTTTTTATTAATTTATAATTTTTTATGATATTAAACACCCTAAACTATATAGATAGGGGCAAAGCAAGGGCGTGGTAAACCACAGGATGGTGCTTTGACAAATTTTTACTAATAGGGTATAAAATAATTTGGAGATCATAGTGATTTTTTTCCCTAATTAAATACTTTTCTATCAAGAGTATCTTTTTGGAAAAAAAAAAAAAAAAAGGACACCCAATAAAGCAACCAAATCTTTAAAAAAAAAAAAATGGAGGCTGTGAATCTATCGAGTTAGACAGCTACTCTCGGATCTATATGTTCAAGAATTATCCAAAAGGCCATATGGAGTTTTTTTGCCTTTTTGGTGAAATTTTTTGATGAAATATATATATTTTTTCTTTTTCACTGTTTGTTTATAAAATCTTATTTTTTTTTTTTTAGTTATTTCTTTTGAAAGACTCAAAAATAATTTTTTTTTTAAAGAAAAAGAAGGCCGTTGAGTGATAATTTATTGACCGTTTCCTTAAAAGAAAAAAAAAAAAGCTTAGTGGTGATTTAAGGATCATGTTAAATTTTAGTCAAATCTGAGTCGACGTTTCAATGCGATTTTTTATTCGTTGGCCGAATCACCGAATCGGCAACGGGACAGCTATCTCAAAAACCTGCCAAGGGAGAAGTCGATTGAATCGGACCGAGTTCAGGCAGTTGAAAATTAGCTGCCAAATAGAATTCTGGAACACACAATCATGCGGTCGGCGAGATGAGTATCACGTGTTTGTGGAATATCCACAAACAAGCCTCGGATCTTTTCATGTGAGATTCCTCTGTCGCCGTCTCCCATAATTTCTAGAAACGACGAGAAGATCCATGTCACAATCTCACCAAGAGTAGCTCCAGCCTTTTCCTCCAATTTTTCAAAGACCATTTTTATATATATTTTTTGCTTTTTTTTTTTTTTTTTTGGTAATTCAAAAGGGAAGATAAAGACTAAAGGCCTTTAGAGGCTGAGGGTGTGAACCGGGTTAGGAGAGTTGCGAGGGAGGAGTTAGAGGTTTGAACGCTGTTTTGTTTTTCTTGTGTTTTTTCTTATGCTTGTTACAAAAAAAAAAAAAAAAAAAAAGGTCTTTAGATTTTTTTTTAAAATATTGCTATTCGATAATTACGTTAGTCTTATTAAATTCAGTTTGAGTAGGGTTGACCCCTTTAAGGAACAAAATTCTCCCGTTATTTATTTTTTCTGTATATAAAATTTAAACTTAAAATTTTAAAATTTAAAGGGTCCTCTAATAATACAAAAAATTCCTCTTTGAGTTTGAGCCAGATGTCCTTCACAATGCTATGTCGTCCTTTAGATATATATATATATATATATATAATAGTTAAGTTGGATGAAAAATGTTTTGTTAAATTCATCGGATATTACCCGCTTATGGATATTTTAAATCAAACGTGGATTATAGTGTAAAAATAATAACAATGTTATAGGAGGAATAAAATTAAAAATCTATTTTAGAGAGCAAAAAAAAATGTAAAAGTAAAGAGGCAAAGTTGAGAAAGGTCAATATTTAGAAAGAATACCTTTTCTTTTGATGGTCTTTAGGAAAATTTAAAGGCATTTCGGCAAGTGGCAATATAGTTGTAATTGTGGATGTGGGCAACAAGGCATGGCCTCACACTAGAATGGAGTAAGAGATCAAAAATGTATTCCCAAGTGCTGACCAAAGCCATGGAGAAAGTAATAGTGAACAATGGTATGATAGTGACAAGGCTGCTCAACCAAGATTGGGAGTGCAAGATCAAACACGTCTTCAAAGAGACAAAAGCCTTCATTATGCAACGCTGTATAACTCTATTCCTATTAATCTAAAACTGTTGTTCTTGAAGATATGATAGGGATGAGTAGCTTGTTGGGATGTGGATACGCTCCAAACCAAATCTTTTCTGGGCAAATTTTTCGTAAAGTGCTATGTATGATCAAATGCAACAAATTCCATACCCTCATTCACCACTTATTCAATGTCTTCAGATTTTCCAATTGCATTATGTCGAGGGATAGTCATTCTCATTTTGTATGGATGAGAGATTTGAGAGAGTCGGGGAGAGAGAGAGAGTATTAATTAATTCAATTATTAAAATCCCAAGTTACACCAAAAACACAAATTCTAATTTACCTCAAAGTAGAGACAATCGAGGTTTATGACCAAAGAGATTTATCTTAAATTCTGCTATCAAATACCTGCAATGAGGAGGGAAAAAAAACAAACAAACAAAGGCATCGATGGAGACACCCACCAGGACACATTGGCCTCCCAATCGCAAGTGTGAGTTTGGCCGATAATTTTGATGTTCATATGTTAATTATATAAGATACTTTTCTACTCTAAAATCCTAATAGTATTACCTTTAAAAATTAGTCTTATTTGAGAATATTAATAGATTCAAATCAGATAAATTTGTTTAAATGAAAGACTAATACTACTAATAATAATAATAATTTAAAACAATTGAAATTTTCAAACACCACGTATTAAGTAGTCTCGGAATCATATTTCAATCAGTTTGATTCTTTTTTTTTTTGTTTTCACTATCAGGACATATTTTAGAGGTTGGTTCTTCCAAATTCTTTTTTGTCATTCCCAGAACTCGAACTTGAGACCTCTGGTTAAAGAAATAGAGTGTTTGATTACTCAACCTAAAAGAGATTGATCTCAATTAATTCGATTCAAATATATACCAAGGGCTTGACTGTCCAATAATTAAATTAGCCGTGGTACATTTCGGGCAAAGGCTCTCTCAGAGTGAAAAGAAGAGGGCCTTTGGTCCTTATGTAGTTTTTTGTGTTGTTGGGCTTTTGGCCTAACCCATTCAACCAAAAAAAAAAACATGAAATTAGCCGTGGCTCAATTTTTCTGCTTTGGGCTTTGTGAGCTTTCTAATGGGAATGTGAACAAGTTGGGCCACTTTATTAAATCTGCAATGCGGGCCTTTAAGATGGCCCGACCGATATCAACTTCAGCTGAACCAACCAGAGCCCACTCCCTAAAAATTGAAAATCCATTACAAAGTTCGATATACATCGTATGCCAACTCCGGCTCCATTTTTTTTTTCCTTCTTTTATAACCGATCGATATCTAAAATTATATTTTAAATAATTCGATTCAAGTATTATCATATTCAATTTTGGAAGGAGTTTTCTCAATATAGCTTTTTATATTCCTAAATTAAAAATCCGAAACTTAGTTAAGCGATCCAATACTATTACCTATTAGAGTGACTATCTATAAATAATACTATATATAATACTATATATATATATATATATTTTGTTTCATGATAATAAGACTATTCTAATGTTGAAACAAAACGCCCACCGTTGGCTCGAACCCACAAACTGAATAATCTTTTTAATTATTTCTTTTATTCTCTCCATATCTACTGATCTATTTGCAACCGATACTTAAGGCAAGATTACTGGGTCCCATTTATACCGCCAAATGAGCCGATCAATGGATGAAAGGATATCCACTTTAGGATCGCTTTTATTTTTTATTTTATCTTATTTTTATTATCATTATTTTAAATAAAAACTTAATTAAATTAAAAATAAGAAATTAATAAGACACCGATATTCTTGGTTGGACTAATTAAGCTATTCACGCATACAATCTGTTCTTTTTTTTTAAGAAGTAATTGAATTAAATTACATGGTAGAGCATGACTAATTATTTACAAAGATCCCATGTCAAAATATCAACGAAATATGAAAATATGGAGCCGGGGGCCAACTCCGGCTGCACAGGGAAAAGTGCCTTCAATGCAGAGAGAAGTGCCGTCTGGCAATTTAATATCTACAAAGCACGTCAATGAGAGATCAACGTCCTTAGCCTTCCATTATTTTTCAATTTCAAACGCTGCACATGGAAAAGTACCTCATGTCAATTGCAGAATTAAAGTGAAAAAATGGGGGGAAAAAAAAGTGTACCACAAAAAAATGAAAAAAAAAAATTCTCATTTCATTCGATACCCCGTTTCACTTACGAAAGTGACCATGGTGTGGATGACCAACAACATCTCTCTCCTATGACTATAATAACGCCAATATGAATGATAAAAGACAGGGAAGAATTTGTAACTTACTGTTGAAATTCTACATTAACGGATGAAGCAGAAGTTTTGGATATGGCCTGGAAGGCTGTGGTGGAAAGGACTATAGCGGCTCCATGGGCGGAAGGTCTGGAGGAAGAAGAGAGCGCGCTATCCACAATCTTGACCTGAATTATTTGTGCAGGTACACATATGTTAGGCTGGGATGCGCTAATGCACCGCACCTTGTACTGCCTTCCGCAAGCAGCCCCGTTGTCCCAAATTCCTTCCCCCGCCGCTGCAAAATAATAGTTTGTAGGAATTTGGGATACATCATTTCCATAACAAGCATTAGCTGTTACCAAAAAAAAAAAAAAAAAAAAAAAAAAAAGACACAAAGAACACAGAAAAATCAATGTCAACTGATTCAGAGAGAGGGAGAGTGCGTGAGAGAGAGAGAGGGTGAGAGAGAGAGAGAGAGTGAAAGAGATCTATTGTTCATTTGTTTTGCATGCTTACGTAGATAAGGTGGAGCATAATGGGTAGCAGTGCCTACATCGCCATTAGAGAGATTGCAGAAGAAAGTTGCAATTATAAACAGGGAAAGCCATTGAAGGACTAGGCTGCGGCTCCTCCTTAACATCCTGCAAAAAAAGAAAAAAAAAACTTTAAATTGCATAGATCCCTCACTGGGTGGTGTTATAAATATATAAGATGAGCACACCTGTGATATGTATGATATATTTGACAACTTTGTATGATTAGGAAGACTTTTAGAAAGAAAGCCATGACTCGTAAATTGTTGCTATATGCATGATATATTTTATTTTAATAAGATAAGCATATAGCCTTGGGTCCCATGTCTCGTTTTCATACAAAGAACCCTATTCAACGATATTCCACAGCCAACCGCCGCAAAAGGTTCCTGTCATTTGAAACTTTCATTTTAGCAAATGCCACGACTTACGTGGGGAATCTCCCCATTCCCATCTGCTATTTGCCTCTTTCTAATTTTCGGATGAGGACATATGAGATTTCTTTTTTTAAATATTTTGCATATTTTCACATCTGACTTAAGAACGAGGACAGGGACAGCTACCAACCACCTCAAAAAGGTGAGTTGGAATCCCACCACGTTGATTAAAACCATTAGAACTGTCACGTATGTATAATCAAATCCAACAAATACCATTCCCTCTTTCGCCACTTCTTCAACGCAATCAGATTTCCCACTTGCATTATGTTGACGGATATGCATACTTATTTTGAATGGATGAGACTTTTAAGACCGGATAGAGAGAGAGAGAGAGAGAGAGAGAGAGAGAGAGATTTTGAATGGATGAAATTTCCAAACACCAGCTATTAAGCAGTCTCTTCGACTGTCCCATGATTAAATTTTTGCCGTGGGTCAATTTTTCTCCTTTGTGCTTCGTGAAGCTTCTAAAGGGAATGTGAACAAGTTGGGCTAATTAATTAAATCCGCAATTCGGGCCTAAGAGCTCCCAAACTGTGAGATGGACCGACCCGTATCAACTTCAGCTGAACCAACAACAGCCCACCCCTTAAAAAAAAATGAAAATCCATTATAAAGTTTGATAGACATCAAATGCCAAATCCGATATCATATTTCGTTGATATTTTGACGAGGGATATTTGTAAAATAATTTAATTCAACTTCTAAAAAAGAAAAAAAAAAGGTTATGTATGTATGGCTACATTAGTCGAATCAGAAACATCGGTGCTTTATTAATTTCTTATTTTTAATTTAATTAAACTTTTATTTAAATAATAATAATAATATGATAAAATAAAATAAAAACGATCATATTTTTGATAATTGCTCGTGTCATATATCCAAAGTAGATATCTTTTCATCGATGGATGGGCTCATTTTTACGATGTGATGTAAATGGGAGTAATCAGGCCATATCAGATCACTGGAGATGCCATATCTAGCGGTTGTAAATGGAAGATCACTGGATATAAATTTGAATCGACAACTTTTTACATCCAAGACTTTTAATCATCTTCATTTAAAAAGAAAAAGAAGACCAGCTGCCACAACCTTTTCTCTGCCTAATTTGAACCCTTTTTTAATAAATGATTTTTTTATTTTAAAAAAGGTATTACCCTAAAAAAGAAAAAAAAATTTAAAATTTCTAATTAAGCGAACAATATTAGTATTGTTGTATTTAACACGGGAGATATAAAAAGAAGAAAATAGAGTTCGTAAAAGAGACAAAATCTTAAAATTTTAAAAAAGAATTATTAGTCTAAAAGAAATATTATTAACGATGTATTTCAAATAATGTCATCGACATCTAGAGAGGTTGTTTGACATTTTGGATTTTCTCTTTTACTAATTAATTTTTTATTTAATTTGGGTTTTGTTGGGGGGGGGGGAAGATGAGTGTTGAATCAATGATTATCATTATTTGACAATTCGAAATAATGCCAAAATGGATATATTATCTAGAAAGCCTTGACTAGTAAATTGTTGCTGTTTAATGTTAAAACATAAAAGAGATAAAGCTTCCTTTCTTCTACGAACGTTAATCATCGCCACATTGAGATTTAGTTGATCCATTCATACCAGCCGACATTGGCCTTGGGGACGGTTTAGAACAAATGCATTTGCCTTTTTGAAATTGATTAAAATATTACTTGTAGAAGACGTTTGCATTTTTGAAACACGACTTAAGTGAGAAATCTCCCCGTTGTCATCTCTATAAATTTCATATATTTTTTTTAGGGTTAATTATTAAACGATTAAATGATTGTATATTTTATTTCTTTAATTAAAAATCTTGAATTTAAATATTTAAAATGATAAAATAGAATTTAAAAAAATAAATATATAATACTTAAAACGGTGAAATTTTAAGGGGATTCATCCCACTGAATAGAATTTATTAGGCGGATTCATCCCACTAAAATAAGTGATATCAAAAAATGCTAGACGACAGAGATTCTTATTGCCTTTGTCGTCGTTCATGCCAGATTCTTTTTGTCGTCGTTCAAACCCCATTTGGCTTTTCTGGGAGTGTTTGTTAGTTTAGTACCAAACATTTTGAGGGATTGCTTTTGAGGATTTTGACTGTGGGTTTTCATTGGAGTTGATTGAGTTTGTGAAATTTCGGATTTGAATTGAATTTCATGGTTTGTGCACAGCAAAACCAATTTGGAGTGACTACCCTTTTTCATGGGAAATTTAGGGTTTCAGTTTCGAAAGGGATTAATTTGGGTATTTCTAAGTTTTACCCATTTTCTGCGTCCACCACCAAGTCCAAGGTACTCTCTATATATATATATGAGAATATTTGGTGAATTTCTGAAGCTGGTAGATTTTTAATTATTTAATGGTGTTACAGATGAATGATTTGTTCCCCTTCTGTTAAAGGTCTTATTCAGGATTGTTTCCTTCGCATATTTTGAGAGGTCTTGTTGTGTCAATTCTTCGATCTTCACATTGCTGGTGTGGAGATGCATATTTTTTCTGGGGGGATCATTGAGAAATCATTGGATTGAAGAATTAATGAGATCTAGTCCTCATAGTCAGTGTAGATGATCTGGCCATTAGCTAGATAAGTAGTTGTTGAACAAAATACCCAAATTTTTGTTTGTTATTTAGGCCTTGACCTTGTATATTAGGGAAGTGGTCTTTGGCCCATGCGTTTTACTGATGTATTTTTAGGTTATATTGGATGGACACTTCTAGGAGTAAATGTGTGTGACGTCCTTTAGACACAATACCGCATGACATTTAACTTATCGGTGTAAAATTTATTTAACATTTTCATCTTCTTGTTTCCTTGTTGTATCTTGCACTCATGCTATAGTGGTTCTAGTTGATGAGAGTCATTCCATATTTGCGCTTTGTTCAGCTTGTAAAAGCCTGTACAATATCTGTCATTCAATTATTGTGCTTCATATACAGGATTCTATTTTGAGTCGTATGCTAATTTATATTAAGTTTTTTGTTCTATCATTTGGTGCTTATTTGAGAACATTCTTTGTTACATTTTCTTCTTTTTTCCTGTTTCTTTTAAGCATAAAACTTGTGTATGTTTGATTCTTGAACATTGTGTATCTGTTTGTAACTCCTACTTAGTGATTTTGAGTTATGGATCTTGACAATTATCAATCAATATTCTCCTTGTCCAGGGTTCTTTTGGCCAAATATTTCATTCCTTATGGGATTTTGGTGATTTCTTTTGGGAGAAAGCGCCAACACCGTTGTTTGATATGGTCGAATATCCTCTTCAGCTGAAGAACCTCACAGTAAAGGTTAAATTTAGACTTTCTTATTCAAATTTTAGAATCTCAAGGTTATGTCAGTGTTCTGTACTCAGGCTTGCATTCTGCAGGATTTTAGAGTTATCCTTTGTAATGTCTAATGGACAGAAACCTTTGAAAGCCAGTCGCAGCAGTGGAGCTGGCAATAGCAATACACCATGTTTTTAATGCTCCCATGGACAAGATATTATGGGATGCAGGAGAACTGGCATAATGTTATAGAATCTAGAACATATGATTGAGTACTGTCAAACCCACGGAAACCTATTTCACTGATGTTTGCAATCATTATTGCAGACATACGCACATAAGATTCTCACTGGAAGATGGTCTCACATGCATACGCTGAAGCAAAAGAATGGAATTTCAGGTTCAACATCTCTCTTTGAGAGCGAATTTGACCCATTTGGTGCAGGGCATGGCTGTAGCAGCATTTCTGCTGGACTCGGTAGTACTCTTCATCCATGTTCGCCCACCCCTGTTTCCCCTATATTTATAACAGCATATCTAACGTACTTTGTGTTAGTAATTAAAGAACCTGTAAGACTATAAATTTTCGCGTAAATGTAGTATTGGTCTTCCAAGAATAACTATTTGTGTTATTTCAGGTAGGGATATTGAAGGGTCAAGTCAAGGGAACGGGTAATTACAGTCATCAACAATTACCACTAGCTCTCTTCAATAGCTTGCTGGTTCAAGATATTGAACCCGCACCCCTGAGGTATGGGTTCGAGACCTGGGGGGACAAGACAGCTACCGCCGGCCAGGTTTACGGGCTATGAGCAATGCAGAGGCTATTTAGATTCAAACACGGTAGTGATTCTAAATGATAGCCATCACTTTCTACTCCCAAAGCTTGAAGAGGACTCCAAGACACACATTAATCCTTTATCCGGTACCCTGAGCAAGCTTCAATCTAGCAAATCCTTTCGAAAGTTCAGAGAGGCAGCTAAGGTATGTTTTCCTATTTTCTTCAAGACTACAGAATCAGCTCTGTATGTTGGAGTATGCTAATAAAGGGAATGAACTTGGTATTATTCTTATGCATGTAGCTAGTCAATATGCATTTTGATCCTCGAGAGTGGTTGGGTGATGCATGAGCCTTGTTTCAGTTCGTGCCATCAGGTTTATTGAGAATCTACAAAATCAGTATCTATAGGCTATTTGTGAAGATCTCAGCCAAATTATTGACTTTTGAATAAAACATGCTAATATCATTTTTGTATTGATGCTATAGCTTATGTAATTACTAATTTGCTAGCACTAGGAAAACGAACATATTCAACGGCAACAATCAAAAAAGAAATATTCGTAGGTTCCAGAGGACATGGAAGAGATAAAGGAAACAAAGATAAAATGGTAACATTTGACTTATCAGTTTACTGTAAAGCTATAAATTCAGGAATCATGGCCAATGAGCAATTGACACCGTCCTTTTAACTCTTGGAGATCTCCCCTTCAAATTACTATTATGTAAAAAAAAAAAAAACAAATGAAATCATTGATTTTTTAGTATTCCAAGAATAACTTATTAATTTTATTCTTAAACTTCCAGTAGTGATGTATGCGAAATCCGGTAATGGAACTCAGAAGAATTTCACTTTGAATGACACGACTCTTTCTTATATTGTCCCTGGGCCTCATTCATCCCAACATTTTATTCTGGTAATTCTTTTTCTTAATTTTTTTTTAATTTCGATTTGGTATATATAAAATACTAGATTTGACAAAATAACAAATAAATTATGGAAGCTAATTATATCAAATCGAGTTTAATAATTTTCTTTCTGATATAGCTTTAAATTAATTTTTCTTTTCAAATTTTAAGAATTAAAGAATAATAAATTAATAAATAATGATTATTTGTATCTCATTTCCCTCAATTAATTAACTTTTATCTGAGTGTCTCTCTTCATTCCCCTTAATTAATTAGTTCTTATCTGTCACGTTCATTTCAAAATGATTAAAATTATTTATTATACCAACTGATATAATTGAAATTATTTATCCCATCAGCATTCGCTTCTATTCCTTAAAATAATTGAAATTATCATTAAAAATATAATATTTTTTTACTGCATAATTACAAATAATAATTTATTATATCAACCGATTGAATGGGTCAAACACGTGACATTTAAAGCACTCATGATAACTACGAAGGGGATTGTACTTTTGAAAATGACACTTCGACTTATCCTGTTCTGTCATTAGTTACGAAGTTACCGTGACTTGACGGTGTTGAATTGATGCCTTGATTAAATAATAGACTTTGGTTGCTGCAATGATGGAAGTCGAAGTTATCTCGCCGTCACTCCGAATCGAAATTTCGGGACATAGTTTTTATAATTTATGCTACTGAATAAATTCTCATTAATATTTGTTTGCATAACTTAAAAAAAAAATGTTTCAGAAAATTATAAATTTAAATTTATTTTTTAAACTTCCATTACACTTCATTACTCAACATTTTCTAGGCTTTGAAAATGTTTCAGAAAGTGTTTCAAAAAAACAACCCACTTGCTACCGTTCCACCTCCGTAGCCTTCCATTGCACTTCCATTTCACACGCTGCACATGAAAAAAAGATAAGAATTAATCCACTGAAAAAGGTCAAAAATAAAATTTTCAAAAATATCGTAGATCTATTAATATTGATGGGTCAGTGATCAAGTAATCATTGGATCATCATTTAATCCCCATTGATATATAATCATTCTCAGCTTATTGGGAATCGTGACCGTTAAATGTGTTAATTTTTGTTGGATGTTTATTGTGCATAAATAATGTCATTTATTAAGAAAAAAAAAATATTGATTGATCCAAAAACAACGTGTCAAGCGTTTTCCCTCCATCTCGTTCGTTTTTTTTTTTTTTTTTTTTTTTTTTTTTTTTTTTTATACTATACCGACTAATATCCAAAACTATATTTTGATTAATTCGATTTAGAAATTATAGTGACTTATTTAAGAGAGTTACTCTTTTAATATAATTTTTTTCATGTTCAAATCGCGAGTCGAACTCGAAAACTTAGTTAAGAGATCTAACGTCATATCCTACTAGATCAATTATCCGTTGGTGGTTCGTTTCTCCTTTTGTTTTTACACTCTTGATTAAGCTCCGTAGGCTAGAATAAATAAAAGGAATTTCCAAAGCAAGAGTGCAATTTTAAGTAATTATTAGACAACTTAAAAATAAAATGTCATAATTGAAAAAAAAAAATCTGTTGGCATATATTTCTAAAATGATCGTGGTATGGATGACCAATAAATGGCATCTCTCTCCTATGATTATAATAACGCCGATATGGATGATAAAAGATAGGGAAGAATTTGTAACATACCGTTGAAATTCTACATTAATGGATGAAGCTGAAGTTTTGGCTATGGCCTGGAAGGCGGTGGTGGAAAGGACTATTGCGGCTCTATGGACAGAAGGTCTAGAGGAAGAAGAGAGCGCGCTATCCACAATCTTGACCTGAATTATTTTTCCAGGTACACATATTTTAGGCAGGGCTGCGCTTATGCACCGCACCTTGTACTGCCTTCCGCAAGCAGCCCCGTTGTCCCAAATTCCTTCCCCCGCCGCTGCGAAATAATAGTTTGTGGGAATTTGGGATACATCATTTCCATAACAAGCATTAGCTGTTACAAAAAAAAAAAAAAAAGACACAAAGAACACAGAAAAATCAATGTCCACTAATTCAGATCATAAAGGTAATATTAAAACAGATTCAATCAAATCCGTCAATATCAAAATTTTGAGGGGTTCATGGGTAGAGCTGCCTATTGTCTAGCTGAATCACCGGGGGGGGGGGGGAGAGAGAGCGAGAGAGAGAGATCTATAGTTCATTTGTTTTGCATGCTTACGCAGATATGGTGGAGCATATCGGGCAGCAGTGCCTACATCGCCATTAGAGAGATTGCAGAAGAAACTTGCAATTATAAACAGGGAAAGCCATTGAAGGACTTGGCTGCTGCTCCTCCTTAACACCCCGCAAAAAGCAATAATAATAATAATGAATTGCATCAGACCTCTCACCGTGTGATGTAGTCTGTGAGCTTTGCTGGGATATGGCGGAGAGAATGTAGTCTGTGAGCTTTGCTGGGATATGGGGAGAGAATGTAGCCTCCCTAGAAGGAGCATTCACCCATTTATAGTGTCATCGACATCCAAACAGTTTGTTTGACATTTTGGATTTTAACTTTTACTAATTTATTTTTTATTTAATTTGGGTTGGGGTGGGGAGGGGGAGATGAATGTTGAATCAATGATTATCAATATTTGACAACTAGAAATAATGCCAAAATTGATATATTATCTAGAAAGCCTTGACTAGTCAATTGTTGCTACTTAATGTTAAAACATAAAAGAGATAAGCTTCCATTCTTCTGCGAACGTTAATCATCCCCACATTGAGATTTGGTTGATCCATTCATACCAGCCGACATTGGACCTGGGGGCGGTTTGAAACTTTCATTTTAGCAAACGCATTGGCCGTTTTGAAATTGATTGAAATATGACTTGTAGAGGGCGTTTGCACTTACGCAGCGAACTTAAGTGGGGAATCTCCCCATTCTCATCAGCTGTCTCTTTCTAATTTATGGATGGTGAAATATAAATTTCATATATATATATATATATATATATATATATTTATGGATGGTGAACTTAAGTGGTGAAATATAATTTATGTGGAGGGGTGGGGCGGGAACAAAGGCATCAATAGGGACACCAACGAGCACGGTTTGGCCTCCCAATCCCAAGTATGAGTTTGGCTGATAGCTTTGATGCTCTTTTGTTAATTATATACATAATAAAAACAAAGATACTTTTCAATTTTACTCCAAAATTGTTATATATATATTTTTTACCAGGTTATCAATATTCGGATCTATACTGTGACTAATTAGATTTAAATATCTGCGAAGACCTATTTTTAGAGAACAGATTTCTTAGCGTAATTTTTTTCATTCGTAAGTTTCGAACTCGAAATTTGGTTAAGAGATTCAAAACTCAATTTCACTAAACCAACTGTCTATTAATTCAAATAAAATAATTTTTTAAATAAAAGATTAATAATAATAATAATAATAATAACTTAAAACAATTGAAATTTTCAAACACAAGTAGTTTCTTCGACTGTCCCATAATTAAATTTGGCGTTGGTCAATTTTTCTCCTTGGAAATAATTTAATTTAGCTCCATGTCCAATAGATGGGCAAGTGAAAAGGTCCTTGGAAATTTCAGCATTTGTCGTCCTTGATCAATTGGACTATGATCATGATCTGCAGTCTTAATGGCTAACCGGTTACTTGATGAGTCCTCAATTTTGTGCTCCATTTCTCTTACAATGTGCTTCTTCTTGTAGATCCGACTGAGAACCCAATCATCCAACTGCAGCACCACAAAAGACAATTTTTCAGGTCATATCACTCTTACCATAGTCTAAAATTTTTTATAATTTTATTTTATTTTTTAAATAACTTACTCTCATAGATCCAATTTGATTGTTAGGTCGAGGCTTTGTATCACTTAAGCGATATTCATGCATGATCCAATCAGTCTTGATTCCCTTAGGAGGACGACCCTTGTAAAAGACCTGGGCTTTCTCCACACCCATATATTTTGATCCACCATGGATGGCCTTGTCCGTGCCCGTGGCCTTCCAATAGCCCGAAACTGTGGCCCGATTGGGTCGGACCCCATTTGGGTGCCACTCATTTTCTCCAAATTCGGCTTTTTCTACAATATGAAAGATGAAAAATAGTTGGATTAGGCCGAAATGAACAAAATAAAAAATCAACATGACGTCATAATAAAAAAAAAGTGTATTTATTTTGAAGACTGACCAGGTAATTCCCAGGGATCGAATTTACAAATATGGACCTTAGGAATGATGGAAACTGGGCATGGTTGGGATTTGGCTCGATTTCGGAGATAGAACATGATGAATTCTTCATCGGTAGGATGAAACCTAAAGCCGGGAGGATGCTCAGACCTTGTTTTGGAATGAGATAAGGTCTACAAACAAGTAGAAAAGGACAAATGAGCTTTGGTGAAGGCTTGAGAAAGAAAATTTGACTACTAGCTAAGAGATTAGGAAGGGGGGAGAGAGGGGGGGGGGTGGGCTTTGGGTGGCGTTTAGGCAAGACGGGTTGAAGGGAAATGAGAATCACTGAAATTTTTGAAAAGAGAGCGGGCCATTTTATTGGGAAAGATTTTTGTCGTCTACGGCGTGCCCCAATTTCTTCGCATCATCTTGATTGGTTGTTTCCTTGACTTGTTTACCTAGTAAGTTGGTTGGCTGATATGTTTCCTTGACTTGATTTTTGTCGCTCTATAATATCATATTTCGTTGATATTTTGACGAGGGATATTTGTAAAATAATCAATTCAACTTCTAAAAAAGAAAAAAAAAAAAAAAAAAAAAAAAGGTATGCATATATAGCTCCATTAGTCGAACCAGAAATATCGGTGCTTTATTAATTTCTTAAATTCTGACGTTCTTATGATGTTCTTATGTTAATTATATAAGATACTTTTGATGTTCTTATGTTTATTATTTGACACTTTGGCCTCCCAATCGCAAGTAAGAGTTTGGCCGATAATTTTGACGTTCTTATGTTAATTATATAAGATATTGTTCTCATGTTAATTATATAAGATACTTTTCAATTTTATTCTAAAATTGTAATAGTATTACCTTTAAAAATAAGTCTCATTTGAGAATATAAATAGATTCAATTCAGATAATTTCTTTTTTTAAAAATGAAAGACTAATAATAATAATAATTTAAAATAATTGAAATTTTCGAGCACCATGTATTAAGAGGTCTTGTTGACTATCGAATAATTTTTGTTTTTTAATATCGATATTTAAAATTATATTTTAATTAGTTTGATTCAAATGTATATGAAATCCTATGTAGGTGCTTGATTTTTTCTTTTTTTATAATCGATCGGTATCTGAAATTATATTCTGATTAATTCAGTTAAAACATTATCATATTCAATTTAGAGATGAGTTCTCCCAACATAATTTTTTATATTCCTAAATTAAAAATTTAAAATTTAGTTAAACGATTTAGTATTTTTACTGAGTGATTATATATTAACGATATTACTTTTTTTGGGGGGGGGGGGGAAGGGTTACACTATAATAAGACGATGTGGAAAGATATCCACTTCACGATCGCTTGTATTTTATTTTATCTTATTTTTATTATCATTATTTTAAATAAAAACTTAATTAAATTAAAAATAAGAAATTAATAAGACATCGATATTCTTACTTCGACTAATTAAGTTATACATGCATACAATCTGTGCTTTTTTCTTTAATAAGTAATTGAATTAAATTACATGCAGGAGCATGGCTAATTATTTACAAAGACCCCATGTCAAAATATTAACGAAATATGAAAATTTGGAGCCAGGGCCAACTCCGGCTGCGCATGGAAAAGTGCCTTCAAAACAGAGAGAAGTGCCGTCTGGCAATTTAATATCTACAAAAGCACATCAATGAGATATCCACCTCCCTAGCCTTCCATTATTTTTCAATTTCACACGCTGCACATCGAAAAGTGCCTCATGTCAATTGCAGAATTAAAATGAAAAAAAAAAAAAGAGGGGAACAAAGTGTACCCAAAAAAAAAAAAAATTCTCATTTCATTTCTCTGCCACCGCCATAGAAGTGACAAAAAAAAATATTAAGATTAAAAAAATTAACAATATTTTAGTCCACTAAATAAGTTTCATTAGTTATACAAAATATAATAAAGTAATTTTGAATTTAAATCTTGTTCAATCCCCCTTTTCACTTACGAAAGTGACCATGGTATGGATGACCGATAACATCTCTCTCCTGTGACTATAATAAGGCCAATATGAATGATAAAAGATAGGGAAGAATGAAGAATCTGTAACGTACTGTTGATATTCTACAATAACGGATGAAGCTGAAGATTTGGCTATGGCCTGGAAGGCTGTGGTGGAAAGGACCATTGTGGCTCCATGGGCGGAGGGTCGAGAGGAAGAAGAGAGCGAGCTATCCACAATCTCGACCTGAATTATTTGTGCAGGTATACATATGTTAGGCTGGGCTGCGCTTATGCACCGCACCTTGTACTGCCTTCCGCAAGCGGCCCCGTTGTCCAAAATTCCTCCCCCCGCCGCTGCAAAATAATAGTTTTTAGGAATTCGGGATACATCATTTCCATAACAAGCACTAGCTGTTACAAAAAAAAAAAAAAAATACAGAAAAACTAATGTCAACTAATTCAGATCATAAAGGTAATATTACAACAGATTCAAATCAAATCCGTCAATATCAGAATTTTGAGGGGTTTATGGGTAGAGCTGCCTATTGTCTAGCCGAATCACCGGGGAGAGAGAGTGAGAGTGAGAGATGCTTACGTAGATATGGTGGAGCATATTGGGCAGCAGTTCCAAAATCGCCATTAGAGAGTTTGCAGAAGAAACTTGCAATTAGAAACAGGGAAAGCCATTGAAGGACTAGTCTGCTGCTCATCCTTAACATCCTGCATAAAACAAAAACTTACAATTGCATAGACGCCTCACCGTGTAGTGTTTTATATAGTCTTCACCTAGTAGTGTTATATATATAATCTTCTCCTAGTAGTGTTATATATGGTCTTCACCTAGTAGTGTTATATGTGGCACACAATTGCAACGCCATTCAACAGCATGGTGTCCATTATTTGACAATTTCAAATTACGGCTTCTAGAAGTGACTCGTAAATTGTTGCTATGTGTATGATATGTTTTATTTTAATAAAAAAAGCATATAACGTTGAGTCATGTCTCGTCTCCATACAAATTACGCGCCACCAACCGCTGCAAAAGGTTCTCGTCAATTTGAAAAATTGAGTTGAGTCCCATCACAAGTTGATTCCCAGAGGAGTATAGTTGGTGGGATGGACCCAAAAGGCAGACAAGAATAGGCCTCTTATAATATCCGGATAGTGTCACAGGTACTCGAGACACTATCTGATTAAAACCCGAGCTCAAACTCAGTCAACTTGAGCTCGGGTCGTGCTCAAGCTCAGCGATTCCTCTCTTGAGATCGAGCTCGAGCTCGAGCCCACATTCCTTCAAACCCGAAGCTCGTCGAGCTACCCAGTCTCTCTCAAAACCTAACCCCTACCCTTCGTATCATTTCCCTTCGTATCATTTCCCAACCGCACACCCTGTCTCCACTCGAAGGGAGAAGGGCGAGGGGCGATCGAAGGTCTGCGATGGTGATCGAAGGTTTGCTCTCTCACCATCGCGATCAAAGGGTGATCGAAGGTTTGCTCTTTCACCATCGCGATCGAAAGGCGATCGAAGGTATGTTCTCTCACCATCGAAGGGCGATTGAAGGTCTCTGCTTTCTCGCCATCGCGATCGCCTCCTCACGCGATGGTCTCCTCCTCCTCTGACCATCGCATGATGGTCTCCTCCTTCGCTCACCATCGCGATCGGCTATTGTGTGCGACGATCTGCCTTTCGTCTCCGAATCAAAGGTAAGCTCTCCCCTCTCTCTCTCTCTTTCTGTCTCACTCTCTCTCTCTCTCTCTAGGGTTTTTGAGTTGCATTCTGCTCTGTCCGAATCTCGATTTCGGTCTCGGTCTTCTCCTCTCACCATCGCGATCTGTCTAGCTCTCGCCTTCCGTCTCCTTGAATCAAGGTTAACTTTATCTTTGTCTCTCTCTCTTTAGGGTTTTTGAGTTGCCTTCTGCTCTGCTACTTCTCGGTTTTGGTTTTGGGCGCGGGTTTGGGTATTGTCGCGAGCGCGGGTTTGGATTGGGGTTTGGGTTTGAGTGTTACCCTGCGAGACCCGTGACACTCGAGCTCAAGCTTTTCGAAGAGCTCGAGCTCTTCGATGACACCTTGAGTTGAGCTCGAGCTCGAGCTCACCTGCCGAAGACTTGAGCCGAGCTCGGGTATTGTGATACCCGAGCTTGAGCCGGGTGTCATAACAGCCCTAGACAAGAAACGTGGATTATAGCGTAAATATAATAGTAATATTATTGGAGGAATAAAAATAAAAATTCATTTTAGTGAGCTAAAAATAATATGTACAAATACAGAGGCTACGGGGGACAATGGTCAATATTTTATGATCTTTAGCAAATTTTAAGGCATTCGGGCAAGTGGGAATATACTTTTAAAGCTAATATTGAAAGTTGTAAACGTGGATGTGAGCAACAAGGCATGGAGTAAGACATAGATATGGATTCCCGAGTGGTGACCAAAACCATGGAAAAAGTAATAGTGAACAATAGTATGACGGTGATAAGGCTGCTTAACCAAGATTGGGAGTGCAAGATAAAGCATGCCTTCAAAGAGACAAATGCCTTTATTATGCTATGCTATATAACCCTATCCCTATTAATCTTAGACTGTTATTCTTGAAGATATGAAAGGGATGAGCAACGCTAATTCCTCCTAGCTTGTTGGGCGGTGGCACCCTCCAAACCAAATCTTTTCTAGGCAAATTTCTCTTACAAATTCATTAGAAGTGGTATGTATAATCAAATGCAGCAAATAGAAATACTATTCCTTCCACCACTTATTCAATGCGATCAGATTCCCCACTACTAGCATTATGACTGAAGAGATTTATCTTATACCGTGCTATCAAATGCCTCCAATGAGGGAAAAAAACAAAGGCATCAATAGAGACACAAGCCCGGACACTTTGGACTCCCAATCCCAAGTGTGAATTTGGCGGATAGCTTCGATGCTCTTTTGTTAATTATATAAGACACTTTTTAATTTTACTATAAAATTGTAATGGTATTACATGCAAAAAATAAGTCTTATTTGAGAATATTAAAATTAAACTCGATTCAAATAAGATGATTTTTTAAAATAAAAGATTAATAATCATAATATTTTAAAACAATTAAAACTTTTAAACACCAGCTATTAGGCAGTCCCTCTTTTTTTTTTTTTTTGGCTGACTTATTAGGCAGTCTCTTTGACCGCCAATAATTAGTTTAGCCGTGGCTCAAATTTTCTCCTTTGGGCTTAGTGAAACTTCTAAAGGGAATGTGAACGAGTTGGGCCACTTTATTAAACTTCAATGCGGGCCTAAGAGCTCCCAAATTGTGAGATGGACGGACCTTTTTTTTCTTCATCAATATTCAGATTTTATCTAATTAATTCGTTTTGAATACTGTATGACTTATTTTAGACGTTGATTCTTCTAAATTCTTTTTCATCATTTTTAAAATTTAAACTCGAGATTTCTGATTAAAAAAATAAAATATTCAACTATTTAATCTAAAAAATTTTGATAGATGGATCGACCTATATTGACCGCGCTGAACCAACAAGAGCCCACCCCCTAAAAAGGGTGAAAAGTTTGATAGACATCATATGCCAACTCCGGCTCATAAATTCATATTTGGTTAATATTTTGACAAGGGATATTTGTAAAATAATTTAATTCAGCTTCTAAAAAAAAGCGTATATACATGTATAGCTCTATTAGTCGTTAGTTGGTCTACTAACTGGACACAGATTTAATGATTTTAAGAATCAAATTGATTTAAAGTGAATTTAATCAGATTTATTGTGATTATCAGATATCAATGATAAAAACATGTGTTTTATTAATTCTTATTTTTATTTTAATTAAAATTTTATTGCAAAAAATAATAAAAATAAGATAAAATAAAATAAAAATGATCTTATTTCTCTGATAATCGCTGGTGTCATATATCTAAAGTGGATTTCTTTCCATCCATTGATAGGTTCATTTGGGGAGCCTTATCTATCGGTTGTACATAGAAGATCTGTAGCCATAAATTTGAATTGACAACTTTTTACACCTACCATTTTTCATCATCTTCGTTTAAAAGGAAAAGAAGACTTTTCCTATCACTAGCTGCCCCAACCTTTCCTCTGCTTAATTTGAACCCATTTTTAATATATATAC
The DNA here is from genome assembly GCA_033439265.1 of Dillenia suffruticosa. Taxonomy (NCBI): domain Eukaryota; kingdom Viridiplantae; phylum Streptophyta; class Magnoliopsida; order Dilleniales; family Dilleniaceae; genus Dillenia; species Dillenia suffruticosa. The sequence continues at coordinate 10,680,587 of JAVTVX010000037.1, read as the reverse complement.
ATATATTATTTTATATAGAAATGGCTGGAACTTAAAACCTCTAAAGGATAGGAAAAGAAAAAAGCTTTAAATTCAAAATTTTTAAGTAAGAGAGGAGTCTTAGTATTATTGGACTCAAAAGCATCGCACAATAAATGAATTTTAAATTAAATGAGAGGATAAAATTAAAGTGTGATAAAGTCAATAAAGTAAATGTTCAAGAATTTCTTTTTTAAAATTTTAAGTGATGTGATGTATTTTGTGGTATTATATGATAGTGTTAAATTGAAAATTAATTTTAAATTTGTAATTATCATCGAAAACAAATAAAAGTTACTTATTTGATTTTACACAACAAGTACACGATGAGGCCTACAAACTAATAAATGGTCGTATGTGGATAGGATGCACAGTTGCTTCTCAAAATCAAATACAATTAAGCTAATAATCAAAAGAACCCACAAATTAAGAATACGATCACATCGAGCAACCACTGAATAGAATTTATTAGGCGGATTCATCCCACGACACAAAAAAGCATAGGAAATTAGCACAAAAAAAAAACATGAAAAGCATAAAGTGAGAACCTTACGACACAGATTCTTATGCTCCAATAGATATTGATCTCTATAAGTATAGTAGAAATATCCTCCAATTCGTATAGCAAAAATTTTGTCAATGTTTCAATGATGAAAAGAAGTGGGGTCTGCAAGAGAAGATAGTGCTGCTTCAAAGATCAAAGCTTTGAAACCAAAAAGAATGCTCCAAAGTATAAAGTGACAATAGCATGCTAAAAGCATCACCCCCCGTTGTACCCAAACAAAAAAACAAAAAGCATCACCCCCCCTCTTTTAAACTTCCATTACACTTTGTGTTACACTTCATTCCTCAAAGTCAAAATATTCTATGCTTTGACAATGTTTCAAAAAACACAACCCACTGCCGACGTGCCACCTCCTCAGCCATCCATTACACTTCCATTTCACACGCTGCGTGTGGATAAAGATACGAATGAATCCACTGAAAAAGGTCAAAATAAAATTTTCTAAAATATCGTACCTACTATCATTCCCCATTTATGTGCTACCATTCTCAGCTTTAATTGGTGTTCATTTTTTTTTTGGATATTTATTGTGCATAAGTAATGTCAATTATTAAGAAAAAAATATATATTGATCCATCCAAAAACCATGTGTCAAGCATTTTTCCTCCATCTGGTTCGTATCTCCTTTTGTTTTTACGCTCTTGCTTTAGCTCTGTTGGCTAGAAAATAGAAAAGGAATTTGCAAAGCAAGAGTCCTATTTTAAGTAAAATGTCATAATTGAAAAAAAAAAAATCTGTTGGCATATATTACTAAAATGACCATGGTACGGATGACCAACAAATGACATCTCTCTCCTATGACTATAATAACGCCAATATGAATGATTAAAGATAGGGAAGAATTTGTAACTTACTGTAGATATTCTACATTAACGGATGAAGCTGAAGTTTTGGTTATGGCCTGGAAGGCTGTGGTGGAAAGGACTATAGCGGCTCCATGGGCGGAAGATCTGGAGGAAGAAGAGAGCGCGCTATCCACAATCTTGACCTGAATTATTTGTGCAGGTACACAGATGTTAGGCTGGGATGCGCTTATGCACCGCACCTTGTACTGCCTTCCGCAAGCAGCCCCGTTGTCCCAAATTCCTTCCCCCGCCGCTGCAAAATAATAGTTTGTACGAATTTGGGATACATCATTTCCATAACAAGCATTAGCTGTTGCAAAAAAAAAAAAAAAAAGAACACAGAAAAATCAATGTCAACTAATTCAGATAATAAAAGGTAATATTAAAACAGATTCAAATCAAATCCGTCAATATAAAAATTTGGAGGGGTTTATGGGTAGAGCTGCCTATTGTCTAGCTGAATCACCGGGGGAGAGAGAAGCAGAGAGAGAGAGAGAGAGAGAGAGAGATCTATAGTTCATTTGTTTTGCATGCTTACGTAGATATGGTGGAGCATATTGTGCAGCAGTGCCTACATCGCCATTAGAGAGATTGCAGAAGAAACTTGCAATTGTAAAGAGGGAAAGCCATTGAAGGACTAGGCTGCTGCTCCTCCTTAACATCCTGCAAAAAACAAAAAAAAATGGCAGTGATGAGGACAGTTGACACTGCATCGGGTATTGGTTGTGTTGCTTCTATACCTGTCAGATATCTTCCGGCTGATTTTAATGGCGTACTTGCCTTTTCTATTTTACTCAAAGCTATGCGCTTGCTGCACCAGAAAGCCTTGTGAAAACAAGGGAAAATATGCGATATATATAAACAGCTGAGGACGTAATTTACACGGACTTTATTTTGGCTTTTTTTTTCTTTTAATTTTATAAAATACGATGTGATACAGACGTAAGTTTTCCAGTGATTTGGTTGTGTGATTATTGTCAATGCTGTAATGATTTGCCCGGAGATAGTGTCTTCCATTTTTATTCTCTTGATATGCACGTACACGGCATATGGTGCCGACACCTTTAGACTGCTCCTGAACTTTTATTTTTTGTAATAAATTAGGCGTGGGGTCTTTATCATGGGCTATTCCTATGCATCGTTAAGATTCGTGATGCATTAAGACTTCTGGATGCATTCAGACTTCTAGTGAATAAGACACTCCTGTGAGCCTCTGTTTTTGGTAGAATGGAGTGCTTGCCCAATGACGGGTGTATTCAGTTGTCCTCTTTTGTAATCTTATTATTTGTTAATCTTTGTGTTGTGGGCGCGGCTGGTCCCCTTTTACAACTCGCGGACTTAAGGATCATCTTAAATTTTCACATATGAGTCCACGTTTTCAATGTCATTTTTTATTTGTTGGCGGAACTCGAAAACTGCCGGCGGACAAAACTCATTCGGACCGAGATACGATTGAAAAGACTGGTTTTTTTCTTTTTCTTTTCTTTTTTCAATATTTTGCATATTTTATAGTCGTTCAAGGACGAGAACAGCTACCATAATCAAATCCAACAAATCACATTCCCTCATCTACCACTTCTTCAATGTGTTCAGATTTCCCACTTGCATTATCCTGTTATTTTTGAGGATTTTGACTGGGGGTTTTCATTGGGGTTGATTGAGTTTGTGAAATTTCGGATTTGAATTGAATTTCATGGCTTCTGCACAGCAAAACCCATTTGGAGTGACTTCCCATTTTCATGGGAAATTTAGGGCTTCAAAAGGAAATAATTTAGGTATTTCTAAATTTTACCCATTTTCTGCCTCCACCACCAAGTCCAAGGTACTGTATGTATGGGAATTAATTTTATTTGGTGAATTTCTGAAGATGGTAGATTTTTAATTATTTAATGGTGTTACAGATGAATGATTTGTTCCCATTCTTTTGAAGTTCTTACTCAGTATTGTTTCCTTTGCACGCTTCAGTGTTATTCTAATTGGAGTGGTTTTACCGCCTAAAAGAACATGGGTGGATATTGAGGAATCTTGTTGTGTCAATTCTTCCATCTTCCCTGCATACTTTTTTCTGGGGGATCATTGAGAAATCATTGGATTGAAGGATTAGTGAAATCTAGTCCTCATAGTCAGAGTGTAGATGATTTCGGCATTAGCCAGTTAAGTAGTTGTTCAACAAAAGACCCAAATTTGGTATTGACCCTGTATATTAGGGAAGTGGTCTTTGGTCCATGAGTTTTACTGATGTATTTAGACACAATACCGTATTTCCTTTTTCTAACTTACCGGTGTAAAATTTATATAACTTTTTTATCTTCTTGTTTCCTTCTTGTATCTTGCGCTCACGCTATAGAGGTTTTAGTGGAGTGTCATTCCATATTTGCGCTTTGTTCAGCTCGTAAAAGCCTATAAGATGTCTGTCATTCAATTATTGTGCTTCATATACACGATTCTACTTTGAGTCATATGCTAATTTATATTAAGCTTTTTGTTCTATCATTTGGTGCTTATTTTAGAAGAATCTCTATAGATTGTTACATTTTCTTCTTTTTTGTGTTTCTTTTAAGCATAAAGCTTGTGTATGTTTGATTCTTGAACAGTGTTTATCTGTTTGTAACTCCTACGTAGTTATTTTGAGTTATGGATCTTGACAATTATCGAACAATATTCTCTTTGTCCAGTGTTCTTTTGGCCGAATATTTCATTCATTACCTGATTTTGGCGATTTCTTTTGGGAGAAAGCGCCAACACCGTTGCTTGATATGGTCGAATACCCTATTCACCTGAAGAACCTTACAGTAAAGGTTCAATATAGACTTTCTTATTCCAATTTCAGAATCTCAAGGTTATATCAATGTTCTGTACTCATTCAGGCTTGCATTCTGCAGGATTTGAAACTTCTAGTTGATGAAATTCGCTCAGAGTTATCCTTTTGTAATGTCTAACAGACAGAAACCTTTGAAAGCCAGTCTTGCAGCAGTGGAGCTGACAATAGCAATATACCATGTTTTTAATGCTCCCATGGACAAGATATTGTGGGATGCAGGAGAACTGGTATGATGTTATAGTATCTAGAACATATGATTAAGTACTGTTAACACATGGAAACCTATTTTGCTGACGTTTACAATTGTGCTTTTAATTATTGTATACATATATGCACATAAGATTCTCACTGGAAGACAGTCTCGCATGCATACACTGAAGGAAAGAATGGAATTTCAGGTTCTACATCTCACTTTGAGAGTGAATATGACCCATTTGGTGCAGGGCATGGGTGTAGCAGTATTTCTGCTGGACTTGGTTGTACTCTTCATCCATGTTCCTCCACCCCTTCCCTGTCACGTAGAATGTTTGATTTCCCTATATCTATAACTGCATGTCTAATGTATGTTCTTAAAAAATCCAGCATTGTAACATATTATCTCATGAACGTACTTTGTGTTAGTTATTAAAGAACCCGTAAGACTATAAATTTTCACTGAAATGTAGTATTGGTCTCCAAGAATAACTATTTGTGTTATTTCAGGTATGGCGGTTGCTCGGGATACTAAAGGGTCAAGGGAATGGGTAGTTACAGTCATCAACAACATGACTACTACCGCCGGCCAGGTTTATGTGGCAATGAGCAATGCAGGTCATTTAGATTCAAACATGGTGGTGATTCTAAATGATAGCCGTCATTCTCTACTCCCAAAGCTTGAAGAGGGCTCCAAGACTCCCATTAATCCTTTATCTAGTACCTGAGCAAACTTCAATCTAGCAAATCTTTTTGAAAGTTCAGAGAGGCAGCTAAGGTATGTTTTCCTATTTTTTTCTAGACTATAGAATCTGCTCTATATGTTAAAGTATGCTAATAAAGGGCATGTACTTAGTATTATTCGTATGCATGTAGCTAGTCCATATGCATTTTGATCCTCGAGAGTAGTTGGGTAATGCATGAGCCTTGTTTCAGTTGGTGCCATCTGGTTTAGTGAGAATCTACAAAATCAGGATCTATGAGCAATTTGTGCGGGTCTCAGTCAAATTATTGACTTTTGAATAAAACTTGCTAGTATCATTTTATATTGATGCTATTGCCTATGTAATTACATATAATTTGCCAGCACTTGGAAAATGAACATATTCAAGGCAACAATCAAAAAAGAACTACTTTTAGGTTCTACAGGGCACAGAAAAGATAAAGGGAACAAAGATAAAATGGCAACATTTGACTTATCAGTTTACTGTAAAACTGTAAATTCAGGAGTCATTGAATTTTTGTTGCAGACTGCTTAAAACGGGTAACTCATAAATTCGTTACAACTAATCATGGTTCATCATCGTTAGGGTGTTACTAAGAGGATTGGCAAGGGTATGCATGAATTGGCAGCAAAAGTTGATGAATATGCACGCAGCATGATAGGACTCCTTGAAGCTACTCTGTTTGAAGAGCTTGGGTTGTATTACATTGGCCCTGTTGATGGACACGATATTGAAGATCTAATCATCATTCTACAAGAAGTGGCATCTTTGGATTCAATGGGTCCTGTCCTGGTTCATGTAATAATGGAGGAAGATGAAGTGATGGAAGATAACAAGAAAAGAGATATATCTAATAAAGATCAGCAAAGTATCTTCATCTCCATCTCATCTTTTTCATTGGCATTTAATTCTGATGTTTCTGCAGAACCTTCTTTCCAAGACTTCCCCCTGTCGAGCTTGACTGGGAACTTAGATTGGCTTGACTAGTGTGTGTCACTCTTCAATTTGGCAGGTCAAAGCAACTCTAACTTATCATCATTCAATGATCATCCCCGAACTTACAGCGACTGTCTTGCAGAGGCTTTGGTTATGGAGGCTCCTGATAGATTTTTTGATGTGGGTATGGCTGAACAGCATGCTGTGACATTTTCTACTGGTTTGTCATGTGGAGGGCTCAAACCATTCTGCATAGTCCCATCTACCTTTCTACAGAGAGCATATGATCAGGTACACTACCACTTCCACTCCACACCGAAAGAAAATTCCTTTCTTTATTTACAAATCTCAGTCATGCTTAGCTAGAGCATGATGTGTTATAATCAAATTGTAAAAAGATAGGTAATTGAAGAAAACAGGACTTCAAGTAAAATGGCAGAAACGAAGGTTTTGAGTAGAAAGCACGGTAAGTGATTTCCTTCAATTGATGACTTCAAGTCTGAATCACAACAAAGAAAATGCAATCTGCAGTTAAGCAAAACTGCCCCAGCTAACAGCAGGATTACTCACTCTTTTTCCCCCCTTTACAAATATTCCCCCATTACATTTTATATCACTCGCCCTACCCTTCAACTACTTTGATTCTGTCTTCTTAGCAGTTGAGTTTGCTACACTTCATCTCTGTTCTCACTTCCCTTCTTCCCTCTGCGGTCATAGACTTTCAGCACCTTTGGAGCCACCTTATCCAGCATCTTAGGCGCCATGTCATCAGCCATGCGTCCCTTTGCATTCCCTGCTATAACATTGCCTCCTCCTGGAACTGCGGCCTTGTCCTCAAGGTTGAAATTAGGGAACTGCACCTGGAAGTCAACTTGATCCAACCATGTTGCCTCATCAACCGAACCACCTTTCCATCAGATCAGGACTTGCTGTACTGGTTTACCTTTCTTCATGATAGTACGCTACTCCAGCACCTCTTCAGGTTCAAATGGTGGACAGTCAGCTTCTGGGCAGTCAGTGACTCAGTGACTGCAGCATGATCCCCTATGGCTTTCATCAATTCTGAGACGTGGAAGATTGGATGTATACAAGCATGTTCAAGTAGCTGAAGTTTGTATGCTACCTGTCCAATTTTCTGAATAATCAGAAAAGGGCTGTAGTAGCGAGCTGATAGTTTAGCCGAGATGATATTGCGGACTGAAGTTTGTCGATGTGGCCTTAGTTTCAAGAAAACCTTGTCCCCAACATTATAGTGTACTTCCCTCCAGTGTGCATTGGCTGCCTTGACCATTCTTTGTCTTAGATTGTACCGTAGCTGATGCAATATTTCATCGTGATCCATCAACTCCTTGGCTACCGATTCCACCAATGCTTCCTCAGGTAAGAATCTCTGAATAACAGGGGGTGGTCGTCCGTAGACTACTTGGAAGGTTGTCATTCTAGCAGCTATTTGGTAGCTGGTGTTATGACAAAATTCAGCCCAAGGCAACTATTTTGCCTACCCTTTTGGTTGTTCCGATGTGAAGCACCGTAGGTAGGTCTTGAGACTCTTGTTCAAAATTTCCATTAGGCCATCCGTCTCGGTGATGCAAACTACTCATTTTTAGTTTAGTGCCTTGTAAGCGGAACAACTCTGCCCAGAAATTGCTCCAAAACAATGGATCTCTGTCGCTCACTATCGATCTTGGGACTCCATGAAGTTGAACAATCTCTATAATGAAGGTTTTAGCCACTGTTTTGGCTGTGAAGTGATGCTGCAGCCCAATGAAATGCCCGTACTTAGATAGCCAGTCTACTACAACCAATATGCAGTCCATCCCTTGTGAGCGTGGTAACCCATTACTATATCTTCCCAAATCATTGTGGGAATTGGTAGTGGTTGCAACAAACCCACAAGAAATCTAGCCTCATACTTCTATTGTTGGCTAACTAGACATGCAGCCACGAATTGTAGCACAAACTTCATCATGCCTCGCCAATAGCCATTGGCTACTATCCTATGGTAAGTTTTTAATGCCCAACATGTCCAGCTTTGGGTGTTTCATGGAACTCTGCCAAGAGTGTAGGGGTCCATCTTGAAGTCTCAGGAATTATAATTTGGTTTTTGTGCATCAGCCTGCCATTTCCCAAGGAATAGGGGGGCTTTCCATCAGGGTCCTGCTCCAATTGTTGCTTCAATTGAGAAAGCCTAAGGTCCCTGGCAATTTCCTCCTCAAGTTTGGCCCATTCTACCCACTGCTGCCAGGTAATTGAGTTACAAATCATCTCTCCGTTCAGTCTTGATGGAGCATAAGAGATTCCTGGCTTGTACACCACTTCAAAGTCATAGCCAAGTAGCTTAGAATAGTCTTGTTGTGCAGGAATGACAATTTTCTACTCAAGCATATGTCACTGGCTTTTTTGGTTTGTTTTGACTTGAAAACGCCTTCCAATCAAATAAGGTCATCAATGTTGAATGGCGAGCACAAGTGCCATTAATTCTTTTTCATTGGCTAACTTAGACAAAGATCTTTCCAAAAGAGCTTTGCTGAAATATGCAATGGGTCTTTTACCCTGTAGAAGTACAGCTCCCACTCCACGATCCGATGTGTCACATTCCACCACAAAAGGTTGGTTGAAATCAAGCATGGCCAATACAGATGCACTGACCCCGATTGCAAAGCTTCAAAAGCCCTTTGAGCCTCTTGAGACCAAGTAAAGTGAGATTGGACTTCCTTCTTCAACAGCTTCGTAAGTGTTTTAGCTATCTTGCTTGCCATAATTGCATATAAATCGCCTATAATACCTAGTAAGTCCCAAGAGTCCTTGCACTTCCCTAGTGGTCTGTGGTACCGGCCACTTCAAGATGCAATTAACCTTCATGGGATCCATCCTAACCCCGTCGGCTCATATTAAATGCCCCAAGTACTTAATGGTTTGACACCCCAACCGGCACTTTTTGTGATTTGCTACCGATCTGTTTTCCACCATAATCATTAGAGTGATCTCTAAACGAGTCAAATGGTCCTCCCAAGTTTTGTTGTATGCTAATATATCATCAAAGAATACGATAATAAATTTCCATAAGTGAGGGCGAAAAACATCATTCATTGTTGCTTGAAAAGTGGCTGGGACATTCATTAGCCCGAAGGGCATTACTACAAATTCATTATCCCGAGTTTGTATGAAAGATAGTTTTTGGTATATCCGATTCTTTCACACGAATTTGGTGATATCTGGATTGCAAGTCAAGTTTGGAAAAATAAGTTGCACCACCTAATTCATCAAGCAGTTCATAAACAATGGGAATTGGATACTTTATGATATGGTGGACTTGTTGAGCTCCCTATAATCCGTGCAGAATTGCCAGCTGTACTCTTTCTTCTGTACAAGGAGAACAAGGCTCGAGAAGGGATTGGAGCTTGGTCTGATGACTCCTACAAAAAGCATTTCAGCAACTAGCCTCTCAATCTCCGACTTTTGATTGTGACTATATCTGTAAAGACACACGCTAATTGGTCCACTCTCCAGTTTGAAAGGAATATGATGGTCGGTTCGTCGTGAAGGGGGCAGCCATGACTCTTCCCTAAATACCTCTGCATACTTCATCAATAGGTGAGACAATTCCTCCTTTTGGAACTTAGACAAAGCGGCCTCAGCTATCTCCTTTTTGCTGTCTTCTACTGCCATCTTTCATACCCAAGCACCAAATTCAACATCGGGTAATTTCCTTATGGTATTCAGTGAAGACGGAGCCCTCATTAAAGAAGGGTCTCCAGCTAAACAGATGAGACTACCATTCACCATAAACTTTATTGACATTTTCTGCCGGTTCGCTCTCACCTCCTCAAGTGTCTTCAGCCACGCCACTCCTAAAATTACCTCAACTCCACCAAGAGGAAAATCACAGCAATCGACCACAATTTGAAGAGCTCCCAAATCCAGCCTCAATCCTCGACAGAGCCCCAATGACCCAATTCTCTTACCATCTCCCAATGGCACAAAGAAAGGTTTGGTCGGCTCTACAACAAGACCCAATTTTCTAACCGTCTCCTCAGCTACAAAATTATGGTTAGCACCACTGTCAATCATCACTACTAATTTTACTCCGTCAATGTTACCTGGTAGCTTCATGGTCTTTGGCTGGCTGATTCCTCCTACTGAAAATAGGGGCAGTTCAAGCACAGCCAATTGAGCATCTCGTTCAGTCTCTACTGCCTCTTCGTTGTTCCCTTCCATGGCTTCCTATTCGCTGCTGGAAGTAGAGTCTTTGTCGTCGCCGAGGATCAAAGCTTGCAGTCCCTTATTCGGACAATTATGGAGAGGATGATAGGGTTGGCGACAATTGAAACAAAGGCCCTTGGACTTCAGTTCTAGATAATTTGATGGGAGAGCTGTCGAATCCCTCTATTCTTTGCAGTAGGGGTTGGGTGATAGCTGGGTTGAGTGCTTCGAATGCTTGCTGTGGTGGTGTGGTTGTTGATGGAGGTTGTTTCTTTGTTTGAGGATGAGGACGAAAAGGGGTTATTGCAGTTATAATCTCTTGGGTTGGGTTTCGGGTTAGTTTTCGATTGGTTTGCTCTAGAACCACCCAAATTCCAAGCTCCAATTGCATCTGAAACCCAGGCTTCGCGACCCGCATTTGTCTCACCAGCCACAAATCTGATTTCTTTCTCGATCTCACAAGCTAGCTTCATTGTTTGGAAGAGATTCAGGGTTTCATGAGTACGAGTCCTAACCCTAATTTTCTCCTTGAGCCCATTGAGGAGCAACCCTAAATAGAGTTGATTGTTGAGCCCCTCAACCAAAGCCGCTCGAGCCACGTAGTCGGTGATGTATTCTTCAACGCCGGCAATTTTTTGGTAGAAGCCAGACCTTCGTAGGGATTTGTGATCAGTCCATTGTCGAACTGATCCAATAGTTCCATTGTCAGTTCCGGCCAGGTAATTTCTGGATTTTGCTTGTGCAGCCATCGAACCCAGCGAAGAGCTGGACCTTCTATGCACACAAGAGCCAAGGTTACCTTCATCTCCTTCTTGGTCTTATGAATGAGGAAATATTGTTCTGCTCGAGCAATCCATGCCGCGGGATCATTTGCATCAAAATTTGGAAGCTCCACCCTCTTAGTGGCTAACTGAAGTTCGCCCATCGGAACCGCCTCGATCGTGTTAGTGTCAATTTCATTAGAGTTCATTATCAGTATATCCCACACTTTTATTGCAGTCCCACTAGCGATTGCGCTTGCTGGGGTCAATGAAGAGCACGCATCTTTCTTCTCCGTTGGCCTCCGCTTCATCCATGCTGAAATCATCTCCTCCATTGTGTCTAATTTGTCTAGTCAAGAACGTTGGTGAAGCAGTTCTTCCATTATTCCCACAACACTTTTCTTGACAGCTTCAATCCGTGAGTCCATTCTGGTTTGTGGCATCAATTCACCCGTCCCTTGCTGTTTTGAAGATCCAGCAGATCAGACCAATTTGTTATAATCAAATTGTAAAAAGATAGGTAATTGAAGAAAAGAGGACTTCAAGTAAAATGGCAGAAAGGAAGGTTTTGAGTAGAAAGGACAGTAAGTGATTTCCCTTGATTGATGACTTCAAGTCCGAATCACAACAAAGAAAATGCAATCTGCAGTCAAGCAAGACTGCCCCAGCTAACAGCCGGATTCCCCACTCTTTTTCCCCCCCCCCCCCCTTTACAAATATTCCCCCATTACATTTTATATCACTCACCCTACCCTTCAACTACTTTGATTCTCTCTTCTTAGCAGTTGAGTTTGTTACACTTCATCTCTTTTCTCACTTCCCTTCTTCCCTCTGCCGTCATAGACTTTCAGCACCTTTGGAGCCAACTCATCCAGCATCTTAGGCGCCATGTCATCAGCCACGTGTCCCTTTGCATTCCCTGCCATAACATGATGTTACTTTTTTGATGCACTTGTTGGTTGTAAAGAAAGTGTCACTGCTGCTTGCTTGAGTTAGTGTCTTGTTTTCGGTACTTTTGACAATAAACAGAGCACATGACACATGGTTGGATCCAATTTTGTGAGGATCATCATTCATTATAGTACTGAGTATGGGTAGGGGAAGGGTATATTACCTTAGATGTTTAGGCTATCATTTGTAGTGGTAGTTTGCTTTCTCTTGAGTGTTTCATATATTTTTTGTGGTTTCCTCATCTGGATATATGTAATATATTTCTACATATACATATATGTAAAATAATTTTAGTCTATATTAAACCAAATAAAGAAAAGAAAATCAAGCATTGAATGTCATATTTACAATTTAGAGGAAGAAAAAAATTTCTATTTATGTGGTTTGTATTTAGTGAATTACCTCAAATGTATATCAGGTCTGGATTGCCCAGTTTAGTGATCTAGTGCACTGTAGTACCACATTTGGATTGCACTATCTAGATTGCAAATTACTAGGGGGCAGTAGAGCCATCCAGTTAAATTTGGTCGGAGCATAATTGGTAGTTCTGCATGGTATATTTTTTCTTTTTTGCACTTTTCAAAATAGGATACTGTATAGAAGTAAAGCTTATAGTTTTATATTTTAAATTCGTGTTGCTATTGCAGGTAGTTCATGATGTAGACCAGCAAAGAATTCCAGTTCACTTCGTCATCACAAGTGCAGGTTTGGTGGGTTCTGATGGTCCACTGCACCCTGGGGCATTTGACATAACATTCATGTCTTGCTTACCAAACATGATTGTCATGGCACCTTCGATCTGGACGAACTTGTCAACGTGGTAGCTACTGCAGCCAAAATTAATACCGACCAGTTTGCTTTCAGTATCCTAGAGGTGCCTTAGTTGGAATGAAGAGCTTTGTCAGCTATGGGGAACCTATTGAGGTAAATTTCATAGTCTACTTATTACAGTTTTGTTTGTTTCGAGTGTCGAACATTGATTATTTGGATTATCCACTGAAAGAACTGTTCAATGGCATGTCCCCACAAGCAGAGAGGCAGTGCGAGAATGGTTTCTTGAAAATCTACTTTTCATAATTATCCATCTCAGGCATATTAACTATTTTTAATGGTCCCCCTTATGCAACACATTGTGACCTTATTTCTTCTGATCTCACTCTGATATATCTACAAGTTAAAGGTCTTCAAAATCTTGCCATCTTTTTTTCTCTTTTTGGTCAATTTTCATCACTTGCCTATTCTTTGCTCTTCTCCGGCTTTAAATCCTAAGTTGGCCTGTTCATCTTTTGTAAGCAGATTGGTAAGGGGCAAGTTCTTGTCGAGGGTAAAGATGTTGCTTTACTTGGGTACGGATCAATGGTTCAGAATTGCCTTAAAGCTCGATCCCTTCTATCAAAGTTAGGGATTGAAGTGACTGTTGCTGATGCGAGATTTTGCAAGCCTCTTGACATTGGACTTGTCAGATAGCTTTGTGAAAACCATTCCTTTCTTGTTACCGTCGAGGAAGGGTCCGTTGGAGGATTTGCATCCCATGTGGCACAATTCATGTCACTTGATGGACAGCTTGATGGAAGAATAAAGGTGATTTTCTTAAAAGCCTCAGAAACCCTTGCCGTTTTTAGCAATCTGTATTAGCAATCATGCATCTAATCTTTTTTGCGATAAATTTCTTCAGTGGCGGCCAATCACTTTGCCAGACAACTACATAGAACATGCATCGCCCAAAGAACAACTCGATGATGCAGGGCTTACCGGACATCACATTGCTGCAACAGCACTAAGTCTGCTCAGTCTCCACCGCGAAGCACTCCAATTAATGTGCTAGCTCAGGGTTTATTTTGCCTATGGTCTTGAATCGGGTGGTTCTCAAAAGCTGTCCTCTTCATCGTGAAGAAATTTTACTGGGGTTTTGGTGATCTAGTTTGTTTCTTGATCCTTTTGCTTTATTTATTTATTTTGGATATTATTTTTCTTTAATTTGTCCAAGATAAGTCCGGGAGATGTTTGGGTCGAGGATGGTATGGTGCTTTAAGCACAACTATGCTGTTCCTTTTTTGTTTTTTGTTAAATAAGGATCGAGTTTTGAAAATATACGTGTTCATAAAAATTTGAATATAAATTTTCAGAGAAAATACTTGAGCAAAAGTTATTTATCACTTGGATGTCCCTACTAGGGAACTGCTATGCTATTCTAACCAAAGGTAAAAATGTATATATATATTGATCGACTATTTAATTGATGTTAATTAGCATGTCATTGCGCGTATACTTCTTTTAATCTTCTAATGTATGCTTTGGCTATAAAAGAAAGCACTTCTCAAAATTCCAAAGTGGAAAAAGAGAGCAGCTTTTATGTTAAAGGTTTATTGGTGACCATAATGTGTCATATTTATTAGACTTGAGTATGAGTCAAATATAAATTGCTTGTCCCATATGATTGGATCAATGTCCGTGATTGGATCAGAATCAATGGCGATGCCACTGGAGCAAGATAACGAATGAATGAATCTTGTTGCAATGGGGTGGGATTGTATCAATCTTAGTTTGAGCATTGTTTTAAATATCTGAACTTTGAAACAGTTTGGTGAGCGGTGCATTTCAATTAATTTTATTGAAATAATCATATAGTATGATTACACATCATAATAAATAATTATTGAATCAAATTTTTTTAGGTTGTGAAGTCAGACACTCTACACTTTTAATCAGAAATCACGAGTTCGAGTATTGAAAATATCGAAAAAGGATTTGTGAGAGTCAACTCTAAAAATGGTTCTCACAGTACTCGAACCAAATTAGTTGGATAAAACTCGGTGATGTAAAAAAAAAGATTATTGAAATAAAAAATAATATCTTTCACAATTAAAATCTCAATTAATACAAACAGTAAAATATAGGTAAAAACAAAAGCAAAAAAAAAAAAAAAAAAGTAAAAAGCAGGGGGTGAATTAAGGGAGTGTCGACACTACGACCAAGTATCATTATTTGAGAGAAATATAATAAATAAGAGTCAATTTATTAAGAAAATGGGATTAAAAAATCCTTATTTATTAATTTATTTTTTAATTTTAATTTTAATTTTTTAAATTAAATTAATTATTAAATTAAATGAAAAATAGCTAAACTTGATTTGATCTGATTTGATCTAATTTGATACTAATATTTTTAATATTTTTCAAATAGGATACTTTGTGCACGGTGTATTATAAAGGTTTTTGTTTCCCAATTTAACTAAAAATATGGGTCGAGTGGGGAAACACTATGTTTTAGACTTTGCCACCAAAGATTATTACAAAAATTTATTGAAAACTCTATTTTTATTTTAAAATTTCTCTAACTTATCCCAAAAATGGGAAAAAAAAATCAAGGGTTTGCTAAAAACTGCGATGGTTCCTAGTTAACATTTTCTAGAAAAATAACTAAAAGGACAGACGCATACGAGGGTAAGCCAACTAAATATAGAACGCCAACATAGCAGCACTAGATCATCGCTAGTCCAACCTCGGACTCGCACTCGGAATCGGAGTCGGAAGTTCTTTCTCTTCACATGACGAGGTGTCAAAAACTACCCGGCAACCCAACAGCCAATAGGAAGATGACATGCGCATAGAGACAGGAAGACCAGCAAAAGACCCGCGCGATCTTTTTTAGAATAGAGGGCCCAGAGCGTGCATTCTGTTTTTCTCATTTTTCCCTCTCCCCCTCCCCTTCTACAGGGTAGAGAGAGAGAGAGAAACCAAAAGGATAGTGATTAGAGAGAGATAGAGAGAGAGAGAGAGATCGTTCAAAATTCAGCGGGTTTCTAGTTGAGCCTTATTGCAGCCGGAATTGTGACATTCCGGCGGGGCATTTTCTTTTTCTTTTCTCCCCCGGGAAATCTCTGTCATTTCCCCCCAGATTTTCCATTATTCATACGTTTCTCCTTTCTTTCTTTTCTTCCTCAAATTTTACCCTTGAGATGATTGAAGGCGTAGATTTTATTTTTTGAAGAAAAAAGTGAAATCTCCACCTCTGGCTTTTCATTGTTTGCTCCTGTGTGACACATCCCTCTTGTGTCAACAAAACCTGGTAAATCAGTTTTTTCTTTTTTCTTTATTTTGCATTGAAAGGAATAATCTTTCTCACAACGAAAATTGTGGGTGAGAAAATATATTCAACGAAAACACTTTTCCGATGTCAAATTATTACAACGTTAATAACTGCATTATATAAATATAAAAAAGAAATCATGTGAATGTTTTTCCTGTTGAAAACACTATCGTGTTCTTTTGTCCCATGAAAGTTTATTCTGTTCATTTTGTGCATGGAGTGTGAAATGCAGATTTTGACTCGGGAAATTCCTTCCCATTATTTTAAGAGGGAAGAGGTCTTTTTACGATGCATGATTATTTTTTCATGAAAAGTTTTCGTGACATTTATTATGGCGTTGACATGTTTTATGATTTTCATAATCTGCTCATTTTTTTCACCTGTTTCATGAGAGTGCTTCGTTTTCTCAAACCTTCCGTCGGTCTATTTTCCTTTTTTTTTTTGCCTTGTCCGATTCTTTGCGCTTTTCCCCTCTAAATTGTAATGCATAAGATGATTCTATTAACAAGTAAATTTTCAACACCCAAGGTTTTTTTTGTTGTCCTGACAAACAATTTACTCAAATTAAATCTTAGAAGGTTTTCCTTGCAATTGTTTTTCCATATTAATCTCAATTCCTCAAGAATCACCTTCCTCCTTTTCTTCCCTCCTCATTTGAGTAAATTTTCCTTTTCCAACTTGTATTTTGCCCCCTCATGGGTTTTCAAAATTTTTGGTAAATAAACCAAAAAATGCGATACGTTTTCATAAGAGAGAGTTAATTATTAATGGGTATTTGTCATAATGATCCTGATCTTGTTCAATTTTGATTGCGAAGCAATGGAAACTAGCAGAGGACCATTTAAGGGGATCATTCAAGATGTCAAGGGAAGAGCCAACTGTTATAAGCAAGATTGGACTAACGCCATGCGTTGTGGTGCCAGGTACTGTTTTCTTCTTATGCCTTAATTGTGATATTGGTATTGGGCGTTGCATTAAATGCTTTCTAGCTTATCCTATGTTAATTTTCTGTACTAGGATATTGGCTCCAACAATGTATATTTTCTTTGCCTCCGCCCTTCCTGTAGTTGCCTTCGGCGAGCAACTAAGTAGGGAAACGGGTATGTATTGGTCTACATATATGAAGTCGTAATTTTGATCATTGCCAATCACGAAATTGAAGTGGATTTTGTTTTGGTGTGTTAGATGGAATGCTGAGCGCTGTAGAAACTTTAGCTTCAACTGCTATATGTGGAATTATACATGCGATTTTTGGTGGACAGCCTCTTTTGATTCTAGGAGTGGCAGAGCCAACGGTGATTATGTACACTTATCTATACAACTTTTGTAAAGAAAGGAATGATCTAGGCAAGGAGCTATTCCTACCTTGGGCTGCATGGTAAGGAACAGGTTATGCAAATTTGATTTTTCCATGCAGTTCTATTGAATGCCATATATCTGTCGAGTTAAGAGTTCGTATATCTTGTTTACTCACCCTTTTAGGGCTTCCTCTTGTTCTTGGAGCATCTTCATTTTGTATGCTCTCAGAATCTCTTTTATTAATGTGATTTTCTTTGTTTTCCTTGTTGTTTCAATTCCAGGGTATGTGTGTGGACAGCTCTCATGCTGATTCTCCTTGCAATATTCAATGCTTGCAACATCATCAACAGATTTACAAGGATTGCTGGGGAGCTATTTGGCATGTTAATCACTGTGCTTTTCCTTCAGGAAGCCATTAAGGTTCTTGTTTGAATAACTAAAAAGAGTCTATGGTGTGATAAGCATTGTTGGTGCATATAGTGGTTAATATTAATTGGTTTTCAGGGATTGGTGAGTGAATTCCAGATTCCCAAAGCCGAAAATCCTGAGCACGAAGAATATCAATTCCACTGGTTATATGCGAATGGCTTGCTCGGGGTCATTTTATCTTTTGGCGTACTGTTTACTGCCTTAAAGAGCAGATCAGCAAGGTCATGGAAGTATGGTACAGGTGCGTTTTGTAAACCTCACAGCTAATTTTACTGATGTTTCGTTGATAACATGCTTGGCAATTGTCTCTTTTTTATTTTTTTTTTCTTTTAATTTTAAATTTTTTACCGTCTCTCTCTCTTTCTGCTGCATATAGGGTGCTTCCGAAGTTTCATGGCAGACTATGGGGTTCCCCTACTGGTCTTGTGTTGGTCAGCATTTTCATTCTCTTTACCTGGCAAAGTTCCTGAAGCGATTCCAAGAAGGCTCCACTCTCCACTTCTTTGGGATAATGCCTCACTCTATCATTGGACAGTCATCAAGGTACTAATATATCTGCATTAATTTGGCTGTTTCTTCGCATGTTCCCTTTCAAAGACAATTACACCTTTTCATGTCATGTGTTTGCATCCGTGTCAGTGTCTGCACTACATGTATTATGAAATTGATATTCTACGAAGAGATTAGCATTGTCCTAGGAAATGAGATTTTGATTCAGAGTTTAATCTATTTGGCTGCAGGATATGGGTAAGGTCCCGATTTTATACATAGTGGCAGCTATAGTACCGGCTACCATGATAGCAGGATTATACTTTTTCGACCATAGTGTAGCTTCACAAATGGCTCAACAGAAGGAATTCAATCTGAAAAATCCAAGTGCCTATCACTATGATATGCTCTTGCTTGGAATCATGGTATGTATGTCGGCTCAAAATTTACTTGTATGGTATTTAGTTCTAGTTGGAAATACACTTGTCTGATAATTTAATGTTGCAGACTCTGATATGTGGGCTGATTGGACTCCCACCTTCCAACGGTGTCCTTCCTCAGTCTCCAATGCACACCAAGAGCCTTGCAGTTCTCAAGAGACAGTTGATTCGGAAGAAGATGGTGAAAAGTGCAAAACAATGCATGAAAGAGCAAAGAAGCAACTCCGAAATCTATGGCAAAATGCATGCTGTTTTTATCGAAATGGATAAAGCCTCACATGTGAGTTCTTCCTCAAAACGTTGTCATTTGACCTCTTTTCTTTTCCTTCCTTTATTATACCCTGAAGCAATCTTGTTGCAGACAACTTCCATAGATAAGGAGCTGGAGGATTTGAGGGAGGTTGTCTTAAAGAGAGATAGTGAGGATGGAAATACTAAATTTGATCCCGAGAAGCACATTGATTTATACTTGCCTGTTCGAGTCAATGAGCAAAGGCTTAGCAATCTGTTGCAGTCCTTGCTTGTTGGTTTTTCTACATGTGCTATACCTCTCATCAGACAGATACCCACCTCAGTTCTTTGGGGATATTTTGCTTACATGGCCATCGATAGTCTTCCTGGAAACCAGTTCTGGGAAAGAATATTGCTTCTCTTTGTTACTCCTCGAAGGCGCTTCAAGTAAGTCATATAGTAAATGACTTGTCAATCTCAGTTCATACTCTCTTTCTCTCTCTCTCTCTCTCTCTCTCTCTCTCTCTCTCCCTCTAACCTAACAGATGACTTTGTTTTGCAGAGTTTTGGAAGGCGATCATGCTTCATTCGTGGAGTCTGTACCATTTAAGTACATTATAGGCTTCACTGCATTCCAGTTCGCATACTTGATGATCTGCTTCGGGATCACATGGATACCTGTTTTTGGAGTTCTCTTTCCAATACCGTTCTTCCTTCTCATTGGCATTCGCAAAAGTATCCTTCCAAAGATGTTCCCTCCTGAGCATCTTCAGGAACTAGATGCTTCTGAGTATGAAGAAATCGCTGGTCGCCACCATAGCCTTCCAATGAAGGTATGCACCTCAAATCATTTCCCTTATTTTCAGCACACATTAATCTGATCGAAGTTGATGCCTGAATTGACATTTTTGCATGGCAGGAGGGAGAGTCGTCTGAAAGTAGCAGCAATGATAATCGTAGCCAGGATCAAGAGTTCTTCGATGCTGAATTACTGGATGAAATGACTACACACAGAGGTGAATTGAAGCTTAGAACTGTAAGCTTCAGGGAAGATAGCCACCTTCTGGTATGATACATGACAATTTTCTTTTACAATGCATCCGTTTTTTCCCTTTTTTCTTTCCCTTAAAATATACCAATGCTTTCAGGCTGTCTGTGAAGATGCTGCCCCAAAATATATGAAAGACGAGTCTCGCCAGTGCTTATAGTTAACCAGCTGATTGCAAAAGAGGAAAATGGAAAGAGAAAATGAGGGGAAACAAATGGGGGCGGGGGGGCAAAGCATTTGAATTTACATCTCCTTTTTGTTTTTTGTAGAGTAGTGGGAGACAATTAGAACATTTATGTAGAGCTTTATGAGGCTTTCATGCGCTATTTTTGTATTTTCTTTTGGTATATTTTTCTTTCTTTTATAAGTTTATTATTATTAATATTGAAGATTGCAAGAAAAAACTCAAAATAAAAATTTGAAATAAGATCTTCGGTTCAATTTTTGTACGTGACAAAAATAATAGTCGGGAGAAATTAACTCTTTAAGGGTCCAACATGATTTAAAACAAAATTGAACATCATTTGCAGACGTTGGTGATTTATAGTAATTTATTAAATATATATATTTATCAACTATTTTGCACATGCCCGCACCAAATCTTTAGCACACTTGCACACGCTCAGGTCACCATCGACCGTTGATCGACACCTCTAAGGCTTGCTCAATGTTGTACAATATGCCCATCCAAATACGGTAAAAATTAATCCACCACTTGTCACATTCCCACGATTAGAGTACATTCCCTTTGCCAAGTAGTGCCGCTACGCTTTGGTCTTGTGCATATGCGTACGTTGGCATTGTGCGCATATCCAAATATTGCCTTTCCATTTTGATCCTAATACACTTGGTCTAAATGATATGAACATAGGTTGGACAGTCCGTCCGAGTCGATTTGCCTCGCATCGGCTTTTGGCAGATTGGTGCTTTTTTAGAACACAAAGGTCCAATTATAGCTTGATCTAAACATGGTTGATCAATTTTGAAGTGAGTTTTGAATACCACATCGATGTGAAAAACTCAATAAAACCATATTTCCAATATTGGTTAAAAAATCTGAACTCCTGTGAGTATAATGATAGAGCGTTACACTCTTTTAATCATGAGTCTTGGATTTGAATAATGGAAATGGAGAAATAAAATTTGGGAAAAACAATTCTTTAATAGACTCTACAGTACTCAAATTGGATCAATAAAATAAAGTCCAGATATCGATATATAAAAATCAGGAAAAAAAAAAGATAGAGGTTGCAAAAATGATTTAGACATATATTGGGCTGAGCCGAATTAATTTTCAGCCCTCCCCCACTCTTCGGTTGGCCTAACCAATGCTTAAGTGCATGCATCCCTTTACAGAACCTTTTTGGCAGAGGGGGGAAAAGATAGACTTTGATATCAGAAGCCTTGACTTACCATTTGGGAGAGTTTTAGGGCTGTATGATGACTATTGCTCTCTGACTTGGCCTTTGCCTTTCGTTTGCAGATGACATTTTACACTCCTTGCAAAGTTACAAAATGTTACACTTAGCTCACTTATGAATATTCTTGTAACCTACAAGAATTTCTTTCGTTTTTTACGATCGAAGTGATTCTCATTAGGGGGGAAAAAAGGGGAAAAAAAAAGCCAATTCTAACATCAGTGACATCTTAAGGGTAGGGGTGGAAAAAAGAACGGTCGAACCTCATTTAAGTTTAGAACATAGACGCATCATATACTCCCAGCATAATTGAAATAGATAATGGCTCCAATTTCATTCCTCAGAAATCAAGAAAACCTCCCTAATTAACTAAGCTGCAACTAATTCCCAAAATTCAATATCTGAATTCGTGATTACCCGTGGTGGTGGCAGCTGACATGATCCCAAATAATGGATACTGAAAGTTGTTGCTTTCGTCTTCTGTGGTGGCAATTGACAGAATTCGTTGCTGGGGCTAATAAGCTTTCAGAAAGAGGAGGCATCAATAGTTCATTACTTAACTTTCCCAGACAAGGCACCTCATGCTTCTCAGGAATTGATGAAAGCTGCAGTGATTTACTCTACTCTCTTGCTTGGATCGAAGTAGAAATTGTATTTCTTCATGCCTTGACGATCTGCCCAAGCTCCTGCACTCCAACCATGTTGATCTTGCTTATCAATATTTGCTCCATGGTCCAACAAGTATTCAACTATTTCAACATTTTCTTCAGATACCGCTGAATGGAGAGCTGTAGTTCCATGTTTTCTGGGTAAGTTAACATTCCCACCATAGCGCGCTATCTGCTTGAGCAAGTTATTCTGCCCAGCAAATATATGAAATATGATTAAATGAATATGTGAATTTAACAAATATATCTCAGCAGTTACCACTGGCGAAGGCACAATTAATTCAAATTACAAAATAGTGTTGTATATAGCTGTTCTTTTTCATTCTTTTTCTTTTTCAAGTAATTAATTCATATTGAGATACAACTCTCCCTATATTTTTATAAACTCCAAACTCATCTTCGGGAGATTCACACTATTTGGGCTCCACAGCATTATCCATGTTTGGAGTCTGGAGAAAGTAAGGAGATCAAAAGGGCTCAGCTTGTGATTTGGGTTTCCGGTGAGGCCCATCCTCAATATATTTAGCTTCCTGAATCCATGGAGCCCATTAATTCAAGGGTGGTGATCCAATCCTCCAAGTTTGACATGAATCTGATAAACCCCATTTTTGTCACACCAAGGAAAGAAAGAAAAACATAACCTTTTTTTTAATAAGTGAAGTACCATCTGATCCAGTAATAGCAAGTGTTCCATGTCCGTAGGTGGAATAACGTGGTTGACCGAAGCTCACCAATCACACCTCTTTAATCACAAAAACAATGCTTTTGATAAACCCTTTGATTAACCATTAAAAAATTATTAATTTTATGAATTTTGTATTAACATGAGTTGATTTCCTTCTGATTTTCAACATTAGTCCATCAAAATATTCATGTTTTGAGATTAAATAGGTAAACATGAGAATGTATCTTGGGTGCCTTCTAAAGATACCTTCTAAAGGCTTCTGCATATTATCGAAGTGGACCTTTTTATGATATTTAAGGGATCTTGGGTGCCTTAACAAAGATTTTTCAAAAATATTTGGATTTTTGGCTATGTCACAAGCACATTCCGGAAGTACCCAAAGGACTTCTATTTACTTCCCAAAAGCCCAAAAGATATGGATGCTAATTCTCCTCCCTTTTAGGGGTGGGAGGAGTAGTTTCAATAATACAATCAAATTTTCTGACGATAAGATATTACGTTTTTTTTTTAATTATAAATTTTAGATTTGAACCTTAAAAAATAAGATTTTAAAACATTAATCACTCCACAAAGGGTCACACAATATTAATAATGGATTAATAAGATAAAATCTAATAAATAAATAAATAAATAAATAATTTACTTAAAAAAAATTGCAAATGCAGAGTACAAGTACGAAGATAATGTGTGAAGGGTCATATCAGATTTGGAGGATAATAAAGTTGACTTATTGCCGGAGATGCATGCACGTAGACAAATCTCAACTCCCCGGAGATCAAAGATTTTTCAAGTAGATTTTATCAACCTCCGCATCACATGTGGATGTTGGTGTGAAATTTGTATGCTCATTTTCCCTCTAATGGGCCTAAGACAATCATGGGGGAAGGAATTATAAATTTTTGTTCCAACATTCTGACTTTTCTTGGAAAGGATGCATTGTATGTAATTAAAGTGTGTAGTTTTCCTTGCTGGATTCAATGAACCAAGAGGGTGCATGAGTTTCATATTCTTTTAGCATCACCTAAGCTCGTGTCAGACTTTGAACCCTTATTAACACTAAAAATTGCCATTTCGCACAGAGGAGAAGCACTTGTCATCAGTAAAATGCATCCGAAATCCAAATAATTAAGTTGACAAGAGATATTTTTTGGGATAAAATTTAAAATTAATTGAGCTTATGCAGGATTCACCCGAGATAAGCATATCTTAGCTTAAGATATGATTCTAGGCTATTGAATGCTCCTTGTATTGGTACATAGCCCAAAAATAGTAGCGGAGAAATTTTCACTATTATTAAAAAAAATAAAATTTTACCCATGATACTGATAGCTGTCTTGGTAAAATTTTTGGTAACCCCTCTCTTCCGGCAAGTGGATAGGAAGAGAAACTCTAATCTGAATTTGATTGGGGAGAATCTGTTAAGTGGATTATTGAGGGGTTCTCATAGCCATACGAATTGCTTTTAGGTAGAAAGTGACGCTATATATGTTGTTGGAAGCAGATTTAGCTTCATAGATAATGACTTTACTGACTTGAAGTGATTGAGTAGCCGTCTATCGATATTGGTCAATGAGATCTGTAAAATACCGTCGAAGAGTGCTCCAATGGGGAAGATTCTAATATTCAAGTGAGAGAGTAGTTTTCAAAGAGAAAGAAACAAATTGAAAGAGTGTTCTGTTTTACCTGAGGTGCTATGTGTAAAATTAGAGACAAAAAATGACTTATTTGGCTAGCATGGTTAATGATGTATATATAATTTACCTGTGTAAGTCTCGTATATATTCAGGGTGCTGAAACCCTAATTTCCTTCTAAAAATATCCTAAGATTTGTGGGTATCCAGTAAAGTAAAATCATGAGAGATCCGGAGTCTTTCCTATTGGAGAAGATTTCAGTTCGTGAAGAAATTGCTTTCCTTATTAATGGAGATTCATAAGTTTTCTTCCTTATTATGAGATATTACTATCGTGTTTTACGGAAATGTGAATATTATTTCAAATAATAAATACTGAGGAGGCACATAAACCAATCACGTAACTATTGGTTGTTAGGTGCCAAGGAGAAATAATGTATCCTGTGTAAATGATGCGCTTTGGTGAGATTTTAGCATATTTTGTTTGTTAAGTCTTGCACCCATGACACATGTTAATGGGCTCCAAAACCATGTAATATCATTTGTCCTCTACTTTCTGTGTTGTTTTGAAGAAACAACATGAGAAATAAGCCTAAGAGTTGTTACCTAAAAAACCGCGGGGGTATTATGGAGATAACTATAAAATAAATGATTCCAGAATAAATGTTTCTTAGGAAATTGGAAAGTTTGAATTCTTCATTCATTACACACGTCTTCCATTGGAGCGTTTCGATTGTCAACAACCATAAAGGTCACGCCTTAGCCGTTATAAATAGAAGGGGAGGTTTCAATACCGTCACAAAGTGATTTAGGATTGATCTCTTGAGATTCTGTCACTGAGAATTAGTATACTTTAGGATAATTTGATCATGGGTTATGAACCTTAAAAACTTAGTGTGTTAAGAGGAGATTTTGTTATGTTCCTTGATCGATGAAGGGTTTTTTAATGAGGTAGGACCCTGTTCTAATGGTGATAATCAGTGGATCATTTCGATTTATATTGACTCTTATTAAATCGTTATCGTTGAAACTAATAACTAGCCTTTTTCTCTTGGTTGATGCAATGGCGATAACAAAGAATGGTGGTAAAAACTTAGAAAATCAATTTATTCCCACAGATGGCGTCAATCTGTTGAAGGTGGGTTTGGTTTTATAGATAATGGCTCTATTAACTCGAATGGATTGAGTAGTCATCTATTGATATTGATCAATGGGATCTACAAAAACCACTGGAAGGGTGCTTCGACGAAGAGACTCCGACACTGAAGTCAAAGAGTGGTTTTCAAAAAGAAAGAAACAAATTGAAAAAGTGATTTATTTTGCCCTGATGTGCTATGTGTAAAGTCAGAGAGAAAAAAGGACTTACCTAGTTGATAGGGTTAATGATATATGTATAGTTTATTTATGTAAGTCTCATACGCATTCAAAGTGCCGAAACTCTAATTTCTTTCTAGAGATGTTCTAAGATTCGTGGGTATCTAGCAAAATCGTAAGAGATCCGGAATCTTTCCTATTGGAGAAGATTTTAGTTCATGAAAGGAATGTTTTTCTTATTGATGGAGATTCATAAGTTTCATTTTTTATTACGAGATGTCACTCCTATATTTTATGGAAATATGAATATGACTCTAATATTGACTGAATGATGAATACCGAGGAGGGGCAGGAGTCAATCACATAACTACCACAAAGAGCCTGGTCATTAGGCGCCGAGAAGGAAGAATTCATCCTGTGTAATTGATGCAATTTAGTAATTTTTTAGCATATTTTGTTGTTAGGTCTTTGACCCATGTTATACATTAATGGGCTCGTAAACGATGTAACATTACATATATTAAATATATATAACAATGCAAAAAATTTAACAATTTGTGTGATAATATTTAAAATAACAAGTTAATATATATATGTGTGTGTGTGTGTGTGTGTGTGTGTGTGTGTGTGTGTGTGTGTGTGTGTGTGTGTGTGTGTGTGTGTTTTCCTGTAAAACATGAGTTAAAACAGGAATTTGATATTTATGGCTAGCGTTGTCGTAAAGCCAAATGGGATCCACACACAACTAGGCAATGCCATGTGATACCAGGAGCCCATGAACTTAATGAAGAGGCCCGGGTCGTCTTCTATTTATGAAACTATCCTCCTCTCTGTCCATGAAGTTACAACAAGGGATTCACTCCTTTACAACTGTGATGAGTGTATGCTGTTCGCACATTATTAGGGGCGCCGTATTACCATATTACAGACGTAGGCTTTCGGTATTCTAATTTGTATTGCCACAAAACTCTCTCTCTCTCTCTCTCATGTGCAAGCCTGTCACGCCAAGGAGACCAGCAAGATTTGGAAAGCATCTAGCTGGTCTCTATTTTTGTGATGACAGTAGAGGCTACCTCAACTTTTGGCCAAACAGTTCTTTAGAATGGAAAAATATGGTGGGATAATGCCATGCATACTTCAGTTTGTATTATCAGATGCACAAACTAAAGAATAAAATCTATGATATTTTTAAAGTAATTAGTCAAATATTATAAAAAAAAATGAGAAAAATGTTTGGATTTCTATTTTAAATATATATTTTTTAAATTATTAAAATACTCTTTATATATAACATATATTATATAATATAATAAGGGTATATATGTAATTTCATATATTTCGTATATGTTCGTATATAAAAAATGTTTGCAGTATTGATTTCTATTTTAAAAATTAATTATTAAGACGGGTCTTCATATTCATATACAATATAAGAAATTTAAATTTGTTGATATAAAATTTTAATATCCCTCTATACATAATTAACTGCATGTGGGTGCAGGATAATACCATCATCACTTAAGGTGGAGGCTAATCCAGCCGAGCAGGTTTAGTTCCGACGGAATGAACCTTAGTTTTAATATGGCTCTCGGATCCTATTTAAAAGAAAATTTAACTCCTAAAATTTTTTATACTTATAAATCATATATAAAAGATCGAGTTAGTTTCGTTGGTGTAATGTGATAAACTTGTATGTAATTTTTTTTTTTGGTATCATGTTTTAGATATCGTTCGGTATCTGAGATTTCGACTCGACTAATCCAAACCGATCACTACAGTAGCTCTTTTTAGGAAGACCGATCTCTTAACGGAGAACGCTCCATACAATTTGTATGTATTTTATCACATGTAATGATTGGATTGAGCGTTGTGGTTAGTACGGTGCTCACCTGTTAAGTGCATAATTAAATAAACACTTCACTTGAACTGCTTGTGTTGCCTTTTCAATTTCAGGTAGGTTCATAGACATGCCAAAGGGGAATTTAATTTTCAAAGCCCTGATTTTCGGATTTGGCCATATGCTATTTATATAATGAAATTTTTCTATTTGCTCACAGTTCCTCTTAACAATTAAAAAATAAATAAATAAATTTAAATCGAGAGAAATTAGGCAAAATATATTTGTATTTAGAAAAAAAGATGTAAACTGGCAAAATCAAATACAATGTTTTTGAATTTTAAGAACACTTATTTATCTGAAAAATAAAGATTTCATTTAATGAATTAGCAATCGAATTGGGCAACCAAATGAGATCAATAAAATCTTTTGCTCTAAATCATGCATGATGTGCTCTTGGGTTTCATTAATTAATTAAGAAATTATTAACACTCTGAGCATATAAAATTTTTATGTACTCAACACAATATTATTGGCCGGTCCTCAAGAGACAACTTAATGGTCATAGTTTAACTTTTCTGATGCCATGATCTAGTATCTGAAATTATATTTTAATTAATCTAACTTGATTTACTATCAGGTTTTTTATATGAAAAACTCTTTTAATATATATATATATTTTTTAATATTTAAATTTAAGTTTTAATTAAAAGTTTTTTTTGCTACCACAGTGTCTCTTTTATCAAGAAGATTGACTCGAAGGATTGGAGACCATAAGAAGAGCGAACGAATAAGGTCCAAGAGATCCATGTGAGAAAATCCAAAATGGCGGGAGGGGATTATGCTCTTACCATCCCGAATTGTCCACATCCCATGTTCGATGCACGTAGTCTCAACTCAAAAACTCACAGCTAGATCGGATCAATTGATGTCATGCCGAAACTCTGCACGTGGGTCACTTGTAAGCCGTCGGATCTGACTGATCCGTCTAAATTTGGATGTCGGTCGACGCGGATGACTCGACCGTTGTTTCTGTTTTTACGCTCCTGCTTACGTTGTTTTCTCGACGGTTTCTTCCGACACATGATCGGCTGATTTGTCATCGTATGCCACGTGTCAGGATGCATGTCGACGTGGCTGTCACCGGTTGTTCCTATTTGGCTTGGGCGGATTCAATAATTTTTTGTCGTTTAATCTTAATTTATAAGAAATAATGATTAATTTTATTTTAAGATATCATTAAACTATCATTAATTCAACACCATAAAAAATTAAAATACTTGTAAATTATAAATAATCTCAATTTAACTAAATCAAACTGCACCAAATTTTTCTTTTTATAAAATGAATTAAATGTTCCAAAAAAGTGTTAGTATAATTATTCATATTTTTCTTTTTTTAGTCCTTCCACATAAGGTGGATAGATTAAAATTTCAAACTTGAGAAAATCACTAGAATTCGAAGGGTAGTACATGACAAGAAGAGGGAAATCTTGATTGACATTTCAACTTCGAATTGTAACATAGATTAGAAAGAAAGATGTCCGAACAAGGGCACCTAGTTGATGCAAATCCATCTCTATGTGAAGTAAATTCAATGTTACATTATTTGTCTAGTCCTTATTCTTCACCCAATCTAAGGTAAAGCCTATTCCAAGTGTCTGTGATTTGTTGCAATAAATAAAAATTGGGACACATGTTTTGACCCATCCGGGGCCAGGGGAGTGGGGAGATGTGACCCATGCAACCTAACTGCGAGCCAGTGCACCCCAACTGTGATCAAGTTTGGGCCAATTTAGTTCCACATGCCCTTCATGTGCCAATGCCTGAGAAGACACCCTTTTTCATCTATGAGTTGCTTCTTTCTGTTGGGAGTTTTGGTTTTGAGGCTTTTGATAACCTTCCTATTAGACCTTCTAAATAGAATCATTTTTAAGTCAGTTCCTTTTTTTTTTTTGGGGGGAGGGCGATTCTTTATAATAATAAGTAAATTTCGAGATGAGTTAAATTATATATACCTTTGTTCAATTTAAAATGTCAAATCATAAACAGAATTAAATTTAGAATTTGAAAAATATTTGAAAAATTCTGTATTTCTCTATGATCGAACAATTATGAGTAAATTTAATAAGTAGGCCAAGTCAAGTGAAGATTGAGTATAAGATTTTTATATCATCTTATTATATATCGGCGTGATTAGTTTGCACTTAAGTTTATTTTAAAGAGTATAAATTTAGTGAAAATTTGTTTAAATTTTAATAAAATTAATGGACATAAAATTCAACCCAAATTAAATTATGGGCTTATTACTAAAATTGGTATTTGGGTATAACATTTTTTAGTACAAAAACAAATTTTACAGAACCATCATTGTCTAGAATCATTAACCCTATTTTATTTTTATTTTTAAGCAAGTTATCAAACGCATCCCTTTTTTTCTTGGAGGTAGCTGTTGCAGATTTATAATCAATAATATTATATATACAGAGAGAGAGAGAGAGAGAGAGAGAGAGAGAGAGGGAGAGAAGAGGGAGGGGGGTGGGAGGGAGGGAGGGAGTCAGTCTTGAACCTCAAATCACAATGTGCACACCTTTGAGCTAGGTTTCTTTTTTGGAGCCAATTTACCTTCAACATGACAATGACAGATTCATTGGTCATCTAATAAAAGAAAACGTTTGTACTTTTCAATTTCAAAGCTGATGACAATTCATTCACATGGCTTGGAGTCCCAACAACAAATCATGTTGGCCAGCTCTTGATATGGACAGCCTTATCATATTTAATTAAATGTCTTTCGACCCCATTAGAGCCTAATCGAGTACAAGAATCAGAGAAAAAGAATTAGTTAGTTATTGATTTCTAATCTATTTATTTAAATTTAACATGATTACTGAATATCGATAATTAAAAAAAAAAAACATGTTTTCACACAACCCCCAACCCCAAAAAAAGTGGGAAAATATGAACCAAAGGAGGGATGAAGAAAGAAAAATACAAAAATTTGGGGACAAAGAAGATGCCGAATATCTTAAAAATTTAAATTTGATAACAGAAACTTTAAGTGGTGTACATTTGTCTTTTTTAGGTAGAGAGCAGTGTTTCTTTTGAACTT
Source organism: Dillenia suffruticosa (assembly GCA_033439265.1). Classification (NCBI taxonomy): domain Eukaryota; kingdom Viridiplantae; phylum Streptophyta; class Magnoliopsida; order Dilleniales; family Dilleniaceae; genus Dillenia; species Dillenia suffruticosa. The sequence goes on along the minus strand of JAVTVX010000037.1, from coordinate 10,649,881 downwards.
ATCAAGCAGATATATCTATATCTTTTATTTTTCCGTAAACTATCAGAATAATTTGAATCTTGATTTTTAATAGTGATAAATACTTTACAATCCAAAGTCAGTTATCATACATATAGAGTATGCAAAGGTCTTAAGTCTTGATAGTTAATTTAGTAGATAAAAATATTATATTTCTTAATCAAATCCTATACTGGGAGAACCGTCTCTTAAATTAGACCCGATAAGTACTCAAACCGAATTAATAAAAATATAACTCGAAATATGGGTTTGTATGCCATCCAAAAAAAAAAAGGTCTTAAGCCTTGCCATAGGGTTAGGTCTTGCAAACATTAGTGTAAATTTAATAAATCAAGATACATTAACACTTCTATGAATGCCAATACTTGGTACTACTCTTATAGTGCTCTCATTATTGGCATTCGTGGTTGATGGGGTCTTATTCCTGCAATACATTTTTATACTTTAAAAGAAGATGACTAATATATTGATATTTTTACCCAATAAAATAGTATCTTTTTGCTTTAAAATTCACTTAAAATTTGAGTTTTGAAATTATTTTTATCATGAAGTATTTTTTTCAATACCTATAAAGAATGTAAATGATAAGGGATTAGCACATAATAAATAAAAGAAACACAAAACATGGAAATGGTTTACTTCTCAAGAAAAATTGTTTTTGTTTGATTTTTGGAACTTTGTAGCCCACAAGGGCACTCAATTTCTCTTTTGTTTTATATTATATCGACTAGTATTTATAGTTATACTCTGACTTTATAGTTATTCTCTAACTAATCTAATTTAAAATTTATAATAATTTATTTAAGAGATTATTTTCTTAATATAATTTAATTTATCAAACATCGCGGATCAATCGGGACAAAATTGTAAAATTCGATTTTAGGTATACGAAAATTTTGGGCCGAGATAAATCCAAAAAGGATAAAGGGGCGTTAAGGGCCCTTGGTACCGCATGCAAACTTCTCCATTTTTTTTTTCTTTTGCTTTTTTTTGGGGGGAGGGGGAGGGGGAAGGGTCCTCTGCAGCCAAGGTCGCTTTCAAACGGAACCACAATAGCTGCCAATCACTTTCTGATCACGCGGCCATGATTCATCCACCAGAACCGCATGCAAACATCACTGAGAGCGACAATGTCCCGGGTACACCTCAGTGCTCATAATCCCTCGACTCGTTAATGTTGAATTTAAATCTCATATTACAAAAAAAAAAAAAAAAAAAAAGTGACGAGTGAGAGAATGAACAGAAATTAGGTTAGATGGTAAATAAATTTATTCCTATTAATTGGTACACATTGATCGTGTGAAAGTACACTAAATTTCATCGATCAAGGTTTTAAGTTTAAATTAAAAAAAAAAAAAATAGATATCAAGATGAATAGCTCCTAAATTGAATTCTACAATTGCTATTACTCAAATTTCTGGATACTAATATTCAAGTACCAAAAAAATTATTCCTATTATAATATTGTTGTAATAATATTAAATAAATTAAATTTTATATTATAATTCATATAAATATTTATTAATTAATTTTTTAATTAAATTTTATTCAAATAAGTATAATTAATCAATTAATATAGATGGCTAAGAAAAATATAATTTATTTGACCCCATCATTTATTTCGTTTATCTTGCATTACTCTTTCTATTATTATCTTATACCTAAAAAGCATTAGAAGGTTATGAAAAAACATTCTTATGAATTTGTTATGTCCAATATAGAACTGATTAGTCCGTTTAGGTTTTTTTTATTTTTAATTTGACGAGGGCGGAATGTCAATTTATATTTTTTTAGTACATATTCCTAATGCTTGAATTCATACAATAATTTTTGAGTTATGCAGATTTAATAAATTTATTGGACAGAATTTATGTAAAAATTCAAATTCTGTGTAATATAATTACTAAAAATTAAACTTAAACTTTTATTTGTTTAAGTACAATTTAAATGTAGGTGAAAAAATATTAAAAATACTTAAAATTTTTAATACAGTTTTTAAAAATTAAAAATAAATCGAGACAAAAAAAATCAATAAATAATCGGTTTAGTGAGTAAAGATATTAGAATTTTTAGTTAAATTTTAAATTTAAAAATTAGAAATGGAAAAGATAATATTGGGAGAATTGTCCATTGAAATGAACTTTATAAATATGTAAATTAGATTAATTAAAATATAATTTATTATTAAAAAAAACAGAGAGAGGGGGAATGAGGTTGAGGTTGAGGTTAACGAAAGGCTCACCATGGTTCATGAAATAATTTTAATGGAGAGGCCCACATGCGTCCAATCTTTGACAGCCCAACAACCGGCCACGACTCTGATCCTTTTATTATTATTTTTTTTCTGTCTTTATCAACAGACATGCGAATTTTATGCGGTTAATGCGTCTCAGGTTAATGCGTCCCAAGAACCGTCGAGTTTATTATGTGATTGATTTTTTAAAATTTTATTTTTTTATTATCATGATTCAAAATTAAAATTTATAATTAAGAGAGTACCGTATAATATGTTAAGCGAATTCGGTGACTCTGGTCTTTTGAAGAGAATTAGGTTAGCTGCATTATCGCCACGGGTGCCTCTGTTCTTGGTGGGTTCCCTCACGACCTTTGGCCCAGTCTCCTCGTGACATGTTTCCCTTTCTGTTCTCAACATCAAATTCAACGTCATTACCACAAAATAAAAATAAAAAAAAAATAAAAATTTAATCTTTATTTAGTTGCCAAGGGTAATTTTGACTTTTCGGACTGACTCATTCAAGTACTGATAGGATAATTGATTATAGTAAAAAGATATGTGAAGATTTAATATGTTAATGGTGGTTTTGACATGGAAGGAAACTCACTTGAATTGCAACTTTGATGAACATAAACTCTTGTGGTCAATAATAGAATTCCAAAATGATTATGATGAGAAGGTAAGACACCCTTTTTGGTCAACAATCAAAATATAAAATTCTTAAAAAAGGACCAAACGTTTGGTTTACATAATATCCTTGGAAGCAACCGAATCAAATGAAATGACAATCGCCACCTAAGCAAAAAAACTGCAGCACATGAAAGCATTATTATATGTTGTCAACGTCCCAAAAGTTCTACAATGACTTAATATTGAAAAATGATTTCTAAGTCATAAGAGGAATAATTAGAAACCTCTCTCTCTCTCTCTCTCTCTCTATCTCTCTCTCTCTTTACCAAATCCTAACAAACGAAAATTTATTTACCATTATTGAGTTGATTAAATTATTGTATGTACCTCCGACAACAGATAAATTTTCACTAATCCAGGAGATCACACGATCATATAATAATAATAAAAAAAAAAGCTTAGCAATTAGTTTAGTAGACAAATATGTTAAATTTTTTAATCATGTTTTATATTTGAAATTTAAAAATAAAACAATTATATTTGAAAAATTCACTCTAAAATTAAATCTGAAAATATTCGAATTGGATTAATTAAATTATAATTTTGTACACCTATTTATCCGGCAAGAAAAAATAAAAGCAAGAAATCAGAGAATTAGCAAATTTCAACGTAACATTAATTGCACGTGATTGGCTAAATATAGGAGTATGTGACGTGACTGTATTACTTGACACACTTCACTCTTTCTTACAATCTTTTGCATTTTTAATGCCCCAGCAATGTTTGATTAAACCATTTATATTTATAATAAATTTTAGAAGGATATTATATATTTTTTTTATTAAGCCAATGATTCTTGGACATAATAAACCTCAAAACATTCGATTAATATTATTATCAACCCATGTGCTTTGATACGCAACCCTTATTCCCTATTAGATTAGCCCTTTTGCGGGGCAAATTGAAAAGAAATAAAAGACATATTTTATCATTTTTATTTCAAAACGATTAAACTCCAACAAAAATAAATAATAAGTAAAAAATCACATACCCGTAAATGTCGAAAGTACCCTAGACAGGATCCAACAAAAGTGAAGAAGACCACTCCCACAGGATCTAAAATGGCCTAGAACATGACCGAAATGCCCTTCTAACATGATCAAAGCGAGATTGGGGATGGTTCCATTGTCGTCGCCTCACATACCTTTACAACAGCATTACGAAGAAACCCATGTGACGGCTTTTGTCATCTACCAGAAGATGACGTCCTTTATCAGGGCATAATTTGGGGTGAGGACGGATCCGTCATTACGCATACCCACTTGAAATTACAGTTTTCACCCCTGATGGCAAATCTGTTGTTTGGTTCACATCCAAGGTCTTTCTTGTATGCTCCCATGCATATAAACCAATGCTCACCCCCCTTCACTTTCTCACACCCCTCTCTCTCTCCGCTTTCTCTCTCTTCACACACAAATTTTGGCACACTGAATTCACAATGAGAGCAGTGACTGTTCTAGCTTTGCTACTTTGTGCCACCTGCCGTGTCGCCTTGGCCATCCCCTTCACAGATGGTAAGCTCTAAATTTCCTAAGCACAAATACCTCTTCGAAAAAAATAAGGCATTTCTTTCCTTAAAATGTGTCCTTACTCTGTTTATTGGGTCTCCGTTTTAAGGGCTTCTTGCTCTCTCTGTGCTTTCTTTGTTTGGGTCTCTCATCTCTGAGCACTGTTTTATTTTTTTTTTAAGTTAAAGGGTAATTTTTTTATTTGTCATATTTATTACGGTACAGCTTTTTATATAATTATTTGATCAATCATGCCTAGAGAAAATTGGAATTATTTAACAATGTATATATTTTCGATGCATTTTTTTAGTTTAGGTTAATAAATGCAAATTTACTATATATTCTTCGAATCACAAAATTAGCTCATCAGCTAAGTGTTGAGGTTTTTCAAAGACGAAAATGCCCATGGAATGCTGCATTATTACGGCTGAAGTTTGAATATTTTCGGAGGGCAAATCAGTGAAATCATGCAACATACGTGAAGATTGCTTGTTGAATATTTTGAAATTTGAATATTGTGCCCTGCGATCTGCGATTCTGTACTGGTACTGGATCATCATAGCATACCAGGATTCGAGACTAGGAATTTTTTGGACGGTTGTGATTTAAGGCTTAATCCTGTCACTGTTCACATCGGGGCGCAAATCGCTCCCAGCCACCGATTCTTTCTGTAAATAGCAAAAGACTATCTCCTACTGACAACCTAATAATTCTTCATTTTTTTTTCCTCTCAAAATATTTTGAATTGGTTATTTTCCTAGTTGGCTAAAAAATGTATAATATATAATATTTAATTCGAATTTCAATTTCAGGAATGACTCTGACATTATTAAAGTTTTGTCAAACAAGAAAAAATCTGGGTAGATTTCATGTGCTTTGTTCCTCAAAATTGCTAAGGTCAACATGTTGCTATTTTTTTCTTAAAACTTTTTTTTTGAAGTCGTAAATTTAGGCTTTTTTCAAAAGAGAGTGGAAAGAAAAGATTTACGTTAGCACCAAAAAAAAAAAGAAAAAAAAAAAAGAAAAGATTTACGTTGTAAAATTCTTTGTTTTGTCTTAATGAATTTTGTCGGTTATTAACGTGATTACCGATATAATTTATATATATAAAAAAGCAATTAGAATTACCAATAATATTTCTCATACAAAATTAAAATATATTAAAAAATGAATAATGCAAGTGATAACAAAGTTAAATAAAAATTTGAATTAAATATTAGAATATTGAAAATTAATCGCTTTCCACGTTGTACTGCCCCGGCAATGTCACTATCATTTATTCAAGGACCAACTTGAACCCTGCAGTGTTAGGAATGTGTCATTAATGAAAATTTAGTAAATATTCAAAAAAAAAAAAAAAAAACCCTATGGTTCTGCCGATTTTACCTGATTCATTTTCAACTTGTATGAGTTTATGCATTTAAATTCCAATTGCCCTTGAGAAAATGCAGGATTGGTGCCTAACGGAAACTTTGAGCGAGGCCCAAAACCATCTGAGATGAATGGCACGCTGGTACGAGGCAAATACGCGATCCCTGAATGGGAAATATCAGGGTTTGTTGAGTACATTAAGGCAGGGCAAACACAAGGTGACATGCTCTTGGTCGTGCCAGAGGGAGCCTATGCAGTGAGACTCGGCAATGAGGCCTCAATCAAGCAAAGAATGAAGGTTACCAAGGGAATGTACTATTCCCTAACCTTTAGCGCAGCTAGGACTTGCGCGCAGGAGGAGAGGCTGAACATATCGGTGGCCCCAGATTGGGGCGTTTTACCAATCCAGACATTGTATAGCAGCAACGGATGGGACTCGTATGCGTGGGCATTCCAAGCAGAGTTGGACATGGCCGAGATCGTTTTACACAACCCTGGTGTGGAGGAAGATCCTGCGTGTGGGCCACTCGTTGACTCGGTTGCAATTCGCGCTCTATATCCTCCTAGGGCAACTAACAGTAAGTTCATCTCAAACCATAAGTTCTTTGTATCTTTGGCATTAGCATGCGGTATGGTGCATTTTGGACCAAGACTTGAAATTAACAGTGGGTCTTGTCGCTATAGTTCTGGTCCCAGGCCCAAACATAGGGACAAATTAGTTGCCATTACCCAGATTTAGTTTCTGCCCAAGATTTTATTTTTTCGTTTTCGCCACCGATATCCAAATCATCCTACAATTAATTTGATTCGAATATTGCTGAATCCTATTTAGGGGGCTGCTCTCCTTGTCTTTTCCATTCTCAAGTTTTTGCCCAAGATTTTGCAGAAAGCAAAGTCTCCATTTTCTTATTCAAAAGGCACATTAGTGTCGGCCAAATTTTTGCCCATATTGATTGGGAAAAAATTTATATTTCACGGTTAAAAATGGTTTTGACAAAGATTTTTGGTTTAAATAATTACTCATGACTTAAAATTCTTTTATATTATAAAGGTTCGCGGTCTGAATTTATTCTTCTCCTTATAGCTGAAGGAAAAAGAAAGACCGTGATTTTCAGATATATTAACCCAATTTTTAATTTGCTCAATAACCAATATAAGAAATGGCGTATTTACTCTGAGAAAGTCGGTGTTACTTGATTTGACAATACTAACAAGCCATCCCAATTCATGAAAATATTGTGCCTGATAGGTTCTTCAATAATCAATTTCTTGGCTAAAGCCATAATTTGACCACCATTTCCTTTGCAGGGAACCTAGTAAAAAATGGGGATTTTGAAGAGGGGCCCTATGTTTTCCCTAACACATCTTGGGGAGTCCTAATTCCTCCAAACATTGAGGATGATCACTCACCATTACCGGGCTGGATGGTAGAATCCCTCAAGGCAGTCAAATACCTAGACTCAGCCCATTTCTCTGTGCCACAAGGTAAGCGTGCGGTGGAGCTAGTGGCAGGGAGAGAGAGTGCGATAGCGCAAGTTGTACGTACCATCCCTGGCAAAGTCTATGTCCTCTCCTTCGCTGTTGGAGATGCTAGCAATGCTTGTGAAGGGTCTATGGTTGTTGAGGCATTTGCTGGTAGAGACACCGTTAAGGTACCCTATGCATCTAAAGGCAAAGGAGGATATAAGCGTGCAATCCTTAAATTTGTGGCCACAACTCCGCGTACCAGGATTATGTTTTATAGCACATTTTATCATATGAGGAGCGATGATTTTGCATCTCTTTGTGGACCTGTTATTGATGATGTGAAACTTCTAAGCATTCGCAGCCCACGAAAACTGTGAGAAGCAAAGTTAATGATTTGAGATGTAAGAGTATACTAAGGATATTTTTGTTTGTTAAGGGAAGCAAAGTGCTTTGGGTTATTTGAGTTTTCCTGTTTTCTCTCTTTCAGCATATATAATGTAGTAATAACATAATTAAATACTAATACAATGGGAATAGAAATGTAGGAGTGATTTTATCAAGTTGTGTCATGCACTTTTTCTATCAAAAATAAATGAGAAAAATAGACACTTTTCTTGCTTTTCAACATTTATGTCTTTCTTTTAAATTTTGGAAAAGCTGTGTTTCACTTTACAAAATCATGGCACAGACAAGTACGAGTATTTCGGTTTTGCTCGACTAATCCGGTTAAAGTATTGTAAGGTCTATTTAAGAAGTTAGCTCTTTCAAATCTTTTAAGAGTGTCTAATCACTCAATATAAAGAAATTTGGTGTCAAGTACGAAGTTATGACACATGGATGTATGCTCAATAGAGTGCCACTGACCACTGCTATACCCTGAGCCAAACGCTATGGTTTAGCTTCTTGAGAGAACTGCACAGTACCTCCACAATGACACGAGCCAAAAACATGTAGTTTAGCTTCTTGAAAGGAAAGCACACGCACCTCCATAATGAAATGAAAATAATGTGATATTAAGATGATACAAACCATTAATCTATTTAGCTGAGTGGTGTCAGGTTTTCGCCCTCATCTTTTCCCCGAGATCAGGGGGGAAAAAAATCTGTGTAAAGAATTAAATCTGAGTATGACCCAAGCAACTCGGCTGCGGTCTACTCTTTTGGTGGATTAGGAAGTGGTGTTTTGAAACTCGTGGGAGACTAAGGGTCCAAGACAATTTGGCCCAAAGTTGTAATGATTTGGACCTAAAGATTTTACTTCCATGGAAGGGCACCATTGACCCAAAAGATGATACATGTAGTAGGTTCAACTAGTTACTAGTTTACCAAGATTAGCATGCATGAACTATTGACACTTGGGTTGAGCTAGAATTGAGTTTCTCGTTTTAGGCTATTCAACTCGTGACTTGATTTAGCAACGAACAGTGAGTCTAATAAGTAAAAATATTATATTTTTTTAATTAAATTTTAATTTTAAAACTTAAAAATAAGAAATACTAAGTTAAGATAATTATTTTTAAATTAAATCCAACAACGTTTGAATCAGATTAATCAGACTGATTGATTATTAAAAAAAAAATAAGACTTTATTTGAACCGTTCAATGCATATAAAATATTTGATTATGAATTTCACTCAACATTTCAACATTGGTATACATATGCAATAAAGAAATTTGTCGTTTCCTAAATCGATCCGATTAGGCGATCAAGAGCCTTTTTGTGCTGCCTACAAACAAATTAAAGATGTCAATTTTAATCGAGTTGGATGGAAATATAATTCTATTTGTAATTTTTGTACTAATAAGGTACACAAACAAAGCACTGACGGATTTACTTTCTTAAGGGAAATTCTAGTCTAATTATGTAAATAAATAAAGAAAGAAGAAATATTAGGAATTGATATTACGAGTAAAAAATTTATTATACTATATATTTCAAAATCTTGGCTGATTCCTATCATTAACTGCTAGATCTAGAATTTGCAAAAATTATGTGCCAAAAATATGTTCTAAATTACACCTCCTAAAAAAATGATTGCCCATATACTATTAATAATATTATTCAAGTTTATAAGAAAACCATGAAACCAAACTCTCGTAAATACAATGGTAAAATATAGTACTCATTTAATCATTGGTCTCAAATTTAAGTTATGAGAATAAAAAAATAATATTTGAGAAAGTTCTCACGATGATTGGATTGAATTAATCGAATAAATCTTGAATATCGATGGATGGAAGGAAAAAAAAATATGGACATAATCTATTGGGCTAATCAAGTGAAGGTAAGTCCAAAAAAACCATGGGCCGAGGAAAGATTCACCTCTGAAATTTTCAAATTTTTTTAATTTAAAATTCAAAACCATTCAAAGAAGTCCATGTCACGTGAGGCACGTGAAAGACCGAATCGGCAAGAAAAGGAAACCCTTGATTCAATCGGACGGCGGAGAGAATCGCGTCAGCCTAACGCCAACGCATTAGGGTCTCCAACCATCCCCAAAACCCCTACTATTTAAATTTCCCAATTCTCTCTTTCCTCTCTCCTCCGAGAAAACCCAAACCAACACCGCTGCTTCTCTCTCTCGTTCTCTCAGTGACACTCTTGCGTTTGAAACCAGGAACCAATGGTATGCTTCACTTCTCTCTCTCTCTCTCTCTCTCTGTTCAGAGCGTTCTTTGAAATCTGATGATCTGTTTAGCTTGATTCATTCGCCTGATTTCTCTCTGTGTATGTATAGGCTTTGCCAAATCAACCAACCGTGGATTACCCTAGTTTCAAGCTTGTAATTGTCGGCGATGGTGGCACTGGTATTTTTCTTTTTCATCTTCAGCTTCTTTCCCCTCTTTTTAGGGGTTCTCTTTTGTACTTTATAAATTTCTTTCGTTCTTGTGACTTTGAATCTGTAGATTATAGATTAGTTTCCAAATTTTTGGGTTTTTTTGAATGGTTCTTGGAATTTTCTTTCTATTCAACTTTTTTTCCCCTTTTCTATTAATGGAAGTAAAACCCTAAATTCGATCTTGCTGATTCCTGGTGTATAAGTTTGGAGTGTTTTGTCTCACTTGGAATTGTGTTTCGTAGTCTGAAAGGGATAAGTTGCAAACTGTTTGATCCCCAAAAGATAAAACGGGCGGATTCATCTAACCTGATTGAAAAACGATCTTTGTACAGAAAATTGACTGCTTTATGTGCTATGCTTAATATGTCCACTGGGGCTTTTGAGATTTTAACATCTCAAAAGTTCGGAGGAATTCAGATGGCTTAGACAGCATCAAGGAATTAGACTATAGGAATGCAGTTGTCTTTACCTAGTTGAATCCTTTGTTTGAGAGGTTATTGTGTTGGAAGTGGATGTCACTAACGTTTGAAGTGTTTAATATTGTGCAGGGAAAACTACATTTGTGAAAAGGCATCTTACAGGAGAGTTCGAGAAGAAATATGAACGTATGTTTGGGGACCTAGTTCATCTTTTTCTCTTTTATTTTTTTGGATGTAAGTGTTCCTTTTTGTATGACTAACCAGCTTGTGTTGTAACTTGCAGCAACCATTGGTGTTGAAGTCCATCCTTTGGATTTCTTCACAAACTGTGGGAAAATTCGCTTTTATTGCTGGGACACTGCTGGGCAAGAGAAATTTGGTGGTCTAAGAGATGGCTACTAGTAAGTAATAGTTTTATTTTTTGGTTAAAATTCTTTGGAAGAATTAGCATGCAGTTCAATTTCTATACTGCTTGCTAAAGTGGTTAAGCCGCATCATGTATGCTGCAAATACATCTACATGCTATATATATGTATATATAATGTTTTAATGGATGTTCTGGGCAAATATGCATTTCCATTTTCATTGGCGATTTTCCTAGTAATGTATTATCATGCTGACTGGGTTTAAGGATGTGGTTCTTATGTTCTAGATTCTAACGAGTAAAGAGTCAGAGGTCATGCAAGTAATTTCCAAATGAAATTGAGCAATAATATGTTGCCTTGCTAATGCCATGGCAGGGATATTGAAACCTAAGTGGTTATATCATGGGTTGAGATCTTCCCATTTTACTCCATACGTGGTCATGTTGTATGCCTGAAGTTGCAGTATTGCTTGTCCAAAAGGTGAACAGAAAGTATAAAACTTGAAATTGTTTGGGGGTTTCTCATAAACTTGAAATTGTTTGGGGGCTTCTCATTTGCTAAGTGCCAAATCTTCTTGGTGGAGTATCTGAAAGTGATTTGGTAGCTTTACCTTTTGAGTTTAACTTGATTCAGGTTGCTTCCTAGTAGGAGTTACGATCCTCATTGTATTACCCCTTTCTTAGAATCCCCCCCCCCAAAAAAAAAGTAAAAGGTATAAACTTCTAGATTAATGTCATTCTTCTGTATTTAATTTTTTGTGCAAAATGTGTGATTTTTCTTTCTATGTTGAAGCTGATACTTGCCTTTCATTGGTACATAAATGGGCAATTTGTGTTTTGTCCCTTGCGTTATAACTGGATAGATGTTGAAGACATTTTTTATTATGTGCAGCATTCATGGACAATGTGCCATCATCATGTTTGATGTTACGGCTCGTTTGACGTATAAAAATGTTCCAACATGGCACCGTGATCTTTGCAGGTATGTGTAGGAGCCTCATGTCATTTTGTCGGCATTACCTCCTAACTCCTAGTTTTATTGTTGAGATCTCAATCATAGATTTTTGGAATGCTTGTCGTTTCTTGTTTCAGGGTGTGTGAGAACATCCCCATAGTGTTGTGTGGAAACAAAGTTGATGTCAAGAATAGGCAGGTGAAGGCAAAGCAGGTCACATTCCACAGGAAGAAGAATTTGCAGTACTATGAGATTTCGGCTAAGAGCAATTATAACTTTGAGAAGCCTTTCCTATACCTTGCTAGGAAACTTGCTGGGTAAGTATCATTCTAATTACTAAAATTCCCCTGTGCCTTTTTCTTTTTGTTTTTCTTTTATAAAAAGGGTATCTTATCCAAGACACTGAATGTTTGGTTGTTCGCATGCTGATTGTAGGGATCCCAATCTTCATTTTGTTGAGTCACCTGCATTGGCTCCTCCAGAAGTACAGATTGACTTGGCAGCTCAACAACAGTAAGACCACACGAACTTTTCTTATTCATTATGAATCACATAATGGAAGCCCGTAAAATAGGTTTATTAGTTAGCTATCTGTCTATCTTTCTTGGGCATGCCTTAAAGCAACTCCATGCAAAGGATATCTTTTGTTGTCTATCCCAAATCATTAGTATCCTGACATTTGGATTCCGCAATCTTATTTCTTTCTACAAATGTGCTCAATTCTGCCCTCAAGACTCCTGAGATAAATGATTGCTAAACTGTTTACCTTAGCTGTAATTACACAATTCTAGCTTCATAAGTATGGAGGCCATTCTAGAATTATACTCTCGGATCTCCAGAAATAATTTTCCTTTCTAACTTATAATTGAGATTTTGCATGTGATATTGGTTATTTGTCTCTGTTCTTGAGGTTGGAGGAATTGCCACGGTAGGAAACAAAATTGTGGTTCAATCTATTTTGTACTTTCTACTATTATTTAAGGACAGAGAATACCTGGCAGTTTCTTCATCATCCTGAAATCAATATTCTCAGTTACCTTATTTCTGTCCCTTGATCTAGATGTTGTTTGTGTTTGACTACTGTGTTCTTTTTCAGATTTTCCCCGCTCTGATTGGTTCATTTATGCTTCAATTGACGGTTTGCCCCATTGTACATACTGTTGTACTTAATAATTTTGTGTGATTGTTCTTTCTAGGCATGAAGCTGAGCTTGCTGCAGCTGCTAGTCACCCACTACCAGATGATGATGATGAATCATTCGATTAGAGATGGGGTTCATAACTGTAAGGCTGCTGCAAGTTGGACAAGAGTTTCATTATGCTTCCCCTTGCCATGTATCTGGGTTCAAAAGTTTTCTAAAGATACATATTGATCTTTATTATGGGTCTTTTCTCCAGTCTTTGCGTATTGAGGCACTTGGGAGGATAGTTTTGGGGGGTTTTGAGCTAAATATTGTATCCAATGATGGCGCTGTTTCTGTTGAGAGATGATTCATTTCCAATCTGTTTATGTTATTCGGAATTCTTTTGCTTTGTGTTTCTAAAAATTTGATATCTTTTTTCTTAATTATTTCTATGTGCTTTGAGTTTTGGTGCCTTTAATCACATAAATGGTGCATCTTCTTGATTATGTTTGTATAAATTACTTGACTCGACTGAGCATTGAAGTGGTGTCAGAGTTTGCAGAATCCAGTCATGCACATCTTCCGGTCTCCTCCGGATTGCGGCAGAGAGGTATAGTTATGCAGCCGGAAGACCAACCCTCAGAGCTAAGAGAGTTGGTCTAATGGTTTGTGTTTTGTCTTTAATGGTTTGGGAGTTATCATCCTTGATTATGTCACAAGTTTTGTCCAACTCTAAGCGGAAAGCAAATAAATGCTCTGACACTGGTGGTGAGTGCCAAAAGGTTTGGTGTGCCAACAACTCTGCTAAATATTAATATGCTAATTTAAACAACTTTGCATTGAATTCATATATTAATTCAAGACCATTACATGACAAATATTCACTCATACTTGTTCTTTTGCATTATGTCCACTCATCATTTAAACTTCTCCAACTTCGTCACATTTAAGACTACGCCCACAGGATTTGTTAATATTTAATTTAATAATCTAATCTTGTCTATGAGAAACATTGGAATTACTTGACGAGGGAAAATTTACGACGAAAGAGGAGGTCGTTCCTGAAATGAAAAGCTAGCAACTTGACCTTGCAAGGTTTCACAATGTCTTCCAAGCCAATGGCGGCCTTTGCTGGGCTCTTTTGTTTTTCACTAGGGGAATGAGTCCCGGAGGGGGTACGAGCCTGGAAACAGAAGAAGAGATTGATGTAGCGTTCCACCAAAAAAAAAAAGATTGATGTAGCGTATACTCTTCCTCCATCAGTGTGCCTCACTTAACGCCATAATCAGTTTTGTCCAATTTCGTCAGAAATCAACTCTAAGAGCACATATTTCCTTGCTGAGGCCTAGGACGGGCAGAGGGAAACATTACCCCTAGAGGCTAGGACAGGGACAAGGGGGTGAAACCTGCACCCACCCTTCAGATTGTTATCGGCATATTCGGGCTAAAGTACTCAATGAAGTAGGAATCATTTCGAGCAACATTCTTGCCCTGAACCTTCCTTAGCCAAAAAAATTTAAGTTAAATGCATCAAAAAGATGCGATGCAAGTTGCAAGGAAAATATAAGTTAAATGCATCAAAAAGATGCGGTGCAAGTTGCTTTGCGAGGAAGGATATTGGCGTGCCAATATCACACTGTCCCTGATGCAAGAGAATTCAGGAATCCCCAAGAACTGGAGCGGAACAACTCAAGTTCGCGAAACAGTCCTTAATTATGGTCCATACATATCTCTATATTTAACCAACATTGGCAGTAAACTGTACCCCCACTACGCTGCATTCGGTTTCATGAAAAAGGAGGTCTACAAGTTTTAGCTAAATAAACACGAAAACCAACAATAAACTTATTTAAGCAGCAGAACTGGCAACATCATCTAGAATTGTGTACTTCAAAATTTCCACTTCAATTTGTTTGACTACAGTATGGTTTCTAATGAAAGCAAAGCATTGTACATAGCATGTTAGAACAATAAGTGTATGGAAATCCAAAAATATACCTATTTAGTGATGATTTAACATAAATGACAAAAATGAAGACAACAAAATACAACTTATCTTTCTATCAAGACTACAATCTCGAGCAAAATCTTGGAAGTAGAACAAATGGTACCTCCATTATCTTCCATTTATTACCAATAGTCTCTACAAGAGCACGCTCCATCCTTAAAATGGTGAAACCTCTTGGCATCACGCATGATGAGCTCCCTGCCCGTAAGTTTTGAGATGATCTTTAGTGCGCTATGGCAATCACCACAAACACAGAGATTCTTGATTACCCTAATGGGTGAACGAACTGGGCTGCTGAGGAGGCCATAAGAAACAGCAAGCCTCTCACTGTGGGCAAGAAGTGCTTCCTCCTTGCCTTCTTGGTCAATGTCATGTAGGACGAATCTAGTCTCAGGAATGTAGCCAGCCTCTGTCATCTGTTCTTTCAATCTTCTTAGCAGTGCATAAATTCTGTCTTTCTCTGGATGAGATGTATCACCAGCTCTATATTCGTGAACCCTACTTCTAACTTCTAGAAGATTCTGACCAGCCATTTTCTTTTTCTCTTTCTCTTTGGCAAGATCTGAAGCTTTGACATGAAAGAGCCCCTGTTTTGATTGCTCACTCAAGCGGGAGGGATCAAGAAGCTCAACAAGCTCAGCGCACCGATCTCCAAGCTCCACATTGCCATGTACTCTACAAAGATTCATCAAAGTTTCCCAGACATCGACACTTGGCTTCACTGGCATCTTCTCTATGAATTCCAAAGCTTCATCAATATAACCTGCATTTCCCATCATGTCCACTATGCTCACATAATGCGCCATGGATGGTAGAATTCCATATTCCTTACTCATTGATTCAAAATGCAGCAACCCCTCGGTGATGTCACACTCAACACCACATGCAAAAAAACCCCGATGAACATTTCTGCATCAGGTTTTAATCCTGCCTTCTTAAACTCCATAAATAAATCAATAGCATCTTCGCCAAGACCATTCTTAGCAAGCCAATTTATCATACTGTCCCAAGATGTCAAATTGTGCTGTGGCATAGATTTGAACAATGCATATGCATCATCTGTGGAACCACATTTTCCATACATGTCTAAAACCTTGTTATAAATGCTTACTTTGAGAGGTGTTCCTGACCGAATGAGATGCTCATGAACTGCCTTGGCTTCTTGTAAAGCTTTAGCCTCACCACATGCCTGTATCAACTGCAAATATTGAGGCAATTCAACAACAATTTGTTGTTTCTGCAATAAATTGAGAACTTCAACAGCCTCCTTGACTTTTCCCTCCTTGCACAAACCTTCTAGATCCTCCACAGTGCCCCTAAATTGGTTACCTTCTGCAGTCTCAAATGATGTGCCACTGGATCCATGAGGCACTAGTGAAGAAAAGGTATTGTTCCGGAACTGATTTGAGCTTAGTTCGTTCTGTCCAGCAATATAATCAAAATCATCACTTGATTTCTGTGGGTACTGCCCCATATTTTCTGTTCCATACCCATGGTTTGGCTGAGACACCCCTATACTTCCTCCATAGTGACCATTTGCACTTCGCTGATTACCTCCAACATACTCTCTGTGATAACCACTTGGGGACTGTTGATATCCACTGTGGCTTCCCATTCTATAATCGCTTCCCATTCTATAATCGATCGGACTTGGCCAAGACTGGCCAACATCATTGCTAAAGTTTCCATTTACTCCTAAACTATACTCCGAGAAACTTGACTGTTGGGATCCAATTGGCCAAATCTCTTTAACCCCATTACCATGAGACACGAATTGGTTCCTTACATTCTCATTTTGACTGAGAAACCCATTAGGGTTTCGCTGAAGATGCATTGAATTCCCCACAGAACCATTAACCCCATGCCAATTTTGCTGAAAATGCACCGCATTCCCCACAGAATCATTGGAATGGGGTAGCATTCGTCCATGGTTATTCTGGTAGGACCCATAATTGGAATTCCCAAATGGATTAGCCGGGATTTGCTGAAAATTCGAATTAGGGTTTTTCCCATAAACCCCACTTGCATTCTGATCAAATGAACCAACTAATTCCTTGTAAAATGCATTACCGCTATAACACCTTTCTGGGTTCTGCCCTAAATTCCCACTTTGCCCAACTAGGTTCTTTGGAAAATTCGTTCTAGTGTTCCTTTCAGAAAACCCACTTGAGTTCTGATAAAACCCATTTGAATTGTGTTGAAACTGATTAAATTTTTGATTTTGATGGTCAAAATTACCCTGAAAAGGACTAGGGTTTTGATAATAATATGTGATTGTGAGGAACTGGTCTCTTCGTGTTGAAAATCAGGTATTTCAGCAGCAGTGTTGAGATTGTGAAGTAATCTAAGAGAGAGAAATCTGGAAGAACGTACCTTGTAAATAGATTCAAAAGAGTAGTTGATGTTTAGCAGTGTTCCTCTCTTTTTAAACATCTGATAATCTGGTTTGTTAGTCCCCTTTGTCTATAGAGGAAACAACCAGCTAAAGAAAAAGGGAAGAATCTACAGAGAGAGAGAAGAGCAAAGAGAGTGAGGCGAATTCCCGCTATCTTTAACCCGGTTGTTGTGCAACGTAGATTGTGCCTCCAGAGAGAGAGGGAGAGAGAGAAGGGGTTTTAGGAGGGTGGGAGATGGACGGAGGAGGCTGTCCCCGGTGGCCACAACCCCTCCCCAATTTGGTGATCTCAGGTTGGAATCTCACCGTAACCAAAACAAAAAGGACGGAGGAGCCGTCATTGCAGGAGAGGCCAACAGTGTGTTTAGCCGGTAAGGCTCCACAATCGCTGGGCTTGGACCAGGCTGTTGCCCAAATTCTTTTTTTTTTTTTTTTTTTGGATACAATTGCCCAAATTATAAAAAAGATTTAGCTTAGCTTATAGTGGGTAAAATCGAAATTCCTTGCAATGCAATGTTGTCACACAGGGTTAGCTTAGACGAGAGTGGATGAAATTGAATTATAAAAAAGAATCATTGATAAATATTGGATGAATACCTTTTAATTTTTTTTTAAAAAAAGAGTTGTATTAATGGTTATGTACGTAAGTGTAGAAAATTTTATACATATGATGTTTGAGGATAAATGTGTGAATTTGTATGTAGCCTACTTAATTTCGTAGAAATAAATAGAATAAATCATTCATAAAAATGACTCCATCTTAAATTAAGAAATTCCCTCAATTGAACTAATTCATGTCATAACAAGCAAGGGATTGCAAGTCCAATTCAAACCCTCTTATCCCCTGTCCTGGGCATTAAAAATAATTGGCTAATGTGAGCTATAAAATTTTGAATGAATTGTGTTTCGTAATTTAAGTATAGCTACAGATAGCTCATTAAGCCTCCCAATTTAATAACTAAGATTGAGCCTAACATGCCCGTGTAAGCTACCCAAAACCCATGCACGGGTCTCACCATGGTAACCAATACCTTTTTAACATCTATACTTGTTTAAAAAATTTAATAGAAGATTAAAATTGTCATTCTACTTTACAATAAAAAAAAGGCTTGCCAGAAATATTTGTCCTCTGAAAAAGCACTTAAAATTCCAACCGCTTAAGCAGAACCCCGTCACAGCAACCGAAGAACCACCGGGGCATGCCATGATAAATTGCCTCTCCAAACTTGGCAGGTCTACTGCACACACCGCAGAGAGAAATGGCCACAAGCAAGCTTCCTAATAAGAAAATTTCTCATCTGAAATCATGGCTGGCATTTTCTAGATCATGGGTCTGTGAATAAGTATCTGAGCAAGGAAGCAACTACCGCCACACTTAAACTGTTCCCCAACAAGGCATATCTGCAAAGTTAACACAAAAATGATGATGCAACAAGTCCCAAAGTAATTTCAGTTTGCAACTCTTCTGATCATTGCACACACATACTAAATAGACATGTCTGCAAGAACTTGTTCTTGTAAAAGAGATGTGATCACCGAGAAATATAATAAGTGCAAATTACATATTATACCTTTTAAGTGCTCTTACAGTGTAATTGAAGTTAGCCATGGAGATCCAAGTTCTCCTGATAAAATTGTGTTGTATACAGAAGGTGAATGGACATTTTAAGTGCTGTTAACCATCCCCTCAAAGCTAACATTTAGCAGATTCTTATTAAAAAAAAGAAGAAGAAGAAGAAGAAGAAGAAGAAAAAGATTCCATATAAACATTTCAGCAACTTCATCACAAGCCATGGCATTACCCACTCTCGCAAAGCAAAGGGAGAGACCAACGAGATCCAATATTGGGCACAACAACAATAGTCACAGTTCATGAATTACTAAATGAGAATATGGACAAGAAGCATAGTTTGTGAAATTAATCACAGCCAAATATAAGTGTCAAGAGTTTTAGGTTCAATAGACAGTTGTGTCAATGACAGCTAGTAACATATCGTAAGAGGAGAAGCTTAAAACAAACTTTTTTGCTGATGACCTTTTTTGTCAAAATAATGACGATTAACAAAGAGTTAATTCCACAGCTTACCATTTAAATGAATGTAAATCATATAAATACAGAACCAAACAACAAGACGGGGCATACCGTTGTCTAAGGGTAACGTGCTTTGGAAAGTGAAAATCCTCCGGCAAAGAATGGAGATTAGCAACCTGATTGTAATTGAATTATTACAGGTAGGATGACCTCATTGAAGGAACAAACTCTGGAAGAGGAAGAACAAGCGATGTTTACATACCTCCCTGGGAGTAAAATATCGCAAGCCCAGCTCTTGTAGCAAACACATTTTATCCTCCTTTGGCTGCATGCCAAAATATTATGGTGAATATCCAGGGAAAAAAAAGTAAGAGCAAAAAAGGATAGCTTAAAGTTAATTATAGAGCAAATCAGAAACCAAATTTTACCGACCAAAGATCCAACAATACCTATAAACTTAATTGTGAATTATCAACTGATAAAACCACATTACCTCGCTAATGAGGATGGTCCACTCAAATAGCATGTAACAGATAACTTATATAATCTTCATAACAAGTAGGGAACAATTAGAGCATAAACAAGCAATTACTCATACATCTGGATATGAATTTTCCACATCCCTATCAAATTAGGCCATTAAACTCCCAAAAAGGCAACAAAACCTGTCCAGCAAGGCTGACACAGAGTTTACATGTCCAAAAAGAACTCAAAACTGTATAAGGAGCAGTTAAGATTCCAAGAAGTTCTGAGTGTAAGACAAATTAAAAATGACAAATTGGAACATGCATTCGTGTAGATTCCCTAAGCAGGCTAGCACATTTTCATTGTTTTCAGTCTTTAGTAGTTAAGAATTTTTAACCTTTAATGGTTGAGAAGAGGTAATTGGATACTCGTCAAAGTATTATGGACAAAATTGTATATAATCTTCATAAGAATTTCCTATTTTAAGTGATACTTTTCACCTAGGAAAAGAAGCATACAAATATCCAATAAATGTATCTTTGTCATCTAGAACATAACAGAAATGCACCTGTACAGTTGCTAAAAGAGAGCCAGTTCCCTTCACATATCGATAATAACTTTTTGTGAAGCAACAACAACGCTTGGAACTGGGATAAACAATATCTACACCACTCATAGGAATACAAGCCATTATGAAGGAGGATTTTGATGAAGAGAGAACTGAAAATTATATTTCAAACAAGGTCCATAAAAAAGGATACCCATGGCACTTCCCCACCTCTCTATCAAGCTCAATGGGACCAAAAACTCATTTAAAGGCACACCATCATATTTCTTGTCATCGTGAACCTTCTCCGAGGCTTTAGAAACTGCTGAAGAAACACTACCGGTGTCCAAGAAGTTAGGATCCATCTCTTCCAAGGAACAACCGCGGTCAAATTCCAGGAACCTTTCTACTGGTTCACAGTGATGAAGTAGCTCATCTGAGATCTCTAGTGAGATATTATGTTGATCAGGCATTGTACTACTCTCACAACCAAGTAGGGGGCTAGGAGTCCAAACCAGATGATTATTGAAGAGTTGGTTTTGGAAGACAATGGGTTTTCTCTTAGCCTGTAGGACAAGAAGGCAGTCAAATTTTACTTGCAAATCAAATATACTTGTGAGCTGTATATATTCTTGATGACAAGAAATAATAAAAGCAGCATTCATAATGCAATAGATCTCTTCTTCGAAAATGCACAGTCAGTGTCGGGAGAGTAAAAGAACTCATGTAGCCTATAACCTAATGCAGTGGTAAACTCTCAAGTTTCACTTTCTCCCTTTCTCCCACTAGGTATTACTCCACTATCCATATTTGCAAAGGTAAACCTACTGCTAATTTTAACATATTAACCTAAAGATGATCTGAGGTCTTAAGAAAAGAAAATTCTGAAAGCCTCCAAGTTTCAACTTGAAAGGAGAAGCAAATAAATATTACTGTACTAGTGCAGTGTTACAGGATCTGTTCATGCTGCAAACTCTTCACCTAGTACATACGGAGACCTTATTTCTATGCATGCACTCCATGTATACTTGACCAATTCCAAACTTACAGAAAGACTGAACAAAGATGATGCTTTTACAAGGGTAATGACAGTCATATTAAGTGCCAGCATCTTTGAATTACCATAGGTTCGACCTATGTTAGTTGCCAACACAATACTTGATCACATTACAAACCGCATGTCTATTCTTGGTGAGACCTTGGCAAGCTTCATGAAAAACAATAGAATTGTCCTTCAGCATTGTAATTTATCACTCAATTAGCAACTCAAATCAAACATCACCTAAGTTCAGAATTTGACCCCAAACTATACTAAATCCATTTCATCCATGCATAAGCTAAGCACAGTTTATTCCATGGAAATCTAAAGAGATAATCAAGAAAAAGATGGAAAAGAATAGAGCAAGAGAGAGAGAGAGAGTGACCAAGCAAAAATATCGTGGCCTGGAATAAGGCACCCCAAACTGTACTGGGCTCAAAACAAATTCCTGTGTGACATAATTGGACTCCTTTAACATTTCGATCATCTTTGTATGGGTGTCTGATGTCTGCAAAAATAAATATCAAAGAAATAAAATTAAAAAGAGGTTAATTATTTATTACAGCTACAACAGGCCTTATTTGAGAACCACGCCTAAGAATTGAACAGACCTCAAAGCCAACAACATTTTCCACAAAAAGCATTAGCGGCGGTCGTAAAGTGCCTGGTATAAGTTCAAGAATCTTGAGAAAAGAGGATGCTCTAGCATCACCAGAGCCCTTTCTAAGACCTATTAGAGAAAGTTTTAGAAATTTTTGCTCGTTAGGAAGATAATCAGATAAATAATATATATATTTAAAAAAAAAAACTCTTTAAGAAGAAAAGTAGCAAACTATTGACCTTGTCGAGTATATGGCTGGCAAGGAGGAGAGAGAAGCCATGCATGTGCCCCATAGCTGTCAAGATCGGCAGAACTGAGATTCTGGATGTTACCCTATGTAGTATGCACCAAGATCCAAAAAATTGTGTACACAAAGATTTCAGAAGAGAAGTTTATTGTCCCAAAATCAGGGCTTTCAGGATATGTCCAAAACACACAAGCTTCCAACTGGGCCACTACAAAGTGTATTTGAACTAAAAGAAGAAGAGCTAAACGGCATGATGGGCAAAATCCCTGGAATTAAGCAGAATTCCAACATCTCAAATGGATTATTAGAATGTTGAAGCTTCCCATCACTTAGAATTATGTTTATCCTATTACTATAGAGTAAGGCCTTGTTAAGTTTGCAGATTGGAGAACTTAAGATTAGACTGTATGGACCAATTTGAATCACAGATTGTGGTTGATCAACTTCCTGTCACAAGATTGATTATACTGATGTTGATTGCAGCGAGAGATTACTTGTTGGAACTAACGTCAATTCTTGATTACATTTTGAATGTGTTGAAATTTAGGTATTTCATCCTGGTAGTTCTGGGGGACTAGAATGAATCTCACCTCCCACGTGGAATGCAATAATCCCACTTAGGGACAATTTATGCTTGGACCAGCTGTCCTAGGGCTAAGTAAATTATTCCAGTGTCTGGTTCATATTAGAGCCGCACTATTTTCTAGCACTAAAACTAAAATAAAGCTTTGATCATACTATGAAATTGCTATCTTAAAGGTTATTTAAAATAAAATAAAATAAAGAACACTTCACGACAAAGAGTAATGCTAATAAGACAGATGAAAATCAATAATTGAAATATTTTAATTTGTCATTGAAAAGAAATGACCTGAGAAGCGAAGGGGTATGAGGCAGCTGCCCTTGTGAAATTATAGGAAAAAAGAATCATGTTTATAAATTTAAAAATTATAATCCTAAATATCATTCATCCTCCTTGAAAATTAATTACGACTGTAAATGTTCACAGTGGTTCTCCACCCCAATATAAATTGCTGGCTAAGGCCTTGACCGAATCACGCAACTTTATTGAGCTAACTTAAATCAGTCCACAGTTAATGTGCATCATCTCGTGTGACAGACTTTACTCTTTTATACAACAATACCATGTAAAGATACTGATACATACATCCAGTTCACGCACGCCTTTTGGAACATTCATATTAACCCTACGTACTACAGAGAGAAAGAGAGAGAGAGAGAGAGACCTGATAGGGGCGGTGACCAAAATTATGCTCATAAACGTCGTTGGCAACGTCGTTGATGTCAAAGGCTTCAACGACAATTGCATCAACTCCTGCTTTCATTAACGAATATCTCTACAAACACAAACCCTCGCATTTAACACATTAACCAAACTGGAGAGAGAGAGAGAGAGATTACCATGCCACCGATGCCACTGTAGAACTCGAGGACCCTCCATGGCTCGTCTTCCCCTTTCCTCAAACCCTCCCGCTCCATGTTTTCGTTTCTTCGACCCTGACGCTCTTAAACGCAACATTTCAATTCTCTTACAAATTGAGACGACATCGTTTTATTTCAATAACCGTCGTTTCCCCGTCCACCTTCGTGTTGTTGTACTAAGGGATCTAAACGCAACACTTTTGTGGGACGGAACTTTTGGGTAACAGGTTTTTATGCATCGGCGAATTTTCATGTTGGTAGTTTAAGAATCGTTTGGAAGGAGAAGATGGGAGGAAAAGAGTGAGGAGAGAATATAATCTTAATATATATTTAGAAATTTTTATTTGGAGAAAAAAGAAAGAAGATTAGAGAATTTTAAATAATTTCTAATATATTTGAGATATTAAAATATTTTCTTTCATACGAGGATAGAGAAGAGATACAAATTTTAATGAAAATTTGTATATTCAAATAAGGGGTGTGGGGTGTTGTCCTTCTCTCCCCTTATGAATGCTTCTGCTCCTAAAAGCAATTTTTGGATTGCAACTAACGAGAAGTAGGCGTTCTTAAAAATTACTAACATATATATACATATATATATATATATATATATATATATATATATATATATATATATTTTCCCGTGTTGTGAGAGGAAGACTGCGCCAAGAGAGAGAAATTTGCTTTGCCAAAGCCTTGTGTCTCTCAATGTCAATCGTCCCTCTCAATAACCTGGATCATATAAAACATAGGGTTAATCTGAAATTTGCTTTGATTCAGAAATCAAATTGGATTTTCCTAATATATGAAATCCTGCCAGACGCTTGGTTACTCAGCCCTTATACAACATAGGCTGGGTTTCCATTTAGTCTCATCAAACCATAGCCTTGGACAACACAATAGCTACAAACGTTATCAACCTTTCTGTAATTATCTTTTGAAATCTCATCTTGACAATTAGCTACAAGCCTGAAAATCACTATTCTTGATTTGCATTTTTTAACGACCCCACAATTTGTCGCTAAAAAGAAGCAGCTTGCAACCTGTAATCTGCTAGGAAGAAATCCAAGCGACACAACCTCCATAGTGCACACGTCTAGGAGCTTAGGGATTACAGCTAAAAAAAAAGAGCATTGTAGTACCCGCCAAAGTATATGAAACATCAAAGAAAATTTAATCTGAAAAAAATGAAAAAGAAGATACCAAAATCGTGACCGCCTACAGCTTATCGTGAGAATTAACAAAATAGAGTGCCTAGATATAAAGCCTTTCACATTGCAGCTCAACGAAAACACCATAAACAACGCTGCCATTATATCCAAATTCTAGCGAAAATGGTGGCAAATAACTCAGCACTGGGCCTTCCTCCAAATCTATTACCCGATGAGGCAAGTCCTGACTGGATGAACAAAGGAGACAATGCTTGGCAGCTGACAGCAGCCACACTTGTTGGCCTGCAAAGTGTTCCAGGGCTCATCATTCTCTATGGTGGCGCAGTGAAAAAGAAATGGGCAGTGAATTCTGCTTGCATGTCTCTCTATGCCTTTGCTTGTGTGCTTGTCTGTTGGGTAGGATGGGGATACAGAATGTCCTTTGGAGATGATCTTCTCCCTTTCTGGGGAAAGCCTAATCTTTCTCTAGAACAGAAGTTTTTACTCGACAAAGGTTTTCTCTGATACTTCCCTAATGCTACTATGGTTTTTTTCCAATTTGTTTTCACGGTGTCACTCTGATTTTGATTGCAGGAGCTGTTTTGGGACGGATGAATTTCTATGCTTGGATGCTGTTTGTACCTCTTTGGCTTACATTTTCGTATACTTTTGGTGCTTATAGTATATGGTGCCCTACTGGGTGGCTTTCTAAGGCTGGACTTATTGATTATTCAGGTGGCTTTGTAATTCATCTGTCTTCTGGTGTCGCTGGTTTCACTGCAGCTTATTGGGTATGGAGAAAAAAAAATCAGTCTATTTGCAGAGTTTTTGCAGCTTACAGTATTTCTCATATGGGTGTTATTTATTACAGGTTGGTCCACGACTAACCAAAGACACAAAAAGATTTCCTTTAATCAACATTCTACTGATGCTGGCAGGTGCAGGACTTGTGTGGATGGGATGGACCGGGTTCAATGGAGGTGACCCCCATGTAGCAAGTACTGATGCTTCCTTGGCCGTCTTAAAAACCCATGTTTGTACCGCCACTAGCTTGTTAACCTGGCTAGCTCTCGATGTCATCTTCTTTGGGAAAGGTTCCGTTATTGGTGCTGTTCAAGGCATGATCACTGGCTTGGTCTGCATCACCCCGGCAGCAGGTAATTCCAATGCTGAATTTGCATTACTGAGCCTAACTTTTCTATCATTGATGTTGATAGTTATTTTTCAGCAGTTTATTAGATTCAATTTGGTACCAAATTTATGAGATGCAGGAGTTGTACAATGATGGGCAGCGATAATAATGGGATTTTGTTCGGGCTCTCTTCCATGGTTCACCATGTTGGTTGTCCACAAGAAGTGTGAACTCCTTCAAAAGATGGACGACACAATGGCAGTACTGCATACTCACGCAGTGGCAGGAAGCTTAGGATCACTGGTCTATTTGCTAATCCAAAGCTGAACCGGCTGTTCTATGGTTATGATAGCAAATATTTCGTCCTATTTTATGGTTTCGACATGGGAAAAATCCACACAGGCTTTGGACAAGTGGGAATTCAACTTGTTGGGATAATTTACATCGTCTTTCTCAACATTATAGTCACAAGCCTAATTTGCCTCTTTATACAACTCATTGTGCCTTTGAGGTTGGTGATGAGGCTGCTCATGGTGAGGTAGCTTATGCCATATAGGGTCAAGGTGAAAAACTTGAGACTTAGGTATTCTGCTTATGCTGACATTGAAGCACCACCTACTAAGGGAGGAGGTCAAGTTTAGATGGCATAAAAAATTGTATAAGTATTAGATGGGGATTGCCATGTCTAATGAAGAACTCTTTATTGAAAAATAAAAGGCTTTCAATAAAACTCTGATTTGTGTTCGTGATGTGTATCAACCATCGCACGAGTTCCTAACCTACTTTGTTGGTGTTCGGTTGCATAGGCTTAAGATATAAAGGCAAAGGAAAAGGAGAGAAACATAAATAGAGAGAAACAAGTATGTGCGACCTTGAACCGGAGCTTCATAGACAAAAATAAAAGAAAAAAATGGGAGGAAAGTGATAAAAGGACGGACGTTCTCATGACACGCATTAATGACAAATTTAATATTCTATTAAAAATGTTTAATATCAATGAATAAATTGAATATCAGTAAAGTAAATCAAACGACAAAAAAAATAATATCAAAATCTATGAAAGAATAAGATATTAAACTCTGATTTGAATCTTTCATTCTACTTACTCTTAGTAAAAAAAAGTTGATGGGAGAAGAAGAGTCTTGTATATCAAAAAAAGAAGTTGATAGTTCAATTCTTGGTTTTCTATTCTTGAAGATAAGGATGTCTTCAAAGAGAGAAAATATTATAGCAATTATGGTTAGCAGTTTATCATAACTATAAATATTGGTTAGTAGTTAATAAATTAGTTAATAATTAGTAAAAATAATTAAATAATTAGTAGAAACAGTTTAACGATTAATAAAAATAATATAAATAATAATATGAAAACATATAATCGAAATAGAATAGAATGGTATTGAAATTTCTCTCTCTCTTTGTATTCTCTCTTCTTCCCTATCTCTTTTTCTCTCTCTCTCTTTCCATCTTCTCTTTCCAATTTCTCCCTTTCTATATTTTTACCACTCTTTAGAGTTGTATTATTACAGAAGAATGAGAACTAATCTAAACCCTCTAATATTTTGTGTTTGGGTGTTCACAATTTCTCTGTATGCATCTAAATTAAGAGAGAGCACATGAGTACTTGGAAAGGGGAAAAAGAGCAATTATAATTTATGCAATGCCAATTTAAAGTTGCATACTTATTTGCCCTAACATACAAACGATGTCCCTGCTTGAATTGTGTCAAGTGCTTCTTGTTCCCAGTAACTGGCTATGCGTTATTCAGAACACTTGCATAAAAAAAGGAAGAACTCTTTAATACGAATTTTGAAGTGCCCTTTAATAGATTTTGAGGTTTGCTGGAAAAACTTGATTAGAACACTTGCATTAAAAAAAAGGACTTATTTCCTTCTTTGTAGGTGGGACGTGTGTCAATGCCAAGGATATTGAAATTTCAACCGTACGTGTTAAGGTGGAATTGGCAAGGTGAGGGGTTCTACGCATGTCTAATCTGAGATATGGACTAGTCTTGGGCAGAAAGAGATTTGCCTTAATTTTTCCCCTACGCATTTGATGATTATACCAAAAGCCACCCACATTGTTACTCTTTTAGACCCTCCCTTGGAATTGTTATTGGCAAAGGACAATTCACACAGATAAGAGTCTAAGCTGGGCTCACTGAATGATCATTATTTATCTGTAATGTAAAAACATATTTAAGGATTTTTTTATGGGGAAAATTTTAATTTTGATATTAAAAATAAAATAAATCTGAATTTTAATATTCTTCAAAACTATTTCGATTTTGGTCATTTAACCCGACGCCACACTACTTTTCCTTTCTAAGGTTTTTTTTTTCCTTTATGATTTACAACTTTATATTTTTCATGAAATTATAAACAAATTATGATAAGTTTCGATTATAATTAAGATAAAATTCATAAATTGATTCCAAGATACTCCAGTGTCATAAGAGAAGTTTTTATTTTATAAACGTGGGGACAACTATGAATCGTCATGCAATACTAATATTTATGAATTAATTATTCTTTGTTTCTTATAATTAAATCTAATAATTATTTTATTTTGTTATAACGAAATTTGAATTCCGGATTATGAGATTGGGGAGGTGACGTGACTATTTTTGTAAGAACCAGAAACTTTGTATGGTGCTGGTTATTTGATTTGCTACAGAGTTCCTATATGATAATTAGCATTTTTCGAATTTTTTAATCTAATCCTCATGTAAATTATAATTAACATTATGAAAAATTTCCCAAACTTGAGCTGACAATTGGGATGCGAAAGGTTAAAGTTGTCATTTAACTGTGCATTAAGAAGGAGCCATCTCAAGCCAAGGGATAATTTCGTAAATTCAGAAAAAGGAGGAGGAACTTGGTCCTTTAATCAAATGTGTTCTAGGTTTTGTGCTCTCTCACTCATCTCAACTCAACGCTCTCTCTCTCTCCCCATCGTTACATCTGTGTGGAGAAGAGAACAGCATCCCCAGACAGGTGAAACCCTAGGGTTTCTCAATCCCATTTGCTCTACTCTCAGGTTTCTTCGATCGATAACTCCATCCCTCTACCGCCTTATCTCCACTCTCTTTGGCTTTATAATTATTGTCATTGATTCAAAATCATTTTGTGAGTTCTGATATTTCAGGAATTTTTGACTGATTTTGTTTTCTCTCTACTATTTTCAGATGTGTAATCGGTTTTACGTTTTTTGTTGGAAATATTTTGTTTAAGGGTTTGTATTGTACAATTAGGGTTTAGGGTTTGTTGAAGCGATTTAATCTATTTGCTCTGAAAACGTGTTTCTGTGATGATTTACTGCTTTGATGTTACTTAAATTGAAGAAAAACATATTATCGAATTATAATCACTTGGGTTGTCCATAATTATCCATGATATTGTGTTTCTCCAGCTGTTAATGGAAATGTATGTAGTGATTTTTGTGCGGAGCAGTTGAGCTGTTTTATGAAAATTGAAGGTTTGTTTGTTGGTAGGTGACTTTTGGTTTAGATTTGCGATATGGGTACTTGGTGTATATATTGTTTTGTTTACTCTGAAGTTTAGTTATTTGTCACAAATTTAGCATGCTCATTGTCTTAAACTGATCCATATATGTCTGTGTTTTGGGGGACCCTAAATTGTAAGGACCACAGTGTGCTGTAGATAGAGATTGCATTGTTACCCTTTGTGTGAATCTCTAGTGTGAATCCGAGTTTGTATTTGGGATGCTGCTCAATATTTTCTTGAAATGTGTTGGGATGTTCTGTCTGGTTGCATTTGTCAGACATACTGAAGGTTCTTGGCATAGTTGTTACTAATATAGCTTTTTAGTTTCTGTCCTTGAAACGAATCTTACATTCACAACTGTGAAGGGTTTAATGTTTGATATCTGTATTTGGTGTACTTTGATGTTGCATAAGAGATGCTTCTTTTTATTTGATTTATCTTCTCTTATTATTTGCCATTTAATTTTTTTATACTTGGATAAAATGTAAGAGTGTCGGCTGAGATGGTTTGGATATGTGTAAAGAAGACTCAAAGATGCATCGGTTAGAAGAGTAGAAAACTTGAATATAGGAGATATAGTAAAACGTAGAGATAGATCGCTGAAAACTTAGATGCAAGTTATCCATAAGGATATGATAGTTAATGGTTTAGACGAGAGGACGACGTTGGATAGGAATGAGTGGCGTAGAAGAATCCGCACAAATTAAATTTTTTATTTTTTATCCATTCATTTTATTATTATTATTATTTCGTTTATTTATTATTTTTATTATTTATTATTTATTTTAATTTTAAATCCCCTTGCTTGTCTCTCAAATGGCTGACTCCAAATAGTTGGGATTAAGACTCAGGTTGTTGTTGTTGTTGTTTAATTTTTTTATACTGAATTGCCGGTGGTAGGGCTTTCTCTTTTAACTCTTCTGTTCTGTGTCTTCTCATATTTCATTGTAAATTTGTTTTTGGTAAACCTTTTGTTCACACTTGTATATTATGATGGTGTCAGATTGTTGTGATGTCCTCTTAAAATGGAATTGAGGAAAATGATCAAGAGAAAAAATCCTCTGGTTTTTCTTGACGTATCTCTTGATGGTGATCCTTGTGAAAGGATGCTTTTTGAGGTAAGGGTATTCACATCATGTGTGTTTTGCTTTTGCATGCAGAAGAATACATAATACAATTAATCCTGTACTTTTGCTCTGCTTCATATCACTTGTGCACCTGATAAGAAATGTTTAATTATTTTTCTCTTCTTCATGCATTTGCTAGTTGGTTGGATATTGTTTCTTATGTCATTGTGTTCGTCTCCCCAAATTTGAAAGTAATTATAAAGTATAACATATGGTCTTTGGTCATGCAGCTTTTCTACGATGCTGCGCCTAAGACTGCAGAAAACTTTCGTGCACTCTGTACAGGTATAATATTGATATGTTCCATTTGCGTCTCAAAATTTTTGTTATGCTTTTCCATTTTATAGTTATGCAGCAGATAAGATCCTGATGGTTCAATTGATCTCTTGATAATCTTTATTTTCAGGGGAAAAGGGAAATAGTCCTATTACTGGCAGGCCTTTACACCTAAAAGGATCATTCTTTCATAGGATAATTAGAGATTCCATGGTTCTGGTATGTTTTGCATCTCTCTTTGAGTTTGCAATCTATCTCACAAGTTTACTGCAATTCATTGCCTTTGCACTAAGTTTTTGTGGTTCAGAACACTTAGTAGTGGCCTTTGTCTTTAAGTCAGTATTTCTTGTTTATGCTTATGATACAGGGCTGATGGTCACGCCTGCTTTTCTTGATGTAGTTTTAAGGTTGTACTTACTAAGTTGTCTATCCTCAAGATTTTTACTAACTTCACTGTAGACAGCATGAATTTGTACTGATGACTTTTGCATTATTAAAATGTGGTTGATGGATAATTTTTGTTTTGCAGGGAGGTGACATTCATCGGCAAGATGGTAAGTATCCTTGACACATAATGTTGAATGTGTATCATGTGTATAGTTTCTGTGGTTTAATTTTTTTAATATCTTACATTAGTAGTTTTGGGTTTAGACTTTTGTGCGAAATTAGTTCTTACAGATTTGAACATTTTACAGTTCATCCATAATCACTATTTGGAGAGGTAGCAAGGGGATTGCTCCTGTATATGTAAAAGTGGGCCCCAATTGCTAGCCACATATGGTTTTCTAAAAGCTCCAAAAAACCATGAAACCAAAAGGAAAACCAAAAAGTAAGCATGTGGAATGGTATTGTCCCTTGATAATGCAAAGAACAAAAGAAAAAAAAAGAAGATTAATAATACTAAAACATCTGGGTGTTCTCATAAACTGAAGGGAGCCCTGAAATATGAACATTTTACTTTTTGTGATTATATGTTCCCTAAATCCTTTTACCTACTAATATAGTATTTTTTTTTTTAACTTTTAAGAAATTCATTACCTCTTGATGAGCTAACTGAATTGTACCTAACAATGATGGTCAAATAAAAAAATTATAGGCTTTCTTTTGGCTATGTGTCCTTTTTTGCAAATCCTTTTGGATTGGACTATCTTAATTCTACTTGTTTGACTTCATGTCTCAAACTAGTTCTGGATGACAAAATCTTTGTTTTTCATTTCTTCTCCCATCCTTCAGTTTGGCTCTTTGAACTGCCTTGTCAAAGTTCAGGATTCTTTACTTTTCACCTTAATCTACTGCATTTTTGCTTCTTCATGTTGGTTTATCTCCTAATCCAGACTCAGACTATCTTTATTCACATTTGGAGATGTTTGTTCCACAACCATTTCTAATCTTCTAATTGTCATGAGCATTACTTTGGCTGCCATCCCTTCGTCATGGGTAACATATATCTTATAATTTCCACCTTCTTGGCTGTTTCCTTTTGAATTTTTGAATATTTATTTTCTTAGGGAATTCTCTGATACATGGTATGTTGATTTAGATCTTCACTAACCTTTTGTGAACCTTGCCTTTTTCCTGTATGCATGATTTAGTTAATAACTTATTGCTGGACATTTGGTGTATAATCAAATTGCTTAATTGTGATCTTTCTTTCTTTCCTCAATTCTGATTTTGTAATTCTTTTCCAAAGTTCTGTATGTATTGTATGGTTCATGAGCCTAGTAGTTACTGATTGCCATCAAGGTGGAGGTGGTATTAACCCTTGCCTTTTTTCTGTATGCTTGATTTAGTAAATATCTTATTGTTGGCCATTTGGTGTATAATCAGATTGCTTAATTGTGATCTTTGCTTCTTTCCTCAATCTTGATTTTATAATTCTTTCCCAAAGTTTTGTTAACTACTGTATGACTCATGAGCTTGGTAGGTGCTGATTGCCATCAAGGTGGAGGTAGTATTGAGAAAATTTAGTCTCAGGTGTGGAAAAAGGGATTTGAGATGAAATGCTCAAGATGCCAGCTAATGGTGTCAGTTACGATGAGTAGCAAACTAGATTTGTTCCCTTCCTGTTGTAAATATTAATTTTTTAAAAACAAATTTACTTATAGAGACTAAAAATTAATCAGTTGGCGTGAAATGGAAAATCTTTCTTAATTGGAAGGTTACTATAATTGGAGTGTGGATGGTAAAATTGTGCAAAAAAGATTAATATTCTCAATTGTTACATTTTAATGTTGGGATTTTTTTACATTTCTGCTCACCTGGCCAAAATGCTTCATTCCAAAGAGCATAAAGTTAATATTGCCTTAATCTGATTCGTGCCATTTGAATCCTATTTACTTTAATCATGAGATGGTATTTTGGGATAGATGGGTGAGGACAGTGATATCTCCATTTTGGAGCTTATTTTGGAATTTTATTTACTATTTTCTTCTAGTACATCCCTTCTTTTAATTTTTAATTTTTTTACTTTTTATGTGATTATCATGTCTCTTATATTTCCCCCCTTTTTGTAGGATTAGGTGGAGAGAGCATTTATGGATCGAAATTTCCTGGTAAGAATTTATTGTTATTCTGGTGGCATCTCTTTGATTCCATTTTCTCATTCTTGTTGATGACCTTTAAGGTTGTACTGTATGGTTAATTGATATCCTGGATTCTGGATCTAGAATATCGTGTACCGCTATGTATAATTGGTTCTTCCTTTTTTGGGGGGTATGGAAGAAGTAGATTAGATTTCTCGCACTAGGATGCCACCTGGGTGTTGTGGAAGAAAAGTCAAAAAGATGAAGAATGTTATCAGAATAATGACCAAGAGTATGAAACATCACATTCATTTCTACTTTCATGTAGTCTGATGCCAAAGAAGTGAGCTATCATTGAAGGAGATTCACAACTTTGAGATCTGATTTCACCTTACCGTTTTATTCTCTCTCTCTCTCTCTCTCTCTCTCTCTCTCTCTCTCTCTCTTATTCCAAATAAACTAATTTCCATGGAAAAAATGATACAATACGTAATAGTACAAACTGTGCTTTTTCTTATGACAAGAAGTTTCCCTAATTTCAATCGCTTGATTACCTTAACAATATATATCTCAAGTCCTATATTACCATCTATTGCAGTGTCCTAATGTTTGTAAATAGCTTTGAACAAGGTACAAGTATTAGCTTGTTTGGTTTGGGAGAAGATGTTCTCCTTCCTTCCTGATTAGGTGATGTCAAAGTTTATTCACATTGAATTGCTTGAGGATTTGTACCGTCAGGAGGAGAGCATGGAGAATTCTCCCTCTGGATATTTTTGGTTGGTTTGGAGTGAATGTAATGGTGGTAGAATTTTTACTGATTTGAGAACCCTAGTGCTATTCTTTGCGGATATCTACTTGAATTTTTTTTTAAAATTTTTTTAATAATCAAGAATAATAATTCTTAATACTAATTGCACTGTATTACTATTAACGTAAAGGTTAACACCATTCTAACGTCATTTCCTTGTCATATTGTCATGGCTATATAGTCACGCCCATGTTCAGAATTCCAAATTCATATATATGCTTTATAGACCCATCTAATTAGATTGATATTTCTAGAGATTCATCTGGATTTTAGTACATGGTCCGTTCTGAATAAAATTGGTATTTAGATTTATCCTGAATTCTGCATACCATTTGAGGTAGGAGAATTAGTCAATCAATAAATGTTAAGGCATTATTTTTACATGTATTTTAATATTTTGAAGTAATGAAGGTATTTAGTGTAAAGATATAAAAGGGGGTTTTATAAATCTTAATTCTACTGTCAGGTGTGTCTGGCTAATTTGAATCAAGAGATGATTCCTCTCTCTCTCTCTCTCTCTCTCTCTCTCTCCCTCCCTCCCTCCCTCCCTCTTCCTCTCCCTCTCCCATTTGGGGTCTATCTTCCTCCCTTCTGGCTTCTCTATTTTCTCTCTCTACCTTGCGGTCCCTTTGATGCCGTCGTATCATTGATATCAAAGCTAAGATCCACCCCACTCCACTGCCTTTCCTGCTGTCAACCATCTACAGTCCATCCCACAGAGTTTCCTTTGGCCACTTCACTTGCCACTAGGGGGTGAAACAGGCGAGCGAGGCCAGGTTTTGCCTTCAATAGGCCAGGCCTGCATTGAATGGCTCGAGCCTGGCCTTTTAGCCTGTATAGGCCAGATTTTAAGCTCCAGGTAGCCTATTAAAAAAGCCTGTGCCTGATAGCCTATTTCGAGTCCTACCCTCAGGAAGAGGCTTTCAAAGAGGCCAACAACCCAAGGTTTTCAAAGCCTCAAATAGGCTAGTGGCCTACTTAGGCCGACATAACTTGTAATAACCTGAGTTAATAACTATGTCTAATGGTAAAGTTTTATAATATCTATATTATGTACTATCTATAAACATATAATGATTTTTGTATCTATAGTATATTATATTATAGATATAAATTACATAAAACAGTTGATATATGTTATATTTGTTGTATATATATTAAAAAAATTATATATTACATGTAATATTTATAATATATATACATCACATGTATTATATACATTACATATATATTAGATGTGTAATGTAACATTTTACAATAAAAGCCTTGAGCAGGACAGCCTGTTAGATCCATAGGCCGGGCCTTAATGTTTTAGGCACGTGCCTCTCTAGAGGCCTTGGCCTCACTTGTACAGTTAACATAGCAAGGCCAGGCCAGTCCAAAATAGGCTAGGTTGTAGGCCTCTGATAGGTCGCATGGCTTATTTTCACCCCTACTTGCCACCATGGACCAAGAAACCAGAAAAAAGCTTTCACTGTGCAAACACCAACCATGAATGTCCTATTAGTCACCAGCAGCCACCAGACACCATTGTCTAATTGGCTTACCATCGGTCTGCCAATTGCAGTCTGCATTTGCACAAGCCATAGTGACAGTTTGCTTCATCTCCAAGCAATCATCATCTCTGGCACCTCCAAATTTGTCTTTGTTACCATTTGTGCTCTTCATTCCTCCTCCACAACTCTTTCTGTGTCCTTTCATCTCTTTACAATCAACATATCCCCCCCCCCAAAAGGAAAAAAAAGGAAAAAAAGGACCAAAGATTTCATCTGACCATAATCTGGATAAATTAGAAAAATATGGTAATTCTTACATCAAAATGCCTAATTTAATTTGCTGTTTTAATTGGTAAATTTTCACTTGGCTCATTAGCGTTGTAATCGTAACTCATCCACTTATTATCTTGATAACCCCTATCAAGCCCACTCATGGGGAATACAATTCTTATAATTGTATTTAGTCTTGTGCATGTAATGTAATAGTTATTTTGATCATTATTTCTTCACCTTTCTAGCATCATAAATGTCACCGAACTGTTTCCAAGGACCATGTAGAAAATCCTACCATCCCAGGGAAAGAAATCCAATCTCATTTGAGTGAAAATTGGTG
Organism: Dillenia suffruticosa; assembly: GCA_033439265.1. Lineage (NCBI taxonomy): Eukaryota > Viridiplantae > Streptophyta > Magnoliopsida > Dilleniales > Dilleniaceae > Dillenia > Dillenia suffruticosa. The sequence continues at coordinate 10,613,483 of JAVTVX010000037.1, read as the reverse complement.
TGAGGAAGTGTCAAAAGTAGGCTACAAACGTTAAAAGATCTTGAACAGGCGGTGTCATGATTGTCAATAGTTAGAAATTTCTTGCAATTTGGGCATGACTGTCTTCGTGAGTTTGAAAAATCATAGTTAACACCTAAGGACTTTGTTAGTGAGTGCATGGAACAACCCTCTTGAGCTTTCAAAAACACTGTTATTTTTTTCTGAAAAGAAAGTTAAGTTTCTTCCCTCATTGAAAGGGACAACATTCTTTTGTCTTTTGAACAAAGCCCTCCTAAGCCTTCTCACTCATTTCTGTCAAAATCTTTCTGGAACATTCCTTGACATGGACCATGTGTTAAATTATTTGATTGTCCTGCATTATTTCTCATGGTTGTTTTAGGGGATGTGGTATTTTTTAAATTTCTGATATGAAAGGATTTGCTTTTGGGATCGACCCCAAAATTTGGGATTAAGGTCCAGATTGTTGTTGTTATTGTTATAAAGGATTTATTTTTTGGATGGATCCACTCCTACAACAACACCATCAATGCTCCTCTTGTCAATCCTTGCTTTGCTGTTTTAACTAATTGGTTATTTGGTGCGGCTTATCATGATAAGAAAATTTTCTATTCTTTGAAAGGAGTTCCTCCAATCCAGGGACAAGTGTTGTAGGAGAATTGTTCAATAAATGTGAAGGTATTATTTTCACATGCATTTTAAATTTTTTTTTGTTAAACTGAGGCAATTTTATATTATGGATGAATGTATTATTTGAGTAAAATATTTGAATTTAGAATTACTGTGTATTAATTGTAAGGTTATAAGAGGGGGTTTAGAACTCCTAGTTCGGTAGTCTAAGTGTAGTTGGATAATTTGAATCAAGAGTTGATTCCTGGATCTCTCTCTCTCTCCCCCCTTATCTTTGTTCTGTCTATCCCCCATTCTAGTTTCTCCATTTTCTCTCTGTAAACCACATTCTCTCTAATACTACTGCATCACCATTGTGTCCCACAATCTCAAGGAAAATGTGGGCCAGGAAAAATGGTTTTGGTGGTTTAAGTAATAAGATCTGGAAATTGTGGAATAGAGATATGGTTACGGCCTAGCTAATGTTTGCTTTAGTACACTTTTAAGGAACTAAGAATTCAGATCTCATTAACTTCAATCACCGTAATAGATTGTGCTTTACCATTTTCAATTCTTGATCCAGATTACTCTGAACTATGTGTGTATGCAGAAATTGTGTTTGGTCATTTCATCCAGTGATCACGCTTAACCCCTCTTTGGTTTTTCAAATTTTCTGATTAATTGAATTTTCTAGATTTTTTATTTTACTGTCTTATTGTAAATGGTAGACAACCTGATCTTAGTGATTTATGTGGCGAAGAATTGTTGGAGGAGATCCTGAAGAACTCCTTTCGTGTTCCCTGATGCTATGTATAATGGCCCATGGCCAGTTGCCACATTAATGATGCACAACTCTGCATTTTCCTTTTACATCTGTTGCTTTCATTTTATAAAATTAATTTTATTTAAATTTTCATATTATTGTCATCTTTACGTATTGGTACACGGAGAGCCTTGTCACATCAGTTTGGTTTCTATCACTGCTACAGATGAGCCTCCCAAGCTTAAGCATGGTGAACCTGGTCTCTTGTCTATGGCTCTGGCCGATCGGGAAAGTCGTGGTTCGCAGTTCATCATCACCTTGAAATCTGATCATCATCTCGACAGGTTTATTGGAACTTGGCATTTTTTACTCATATCCAAAGAACTAAGTAAGTTTTTTTTGTCATTAATACTTTGATAAATTATTCTGTTATGACATCATTTGGGCAGGAAAAATGTAGTTTTTGGGAAGATTGTGGAAGGAAAAGAAGTTTTAAAGAAGATTGAGTTAATGGCTGATGAGGAAGGGAAACCTACTGGAACAGTGAAAGTCATTAGGTGTGGTGAATATTCTGAGGGTAAGAGTGGTAACATTATTAACTTTGATAGTGGGAATTCCCATTTGGCGTTAAACATTGTCGATAAGATATGGTGGCTTTATTATTATTTCTATTTGGTTTCTCTTTTCCGTTTTTTGTTGGTAAAATTGTGTTTCTGCTTCTTGGATTCTCATTCCAGTGTGCGTTGTGATTTTTATGCAGACAAAAAGAAGAAAACAAAGGCAGGAAAAGATGCACCTTCTGATGCTAACAGTCATGATATGCGGAAGAGATCAAAGCACAAAAAATCTTCAAGAGAGAGAAAGAAAAGGAGGAGATATGACACTTCTGAATCAGAGAGTTTGTCTGACTCTGAGACAGAAACATCTGATTCTGACAGTGAGTCTGATTCTTATGATTCGTCATCATCTGAAATTAGTTCTTCAAGTGATGACAGGCGTAGGAAGAGAAAGAAATCTTCTAAGAAGGATAGACGTAAACATGGAAAAAGAAGGGATCGAAGACGTGACAAAAAGCGTAAAAAGCGTGATAGGAGATCCAAGCCCAAATCAAAAAGGTGAAAGTTGTTGATTATTAGGTATCCCAAGTTAGTCAAATGTTAAATATTCTTATTCTTCAAATAAAATGTCCTTAGTTTTCTTTGTAGGTTTCGTGTCCTTACTCCTGTAGTAGCTTTTGGTAAGGCTGTCATGGTTTTTCCCCTAGAGTTAAATTCTTTCAGATTGGGGGAGAATGATGCAGGAGCATCATAGTTGAAGTTGTAGTTTTACTTTCTTGATCGTTGTTTAAGTTGTGGGTTTGTTTATATATAGTTTAGGTTATCATATGATTAACATTTAACTATTAGTGAAGGGTTTGGACTAAAAGGTTATTGCTGTAACCATAGTATAAGTAATTGTTACAGCCATCCAGAAATTTTAGTTTTAGTTTCTTCATTAATTGAATATTATGGTTGCCATCCTGGAGATCAAATCATAGTTTTGAGTTCCTAGTTTCATCAAAATCAAGTTTTTGTTATCGCTTGCTGTTCTTGCTCCTTTCTACTGAGCTTCCTGCTGTATGTCATGTTAATAACTCAAGGTGCGATTTCTGTCACTCTAGTTTGACCTGATCGATTTGGTTCCTTTACATGGCCTATAAACCAAATTCATCATTGAACTAGTATACAATTTTGGTAATTTGATCTGGAGACTCATGAAGATAGCTTCTTGTGTGGGTTGAGTTAATGTCTGTGCAAACTTGATGGGTTAATAAATGAGCAATAAACGGCAGAGCTTTTTTACAATCGCCAATGAGATATGTCTAATTGATCATGGCCTGGCGTGCTTTAAGATCTAGAATCTCAATATTTTGGGCTTTTGTGCATATTGAATGTTGATGTAAGGTTGTTTAAAGTTTTATTGGCACTTGTAATCTTTGTGCTGTATCTTGATTTGGGTTTTGCTCTACTTGTCTACCCAGTGAGCTTACTGTGCATGTGATTTGCTTTCTCAGGGTATCTGATAGCCTTACTGATTCTGAAAGTGAAAGCAAAACTCAAAGTAGCTCCGACGATGGAGATGATGAACGGGGAACACATCAGATGGCTAAAAGTGCCTTTCATAGTAAAGGTAAAATGTTTTTAATTTGATTGTTTGGGTATTCTTTTTGCCCAACGGAGTTACTTTTGACAAAAGAGGTTCAAAAGAACTGCGTCTCACCGAAATGGTGGTGTAGTTTGTTGCATTCTTGATCTGATTGTTTCTCTTTTTTCTTTGGGCTAATGATTTTCCTGTAGTTGAGGACAAAGAAGCTGCTGCTGCTCATTACAAGAACGGGGAGATTCCTGAAATTCATGGCAATGAAGATGGTGTTTCTCCCAAAGAAAATGGAGAGAGGCGAAGCAATGGATTTGAAGCAGATGCGAGATCTGATAGAAGTGCAGATAGACAACCTGATGTTGTAGATGATCATCTGGGAAAATCTAGGTCCACTTTCCATTCTTCTCACATCTCAGTTATTCTTTATGCTTACTCCAGATCTGGTATTTTATTAAAAGTTGATGAGCAGGAGCCGAAGCATGAGTCCGAAGAGGGCCATGAGTAAAAGTATGAGTATTAGTCCCAGGAGGAATCTGAGCAAGAGTCCTAGTGTGAGTCCCAAACGCAATGTAAGGAGAAGTCCAAGTGTTAGCAGAAGTCCTCCACATTCTCCACAGAGAAGTCGAAGTATTAGCCGGAGTCCAGAGAGATATGGTAGCAGCAGGAGCCCAGCTAGGAGTGTGAGCCGAAGTCCTGCAAGGCCTAACAAAGGCAGAAGCATCAGCAGAAGCCCATCAAGAGGACGGTCCAGAAGAATCCCTAGTGAGAGCCCTAGAAGATCTCTTTCTTGTCGAAGCCCTAGCAGGAGTCCGCCAAGAGTCCTGTCCAGAAAGTCTGCCAGTAGAAGTCCTCTTAGAGGTTTGAGGAGAAGTATAAGCAAGAGTCCAGTTAAGTCGGCACGAAGGAGCACAAGTAGAAGCTCTGGTAGGGCACCTTCAAGGAGAAGCTTTAGCCGAAGTCCTGCTAGGAATAGCCGTCACAGCTATTCAAGGAGTCCTGCTGCTCGTCATGTGAGGTCACTGCCCTCTGATCATGAAAGGAGCTTGTCAAGAAGTCCTTCCCCAGGTGGATCGCCTAAGCGAATCAGGAGGGGTCGCGGTTTTAGCGAACGATACTCTTACGCACGAAGATACAGGACTCCTCCAGATCGATCTCCTGTGAGGTACCGCCATGGCGGTAGAAGTGACCGGGACAGGTACCAAGTGAATTAATCATCATACTTGATTGAATGTTTGAACTATGTCAATTATTACATTGGTCACTGGAGTTCTTTTTTTGCTGCCCTAGATATTCGAGTTACAGGAGATATTCGCCAAGGCGATATAGAAGCTCACCAAGAGGAAGAACCCCTATCAGGTTTGTCCAATCTGCAGTGCGTATCTCTTATTTTGTTAGATATTTCAGTTTCTTCTTATTTAATTAATTTTATTGGCTGAAGCTAAGGTATGTCTGCTTTTAATTTTCTGAGTTCAAAGGTTTTTTCCGATTTTCCTGCTAAGCTTTCGAAGAACTTTCAAACGAGCTCACATATATTAAGGTTGTCACAGTCTGAAAAATTAGGCATTTCCTTGGCTGAAAGTAAATGTCTTTACAGGTATAGACGCAGAAGGAGTAGGTCCAGAAGTACAAGCTTGTCTCGCAGTCCAGTCCGTTACCGCAGCAGACGCTATAGTCGCAGTCGTAGCCCCATTCGCAGCCGTTCTCCAATTGAGGGCTCTAGATCCCGTGCATCTCCTCGTGCGGAGAGGCGGCGGTCACCTTCTAGGAGCAGAAGTCCATCCAGATCAAGATCCTCACGGGACTCCGAGTCTCCAAAACCTGCGAGCAAAGGCAGGTCGAGGTCATCTTCTGATAGCCCTCCTGGAAAGAAGGGTTTAGTCTCTTATGGAGATGGATCTCCAGACTCTGGACATATGTAAAGTAGGAGCGGTGCTATCATTTATCATGTTCATCTCAGTGGGTTCGAGCTGTAGTGTGAATGGATTGGAGGCTTCCAATTTTTGTGCTGATCTGCTGGACCTGTTTATCTCCCTTGTTGGCTGGAGTTCTCAGTCGCACATCAAGAATTCCCCAGTTTGGATTTTAATTTAGTTGTGCTGGATAATATGTCAGGAGTAATGGATGGTAATGTGGATTCTTTTAAGGACTGTTTCTCAAAGCGGTGTTATTGTGGTACCATTATATAACAAGCGCCCACGCCCAATATCCTACTGAGGATGACAGTTTTTTCACACTTTTGTGGGAGGATTGAGCATTTAAACTTACCAATTTCTCATATGTTACTTATATTTGCATTGTAGCCATGTTTTCTGTGTCTATGTTTGCTTGCCAGCTCCTTTGGCTGTTTGGGAACTAGGCATTTCTGTGTGCTTCTTTATTTATTTTTATTTTGAATTTATTTATGATCAAAACAATTTACTGAAGGCAGATGATTCAGGAGTTTGATGCACACATTCTGCATAGCGTGCTGCCTTGTTAATTGTTATGGTCAAGGAAGACACCTGGTAGTAGATCATATTTGCATACTCTTAGATGCCTTATGTGTGTGCTCAAATTGGTACATAGGTAAACATGTCAGATTGGTAGATAATTCAACATGAATTTCTGAAAAGTGTTGTATGCCCCGTCTTTTGCATATGCCTCTGGTTACTTTGCATATATTTTTCATGAAAGAGGTGTGTTCACTTTGGTATTTTGCTTGTATGTCTTCGTGTTGGTGTGCCATCGGGTATGCATAGTGTGATTTGTATAATGTATTCTCCGAAAACATTTCCGTCGAGGTTTGGAAGGCATTTGTTCAGACACATTGAAGGCTTTCGGTGAAAATTACAACGCAGCAAATCCGTATAATCAACGAGTTTTTTGACCGGTAGTCACTTTATGTATTGAAAGGATTCAGTGGGCTGTTGTGATCTTTGCGGCATATCTAGTGGTGGAGGCATTTTTTTGTAATCGACTTGTATTCGGGTTTTATCATATTAATCTGCTTTGAGTATTATAGGATTCATTAAAATGATTTTTTTCAAATTTTATTTCTTTATTTTCCTGGGTCTAATCCAAAAGCTATAGTTAATGGAGTGTAGTGTCCAGTGTCCTACTACCATGCTGCTAGGCGAGTATGGTAGTAGTTGAGGCTTTGATGTCAGGTGCTCGGCTTTGTGAACTCATATTCGAATGCCTGTCTGATGCTCAATCAGACTCCCTTGAAGTTCGTCAGAAAGTGTTCCCGACCCTAGCTTCCATCACCAAAGTCGGTCCTCAAAACTGAAAATTGATTGCACAGATCAATGGAGCAATCCACGTTGTTGTTACCCTCACCAAGTCATCCTATTCAACAATACAGTCGCTCACGTTGTCTGCCCTCTTCAACCTCTCCCTAAACCCTAATCTCAAACAGTCTATGGCCGAGATGGAAACAATCTATCACCTAAACAATGTGATCCTCTGTCCAATCTTCCACAATTTGAGTGGATTAGCAGCCTCTTTAATCTGTAGCTTGGCCATGCCAGATAAGAACAAGGCCAAGTCTGGTGTCGTGGGCACAATTCAGTCACTGGTGGAGGCATTTTCTGGACCTCGGAGTCCAGCTTCTCATCACCTGCTTAGTTCTCTCGCAGAATTTGTACAGTTCCATGGAAACTTGGCTTTGCGGTCAGGAGTGGTGCAGGTGCTTATCCAACTGGTGGAGAGCACCGACAGTGAGGACTTGGCAGGGACTTCGCTTGCCATCCTCGGTTTACTTGCAAGGTTCAATGAAGGGCTCAATGCTCTGAGAACAATTGATGGAATTGTGAATACTTTGTTAGATGTGCCAAGTGGAAGGTGCATGTTGAGCTAGGAAGAAGAAACAGAGATTCTGCTTCGCTTGTTCGAAGAAAGTGAAGGATGCGTGCGAGATGCTTTGAGGTTGCCAGATATCTCCTGCCCAGGAACTAACTAATCTATTATCTCTTTACGTCAGCTTAGAAATCTTCACCAGATTTTAATTAATTGAAGTTGTAAGAGTACTTAGCCATCAGATTGCTGAATCAAGCACACTATTTCCACATATTATATGGGCATAAAATAAATTTTTGTATATCATTATCCGTATAAGTATTTGATTAATTATTTCATATTGTATTAAATCTTCGATTATGAGAAATAATGTCTTTCGAAGTGGGTGAACAAGGCGAGTACATTTGGAATAACCAATGCATGAGGTATGAAAGTGTGCAGAAAGTAGTTTGCATGCGACGACCAGATTGGTTGGGGGAATCAAGAGAAAGCAGCAAAGATTGCAGAATTTTGGGAAGGTTGTAAGAAATTTGTGGGAATAGAATAGAATATGAAATTGGTTCAAATTAGCATTTGGTGCATCGCTGCCTTAACTGTAATAATGAGAAAAGATGATAAAGTCTCGGTCGTATTCCCCAAGGGTGGAGCGTACGATGAGAGGATAGGAGAGGAGCACAGCACATCTTGAGTTATTTTCAGACAGCTTCTCATATTCCTTTGGCTTATTCAATTCAACTTTCCTATTCCAGTAACATATATATGCGCACCCCGCACACGCACATACATACATAAACACACACGTCTTTCTCCTCTCTCTCTCTCTCTCTCTCTCTCTCTCTCTCTCTCTCTCTCTCTCTCTCTCTCTCTCTCTCTCTCTCTCTATATATATATATATATATATATATGCATTCATTGTTTACATATTGGAAATCCCATTATTATTATTATTATTATTATTATAAATGGTTTTTTGTGATAAGTATAAAATTAAAATAAATACAATATAATTGATACCAATTAATTTAATCGATAAAAAGTCTTCCGAGAGACAAAAGAAAATTTTTTGTAGTTTAAGAGGTTTTGGATTTAAATTTTGCTTTATGCAGGAGATTTTTGGGGGGCAGGAAAGTCTGGGATAGGGGAAGCTTCACTTGCTAATAATTTGCCGTTTAATTACAACGGGAAAAGATTTTTATATCAACTCCTGTCGGTTTAATAATTCAACATTAAACTATTTTAATCATAAGTTTAACTTTTAGAAATATAAAAGTAAGTATTGAAATAATTCTTTCTAAATTATATTTTATAATATTCAAATTGAATTAAAGGTAATCTGGATCCTCAAATAAAAAAAGGTTGACGCAACTGGATGTGGGGTTGATATCCTTATGATCGAGATTTGACTCCTGAGTATCGGACCCTCATATGTATGGAGCGTTTCTCGTTGGGAGACCCTTTCAGTCCTCTGAAAGGAGTCACTGTAGTGATCGGTTTTGATTAATCGGGACGAAACCCTGGATATCGGGCGGTACCCAAGACGTGGTTTCGAGAAAAAAAAAAAAAAAAAAACGTTGGGCCCAGGTTTGGCCTAAAGGAAAAGCTCGGATTCTGAAACTCAAAATTGAATTTAAATCTCTTTTCAGTACCAAATGAGGGTCCCCCTTGCAGATCATGAAACCCATTAACATTGCAGGTTGCCGTCAGTCTCTTTGTTGCGGTGCTGCCAGATGACAAGTCCTCAACAATTTATATGGTGGCATCAATCTCAAGTACTCATCATTCCCTGCAAGAAAAAGAAATGAACGAAATTCTATTGATTACGATTGAAAATATTGAAAATATGAAGTGACGGTGGAAATCCAATAGCATTTCCAAGATGGAATAACTATGTTGGAAATAAGAAATACTAGTCCTGAACATTTGGGTCACCAAGGAGTGAATTCAAAACACTCCCATCAATGAAAGAATAAGTAGGACCAAGAAGATGAATAGAAGATAATCCTCCCCATGGTTGCTTCCATGTATTGCTTCGTCTTCCTATCATTTGATTTGAATTTTTATAATAAATAAAAACTTGCTTATGGTTGCGTGAGAAAGAGGGTTCTCAAGCTGGTTTTGTAAGGATCGCATTGGTGAGAGGGTTATGAGCGTGAATGACTAAGAATACTTGGTCTTTTCAAGGACCAAGGCAGGTCTTTTGTCGACAAGTGTTTTTTTTTTTTTGCCCATTACTTCGCCCTCCCATGACACCCAAGAGGTGTTTAGTCCCCCTTCTCCTTTGAATATATATATATATATATATATTTTACAATATCAGTATTTAAAAATTGAATTAATTCAATTTAAATAGTTTCAAAACTTAATTAAAAATTTGACTTTTAAAAATCTATTTTTTTATTTTCAAAACTTAAATTTAATATTTTAAGTAAAAGAGTAATATGTTAAATTAATATTTCAAATTATTAGGTCTTGAAATAGAACATCAAAATATGCTAATATCAAAAGTAATCTTACCACTAAGAAAAGCAGAATATTATTTAGAACAGAATTGACAACCACGCTCATGCTCATGTGGTAGGCAAACATATCTTTCAGCTTAATGTTTTGTTTCCTTGTCATCATGCCTATGTAGTTGGTAATTTGTGTGACAGAACAAAAATATATATATATATATATATATATATATATATATATCTATTTTTGTGAAAGATCGTGATAAGATTTTGAAGTACACACGTTTTCATTGATAATACTAGGTCACCCAAGGTATCGGATTCATAACATAATTTATCCTTAAAATTCTCCATCTCAAGTTGGCATGGTTTAGATTAACAAATATCAAAACCCATCTTACCTTGATTCCTTGAAATCCATTTAGATAAATGTGAACTCAAGTGTTCATTGACTATAAGTTAATCTCTCTCTCTCTCTCTCTCTCTCTTACTTACATGAGATTTAAATCATAAATTACAAATTAAAAAAACCAAATCGTAACCGTTAGACTATTCATAAAACATACATTATTTTTAGAAAAAGCCTCTCACTAAGCTTGAGTAAAAATAACCCTTCATGTGGGCACCATGATTGCTATGTATGCAGACATTGCTCTATTTTTTTGTGCTCATAGTATCATCAAGGGTTGTGGTGCATATCAAGATGACATTTTTGAGTATTGACACATTTATGAGCATCTTCAATGACAATTCAACAACATAATCTTAAAGGTGAGGACACTAGCATTTGAAGACAAAAAAATAAAGGAGAAAATGTGGAAATGAAGTGTGAAAGAAATGAGCACACGAGGCACCAAACATGACATAGGATTCATCTTTGAAGACATCACAGATTCTCAACATCCCAAAAGGGATGCAATAGGACCTACATAAATATTCCTTTTTAACAAGATGATGCAATCTAATAATAATACCCAACTTAACATTTATTTTTCAGTAAGTCAAATTCATCAAATAACGAAAATTTCATCATCAAAGAATAAAAGTATTCTGAAAATTGTTTCTAGTCTTCTGCTTTCATCCTTCTTTGATTTTTCTTGTAAAACAAATAAAAAATAAAATAATAGTCATCCAATATAGTTTTTGAGTACTTAAAAAAAGAATAATTTGCATGAATAGCAATGTTCTTTACTTTTTTATTGTACTAGTGTGGGATTAGAGGGTTGTTGCAGTGAAATTAGCTTTAACTCAAAATGGATTATCCGGAATAAAAAAATGAAAAAAATATGAAATTATGCAAAAGGGCCATTTTATTCTAACAAAAATTTGACTAGAAAAGGGGAACAACTTTTGTTGTTGGACGGTGACCTCTCCCTGCCTCGCGTATGAATATGAAAACCAAAAACGTTAAGTGGAGGTTGGTGGGGTTGTGGGAGGGAGTATCTTGAGATGTTCGCATGTCATGAGGGCATTATAGTCACAAAGTGCGAAAGAAAAGGATTAGTTTTGGACTTTCCAGGGTGCTCTCTCTCTTTCCCCTGTGCTGTGCTGTCTGCTGGGGATTGTTTCAATGTGGAACTAAATATGAACACACAGCAAAAGCCAAACAACAAAAAGAAAGCCTCATTATGCTTTTTGGGTTTTGCACAGGTTGGTGCAACGAAGCTTTAAACCATACTTCCACTGCCTCTTTGCCCACAAATTCATTTATCATTTTCTGTTGAGAAGACGCATATGTGTAACTCTATTTATTCTAATAAAATTTTGAGCTTCTGTACATGCTTATATGGTTAATTTGGAAATGGGTTTTTGTAATTTATTTATTTATTTTTGTGTGAAATATTCTTGGGGTTGTTGTAGTTGAAAGCGCTTTATTTATTTTGCCCCACTCTCCACAAGCATGGATTCTCTTGGTTGTGCGTTGCAATTTCGAAACCCTCTTGGGTGTATTGCTGGTGGCCTCATTCCTGCATTGATGTGGCGGATTCTTTTCTCATAAAACGATTTTTTGCTTTCTGGGATATTCTAGATATATATGTAATTTTTATTTTGCAGTATCTATCTTGGCTTTATTTTCGGCTGCTTATGTTGGGGTATTTTTCAGGCAGTTTATACCTGGGGTAAGCCAGAGTAGCTGATATAATTTCTATTCCATGCCTATCTTTACTCACATTTGGGTGTAAATAGGGTCACTTGAAAATTTTCTATTGCAGTAACTTGACTTGAAAATTAGCACATTGAGTGGTTTCTTGAATACCATTTTCGAGTTTTTGGAGAATGAGCTTCAACGACACTAGTGTGGGTTCTGGTTAGTCCCTAACTACATATGAAGTTAAACTCCTGCATTTCATTCGGATTATTTTGTTTGTTCAAATGTGTTGTTTCACCTAGCTTTGTTCTTTTTTGACTATGTTTGTTCAACATCTTAGGTAGCGGAAGTACCAGGAGAAATTTTGAGTTTGGAAGGACACATGTGGTTAGGCCTAGAGGGAAACACCAGGCTACTATAGTTTGGCTGCATGGTCTTGGTGATAAGGGTTCAAGGTGCTGATTCTGTTTCATGTGGTAGCATTGCCTTAGTGTGGATTGAGGTCGCTTGTTTTGTTGCCTTCCTCTTCATTATTTTTCTTAGTTTGCACATAATGTTATCATAGGAGAAATATCAATCTTTCTTGAATTCAACTTGTTCCAGGTTACTTGATTGAATGAAGCAAAGGCTATCGATCAAGTTAACTATATAACACGATTGTCATACTAATGCTGTGCTTGTTCATAAACATGCATGGCTAATAATTAACTATCATATGCTTTATAATACCAAACTCCTATGGGTGTAGTGGTAGGGCACTGCATTCTCTTAACTATATATCTTAGGTTCGAGCCATGAGAATAGAAAAATGGAATTTGGGAGAGCCAACCCTTTAATGGGCCCCACAGTACTCGGACCGGATTAGTCAGACAAAATCCAGATATCAATTAGTGAAAACCAAAAAAAAAAAAAAAATCGTATGCTCTTTGATATTTATACCATGCTTTGTAATGCTGAGGGTCAGTGAAATCTGATTCCTGCCCTCTTATTTTAAGCATATACCCTGTATAAACATATCACTAGTCCAATTACAAAATGTTGAAACAAAGGACCACAAGATGAGGAATACCAATTCTTAGTCTTGCTGTTATGAGGCCGTCTCATGTTAAATTGGCCTCCAGATTCCAGCATATTCTTATAATAATTTTCTTGATGGAAGAGAGCCATGGTATTGGTAGTTATTACCATTGACATAATTAATTGCCATTGTCTTCTCTTTCTGGGTTCCAAGCTTATTTGGGCACACTTAATGCAGCAACATGTATATGACAAGCTACAATAGGAGACCACTTTCTCACTACTTTGTTTGTCCCTTGACCTATGCATGTATGGTGTTTAACCATCATACTTGATGGTTTTAATATTTAATGTCCAAGTAGTTTCAGTACTATTTTGTAATATGTGAGTTTGATCCAAGAGAAAACCTGAATAAACTCTTTACATTTATTGATTTTCATGTTTTAGTGCTCTCGGGACAGATTTAGTGTGTGATTTATAATTCTCTTGTGCCACTGTGAAAAGCCTGTTCTTAACTTTGATTTTGGTCCCAATACTAGAACCTAGTATCATCATAATGAATTGTTATTTAAATCACAACACATGGGTGTTAAAACTGCTTTGCTATACAATTCTCATTGAATTTAGGTTGATTCCATAGCCAATACAGACTAACAAATATATAACCATTTTGTACTTTGATTGCAGCTGTTCCCAGCTCTTAGAAATGCTTCCTCTTCCAAATGTGAGGATTAGTATGTTTTTCTAGCTTCAACATATGTTTTAAATGCAACTTGTACTTATAATTTTCTTTACCTTTTGTTTTATCAACCCAATGAATTCATATGCTCCGCAGGTTTATTTAATTAATAATGTGTTCTTGCATTTTCTTGTGAGGTAGATCAAATGGATATGCCCAACTGCTCCTTCATGTCCGGTGAAAATCTTTGGAGGGTTTCCTTGCACTGCCTGTAAGTTTATTGATCATCAATTTCTCATGTTCTTCATGCTTGTAACAGGACCTTTGGGTTCCCTGACTATTGTGAACTGAAAGAGCTAAATTTTATAATCTCTCTCTTTCTGTACTTTATGGCTGCTATGTATTCTTCTCACTGTGAAACTACTTGAATCAGGGTTTGATGTGGGAGACATATCGGATGATACTACAGATGATTTGGAGGGACTCGACGCTTCTGCAGCACATGTTGCAAATCTTTTGTCAACAGAACCTACCAATAGTATGGTTCTTTCATTAGCTTCTGAAGATTTCTTCTCTAGAACTCATCTGGTTGAATTGTTATTGTTATTCTCCATATGACTTCAGTAATTTGCATGTCCACATGCTATATTTTTTGGGAGTTTCCCAAACTAGATGAAATGACATTAATGTATCAGTTAAAAATTCTTCAATCATCATTTTTTTTCCTAGGGACACATGAATTTTGTCAAACTTGCATAATCAATTTTCTTTTCTTTTTTTTTTTTCACTTAGAGGTTCAATCTTTTTGAGAAAGATGAAAAAGAAAACCAAAAAAAGAACACACAAATACAGAAGGACTGAAATTGTTTCATGAAGCCACGAAGTTGACATGCTTTCCCTACTTACTGTTGTCACTTGCAGTATATGTAGAAGCCTGTTTTCTATGTTGTGATTTGTGTATCTCTTTTGTTTTAGCTATACTTGCAACTATTAACATTAGCTTGATGATAAGAACACAGTTATTTATCTGATGATATGTTTTAATCAGGCATGTTCCTTATATGACTGGATGCTTGCCCTTAGCTGATTTGTTGAAAGTTCAGTACTGATTATTTGGATAGCTGGAAGGTTATTAAATTGTAGAAACTCTGCAAGTTCCTATTTCTGTTATAGTTTCTGTTCTCAAAGAGCTTATGAATCCCTTTTTCTTTTTTATTCATGTCTTATGTCTTTCTGGATTGTCTTTTCTGAGCTAAAAATAAAACATTTATATTTCCACGTACGAGTTTGCCCACTTTGCTTGCATTGCTGATATTGTGGTCAACTATTATAATTAGTTTTATTGGAATCAAGCTGCAATAATCCACCCTGTATGTCCTTGCTGATATTGTGGATCCCCATTAATCCACCCTGCATGCCCTTGCTTGATATTCCCAATCTCCATGTAATCTGAATGCTTGTTTTGGATTCAAGCTCTTGAGGTTTTTAACAGATTAAAAGCATCAAGTTGCTGCTGAAAATTCAGCTTTTTATCAACTATTAGTTATTCGGATTGTAAGCTGCATTAAGGTGATGCCTACCTTGTGAGACTAGTCATACTTTTGATTTTGGACTTTGAATAACTATCTTACATGCCTATAGAAATCCAAGGACATCTGGTTCGATCTCCTAGTTATTTTAACATGTTGCATACTCAACTTACGTTTAAATTATCACTAAATGTTCCACTGCCCCTTGACTAAATATTTAATCTTTTTATTCTTTTTTCATTTTTCCCTTTTACAGTAAAGCTTGCTGTTGGGGGCTTCAGCATGGGTGCTGCAATGGCTCTTTACTCTGCCACATGCCATGCTTTAAGGCAATATGGCAATGGAAATCCATATGCTATCAATTTAAATGCAGTTGTTGGTTTAAGTGGGTGGCTTCCCCGTTCAAGGTTTGGTTCAGTTATATAAGTTTTAAGACTTATATTGCACTTTGTGGCTATGGTACTGACGTCCTCTTGTTACTGTATGTTGATATCTAGGACCTTGAAGAACCGGTTCGAAGGATCATATGAGGGGGCATATCATGCTACAACCTTGCCCATTTTGATTTGTCATGGCACAAGTATGTGTAGTCTTTTCCTATAAGTGGTTGCAAACTTACTTCATATAGCATCCAGAAATTACTGGATATTGATTAAGATGTATTTGAAGTCTACTTGGTACTAGCCTGCTTGAAACAATCATAAGGTCATGAGATCAATTGGCAGCTGAGCTTGCTTCTGAGTTCTTTTATGAAGTGTTGCTTTTTGCTGAGACTTCTTTACTAACAAGCTGTCGAAGTGGAGTGCTAATTTTTTTGTGTGTGTGCGCGCGTGCGTGTGTGTGTGTCTCCTTTTCTTGCAAGGCCATGGGGAAGGAACCTTTGACCTTTCACTGATCAAGGGTTTGTGGCCAATTGGGTTGAGGCTCTTGGCACTTTGCTAAAATATTTGTTAACTTCTAGCTTGGATGCCTTAAATTAGAAACTGTATACTCCTATTCAACATTTATTTTCTCTAACTTAAAGGGGGATGGGGGACACCAGTTGGTGAGTTGGGTGGGGGGTTGCGAGTTGGATACCTTTATATGGCAAGTAGGGTATTCAATATTGGTACTTGTTTGATGTTAGAGTTATGCCTAGGATATTCCAGACTCTGCCTGTTTCTTTAATTGTGGCTCATTTGCGGGACACTTGATGTGTTACTTAACATGGCTTTATACTGTTCCTTGTTGTAGACGTTCATTGGATATTACTCGCGAAGTAGATGTCTCCTTAGCATTGGATTGTATGATCTGATCTTTTGCTAAATTTGACTACTCCAATGCAGTAAATATTTTCTAATGTTAGGTGGTTGTAGTGTAATGTCCTATTTCCTATAAATGTTGGATTGTCGAGTCTGTACTTTCATAGATGCAATGCCATTGTTGTGCATATATTTCTTCATGCTTTACAGTTTTTTCAATGTGCCTCGTGAATATGAAACTGCAGTTAAATACCAAAGTAGCTGGGCTCCTTTGAATGTCTTTTTTTGAGAACATGATTTCGCTAAAGTCAGAATTTTGTATTTGAGACAGTTCCACTATGCTGAGGTGCATCTCAGATTAGTAATGTCTTCACCAAGCTCAACTAGCTAAATGTCTTTTTTTTTTGTGATTTGCCGTCGACCAGGTTGAACATGTGTTAGTGTCACGGATTAATGTTGGTTGCGCGGTAGAACTCAGAAACTATTAACCACAGTACACAGAGCATGCTTACTCTCGCCAAGTTGGTATTGCAAAGCATTGTTTTCCTTCCATCTCATGTTAGTTAGATTACCATAGATCCAACTCTAGTTCACACCCCTATTAATGTTTGAACTTGTTGCGACACGAGACTTCATGACGTGTTTACCATGCCATTTAATCTGCTGTCCTTTCAAAAGATCAGTCTTAAAATCTAAATCAAATCTTAGCTACTTGAGAATGTGTAAATGCTTGCGAAGAGTACCTGTATTTGTTTCACAAAAAGTAAAAAAGCAAAATCCAAAAAAAAAAAAAAAAAAAAAAGAATTACAAGAAGCTGCACCATGGAATGGATATGAGAAAGTTATGAATCATAGTAACAATGTTATAATATTTGGAGTAATATCAGTATTAGGAGAAATAGCATCCGCATCTTTTGGCAATGGTGAAAGGATATATATGATGGGGCAAGTGTAGAGACTGACCCATTGAATGGAGAAAAAGATCTGGTTGATATCATAGCATGTTGATGTCCCAGAAAAGCAAGCTTAGCTTGGTAAGAGTTCATGAGTAGTTGGGAGCAATACAGTAGAACTATCCATCTCCTTGTTGTTCTTGTATTAAAGAAGTTCGTCATTCAGAGCTTAATCTATGCTCATATGTTTGCGGATTTCTGCATGCTGATTGCTGCCCTCTTTACTTATTGGCTATTGATGGCAGGTGATGAAGTGGTCCCACATCAACTGGGAGAGAAGTCTGCACAAGTTTTAAGCTCAGCAGGATTTCAAAACGTCACATTTAGGACCTATAATGGGTACCCAACATAATTCTTAGGAATTGTATAGGCTGTTTAAGCTCATTTGATGAACCATTGTCTTGTTATTGCAGGCTAGGCCACTACACTATTCCCGAAGAGACTGTAGAACTTTGCAACTGGCTTACCGGGAGGTTGGGGCTTGAGGGATCACATACATAATCATTCATGTGCACAAAGGGGCAAGAGAAAAAAATTAGTAGAACTAAGGGAACAAAGAGCAGCTAAGATTGGGTCCTGGTTGGTTATATGGTGTATCGATGTTATCAATGATGTATTTGCATAAACAGTGTCTTTTGTAATAAAATTATCAAATGACTTACATATTTTGTTGGGCATTTATGTGCAATTGGTGCTTGGAAAATATTTTTAATGGCTAGGTTACATGTTCTTACTAGTGGAGAGCAATATGATGTTTTTGTAGCAATATGGATTTTCTGGTATGTGGGAGGCATTCAAAGAACATTGTGACAAATCTTCATTGGAGGGCAGTTGGCAGCTTGGACACCAACTGCTTGTATAATCTTTTGTTGTTGTAGAATTGTTGAACAGAAGAAATTAACTCTCAGAGAAAATGTGGGAGATGAAATTCTGGGACAAGACGGAGAAGTTATCTTGTAGTTATTTTTTTGGGGGGGGGCATTCTGTATTGTTTATGAACAGAAAACAGTTCTTATTTGGAGGAAGAGATGTTTGATTGTAATTCTGCTAGTTAATCTTCAAGTTGGGGCTCTTTCTGCATCCATGGAGGTACTAACTTTACCATTTTAAGTCTGTTGCTGAACAGAGGAAAGAAAACTCATCACCAGCCTTTCTCGCCAACCACATTGATTTGAGTCATAATTAATTGGTTTTTTCTTTTATTTTTTTTCAGATTTTTATTCTCCATCGGCCTGGCATTAAGCTGGTAAAGTTTCATCTTAAAAGTGCCTGTTGGGTTTGCATGTTTCTTACCGTAAAACTGTTCGGTTGCATAAAGTTGTATGGTAACAATATTTTTTAAGAAACATACGGTATGGTACTTATCATCATTTTTTTAATGATACGATGGTAAACTATTAGTTACCTGTTATACCGTTTTTTAGGGTATTTTTATAAATATCTGAGATAATAATGACTTTATTAATGTAAAAATTATACATTTTAATTTAACGGAAATAGATATGTATCATATCAAACTTTAGTGGCCTCACATTTAGTAAATATCTTCTCTATAAAAAAAAAAAAAAATCATTTTATTTGGATTATTACGAGTAGATAACGATTTCTTTATTAGTCAATTGAACGTTGAATTATAGATCGAGAAAGTATAAATTTTGGATTCGATTTTTGAAAATAAAAAATAGATATTAGGAGAGTTTGTTTCTTAATGAATCCAACAATTAGCTCGAACCGAAAAATTGAGATTTATAAAATTGGTTTCTAGATATCTGTAGGTAAAAAAAAAAAATAGGTTGAGAAAACACTTCGACATTTTTTTTTTCATTTATTATATTGATATTTCCTCTTCTCCATTCTTGGTCCCAATGTCCAATTCATCATTTGGTTGGTCTTTTTTTTTTTTGTTGAATTTTAACTGATTGATATCTAATTTATTCAATTAATGACTCAAATTGAAATAATTGAAATCAATAAAATTAATTATCGAATATTAATCGATTAAAAAAAACAAAAAAAGTTGAGAAAGTACTTTTCACGTTTTTTTTTCTTTTTTCACATTGATATTTCCTTTTCTCTATTTCTTTTCCCCGTGCCCAATTCACTATTTGGTTAGTCATTCTTTTTTCTTCGTCCTCGCTAACCGATATTTAAATTATCTGATTAATTTAATTTAAACTGGGATTCAATTTAAGAACAGAATTATTTTTTTTTTCAAGATTTAAATTTAAAATTTAGTTTAAGAGAATAATTTGAGTGGTCATTTACCACCGTAGAATCAGTGTTGGATCATTTTGACTAGGATGGACCTTTGAAAAGAATTAATGGGGCCTAACCCAAAAACTTATTACCGCAAAAGAAACATTGCCCGCAATTCTGTCAGGTATGTTATACAGTTCTGAACAAGAAGCGTATGTCCTGCCAAATTGATGGTCTCAATCTCAACATAAGCACAAAGAATGCAAGGTAAAAAGGAATTTGTGATGAAAAAAGGAATAACTAAAAAGAAATAAAAAAAAAAAGAAAAAGAGACCCAACTGATGCTACTGTAGCAGTTCCCCCACATCATCACATATCATTTTGCAGTCCTTCAAGCATAGTGTGGGTTGCCCATCTTCCACAACTACAAATAGCAGTTGTAGTCGCGTTGCAAGATTATGCAAAAACAGCAAGACGTCAGGGTTCAGAACCTGAACCTGGAAGCCTCTGAATGAATTATTAACATTCAACTGATGGTCTACCCAAGGAGGCAAGCATTTAGAAACACAGATCAGCAAGTCAGCAAAAGCAAGAAACCTCAAAGATAGGATGCACATGGACCTCTAGCTTCAAACAGATGCAGCCAATGTTCACCTACGTGGGTCATTTTTCGCCACAACTACCATCCTGAGAATCTCTTTTATATTGATCACCTTTAGGGTCAATGCATGGGGTGAGAGGGGGGAGAGAGGGGATACCCTGCAGAATGTACTTACGACCACTCTTCAAGCCTGATGAAGAACTTGATTCGAACTCCCTGAAGCGATTGCCAGGAGGAGAAACTCGTTTTCTTTTAGGAGAGCTTACTTTTACAGCTTGCAGAGGCGTACCAGCTTGCTTTAGCATGTTGGGAGTGTCATCTTTCGGCATCACGTGTACATCATCCTTGGAATCAAGTCTTTCATGAAGTTCAGTCACACCAACATCAGTCAGTGGAGTAATGGGTGAACCACGCCAGAGGAGGGAGCCTCGTGGTCGGAAATGATCAGTTCCAGGAGATATTACAGCCTGCGAAATGTTTTTTGAATCACCTGTTATTGGAGCTGTAAAGCCTGAGGGCATAGGCTGGACATTTGGCAGTCCAATGTGATCATATACAGCTGCATATTTATCATGTACTGGGGATGGAGAGAGTTGAGTTCTGCTGTCTATGCTGCCAGAATCAAATTCTTCATTATAACACATTGGATGCAGTATTTCTGTGCTTGTTTTGTGGAACATGTCGGTCCTATTGCCATCAGATTCAGGTGATGGGAAGCATCTTCTTGAAGAGAGGCGAGACCTAAATGCATCCTTTCCATGACTAGAATAGCATGAATAACTAGTTAGAAAGCAGTTAATTGTAACATGAAACTCCATCTTGCATAAGTTTTGGCACATTACTCTGAAAATTGGAATGATGGCGTCACAGGCATCAGGATGCGGGGATGACATATCTGTTTGCCTTGGATATCTTTTCCTACTGTCACTGCTTCCAACTTCTCATTAGATGCAGTTTCCCATCCTTTAAAGTTGGCACTTTGACTCACTCGATGGGGTGTGCTAGATCCATAATCTGAAATAAATAAAAGCAAGGAACAACTGATGCAATTTAAGGGAGGAAAAGGCTCCAAAGCAAGAGTGACAAGCCAAAAGTGTTACTTTTGCTGTACATAACATTCTTCCTTTCGATAGAAGAACAATGAGCAAAAAGATCTGAGATGCAAACACCACTGGAATACCCAAAAAGGGTCACAGAATTCTAAAACGAGATCTGAGACACAAACACCACTTAAATACCCCCACCTCCCACCTCCCACCCACCCCCACACACACACAAAAAAAAAGGAAAACTTATTTTTTGTATCATAGCTTTGTAGAGTACATAGAAAGCCAAGGTAAAATTTGTTAGCGAGGCATTTCCCTCTCTTTTTTTGCTTGAATGTTGTTTTAACTATTTTCCTTTTTAACTGTTATCAACTTCATGAAATTTTCAAGTTCAAAATTATTTCAAAAAGTGGGAGTTTGTGAGTTTAGTTTTGACGACACAAACTCGCAAAGGATCATGGTCCAAGTCACCTCTCAAACACATTCACATTTGTCCTTTAGCTTTATATTTGATGGCGCACGGGACTCATATTTTATGGAGCTTAGTTTAATGTTAGGTGCCTCTTTTTTACCTGAATGAGCATCCGTGATGTGGAGTGTCAAGCGGATGCCAATTAGGCAAAGCTAGCCGATTGATTTCTTGGAGAACATGATTGATTATTCTGGAAATAGTCTTATTAAATGGAAAGTTTTTGCTCCTCAAGAATTCTTGTTTAGGAAGTATTTTAGTTTTAAGATTTCTTTTGGTCTTGGGATATATTTATTTAGTGTGTTTTCTAATTCTAGGATGAATATATTGTCTCTTCACTCCATAAATAAAGGTCTCTCATCATTGTAGAGTATCTCATTGTTAATTAATTCAATTCATTCTTAGGCTTCTCCAAGTTTCTGAAGTGAAACTTGTTTATTTTTATACTGTAGTCGAGTGTTAATCCTTTATCATGCCTACCGGCTGCATCAGTTAGTATAAGAGCAGTAAGATTTCTTCCGTTTCAATATGTCAAATGACCTAATCATAACTGATGGCAATTCTCATGATGAATATGAATAGAGACCTCTTGGTCGCAAGATCAACGGGTAGCATTGAAGATTTTGGAGCAGCAGATGGATCTCTGATTTGAGAGTATGGCATGACGCTTCAAATAAATTGCAAATTGGCGGGATGCTCTAGGCATTGATGAAAAGAGAAATAGGGAAGGCGATCGATTTTGAGCCCAAGATGACTTAGCTTGTGGATGATGTGCCAGCGGAACTATTCCTGAACACCACCAAAGACACCATCTCTATATGGAATACTCAAGCGAAAATGGTTACTTTACTGAGCCTATGAGAAAAGACTGGTTTGGAAGGCTTGAATATGGCGAAAAGGAGGCCTATGAATTCAAAACTAAAGATAGATCCATGTTTTAAAGGAAATCTTAATATTGAGGAATTTCTAGATTGGATTGCAGAAATTAACAGGTTCTTTGAGTATAGGAAGATTCCAGAAGGAAAAAGGATGAGATTTGCATGCCGATTAAAAGGTGGCAATTTGGCAGGTTGGAGAGGTGGGAGTCTAGAAGGGACTGTGAAGGAAAGGCACCGATTGGACCATGGTACCGAATGAAGCAACTCTTGCAGAAGGATTTTCTGTCTCCTGATTATGAGCAGATCGTGTTCTAGCTGCACGGTCAGAAACTAATACATGAATACGCTGCCTAATTCATAAGCCTAGTGGAAAGGAACAATTTATGGGAGATAGAAGCACAACCCTATTGGCCCTTGAGCCAACTCCCATATCTGGGAATCTGCTTCCCTACTTTGCTTTCCAGTTCTTCTTGCATTCGATACTTCTGATCATAGATGTCAATTCAAAGCATCAAAATTCCTAGTCTGCACATTTCCTCTTCTGAAAATCCGCAATTTAGATTCTTAAGGACCATGGATGGACCTCAACCATTCTGTATTGAGTTAGTTTGGTGCAAAAGATTAATAAATGTGCATGGAAGCACATGCTTTGTCTCGCAGAAGTGAGTTTATCTTTGTTTGCAAAGAAGCTAAGATTGTTTTTGGTGACCACCACAGTGAGTGCCCATTGATTGTCAGAGAGTTCTTGATATTTCCAACTTGACCATCCTATTAAACACCCATCTTTCAAACTGCAAAAAGACTCTTCGGTAAGGTACAAATTACTAACAGAAACTTACTAAAGAAGCCAGTTTGGGATTTATTGTTTCACAATTAGAATATGTAAATTGATCTTTAGGGATGTGATTCAGTAACATTTCATTGTCCATTTCTTATATGCTGATGAATGAAATGGCAACCTTTCTCATAATGATGGTTACGCTAAAAGAACTTAAAGAATGACTTCTGACCTTCCTTCTGTCCAAAAGAATTTTTGCATCTCTCACACCGGCACCCATCAGAACATCCAACACCAGCCTTTTCAGATACAGAAGACAATTAGATGCAGTCAAAATGAGTTGAGAATCATACATAGATAGCAAGCCTAACTAAACAACAATCTCAAGGAAGACAAACCTGGAAGCACTCGCAATACTTTTTCAAACACATTGACCTTTTGCAATTGCATCCTCTTTTGTGTCTTGCTGAAGATGGTGTCAGCCACTTTTCCTCTACCTGCTGGGTAACAATTTGTCAAAAACATTCTTCATCAAGAATGTAGGATGTGAACCAAACCCAAACTCTGAAAGTGGAATACTACATTATGTGCAGGGGACTCATTTGCACGCGGTATTATCTTTGGAGCAAATGCAAGTGGATTGCGAGTTTCAATTTGATGCCGTGCCTCTTGAACAGTATCTTCATAGTCAGGCTTGTTAAGGCACCCTTGGCATGCACAGGATTCCGCACAATAATTACCAGAAGCAAAACAATCACAATAACTACAAGAGAACCAAATTTCTTGAAACTAATGCAACCATGTACACAGAAAAAAAATAGGAAGTTAAAGAAAAGAAAAATCACAGCTTACAGTTTCAAGCATTTTGTTTTTTTACAGTTACATGTTTTGCAACCATCGCCATCACTAGTGGATATCACCCTTTTCCTGGGAATTCATGTGTTATACAATTGACTGTCAAATAAAATATACACACAAACACATATATATTGATAATTTTTAACATCACAAGAGGAATACAGGCCTTACCTTTTTCTGGGGGGGCTTAGCTGGTTGAAACTTTCAAACATATCAGTGTGATCCACATATGACTGCAACTTCCCCATACCAGATGGAGTTGCATGATATGAAGTTGGAGTCAGTAATAAATGCTCACTTGATGCTTTGAAACTCTGGGGAGTTTCTGCAGCATCAAAGCTTGCTTTTAAAGAGAACTGATAATTGAGCCTCAGGTCATTAATGTTAGAAAATTCTGCTGGATCTGCAAATCCGAATCTACTCTTTGTGCCTTCCGATGGATGAGAACACAACAGGGACCCTGGATTCTTCCCTTGTAAAATTGGATAATCCCCCCCAGCTAATCTCACGCGGGCACAGCCTACTGTAGCAGAACTGATGATGCTATTTAAATGTAGCCCAATGCCAGATGGCCTAGAAGCTGGAAAAGGTTGCATTCCTCTTTGAGCAGATAAATTGGAAACTATTGGTAGGGACAATCTAACCACATCCATGTTGCCAGAGGTAGCATTTGATTCCAGACAAGATGAATTAGAACTTTCCAAATTCAAAGGGCCACAACAATAATTGGAGTTTGCCATACCATCACTTGGGGCTGAAGACCCTAGGCTATTTGCTAAGGGATTGCTACTATCATCTTCATATTGAAGACATCGCCTAAGCAAGACACCTTGGTGTTGACTTTCCTACATTGAATTTGATGAACTAATAAATAAATAGGACAAAAAAAAAAAAAAAAAAAAAACTTTGCAACAAAAAGAGAGTTAGGGACTCATGTTTTCCTTGCACACTGGCCTCTAAAGGATATGCTAGAGGTGCCATGCCTATGATCCTTTAGATTGCATATTTCATTAAATAATTAAGCTGGTTCAAGCCTACTGAACCAATCAAACATGCCACAACTAGCTACATGAAACCATTTTTCCATTTTGTTTAATTTTCTAAGGCTAATGGTCTTTACTACTAGTTCCTCTAAGACAAGTGCACAGCAAATCATTTGGAAACATATAAACACTTACACATAGAAACTAGAGAAGTACAACTTAGTTTGATATTCAGTTTTGGTTGAATAAAGAAAATTACCTGGTTTGCTGAAATATCAAATTTTGATTCTTTGGTAACAGGGTTCAATGGCAAATTCAAGTCACTAAAATCCTGGTGCTCCTCTGAAATTGCGTTGGTGCATCCATGATGTGACCGATCATCAACCCCATCCTTGTCTGCCTCTTCAATTGGTTTTTCCTGCGCTGTTAACTTTTCATATGAGCTACTCTTTTCAGCTTGATCTGAAAGTGTCGATACTGCATAAGGTTTGATATCTAAATATTTCTCCATATCCTTATGTTCTATCAAATTTTTAGCAGTTTTCTCCCTATTACTCTGCAATGCTTGAGGCACATCCTTTGCCTGTTGCAAACTGGCTAAACCCACGGTACTGGGGCTCTCAGTTGCCACAGGTTCCACCAAGTACTCATCAGTGCAGATTGAAGGACTGCACTGTTCAGTCTTGCTATCACCATCATTCTGAGAGTCAGGACCATGCTTACAGACTAACCCTTCTTCTAATGGGCTGGAATTGTCTGACCCGGAAACAAGCTTCTTAATTTTGTTGTCTCGATGATAAAACTCAGCAGTAGACAAATGAGTGTAGAGAGGCCTAACAAGAATTAAATGAAAATGATTAATTCCCAATTACCACATTTTAGGCGCAAATGACTGCATACCATTTTGGTTCAATGAATGACCAACCTTTTCAGTTGTGGATTTATATCTGGAGATTTGAATACAGGAGGAGGTGAGTTAAGTCCCAGAAACCCTGACCCAATTTCTGCAGCCTTAACAGGCTTCAGAGGAGACAAATTGCTAATGTAGCAGTAGACAGGAGACTCCTATGTAGAATTAAACAAAGATTGTTACATAAGATTCTTGTATTTGACATCCACATATTAACAGTGCATTTAAATTGCCAGAGTTACATTTCTACAGCTTAAAACAGCTTAAATTTTATACCCTGCAAATTTTTCACAAAAAAAAAGACGTGATGCAAAACGCATTGTTACCCTAACCGACATAAAATTAGACTTCCATTGCGTTCAAATAGCAAGAGTTACAGATTTTACATTATTAAAAGTGCTTAAATTTCCATTTGCGAAATTACACCAAATTAAAAGTAATGGAGAACTACATAGACAAGCGACCGGAAACCAATGACAAAGAAGATGCTTGCATTTGACAGAAGCAGCTTATTTTATTCAAAAAGCAAGAGTTACATCCTACATTAAAACCCTGCTTACTATTTTTATCCCTGAAATTATGTAACAAAAAACACAAACACTGATAACAAATTGACCTAAAAAAACGCCATTATGAATTCAACAAAACACATTAAACCCTAAATGAAAAAAGGAAAAAAAAAAAAAAAAATAGAAACGCTACAACCAAAAACAGCAACAGGTTGTAGTAAAATGGCACTCCTATGTCCTACTAAAATCAAAAGCCACATGCATTTTAAAAGACTGAAGTAAAATTAAACCCCAAATCCATTAATCCTAAGTACAATCAATCAAAACCCCCTTCCCCCCAAAAAAAAAAACCCTAAATCGCATTCCTTACATTTTTTAAAGTGATAAAAGAAAAAAAAAAAAAAACTGCGAGAGATTCAAACCCAAGAACAGATGGGAATAACCAGACAGATTGAGAAATAAGAGGATGGTAGAGAGTAATCGAAGAAAAATGAAATGGGCATGTTAGTGTGAGATTCATTACTTGAGATTTTGCTGAATCCGAAATGGAAATAGCAGTAGTAGTACTGGTAGTTGTAGTTGGTGCTACTGTTGATTTGCCTGGGGTTTTATTATTGAGTCTTGCAGAAGAGTCCATTTCATGAAATATCATTCCGAATGCTAACCCTAATCTGCATCCTGTTTCTCTCCTCTCTCGAAATTTAGGGTCAAGAAAAATATTTGCTTCCGGAAGAGAAGTTTTAGCGGGACACCCTTGTTTTCAATTTTTCTCAATATTATAATTTAACCTCTTCACTTTTGGGAAATTGGTTGATGGCCTCTAATATTTTCCTTCGCTTCCTTTTGGTGGCTGTTGACTCTGACCGGATAATCGTAATCTAAATTAAATATAATTCGAATATCATTATCCTTAAAGATAAGATTATTCTTATATGATAACTTGATAACCACCGCTATAGGATAGCTCGTGAAATTTTGAAGGAAAAAAAAAATATATATATATATATATATATATATATATATTTTGTAGTATCTCAAGAAATATAATTAAAAATTTTAAAAATATCATAATATGGTTTGTTTGTTCTTAAAGAATTATAACACTCGATTTTATTCATTAAATATAATTTTGATTTTACACTGATATAATATTTTAATAAAATAAAAAAATAGAGTAACTAAAATAATTTTTTCAAATATTAACTAGAACATGGAGGATAAATTATTTATGTCATCCTCACTTAATTTAGCTAATAAAAAATTTAAATCAAAATATTAAAAGAATTAATATTTCTTTGAGGGATAATTATTGAGAAAAATAAAATCAGTGGGGAGATGATGAAGATATTGTTATGTTTGGGATAATAAACAATACATCCATCTACATATTCTCTCCTATCCGGTTTGTGATTTGAAGAGAAGTCTATCCCATCTGTTATTTTTTTTTTTTATCACGGTAACTATTTAATAATTAAAATTTTATCCTGATTAATTTAGATCGATAGTTATAGGATCTATTTTATGAGATGAATTTCTCAAAAATTTTTTTTTATCTAGAAGAGTCAAATTTCTAATCTAATTAAAGAATAAAAATCTCTATTTTACTTACGTCAATAATTATCGATCCCGTGTGTTATCTTTAATCTCTACCTAATTATTCTCTCTGTCAAATAGGGCCGTGATTAATAGGCCCTGCCGTGCGTAGGTATGTTGTTCCCCATCGGCCCTGCCCGTAAAAGCTTGTGAATAGTGATGACCCATGTGATGTTTTGGGCATAGAGGCCAACGTGCTGTCTTGGCCCATCGCCCGTGCAAACTTTTTTTCCTGGCAATGCCTTTCATAGTTCGATAATTTTATGCATTTTTTTTTTACGGAGTTTCATCGTTCTAGTAAGAAAAATACTAATATCTCATACTAAGAATCAAAATTTGAGTTTTGATAATGACAAAAATAACGTCGGAAGAGCTCTCTCACATTTGGGACTCAACAACAACTCGACCAAAATTAGTCGAAATAAAACAAGTTCAGAGTAAAAAATATATATATATATATACATATTTTTTGGTTGAAAAAGCAATCAAAAGGAACAATTACAGCAATAACAGAACCCGCGCAGAGAACAAAATTCCCCGACGCTAATCTCTGGAGATAGCCTGAACTCTAGGCCTCTCAACCCCTTCTTTATCTTCTTTGACATGGAGTCCGGGGGCTCCGCAAGCTCTATCATTCTCTCGTTACCAATTTGCCCCAGTGCAGCTAAGTGATCTGCCGAAGAGTTTCCCTAAAGACTTCACATGATCCACGTTTAGAAGACTCATAATATCTCTGCGTTCCTGCAAAATATCTTTGCACTCATAATATCCACATTTAGAAGATTCATACAAATTAAATTTTCCTGGTACACCATATATGAATTATAGTAAAAATTCAATAGTTGTAGGGGAGAGGGGTATTGTTGGGGGGTATTGTTGGAATTATTTTTCATTTTTAGAAATATTTCTTGTATGCTCTAAATACTATATATTTTGATATCTTAATTTATGGATATTTGTATTTTTTTAATCAAAAAGATAAACTTGTCATATTGTTTGTGTATGTATAAATCCAATGCTTTGATATAAATGAGTTGTATATGTGAACAAATTGAGAATACATATAGAAGGTATACATACATATAGAAGGTTTGAGTAATGGGTACATTAAGAAAAGGTAAAAATAATAATACCTAACTGATGAATGTGGACACAACCTTGAAAGTTTTCTATTAGTTAGGGATGATTTGCCTCATTATCGGATGGGATTCGGATTCAATAGAAGTTGAGACAGGTGATTAATACTGAACAGCATATACCGAGTAATTTACTTAAATGTATATGAAATAAAAATTGATATTTTATAGTTATACAGAATTCATGTACTTTTAATTTTGAGTGTATGTCGATGAATTTACGAAAGCAAAACTATGCATTTGGTGTATTATCAACAAAACCTTTTATAAGTTAAAAGTTTCGTACATTAGATATATAATATTGGTTAACTCGCATATACATAGACAATATAGAATTTAAAAACTGAATTCAGTCATATACTATTCTGTTATATCGGATATTTCTAAACTTATCTAAGTTTGATTGGCTGGTGGGGAGACAAGTTGGATACTCTCAAATATCCTATTTTTGGATGAAACACTTAATGATATTAAATAACCGAGGAAATAATAGTATATTTGATTTATCTTCTTTCGGCTATTGACATTACATAGAGGGCAGCACATCGAAATACACATAGGATAAAAACAAATCAAGGAGTTATTTTTTCGTTGATTTTTATAAATAATACTGTATTTATTTTGTGAAATTAAATAGAGTTAAAATAATTTTAATATAGTTAATAGTTTAGCGTTTACATAAATATGTATTAACTCACTTCTGTACCCTGAAACTCTATTAAAATTGATTATTTACTCGATATCAAAATATCTTAAAGTTTTACTAATTGAAAAAGAAAAATAATATCTAAAGAGAAATTAATAGTTGGATTGTAACTTTCAGAAAAATATTACTACGAGTGGGTCTATTAGGAATAGGTTTCCTCTACACACTAGAAAACAATTCCAAAGTAACTACAAAACTTTTTCTATGTATATCTACTAAAAACATACGAGAATTTGATCTAGGATATAGAGAAGAAAACTTTGCTTTGAAGACTTAGGTTCGAAATATATATATATATATAAAAGGAAACTCGGTCTCTTAAGATGACAGTTTGGTGCTCATAATTTTCCTCTTCCAACCTTAAAATCCAGAATTTGAATTTTTATATAATAAAAAAAATATATAAAGAAACTCAAACTCGAGACTATTACAAGGCGGAGAGAGACGTTACCAGTTGAGTTATAATTTATTGGCAGATTGAAGGCTTGTTTAGCAAGGTGAAATCGTGCAATCGAATTAGAAAACGAAGATTATTTTTTATTTATAGATTTTATATGCAATCTCTTCTTATTTATTTTTGCAACATCATGTTTTTATATTATGTTTCATTTAATTTAAGTTTTAATCCGCAACATTCTCTTTTTCCTTTATGAATGAAAATAGATATAACATGCAAACCAATCCAACAGGTATCCCATTATTTAGCTCCAAATACATAGATCTCTTAATAAATCAAAAGGTGCCTTTACACATATTCACGAAAATGAATTATATAAATGAAAATTTATTTACTTCAAAGATTTTAAAAAAATATATATTAAATTTAATTATTATTTTTTTATATATAGAAAGATTCAAACTCGAAATCGCTAAATTTAATTATTATAAATCCAAATAAAAGTACTGTGTAACTTCATATCTAACCAGCAATTTTAGCCAAAAAAAAAAAAAAAGAATAAAAAATAAAAGCTGGTCTGAAGGCTATAGAGTTTTGGCAATTTAATCAAGAGGAAATGAGATCCACAACTTGCAAATTATGAAAATTTTTAATAGAAAATTTTCATTTTTTATATTGATTTATTTTGATTTCTGGACACCATTTTTATATTTTTGAAAAAAAAAATTAAAATGGATGGTAATTGATGTAGAAAATAAATGGTACTAAAATTGTATGTTATATCTCCATGATTTTTAGATGGATTCATAGTTTTTGCTTTTGTTTGGTAAGGCTCTTCTTAGGATGCAACTTAATTTGTTAAATAAAACCGCTAACCCAAATAGAGTTTTTGGACTCTATCCATTGAAATAGACCCATATCAGATTTTTGAATGATTTTTTTTTCTTTTTTTGGGAAGTCTTTGCACATGTATATGAGTGAAATTTTTATTAATTTATTCATTTAATTAAATTTTTGATGGAATAAAGAAGAAATGATATTTGAGCCAAAGCCTGATTGTATGCAAGTGTGTTAAGTGGCAAAAATTCCATTGAAAAATCCTTTTATTCTTTTAAAAAAAAAAATAGGGAGAGACTCGAATATCCTTTTGGTTGAGGCAAAATCAAATACCCCACATGACATAAAATTGTTGTGGAAGAATATTTTTTTCTTATTTTAATAAATTGTGTAAATTTTTTATTATTATTTGATAGTTTGACGACATTTTTTTTTTTTGTTTTTTTTAAGGTAAATTTTATATATGCCATATCACTTGTGTGCAAGATTTGTGCAGAAGGATTTACACAAGAGTTGTGTCATAATCCATGCTATCTTGAGGATTTTTATTATTTTTTGTAATTTCTTTGAAAAGAAATATATATATATATATATATATATTGTATAATCAACTAGTATTTATATTCTTATTAATTCAATTCGAATATTGACAAACTCAATTCTCCCAATGTACTCTTTTATATTTTTAAGTTTTGAACAAATATTTTGATTAAAAAACTTAATAACTTTAATCACAAAACCGAATTTGGTAGGTAAATTTTATATATGATAAATCATTTGTGTGCAACATTTGCGTAGAAGGATTTGCACAAGAGTTGTGTCCTAATCCATGGTTTCTTGGGGAATTTATTATTATTATTATTATTATTATTATTTGTAATTTCTTCGAAAAGAAAGAAGGGAAAAAGTTTGAAAGAGTTGTATACGTTAGGGAAGTGGTCATAATGGTCGTGCATGGATGCATTGCCCAATGAAGAATCGAATCAGAGTCCCCCTTTTCTTTTATTTTTGCTTTTTCACAGTTTGCTGCATCCTCTTCTTTACCCTTACCCAAGAAAATTGTGGGTGAGTTTATTGGGTTTTTAATTCTTGTGCTGATTTTATGAATCATCATCATCCCACCTCTGATTTTTCTCTTTTGCTTGGAGAGAGAAGATAAGAGAAGAGAGAAAGAGAGATTTAAAACATATAGGTCTATGGGAGAAAAGAAAGTGACAGAGAAAAAAGCTAAGTGAGGAAAAAAAGAAAAGAAAAATAAAGATGGTCAAAATTGAACCTCGAAGACTTCTCTCTTCCATCATCAACTTCACTATCTTTATCGAAACTCACCATCTCCTTCCACCTTTCTTTAATTTTGAATACCCATCTCTTAATTATCTCTTGCCACACAGAGAGAGAGAGAGAGAGAGAGAGAGAGAGAGAGTATCTCTCTATTAAATATCAAGGCAAATAAAAAACATATATTTGGATTATAAAACTGAAACTATATACAAATTATTTAAATAGTTTAGTATGAAATCAAATCCTATCTGGCTATAATAATTTAGTGCACATAACCACAACTACGAGCCATGTCCTTAGATCAATCGAAGAGAAAGAGAGAGAGAGAGAGAATTTGATCATCTCACATTTGAACCAGCATCAATATAACAAGAGAATGCAATGTAACTTTAATCATATCTAGATTTTTTTTATAAGAATTATAAAAATCATAAAAATATATATTTATAAATATTTAAATATTAGATCTCAAAAAACATTTAAACAAAAATTTTTTACTATTCAAATGTCTCGGTAAGTACATCCTATCTTGAGTTAGATACAAAGTTTGTTTTGTGTATAATTGGAAACTTTTGACCAGTATTCAAAATTTGGGTTCCAAGTACAAGAAAGGAATATACAAAAAATGGAAAAGTAGTCACAATTTTTTCTTGTCTAGTGAACCTTAGGATATGTGGGTCCCTCGAGCATAGTATGCTAGTGAAAAGAGGCGTGACCCCTCAGTGAACTTTTTTTTTTTTTTTTTTTGAGATTAAGTAGTGAAAAATGTGGGTTCCTTCTCTCTAATGTTTTTTTTTTTTTTTTTTTGCTTGGAATATTCATTTTGTCTGGTGACAACTAGTTAATTCATCTTGGTTCCTTCTCATCCAATCTTTGACTCAACATGCAGAACCTGGTTGCATTGACACGCTTGTGTCAACCTTTAGTTTTGTTCCCCAGTAATAAGGATTAAGAGGGTCTATATCAAATGCATCGATCAATAATCTTCATAAAGGTTTTCTTAATCACACAAGACTAAGCACTTATATGCCTGGTTAAGAGGCTACAACCTTTGTATGTGGGGGCTCCGTGTCAATAGCGATGGAACAACACAAGCTCAAATTAATTCATGTATTAGAAATATCATAAATCAAGATAGATACTTGATGTTGTTGGATCTTTTGCACTATACCCACTACAACATATATAGTATTAACCCCCGGAAAATTTATATCTTATCGATCATGTTAAACTTCAAATTTTGACGAGTTTTATACATTTGAGAATATGAATTAAATTATGAATGTAATCTTTTTTGTGCTTTTGTTAGCATTATAGTTAACTTGAATTTTTGGGTTTTGCATAAACAAGGTTGTGGGAACAAAAAAAGAAAAA
This sequence comes from Dillenia suffruticosa, assembly GCA_033439265.1. NCBI lineage: Eukaryota > Viridiplantae > Streptophyta > Magnoliopsida > Dilleniales > Dilleniaceae > Dillenia > Dillenia suffruticosa. The sequence continues at coordinate 10,579,685 of JAVTVX010000037.1, read as the reverse complement.
GAAGCTGGAATGTTTAAAAAGGGGACAACCTTCGAGCATTCGTGCCTCTTTCTTTTTTTTTTTTTCTTTTTTTTTTTTTTTTTTTATCTTTTGATTTGGTTTGGGTGTTAAATAACTAGTGTATGTCGGATGCTTGGAATGCACTCATACAGACTAGCTTTTGTGACAACCTGAATTGGTGGATGGAGGGAGTACCTTGTTCCACAACGGATATTCATAGGAAACAATCTTGGCTTAATGTATTTATGCTACCAAAGAAACTAAATTGGAACCGTTCATTTTTTTTTAATTTTGACAATAAACAAAAACATTAATTAATGTAAACAAAATAAATGTGGAATATTCCAAAGGCAAAAATACATGTGGGGGTGATACACTTAAAAAGAAGAGCATATGTGTGGAAACTTGGGACTTAGATGTGTGTTTTTGCTCAAGTTCCCCACCTTTACACTAATGCATAAAAGAATGTACTTAATCCTAGCTTTATCAAGAATCATTCAAACAAATTTCTAACAGAGACTCCCCAAATCATGATTTATCTTTACTCTCTCTCTCTCTCTCTCAGTTTAGTTTCCCTCGAGAGATTCCATTGTTCAAAGGACTTACTTGAGGAGAAATGCAAAAAAGAGAAAGACATCATCAGCCCCAGCTTGAAGTTTCAATCTCTGACTCGAGTCCCAAGGCTGAAAGAAAAGAGGCACTATATATCTCCCCCCATTCCGCATGCTCAATCAAAGCAACTATCGTCTCTCATGCAACTAAACTTCTTCTAGCTTGGCCTCACATCCCCCTGCATAATCGACTAAACTTCTTTTTGTCTTCCAACACTTTGTTTTACCAAGGTAAGCCATTAACTTTATCATATTTAATTAGCCTTTCTTTTTCTTCTTTCCTTGTTCGATAGGTTTCCCAATTATACCGTAAGTTCAATAATTTTTTTAATCAAGTACTTAGGATTAAATTTTATAATGGATAATGAATACACTAAAAAATTCAAAACTTACAACAGCAGGAGCAATTCTTAGTAGTTTACTGCTAATGGTAACATATGACAAGCCAGGGAGCAAAAAACTTTGTTGAACAAATTTGTGTAGGAATTTAAAGTGATTAGCTTAAATATATAGTAAAACATAGATTCTCTCTCTCTCTCTCTCTCTCTCTCTCTCTCTGAGACACACATGCATGTGGTTTAAGTGACAGAAAAGCGATGAGCAGGCCAGGAGATTGGAACTGCAGATCATGCCACCATCTCAACTTCCAAAGGAGAGATTCGTGCCAACGATGTGGCAATCCTAGACCTGGAGAAAGAGGTGGTGATCCTTATGGAAGCTTTGGTAGTAGGGGTGGCAGTTCAACATCTTTTGGATTCACTGGGGCTGATGTGAGGCCTGGCGATTGGTATTGCACCATTGCCCACTGTGGAGCACATAACTTTGCTAGCCGTTCAAGTTGCTTCAAGTGCGGTGCATTCAAAGATGAATCCCCTGGAGGATTTGAGAGTGACATGCCTCGTCCAAGAATGTTTGGATTTGGTGCCGGTAGTGGCAGCAGTAGTCGCTCTAATTGGAAATCTGGTGACTGGATTTGCACAAGGTGAGAATGAAACAAACTCTTCACTTTTTATTTGCATTACATTCTATAAAAAATTTAATGCTTACTACTGGTGTTAAACTGCTAAGAACAGTCTAGCATACAAGACTCTATCTTCTAGTAGAGAGGCCGTCAAGAAAATATTGTAAATATGCACATGCCCTACAGAATTATTTTGTAATTTTCTTCCTTCAAATATTTGTCCTTTAGATGCAATGAGCACAACTTTGCAAGCAGGACTGAGTGCTTTAGATGCAATGCACCGAGGGAGTCTGGGAGCAAGTCATCATTTTCATAATCAAAATTTGTCATTCATGGGTAAATGCAAGAGCCTCATTTTAATTTTAGTTCTAGTCATGCGAAACTGGATTTACCAAAGGATAGTGTGAATTTTGAATTTTCAGGTATTGAAGTCCAAGAAAAACAGGAAGAGGAAGTAATCCATCTCCCCAAGTTAAATCTTTTTTTGAGTATTTAAGTTATGTTATTTGTCTAGTTAGCTTCTCTTGGGAATTTTGAATTATGGTATGAATTTGAAGATCCATGTCAAGTTAAACCATGTATTTGTGTGAACTTTTATTAATGTTGTAAGAATATTATCAATGTTGTATTCTCCGGTTTCAATATACAAAAGAGCAGTGTCCTGTTATACTTTTTCTCTCTGTGGTTTTGGAGTAACTTTGAACTTTATCTACAAAAAGCTCACATGTTTCTTCTGCCTTAGGCAGAACAAACGTTTTTGATAGTATGAGACCTCTCTCTCTCTCTCTCTCTCTCTCTCTCTCTCTCTCTCTCTCTCTCATTTTATTGTGGTCCAGGTAACTTTCAAAATGGTTCTCACTGCAAACTAAGATCAAATTCAAATTCTTGTCACTCACCATTTGACCACAAATGAAAGGCAACTTAAAGATGTTTGGTTCCAAAGAATATATCCATAAATACTTGTCCTGATTGATTAGGAGCTCTATGTTACTTTAATCTAAGCATACATCCAAATAAAGCATGGTTAAGGCCAGGCCAACCTTGAGGCTTGAAGCTTGAACAGTATACTGACCCAATTCACTTTTTCCTTTTTCCAGTGCTTTATATTTGTACTACTTAATTTCCATGCAATAACCTAACGTCAAGCCAAAGATCGATGCTTAAGGCCAAGCCATTACTTGGTGCACTTATTAAAGCATGGTTTGGACAATATTATATTTCAAGCTAAAAGTTGACCAACATTGAAGGCTCAATGAAGTCTTAATTATTATGCTAGAGACTATAATTGATAATATATCTTTAGCAAGAGTGAGAGGTTTATTAACAAACGAAGAGGCAACTCACTGTCTGTGCCTGTATGATGCCAAGAAAAAGAGAGGGAGGGGCGGGGGGGGGGGGGTGGGGGGGGGGAAGAATTTCAACGAAGTCTAGGCTAAATGTAATATTTATTTCTATTTGTAAAAGATGGGTGAATCCTTCTCCCATCTGTTCCACGATTAAGGCTAATCTTGCAGGCTTTGTTACCCTTTCCAATCTCCATTCTTGGATTCATGCATGCATCCATCTTGAATTAGTTAACTACTTTGAAGATTTCCATGCCTTACAAAAAGATTGATATGGAGTGGAATGTGAAAAGAAACATATCTTTGCTGTTGGACTAGCAAAGTTTGCCTGAGAACCGAGAGGGATAGCACACTTATTTGGAAGGCAAAGTATAGAAACACTCGCATTCGTCCTCTAAAGAATATATTTCTTCTCAAGAACAAAATTTCAAGCAAGAGGGTCCCCTCTCTTCAGCAATTGCCACCAAACTATTAGTCGAGTTCAAGTGGCATGTAACAAATACTATCAGGTAGGTGAGTCGCTCTCGTACAAGGTTATTTGTCACGTTAAAAAAATTGGAAAAAAGAAAAAAGAAAAAAGAAGAGGTTGATTGAATTCATAAGCAGTATTGCATACATACTTTATGTTTCTCTTTATGCTTAATTCGATGTTTCGCAGTGCATATTATTGAGGAAATAAATTTAGAGACAATCTAGAAGAGGTTGTCCTACACTAATACAATCATGGGGCCAATTTTGCTTTCATTAAGGAAATAATTAAGGGTCAAGCCAAGTGTGGAGAGGGAATTTAGCATTATTATGGGTAAAAAGCGAATGTGATGGTCGAGCAAAAGCCTTCTTACTAAATACATTTACAACTTTATTCACATAGGATTCCAAACTTTATAACTTGGCAACTTTCATGGGTTTCCCCTCCATTTGACCTCAAGATTATGTTAGGAAATTTCAGATTATTGGTCAAAAAGTGACTGCACATTCATTCATGTTGCCTACTAGACTCCATTATATAGCTTTTAGCAAGATTCTTGTCTTGCTTTGAGCTAACTTTAGTTACTTCATTTTGCTTTTTATTGATATTAGTCAATCATGCAACTTAGGGTCCAACTTGATGGATCAATTGCTCAACTCCAACCAGAGGTTTTGTGCTGCAAATAATATTAAATGTCACCGTTGATAACGTTGGTCTCCGTCTGGCTCCCTTTAGGTCAGCGGAAAAAGGGATTAGGTTAGTGAAATAAGGGGGAAAATAGAAGCCAAAATTTCAATTCTAATTCATGTAATTCAATTTTAGATTACCTTGCAAAGGTGAAATATGCTTTGTATCAAAGTTCTCAACATTTCATAAAGACAGACCCATTTGACAAAAAACTCTTCTTTTTAAAGCACAAATTGGAGTGCCTTTAATCATGAGCTTTAGTATCCATTTGATCTTTAAAGACATCAATCCTGTCACTCAATACTCAAGTACAACTAGTTTCTATTTTATTAACACTGTGATGGTCAATATAGTAACAAAAACAATACTGCTTTTGTCAATTTTCAACCCAAAGCCAAAGGGATAAAGTAGCATGAGGCTTTTGAATCCTATTCTTTTTCTTGGCACAAAAAATGCTCGTCTTTTTGTTTTCTTTCTCCAATTCAAAAGCCCAGTACATTTTAATCTTCAAAAGGGTTGGGATGACCCTTTAAACAATAGCTTAAAAAAGGTTTCTCTCCATGGAACTAAAGAATGTAGCCCATTAGAGCCCAACCACGAATCCAACAATACCTCATCACAAATGGAGGTACCAGTAATAAATAAACCATTAACCAAACGCTCAGGTTCAGTCTCTTTAGGAAAAGAAAAGACTATTTTTAGAGACCTCCCCCTCTATAGAAAGCCCAACGGTCAATTCGATCCGAATTAGTCGAATGAAACTCCGGATACCTGGGATAAGAGGCCAAAAAAATAAAAAATAAATGAACCATTCTCACCAGTAGACCACGTTTCAAAGTTATTATATTAACACAACATAAGCATGTAGCATTAAACAGCTGGAAACAGAGAAAAACAGAGATCCCACTTTCATTTTAACCTCGTCCCAGCATGGCGAGACTATAATTATACAAGATTTATGATTAACTTATTAGCATTATCAGACACCGGAACAACGATCCAAAATTTCAAGGTGTCAAACCTCAAAATGAGAAATTGAGTAGTGATCATTGTTACATTGAGAAGGACGTCTATGAAAGGACTTGAACAGAGAACAGGACTGAAGGGATCGCTGTTACATGTTTTTATTTCTAAAGAAGCTCTTGACAAAGCCTCATCGTCAATGCCTGAAGTGCCGCACATCGGTAAAAAGAAGTGAAACTCCATACTAGTTGCAACAATCAATGGCATCTTTATCTCGGATGCTTCCACCAGGCTCAGCAATAACACCAACTCCACTTTCACATGCCTCTTCAACTGCATCTTTCCATGCTGTCGAAAAAACAAAAATTAGCACAAAGAACTCATGGTTATGATTTCATACATGTTCTTAGAATGTGAAAATGAAATTAACATTGCATTTGCAAGCATCTCATTTAAAATCCCCAAGGACATTGGCATTGCTCTTTACATGTTTGACACAAAGCTAAGCAAACTGTGCATCACCAAGCTCACTTTCTTGTGGGGTTTTCTCAGAAACCACATTAAATTGAATATCTTCAGGTGTTAAATCATCAGGATCCTGAGCCAACCAGCCCCCATCAACTTGTCTCAGAGAGAATTTCCCTTTCTTATTCTTACTTGCCTCTAGAATTCTCAGTATCTTTGATTTTCCATGTAAAATCTCAGGCCCCTTTGCAGTGTATTTGGGCTCAATTACAATCTAATAAGACATTCAAGTTTTGCCATGGTTGGGCTTCTAAACTCTCTGATTTCCTTAGCAAAAGCCTTGATTTCAGAAAGAGATTATGTGTTAGAAAACAGCAGCTCCTTTCTAGTAGAAGCTCAAGTTCACCAGGTCAACGGGCAAGGATGTCACATTAAGGTGCAAAGTGGGACATAAAATAAGCCTTGAAGAGTATGAGTTCCTGATAAGGGAAGAACCTAATGAAGCCAACTGCTCCTACCAGATTGCAGCTTACATATCTCTGCAGGATTCATTGATTAAATCAACAAAACAATTGCATAAACCACAAACTTACTTCGTCGCCTTCTATGTTGAAGGCCACAATACCCCCCCAAATGCACTCACAGGGTCTGCTCTTACAGCTAACCTGTATGCTTCAAGGATATCATCTCTTGAAGCGACCCCACAGGGATTTGTATGTTTAACAACTACACATGTAGGATTTTTGAACTCTGACACAGTTTCTGGTAGCATCAGCATCGAGATAATTGTTATAAGACATTTCCTGTTCAACAACAAAAAGGCTTCTATGAACAGGTCTATACAAAATTGTCTGCAGGTAGATTTACTATCGGTTAGAAAAAACAACAAGATATCATAAGAAAAACAAAAGCACCATCAATAACACAACTTATAAGCTTGGAAATTAAAAATGCATTCCAATGTGAACATCTGCAGACTCAGAAGAAAGAGGGTATAGCTTCTTCTGCAAGCCCATTCCCTGAACATTACTTAATCAACTAGATATCTATCCCACATGTGAAACAAAACTTAGAAAGACTAAACTCAAGGAATAATAAGAAGGAATGCTTGTTTTTCCAGAATTGTGCAGGGTGCAACTGTTAAAAATCCATTTAAGAGTTGAAATACGGTAAGACATGAGGATAACATCAAAAGGTTGCACATTTGTTGTGGATGACTCTGTGATCAGGCACAATGCAACTCTAATACATATGAAATGACCGTAGTAAGTACCGATAAATGTAGTAGCCATTCATATCCATGTTGGGATTAACAACATGTATTTGTTCACGTGGCACTGTCATTTGTCTATAAACAATTGTTATAAGGAACAGCAGCCCAACAGCTACACAGAAGCATGGGCTTTTCAGTGAATATGGTAAGTTAGAATTTGAGATTTAAGAAATATATTCTCATCTCTCATTAGGTTAAACTACATCAGAGACTTGGTGGAGATTTCTGTCGAACACTCACTGATCGAATGAATTATAGTGTAACGGGCTTGGTATAGATCTCTAGCTGAGCTGCATCTAACCAAATAATCAGAATGTCCTTTGTGCATACTGTATGGCTATCAAGACATTAAGACACAACTCAATTCATTTATGGAGATCTTCAGAAATTTGTCTTTTTGCATATATCTCACCAAAGTTTAACAGATTTTAGGTAGAAAGTCTTGTAGAGAAAATATAAGCCTCACTAACCAAATGGAGGAATGCAAGTTGCTAGCTCAGTAAACCTCATGTATCAAAACCACTCTTTAGGTTCCAAACAATGTAGAAAAGCAATAAATTAAGGGGGAAATTAATGGGAGGCCTATTTTGGGGCTGAGAAAAGCAAACTAACTAAATACCATTTACAATTAGTCCAGTGATATCAAAAATAAATCTAAACAGCAAATAACCTGTAAGTGCTAGTAGACTCTTTAACTTGCTACCAGTAGAAATGGTACAACTCTAAAATTACATTTATAACCATTAACATGATATACTGAAATACACAAACTAATGACAACAGTAAGCTAGACCAATGGAGCCTACCTTTCAGGATTTTAAAAGAAATGGAATAAAACTTAATAAATGATAAAAATAAATGGTCATAAAATTTCTTATTCTTTCATATACTTGGAGAAATGACATGAAGTTTAAGCATGATAGCTGTAATTGCTCACCTTCCCATGATGCTGAATAGCCGTTGCAATGCCACCAGAATTAACCTCGGCAAGACTCATGCCCACATAAAAAGCTGCCTTTTGATGAGGATTTTCACCATATCTTAGAGAACTTTTCAATGAGAGAGGCACCGTTTGGCTTGGAGGAAACTTCTATAACAATAAAATAATCCCATTAGCTTGATAATAGAAAAATTTTAGATTCGGTCATCATTAAAAAAAAAAAAAAAAAAAAAAATCATCATTTCTCTATACCATAAATAAAGAGGAAATTCCCAAATCAGTACAATAACTTATCTTTAAGTACATTTTTGGATTTTTGATGGCAAAGTATAAGATGGTGTGGTGCTTAACTTCCAAGAAACAAGAAAATAAGAAGATACCTCCATTGGTCTGCTCCCATAACCACTCGGCAACTGCAGCATCATAAGAAGCGACATGTTGGAAAGCCTTCCAACCAAGTTTTCTACGATACTGATGGTCATCCTGATTTGCTTTAAGAAATTCCAGGACTCCAGGGTAGTCTTCACTGTCCACAACAATCAAGACATCCCTATGATTCTGTATGAAGTAAAAGAAAATTTTAGTGATGAAATTAAATAAAAAAAAAACAGTTCATAAACATCCAGATTTAAAAAGAGTCCAAAAATAACAGTCCAAAAATACCTTTGCAGCAGCTCTAATCATAGCTGGACCACCAATATCAATGTTCTCAATTCCATCTTCAAACTTTACATCTTCAGAAGAAGATACTGTACCATAAAAGGGGTATAGGTTCACCACCACCACATCAAATGTACCTGTACGAAATGTGTCTCAGCAGACGTAACCAAAAAGGAAAAAAAATCCACAGGTAGCGGTAGAAAAATAACAAGGAATAGTTCAATTTTTGAGTCCTGAGATATTAGCAGTTTGGTCTTTATTTTGATAACATAAAAATTGTTCACTGTCTGATGTAAACAACAATTACCAATTCCATGTTCACTTAAAGCTTCCAAATGATGCTTTTGATCCCTCAAGAATCCCCCCATGTATGTTGGGATGCAATGTTTTCACATAGCCATCAAGCTGCAACTGAAAAAATATATATATTGCAATCATTTGTCTCCCTTTACATTGTCCATATTAACATCCAGAAAAAATGAATAAAAAAATAACACTGTTACATTCAAGGTGGGTTCGTCTTGTGAGACTTAAGTGTAGAATCAAAATGCATGATATTGGAACCCTCATGCTGAGAGTTAGTCTACCAGTTGAAGGTGAACCACAGATGGACTTGCTGATGAAATAAATTAAGCAATGAAAAGTGATCTACAACAAGAGTTGGGTTTAGAAATAACGTCATTTCAAAAGCAAGATTTTTATATCGTATTTCATTAATTTATTAAAATTCTAAGGATATGATTAAATATTTGGAATTTAAATAGAGATTTGAAGGAGGTGATCTTTCCTAGTTTTAGCATCCTCATTTGATTAGGATAAGGCAAACAAAAGGCTCCTAACAATTATACCAGTCGGCTTTTGAAGAATCACTTATTACTTAGAATATTGGTTTATTTTCCCCAGTTGCCTCTCCTTTATTTCTTCCCTCTCTAATCCTCTCTTTCAGTTTCTCTCTCCTCAATTATATCTCTCCTGCTCATAGAATATATTCTTATGACACCTTCTCTCACACTCTCTTTCATGCGTATCTCGATCATTATCCCTTGTTCTCATTCTGGTGTTAATCTGTATTCTCTGGCCTTCTTCCTTTGCTCTACTCTCGCTCTCTCCACTACATCCTCCCATCTCTCACCAACTTCTCTTTTCTCTTTTCTCTTCTCTATCAATCTTCTTCTATCTGACCCACTATTACCGCTGAGAAAGCAAAGGCACAAATTTTTAAATAGACAAATAAAGCTTCAACAGAAATCAAGCTAAGCCAAATGGCAAATTGAAACGCTTTTAACATTAGGCCTTAAGCCTGCAAATTTGCCTCAAGTTCTGCGATCCTATTTTGAAGAATATTAGAAATATGTTTTCAAATGAAGTTACTAGTTGATAATGAACGTATAAAATTTAGTAATCTGTCGGTATCAAGTTAAATGCCCCTTGGTCATCAGTAGAGACTGAAATTTTTTTGCATGTTGCCATTTTCTTTTGAGTGATTATGAACCAAATGACACATCAAGCATGGGTAAAACCATTCAGAACCTCGAATTTATTGCAGAACAGAATAAATAAATAAATAAATGTGTTAAAAAAAGCTGCACAATTCCCGTAACCATTTCTGGGAAGCCTGTAAGTTGTTCAACATTGGTTACAGACACCCCTGCATTTTCCAAAGCAGTTGCAGTTCCTCCAGTTGAAACGATAGCAAATCTACAAGTAATGCATGTACCATCAGAAAAGACATAAATTTAGCCATAATTCTAACGTATTGAATCCTATAAAATATCAATAAATGGATATAATAAAAGATGATAAATCCTTTTCTTTAGTTCCCACCTTTAATATGCAGGTGTTGCATGCCTCCTAAGCCAATCAATTTTACATGTAATTTGTTTGTATATGTGATGTTATCACAAGATAAAATCATATAGAAAAGGTTCCTCTTGGGTTAAGGGTCCAAATACCATTTGGTCAGCTAGCTGTTCTATATAAAGAAGACTGAAGTCTCTACTGAAATGAAAATCAATCTTGCAATATTTACCCCAAAGTCTGAAGCCCATTGCCAAGCAAAGCCATGTCCTTCTTGTCTGATACCGATATTAATGCTTGTTTCTTTCCTGAAGATAGTAATACATGTAGATTATAAGCACGTAACTGCAACCATGTTAATGCAAGGAGATAAAGAGCATATGATACAACAAAAATAGACCTTGCACCGTGTCTATAACAAACTCATTCCAAACAAGTGACACTGCATGATGCATGCTGTATAAGTTTCACACCCAGGAAAATATGGGAGATCATATTACTGAATTCAAGAATACATGGTTATCTTGCAGAAATCTGAACTCCCATGACAAATATCAAACCCTTGAAGGACCATAAGGGGAAATCTCTTCCTCCTTTCTTACTCTACCCCTAAATATCTTCATATCACTTGATGGAAGAATCACATGAATCAAATATTTAGATTTGTTTTCCAGATTAATCCCCCGGATACATGTCATTCAGATGGTGTATAATGGTAAGTCAAATCCAAGAAGCTGACTGAAACCATAAGGAAGCTGGTCACTAAAGAAGCTAGAAGAGCAAGAATCCTTGAGAGGCTGACAAAATTACACTCTAAACATCACACAAACATAAATCAGAGAGTATAGCTATATAACAAAGGAAAAGGTTTTAACAATGCAGGTCCTCACAGATGACTTAGCCAATAATGAACGTGGATACCAAATACTATGAGTTCATCTTAAGATTTTGCTTCATGTCTAACCACTGATATCTTCTACAAAGTGGTATCATGGTTAATGCATGATGTCATTTGATAATACATCTGTAAGATGCAATTGTATGTGAATAACAACAAATGAAATAAAATTAAATCCCACAAAAAATAATAGTATGACATTCTTACTGATAAAAAGTAATTTACTCTTGGCTCATGCATTAGAAAAGGACAGCTCATGGTTTCCACATAAGATAAGCAAGGATGACAAAAAGATTTAAAAAAAAATATTTCTGTCATTCTTCTTTTCAAAAGTTCTTTTAGGAATCGAGGATTGTAAGCAGAAGGGTGACTGAAGTAGACTATGACACATTATCATTACAGCTGAAAAATCAAACACAGGATTGAAGTTTTAATATATAGTTGGTCATTACACATAGACTGAATTCTAAAACTTACAAATCTAGATAATTATTTTTATTAAAGATAATTCGCAGTAAGAGAGACATATAAAGTATTTCCATAAACAGAACTATGTTGAGACTACCCATCAGTTGATGACATGCTCCTCGGGGATGCCACGGTCTTAACAGAAAAACAATCTGAATACAATGATGAAGATGGCAAACTAACACAAGAGATTGAACACTGAAATAAACACAGAACCTCCAATGAATTACAAGTAAGTCCTTTAAAAAGGCCAAAAAGCTCCTGTAAAACAGAAGGATTTAAAAGATAAAGTTTTGTTTCATTTCCTCACTGGTTGAGTAACAATTGTTGGAGGATTATTAACTTGAAATATTGACAGGCCACGAACCGAACTTGAATGCAAAATGTTAGCAAAGGCTAACAGAGTGACCATCCTAGCACATCCGAACATATTTCTCCAAACAACACACACTACTCTCTTGCTAAAAGTCAAACAACAAAAAATGGACAACGGTAGGGTTCCTCCAGCAATTTTATGGAATATAAAAAGAAACCCCAGATCAATAAAATCAGAAAAGCAACTCCATTGCATTCAAGTACATCAATATTTAATAACATCAACAAATTTGCTTCTTTGCCAATTTTCTGCAGTTGGCAGTTTCACCAATTGAAAGACAACCATTGAAGAAAAAATAAATGCAAAATATCTCTAAATCTCAAAAGTCGAAGAGGGAGGACCAAACTTTCCTCTGATATAATCATATTAAGCATCGCAATTCCAACAATTCACTAAATTTCAAATAATTTTCTCCACACAGACATTAAGGATAATGCATGGTGAATATTAGAGAGAAGAGGAAAAAAAAACCTCCTTAGCAAGCCCACAACAGAAAAATGCAGATTGTATTCATGTTGATACAATTGTGAACCCAGCGATTATAAGAGACAAAGAAACAAACAACTCATGTGCAGTAAGATAATTAAGGATAAAATGAGAACTACCCCAGAAAATAAAAGCTAAAAAACTTTAAAATTTAACTTCATGGATTCCACGGTGAGAGATTGTGAACACAATAAAAGCAATTGAACTAATTGGGGGGGGGAGAGAGATGGCCCAAACCCTAATCAGATTAGAACACCTGTGACTAATTTTGTAAAAAGGGTTTTTGAGAGAGAGAGAGAGACAGAGAGAGTACCAATATGACGAGGAAGAGGGTGTTGGTTGCAGTGGCGCTAGAGGCCCACTAGAGAAAGGGGTTTATTCAACGGTGATCAGTTAACTTGGTAAGAATGAGGGAGTTGGAACAACAGTGAACGAAATTAGTCTCTGAATTGGTGGGAAAGGTAAATATCGGCAATATTTGTGGTCCAATTTGGAAATAGGGCAAATCCTATGCATAATTCTTAAAATATAGGCTTAATTTTAAATTTTGAAGTATTATATGGTTTTAACATTAATTTGTTACAATCACGTCCTTGAATTTTCTAATATGTAACAACAAAGAAAATTTTATTAAAAATATATTGTTAAAATAGGTAAATGATGTAACTACGTAAAATTTATCCTATTTCCTTAAATATTAAATTAGACAATTAAGGAAAATTGTTCAAAAAGATTACTACGTAATATCAATACCCCAAAACTAAATATAGATTTGCTATTTTTATTATTTTTAATTTTTTTAATACTTGACTGATCGGTATCCGATAACCAATTTTATTGATCCTGATTAATCCGATTCGACTTAGTTGTCAAACCCATTGAAAGACAAGTTCTCCCGGGGTCTATTTTTTTCATTCTCAAATTTCAAATTTGAAATTTTAATTGAATTATTTTCGCCGCTAAACCAATAAACTATTAGTAGATTTATTGATACTATACAACAAGTTATTTAATTTTTTATTTAAAAAAATTAAAAATTTTGGTTTATTACTGAAAGTATTTTTTCTAATTTATCAGAAATTTTTAAAGTCAAAACCTTACATTAAACTTATCTCAAATTAGACTTAACTAAATAGGTAATGACGTTCTTAAAGGAATAGTCTAGTGATATAAATCACTCTTCCCCAATCTAGTGATCACAGATTCAAATTCTTATAAAAAAATAAAAAAATAAAATAAAATTGGCAATGACCTTTGTATCAAATAAGGCTTTAGTGTTGATTTGTAGTTCCAATCCATATAACATGATGGTCCTTTGCTTTGCACTCAGAAATCGTATTTGGGTTAGCTTAGATTGACGTGGTTGGGCCTGCCCCAAACCCTGAAACTGAATTATCACGTGTGCGAGTGCGACTAATCAGCTCCCCACGTTAGATTTGGCATGAGAACGCAAATATTAAAACCGAAAAAAAAAATGAGAACGCAGATATATTAACAATATGTGCAACATGAAAAAATATATATAATAAATATATTAAGGAATGAAATATAATATGAAAAAAAAATAGAGGAACAAAATATTTAAGGGGAAAAAATATCATTTTAAAGAATTTTAATAATATTTTTCCTATATTTTTAAAGCTTTGGTATATTTTTGAGAATTTTGGTAATATAGTGCATCTACAATGCAAAATATGAATACCTTTCTTGCCATTTTTACGACTAATTTTTTGCTTGATCGACTAATATCTAATAACTAATTTATTAGTTTCAATTAATCTTTAAGTAATAGGGCGAACGCTTCTAATACCTATTTTTTTCATTTTCTTGAATTCTAAAATTTAGTGAAGAAAATTTAATACTCTTGTTATCCGACTAACTAAGTGTTGATCTATTTTTCAGCTATGCCTATGCTAAACTGGCTGAGATCCGGCGCTCGTAAGCTGAAACAGTGGATTGCTCTGCTTGGTTGCTTGATACAGAGACCAGGAACGCACATTTCTTACCTTAGACCTCTAATAATTTATTTTACTTTCACCGGGGAACCTTATGGGTATCCTTATTCACATGTTGATGTGCCAGGTAAGCTGCGTGTTAACCCCATGCAATCAAAAAGTCAAACCAATGAAATGTCAATTACATACACATAAAATAATTTATATTCCAAACAGAAAACATAAGTTACCTTAAACAGTACCCAATTTTGGTAAAAAGATGGGTTTTCCCAGATATCCTTGTCTTCCTTAAACAGGTGTGGTTTATTCATCCATGATAGTGTTATTTATTTATTTATTTTTATTTATTATTATTTTTTTGTGAAGAAGATAACAACAGGAAAGAACAAACAAGAAAAAAACAAACAGAAAACAAAGGACCCCGGAAGGGGACTAAATGTCAGGGGGAATTCTCTTCTTCTTTCTCTGCCAAGAGCTCCAGCACTCAAGTTAGCTGCACCGTCCACATTGAGCTTAAGGGAATCTACAGTTGGTCTCTCCCCAGAGATTCTGACTTCCTCCTCTCCTCTACCCTCCTCACTACACCTTCTCAAGGTCAGCTTGATCATACTTAGGGCCCTGATAGCTATCAGCCTGCATCCTGATTTCCAGACTGACCAAGCTACCAGCACAAAGCTTACCCCTTCCACCTCCAATCCCAGCTTGAATTTCTTAGCAACTCCATCTTTAAACCATTCGCCGACATTACCACTCCAGAAGGGATTGATTTTATCTATACCTAGGACTGCCCTGCTCCATATATTTCTCGTGTGACAGCAATCCCTCAACTTGGACTCCCAATCAGAATACTTTCCAGCTATTAATATGGGCCAAATTATTTTTTATAAATTACCCAAACTAAATAAGAAAAAAAACAAAAAACCCAAATTACCCAACCACGCAATCAGGCGATTAGCTAGGTTTTCATGGGCTTGAGAGAAAATATGGGCCTCGTGTCATCCCTGATTATGTGGGAAAAAGTATTCTGCTCGAGGTTGTGCAGAACCTTATGGAAGCCCAAAATCAAGAATCAAGGCTGGAGAGAGAAGGGGGTGGAGAGAGAAGCCATTAAGATTTTATTTTATTTTATTTTTATCAAAAGTAAATATATTCAAACACTCTCAAATCTTAATTATTATTTTCATTACATCTTGACTTTTAATTTCACCAATTTGCATTGATCAATCTGAATGAAAATGAAACCAAAATTGAAAATTTTTACTAGAAATCAAAATTTAAATTATTTTGGTCACCTTATTAAAAAAAATTAGATAAAAGTTAATAAATTAAAAAAAAAATTAAATTGGATTTGAGTTCAAAAATCCTTATGACAATACTTTTAGCACTGGAACATGAAATTGAATATGTTGCAACAACAAATAAGCAGGCAATTACCAAACTACATGGACAATCGATACTAATCCGCATCTCGTACGTTATTCAAAAAACAATACATCCAATCTGCCCTAAATTACTCCGAATTGAACCCATGTTGATGAACTCCTTTGTGATACAATGAGCTACTAGTTGTTACGAATCCTATATCGAATTCCCAAAAAATCATAAAATAATACTTAAATCCAATATATTCTCTTACTTAACAGATCGATCTTTATGGATTGCGTACTTCTATTGGATTTGAGTCCATCACTTGATCCATGACAAATTAGTATCAGATCCTCCGCTCTAATATGAAAAATGGTATACTTGGAAGAGGGCTATCTGGTATTAGAGTGAGAGTCGTTCAAAGAGAAAAAGGGCTATCCCCGTCAGAGTGAGAGTCGTTCGTGAACGTTTGGCTTCTTAAGAGGAGAGTAATGTTACGAATCCCACATCGGATTTTCAAGAAATCATAAAATAGTACTTAACTCCAATAAACTCTATAACCCAATAGGTTGATCTTTTAAGTTAAATTCTCCTATTGAATTTGAGTCCATCACATGAATTCATAACACCTGTACATTGCAAAGGCCAGCAAAATAAAACTTGCTAAACCCACCCATATGGTTTCTTTGCACAAGTTTTGAGTTAGGATTACTACTTCATTGTGACTCCCCCGTCGCTTTTTTAATTTTTCTTGACAAAGGGGTTGATCGAGAACAGCACACAGATTAACTTATCAAGTATGTCAAGTTCAAACCAAATTGTGAAATCATAAAGGGTAATTTAAAATGAGAGTTGGCAGTAATTATCATTCTTTCTTTTACTCATTCTATATGGTGGTTTTTTTTTTTTTTTTTCTTTTTCTTTTGGGTGTAAAGTGGAGGACAAGACTCAGGCCGAGCTTTGTAAAGTCCGACTCAAAAAGCTCGATTGCCACGCATGGTGGGAGAGGGAGTTATCAGCAATACCTGGGGTCTAATTTGGAAATAGGTCAAATTCTATGTATGATTCTTAAATGATAAGCTTAATTTTAAATTTTAATGTATTAAATAGTTTTTAACATTAATTTGTTACAGTCACGTTTCTGAATTTTTTTAATACGTAACAATATAGGAAAATTTGTTAAAAAGATATTGTTAAAAGGCAAATTATGTAATTATATGTCTAATTACAGTACACACTAGAAAAGGGGGTACATATATTTTGCATTTGTGATATTGCGACATTATTGTTATTATGAGAGTAATTTCTAATTTCAAGAATTAGATGTATAATTTGCCCTATTTCCTTAAATATTAAATTAGACAACTAAGAAAATTTGTTAAAAAATATTAGTAATTATCATCGGTTCAAAAACTATATATACATTTGTCGAAAAAATTGTCGAAAAATTATACTACTAGTTTAATTTTTTATTTAAAAAAGTTTGAAAATTTTAGTTTATCACCGGATTTTGAAAATATTTTGTCTAATTTGTGGGAAATTTTTAGAGTCAAAAGCTCAAATTGGGCTCAACAGTAAACTGCAATGACCTTTGCATCAAATAGGCCTTTAGTGTTGATTTCTAGTTCCAAAATCGAGAACTAAGGCTGGTCCATCAAGCCCAACCTCAAACCACCGTCCAAGCCCACTGTCCAGAAAGATTTTTACCAAATCATTGCTGCTATACTCTTATTTATTTATTTATTTATTCCCATCATACAAAGAGAAAAAAATATAACGCAGATCTTGCATAGGTCCACTACATGGACAAACGGTAGATTAAAGTTAAGGAACAGACATTATGGAGGCTATAGTCTGCGCAGAAGTAAGCAAGAGAAGTACCACGGCAGCAATGGTGGCAGCAGTCCTCCAAGGTGTATTGAAATAGTCGTGCTTTAGGGTTGCTTTTGTAGATGTTCCATGGCTTCTTGCAATATGCAATCAACTTCTCACCGAGTCCAGTGTAATAGAACCTGGAAGGATCAATTATAATATCTCCACCAACACCATGCAATAGTTTTGACACGGCCTCATTATCACCTGACCAAATCATAATAATTCCTTTCTGAACAAGGAAATCCACATCTTTTGGAGTTTTTGCAAGACCTTTCATGAAGTGAATGTAATCGCTAAGGTAATATTCGCTTGTATCATAATGGCATTGCTCAAAGGCCACGAGGTTTCTAATCAAAGTTTCAAATGCGCCGTCTATTTCGAGTTTTGGGATTTTTAGAATCTTATTATTCTCGAACCGAATATCGAGCCAACATTGGCTTGAATCCTTCTCAAACATGGCTCCCGCTGCATCTAGCTCTGTTGCCCTAGGCAAGTTTTCGGTAAGTCGTTGTTGAAATTGATGAACAGGGGCCAATGGAATATGAAATTTTCTCAATAAGTCTGTGAAATGCTTGATCTCAAACTCGGGCTGGGGTTGTTTGTTTTGCTTATTATACCCGTTGAAGAATTCAAAAGTAAGTTCAAGCATAGTTGGGAAGATTGAAGGAGAAATGGAGTGAAAAGGTTTGTATATTTCTTCCAGAACAAAGAAGGGTACTTGGTTCTCTAGCAATATCAAGTCAAGGAAAAGGTCACTGAGAAGCGTCGGCACCCTAAATACCAAATCTTGGTTTTCTTGTCCTTCAAGGCATGATCTGAGGAACAACTCTATGATGAAGCATGCATCAACAAAAAGCATTTTTGTAAAATCGTCGCTGCTAAGCTTTATAGGTTCTGCATATGAACTGCGGGCTTTTCCTTCCAAGTTTCTTACCGCTTCAACACATCGTGCCATGCTCCATTCAGCCCTTTGAAGATATGCGCTTAAGTAGTGCCATTTTTGCTCTTCCATGGCCTCGTATTTTTCTAGCCCATGATGGAACGGGCCGATTGACACCAGCCGCGGTTTGTAGACTTGGGCATTTACATGGGCAATGGCTTCGGGGACTCTATAAATACAACATTCAGGTGACGCGAAAGGCCTCAATTTTTTTTATCTTTTCTTCCATTTGAATTGCCAAATGGTCTGGGTTTTGAACTTGATTTTTTGGGAATATCGTTTCATCACTACTCATCATTGGTTGCTTCTCCGGACGATAAAATAAATCATGCCAATTATGACTCCGGATGCAAGCATTACTGCACCGCATTAAGATGAAGAAGGGGAACTCAAGCTCCAGTTAAATAAAATAAATGGGTATTATTTATCAATGTGAAATGTAATGCATTTTTATGTGCATGGATTGTGCAAAAGAAATACAAAGGAGGAGAAAACGCAGAGGGTCATTACCTCCGATGGGACGTGTTGCTAGAATTTTGGTTATTTATATTAAAAATTATTACACAGACGAATAGAGTGTGAAAATTTGTACTAACAAATCCTCCAAGGTACCCGGGAAGGTAAGAGTGGTGAGGTCACAATCTAAAGATAAGTAATTTAATAATACAATATATCACTACAACTATACTTAATAATAATTATTAAATAGATAAATAAAGAATATCAAAATTTAATAAGATTCATTCAACTATGTCTACATTCTCAAATACTATTCACTAATTTTAATGAAATATTATAAGAGAGAGAAAAAGAAAAATTGTATTAGAATGAGGGAGCAATTTTGGGATGATTTGAAATCAAAGGAGGAGAGTTCCTTTTGTAGTCTCAAGAACTCTCCTTTTCCACTTGAATTATTATGTGGAATCTTTTGTTAGAACTCGAATACAACATCAATGGCAAGCGTTCTTTTATGTAGAAACAGTCAATAAATGACGGAGTAATCGGACAATAATTTTCATTATAAAAAATTGCATATTATAGTCTATATTTATTCATTTGTCATCTCTACTTGCTCCTAAAAGGCTTCCTCTCTTTTACTCGATACATGCGTTTGTATGTTATTGGAAGGCGTTTTAAGTTGAGTATGAAATTTGGCTGGTTTCACCAAATTCAGTCAAGGCCTTAGCCCATAGCTCAAACTTGGCCCAAGCCGAAGTGGTTCCTTTGTATTGCGTTGACGGGTTCTGAAACTCTTACTTAGGCCAGAGATCTTAATGTGATGTTGTTATATACTAAAACTTAATGAAGCCAAGCCATTGATAAAGAACCACCTTTGGCAGGGTTTCTCTCTTAATTTCAACATCTATGCAAAAAGAAATTTTGGGTTAAATTCTAATTTCCATTTAAACAAGAAGTGTTGATTCGGAGAGTATTCAATGGGTAATTTAGCTAACGTCTGTAAACAACTACAGTGTTATATTAGATCATATGAATGCTATTTTGAAGTCCTACATTATATATATACATTTACTATATATATAACATGTATATATTTGTATAAACATTATGGGGAGGAAAGAGGAAGTATAAATTACCTGCAAACGTAGCCTGAAAAGCTATATGGTATGGTATGGTGATAGTTTGGATTTGTATTTACCCGCTCCTTGCAGAGTGAAGGTTCCTGTGCCCCTCAAATGAAAGGCCGGAAATACTCAACCCGCTGTATGCCTTGTCTTCGCAAAGCTTGCAGACCATGAAACTGGCTTTTTGCTACAAAGAAACATGTAGCTGCCTTCATAATGCAAGTGAAGTTTGACCGCTTTTTCTGCTGGGCTTAATAAAAATAAATAAATAAACAAACTGGATTAACACAGAAAACTGAATTAATGTTTTTTTACCTGTCAACAGATTCTCTCACTGACTACTTAATATTGATATTAAACTATAATTACTTTAACAAATATTGCTAAAAGTCTTAAAGTTATAATATCAATTTTTAATTCGGTCCCTAGGCAAGAATAATTTATATAATGATCTTAAATATCACTACTTTTCAAAATACACCAATTAGATAGTCTCTCTAAGAATATTCGAATAATTTCATAAAATATACCAAATGACGAATTTTTCCACGTTTTTGAAAATTTTAGGCACAAAAAAATGTCAATTTGATGCATTGATTAAAGATTTTTGTATAAATATTAATTTAAAAAATATGTAAATATAAAAATTTTTGTATAAATATTAATTAATTTTATATATTAGAATATTTTGAAAATATGAAAACATTAATATTAAAAAATTTCCTTACATTGTAGTTTGCTTAATTTGTTTAGTTTTTGTAACTTGTAATAGTTAAATTGTTTTAATAATAGAATACTATATAATTTGACATTTTATATATATTATTACTTTGAAAATTTTGCATTTTATATATCAATTTAACATTATATATATATATATAACTGCAAATTCTGTCGCTAAACTTATTTACAAAATAATCTCCAACTTTCAGAAAATTAGAAAAAACTCCCAACAATCTTCGCTGGTTCTATTTAGCACGATTCCCCTCGCCATTGGAAAGTAAGGGTAAAACTTTGAAATGAGGAGGGAAGTCCTTGCACGCCAAAGAAGAGAGATGAGACAAAAATGGAAAGATTATTGAGTCGGTGTTGGATGACCCGACATTTTCGTGGGGCAAGTGAAAGCACGCATAGCAGGAAGCCCATATCCGAAAGATCCTTAATTCTTCACCTACAAAACCGCGTGACTAATCTTCCACACGTAATCAGAATCTGCTTGCTTTTTCAGAAGAATTCACCCATAATTCCACGTTTTGGCCAAAGACTGACAGCTTTTAAGTCCTGTCCTGACACCTCGAAGGGAAAAGGATTCTGTCCCTTAAAATTGACTTTTGGCCAAGGGCATGTCCCATCATCGTCAACCTTTTTGATGGCTAGATATAAATCAAAATCAAATTATGAAAAACTAGCCTTCTCGTCCCTTTCCCTCCCTTATCTCATCTCTGATATTTTCTTTTCTTGCAGAAAAGGTCCCTAACAACTTTCAATTCTAGAATCTCTCCACAATAACCTCCGCAACTGGGACGGCTTTCTGGGTAGGAAACGTATCTAGCTACTAACTAAGGTTGTACCATAAATATGACTTATCGTGCTATATTAATCTCAACCAACAAAGTGACAAAATATGTTATTATTCTTCGGTTAATAAAAATTCTAAATCTTAAAATCAAATCAGGTAGGCTCCAAGATCAGGGGCCTTAGGCAGTTTGCATATAGCTTGCCCTTTACTCTTACTCTTCTAGGGTTTCAAACTCACAAATATTCAATTCAAAATTTAACAACCCCTATTTTGCTTGTCGGTCAACTGTACTTGAATGTAAAGAAAATCAAGAGGCCTATTGTACCTAATAAAATTACCATTTGAAAATTGTGCACGATTTAGAGAGATGTGTTGAAATTATAAACATGGAATTTCTACTACACCCACCAAAGGAAAAAAAAAAAAATCAAATAACCTTTCCGTGCTTTCTATTGGTCGGAAAGTTGACTAAGAAGTCCACTTTATCGAAAGGGTTGAAAATATATACGTTTGCCCAAAAAATTGTCAAAAAATTATGCTACTAGTTTAATTTTTGATTTAAAAAAGTTTGAAAATTTTAATTTATCACCGGATTTTGAAAATATTTTGTCTAATTCATGAAAAATTGTTAGAGTCAAACCTCAAATTAGGCTCACCGGCAATGACCTTTACATCAAATAGGCCTTTAGTATTGATTTGTAGTTCCAATCCATATAACATGATTGCCCCTTCTTTGCACTCAGAAATCGTATTGGGTTAGATTCACGTAGTTGGTCCTACCCCAAACTCTGAATGCTCACATCTGTGTGCGCGACTAGTCAGCGCACCATGTTAGGTTTGGCATCAGACCGTCAACACATTTTCACCAAAAAAGAAAAAAAAAAAAGAGAGAGAGAGAGAGCGAGAGAGAGAGAGAGACCGCCAATACATTGACAATATGTGCAAAATGAAAATATATATATGTAAAAAAAAATATATAAATATATAATAAGGAAAAAAAAAAAAAAACCCAAATTACCCACCCACGCAATTAGGCGATTAACCAGGTGTTCATGGGCTTGAGCGTAAATATGGGCCTCGTAGCATTCCGGATTATGTGGGAAAAAGGTATTCTGCTCGACGTTGTGCAGAACCTAGAATCAAGGCTGGTCCATCAAACCCAAACCTCAAACCACCCTCCAAGCCCACTTTACAGAAAGATTTTTACCAAATCATTGCTGCTATACACTAATTTATTTATTTTTTCCAGCATACAAAGAGAAAAAATATAACGCAGATCTTGCATAGGTCCACTACGTGGACAAACAGTAGATTAAAGTTAAAAAACAGACATTATGGAGGTTATAGTCTGCGCAAAAGTAAGCAAGAGAAGTACCACGGCAGCAATGGTGGCAGCAGTCATCCAAGGTGTCTTGAAATAGTCGTGCTTTAGGGTTGCCTTGTAGCTGTTCCATGGCTTCTCACAATATGCAATCAACTCCTCACATAGTCCATGGTAATAGAACCTGGAAGAATCAGTCACAATATTTGTACAAACATTATGCAGTAGATTTGACACGGCCTCATAATCACCCGACCAATTCACAATAATTCCTTTCCGAACAAGCAAATCCACATCTTTTGGAGTTTTTGCAAGACCTTTCATGAAGCTAATGTAATTGCCAAGGTAATATTCATCTGGATGATAATGGCATTGCTCAAAGGCCACGACGTTTCTAATGAAACTTTCAAATCCATCGTCTATTTCAAGTTGTGGGATTTTTAGTTTCTTATTATCCACGAACTGAATATCGAGCCAGCATGGACTTAAATCCTTCTCAACCTTGGCTCCCGCTTCATCTAGCTCCGTTGCCCTAGGCAAAGACTCGAAGTTTTCCGTACGTTTTTGTTGAAATTGAGGAGCAGGGGCCAATTGAATATAAAATTTTCTTATTAAGTCTGTGAAATGCTTGATCTCAAACTCGGGCTGGGGTAGTTTTCCTTGCTTATTATGCCCGTTGAAGAATCCAAAAGTAAGTTCAAGCATAGTTGGGAAGAATGAAGGAGAAATGGAGTGTAAAGGTTTGTAAATTTCTTCCAGAACAAAGAAGGGTACTTGGTTCTCTAGCAATATCAAGTCATGGAAAATGTCATTGAAAAGCCTCGGCACCCTTAACACCAAATCTTGGTCTTCTGGTCCTCCAAGGCATGATCTGAGGAAGAACTCTATGATGAAGCAAGAATCAACCAAAAGCATTTTTGCAAAATCATCGCTGCTAAGCTTTATAGGTTCTGCATTGAACTGCGGGCTTTTCCTTCCAAGTTTCTTACGGTTTCAACACATTGTGCCATGCTCAATTCAGCCCTTTGAAGATACGTGCTTAAGTAGTGCAATTTTTGCTCTTCCATGGCCTGGTATTTATCTAGGCCATTATGAAAAGGTCCAATTGACACCAGCTGCGGTTTGTAGGCTTGGGCATTTACATGGGCAATGCTTTCGGGGACTCTATAAATACAACATTCAGGTGACGCGAAAGGCCTCAATTCTTTTATCTTTTCTTCGATTTGAATTGCCAAATCTTTTGGGTTTTGAACTTCATTATTTGGGAGTTTCGTTTCATCACTACTCATCATTGGTTGCTCCTCCTGATGACAGAATAGATCATGTCAATTATTACTCCGGATGCTAGCATAACTGCACCCCATAAAGTTGAAGAAGAGGAACTCAAGCTCCAGTTAAATAAAATAAATGGGTATCATTTATCAATATGAAATGTAATGCATTATTATGTGCATGGATCGTGCAAAAGAAATATGGAGGACAGTACCAAAAATATATATATATATATATATATATATATATATATATAAAGGAGGAGAAAATGTAGAGGGTCTTCACCTCTGATGGGACATGTGTTGCAGGAATTCGGGTTATTTATATCAAAATAATCTATTTACCTTGAGAATTATTACATGGACGAAGAGAGTGTGAAAATTCAAGGAACCCAAGAAGGAAAGAGTGGTGAGGTCACGACGTAAATACAATTAATTCAATAGCATAATACGTCATTACAATCGTACATGATAATAGCTATTAAATAGATAAATAAAAAATATCAAAATTTAATAAGATTCAACCAACTATGTTTACATTCTGGACACTACCATAATAGTATTTTATTAATTTTAATAAAATATTATAAGGAAGAGAAAAAGAAAAAATGTCTTAGAATGAGGGGGCGATTTTGGGGTGACTTGAAATCAAAGGAGGAGGAGGAGAGTCGCATTTATAGTCTCAAGAACTCTCCTTTTCCACTTGAATTATTATGTGGAATCTTTTGTTAGAACTCAAATACAACATCAATGGTCTTTTATCTAGAAAAAGTTAACAAATGACGGAGTAATCAGACAATAATTTTCATCATAAAAAATTGCTTGTTATGGTCTACATTTATTCATTTGTCATCTCTACTTGCTCCTAAAAGGCTTCCTCTTGTGCTCGATACACGCGTTTCTATGTTATTGGTAGGCGTTTTAAGTTGAGTATGAAATTTGGCTGGTTTCACCAAATTCAGTCAAGGCCTTTGCTCATAGCTCAAACTTGGCCCAAGTCGAAGTGGTGCCATTGTATTGCGTTGACTGGATCTGAAACTCCTACTTACGCTAGAGATCGTAATTTGATGTTGTTATGTACTATAACTTAATGAAACCAAGCCAGTGATAAAGAACCCCCTTAGGCATGGTTTCTTTCTTAATTTCAACATCTCTATATGCAAAAAGAATTTTGGGTTAAATTCTAATTTCCATTTAAATAAGGAGCGTTGATTCGGAGAGTATTCAGTGGCAATTTAGCTGACGTTTGTAAATTACAAAGTGTTATATTAGATCATATGAATGCTATTTTGAAGTCCTACATTATATATATATATTGAAGAAAGTGGACGTATAAATTACCTGCAAACGTAGCCCGGAAAGCTATATGGTATGGTATGGTGATAGTTTGGATTTGTATTTGCCCGCTCCTTGCAGAGTGAAAGTTCCTGTGCCCCCTCAAATGAAAGGCTGGAAATACTCAACCCGCTGTTTGACTTGCCTTTGCTTATAAAGGGATTAGTCAGCGCAAAGCTTGCAGACCATAAAACTGGCTTTTGGCTACAAAGAAACATGTAGCTGCCTTCATAATGAAAATGAAGTTTGACCGCCTTTTTCTGCTGGGTTTAATAAAAATAAATAAATAAATAAACAGATACAGTGATTAACACAGAAAACTGAATTAATATTTTTTTACCTGTCAAAAGATTGTCTCTCTAAGAATATTTGAATAATTCCATAAAAAAAGAAACTCAGCTTCCAATAATTGAATCAGTCGTGAAAAATGATATGTATTCTTTTAATGTTTTTTTTTTTTTTACCATTATCTTTACAAATATCGACATCCAGTTTCACCTTCTCAACATAATTATAAGACCCAGTGGGTCCATAAAATGACACCCGGGGGGGTTTTGATGAGGATGTGGCCCTCCAATTGATGGCCTTGAGAAGTCCATCGTCCATAATAGAAGTTTGTCCTTCTTTCGAGTAGGATATCCCCCGAGAGATTTACTATGAAGTCTCATAATTTGCAAGACATTATTAAGAAAACAGGCGAAAAGAAAACCCTATTTAGTATTAAAAGTATTAAAAAAAAGATATTTATATTCAAGATGAACTTCTTATTTGTGGGAGGATTTTTTGAGGACTTATTTGCCTTGAATGCTTTTATTTTTTGGGGAATAGTGAGTGGTAATGGAGGAGGGAGAAACTGGAGAGAGAGAGAGAGAGAGAGAGAGAGAGAGAGAGAGAGAGAGGACAGAGGAGAAAGAAAGAGACTTTCAATATTTGAACGTCGCATTTAACTTCCTTTGAAGAGAGTGAAGGGTTGGAGAGAGAGGACAATAAAATTTTCTTTTTTTGGGCATCATCGTAATCATTTCACAAAAAAGCCTGAAAACTTAGTTATGCAAGTTGAAGTTCCTTTTTTTTTCTTTTTTTTTTTTTTTTTTTTTTTTTTTATCAAGAGTAAATGCATTCAAACTCTCTCAAATCTTAATTATTATTTTCATTAACTCTTGATTTTTAATTTCACCAATTTGCATTGATCAATCTGAATGAAAATGAAATCCCAAATTGAAAATTTTTACTAGAAATAAAAATTTAAATTATTTTGGTCATCTTAGTTCAAAAAATTAGGGAAAAGTCAATAACTTTAAAAAATATTAAATTGGATTTGAGTTCAAAAATCTTTAGCACTGGAACATGAAATTGAATATGTTGCAATAACAAATATAGCATGCAATAACCAAACTACATGGACAATCGGTACTAATCTGTACCTTGTACGTTATTTAAAAAACAATACATCCAATCTACTCTAAATCATTCCGAATTGAACCCATGTTGATGAACTCCGTTGTGATACAATGAGCGACCTACACATTGCAAAGGCTAACAAAGTAAAACTTGCTAACCCCACCATATGGTTTCTTTGCACAAGTTTTGAATTAGGGTTAGTATTGCTTCATTGTGACTCCCCCATCAATTTTCAATTATTCTTGACAAAGGGGTTGATCGAGAACATAGGTTAACTTATCAAATATGTCAATCTCAAACTTAATTGATAATGTTGAAATCATAAAAGATAATTTAAAATAAGAGTTATTTATAATTATCATTCTTTTTTATGTCAATCTCAAACTTAATTGATGATGTTGAAATCATAAAGGGTAATTTAAAATAAGAGTTATCTGTAATTATTATTCTTTTTTTTTATGTCAATCTCAAACTTAATTGATAATGTTGAAATCATAACGTGATTTAAAATGGCAGTTATCTGTACTTATCATTCTTTCTTTTACTCATTTTATATGGTGTTTTTTTTTCCTTTTCTTTTGGGTGTAAAGAGGAGGACAAGACTCGGCCCTTGAAACCTTTATTGATTAAGGAATTTTATGCCATTCAAGTAACTGTTTAAGATATAACTCTGGACGCGACTCTATTAATATGAAGAAATGATGAAAGCTAATGATTTATTACACAAGCACATTGAATTGAATTTGCAACAATAGCATACGAAGCCTGTGTAATAATCAAATAACGCTGAGATATGCAAAATCTACTGCCCATTAACTATAAGTAGATCTTTTGGCTCTCATATAGTGGCAAAATATACTAGTCGTGGCTATTAAGAAAATAAATAAATAAAATAAAGAAAAAAAAGATGCAATAAATTTTCTGTGATTTACATTCCATTAATTAGAGTGGTTATAGTTCAATCTCAAAATATTAAATAACGTGTTATTCACTGGTACTTGGACAGTTATCGCATCAATAATACAACAATTACAGGAGTCAGTGGGTCGATAGAAGGACGCTAGGGTGATAAAGGAAGTGGCCCTTGGTCCCATTGATGTCCTTGACTAGTTATTGCATCAATAATACAATAATTACAACACTCAGTGCGTCCATAGAAGGATTATAGGGTGATAAAGGAAGTTGCCCCCCATTGATGGCCTTGACTAGAGATCGCCTGTAGCATCAATAATACAAATTTGCGATTTTTTTTTTTTTTTTGTCTCTTTTGGCTCTTGGCAGGAAGGAGAAAATGCAAACTCAAATTCCGAATATTGAGGGGAAAAAAAAGTTCGAATCATTTTAGTGACCATTTGATTCAACAACATTAACATGTACATATGTTGGAATAACCAAATGACAGGGATAATTAGGTTACTACTTCATTGCGACTCCCCAACTGATTTTTGATACTCCTTTTAACATCCAGAAAAAAAAAATAACAATAAAAAAAAACACATTGTTGCATTCAAGGTGGGGTTTGTCTTGTTTGTCTTAACTCTTTTTAGTGTAGAATCAGAATGCATGTAATTCTCACGCTGAGCGTTAGTCTACCTGTTGAAAGTGAACCGCAGATGGACTAGCTGATGAAATAAATTAAACAATGAAAAGTGATGTACAATAAGGGTTGGGTTTAGAAACAGCTTGATTTCAAAAGCAAGAGTTTTATGTTGTCTTTCATTAATTTATAAAAATTTTAAGGAAATGATCAAATATTTGGGATTTAAATAGAAATTTGAAGGAGGTGATCTTTCCTAGTTTTAGCATCCTCATTTAAATGGGATAATGCGAAGGCTTCTAACAATGGTACCAGTCGGCTTTTAAAGAATCACTTATTATTTAGAATATTGGTATATTTTCCCTAGCGCCCTCTCCTTTATTTCTTCCCTCTGTGATCCTCTCTGTCACTCTCTCCTCTCAATTTTATCTCTCCTGTTCAAAGAATATATTCTTCTGACACCTTCTCTCACGCTCTCTTTCATGCGTATCTCGATCATTATCCTTCCGTTCTCATTCTGGTGTCAATCTGTAATTCCTGGCCCTCTTCCTTTGCTCTACCCTCGGTCCCTCCACTACATTGTCCCATCTCTCTCCGGCTTCTCTATTTCTCCATTCTCTTCTCTATCAATCTTCATCTATCTGACCTACCGTAAATGCTGAGAAAGTAAAGGCACAAATTTTTAAATAGACAAATAAAGCTTCAATGGAAATCAAGCTATGCCAAATGGCAAATTGAAATGATTTTAACATTTAGGCCATAAGCCTGCAAATTTGCCTCAAGTTCTGTGACCCTATTTTGAAGAATATCAGAGATATGTTTTCAAATAAAGTTAAATAATGAAGTATTAAATTTAGTCAATTGTGAGTATCAAGCAAAGTGTTAATTTTAATCTCGGTATTAGACTCCTCGTATGTTTCTAGACTATAATCTATAACAACTTTTACGTAGGAGAATTATACCAAGATAAAATTAAGAATATAATACCAAGAATACGAAAAAAAAGAAGAAAGAATGAAGAAAATAATATTGATTACTAAAAAACATAACAAGAGAAGAGAGAAATCTAATTGTAAGAGAGAAAATTATCTCTATTTGCTTGATTACAAAGTGTGGAGAAGGGGGCTATTTATGCAAAAAACTAGCCATTAGAAAAAAGGAAAAAAATCATAATAAAATTGATAAAGAGGAAAATAAAGTCAGTTTTCTAAATTTATAATGATTATAATGATTGAATAATTCAATTATTAAATAAATCAACCAAATATATAATGGTTGAATAAATCAATCTTAATTATTGATTAAGCCAACCAAATATGTATATAATTGACCAAATTAATTGTAATGATTAGTTCAATCATAATAATTGATTAAATCAATTATTATGGTTGAATAGTTGATAATTGATTAGATCAATCATAAAAATTGATTAAATCAATCATAATGATTGACTAAATTAATCAATATTGTCATTTGAATTTATTTTAACACTCCCCCTCAAATTTGGCGAATAGATATCTATGGAGTCTAACTTGCTGAGAATATTTTGCATGTGACTTACCATAGTTTTCTTAGTAAAAATATCAGCAAGCTGCTCATTACTCTTCACGTCAGGAGTGATTATGGTCTTGTTTTCAACCTTTTGACGAACGAAATGGCAATCGACTTCAATATGTTTTGTTCTCTCATGAAAGACATGATTAGAAACAATATGAATAGTAGATTGATTGTCGCAAAAGAGTTTGACAGAGGAAGTGATCCGAAATCCCAATTTTTCAACTGGAGCTTTTAGCCGATCGATCTCGCTGGTTGCTGCTGCCATGGCTCTGTACTCAAATTCTGCACTTGATCTTGAAATTACAGATTGTTTCTTGCTCTTCCAAGATACGAGATTCCCACCAACAAATATGCAATAACCTGTAGTGGATCTTCTATCCATTGAATCTCTAACCCAATTCGCATCACAATAGCCCATAATTTCTGAACTTTGATTATTCTTCATGCAGATTCCTCTCCCGGGAGACCCTTTAAGATACCTAAGAATCCTTTCAGTTGCCTTCTAATGACACACTGTAGGAGCATGCATGTACCGACTGATTTGACTCACAGTATATGCAATGTCAGGTCTGGTGATAGTTAGGTAAATGAGCTTCCCAATGAGTCTATGGTATCTTTGTATATCTGTGAAAAGTTGATCAGTATCAATTTCTTCATCAGAGGTTGAGATAGGGCTAATCGCTGGTTTTGCTCCCAATTTACCTGTCTCCTGCAAAAGATCAAGAGTATACTTTTTTTGGGATATGACAAACCCCTTGTGAGAGTAGGCAACCTAAAAAGTACTTTAGTAATCCTAAATCTTTAACTTCAAAACTAGATTTAAGAAAATTTCTAATTTGATCAATTTGACTCATATCACTTCCAATAACAATAATATTATCAACGTATATGAGCACAATAGTGATTCTTTCATTATCAAATTTAATAAATAAGGAGGAATCATTATTGCATTTTTTAAAGTTGTAATTGAGAAGTGCAGAGCTTAGTTTTGCATACCAGGTCCAAAGAGATTGTTTGAGACCGTAGATAGCTTTCTTCAGTCTGCACACTAGTCCTTCATGACTTTGATTGAGCCCTTGAGGTAGATGCATGTAAACTTCCTCTTCTAACTTCCCTTGTAAGAAAGCATTTTTTAGGTCCATCTGGTACATTGGCCAACTCCTATTGGTGACAAGAGACAAGAGAAACCTTATAGTGTTCATTTTTGCTATAGGTACAAAGGTCTCCGTATAGTCCACTCCGTAAGTCTGGGTAAACCCTTTGACTACAAGTCTAGCCTTGTAGCGATCAATTGAACCGTTACTTTTATATTTGATCTTATAAACCCATTTGCATCCGACTGTTTTCTTTCCTCTTGGGAGGGTCGTTATTTCCCAGGTCTTGATCTTTATGAGAGTATCTAGCTCTTTTTTCATTGCTTTCCTCCATTCTGGGTGATCATTGGCCTCATTGAAATTTCTAAACTCCTGTATTTGATTAATGCCACTCAATAATACTTGGTGACTTGAGGAAACATTAGTGGTAGTATAATAGTTAGCAATATGATCAGATGTGACCTTAAAGATGTTGTATTCTTATCTTGATGGAGAAAATCTCAGCCTTGTTGACCTTCTGAGTGGTGGTAGAGATGATGGCGAATTATTGGACTCTTCATTTACTTCTGAAGTAAGTAAGTCTTCTTGGGTTTGTCTCCCCCTTGCTCCCTGCTTTCTTCAGTTTTGAAGGAGCTTTTATCTTTCCTTTGTTCAGAATTTTCTGGTGATCCTCTCTTTTGCTCTTGTTCTGGATTTTCCTCTTCATTAGATTGGCGAGAGAGATTGCTAATTTCTTTTGAAGTTAACAAGAAAACTTACAGATTTTCTTTTTGTGGTGTTCTTGTTTTGTTTATATATGCAAAATAGAACTCATTTTCTACAAATATCACATCTTTTGATATGTATATTTTGTTAGTCGTAGGATCATAACATATATAACCCTTTTGAAATGACCCATATCTTATGAAAACACACTGTCTCCCTTTTTTATCTAATTTATTTCTAAATTGTTCTAGTATATGTACATAGCATATGCATCCAAACACTTTTAAGTGAGTAATATTTAGTTTAGTCTTAGTGAGGACTTATAAGGGAGATTTTTCTTACAGTATCTTAGTGGGTAAGCGATTAATTAGGTAAGCGGCAATACTAATTGCATCGCTCCAAAAAAATTTAGGTATGTTAGCATAGAATATGATTGTTCTTGCTATTTCAAGTAAATGCCGATTTTTCCTTTCAACTATTCCTTTTTGTTGGGGGGTATATGAATATGAGACTTGGTGAATTATTCCATTTTTTTCTAGAAAAGTTGTGAATGCCTAATTCATATATTCCTCCCATTGTCAGTTCTAAATATTTTTATGTTTGCATTGTATTGTTTAGTGATGTAATTGTAAAAACTTTTGAATACTTCGAATGCTTGTGCTTTTGAAGTGAGTATATATACTCATTTGTATCTAGTTTTGTGATCAATAAAAGATATGAAATATTTAAAATCTCATCTAGATACTACAGGGGATGTTCAAATATCGGAATGTACTAGATTAAAAGCATTTTTATAAATTATTTCTAAAATCGGATAATGCGTTCGAGTTTTTTTTTAAAAAAATACAAGTTTCACAATATCTATTTTCACAATTTTTTGTTGGAAATATGTATTTCAAAACTTGTTTATTAGAATGTCCTAATCTAGCACACCACAAAATGTAATTTTCTCCTTAATATGCCATGTATACATAAGTATCTTGATTCAAAAAATATATATCGTTTCTCCTGAATCCTCTACCAATCACTTGATTTGTTTTGAGATCCTGAAAAACTACAGCGTCAGAATCAAATATAACTTTACAATTTTGATCTTTTGTAATTTGACTAATAGATATAAGATTAGATGAAAATTCGGAAATATATAAAGTATTAGAGTTTTTTTCCAAAAATATCAACTTCTCCGAATTTTCTTACATTCAAATTATTCTCATCGGCAACCTTGATTATCTTATGATTTGGAAGAGATTTTAGTTTTTTAAACTTATTTTTGTCCCTAACCATATAATGATCGCAACCAGAATCTACTAACCAATCTTGAAAATTTAAAGTTGAGTTTAAGCAAATTACTGGATTGGTCATTACTTGCTTGAGCAGCACTTTTGAAACGATATTTTTGATTGTTGAGTGTTGCATTTTGGGCCATATTTGAGGAAATTTGTCATTTTCTTTTCAAGTGCTTATGTTTCAGGTGAGGATGAAGGAACCAACATTTTTCTTGCGAATGATTAGGCTTTTTGCAGTAAGCACATATCTTTTTAGCCATGTGCTGAACCTTGTTGGCCACTTGTCCTTCTGTAGTCGAATTGAAACCACACCCTTCTACTTTGAATTGGCAAGCATTCTCAACATTCATACTTGCTTCTACTTGTTAGATCATGGATCTCACTTCTTGGTAGGAAGGAAAATTCTTCATTCGAAAGATTTCTTGACGAACATGAGCAACTCCAAGAGAAATGAGGAGTTCAAAGGACTTGTCTTCATCCTTTTTTTTTTTTTGTAAAATTTTGAGATCGATTCTGATCGGTCTCAAAATTTTGAACTCATTCCAAATGTCTTCATATTCGCCAAATAGTTGAGAGAGCGTCTTCTCATCTTTCTTGATGTTGGCAATTCGCCTCTTTATCTCGAAAACCCTTCCTAAATTCGACTCTTACCTATAAAAATTGTACATTTGATCCTAAAGAGGTTTAGAGTTTGGAGAGCAAATGACATAGTTCTATGAATTTGATCTATAGAACTTGTGAGTATGATGAACACTTGATCATCCCTCATTTTTCATTCTTCGAATATTGGATCTGACACATCAAGAGGTTCCTTTATAATATAACCCAAGAGATTTCTTGAGTTTAAAGATCTCTTAACATGAGCAGTCATTGAAAATAATTTGAAGTGGTAAAAAAAATGGAAGAGAATGATTGTGAAAAAAAATTCATTTGAAAAGAATGATCTCCTAATCTCGAAGAGGAAGGATTCGAAATTTGTTCTGATACTATGTTGAAAAATTTTAATCTCGGTATTAGATTGCTCGTGTGTTTCTAGACTAAAATCTAAAACCATTTTTACGTAGAAAAATTATACCAAGATAAAATTAAAAATAAAATGTCATGAACACGAAAAATAAGAAAAAAGAATGGAGAAAATAATATTGATTACTAAAGAATATTACAAGAGAAGAGAGAAAACTAATTGCAAGAGAGAAAATTGTCTCTATTTGCTTGATTACAAAGTATGGAAAGATAGCCTATTTATACAAGAAACTAGCCATTAGA
This sequence comes from Dillenia suffruticosa, assembly GCA_033439265.1. NCBI lineage: Eukaryota > Viridiplantae > Streptophyta > Magnoliopsida > Dilleniales > Dilleniaceae > Dillenia > Dillenia suffruticosa. Next base: position 10,545,278 of record JAVTVX010000037.1, on the reverse strand, counting down.
GAAAAGGAAAATAATTACAATAAAATTGGTACAGAGAAAAATAAAGTCAATTTTCTAAATTTATAATGATTGAATAAGTTAATCATTAAATAAATCAACCAAATATATAATAGTTGAATAAATCAATCTTAATAATTGATTAAGCTAACCAAATATATTTATAATTGATCAAATTAATTGTAATGATTAGTTCAATCATAATAATTGATTAAATCAATTATTATGATTGAATGATTGATAATTAATTAGGTCAATCATAATGATCGATTAAATCAATCATAATAATTGATTAAATCAATTATAATAATTGACTAAATTAATCAATATTATTATTTGAATTTATTTTAACGCAAAAAAATTAAATGCCCCTTGGTCGTTATGCATAATGCATGGTGAATATTAAAAAAAAAAAGGAAAAGAGAAAAACTCCTTAAGCAAGCCCACAACAGAACAATGCAAATTGTATTCACGTTGAGACAATTGTAAAGCCACCGATTATAAGAGACAAAGAAACAAACAACAGGTGTGCAGTAAGATAATTTAGGATAAAATGAGAATTACTCCAGAAAATAAAAGTAAAAATACTTTAAAATTTAACTTCATGGATTCCACGGTATGAGATTGCGAACACAATAAAGGCAATTGAACTAATTAGCGCGCAGAGAGAGAGAGAGAGAGAGATGGCCCAAACCCTAATCAAATTAGAACACTTGTGACAAATTTTGTAAAAACGATCTACTGATTTTTCTTAATGGATTATTCAAACTTGGAATTCAAAATCAATCAGTTGACAGTCCTCAAAAAAAAAATCCGACACAATAAAACAAAATTGAATTGACCAAAGCGGAGAGAGAGAGAGAGAGTTCCTGTATAACGAGAAAGAGGGTGTTGGGTGCAGTGGCGCTAGAGACACACCAGAAAAAAGGGTTTAGGTTTTTCCAATTTTACTGTTTTTGGTTAACTTGTTAAGAATGGGTGAGTTAACTCATTTTAAGGTCGGACCAAACTCGGACCCTTATTTAGGTTTATTTTAATTACGAGTCGAGCCTAGACATAATGGGCTCAGCTTGGCTCGTTTACCCATTCAAGTGATTCACATAAATATGATTTTATTTTATCTTAGCACTACGACGAGTGCATGTTAAGATACGGCCTCTGATGAAAATGGTGCTGGTGAATGACATTTCTTGTCAATGTGTCACCAGGAGTCTTAAAGCCCAACCACATTGCTTTGCCTCTTCTCTCTTCTCTCCTCCTCCCTCCTCAGCTCTCTCTCTCTCTCCCCCCCCCCTCTCCATCACCCGTGTCGTTGACCACCACCGTCACCATAGTCGGACTGTTGTTCGACGACGATCGAACCTCGCTCTTTCTTCTCCTCCCTCTCAGTCTCCAAATCTCTTCGTCAAATCCTTCTATCTTTTCTTCTTTTACTCTTTGTGCTCTCACTCTTCCTCACCTTCATCGTCCACCATTGTAGACCATCGCCATCGATATCTCAACTTTAGCCACCACCAGGTCGCCGTTCGATGACAACCACCGAAGTCTCTCTCCTCTTCTACCATGATCAAACACCTCCCTTTTTAGTTTCAGGTTTGCACTCTCTCTCTCTCTCTCTCTCTCTCTCTCTCTTCCGATCTTAGTTCCGATTGATCTCATATCTCTCTCTCCCCCTCCCCCTCTAACGCAATTGGACCCAGTCTTAATCGACCTTTCTCTTTCTAAATCTCAATTTCATCTCTCAGCTTCAGTCTCAAGCATGCTCCGTCAATATCTCTCTCTATCTCCCTCTTTGAGTCCTAGGTTTGACATCTCTCCCTCAGTTTGAACCTCAATCGAGCATTTGCTCTCTCTCAGTTGCATCCAATTGCTCTCGCTTTTTGAGTCAGAGGTTCGACCTCTCTTTCAATTTCAATCTCGAACCTTCTCTTTCTTTCAATTTCTGTCACTATTGTGATTTTGTCCCTCTCCAACAGTGTGTCTTTGGCTCTCTTTCTCTCTTAGCTCTTAGTTCTACTAGTGTAGGGAGGATTGTTGTTGGATTTTGGGGATTTTGGTGTTGAAAGATCTTGGACCAACGTTGAATTGAATTCCCCAAAATTCAAACCCTAATTTTATGCACCGATCTCCTCACTATCTCTCTCTCTCTCTCTCTCCCCAAGGGGTTTTTGAGTTGAAATTGAGTTCGAGTCTGGCCTGAATTGAGCCCGAGACCTTTTTAATTTCTTGGGTCGAGCTCGAGCGCTGATTCTTCGAGCTTTCTCTAGCTTTCTCGAGCCGGGCTCGGGCTCGGGCTTGCGCTCATGAAATTTTAGACAGGCCGAGCCCGAGCATTATAAAGTCCGGCTAAAAAAGCTTGATTGCCAGGCATGGTGGGAGAGGGAGTTATCGGCAATATCTGGGGTTCGATTTGGAAATAGGACAAATTCTATGCGTGATTCTTAAATGATAGGCTTAATTTTAAATTTTAATGTATTAAATAGTTTTAAGTCCTTGAATTTTTTAATACGTTACAACAAAGGAAAATTTGTTGAAAAGATATTGTTAAAATAGGCAGATTATGTAATTATATGTCTAATTACATCAGACACTAGAAAAAGGGGTGTATATATATATTTTTCATTTGTGATATTGCTGACATTATTGTTATTATAAGAGTAATTTCTAATTTCAAGAATTAGATGTATAATTTGCCCTGTTTCCTTAAATATTAAATTAGACAACTAAGAAAAATTGTTGAAAAATATTACTATGTATCATCAATTCCAAACTATATATACATTTGTCAAAAAATTATAGTACTAGTCTAATTTTTTATTTAAGAAAGTTTAAAAATTTTAGTTTATCACCATATTTTAAAAATATTTTGTCTAATTCATGGGAAATTTTTCGAGTCAAAATCTCAAATGAGCCTCAACAGTAAACCGGCAATGACCTTTACATCAAGTAGGCCTTTAGTGTTCATTTGTAGTTCCAATCCATATAACATGATTACCCTTGTTTTGCACTCAGAAATCGTATTTGGGTTTAGATTGACGGAGTTGGTCCTACCCCAAACTCTTGGGTCATGCATCCTACCCCAAACTCTGAATCCTCACATTTGCGTGCGCGACGAGCGCACCCCGCTAGGTTTGGAATGAGATCGCCTGTACATTTTCACCAAAAAAGAAAAGAGAGAGAGAGAGAGAGAGAGAGAGAGAGAGAGAGAGACCGCCAATACATTGACAATATGTGCAAAATGAAAATATATATATGTAAAAAAAATATATAATAAGGAAAAAAACAAAAAAAAAAACCCAAATTACCCTACCACGTAATTAGGCGACTAGACGTGTTCATGGGCTTGAGCGAAAATATGGGCCTCGTAGCATCCCGATTATGTGAGAAAAAGTTATTCTGCTCGAGGTTGTGCAGAACCTTTTATAAGCCCAAAATCGAGAATCAAGGCTGGTCCATCACCCAACCACAAACCACCCTCCAAGCCCACTGTCCAGAAAGATTTTTACCAAATCATTGCTGCCATACTCTCATTTATTTAATTTTTTTTCCCAACATACAGAGAGGAAAATATATAATGCAGATCTTGCATTGGTCCACTAGATGGACAAATAGCAGATTAAAGTTAAAAAACAGAAATTATGGAGGCTATAGTCTGCGCAAAAGTAAGCAAGAGCACTACCGCGGTGGTGGCAGCAGTAATCCAAGGTGTCTGGAAATAGTCGCGCTTTAGGGTTGTCTTGTAGTGGTTCCATGGCATCTTGCAATATGCAATCAAGTCCCGACAGAGTTGAGAGTAACAGAACATGGAAGAATCAGTCACAATATTTGTACAAACACTATGCAGTAGATTTGACACGGTCTCAATATCACCCAACCCATTCACAATAATTCCTTTCTGAACAAGCAAATCCATATCTTTCGGAGTTTTTGCAAGACCTTTGATGAAGCTAATGTAATCGCTAAGGTAATGTTCACCTCGATGATAATGGCATTGCTCAAAGGCCATGAGGTTTCTAATCAAACTTTCAAATCCGTCATCTATTTCAAGTTGTGGGATTTTTAGTTTACCATTCAAGAACCGAATATCGAGCCAACATTGGCTTGAATACTTCACTAACATGGCTCCCGCTGCATCTAGCTCTGTTGCCCCTGGCAAGTCTCTGATACATTCACATTGAAATTGACAACGAGGGACCAATTGAATATGAAATTTTCTTATTAAGTCTGTGAAATGCTTGATCTCCAACTTGGACAGGAGTTCTTTTTTTTCTTGCTTATTATACCCGCCGAAGAATGCAAAAGTAAGTTCAAGCATAGTTGGGACGTCAGGAGGAGAAATGGACTGAAAAGGTTTGTAAATTTCTTCCAGAACAAAGAAGGGTACTTGGTTCTCTAGCAATATCAAGTCACGGAAAAGGTCATTGAAAAGCTTCGGCACCCTTAACACCAAATCTTGGTTTCTTCGTTCCCCAAGGTATAATCTGAGGAACAACTCTATGATGAAACAAGAATCAACCAAAAGCATTTTTGCAAAATCATCGCTGCTAAGCTTTATAGGTTCTGCATATGAACTGCGGGCTTTTCCTTCCAAGTTTCTAACGGCTTCAACACATTGTGCCATGCTCAATTCAGCCCTTTGAAGATATGTGCTTAAGTAGTGCCATTTTTGCTCTTCCATGACCTCGTATTTTTCTAGCCCATGATGAAAAGGGCCGATTGACACCAGCCGCGGTTTGTAGGCTTGGGCATTTACATGGGCAATGGTTTCGGGGACTCTATAAATACAACATTCAGGTGACGCGAAAGGCGTCAATTTTTTTATCATTTCTTCCATTTGAATTGCCAAATGGTCTGGGTTTTGAACTTGATTTTTTGGGAATATCGTTTCATCACTACTCATCATTGGCTGCTCCTCCTGATGATAAAATAGATCATGTCAATTATTACTCCGGATGCTATCATAACTGCACCCCATAAAGATGAAGAAGAGGAACTCAAGCTCAGTTAAATAAAATAAATGGGTATCATTTATCAATATGAAATGTAATGCATTATTATGTGCATGGATTGTGCAAAAGAAATATAAAAGAGGAGAAAACGTAGAGAATCTTTACCTCTGATGGGACATGTGTTGCGGGAACTCGGGTTATTTATATCAAAATAATCTATTTATCTTGAAAACTATTATACATATAAATAGAGTGTGAAAAATTATACTAAAAAATATTCCAAGGTATCTAGGAATGAAAGAGCGGTGAGGTTACAATGTAAAGATAAGTAATTTAATAACAGTGTATCATTACAACTATCTCTAACAGTAGCTATTAAATAAATAAATAACTATAACTGAGTGGGCAATTTAGCTAACGTCTGTAAATTACAAAGTGTCATATTAGATCATATGAATGCTATTTTGAAGTCCTACATTATATATATACATTTACTATATATAACATGTATATATTTATATAAACATTATGGGGAAGGAAGAGGAAGTATAAATTACCTGCAAACGTAGCCTGGAAAGCTATATGGTATGTGGTATGATGATAGTTTGGATTTGTATTTGCCCGGTCCTTGCAGAGTGAAAGTTCCTGTGCCCCTCAAATGAAAGGCGGGAAAATACTCAACCCGCTGATTGCCTTGTCTGTGCTTATAAAGGGTTTAGTCAGCACAAAGCTTGCAGACTATAAAAACTGGCTTTTGGCTACAAAGAAACATGTAGCTTTATAATGAGAGTGAAGTTTGACCGCTTGTTCCGCGGGGCTTAATAAAAAAATAAAAAAATAAACAGATACAAGGTTCACCTGCTCAACAAAATTATAAGACCCAGTGGGTCCATACAAGGACACCCGGGGGGGGGGGGGTGACAACGATGTGGCCCTCCAATTGGTGGCCTTGACTTAAGAAGTCCACCATCCATAATTGAAGTTTGTCCTTCTTTCGTGTAGGATATCCCCCGAGAGACTTACTCTAAAGTCTCACGATTTGCAAGGCATTATTAAGAAAACAGGCGAAAAGAAAACCCTATTTAAATTTCACACATATATTTTACATATAAAGATATGAAATTAATTAGGATTAAAAGTATTTAAAAAAAAACAAGATATTATTGTTCAAGATGAACTTATTTTTGGGAGGATTTTTTGAGAACTTATTTGCCCTGAATGCTTTTTATTTTTTAAGAAATAGTGAATGGTTATGGAGGGAGAAACCGGTAACGGAAGAGAGAGAGAGAGAGAGAGAGAGAAAGAGGAGAGGGGAGAAAGAAAACTTGCTAAACCGGCCATATGGTTTCTTTGCACAAGTTTTGAATTAGGGTTACTAATTCGTTGTGACTCCCCCATTGATTTTCAATTATTCTTGACAAAGGGGTTGATCGAGAATATCATACAGATTAACTTATCAAATATGTCAAACTCAAATTTAATTGACGATGTTGAAATCATAAAGGATAATTTAAAATAAGAGTTATCTGTAATTATCATATTCTTTCTTTATGTCAACTCAAACTTAATTAATGACGTTGAAATCACGTAGGATAATTTAAAATAGGAGTTATCCGTAATTATCATTCTTCCTTTTACTCATTCTATATGGGGTTTTTTATGTTTCTTTTTCTTTTTATTTCTCTTTTTCTTTTGGGTGTAAAGAGGAGGACAAGACTCAGCCCTTAAACCTTTATTGATTAATATGAAGAAATGATGAAAGCTAATGATTTATTACACAAGCACATTAAATTAAATTTGCAACAATAGCAAACGAAGCCTGTAATAATCAAATTACGCTGAGATAATGCCAAATCTACCGCCCATTAACTACAAGTACATCTTACGGCTCTCGTGATAAGTGGCAAAATATACAAGTCGTAGCTATTAACAAAATAAATAAATAAATAAAGAAAGTAAAGAAAAAAGATGTGATAAGTTTTCTGTAATTTACATATATGAGGGGCCACAATGTTATTTATCGATATGCATGGATTGTGATATGAAATGTAATGCATTATTATGTGCATGGATTGTGCACAAGAAACATAAAGGAGGAGAAAACGTAAAGAGCCTTTACCTCTGATGAGACTTGGCTTCTCCCTCTGTGTGTGCATCAGCAATGGTTCAATTAGCACTTTTTCCTCTATCTTCCATTTACGTTGGTAAATAAGAGCACCTCTTGCCTTAAGCATCAAGTTTTTTTTTGGTATATATTCTAGCCTTGCCTCCCACGTATGGCTTAGAATCGCACACATACCCCTTTTTCGCTATATATCCACCATTTGCATTATGATACTAGTAAATACTTTGAGTGGTATGGAAGAAATATGTTTAAAGTAAAATTTTGAGCACACACTCCATTTTGTTAATGTGAATATAATCCAATCATTTAAGGTGGAGGAGTTTCACTTCAATCAGATTTGTCCATTCGGGTCCAACTCTCGTAGGTCCGCCCCAAGGTGTTTATCAGGCAACACTACAGGCCTCGGTATGCAGTCTTCAGATTGGGTGGATAACAATGAAAGTCATTAAATTATGATTATGAATCTATGATTTGGCGTGACATTATCTCTTTTGAGCATTGAAAGGATAAACTTTTGTTATTATGGGGTGTTAACCATCAAAGAAGGGCCAAGAATATCCACCAGGTCTCCTCCAAGTAAACACAAAAATCATGTCACAAAAAATTTGTTACGAGTATTGGCTGTTTTGATGTAAATATTTATTTATTTTGTTCTATTTTTCATCTAGCATTTGATATTAAACGATTTGACTATTTTCTTATTATGATTATTTCCAATGATCACTTCTATGTATTTTTTGTAAAGCACAATAATCTTAGACGGGTCAATTGAGTAACCTTAGCCTTAAAGAATAAACGTATGGTTGTGTAGACCTAGGAGAATATGAGATTTGGAGGATTCAGAACCTCATTTTTTAACAATTTGAGACCGACCAACCTGGCCCGATTTGGTCCAACTGGGCCTGAAAAGCTTAGGCAAACGTTTGGGCTGGTCCAAGGATTGAACCCAAACATAGAGCACAGTAGGGCTCGGGCTGAAATCCCATCCATGCAAAACTGCAAAATTAACCGTTATAAATTAAAAATAAAACAAAATAAAAATAATAATTCATTCTGTAATTCCACTATTTTGGAGAAACTAGAAAGGGGAAAATTTAGGCATTTATACATGCTCCAATAGCTCAATGAAACCCTAGAAACCAGAATACACTTTTATTACGGGTTGCAGACCATGTCAGAAATTAGCTCTTTAAAAAGGAGACATGCCTAAATAAAAATTGCTAACCATGTCTGGAATAGTGCTGATGTCAAAGTGAATAATAAGATTAACCACACATCCTATCATATACAATGATACACATACAGGGTACAATCTGTGTTGGACTTGCATTTGTGGTCACTTTTGCACACGCAGAGACAAAATAGAACAAATGGCTTGTATGAATGTGAGAACAAGAAGAATAGATGCAATAATCACAGAAATAACAGACCAAGGATTGCCAAAATAATCGTGATCCAAAATTTTCTTCCACTTGTAACAAGTTGCTCTCCAACGGACTGCATTGAACTCGTAATGCTTGTCTAGATTGACACAAATTCCATCATACAAGAACTCATTCTCATCGGTTATAGTCTCTTTGTGCAGGGTATTGAATAGATTAGACACATCTTCATATTCTCCAAGTTGATTCTGAATGATTTGACATTTTTCAAGCATTTCTACGTCTTTGGCAGTGTCGATTATACTATCCATGAAGATGATGTAGCTGCTTATTCGCTTGTCTTCTTTATGGCAATGTTCATAGGCAATGAGATTCCTGAAGAAGCACTCTGTCCATTCGTGCACTACTATTGGTGACATCTTTAGTTCTGACTTCCAGTAGTCTATTTTAACCAAGGAAACACATTTCGCAGCCTTGAACTGAAAACCAGCCGCGTGAAGATCTGTCACCGTTGGTGTATACTTGACCTTTCCTCTTCCTCTCGACATAGGCATTTCGTGATGTGGGGTTATGCATAACGCCCGTAAGAGATCAACCAAATGCCAAATCTTCATCTGATTGTTTCGTCTTTCCCTGTAACTCATTTTCAACATGTACATAGTGTCCTCATCGGTTGGTACCACAGGCTTGAAGTACTTAAAAATAAGGTCTAAAATATCAAAATTTCCCTCAATGGTGTGGAACAACCCTTCTAGGACAAAAAATGGAAGCTGATTTTCGAGCAAGATCATGTCGTGCAGAACATCCACAGCCATCCATTGCCTACTAAATATCTCGTCTTCATCGTTCATCTTAGGGAAATAGCTCTTCAACAATAGCTCTACAATGAAAATTCCATCCACCAAAAGCATTTCTGCAAATTCAACTTCATTAAGATCAAAATTAATGTCCTGATAACACGATCTTGCTCTTTGCTCCCATGTTTTGACTAGACCAATATAAAAAGCTAGGCCTTTGTTAGTTCGCTCCAAGAAGCAACTCAAGTACCTTAACTTGTGCTCTTCCATGGCTAGCAAGTGAGGTTGTCCGCGATGTAGAGGACCAATTGAGACAATTCTTGGAGTGTAGGCAGCTTCATGTGTCTTTCGGAGCTTCTCTGGTACCCTATAGATGCAACATTCGGATGATTTTCGGGGTAATTTGTCAAGTTTTGCTTTGATGGTCGTTGACAATTCAAGCCATGGATCTTGCTTTATGTCAATTGCAACAGAATTCTGATCACCACCCATTTCTCAAATTGTTGATATCTTAAATGGGTATTCAGGCACACATAAGAACAAGGTTCCTCACCCAGAACCAATACTTCTGAAGATATACGTAAGCAGCCAAAGGAATATCCAAAAAGAAAAAAGGAAAGCGTATATATTATCAATGTGGATCAAGGAAAAAGAGCTTGGGAAGGAAAGGAAAGGAAAAAGAGAGAGAGAGAGCACCTGATGGCGCAGCTGGTGAGATAAGGAGGCAGATTGGTGAAGCCCTACCCACCCTACTTTTCCGACTGAGACCCCTCATCTACTCAGGAAATTTTCAGTTTCTCAATTGGACAAGTCAACGAGAGAAAGCTAGAACTTGCGATGAAGATACTTAGATGACCGCAAACAGTGTGAGTGAGTCAAAGACGTTTCTTTGTCCTTTCTCCTTCCTCGTATTTTCTTATTTAATTAAGTGGGCCGCTGGATTTATATGCACATACACATACGGAAGCATGTAAAATTTTCGGAATAATAAAAGGTTAGGGTTTTCGGGCATACCTCAAAGAGTAGATTGCAAAATTCGGGGAGACCACGAATCTCGATCAATCGACCTCGCCGTCGGGATGATAACCACGAAAGTCGAGCTATCACCGCAGCACCACGACACCGCAATCGAATCCGGTGACACAAATTCTCTTTGCAGAATTTTTCTCCCTCTCTCTCTCAATTGTCTCCACAATTCTTTTGTGCCATGTAGAATGATTGTGCCTCCTAGGGTTTACCCTAGTTTCCATATCCCTCCGTCACCACAAATAGTAGGGAATTCAAATCCCATAAGTTACCATTTGTGCATATAGAAAATGGGATAATTTCCTTTTTCCAAATATGGAAAGATGTCCCACGTGGGCATTCATTCCTCCATCTCCCACTTGCACACGAGGGCATTTTCATCCATCACGAGATCACAGCTCATGTGATCTCCTATATCACCCTTCTGGATTTTCATACTAGATTGGGTGTCGTGCGACTGGCGAGTACATCTGCAAATAAAGACTTCTCGATGCACCTGTTAGGATGTTCGAGGAGTCGTCGTTAATAATAAAAAACATCTCGCTGTACCTCAGACTCATCACATTTACATCCTTCGAGTCACTTTTCTCATCGAAAGTCATCCCCAATATATCCTCGAATGTGTATTCACTATTACGTTCATATCCCAACGTAGATATACGTAACATACCGGTCGGTGAATACAACACAACGATATAATGTAGATTGGTCTTCCTTTCCCAAACTCGAATCCATCGATCTCAATTCAGCTGCTTTCCTAGACCTGCCCCTTAGATCTCAATTTATCTTCCGGGCCATAGGTAAACAGACTAAAGTAGCAAACACTGAATCAAAACTTCTAGAGACAGTCGAAAGTAAAATAAGGGTACTAGAGATCCCACCCAATGGATCTCGAGTCTCACACAGTGGGAACGGGGATCACGAATAGATCATCGTCTCATGTAATTGCTCCCACTATCCCTAGTCGTCATCACACGCGGTATGAAACGCGTGCCACAGTGTTAATCCCTTATTTCTCAAAAGGGCATATGTCAGATTTCTTAACACTGTGTAGATACGGGACTCAGTCTACACATAAGACCCAACCCAGAGATCTCAGAGAGAGTGTCTCAGAGACAATATCACTATCGCAGGTGATATCTGAGATCTCAAATCTGGCTACTCACAGGCAACATGGATGTTGGTATTTCCATGTCGGTCATATTCCAAATGACCTCATCCTGAACACGTATCAAGGCGACTTTTGTTCTAGCTGGGCTACTCTCAATGCCTCTTACGACTAGAAACTGTCTCATCTCCACTCACTCAGAGTTGGAGGTGGTCGCTCGTGTGAGAGAGTCGACCTCACCTGCCTGACATATATTTTATTACATCAAAAATATACATGATATAAATAAGTGCATTATTTAAGAAAATATAAATGTGACTGAATAATGCACAAAATCATATATAAATATAATAAACATCACATCGTCAGTTTAGTACAATGAGAAAAGTCAAAATATTCCCAAACCCAATGACTCTCTATGTGCTATAAATGAGTCTCTAGTGATGGGTTTGGTGAAGGGGTCAGCCACCATGCAATGTGTCGAGATGTACTTGACGGTCACTTCACCCTTCTCGATGATGTCTCTAACAAAATTATATCTGGTGTCTATGTGTTTGGTCCTACTATGATACTTAGGGTCTCGAGTGTAGGCGATAGCAGCCTGATTATCACAGTAAATCATCACTGGCCTCCCACTATCAGCCACAACCCCTAAATCATCTAATAGTCTTCAGAGCCAAACACTCTCCTGAACTGCGACTGAGCAAGCCACGAACTCAGCCTCCATCGTAGATAAAGCTACACAGGTCTGCTTCTTGCTGCTCCAAGAAATGGCATCGCCATTGAGCAAGAAGGCAAAACCTGATGTCGATTTGTGCTTATCCAGATCACCGCCCCAGTCGGCGTCTGAATATCCTATGATGCGCAAATCCCCTCTCCCATAACACAAGGAGTAGCTCGCAGTTCCCTTAAGATATCTAAAAATCCTTTTCACTGCTCTCCAGTGACCCCTTCCAGGATTTGATTGATATCTACTCACCAGACCGACTGCGTAACATATGTCTGGTCGTGTACACAATATCGCATAGATCAGACTTCCCACTGCGCTGGAATAAGGGATTTTACGCATCTCTCTTATATCTTCCTGAGTTTTCGGGCACATCTCAAGACTCAGACCATCACACTTGGCGATTGGAGTATCAATGGGATTACAATCACTCATCCCAAAGCGCTCGAGAATTTTCTTAATGTAGGTCTCTTGTGAAAGAGCCAACATTCTTCTCGATCGATCTCTCTGGATCTTAACTCCAAGGATGAACTCAGCTTCACCCATGTCGATCATGTCGAAGCTCAATGACAACCAACTTTAATCGTCATCATATACTGAATGTTGTTCCCAGCCAACAGTATATCGTCCACATATAGGGACAGGATCACAAAAGAGTTATCAGATCGTATCAAGTAAACACAATGATCCTCCTCGATCATTGTAAAACCATAAGATATCACCTCCTTGTGGAATCTTAGGTACCACCGCCTGGATGATTGCTTTAGGCCATATATCGACTTCCGAAGTCGACAGACCTTGTCCTCATGACCTACTAGAACGAACCCAGAGGGCTGCTCCATGTAGATCTCCTCATCCAGATTTCCATTAAGGAAAGCGGTCTTTACATCCATCTGATACAACTTTAGATCCATGCTTGCGACAATCGCCAAGAGTAGACGGATCGATGTAAATTTGACTACGGGGGAGAAAGTCTCCTCGTAATCAATGCCCTTTGTCTGTGTGTAACCCTTGGCTACTAGACGGGCTTTGTATCTTTCTATCGATCCGTCGGCCTTTATTTTGATTTTGAGAACCCACTTGTTCCCTATGGCCCTTCTATCTTCAGGTAGGTCAACTAGGTCCCAGACCCCGTTGACCCTCATTGATTCCATCTCTTCTTTCATGGCCTCTAGCCATTGGTCCTTCATAGGACTCTCGAGAGCCTTCTCAAAGGTTTGAGGTTCCTCATCATCCTCGGGAGTCACGATGAGGATCTCATCCTCTATCGAAAACTGACGTCGGGGTATATGTCCCCGACTACTCCTACGAGGAGGAGGAGCCTCCTCACCTCGAGATGGGTCACTCCCACTAGGAACAAGATCCTTTTCAGACTCTTGGGTCCCACCCCTGGGCTTAGTTGGGCCGTCAGGCTCATCCATCTCATAAAAGGTGAAATCCTGGTCGATTTCGCCTCTCTTAGGGAAATCATTTTCCAGGAACGTAGCATTACGAGATTCGATCTCCGAGACCGTGCCATCCGTACGTTTACCTAGGAACACATGTCCCTTAGAATGTTTAGAGTACCTTACAAAGATACATTTCTTTCCTCGTGGGCCTAACTTACCGTGTGGGTGCGAGGAATCGTGAACGTATGCGGCACAACCCCATGGTCTCAAATGGCTAAGGTCAGGCTGCCTCCCTGTCCAAAGCTCGTATAGGGTACTGACTACGGACTTGGTTGGAACACGGTTAAGAACGTAGGCGGCAGTCAACAATGCATCTCCCCAATGGGAGATAGCCAAATTGGCCTGCGCCATCATCGATCTCACCATCTCCAACAAAATCTTATTCCTTCTCTCAGCTACCCCGTTCTGCTGGGGAGTAGCAGGAATAGTCAACTGTCTCGTAATGCCCTTCTCGAAACAGAGCTCTTTAAACTCCTCAGACAAATACTCGTGTCCTCTATCGGTTCTGAGAGTTTTAATTCTCAAATCTAACTGGTTTTCTACCTCGCTGATAAACCTCCTGAAGCAATCTAATGCCTCAGACTTGTGCGAGATTAGGTAGACGTAACCGAAACGCGTGTAATCATCTATGAACGTAATGAAATACGTGGCTCTGTTTCGGGCTCTCACATTCATAGGTCCACAAATATCGGAGTGGATCAATTGCAATGGGGTCCCAGCCCTCATTGCTTTTCCAAATGGTTTCCTCGTTGCTTTGCCGGCTAGGCAAAACTCACATAAGGGCAACTCGATCCGGGTTAGCGGGCCCAACAAGCCACTCGTAGCTAACCGGTTCATTCTCTCTTGCCCTATGTGGCCAAGTCTACTATGCCAAATAAAAACATCATCAACTACGCTATCAGATGTATACGCAATAGAAGACAAATCAGAAATTTTATTAAAGGAAACCAAATCCAACGCATAAAGTCCATCATGGACTAAACCAGTACATAAAACAGAGTTATCGTAAATGACAGAAACACTCATATTTCTGAAAATGACAGAGTATCCTAAACGATCTAAGCAAAGGACAGAAATGAGATTCCACCGTATCTCGGGAGCATACAACACATGATGCAGATATAGGACTTGGTTACTTGACATCATCAGCTTGCATGTACCAATCCCCTTCACAACTACAAATGCTCCGTTCCCCACGTACAACCTCCTCGCTTGGGGACTTAATCGGCGGAACTCCACATATGCGCTCCTATCTCGAGCTACATGGTCGGTGGCTCCTGAGTCTACAATCCACAAAGGAGAAGAGTTAGTAAGCATCACAGTGGATGAAACATAACTCATACCATGTAAAGAAGAAGGACATACTTTTCGCTCGCCACACTCGCAAGCGAAATGCCCAGATTTGCCACAAACATAGTATCGGACTTTGCTCTTGTCAAACTCCTTCTTCTTACTTGTCTGCCCTATATCAACGGTTTTTGCTAATAGCTTCCTCTTAGCCTGGCTAGGTTTCTTATCATATTTGCGCCATTTGCGCTTGACGCCCTTGCAGCCCTTACTCGACTCCGCCACATAGGTATGACCAGAAACCGACCTAGCCACCTCCTGGCGCTCCTCCTCGAGCTCACAATGCCTACGCACGTCCATGAAAGTACGAATACTCTCAGTGTGCGTGAGGTAGGTCTTTACAACATCCCAGGAGTCAGGCAAGGACTGGATTACTCCCAGTACCTGAAGCTCATCAGACATTGGCTCCCCCATGTTCTTTAGAGAAGCGATCATACTTGACATATGCATCAAATGCTGCTTCATGGTATGATCGGGTCTCTTCTTATAGGTGATAAACCTATAAGTCAGCATCCTCAGCTTAGGAGCTGACCGAGAGCCAAGGTGCTCTCTCAGAGCACTCCAAACCGACATCGCAGTAGGATACTGCTCGTACACTGGAATCAGATCATCGTGCATGCTGCTAAGGAGGATGACCCTAGCTTGGCCATCCTTCTTCTTCCATGCACGATACGCCTCCTCATCCAGTTTCGCCTGAGGCGTATCACCCACCCCGGGGTCTGTCATCTCGTGTAATAGAACCTCCGCTAGGTCCTGCTCCTCGAAGACAAATTGAACTTTACGGTGCCAAATCTCATAATTGTCACCGTTCAACTTGTCTCCCTTAACGAGATCAAATACGATACTTTTTGTCGCAGCCATTGTCTCTGTCACACAAAAAGAAAGAGACGTTAGTGACTAATAATGTCTATTTTCACAATTTCGTACACCCTACGAATTAACAATCCAAAATGAATCAAGTATTGACCCCAAAGTGAGCATATGAGTCAACGGACACCATACACCACAACCCGGGACCTCATCTCATCATCCGGACTTTAATTCGGTACACAAAATCCCACAAATAGTCACAAATATGCACATAGGACCCAAAAAAAAATTGAAAAAATCAATTTTCGACGACCTGACGCGCCGTCGGGGTCCCCACGCGCCGCCGCTCACCGGCGGTGCTCTCCACGCGCCGCCACGCGCCGCGAGCAGCGTACCCCGCTTCACGCGCCCGCGGGTCTGGGCCAGTTCTTCTTCGCCCGACGGGTCCTGCAACGGGCTTTTCGACCTGGTTCTCCGAAAACCCATTTCCGGCTAATTTTTTACGACGATTTTTGCCAAAAAATATATTTGGACTTCCCAAAAGTATTTCGAACCATTTTTTTTTGAAAGATTCATGCCGTAAACACGGCGAATCATATATCCAAATTTTGGCCCTCCGCGGCCTCGCCGGAAATCCCAGTTTCCGGCAACCAATCAATGCAAAATGCATGTCAAAATGTAGATCAATGCACATGAAACACAAATATGCCATTTATTTAGATCAACAATCCCTCTACACGGATAGATATAGGTTTTTTTTAAGTTTTGGGCACCCTTAGGGCCGAAAACTTCAACTTCAATTTTCATGGCTTAAACATGCTCCAAAAATTCAGAAAAAATTATATTTGAGATCTACGTGACATGGGTAACGTCACGGTATATTCGGATTCACGAAACTCATCCGTGATCCGAAACCCATTTTTGCAACCCCATACTTTTTATACCCGAAAATATTCCGAAAATAATTGAATAAATCCAACCCTACGCTCTGATACCAATGCTGGATTTATATGCACATACACATGCGGAAGCGTGCAAAATTTTCGGAATCATAAAAGGTTAGGGTTTTCGGGCATAACTCAAAGAGTAGATTGTAAAATTCGGGGGGACCACGAAGCTCGATCAATCGACCTCGCCGTCGGGATGATAACCACGAAAGTCGAGCTATCACCGCAGCACCACGACACCGCAATCGAATCCGGTGACACAAATTCTCTTCGCAGAATTTTTCTCCCTCTCTTTCTCAATTGTCTCCACAATTCTTTTGTGCCATGTAGAATGATTGTGCCTCCTAGGGTTTACCCTAGTTTCTATATCCCTCCGTCACCACAAATGGTAGGGAATTCAAATCCCATAAGTTACCATTTGTGCATATGAAAAGTGGGATAATTTCCTTTTTCCAAATATGGAAAGATGCCCCACGTGGGCATTCATTCCTTCATGGGCTTTACAGTTGAGCCGTCTTTGCTGGTGGGCATAAGCTTTCTCTCCGTCTCTCTCCCTCTCTTATATACTCAGGATATCTTATGTTATGACTAAATGCTAACACACATTAAGAGAGTTGTCTTAGAGAATTTAAATGTAGTATTAAACATCAACTCGAGAATGAGAGCAATTGCTTGCCCCACATCTACGTTCAGAAGGGTAAAATATTTAAGATGACGCTCTTTTTGGTTGATGCCGATACAGAGTGCTTGTCGGTTTTAGAGAACAGTACCTTGGTGATTACATGGTTTTCCTCGGGCACCTAACCACTCACAAAGATGGCTATTTTCTTGTTCAGAAAGGGCTCGTCGACAATTGGTTAGGCAAGAGCAAGGAGCTCTCGAGTCATTTCACCAATATCTATGAAGATCAGATTGCCGCATACTGTGCAAGGAGTATCTATTCTCTCCTTCAATGAATGAAGAACAATATGTTCAAAGAAATCCTGTAAATGAAGATGGAAATTCTGAGATCAATTTCATAAGCTCTGAGAGCACAAATTAAACAACTTGTGGGGTCAGCCAAGAAGACCTCTTCCAAAGTTCACATTTTTACTTCGATCAATTGAAATGCTTAGGTTCCTAAGTACCATAAGAATCCTGGAAAATCAGAATGCATAATCAATTTATTGCACAAATCAAAATCCTAACTAAAATAAATATACAACCGCCGACTTTCCTCCATAATCAGAATGCATAATCAATTTATTGCACAGTATCTTGTGACTATGAGAGTCATCACTTCAAAAAATTTGAATCATTTTCAATTTTTTAAAAACAAAATGAGACTAGAAGTTCTCTTCCCATTGAGATTGGAACGAGAGGCTTTAACAAAATCAAGTCCAGCAGGCTCAACAAAAACTCTCCCACTTTACTTTTGGCTTCTAATTCTTATCTCAGAGAACAGATTCAGCTACTACAAACAAGTCATCCTCTCAATCTCACCTCGCAGCAAGAATTGAATCACATTCATATACAGTCCCAAGCGGACATGATAAGCATATTTAAAAATAGGACCTAGACTGGAATTGTTGCGACATGCACATTTTTTCTGTTTTCAATATTGAGGCCTCCTCCTATTCCCTATATCATAATGCTCTGATATAATACCATCACAATTTTTTTCCTTGGTTTATTTTCTTTCCTTTCTCACATCCACAGTTTTTATAGGCCAAATCACACCAAACAACTCAAGTACGAGATACACCTTGGTAGTTGAATTTGCAGCCAAGGCTCTAAAGTATAAGCCTTGTTATCATGCCTAAGAGGAGTGGGTTTTACTTTTTATTTTTATTTTTATTTTTTTATTTTTTTTTTTATTTTTTTTTTATCTTTTCTTTCAGAGAACAGAACTTCACAAATATAGAAATGAAAGCTGAATAATTTCAGTAACTTCTCAAAAATGTACCTGCTACCTGGTTGATGATAACTCAGAGAACAAATCAGATAGCTTCAGGTCATTATCTAGCAAAGAGAAACTGCCCATGAAAACTGAAGAGCTCCTTGAAAGATCATTCACGCAAGAAAGAAAACATGAAAGACAGTCACATCTGATGAGAAAACCACAATCAAAAGAACAGCACAAGTAGGCTTTGCCAATAACTTCAACCTGACTGAAGGTCAAAGTTTCCTCATGTGCCAGACTGCACCACATGGATGACCATGACAATTATCCCTGCACTCAAAAGATCAATAGTTGTATGGTAAAAACTGATTTTGAGATGTTCAATGACCTCTGGTGACTCTTAAGAAGTGAAAAGAGGTCACAAAAACATGCTGAAATTAACAAATTCTCAAGTTTCTGTTTTATTCATCAAGAAACTTGGATAAAACTGCTGGTTCAATTGCTTAATTTTAAATAGTCCACTGTCTAACCAACCTGCATTATTCAACAAGCCACCTGCATTGCTTAAAATGTGATCTATCAAGTACAGCTTGCACTCTGGAAATTTATACTGCATTAGGGCTGCTTCCAGTCACTCTGCACCTAGGAATCTTGCAGCACACTTTTAGCACCATTACAATGACTAATGCAATACAAATTGCTACTCCTTGAAATCGTGTTGTACCGTTAAATAGGTTTACCAAAACAAAAGGTCCTATTTTCCAGCTAATTTTCAGACAAGTTGATCCAGATCTAAGCCCAATATGTTATGCATTAATGGTAACTCATTGCCAAAAACATACTCGGCTGCTAGCATCTCACAAGGGAACTATACTACTGCACTTGGAATTTTCACTTCATTAAGTAAAACAAAGCTAACCAAGTTCATCCCCATGCTCATTTACTCAAAATTTTGACACCAATCAAATAGTTTGACCCACACAGACAGCAAACACAACCCCCTAACCCCCCCCCCCCAAAAAAAAAAAAGAAAAGATAAAAGAAAAAAATCCATAAACATAAAACAAATAGATTAAATAGATATGTTGTATAATCCACATTCCAAAATTTTATAACACATATAATAGTAATGGTACAATAAGAAAAACACTTCATTAAGCCAAGGGGAGAAACCCCGACAAGGATCTCATTCTAATCCAAGCTCAGTATCCCCTTGCACATTATTCAAAACAAAACAAAAAAGAAGAACAGTGATCACTATAAAAAGAACGCAAAAACAGAAACAGAAAAAGATTTTTATATACACATGGAAACAGAGAAGATGAGAAATGAGGAGTTCAAAGGACTTGTCTTCATCCTTTTTTTTTGGTAAAATTTTGAGATCGGTTCTGATCGGCGTCAAAATTTTGAACTCATTCCAAAAGTTTTCGTATTCGCCAAATAGTTGAGAGAGCGTCTTCTCATCTTTCTTGATGTTGACAATTCACCTCTTTATCTCGAAAACCCTTCCTAAATTCGACTCTTGCCCATAAAGATTGTACATTTGATCCTAAAGAGACTTAGAGTTTGGATAGCAAATGACATAGTTCTATGAATTTGATCTATAGAACTTGTGAGTAGGATGAACACTTGATCATCTCTCATTTTTCATTCTTCGAATATTGGATCTGACACATTAAGAGGTTCCTTTATAATATAACCCAAGAGATTTCTGGAGTTTAAAGATCTCTTAATATGAGCAGCCCATTGAAAATAATTTGAAGAGATAAGAACAATGGAAGAGAATGATTGTTAAAAAAAACTCATTTGAAAAGAATGATCTCCTAATCTCGAAGAGGAAGGATTCAAAATTTGCTCTAATACCATGTTGGAAAATTCTAATCTCGATATTAGACTGCTCGTGTGTTTCTAGACTATAATCTAAAACCACTTTTACGTAGAAAAATTATACCAAGATAAAATTAAAAATATAATGTCAAGAACACGAAAAAGAAGAAAAAAGAATGGAGAAAATAATATTGATTACTAAAGAATATTACAAGAGAAGAGAGAAAACTAATTGCAAGAGAGAAAATTGTCTCTATTTGCTTGATTACAAAGTGTGGAGAGTGAGTCTATTTATACAAGAAACTATCTATCAAAGAAAAGGAAAAGAATTACAATAAAATTGGTACAGAGAAAAATAAAGTCAATTCTCTAAATTTATAATGATTGAATAAGTCAATTATTAAATAAATCAACCAAATATATAATAGTTGAATAAATCAATCTTAATAATTGATTAACCTAACCAAATATATATATATAATTGATCAAATTAATTGTAATGATTAATTCAATCATAATAATTGATTAAATTAATTATTATGTTTGAATGGTTGATAATCGATTAGGTCAATCATAATGATCGATTAAATCAGTCATAATGATTAACTAAATCAATTATAAGAATTGACTAAATCAATCAATATTGTTATTTAAATTTATTTTAACGCAAAGAAATTAAATGCCCCTTGGTCATTACACATAATGCACGGTGAATATTAAAAAAAAAAAAGGAAAAGAGAAAAACTCCTTAAGCAAGCCCACAACAGAACAATGCAAATTGTATTCATGTTGAGACGATTGTAAAGCCACAGATTATAAGAGACAAAGAAACAAACAACACGTGTGCAGTAAGATAATTTAGGATAAAATGAGAATTACTCCAGAAAATAAAAGTAAAAATACTAAAATTTAACTTCATGGATTCCACGGTATGAGATTGCGAACACAATAAAGGCAATTGAACTAATTAGCGCGGAGAGAGAGAGAGAGAGAGATGGCCCAATCCCTAATCAAATTAGAACACTTGTGACAAATTTTGTAAAAACGATCTACTGATTTTTCTTAATGGATTATTCAAACTTGGAATTCAAAATCAATCAGTTGACAGTCCTAAAAAAAAAATCCGACACAATAAAACAAAATTGAATTGACCAAAGCGGAGAGAGAGAGAGTTCCTGTATAACGAGAAAGAGGGCGTTGGGTGCAGTGGCGCTAGAGACACACTAGAAAAAAGGGTTTAGGGTTTTTCCAATTTTACTGTTTTTGGTTAACTTGTTAAGAATGGGTGAGTTAACTCATTTTAAGGTCGGACCAAACTCGGACCCTTATTTAGGTTTATTTTAATTACGAGTCGAGCCTAGACATAATGGGCTCAGCTTGGCTCGTTTACCCATTCAAGTGATTCACATAAATATGATTTTATTTTTATTACACGGTGGAGATGGTTCCGTCGCACAATAATGGTCCTGGTCATCTTTTTTTTTTTCTTCTGAGTATTTGTAGTTTTTGTTCCGATTAATTTTGATCAAACTACTGTCAGGTCTTAATCGGAAGGAAGATCTCTTAACGTCGTTTTTATCATTATTAAGATTCGAATTCTGAATATGAAATGTTAATATTTTTTTATTAGATCAACGAAGCGTCGTATGGTCCCAGTATCTTAGCACTACGACGAGTGCATGTTAAGATACGGCCTCTGATGAAAATGGTGCTGGTGAATGACATTTCTTGTCAATGTGTCACGAGGAGTCTTAAAGCCCAACCACATTGCTTTGCCTCCTCTCTTCTCTCCTCCTCAGCTCTCTCTCTCTCCCCCCCCCCCTCTCCATCACCCGTGTCGTTGACCACCACCGTCACCATAGTCGGACTGTTGTTCGACGACGATCGAACCTCGCTCTTTCTTCTCCTCCCTCTCAGTCTCCAAATCTCTTCGTCAAATCCTTCTATCTTTTCTTCTTTTACTCTTTGTGCTCTCACTCTTCCTCACCTTCATCGTCCACCATTGTAGACCATCGCCATCGATATCTCAACTTTAGCCACCACCAGGTCGCCGTTCGATGACAACCACCGAAGTCTCTCTCCTCTTCTACCATGATCAAACACCTCCCTTTTTAGTTTCAGGTTTGCACTCTCTCTCTCTCTCTCTCTCTCTCTCTTCCGATCTTAGTTCCGATTGATCTCATATCTCTCTCTCTCCCCCCTCCCCCTCTAACGCAATTGGACCCAGTCTTAATCGACCTTTCTCTTTCTAAATCTCAATTTCATCTCTCAGCTTCAGTCTCAAGCAATGCTCCGTCAATATCTCTCTCTATCTCCCTCTTTGAGTCCTAGGTTTGACATCTCTCCCTCAGTTTGAACCTCAATCGAGCATTTGCTCTCTCTCTCAGTTGCATCCAATTGCTCTCGCTCTTTGACTCAGAGGTTCGACCTCTCTTTCAATTTCAATCTCGAACCTTCTCTTTCTTTCAATTTCAGTCACTATTGTGATTTTGTCCCTCTCCAACAGTGTGTCTTGGGCTCTCTTTCTCTCTTAGCTCTTAGTTCTACTAGTGTAGGGAGGATTGTTCTTGCGTTGTTGGATTTTGGGGATTTTGGTGTTGAAAGATCTTGGACCAACGTTGAATTGAATTCCCCAAAATTCAAACCCTAATTTTATGCACCGATCTCCTCACTATCTCTCTCTCTCTCTCTCTCTCTCTCTCTCTCTCTCGCTCCCCAAGGGGTTTTTGAGTTTAAATTGAGTTCGAGTCTGGCCTGAATTGAGCCCGAGACCTTTTTAATTTCTTGGGTCGAGCTCGAGCGCTGATTCTTCGAGCTTTCTCTAGCTTTCTCGAGCCGGGCTCGGGCTCGGGCTTGCGCTCATGAAATTTTAGACAGGCCAAGCCCGAGCATTATAAAGTCCGGCTAAAAAAGCTTGATTGCCAGGCATGGTGGGAGGGGAGTTATCGGCAATATCTGGGGTTCAATTTGGAAATAGGACAAATTCTATGTGTGATTCTTAAATGATAGGCTTAATTTTAAATTTTAATGTATTAAATAGTTTTAAGTCCTTGAATTTTTTAATACGTTACAACAAAGGAAAATTTGTTAAAAAGATATTGTTAAAATAGGCAAATTATGTAATTATATGTCTAATTACATCAGACACTAGAAAAAGGGGTGTATATATATATTTTTCATTTGTGATATTGCTGACATTATTGTTATTATAAGAGTAATTTCTAATTTCAAGAATTAGATGTATAATTTGCCCTGTTTCCTTAAATATTAAATTAGACAACTAAGAAAAATTGTTGAAAAATATTAGTATGTATCATCAATTCCAAACTATATATACATTTGTCAAAAAATTATAGTACTAGTCTAATTTTTTATTTAAGAAAGTTTAAAAATTTTAGTTTATCACCATATTTTAAAAATATTTTGTCTAATTCATGGGAAATTTTTAGAGTCAAAATCTCAAACGAGCCTCAACAGTAAACCGGCAATGACCTTTACATCAAGTAGGCCTTTAGTGTTGATTTGTAGTTCCAATCCATATAACATGATTACCCTTGCTTTGCACTCAGAAATCGTATTTGGGTTTAGATTGACGGAGTTGGTCCTACCCCAAACTCTTGGGTCATGCATCCTACCCCAAACTCTGAATCCTCACATTTGCGTGCGCGACGAGCGCACCCCGCTAGGTTTGGCATGAGATCGCCTGTACATTTTCACCAAAAAAGAAAAGAGAGAGAGAGAGAGAGACCGCCAATACATTGACAATATGTGCAAAATGAAAATATATATATGTAAAAAAAATATATAATAAGGAAAAAAACAAAAAAAAAAAAACCCAAATTACCCTACCACGTAATTAGGCGACTAGACGTGTTCATGGGCTTGAGAGAAAATATGGGCCTCGTAGCATCCCGATTATGTGAGAAAAAGTTATTCTGCTCGAGGTTGTGCAGAACCTTTTATAAGCCCAAAATCGAGAATCAAGGCTGGTCCATCACCCAACCACAAACCACCCTCCAAGCCCACTGTCCAGAAAGATTTTTACCAAATCATTGCTGCCATACTCTCATTTATTTAATTTTTTTTCCCACCATACAGAGAGGAAAATATATAATGCAGATCTTGCATAGGTCCACTAGATGGACAAATAGCAGATTAAAGTTAAAAAACAGAAATTATGGAGGCTATAGTCTGCGCAAAAGTAAGCAAGAGCACTACCGCGGTGGTGGCAGCAGTAATCCAAGGTGTCTGGAAATAGTCGCGCTTTAGGGTTGTCTTGTAGTGGTTCCATGGCATCTTGCAATATGCAATCAAGTCCCGACAGAGTTGAGAGTAACAGAACATGGAAGAATCAGTCACAATATTTGTACAAACACTATGCAGTAGATTTGACACGGTCTCAATATCACCCAACCCATTCACAATAATTCCTTTCTGAACAAGCAAATCCATATCTTTCGGAGTTTTTGCAAGACCTTTGATGAAGCTAATGTAATCGCTAAGGTAATGTTCACCTCGATGATAATGGCATTGCTCAAAGGCCATGAGGTTTCTAATCAAACTTTCAAATCCGTCATCTATTTCAAGTTGTGGGATTTTTAGTTTACCATACAAGAACCGAATATCGAGCCAACATTGGCTTGAATACTTCACTAACATGGCTCCCGCTGCATCTAGCTCTGTTGCCCCAGGCAAGTATCTGATACATTCACATTGAAATTGACAACGAGGGACCAATTGAATATGAAATTTTCTTATTAAGTCTGTGAAATGCTTGATCTCCAACTTGGACAGGAGTTCTTTTTTTTCTTGCTTATTATTCCCGCCGAAGAATGCAAAAGTAAGTTCAAGCATAGTTGGGAAGTCAGGAGGAGAAACGGACTGAAAAGGTTTGTAAATTTCTTCCAGAACAAAGAAGGGTACTTGGTTCTCTAGCAATATCAAGTCACGGAAAAGGTCATTGAAAAGCTTCGGCACCCTTAACACCAAATCTTGGTTTCTTCGTTCCTCAAGGTATAATCTGAGGAACAACTCTATGATGAAACAAGAATCAACCAAAAGCATTTTTGCAAAATCATCGCTGCTAAGCTTTATAGGTTCTGCATATGAACTGCGGGCTTTTCCTTCCAAGTTTCTTATGGCTTCAACACATTGTGCCATGCTCACTCCATGCCTTTGAAGATATGCGCTTAAGTAGTGCCATTTTTGTTCTTCCATGGCCTTGTTTTTTTCTAGCCCATGATGAAAAGGGCCGATTGACACCAGCTGCGGTTTGTAGGCTTGGGCATTTACGTGGGCAATGGTTTCGGAGACTCTATAAATACAACATTCAGGTGACGCGAAAGGCGTCAATTTTTTTATCATTTCTTCCATTTGAAGTGCCAAATGGTCTGGGTTTTGAACTTGATTTTTTGGGAATATCGTTTCATCACTACTCATCATTGGCTGCTCCTCCTGATGATAAAATAGATCATGTCAATTATTACTCCGGATGCTATCATAACTGCACCCCATAAAGATGAAGAAGAGGAACTCAAGCTCAGTTAAATAAAATAAATGGGTATCATTTATCAATATGAAATGTAATGCATTATTATGTGCATGGATTGTGCAAAAGAAATATAAAAGAGGAGAAAACGTAGAGAATCTTTACCTCTGATGGGACATGTGTTGCGGGAACTCGGGTTATTTATATCAAAATAATCTATTTATCTTGAAAACTATTATACATATAAATAGAGTGTGAAAAATTATACTAAAAAATATTCCAAGGTACCTAGGAATGAAAGAGCGGTGAGGTTACAATGTAAAGATAAGTAATTTAATAACAGTGTATCATTACAACTATCTCTAACAGTAGCTATTAAATAAATAAATAACTATAACTGATTTGGAGAGTATTCCGTGGGCAATTTAGCTAACGTCTGTAAATTACAAAGTGTCATATTAGATCATATGAATGCTATTTTGAAGTCCTACATTATATATATACATTTACTATATATAACATGTATATATTTATATAAACATTATGGGGAAGGAAGAGGAAGTATAAATTACCTGCAAACGTAGCCTGGAAAGCTATATGGTATGGTATGATGATAGTTTGGATTTGTATTTGCCCGGTCCTTGCAGAGTGAAAGTTCCTGTGCCCCTCAAATGAAAGGCTGGAAAATACTCAACCCGCTGATTGCCTTGTCTGTGCTTATAAAGGGATTAGTCAGCACAAAGCTTGCAGACTATAAAAACTGGCTCTTGGCTATAAAGAAACATGTAGCTTTATAATGAGAGTGAAGTTTGACCGCTTGTTCCGCGGGGCTTAATAAAAAAATAAAAAAATAAACAGATACAAGGTTCACCTGCTCAACAAAATTATAAAACCCAGTGGGTCCATACAAGGACACGGGGATGTGGCCCTCCAATTGGTGGCCTTGACTTAAGAAGTCCACCATCCATAATTGAAGTTTGTCCTTCTTTCGTGTAGGATATCCCCCGAGAGACTTACTCTAAAGTCTCACGATTTGCAAGGCATTATTAAGAAAACAGGCGAAAAGAAAACCCTATTTAAATTTCACACATATATATTTTACATATAAAGATATGAAATTAATTAGGATTAAAAGTATTTAAAAAAAAAAACAAGATATTATTGTTCAAGATGAACTTATTTTTGGGAGGATTTTTTGAGAACTTATTTGCCCTGAATGCTTTTTATTTTTTAAGAAATAGTGAATGGTTATGGAGGGAGAAACCGGTGACGGAAGAGAGAGAAAGAGAGAGAGAGAAAGATGAGAGAGGAGAAAGAAAACTTGCTAAACCCGCCATATGGTTTCTTTGCACAAGTTTTGAATTAGGGTTACTACTTCGTTGCGACTAGAGGTGTTAATGACATCGGGTAGGGTCAAAGTTCGAGCCCGGGTTCGGTCAAACCGAGCTAGAGCCAAGCTCGGGCTCGGGTAGCTAGGTATTGAGCTCGAGCTCGAGTCCAGCTGTGTCGAGCTCGAAATCTCGACGAGCTATCCGAAATATTTTAATTTTTTAAAAAAAATAAATTTTATATATAATTATATATATATTTTTAAAAAAATTACATATAAAAATATATTTTTAGGTATATTTTTTAAATATATTATCTATATCACCCAATAACACTACCCGATGACACTCGACGACATTTCAAACTCGAACTCGAGCTCGAGCTCGAAAAATACAAACTCGGTGAGCTCGAGCTCACCTAAAGTACATCGAGCTAAAGCTCGAGTATTATGATACCCCAACTCGACCCGAGTGCCATAACACCCTTAGTTGTGACTCCCCCATTGATTTTCAATTATTCTTGACAAAGGGATTGATCGAGAATATCATACAGATTAACTTATCAAATATGTCAAACTCAAATTTAATTGACGATATTGAAATCATAAAGGATAATTTAAAATAAGAGTTATCTGTAATTATCATTCTTTCTTTATGTCAATTCAAACTTAATTAATGACGTTGAAATCACGTAGGGCAATTTAAAATAGGAGTTATCCGTAATTATCATTCTTCCTTTTACTCATTCTATATGGGGTTTTTTATGTTTCTTTTTCTTTTTATTTCTCTTTTTCTTTTGGGTGTAAAGAGGAGGACAAGACTCAGCCCTTAAACCTTTATTGATTAATATGAAGAACTGATGAAAGCTAATGATTTATTACTCAAGCACATTAAATTGAATTTGCAACAATAGCAAACGAAGCCTGTAATAATCAAATTACGCTGAGATAATGCCAAATCTACCGCCCATTAACTACAAGTATATCTTACGGCTCTCGTGATAGTGGCAAAATGTACAAGTCGTAGCTATTAACAAAATAAATAAATAAATAAAGAAAGTAAAGAAAAAAAGATGTGATAAGTTTTCTGCAATTTACATTGCATTAATTAGAGTGGTTCTCAAAGTATTAAATAACGTGTTGTTCACCGGTACTTTTAGATTTTTCAATTATTTCTCAATTATTTCATTCAATTTTTCTCCCCCATCATCAAATCCTGAAAATTGGAAAAACCCATCAAATCACTTTTAGATAAAATTACCCAGGCTCAACCTTATTTTATTTCAAAAAAATTAGATAAAAGTGAATAACTTAAAAAATTGGATTTGAGTTCAAAAATCCTTATGACAATAAACATGAAAGTGAATATGTTGCGATAACAAATAAAGCATGCAATAACCAAACTATATGGACAATCGGTATTAATTTGCATCTCGTACGTTATTTAAAAAACTACACATCCAATCTACACTAAATCATTCCGAATTGAACCCATGTTGATGAACTCCGTTGTGATATAATGAGCGACCTGTACATTGCAAAGGCTTGCAAAATAAAACTTGCTAACCCCACCATATGGTTTCTTTGCACAAGTTTTGAATTAGGGTTACTACTTCATTGTGACTCCCCCCATCGATTTTCAATTATTCTTAACAAAGGGGTTGATCGAAAACATCACACAAGTTTATTTATCAAATTTGTCGATCTCTAACTAAATTGAAGATATTGAAATTATAAAGAGTAATTTAAAATGAGAGTTATCTGTAATTATCATTATTTCTTTATGTCAATCTCAAACTTAATTGATGATGTTGAAATCATAAAGGATAATTTAAAATGGGAGTTATCTGAAATTATCATTCTTTCTTTTACTCATTCGTGGTTTTTTTTTTTTTTCTTTTCTTTTTTTCTTTTTCTTTTGGGTGTAAAGAGGAGGACAAGACTCAGCCCTTGAAACCTTTATTGATTAAGGAATTTTATGCCATTCCAGTAACTGTTTAAGATATAACTCTGGACGCGACTCTATTAATATGAAGAAATGATAAAAGCTAATGATTTATTACTCAAGCACCTTAAATTGAATTCGCAACAATAGCATACGAAGCCTGTAATAATCAAATTACGCTGAGATATGCAAAATCTACTGCCCATTAACTACAAGTAGATCTTATGGCTCTCATGATAGTGGCAAAATATACTAGTCGTGGCTACTAACAAATAAATAAAGAAAATAAAGAAAATAAGATGCGATAAGTTTTCTGTAATTTACATTGCATTAATTGGAGTGGTTCTCAAAGTATTAAATAACGTGTTGTTCACCGGTACCATTTTTTTTTTTTTCAAAATTGCATTGCATTAATTAAAGTGGTAATATTTCAATCTCAAAATATTAAATAATGTGCTGTTCACCGGTACATTTTTATTTTATAAATTTGCAGTGCATTAATTAAAGTGGTAATATTTCAATCTCAGAATATTAAATAATGTGTTGATCACCGATAGATATATCAAAAATTTTGAACTGAATAAAAATTAGGCAGGAGACAAAAATGGAAAGATCATTGAGTCGGTGTCGTGGGGCTAGTGAAAGCACGCATAACAGGAGCACAATTTGACAAGTCAAAGCCCAAATCCGAAAGATCATTAATTCTTCACCAACCAAAACCGCGTCACTAATCTTCCACACGTAATCGTAATCTGCTTGCTTTTTCAGAAGAATTCGCCAAAGGAGGACAGCTTTTAAGTCCTGCCGACACCTCCAAAGGTAAAAGATTCTCTCCACAACAACCTTCTCCACAACTGGGTCACCTTTCTGGGTACACATATATTAATCTCAACCAACAAAGGGACAAATATTCTAAATCTTAAAATCAAATCAGGTAGGCTCCATGATCAGGGGCCTTAGGCAGTTTGCATATGGCTTGCTCTTTACTCTTTCTCATTTAGGGTTTCAAACTCACAAATATTCATTTCAAAATTTAACAACCCCTATTTTGCTTGTCGGTCAACCCGAGGCCTGTTGTACCTAATAAAATTACCATTTGAAAGTTGCGTACGCTTTAGAGAGATATGTTAAAATTATAAAAATGAAATTTCTACTACACCCACTGTTGGATTTAATCGCGCATGCGGAAGCGTGAATTAAATAGATCGGAATTTTCGGGATAAATACCTCTATTGGGCGGTCTCCAAAATCTACCGTGTCGCGATGTCCCTCGAACGGATCGCACGGTCGGATGGTGATCACGAGGTTAGTCGAATCACCACCACAGCATCACAACGCCGCAATCCTCATGTCCGGTGAATCGTCTGACGATGGGAGATTTTCCTACGCGAAAATCTCCATCCCTCTCTCTAGTTTCTCTCTCTAGAGAATATGTGAAACCCTAGCCTCCATAGTTGCCTCACATGGCTTCTCTCCACACACAAGGTAGGAATAATACTTTCTCAATTGAATCAAGAGAATAATCTCCATTAGGGTTAAGATTTGGGAGTTACCAAATAATATTGGTTAATATTGGTAAGTAATAATGGGAGTTACCTCATTATCTCATTCTTACCAAATTGCCCCACAATGGGCATAAATAACCTACATCTCCCACTTGCACATTAGGGCATTTCATTTTCGTCAATCACAAGATCGCAACTCATGCAATCTATCGCATCACCCTACTGGACCTTCATACTGGATTGGGCGTCGTGCGACCGGCGAGTACACCTGCAAGCAAAGACTCTCGATACACCTGTTAGGATGATCGAAGAGTCACTGTTAGTATAAAAATAACTCGCTATACCCCAGACTCAATGCATTTACATCCATCGAGCCACTTTCCTCATCGAAAGTGATCCCCAATCAATTTGCTCGACTATGTATTCATTATTATGTTTGAATCCCAACATGGATTAACACAATAGGTCGACCTATGAATACATAACAATGATGTAATGACTATTGGCCTTCCTTTTCCCAAACTCGAATCTATCGGTCTCAATTCAGCTGCTTTCCTAGACCTGCCCCTTAGACCTCAATTTATCTTCCGGGCCATAGGTAAACAGACTAAAGTAGCAACACTGAACCAATACTTCTAGAGACAGCCGAAAGTAATAAGGGCATAAGAGATCCCACCCAATGGATCTCAGGTCTCACACAGTGGGAACGGGGATCATGATCAAACTATCGTCTCAAATAATAGCTCCCACTATCCCATGGTCGTCTCATCACACGTGGTATGAAACACGTGCCACAGTGTTATTCCCCCATCTCTCAAAGGGCATATGTCAGATTTCTCTAACACTGTACAGGTACGGGACTCAGTCTACACTTAAGACTTTACCCAGAGATCTCAGAGAGAGCATCTCAGAGACAATATCACAAATCGCAGGTGATATCTGAGATCTCAAACCTGGCTACTTACAGACAACATGGATGTGGGTATTTCCATGTCGGTCATATCGCATATGACCTCATCCTGAACACATATCAGGGCGACTTATGTTCTAGTAGGGCTACTCTCAAAGCCTCTTACGACTAGAATCCGTCTCATCTCCGCTCACTCAGAGTCGGAGGTGGTCACTCGTGTGAGAGAGTCGACCACGCCTGCCTGACACATCTTTTAATCACAAGATCACAATATATGACAACAAATGATGCATGAAATAAATATGTGACTCAATTCTGCATACATGTCATATATTAAAATAAGCATCTAAAACAATATATAAGGAGAAATGTTAAAGTACACTAAACCCAATGATTCCTTACCTCACAAAGGAATCTCTCACAACGGGTTTTCTGAAGAGATCAGCTCTCATGCTGAGGTGTACTTAGATGTCACAATACCCTTCTCGGTAATATCTCTCATAGTGGTCTTCGGTATTAATGTGTTTGGCTTTGCTATTACACTTAGGGTCTCTTTTGATGACAGTGTCGGTCTGATTATCACAATAATCATCACTGACCTCCCACTATCTGTCACAATCCCTAAGTCTTCCAAAAAATTTCTGAAGCCAACTATTCTCATGAACTGCAATTGAGCACACTACTAGCTCAATCTCTATCGTAAATAGAGATATACTGGTTCTCTTCTTACTACTCTAAGAAGATAAAACCTTTTGCGTTTATTCAGATCACTACTCCCAGTCAGTATCTGAATCTCAACCACAAAACGCAAATCACCTCATCCGTAACACATGGAGAGCTCTGCAGTTCAAATGAGATATTTCGGAATCCTTTTTCACTGCTCTACAGTGATCCCTTCCAGGATTCCATTAATACCTACTTACTAGATTAACCATAAAATAAATGTCTGGTCATGTATGCCTCATCGCATACATCAAATTGTATATCACACGTGTATACCTCATCGCATACACTAGAAATGTATTTTGCACTGGAATAAGGGATTCTACTCATCTCCCTTATTTCTTTATAAATTCTAGGGCATGTGTCAAGATTCAGGTCTTTTTATCTTTAGCGATTAGAGTATCTTTTAGGTTGTCATCGCTCTTCTCGAAATGCTTAAGAATCTACCTGATGTAAAACTCTTGTTAGAGAGTCAACACCATTCTCAAGCGATCCCTATGGATCCAAAATCTGAGAATGAACTAAAACCTCATAACCATGTTACAATGGTCATTAGATACTCTCTGTTGTTCCCAGCCAACAGTATGTCACCTACATATGCGAACATGCTCATAAAGGAGTCATCGGGACGTATCAGATATATGCAATGATCCTACTCGATCATTACAAAACCATAAGATATCACCTTCTCGTGAAATCTCAAGCGCCGCTGTCTAGATGATGGCTTAAGGTCATATGTTGATTTCGAAAATCAATAGACCTTATACATCTGATCTACTAGAACGAACCCAGAGGGATGCTCCATGTAGATCGCCTCATCTTTACTTCCAATACGAAAGCGGTATTTACATCCTTGTGATGTGACTCCTAATCCATGTTCGTGACAGTCGCTGAAAGATAAACGGATCGAGATAAATCGGACTATGACTCCTCGATAGTCCACCCCTTAGTCTAAGTGTAACCCTTGGTTACTAGACGGGTCCTTTACCTCTTCATCAATCCGTTAACCTTTATCTTGACTTTGAGAACCTACTTGTTCCCAATAGTTCTTCCGCCCTTAGGCAAATCAACTAGGTCCCAGACCCCGTTGATTCTCATCAATTCCTTCTCTTCATTTATGACCTTCAATAAACGGTATTTTGCATCTTTTGCAGAACTCTCGAGAGCCTCTCGGACCGTTTTAGATTTCTCATCTTTTGCAACGAGGGTCTCACCCTCAATCGAGAAACAACGTTTAAATACGCATTCTCGATACTCTTAGGAGGAGAGAAAAATCTTTACCTCTTGATGGATCGCTCCCACTGAGATCAAGATCCGTAGTGGATTCTTGTATCCCGCCGTTGGGCTCCCCGAGCCACTAAGCTCATCCATCGCATAAAGGGTAGGGTCCAAATTGATTTCACCTCTCTTAGGGAAATCATTCTCAAGAAATATAGTATTACGAGACTCAATCTCGATTATAGTGCCGTTCGTGTTCGCGTAGGAACACATATTTTCTCGCGGGTCTAACTCACCGTGTGAATGCGAGAAATCGTGGCACAACCCCATAACCTCAAGTGGCTAAGGTCAGGCTGCCTCCCTGTCCTAAGCTCAATGGGGAACTGACTACTAGTCAGTAGTCTCGTAATACTCTTATCGAAACAGAGTCCCATGTGTAGTTTAGACGAATACTTGCGTTCTCGCTCGGTTCTAAGAGTCTAATTGACTCTCAATCTCGCTTATGAACCTCCTGAAGCAGTTTAATGCCTCAGACTGATGCGAGATCAGATAGATGAACCGAAACGCACGTAAGCGTCTATAAGCATCATTTTTTACACAACTCCATTTCCGGCTCTCATGCTCATGAGACCACAATAAAAAAAAGGAAAACACAATAGTTAACTGCAATGGAGTCCCAGCTCTCATTGCATCGCCAAATGGTTTTCTCGTCATTTTGCCGACTAGGCAAAACTCACATACGGGTAACTCGAATCTGGTTAGCGGGTCCAAGAAACCTCTCGCTACTAACCGATTCATCATCTCTTACCCCATGTGTCTAAGTCTACTATGTCATTCATTTACATCATCATCTACGCAATCAGATGTAAAGTCAATAGTAGAACTACTAAAAAACCATTAGAAAGAGTAATACCCAATGCATACATTTCATCATGGATTAAAACCAGAATAATTCAGAAAATTGTCGTATTAAAAACAATGGAATAATTTCACGCATATCGTAGTCAATTTTAGACAAGGTACAAATTTGTAGATCCGTCAAATACCTACAATATTGAGGACGTCATAGCAAGTGTCGTTCCCTCTGACAACGACGAATGCTCTGTCCTTAACGTAAATCCTCCAAACTTAAGGATTCACTTGACGGATTACGCACTCCTATCTCGAGTTACGTGGTCGGTTGCTCCTGATTTCAAAGAAGAGAAATCAGCGAGTATTATAGTGAATGAGAAAAATCTCACACCACGTAAAGAAGAAGAATATTTATTTCTGCTAGTCACACTCACGAGCGAAATGACCAAATCTACCTCAAACGTAGCAATTTCTTTGGTATAAACAAATTCCTTCTTCTTGCGTTCTTGTACCTCGTTGTCGGTTTTGTCGGATGATTTTTATTACCTAGATCTCGAGTCTCGTTCGCTAGGCTTAGCGCCGGGGAAGTCCTTACTTGACTCCTCTGAATAAGCATGACTCGAGTGTGGCCTACTCGCCTCTAGGTGCTCCTCATCGAGATCACAATATGTACTCACGTCAACGAAAGTACGAATACTTTCGTCAAATGTGAGATAGTATTTCACAGTTTCCCATGAATCAGGTAAAAAACTGGATCACATCCAGTACCTTAATTTCATCCGAAATTTACTCGTCCGTATATATTAACTCGGTGATCATACTCGCCATTTGCTTCATTGTATGATTAACCATTTTCTTCTGCATCCTCACATAGGAGCCGAAGAGAGCAACACTATGCTCTTATGGGACGAGTCAAACCGACGTGTTCATAAAATATGACTCGAAAAACGAGACTAAGTCATCGTGTATGCCACTGTTAAGCGTTGCCCTAACTTGACAAATCTTTTGTCCCATACACGATAGATCTCTTTATCTCGTATATTCTGAGGCGCGGTACCACCCTGGGGCCCATCATCTCTTGCCTCAGATTCCCGTTAGATTTTTGTCTCTCGAGAATAAACCGAATCTACTCATAAAATCGCGCAGATCATATCATTCAGTTTACTCTCCTTGCAAAAATTTACAAAAAATTTAATACGACAGTTCTCAATGCATTAAGAGAGATATTTGTGACTTGGAGATGCTTATTATCTCATTTTTGTACGCCCTACGAATCATCAAGACCAAAATGACTTGAATACGACCCCAAAGCGAGCGTATGAGTCAACGGACACCATACACCACAACTTGGAATCGCATCTTACCATTTGGATTGTGATTCGGCATATAAAAACCCACAAAAAGTCACATTTATGGATGTAGGACCCCCAAAAATTGAAAAAATTCAATTTTAAGCGTTCTCACGCGCCGCACGGGGACCGTCACGCGCCGCCGCTCGCCGGCGGTGCGATCCACGCGCCGCCGCGCGCCTCCACGCGCCGGCGGTGAGCCTCCACGCGCTGCCACGCGCCTCCACGCGCTGGCAGCAGTCTGGCTCACGCGCCAGACGCGCGGCCCGGCTCAGACGCGCTGCCACGCGCCTGGCGCGGCTCGGCTCACGCGCGCCCAGTCGCGGGGCGCAGCTCACGCGCCTTCACGCGCTGAGCCGTGTTGAGCCGGTCAGACCGGGTCGGTCAACGGGTCAAGGTTGACCCGACTGACCCGGTCAACGGGTCAGGGGTTGACCCGACTGACCGGTCAACGGGTTCGAGTCCGACCCGGTCGGGTCGGTTTGCGGGTCGGACCGGGTCAGGGTCCGACCCGATCCGCTGACCCTGCCCGTTCACGCGCCTGTGTGGCGCGTGAAGTCCACGCGCCTAGCAGACGCGCCTCCTGGCGCGTGCGTGTCACGTGCCCGCGGGTCTGGGCCGGTTCTTCTTCGCCCGACGGGTCCTGTAACGGGTTTTTCGACCCGTTTTCTGGAAAACACCAATCCGGCTGTTTTTTCTTGCATTTTTCGACTGGGAAATATTTGTAGGTATCCTCCAAACATCCTACACTCGATTTTAGGAGGATTCAATCCCAAAAATTCTGGAAATCAACCACCCCAGTCGCGGCCCTCCGCGGCCATTCGGAAATCCCAGTTTCCGGCACCCAAAACTCACAATAAAAGACATAAAACAATAGATCTAGATGCAAGGAACACATTTATAATTTTTTCATGCATCGATCCGCCCTCTAAAGCTACAGATCTAAGGGTTTTATGTCCGTAGGGTCGCAAACTTCGACCGGACATTTCATGGCCCAAACATGCTCCGAAAATTAAACAAAAAATATATTTGTAATCCTTGGGCCATGGGTATTCCTACGGTGTTCTCGGATTCACGAAACTCATCCGTGATCCGGACCCCAAAATTTTAAAATCCCAAATACAATTCCGAAAATTATTTTAAATTAAATCCAACCCGCTCTGATACCAATGTTGGATTTAATCGCGCATGCGGAAGCGTGAATTAAATAGATCGGAATTTTCGGGATAAATACCTCTATTGGGCGGTCTCCAAAATCTACCGTGTCGCGATGTCCCTCGAACGGATCGCACGGTCGGATGGTGATCACGAGGTTAGTCGAATCACCACCACAGCATCACAACGCCGCAATCCTCATGTCCGGTGAATCGTCTGACGATGGGAGATTTTCCTACGCGAAAATCTCCATCCCTCTCTCTAGTTTCTCTCTCTAGAGAATATGTGAAACCCTAGCCTCCATAGTTGCCTCACATGGCTTCTCTCCACACACAAGGTAGGAATAATACTTTCTCAATTGAATCAAGAGAATAATCTCCATTAGGGTTAAGATTTGGGAGTTACCAAATAATATTGGTTAATATTGGTAAGTAATAATGGGAGTTACCCCATTATCTCATTCTTACCAAATTGCCCCACAATGGGCATAAATAACCTACACCCACCAAAGGAAAAAAAAGAGGAATCATATATCCTTTCAGTGCTTTCTATTGGTAGGAAAGTTGACTAAGATGTCCACTCTATCGAAAGGGTTGAAAATATATACGTTTGCCCAAAAAATTGTCAAAAAATTATACTACTAGTTTAATTTTTTATTTAAAAAAATTTGAAAATTTTAATTTATCACCGGATTTTGAAAATATTTTGTCTAATTCATGGAAAACCTTTAGAGTCAAAACCTCAAATTAGGCTCACCGGCTGTGACCTTTACATCAAATACGCCTTTAGTGTTGATTTGTAGTTCCAATCCATATAACATGATTGCCCTTGCTTTGCACTCAGAAATCGTATTTGGGTTAGATTCACGTAGTTGGTCCTACCCCAAACTCTGAATGCTCACATCTGTGTGTGCGACTAGTCAGCGCACCATGTTAGGTTTGGCACGAGACCGTCAACACATTTTCACCAAAAAACAAAAAAGAGAGAGAGAGAGAGACCGCCAATACATTGACAATATGTGCAAAATGAAAATATATATATGTAAAAATATATATATAAATATAT
This sequence comes from Dillenia suffruticosa, assembly GCA_033439265.1. Taxonomy (NCBI): domain Eukaryota; kingdom Viridiplantae; phylum Streptophyta; class Magnoliopsida; order Dilleniales; family Dilleniaceae; genus Dillenia; species Dillenia suffruticosa. The sequence goes on along the minus strand of JAVTVX010000037.1, from coordinate 10,507,369 downwards.
AATAAGGAAAACAAAAAACAAAAAACCCAAATTACCCACCCACGCAATTAGGCGATTAACCAGGTGTTCATGGGCTTGAGCGAAAATATGGGACTCGTAGCATACCGGATTATGTGGGAAAAAGGTATTCTGCTCGACGTTGTGCAGAACCTTATATAAGCCCAAAATTGAGAATCAAGGCTGGTCCATCAAACCCAAACCTCAAACCACCCTCCCAGCCCACTTTACAGAAAGATTTTTGCCAAATCATTGCTGCTATACTCTTATTTATTTATTTTTTCCAGCATACAAAGAAAAAAAAAATATAACGCAGATCTTGCATAGGTCCACTAAATGGACAAACAGTAGATTAAAGTTAAAAAACAGACATTATGGAGGTTATAGTCTGCGCAAAAGTAAGCAAGAGAAGTACCACGGCAGCAATGGTGGCAGCAGTCATCCAAGGTGTCTTGAAATAGTCGTGCTTTAGGGTTGCCTTGTAGCTGTTCCATGGCTTCTCGCAATGTGCAATCAACTCCTCACATAGTCCATAGTAATAGAACCTGGAAGAATCAGTCACAATATTTGTACAAACACTATGCAGTAGATTTGACACGGCCTCATAATCACCCGACCAATTCACAATAATTCCTTTCCGAACAAGCAAATCCACATCTTTTGGAGTTTTTGCAAGACCTTTCATGAAGCTAATGTAATTGCCAAGGTAATATTCATCGGGATGATAATGGCATTGCTCAAAGGCCACGAGGTTTCTAATCAAACTTTCAAATTCGTCGTCTATTTCAAGTTGTGGGATTTTTAGTTTCTTATTATCCACGAACTGAATATCGAGCCAGCATGGGCTTGAATCCTTCTCAAACATGGCTCCCGCTTCATCTAGCTCGGTTGCCGTAGGCAATGACTTGAAGTTTTCTGTACTTTCTTGTTCAATTTGACGAGCAGGGGCCAATTGAATATGAAATTTTCTGATTAAGTCTGTGAAATGCTTGATCTCAAACTCGGGCTGGGGTTGTTTCTTTTGCTTATTATACCCCTTGAAGATTGCAAAAGTAAGTTCAAGCATAGTTGGGAAGCCAGAAGGAGAAATGAAGCGACAAGGTTTGTAAATTTCTTCCAGAGCAAAGAAGGGTACTTGGTTCTCTAGCAATATTAAGTCATGGAAAAAGTCACTTAAAAGCGTCGGCACCCTTAACACCAAATCTTGGTTTCTTTTTTCCCCAAGGTGTAATCTGAGGAACAACTCTATGATGAAGCAAGCATCAAGCAAAAGCATTTTTGTAAAGTTGTCGCCGCTAAGCTTTATGGGTTCTGCATATGAACTGCGGGCTTTTCCTTCCAAGTTTTTTACGGTTTCAACACATTGTGCCATGCTCAATTTAGCCCTTCGAAGATATGTGCTTAAGTAGTGCCATTTTTGCTCTCCCATGGCCTCGTATTTTTTTAGCCCATGATAAAAAGGGCCGATTGACACCAGCCGCGGTTTGTAGGCTTGGGCATTCACTTGGGCAATGCCTTCGGGGACTCTATAAATACAACCTTCAGGTGACGCGAAAGGCCTTAATTTTTTTATAATTTCTTCCATTTGAATTGCCAAATGGTGTGGGTTTTGAACTTGATTTTCTGGGAATATTGTTTCATCAGTACTCATCTTTGGTTGCTCCTCCTGATGATAAAACAGATCATGTCAATTATTACTCCGGATGCTCGCATGACAGCACCCCATAAAGATGAAGAAGAGGAACTCAAGCTCCAGTCAAATAAAATAAATGGGTATCATTTATCAATATGAAATGTAATTTATTATTATGTACATGGATTGTGCAAAAGAAATATAAAGGAGGAGAAAACGTGGAGGATCTTTACCTCTGATGGGACATGTTTTGCGGGAATTCGGGTTATTTATATAAAAATAATCTATTTGTCTTGAGAACTATGATACAGATGAATGGAGGTGAAAATTTGTATTAAAAAAGCACTCCAAGGTACCTAGCAAGGAAAGAGCGGTGAGGTCGCAATGTAAAAACAAGTAATTTAATAGAATAATATATCACTATAATTATAATCGATAATAACTATTAAATAGATAAATAAAGAATATCAAATTTTAATAAGATTCAACTAACTATGTCTATATTTTTGAATAGTATTTTACTAATTTTAATAAAATATTATAAGAGAGAGAAAAAGAAAAATTATCTTAGAATGAGGGGGCAATTTTGGAGTGATTTGAAATCAAAGGAGGAGAGTCCTTTTATAGTCTCAAGAACTCTCTTATTATGTGGAATCTTTTGTTAGAACTCAGATACAACATAAATGGCATGTGGCAAGCGTTTTTTAATCTAGAAATAGTCAACAAATGACGGAGTAATCAGACAATTAATTTCATCATAAAATATTGCATATTATAGTCTACAATTATTCATTTGTCATCTCTTTTTTTTTTTTTTTTTTTTGTTTTTGGGTATCTTGATTTGGTCACTGTTCGGTATTTGTAATTTTACCTCGACTAATTTGAACCGACCGGTTATGAGATCCACTTATGTAGGGACGGATCTCCCAATAAAGAGTTCTCCATGTCTTTGCTGAGATTCAGATCCACACATGACTAAGGGATGAAGATGTTTCCACCCCTCTACACAATCGTTTGCTCCTAAAAGGCTTCCTCTTATGCTCAATGCCTGCGCTTCTATGTTATTGGTAGGCATTTTGGGTTGAGTATGAAATTTGGCTGGTTTCACCAAATTCAGTCAAGGCATTTGCTCATAGCTCAAACTTGGCCCAAGTAGAAGTGGTGCCTTTGTATTGCATTGACCGGATCTGAAACTCCTACTTAGGCTAGAGATCGTAATTTGATGTGGTTATGTACTAAAACTTAATGAAGCCAAGCCGGTGATAAAGAACCCCTTTGGCAGGGTTTCTCTCTTAATTTCAATATTTATGCAAAAAAATAACGGTCAGTTGACCTAATGATATATCGCACTAAACATCAAGATTCTGAGTTCGTCTCACGACTTATGCATGAAGCAGACTATGTTGGGAGGGCAACTCCCTAAATAGACCACTGTAAATTTAGGATCAGATTAGTGAAAATATGATTCCAGATATTTATTAGTATAATACAAAAAAAAAATCATCCATGCAAAAAGAAATTTTGGGTTAAATTGTAATTTCGATTTAAACAAGGAGCGTTGATTTGGAGAGTATTTAGTGGACAATTTAACTAACGTCTGTAAACTACAAAGTGTCGTATTAGATCGAATGAATGCTCTTTTAAAGTCTTACATTATATATATATATATATATATATATATATATATATATACATTTACAATTTATATAACATGTATATATATCAATATTATGGGGAAGAAAGTGAAAGTATAAATTACCTGCAAACGTAGCCTGGAAAGCTATATGGTATGGTATGGTGATAGTTTGGATTTGTATTTGCCCACTCCTTGCAGAGTGGAAGTTCTTGTGCCCCTCAAATGAAAGGCTGGAAATACTCAACCCGCTGTTTGCCTCTTCTTTGCTTATAAAGGGATTAGTCAGCGCCAAGCTTGCAGACCCCAGTGGGTCCATACAAGGACACGGGGGCTGATAAGGATGTCGCCCTTCAATTGATGACGTTGACTTAAGAAGCCACCATCCAAATAGAAGTTTGTCCTTCTTTCGAGTAGGATATCCCCCGAGAGATTTACTATAAAGTCTCATAATTTGCAAGACATTATTAAGAAAACAGGCGAAAAGAAAACCCTATTTAAGTTTCATAAATATATATTACATATAAAGATATAAAATTAATTAGGATTAAAAGTATTAAAAAAAACAAGATTTTAATATTGAAGATGAACTTCTTATTTCTGGGAGGATTTTTTGAGGACTTATTTGCCCTGAATGCTTATATTTTTTGGGGAATAGTGAACGGTTACGAAGGAGGGAGAAACTGGTGACGAGAGAGAGAGAGAGAGAGAGAGAGAGAGAGAGAGAGAGAGAGAGAGAGAGAGAGGAGAAAGAAAGAGACTTTCAATTTTTGAACGTCGCAAAATATTGCATCTCTTTAACTTCCTTTGAAGAGAGTGAAGTGGTGGAGAGAGAAGACGGTAAGATTTTTTTTTTCTTTTTTTGGGCATCATCGTAATCATTTCACAAAAAAGCTTGAAACCTTAGCTATTCAAGTCGAAGATTTTTTTGTTTTTTTTTTTTTTTTATCATCAAGAGTAAATATATTCATACTCTCTCAAATCTTAATTATTATTTTCATTACATCTTGATTTTTAATTTCACCAAGTTGCATTGATCAATTCTGAATGAAAATGAAATCCCAAATTGAAATTTTTTACTAGAAATGAAAATTTAAATTATTTTGGTCACCTTATTTCAAAAAAAAAAAAAATAAAAGTTAATTACCTTAAAAAATATCAAATTGGATTTGAGTTCAAAAATCCTTATGACAATACTTTTAGCACTGGAACATGAAATGGAATATGTTGCAATATCCAAATTACATGGACAATCGGTTCTAATCTGCATCTCGTACGTTATTCAAAAAACAACACATCCAATCTACCCTAAATCATTCCGAATTGAACCCATGTTGATGAACTCCATTGTGACACAAATTTCATTGTGACTCCCTCACCGATTTTCGATTATTCTTGATAAAGGGGTTGATCGAGAGTATCACAAAGGTTAACTTATCAAATATGTCAATCTCAAACTAAATTGACGTTGTTAAAATCATGAAAGATAAGTTAAAATAGGAGTTATCTATAATTATCATTTTTTCTTTATGTCAATCTCAAAATTAATTGCTGATGTTGAAATCATAAAAGGTAATTTAAAATGAGAGTTATTTGTAATTATCGTTCTTTCTTTATGTCAATCTCAAACTTAATTGATAAGGTTGAAATCATAAAGGATAATTTAAAATGTGAGTTATCTGTAATTATCATTTTTTCTTTTACTCATTCTATATGTTTTTTTTTTTTTTTTTTTTGTGTCTCTTTTTCTTTTGGGTGTAAAGAGGGGGACAAGACTGAGCCCTTGAAAACTTTATTGATTAAGGAATTTGATGCCATTCAAGTAACTATTTAAGATATAACTCCGGACACGACTCTATTAATATGAAGAAATGATGAAAGCTATCGATTTATTACTCAAGCACATTAAATTGAATTTGCAACAATAACATACGAAACCTGTAATAATCAAATTACGCTGAAATATGTAAAATCTACTGCCCATTAACTACAAGTAGATCTTATGGCTCTCATGATAGTGGCAAAATATACTAGTCGTGGCTATTAACAAAATAAATAAATAAATAAAGAAAATAAAGAAAAAAAGATGCGATAAATTTTCTGTAATTTACATTGCATTAATTAGAGTGGTTATAGTCCAATCTCAAAATATTAAATAAGGTGTTGTTCACTGGTACTTTTTATTTTTTATTTTTTAATTTGCATTACATTAATTAAAGTGGTAATATTTCAATCTCAGAATATTAAATAATGTGTTGATCACCGGTAGATATGTCAAAAATTTTGAAAGACGGTTTTGGTTTAATAGGAAATAGAACCATAATTGGAACTAGGATTATGATTCCAGTTTCAGTTCCAAAATCAGATGGGTTCAGTTTGTTTATGATTTCAATTTTGAATCAATTTTGGCTCAATTCCGGTTTAATTTCATTTTTCATGGTTTTTAGTTTTTTTTATTCGGTTTTTAATTTTAGTTTCACCATGCTTTAAAGTTTTGGTTCCAAAAGTTGGGATTGCAACCAAATTGGTGCTATGAAGCTTCCAATTCTAATATAAGTTTACCTGGTATCACCCCTCAATGAGAAGGATAGACATAACAATCTTATCCATGTGCTACAATAATATGTCACAAAAAAAAAAAAAAAAAAAAAAAAACTAAGAAAAATGTATGGTTGAATCATGAGTAAATTGGCTTCAACAAATCCTTAAAATTTTTCATTTTTGTCAATAGCTGATTGACATTAGTCATAACAATTTTTATTGAAACTTTCTTACCATTATCATTTGAAAAGGGGGATTGTGTAGTTATAGCTGATTGATATTTGTCAAAAACTCTCCCTCAGAGTATTTGAATAATTCTATAATAGAGTCGGCTTGCAATAACTGATTCAATCATAAACATAATATTTGAAAATTATGAAAATATATATATATTTATAAATTTTAAAAAAATATATATTTAAATAAAAACTCTTCGTTAATCAAATATGCCTACAAGGATAATCCTTGCATGTATCGACCTCCAATGTCACCTTCCCATAATTACAAGACTCGGTGGGTCCATCGAAGGACGCTGGGGTGATGAGGGAAGTGGTCCTCCCATTGATGGCCTTGGCCAGTTATCGCATCAATAATACAATAATTACAAGAGGAGTCCACAGAAGGATGCTAGGGTGATAAAGGAAGTGGTCCTCCCATTGATGGCCTTGGCCAGTTATCGCATCAATAATACAATAATTACAAGAGGAGTCCACAGAAGGATGCTAGGGTGATAAAGGAAGTGGTCCTCCCATTGATGGCCTTGGCCAGTTATCGCATCAATAATACAATAATTACAAGAGGAGTCCACAGAAGGATGCTAGGGTGATAAAGGAAGTTGCCCCCCATTGATGGCCTTGACTAGATATCGCCTGTAGCATCAATACAAATTTGGCCTTTTCTTCAAGGAAGATAAGAAACTTTCTTCCCCGCTGAGATTTCATGTTAGGAAATTCGAGCATCTGTTCCATGGAGAGCCTTCAGTACATCTTACATGAAGTTCACTACGCAGAACGGAACTATAGTCACCGAGGTTTTTTCTTTTTTCTTTTTGGTTACGAACCAAGGGGACGGGATGAAAGTTCAAACTCTATACTTGGGTCGAGAGAGCAGCTCCTGACACCATTGAACCCCAAAGCCTTTGATGGGTAATAGTGTTTGCTTACACCCATTAAGGACTATTGAACATCTTGTTGACACTAATCAGTGATAAACTCTTGTTATTATCATTCAAACTTTTGCGACTTTTTTTTGTCTCTTTTGGCTCTTGGCAGGAGGGAGAAGATGCAAACACAAATTCCGAATATTGATGGTAAAAAAAAAATTTCAAGTATTTTAGTGACCATTTGATTCAACAACATTAACATGAATATATGTTGCAATAACCAAATGATAGGGATAATTAGGTTACTTCTTCATTGCAACTCCCCAACTGATTTTTGAGACTCTTTTTTTTTTTTTTTTTTTTTTACTATATCGATCGGTATTCGAAACCATGCTCCGATTAATTCGATTTGGGATTTGCAGTGATCCATTTAAAGGGATTACGCTCCCAACGTAATTTTTTTCATACCCAAACAACAAGTCGAATTCATAAACTTAGTTAAGGAAACTAACACTACATTTCACTAGGTCAATTATCCGTCAGTGATTTTTTATACTCCTTTTCCTTGCAAGCAGCTTCACATCATAGGATGATCTGATGAGGCAAGCCAATATCAATGTTCTCAACTCCATCTTCAAATTTTACTTCTTAAGAAGAAGATACCGTATCATAAAAGGGGACAGGTTCACCACCACCACATCAAATGTACCCGTACGAAATGTGTCTCAGCAGACGTAACCAGAAAAAAAAAAAGGAAAAAAAAAAAGAAAAAAAGAAAATCCACAGGTAGCTATAGAAAAATAACGAGGAATAGTTCAATTTTTGAGTCCTGAATATTAGCAGTTTGGTATTCATTTGGGATGCAATGCTTTCACAGGGTCATCAAGCAGCAAATGAAAACACATATATATTGCAATCATTTATCTCCCTTTACATTGTGCATATTAACATCCGGAAAAAAGAAAAGAATAATAATAAAAAAAAAACATTGTTCCATTCAAGGTGGGGTTTGTCTTGTTTGTCTTAACTCTTTAAGTGCAGAATCAGAATGCATGTAATTCTCATGCTGTGAGTTAGTCTACCTGTTGAAGGTGAACCGCCGATGGACTTGCTGATGAAATAAATTAAACAATGAAAAGTGATCTAAAATAAGAGTTGGGTTTAGAAATAGCTTGATTTCAAAAGCAAGAGTTTTATGTTGCATTTCATTAATTTATAAAAATTTTAAGGATATGATCAAATATTTGGGATTCAAATAGAGATTTGAAGGAGGTGAACTTTCCTAGTTTTAGCATCCTCATTTAAATGGGATAATGCGAAGGCTTCTAACAATGGTACCAGTCGGCTTTTAAAGAATCACTTATTTTTTAGAATATTGGTATATTTTCCCTAGCGCCCTCTCTTTTATTTCTTCCCTCTGTAATCCTCTCTTTCACTCTCTCCTCTCAATTATATCTCTCCTGTTCAAAGAATATATTCTTCTGACACCTCTCACGTTCTCTTTCATGCGTATCTCGATCATTATCCTTCCGTTCTAATTCTGGTACATTGTCCCATCTCTCTTCGGCTTCTCTATTTCTCCTTTCTCTTCTCTATCAATCTTCTTCTATCTGACCTACTGTTACTAATGAGAAAGTAAAGGCACAAATTTTTAAATATAAAAATAAAGATTCAATGGAAATCAAGATATGCCAAATGGCAATTGAAATGCTTTTAACATTAGGCACAATTTTTTTTGTTTTTTTTTTTGCATGTAGCCATTTTCTTTTTGAGTGATTATGACCAAATGACACATCAAGCATGGGTAAAACCATTCAGAACCTGGAAGTTATTGCATAACAGAATAAATAAATTAAATAAATGTGTTAAAAAAAAGCTGCACAATTCCCGTTACCATTTCTGGGAAGCCTGTAAGTTGTTAAACTTTGGTTACAGACACCCTAGCATTTTCCAAAGCAGTTGCAGTTCCTCCAGTTGAAACGATAGCGAATCTATAAGTAATGCATGTACCATCAGAAAAGACATAAATTAAGCCATAATTCTAAAATATTGAATCCTATAAAATATCAATGACTGAATATAATAAAAGATGGTACATCCTCACTTTAGTTCCCACCTTTAATATGCAGGTGTTGCATGACTCCTAGGCCAAGCAATTTAATATTTAATTTGTTTGTATATGTGATGTTATCACAAGATAAAAGCATTTGGAAAAGGTTTCTCTTTGGTGTTTGAGGGAGGGGGATTAAGGGTCCAAATACCATTTGGTCAACTCGCAGTTCTATATAAAGAAGACTGAAATCTCTACCGAAATGAAAATCAATCCTGCAATATTTACCCCCCAAGCTCTGAAGCCCATTGCCAAGCAAAGCCATGTCCTTCTTGTCTAGATACTGATATTAATGCTTGTTTCTTTCCTGAAGATAGTAATACATGCAGATTATAAGCATGTAACTGTAACCATGTCAGCACCAAAAAAAAAAAAAAAAAAAAAAAAACTGCAACCATGTTAATGCAAGGAGATACAGAGCATAATATATAACATAAATAGACCTTGCACCATGTCTATAACAAACTCATTCCAAACAAGTGACACTGCATGATGCATGCCGTATAAGTTTCACACCCAGGAAAATATGGGAGAAAATATTATTGAATTCAAGAATACAAGGTTATCTTGCAGAAATCTGAACTCCTATGACAAATATCAAACCCTTGAAGGACCATAAAGGGAAACCTCTTCCTCCTTTCTTACTCTGCCCATAAATATCTTCATATCACTTGATGGAAGAATCACATGAATCAAATATTTAGATTTGTTGTCCAGATTAATCCCCCCCCGGATACATATAATTCAGTTGGTGTATAATGGTAAGACAAATCCAAGAAGCTGCCGAAAACCACGAGGAAGCCAGTCTCTAAAGAAGCTAGGGTAGCAACAATCATTGAGACGCTGACAAAATTACACTCCAAACATCATGCAAACATAAATCACAGAGTATAGCTACATAATATCGTAAAATTTTGCATCATGTCTAACCACTAATATCTTCTAGATAATGCATGATGTCATTAGATAATACATCTGTAAGATGCAATCGTATGTCAATAACAAAAAAAATAAAAAATCCCACAAAAATAACAATAATAATGACATTCTTAATGACAATCTGTAATTTACTCTTGGCTCATGCATTAGAATAGGACAGCTCATGAGGATGACATGACCAAAGGATTTAAAAATTTTCTGTGACTCTTCTTTTCAAAAGTACTTTTAGGAATCGAGGGTTATAAGCAGAGGGGTGACTGAAGTAGACAAACATTATCATTACAGCTGAAAAATCAAAGGCAGGGATTGTAGTTTTAAAATATAGTTGGCCATTGTACTTAGACTGAATTCTAAAACTTATAAATCTAGATGCTTCTTTTTATTAAAGATAATTTACAGTAAGAGAGGCCGATAAAGTATTGCCATAAGCAGAACTATGTTAAGACTCCCCATCAGTTGCTGACATGCTTCTCGGGGATGCCATGGCCTCAACGGAAAAACAATCTGAATACAATGATGAAGATGGCAAACTAACAAACGAGATTGAACACTGAAATACACACAAAACCTCCAATGAATTACAAGTAAGTCCTTTAAAAAAGCCAAAGAGATCCTGTAAAAAAGAAGGATTTAAAAGACAAAGTTGTCTTTCATTTCCTTACAGGTTGAGTAACAATTGTTCGAGGATTGTTAACTTGAAATATTGACAGGCCACGAACTGAGCTTGTTTGCAAAATGTTAGCAAAAGGCTGCCGGAGTGTCTGTCCAGGTGCATCCGAACATATTTCTCCAAACAACACAGACTATTCTCCAGCTAAAAGTCAAACAACCAAAAATAGACGCCAGTAGAGTTCCTCCAGCAATTTTATGGAATCTGAAAGGAAACCCTAGATCAATAAAATCAGAAACGCAACTTCATTGCATTCAAGTGCATCAATATTTAATAACATCAACAAATTTGCATCTTAGCCAATTTTTATGCAATTGGCAATTTCACCAATTGAAAGACAATCATTGAAGAAAAAATAAATGCAAAATATCTCTAAATCTCAAAAATTGAAGAGGGACCAAACTTTCCTCTGATTTAATCATATTAAACATCGCAATTCCAACAATTCACTAGATTCCAAATGATTTTGCTCCACACATACATTACGCATAATGCATGGCGAATATTAAAAAAAGAAACAGAGAAAACCTCCTTAAGCAAGCCCACAACAGAACAATGCAAATTGTATTCATGTTGAGACAATTGTCAAGCCAGCGATTATAAGAGACAAAGAAACAAACAACATATGTGTAGTAAGATAATTTAGGATAAAATGAGAATTACCACAGAAAATAAAAGTTAAAATACTTTAAAATTTAACTTCATGGATTCCACGGTATGAGATTGGGAAGACAATAAAGGCAATTGAACTAATTAGCGCAGAGAGAGAGAGAGAGCGAGAGAGAGAGAGAAATGGCCCAAAACCTAATCAAATTAGAACACTTGTGACAAATTTTGTAAAAAGGATCTACTGATTTTTCTTAATGGATTATTCAGACTTGGAATTCAAAATCAATCAGTAGACAGTCCTCAAAAAAAAAAATCCGACACAATAAAATAAAATTGAATTGACCAAAGCGGGAGAGAGAGAGAAGAAAGAGAAGAAAGAGAAGAAAGAGAGAGAGAGAGTACCAGAATGACGAGGAAGAGGGTTTTGGGTGCAGTGGCGCGAGAGACACGCTAGAAAACGGGGTTTAGGGTTTTTCCAATTTTACCGTGATTGGTTGACTCGTTAAGAATGGGTGAGTTAAATAGCAGCGAATGTCGCATTTCGATGTTATTCTCTGTGTTGGTGGGTAGGACCGGCAATTGAGCCGGGTCAGCCCGAGCTCAGCCCATTTTGAAAGGCGGCGCTTGGCTCATTTTAAGATCGGGCCGAGCTCGAATCCATTATTTAAGTCCATTTTAATTATGAACCGAGCCTGAATATAGATAAGCTCAGCCTGTGGTAGGCTCGATCAGTTTACCCATTCACATAAATATGTTTTTTTTTTTTCACAAAAAAATATATATATATGTTTTTTTTTATAATTTTTTTTACGCAATGGAAATAGTTCTGTCGTGCCCAGTCATCTTAGCACTGTGGTGAAGAGACATGTACCAAAATAACCAAAAAAAAAATTTTTTTTTTAAAACAACCCCATCTGAAAAATATTTCCCTAAATAATCCAAATTTGTCAGGAGTTGGAGACGCGACACAGTGGGAGGGCCACCGGGGGGCGGAGGGCCACCGGGGGGGCGGAGGGCCGCGGGAGAGAGAGAGGGAGGGCCGCGGGGGGGGGGCGGTGGGGGGGAAGGGGAGAGAGAGGGGAGGGGGGCTGGCGGGGGGGCGGCGGAGGGGGGGAAGGAGAGAGAGAGGGAGGGCCGCAGGGGGGTGCGGAGGGGGCAGGGAGAGAGAGAGGGAGGGCCGTGGGGGGGCGGAGGGGGGGAGGAGAGAGACACAGCGGGGGCGGAGGGGGGGAGGGAGAGAGAGAGAGGGAGGGCGGAGGGGGGAGGAGAGAGACACAGCGGCTCTCCTCCCCCCTCCGTCCCCCCGCGGCCCTCCCTCTCTCTCTCCTTCCCCCCTCTTCCGCCCGCCGCCAGCCCCCCTCCCCTCTCTCTCTCCTTCCCCCCCCTCCGCCCCCCCCCCCCCCGCGGCCCTCCCTCTCTCTCTCCCTCCCCCCCTCCGCCGCCCGCCGCCAGCCCCCCTCCGCCCCCCCGCGGCCCTCCCTCTCTCTCTCCTTCCCCCCTCTGTCGCCCGCCTCCAGCCGCCAGCCGCCAGCCACCAGCCCCCTCCCCTCTCTCTCTCCTTCCCCCCTCCGCCCCCCGCGACCCTCCCTCTCTCTCTCCCTCCCCCCTCCGCCCCCCGCGGCCCTCCCTCTCTCTTTCCTTCCCCCCTCCGCCGCCCTCCGCCCTCCGCCAGCCCCCCCGGCGGACCCTCCGCCGCTCTCCTCCCCTCTCTCTCTCCCCCCGCGGACTCCTCTCTCTCTCTCTATCTTCTCTCTCTCTCTCTCTCCTCTCTCTCTCTCTGGGTTGTCGCGGGTTGAAGACGCGACACTCGCGTCTTCAACTTCCTACAAATTTGGGTTATTTGAGGAAATATTTTTCGAGTGGGGTTGTTTTAAAAAAATTTTTTTTTTTGGGTTATTTTGGTAGATGTCTCCTGTGGTGAATGCATGTTAAGATACCTCTGATGGCAATAGTGCCGATGAATGACATTTCTTATCAATGTGTCATGAGGAGTCTTAAAGCCCAACCCAGGGCGTTGCTTTGCCTCATCTCTCTTCTCTCTTCCTAAGCTCTCTCTCCCCTCTCCATCACCTGTGTCGTTGACCACCATCCTCACCATAGTCGGACTGTTGTTCGGCGACTGTCGAACCTCTCTCTTTCTTCTCCTCCCTCTTAGTCTCTAAATCTCTTAGTCAAATCCTTCTATCTTTTCTTCTCGCACTCTTTGTGTTCTCACTCTTCCTCACCTTCATCGTCCATCATTGTTGACCGTCACCACCGATATCTCAACCTTAGCCACTATCAGGTCGCCATTCGATGACAACCACCGAAGTCTCTCTCCTCTTCTACCATGATCAAACACCTCCCTTTTTAGTGTCAGGTTCGCTCTCTCTCTCTCTCTCAATTTGAAGCTCAATCAAGCATTTGCTTTCTCTCTCAGTTGCATCCAGTTGCTCTCGATCTTCGAGTCTCAGGTTTAACCTCTCTTTCAATTTCGGTCACGAACCTTCTTTTTCTTTCAATTTCGGTCATTGTTGTGATTTTATCCCACTCCAACAGTGTGTCTTGGGCTCTCATTCTCTCTCAGCTCTCAGTTCTACTAGTGTAGGGAGGGTTGTTCTTGCGTTGTTGGATTGTGGGGATTTTGGAGTTAGAACGATCTTGGACCAACGTTGAATTGAATTCCACAAAATTCAAACCCTAATTTTATGCACCGATTTCCTCTCTTGGTCCGTTGCTGGTATCTGAAGTTTTATTCTTTGATTGAGTTATCGTTGAGTCTCAATTGGGAGAAAGTTATGTCGTTTTTGTGACTTAAATCTTGATTTTTGATGTGGGATGCCGGTGTATTTCTCATTCAACCAATGAAGGGTTAATTCTCTCTCCAAGGGTTTTTTTTAAATTTAAATCAAGTTCGAACCTGGTCCAAATTGGACGCGAGAACCTTCCAATTTTTTGGGTGGCACTCAAGCACCGGTTCTTTGAGATTTCTCGAGCGGGGCTCAGTCTTGGGTCTATAAAATTTTAAACGAGCAAAGCCTGAGATTTGTAAAGTCCAGCTCAAAAAGCTCGACTGCCTGGCATGGTGGGAGAGGGAGTTATTGCCAATATTTGGGGTCTAATTTGGAAATGGGGCAAATTTTATGTATGATTCTTAAATGATAGTTTTAATTTTAAATTTTAATGTATTAAATAGTTTTAACATTAATATGTTATAGTCACGTCCTTGACTTTTTTAACAACAGAGGAAATTTGTTAAAAAGATATTGTTAAAATAGGCAAATTATGTAATCATATGTCTAATTACATCACACACTAGAAAAAGTGGTATATATATTTTGCATTTGTGACTTTGCAACGTTATTGTTATTATAAGAGTAATTTCTAATTTCAAGAATTAGATGTATAATTTGCCCTGTTTCCTTAAATATTAAATTAGATAACTAAGAAAAATTGTTGAAAAATATTACTATGTATCATCAATTTCAAAACAATATATACATTTGTTAAAAAAATTATCAAAAAATTGTACTAATAGTTTAATTTTTGATTTAAAAAAGTTCGAAAATTTTAGTTTATCAGCAGATGCCAAATACAATTTGCTTAATTCATGGAAAATTTTTAAAATCAAAACCTTAAATTATGCTCAACAATAAACCAACAATGGCCTTTACATCGAATAGGCCTTTAGTGTTGATTTGAAGTTCCAATCCATATAACATGATTGCCCTTGCTTGGCACTCAGAAATCGTATTTGGGTTAGAGTGACGTTGTTGGCCCTACGCTGTACTCTGAATGCTCACATCTGCGTGTGTGACCAGCGCAGCATGAGACCGCCAATACATTTTCACCAAAAAAGAAGTGAGAGAGAGAGAGAGAGAGAGACCGCCAATACATTGACAATATGTGCAAAACGAATATATATATATATGTAAAAAAAAATAATAATAAATAAATAAATATATATATATATATATATAATAAGGAAAGAAGCAAAAACCCAAATTACCCAACCACGCAATTACGCGATTAACCAGGTTTTCATGGACTTCAGCGAAAATATGGGCCTCGAAGCATTCCGGATAATGTGAGAAAAAGGTGTTCTGGTCGAGGTTGTGCAGAACCTTATATAAGCCCAAAGTCGAGAATCAAGGCTGGTCCATCAAGCCCAACCTCAAACCACCCTCCAATCCCACTGTCCAGAAAGATTTTTACCAAATCATTGCTGCTATGCTTTTATTTATTTATTTATTTATTATTATTTTTTTTTTCAGCATACAAAGAGAAAATAATATAACGCAGATCTTGCATAGGTCCACTAAATGGACAAACAGTAGATTAAAGTTAAAAAACAGACATTATGGAGGTTATAGTCTGCGCAAAAGTAAGCAAGAGAAGTACCACGGCAGCAATGGTGGCAGCAGTCATCCAAGGTGTCTTGAAATAGTCGTGCTTTAGGGTTGCCTTGTAGCTGTTCCATGGCGTCTGGCAATATGCAATCAACTTCTTACAGAGCTCAGAGGAATTGAATGAATCATCAATCAGAATATTTGTACAAACACTATGCAGTAGATTTGACACGTCCTCATCAGCACCCAAACAATTCACAATAATTCCTTTCCGAACAAGCAAATCCACATCTTTTGGAGTTTTTGCAAGACCTTTCATGAAGTAAATGTACTCGCTGAGGTAATATTCACCTGGATCATAATGGCATTGCTCAAAGGCCACTAGGTTTCTAATCAAACTTTCCGTTCTGCCTTCTATTGTAAGTTGAGGGATTTGTAGACTCTTATTATACACGAACCGAATATCAAGCCAACATTGGCTTGAATGCTTCTCAAACATGGCTCCCGCTGCATCTAGCTCTGTTGCCCTAGGCAAGTTTTCGGTATGTTTTTGTTGAAATTCACGAGTAGGGGAAAAATGAATATGAAATTTTCTTATTAAGTCTGTGAAATGCTTGATCTCAAACTCGAGCTGGGGTCGTTCTCCTTGCTTATTATACTCCATGAAGAATTCAAAAGTAAGATCAAGCATAGTTGGGAAGACAGAACGAGAAATGGAGTGAGGAGTTTTGTAAATTTCTTCCAGAACAAAGAAGGGTACTTGGTTCTCTAGCAATATCATGTCATGGAAAATGTCATTGAAAAGCCTCGGCACCCCTACCCCTAACACCAAATCTTGGTGTTCTTGTCCTCCATCGCATGATCTGAGGAAGAACTCTATGATGAAGCAAGAATCAACCAAAAGCATTTTTGCAAAATCATCGCTGCTAAGCTTTATAGGTTCTGCATATGAACTGCGGGCTTTTCCTTCCAATTTTCTTACGACTTCAACACATTGTGCCATGCTCAATTCAGCCCTATGAAGATATGTGCTTAAGTAGTGCCATTTTTGCTCTTCCATGGCCTCGTATTTTTCTAGCCCATGATGAAAAGGGCCGATTGACACCAGCCCCGGTTTGTAGGCTTGGGCATTTACATGGGCAATGTCTTCGGGGACTCTATAAATACAACATTCAGGTGACGCGAAAGGCCTCAATTCTTTTATCTTTTCTTCCATTTGAATTGCCAAATCTTTTGGGTTTTGAACTTCATTATTTGGGAGTTTCGTTTCATCACTACTCATCATTGGTTGCTCCTCCTGATGACAGAATAGATCATGTCAATTATTACTCCGGATGCTAGCATAACTGCACCCCATAAAGATGAAGAAGAGGAACTCAAGCTCCAGTTAAATAAAATAAATGGGTATCATTTATCAATATGAAATGTAATGCATTATTATGTGCATGGATCGTGCAAAAGAAATATGGAGGAGGAGAAAACGAAGAGGGTCTTTACCTCTGATGAGACTTGAATTCTCCCTCCGTGTGTGCATCGGCAATGGTTCAATTAGCACTTTTTCCTCTATCTTCCATTTATGTTGGTAAATAAGAGCACCTCTTGCCTTAACCATCAAGTTTGTTTTTGGTATATATTCTAGCCTTGCCTCCCACATATGGCTTAGAATCGCACACATACCCCTTTTTCGCTACATATCCACCATTTGCATTATGATACTAGTAAATACTTTGATTGATATGGAAGAAATATGTTTAAAGTAAAATTCTGAGCGCACACTCCATTTTGTTAATGTGAATATAATCCAATCATTTAAGATGGAGTTTCACTTCAATCAGATTTGTCCATTCCGGTCCAACCTCTTGTAGGTCCGCCTCAAGGTGTTTATCAGGCTACACTACAGGCCTCGGTATGCAGTCTTCAGATTGGGTATAACAATCAAAGTCATTAAATTATGATTATGAATATATGATTTGGCGTGACATTATCTCTTTTGAGCATTGAAAGAATAAACTTTTGTTATTACGGGGTGTTAAACCTCAAAGGAGGGGCTAAGAATATCCACCAGGTCTCTTTCAAGTAAACACAAAAATCATGTCACAAAAAATTTGTTACAGAGTATTGACTGTTTTGATGTAAATATTTATTTATTTTGTTCCATTTTTCATCTAGCATTTGATATTAAACAATTTGACTATTTTCTTATTATGATTATTTCCAATTATCACTTCTTTGTATTTTTTGTAAAGCACAATAATCTTAGACGGGTCAATTGAGTAACCTTAGTCTTAAAGAATAAACGTATGGTTGTGTAGACCTAGGAAAATATGAGATTTGGAGGATTCAAAACCTCGTTTGTTGACAATTTGAGACCCAGCCAATGAGCTTTGAATCAAATGGTACCTTTCCTCTTCCCCATGTAATAGACTCTGGTTCGAGTCCCAATATGAAAAAAAAAAAAACAATTTATGACCCAACCAACCTGGTCCGCTTCGGTCCAACTGGGCCTGAAAAGCTTAGGCAAACGTTTGGGCTGGTCCAAGGATTGAGCCCAAACATAGCGCCCCGTGGGGCTCGGGCTGAAATCCCATCAATGCAAACTGCAAAATTAACCGATATAAATTAAAAATAAAACAAAATAAAAATAATAATTCATTCTGTAATTCCACTATTTTGGAAAAACTATAGAAAGGGGAAAATTTAGCTACTTATACATGCTCCAATCGCGCAATGAAACCCTAGAAACCAGAATACACTTTTATTACTGGTTGCAGACCTTGTCAGAAATTAGCTCTTTAAAAAGGAGACATGTCTAAATAAAAATTGCTAACCATGTCTGGAATAGTGCTGATGTCAAAGTGAATAATAAGATTAACCACACATCCTGTCATATACGATGATACACATACATACAGGGTACAATCAGTGTAGGACTTGCATTTGTGGTCACTTTTGCACACGCAGAGACAAAATACAACAAATGGCTTGTATGAATGAGAGAACAAGAAGAATAGATGCAATAATCACAGAAATAACAGACCAAGGATTGCCAAAATAATCGTGATCCAAAATTTTCTTCCACTTGTAACATGTTGCTCTCCAACGGACTGCATTGAACTCGTAATGCTTGTCTAGATTGACACAAATTCCATCATACAAGAACTCATTATCATCAGTTATAGTCTCTTTGTGCAGAGTATTGAATAGATTAGACACATCTTCATATTCTCCAAGCTGATTCTGAATGATTTCACATTTTTCAAGCATTTCTACGTCTTTGGCAGTGTCGATTATACTATCCATGAAGATAGCTACATAATTTCATCAGTTATAGAAATGAAAGCTGAATAGTTTCAGTAACTTCTCAAAAATGTACCTGCTACCTGGTTGATGATAACTCAGAGAACAAATCAGATAGCTACAGGTCATTATCTAGCAAAGAGAAACTGCCCATGAAAACTGTAGAGCTCCTTGAAAGATCATTCATGCAAGAAAGAAAGCATGAAAGACAGTCACATCTGATGAGAAAACCACAATCAAAAGAACAGCACAAGTAGGCATTGCCAATAACTTCAACCTGACTGAAGGTCAAAGTTTCCGCATGTGCCAGACTGCACCACATGGATGACCATGACAATTATCCCTGCACTCAAAAGATCAATAGTTGTATGGTAAAAACTGATTTTGAGATGTTCAATGACCTCTGGTGACTCTTAAGAAGTGAAAAGAGGTCACAGAAACATGCTGAAATTAACAAATTCTCAAGTTTCTGTTTTATTCATCAAGAAACTTGGATAAAACTGCTGGCTCAATTGCTTAATTTTAAATAGTCCACTGTCTAACCAACCTGCATTATTCAACAAGCCACCTGCACTGCTTAAAATGTGATCTATCAAGTACAGCTTGCACTCTGGAAATTTATACTGCCTTAGGGCTGCTTCCAGTCACTCTGCACCTAGGAATCTTGCAGCACACTTTTAGCACCATTACAATGACTAATGCAATACAAATTGCTACTCCTTGAAATAGTGTTGTACCGTTAAATAGGTTTACCAAAACAAAAGGTCCTATTTTCCAGCTAATTTTCAGACAAGTTGATCCAGATCTAAGCCCAATATGTTATGCATTAATGGTAACTCATTGCCAAAAACATACTCGGCTGCTAGCATCTCACAAGGGAACTATACTACCGCACTTGGAATTTTCACTTCATTAAGTAAAACAAAGCTAGCCAAGTTAATCCCCATGTTCATTTACTCAAAATCTTGACACCAATCAAATAGTTTGACCCACACAGACAGCAAACACAACCCCCTAACCCCCCCCCAAAAAAAAAGAAAAGAAAAAAGAAAAAAATCCATAAACATAAAACAAATAGATTAAATAGATATGTTGTATGATCCACATTCCAAAATTTTATAACACATATAATAGTAATGGTACAATAAGAAAAACACTTCATTAAGCCAAGAGGAGAAACCCCGACAACGATCTCATTCTAATCAAAACTCAGTATCCCCTTGCACATTATTCAAAACAAAACAAAAAGAAGAACAGTGATCACTATAAAAAGAACGCAAAAACAGAAACAGACAAAGATTTTTATATACACATGGAAAAAGAGAAGATGAGATCCATGTAAGTCCGATCAAGGTCTTCAACATCTAAACAGACGGTATATTAGAAAAAGAGAAACCTTTGTATCCTTTATAAGCATAATACGCTATCCTAGTGTAGTAAAACCCTGGAATGAACAAAATTCCTCCCAAAATCGCAAAGAAAGTGCCTGAAAATCATAAAACAGAAGCAATTAAACACAAGAACCAAAAACCCTAAATAAATTGAAGAGGAGAGAGAAAGACAGAGAATAAGGTTAATTTAATTACCATGAGCTCGATCGCCGCCGATTCTGTTACAGGCCATGATGATACCTAAAACTATGCTTAAAGCTCCGAAGACGCAGAGTGAGATAGCGAGTGCGATTTCCTTGATTGGAGGGCGATTTTGAACGGTGTAGGAGGTCTCGAACATTAAGTCGTCGTCTGTTATCGAGAACGCGTGATCTACATACGCCATTGTTGGGGGAGAGAGAAAGAGAGAGAGAGATGAGAGATGAGAAAAGATTCTGTTGATTAGGGCACAAGTAGGGTTAGGGTTTGGTCTTGGAGAGAGACTTTTTCAATCTTGCTGATCTCTCCAGAAAAGAAAAGACGAAAGGGATGAACTTCGAGAGAGAGATATTTGTTTTCTGAGTGCTCTGGTATTTCCGACTCTTGAGAAACATGGTGCGTACTGCGCACCGGTATCACATTCATATGGGGTTGCGTTTACGTCAAGTACAAAAATGAGGAAAGCAAAGTGAGATAAAATTGGTTTTTAATTTGGAATTAGATTTTTTTTTTTTTTTGGTGTCAAATGCAATAAATTAATATTGTGCATGACTTTGACTGATTTTTTTTTTTTATTTTTATTTAACAAATTTATAAATACAGAGTTAAAAAAATGACATATTTTTTTTAATGGTATCGTTGGACATGAAACCAAAAATACTTTAATAGGATTTAATATAAAAACAAAAAAGAAAGAAATGCGTGAAGAAAAAAATATATAAATATAAAATTTATATGATTTTTTTAAATTAATAAAATAAAAATAAAACCTTTAAATTATAGAGTTTTTAAAATTCAGGTGAAGATATAAGTTTCTAAAATCTATTATTAAGATTTTTATTGTAATTCGAATTTCGATTTCTAAGTACCTTTAATTAACTTAATTGTCATGAAATTATACTTCAATTTTTTTAAATAACTAAAACTTAGATGAATTTTAATTATAGTATTAAAGAATTATATTTTAAATATTTTTTGAAAACTATTTTTAACTTTGAAGTTTATGCTAAAAATGTTAATTGGTGTAACATAATAATATTTGTCGTCTATGATTTTAAAACCGTCTTCTTGAAATAGAGTTCCTTTCTCTTGTTTACTTCCTCATTCTTTGCCGAAATCAAAAGTCTTTAAATAGTATTCCTTTCCACTTCAAAGTTTAGAATTTGGCACTGTGGAAGGAGAAATTCTGAAGCAACTTGACCGGAGGGGAAGAGGGAGAAGGAATGCATGCATGGAGGACGAATTGCTTTGGCCCAGGCATTTGAGATTCGATAATTAAAGAATTTTAGCATCTTTATCTTCTCCTTTTAAAGAAAAATAAAAATTAATTTCTTTTAAAATAAAATTAAAAATGATATGATATTTTTAATTTTTAAAAACTTTTTTATATTCCTTTTTATAAATAATTTGTTTGATAAAATATAATTCATAAACTTTATTTTTAATGAAATTATCATAAACAGAGCACATATAAATTATAATTTTTCCTCATCAATATCGATCGATTAAATTTCATATATCTATAATTTAAAAATAAAATATATAAACACTAATAATTAAAATAAAATAAATTAATTATTTTCTAAGATATTAAAATCAAAATATTTATAAATATAAAATCATTTTCATATAATATAAAAAATTGAAAATTTTCATAAAGAGTTCATATCTATATAAAAGACCAGGGCCGACTATGGTAGATAAACTGGGAAGAGGAGTCGCTTTTTTTTTAATATTAACTTCTGATTTCTTCTTCATGCATTTAAATATGTGAGGAGAAAAAAAAAACCCTTCAAATGCTCTCTCTCTCTCTAATTTTTGGCAAAGGAAGAAATTTTTCAAATGTTGTATGTATAGGGATTAGGATGATAATTGAGATGCTCCACAGATCGTAACCCTATGCCTCTTTGAAAGATTAGAAGCTTCTCTCCTTTATCCTTCAATTTATTTTTGAGAATTTGATATTTCAAAAGCAGCAATTCTAAAGCTGATCTTTTTCACAGAACCCGGTGAGTCTAGAGGTAAGAAATTGGATTTGTGCTCTAATGGTGAAAGAGCAAAGACACTTTTGTTTCTGTGTGCCATTTGCCTCTGTTTGAAAATTAGAATACAAATTAATTTTTCTTTGAGAAGTTTCTCTATGCATCTTAGTGAGTGAGTTTGGTTTCTTACTGCGTCTTGGTCTTTAATGCCAACTCCATTTTTTTCTCACCCATATCACTTAATAACAACACAACTGTTAAGGATTTTCTGTCTAACAATTCCAAATTTTAGTTTTGGAGGTGGCAAGAAAATCTTAATTCTGTTAACAGTTCAGTCGAATTGAATTACTTTTGATTTCGATAAGAGAGGAAGGAAGAAAGTGAGAGCATGGAATAAAGAAAAAGCAAGACAAAGAGAGAGAGGAGAAAAAAAAAAAAAGAAGAAAAACCAAACCTTACTTCTGAAAATAATCATTTAAAATTATATTTTTAAATTAGGATTTAGTATTGATTTTAACCAATCTGATCAAACTTTTAAAATAAGAAATCATTTTAAAATAGGGATCATATTTCTGGAGACATGTACCAAATTAACTCAAAAGGAAAAAAAATTTTAAATAATTTGAGTGAGAAATTATTTCCGGATATAACTCATATTTGTCGTGAGTTGAACTCGTGATACCACGTGATAGCATCCGATTGAGCGAAGGCCACGTGTCGTGTCTTCAAGACACGACAAGCTGAGACGTGACAGCTTGTCGCGTCTTGAAGATGCGACAGTCCGGCCCCCGCCCTCCGCCCCCCGCAGCGCTCCCCCGGCCCCTCCCTCTGCCGTTCGCAGCGCTCCTTTCTCTCCCTCCCCCGCCCGCGACGCTGCTTCTCTCCCCTCCCTCGCCCTGCGGCTCTCTCTCTCCATCCCCCGTCATCCGCGGCGCTTCTCCCTCCCTCCCTCCCCCACTCGCGGCTCTCTCTCCCTCCCTCCCCCGCCCACGTCTCTCTTTCTCCCTCCCTCCACCACCCACGGCTCTCTCTCCCTCCCTCCCTCCCCCGCCCACGTCTCTCTCTTTCTCCTCCCTCCACCACCCGCGGCTCTCTCTCTCCTCCCTCCCACCTGCGGCTCTCTCTCCCCCTGCCGCCAGCGGCCCCTCCCTCCGCCGCCCGCGGCTCTCTCTCTCCCCCGCCACGATACTCCTCTCTGTCTCTCCCTCCCTCCCGGTGGCACTCCTCTCTCTTTCTCTCCCCCCACAGCACTCCTCCCTCTCCCTTCCTCCCCCACTGCCGTGGAAGCCCTCTCCCTTCCTCCTCCACAGCCGCGGGAGCCTCCCTTTCCCTCCCTCCCCCACTGCCGCCCATCCCGTAGGAGTCCTCTCCCTCCCTCACGCGGAGCCACGGGTGATGTCGCATCTTGAAGACGTGACATAACCCATATCGTCAATTCAACTCACGACATACTCTGTTACGGGGTCAACCCGCGATAAATATAAATTAGATCTGGAAATAGTTTCTCTCTCAAGCTATTTTAAAATTTTTTTTGAGTTAATTGGGTACATGACTTCATATTTTCGTCCCATTTTATTGCAAAGAAAATAAGAAAAGGAAAACAAAAAAAATAGTTGATCGAGACGAGAAGAAAAGAGAGAGAGAAGATAGAAGCAGGAGACAGGGAAGAGAGTGGAAAAGAGAGAAGACAGAATGGGAAGACAAGGAAGAGAGTGATGGTCACCAACAAAAACGAAGAGAGAGAAGGGAGAAAAGTGGGTAAATTGTTATTTTTGCATCGATGTGGGTTTCAAAAATCACTAATTGAAAAAAAAATGAAAAAGTTCAAAGGCATCTGTTAATGGTAATAACGGAAAATTGCTTCATCACTAATAGAAATTAGTATCCATCTGGGATTCGTTAATGAAATTTATCCAATAAAAATTTGTTTTGAGACGGATTGGGGCTGGGGGCTTACAATATCAGTCCTAAAAAGACTACTCAAAGGGTTCGATGAGTGTTCTCTTTAATTATGTCAAAAAGGACGGATTTCTCTCACGTTGGTGAAATGGCTACTTGGATTTGAATGTCTGACATATAATTTGTGTACTGATTAGTGAAAAGCGGCTGCGGGCGGTTCAAGTCACCTCCTAGGTTGTTGTGCTCATATCCTGTTTGGTGAAATGTCTCAAAGTCATTCTGGTTATGAATGTAATGATTTCTCAACTGGGTTTAGTTTCAGAGGAAGAGATAAGTTTTGAAGAAGCATCGTGGTTAGAATCTACGGTGCCATTGGTGATTGTAGCAAGGTTTAAAATTGTGGGGAATTCAATAGGAAATTTAAAATTTTGAGGTCTTTTTGTCTTGGTGAAATGGCATATAAACAGGTGAAAAACCTTTTCTGCAGCACAATATATGCTGCAAAAAAGAGTAATAGTGCTATGAAGACGAATTTGTTGCTTTTCCATTGTTCAAATGAACCCCACGAGGAGATTTTACGGACTGATCAATGGTATGAGATGGCCTTTGCAAAGCTAAAGAAGTTGACCCATCTTCTCAAGAATGTGGATTCGATAGATGGTAGGTTAATTAATATAGAAAATGATTCAATTGTTTTTGATGAATATATTGCGGAAAAGATGATTGAGTTTAAATCATTATCTAGAGCCTTTCTTGGTTGTACATCTGTGCAACAAGCAGTACAGAAGAATGTCATGGCCACAACACAAGCTACAAAAGGCTTGCCTATGGTTTATTTCAGCAAAGCTAGTGAAAGAACACCTTTAACTGTTAATTCACTCACCACGGTATGCAATTTTCTGAATATCTCTGCTCAACACAGAAAAGTAATTCGTTTAACAATATGCCCACAGGTCACACAGCATCAGATATGGACAGGCACTCTTGGGGAGATACTCAATGGATTGAAATCTGACATGGAGACCTTAGACTATAGCAATAAAGGGAACAAAATGGGTTTACAAATTGTCTCGACCTGTCTGAAATTCTTACATGAAACAGCCATCGATTCGGATTCAACTTCATGGATGAAGCCTGCACCCACAAAACCAGCTGCTGATCCTGCTTCGAATAAATGGGAAGATGTTCTTGAGATGTTCAATGACCTCATTGCATGCCTCAGAGATGAACGAAGATTGTCTTTCCATGTAAGCAAGCTTGAGTTCATGAAAGAAGGGCTGTTTCAAATCAGAGATGTTTTGATAGATAAAAAGATTGGATACAGGGAAGTTCGACATCAAGAAAGCTTGGTGCAAAAGAAGCTCTCAAAAACATTGAGTCACTCTTCCAAATGCATGTTCACACTCCTACAATACTATCTCTATGGTACAATAAGAGATGTTGAAGTAGATATTTGTGGTGGACTTTATGGGGGTAGTGGTAAAAAGGCGTTTTATTTGTGTATGGGGAAGTTACTGACTTCTGATGAAGAGAAAATGGTTTGGAGTGGGGTAAAACAGTTGGATAGGGCACTTAGGCTATTCAAATTTGTGTGGGAAACAGCAGGAATGAAAAGGGCTCTGGAGCTTGAAGGCCACTTGTGGTGTGTGGGTGCAGTGTATAGGACCATTACTTACAGAGGAAATCTATTCTTTGTCCATGGGATCAATCTTGCTGATCAAAGGGATGGCTGCTGGATTCGTTGATCCATGACTGGTGTAGGCATTGTATAAATGAGGTATATATGCCTAAAATAACTTAAAGCTAAGTTCATTGGGCATGCAGACACATCTGTTTGAATGGTTCGCAGAAAATCCTTATGTTGCGGCTGTTTGACATAACTCATCAAAGAATCCTTCTTTGTAGTTTATTTTCCACAGACAACCTTGCTTTTTGATATTGCAAGACTTTATTAGGTGGACCTCTTGTATTCTTGATTTTGCTGAAATAGCCATAGCTGGTTGGCAGTTAAACCAATTTGGGATGAGCGAACTATATGCAGATAAAGACTAAGTGTGAATAAGTACCAGGCTTTGGCGGCATTATTTGGTATTTAATTTATGTATTATTTCCCCGAGCCTATTCTTATGCTGATTACTATCCTAGTATAGCTATTATTAAGTTGCCCCTGTGGTAGCAGCTGTGTTCTCCATGGTATGCGGAAATAATCATGCTTGAAATTTTTCTGCCAATGGTGCCGGGAGATGTTGCAGCACACGTTCAACTCTGAGAGTTGAATCAATAGAAGTTGGAGTCAACAATTGTAAACTCTGCAAAAATTGTTGACTAAGTTGTAACTGCAGTGCAGCCAGCCGGTTCAAGAGTACTTACCTCTGGACAAGTAAATCAGCATCCTGTCTAGTGTCAATCAAGTAATTCATGAAGAAAGTTGAGGATGGCACTGCTCAAACGTGAGATTATCAAATGCCATTGTCCAACATGTAGACAACTAACTGTATAAGTCTTGTCCATGAAACTGAATCATTGCATGTTGATACACTTCTGGTTGGAGTTCAACAATATGCTCAAATTCTGGTTCCCCAATTTCTTCAATTACAACTGCATCTTTCACTGCTCTCCTGTCACATTCATGCATAAAAATCCATCTCACTAATCGATTGGAGCGATTTCTTCTCCTCGATAGCCAAATCTGACTCATTTTCTAGATGCTGAATTATGTTCACTGGCTGTTTTGCTGGCTGGTTCCCTCATGCAACTTTAGTATCTTCTTGTTTAGCAGTCTTTACATGTAGTTCTAGCACTGATCTTCTGACACAGCATTAACCTCTTCTGGCTTTGTGTTAACCGGCCATTTGAACAATTGATGTTCTAATGTATCATCAACATCTTCTTCCAGATACTTTTGAGAAATTTCTCCATCATTGTTCTTAGTGAAGTTTCCAATGGACTTTTCATCCATTAGATAAAAACCAATCTTGTGTTTCCTAACTTCGTTCAACATGCATGGGCTATTGGGAATATTTCTTTATCAACAATGCACTAACAACTTCGTGCTCTGTGCTGTTTCAAGTTGCTCTTTGATGAGAATGGGAGTGGGATCCTTCTTGTCAGCCTTACTAAACTCTTTACTTAGCTTCTTCCTTTTCTTCTCTTCAACATTCATAGGCTTCAAATTAATCCTCTTGCCCTTAAACAAGAAAGTGTCGTGTTAGCCTTGCCACAATGATATACATCATGATCATAAAGCTAAGGCCTTCCAAATAGTATATGCGAAACATGCATTGGAATAACATCACACCAAATGGAATCCTAATGAGACGCAACTGTAAAAGAAACTGAGCATCTTTGAGTTAACCAGAATGGTGGTATCATTCATCAATGCCACTTTGTATGGTTGTGGATGCTTTTCCACTTGTAGTTGCAGCCTTCTAAGGTACCCTCTGAAACAACATTCACGCTGCTCTCTCCATCAATGATAAGCTTGCACATTTTCTTTCCATATTGAACTTGAGTATGAAATATCACAGGATGCAGCCAATCACTCTTTTCTCTCGCGTTAGGAGTCATCAGAACTCTGCTTACTACATTGAGGGGTGAAGTATCAACGTGCACTTCTTTTTTTTTTTGGTACCATGGCTAGACCACCAACCTAGTATCTGGAATTTCGTTCGGACTAATATGTGTCGACCGCTTACAGGGCCCAATTGAGGGGACAGATCTCCCGGCGCTGATTTTTCCGTTCCCATGGGGGATCGAAACTCTAATCATGGTTAAGGGGTGTCAGTTCCCAAACCAACTGAGCCATCAGACGTTGGTGTATGAACGTGCACTTCATCAATCTCATCGTCTGACGCCTCTTCACGCACAAACATGTGCTCACATTCACAATTTTCAGCATCATAATTCTTTGTATGCTTAGCCACACTCATATTTCCTTGTCAAAGAGTCCGCAACTGATCATAAAGATGATTTTGGTAATCTTCCGCCAAATGTTTTTCCTTCAACTTCATCTCTTCCCATCAACAATTGGCGGTTGTCTGCTCTGCTTTAAACGATCTTCAACACTTCTACTTTTTTTGAGTTGAAGTTGAAGCAATTGTTGACCTGTGACAAGATAGATTCGAGGAAGTCTATTCGACCCTGTCAGCAATTTGAGTTGAAGTTGAGTCAGCAACTGACCTGTAAAAGCCACAACACCTACTACTCGACTCTTATCTTATCCCTTTCAAAATTTGAGTCGAAGCAATTGAGTTGAAGTTGAACCACCAATTGTTGATCTTCAACACCTCTTCTACACACAATCGAGGAAGGCTGTATGATTTTCAGCAAGAGGAATTGCAGCTGAGACCATGTGACAAGAGAGAATCGAGGGAGTTCCTAAAAAAATCAATGCTGAAAAATCAATTTTACCATGACCTGTCCATTTCATCATGGCAATACGAACCCTTTGAACTTCTCATATCTCGTACCAATCAAAACAATCATTCATAGCAGCAAGCCAATCAGAAAATATTTGAGGATCAACCTTACCAACAGAGTCCGGAACTTGGTTATCTCCAATTGGATCAACATAACCTTGTCTTCCACCAGCCATCAGCAATCGGCTAAAACAGCCATTGATTTTTTGGGAACTCCCTCGATTCTATCTTGTCACAGGGTCTCAGCTGCAATTCCTCTTGCTGAAAATTATTAAGCCTTCCTCGGAAGGTCCTCCTACTATGAGTAAACATAACTAAAAACCAAAAACTCTGATACCAAACTGATGCAGGATGACTTTGGAGGATTTTAGGATAAGGAATTAGGGTTTATTTAATGGTCTTAATAGGATAGTTTCAGGAACAGTCTATGGGTTTTGTGCAGGATTAAATTTCAGCAACTAAAATTAAATGATTTTAGAACACTGTGAACTGGACCGTAACAGAGGGTGAACTAGAAGCATGTTGTTCTCATTGCCACCATTACTTTTTGAGTTGTAAGAACCACAACATATGCAGTCTTTATGCATTTTAAAAAGATCAAAACAACAGTACTGTAACTGATGGTGCAGTAGAAGCTTATTGTTATGATTGTCACCATTCCTCTGTTGATGTACTTTTCCTGTACCAGTTGTGTTGTAGCAAGTGAGGCTGATTGCTTTTGTACTTTCTTCCTGCAGCCTGTTGAGATGTTGCCTTTGAGGCCTGATATGCAATAGCAGTCTCCAGATGTCCATTTACAAACAATGATCTAAAATTTCATGATCACAATTAGAGGGACTAAGCAACTGTTTGGAGGCGATTTCCCCTATAGCATTAACATTTCAAACTTGAGGTATGCGTAACAAAGCTTATCCACTATCATCTATAATCCATCATGTGGTTACATACAGCTATGAGAATGCTATCTGTTTTCCAATGAACATGACAAACCAATAGGACACCTGCTAAATATTATTACAATTGGAGGACAGAACATATAGTTTGTATGAGAGTAAGTGTGATGAGAACCAGTGCAGCAATCAGAGAGAGAACTGTCCAAGGATTGCCAAAATAATAGCGTCTTAAGGTGGCCATCCACCTGTGCCGAGGTATCCTACAGTAATTGTTCAATTCCTGGCAAACACCAGTAAAATTGTATTTGGTAGGATCCAGCTTTATGTCTATGATAATATTGTTGAAAAATTTGGCCACCATGGAAGAGTCACCTTGATAGATCCGAATGATCCCATTTTGGACTAGTAGGTCTACGTCCTTGGTGGTCTTGATCAGGTTGTCATAGAACATAAAGAAATCTATAAAATGTCTATCGCGTTCATAGTAACAATTCTCAAAAGCAATAATGTTTTGAAAAACAGATTCCCTTGGTCCAAAAAAATCCAATTTCAATTTTGGGAGGACTGGAACTCCATTTTTAAATTGTAAGCTTAGAAATCTTGTGCCTGCTCTAAATAGAACTCCACACTCATGGAGCTTTGTTGCTGAAGGCGAGATCTCAAAAGTGTCTCTCTCGTGCGATGCACTTGGGGTTGGGGCTGAGCTAAGATCCAGGACAATCCAAATACGAATAACATCAAGAAGATGATTAAGTTGAGACTTATTTATTTTTGAGTAGTCGTCAATTTTGTCTTGTAGATAGAAGTAGTTGATAGTGAGCTCAAGAAAGGACTTAGAGCCGTCATCTGATGACGAGTGGAGAGAAAGATCATACAAATCATCTAGAACAAAGAATGGGAGTTGATTTTCTAGTAAAGCCAAGTCACATAGCACATCCAAGTGCAAATATGGCTTGCCAAATATACAGTCCCTGTCTTCATCATCCCTCATTTTAGGGTCATCACTTCTCCTGAAAAGCTCAATAATAAAAGCGCTGTCAACTAAAATCATTTTCACTAATTGGTCACTGCTAAGCTCTATAGGTTCTGCATAACAGTCGCGCAATCTTTCTATCCATCCCTCTATGTTTCTCAAATATGTTCTTAAGCTTGTTTTGGCTTTTGTTCGCTCCAGAAACTTACTCAAGTACCTTTGCTTCTGCTCCTCCATTGCTCGAAAGGATTTGACTTTATGGTAGTGAAGAGGACCTATCAACACCAAGCTAGGCTCGTAGGCTTCTGGTTTTGATTTTCGAAGTCTGTTTGGAACTCTGGAAATGCTACGTTTCGGGTGCAATGAGGAGTGGCCTCTAGCATGTTCCTAATGGAAGTAACCAACGGATTTCCATCATCATCCTCCTCTTCCCACTGTCTGCCGATATTAAAGCTTTCCGTAACTACCAAATTGAGTTTTTTTTTTTTTTTTTTTTTTTCACCGACGTATGATGGTTGTTCGGGGACTGACGTCCCTTGAGTTCGATCCTCCATAAGAACGAAAAAATCAGCGTTGGGAGACCTGCCCCTCAATTGAGGCCTGCAAGTGATCGATCCAGATTAGTCGGACGAAACTCCTAATATTAAGTTGGTAGCCTTGGTACCAAAAAAAATTGAGTTTTTTTTTTTCTGTGAGTATGAATAATTCAATTAAAATAAACTAAACTGAGAGAGAGAGAGAGAGAGAGAGAGAGATACCTTTTATGGTTAATTGTGGATAATCGGACTGGAATAAGGCTCTTTTCAGATGAAGACCCAGATACCCAAATATAACTTTGTTAAACTTTTAACTAGATTACTCCCTCCTTTGGTTCAACCGGACTGGGAGAAAAAAGTTTGCACGAAAGGGCCAATTAATGCTAGGGATCTCTAGTCAAGGCCATCAATTGGAGGGCCCCATTCCTTATCATCTTGGAGTCCTATGGCCCCGTTGATATTTGGATATGAGGTTTATCTAATTTACCGTCAAATAAAGTGTCTAAATTATTTCTTTTCCTGTATATGCAAAGAGACAATTGCACCGATACAAATAAAATGCATAAATAATTGAACTTGTTGGCCATGACACGGACACGCTCCCTGATTATGACCCGCTCCCTGATTATGACCCGCTCCCTCTTTCTCTTCTATAGTTTTTTCTTTCTATTTTGTCCCCTTTTCAAAAACTCTCTTCCCCCAATTAATAAGTGAAAAAAAAAAGAAAAATTACATTAAGAATCCTTAATATTTGAGTGTAAATTTACAACCATTTTACTATTTGTAAAGAAAACAAATCATCTTAAAAATAAAAAAAAATTATATTAATTTTTTTAAATTAAATCCGATATTATTTAAATCAAATAAATTGAAATATAATTTCATATATCAATTGATTATTTAAAAAAAAAATAAGAAAACAAATTCATCTTTGAATACTACAATTTCTTATTTCAGGGCTTGCCAAGGTGGGATCCTGTTGGTCATCCAACATGATAATGAAGGCGGCGTCAATTTTCACGAATCGCTCAGTCATTACCTGCTCTCGTTTGTATTCCAGATATTGTTTTAAACTTACTTAAGAAACATTTTCAAGTATGTTAGCTTTCTGCTCCTCCATTGCTCGCCCTATTAACACAACTGCGAGAGTGATCTCGCCTTCTCAACTAATTCCAAACCACCGGAAGTTGATTGAATTGAGGGATGAAGTCTTGAATTCCGTACTAGAGGTCACATTATTTATTTTCCCAACATCTGAGACTTGAACTTTTAAATCAATAATGATCGATTATAATGAGTTAATTAAATATTTTAATTTCTTATTTTTATATTTTATATTTAAAATAATAATTTTTTTTATACATAAATCTTAATCTATCGTAATAATTTAGTGAAATAAAGGATCATTACATTTTTATATTATTATATTATTTTTATTCAAAATTTTCTCATCTCTTGGTAAAATCTGATAGACTTTTGGATCCTTCTGAACCTTAGGATATGATCTCTTCATGGTGTATCGTTTGACCTTTCATGTTATATGATCTCTTTAATCCTTGAAATATTTTGACATATTCAAATTTTGGTATATGAAAATTTTGTGACGTATCACTTTTTTTAAATTTAAAAGGTTTTATCATAATTGAGAGCCATTAAGAAATATCGATTATTTAAAAAAAAAATTAGTAATGATTATTATAATGATTTGATTCAGTATTTAATATTTAATATTTTTTTATATAATTTTATATTACTTGCATAATCACAAATTTTTGTAACAAGTTGCTGGGGTACAATTTCCATGGTAAAGGATGTGCCTAGGTAGCTCTGTTTTCCTTTTTTTTTTTCCCCCCGGGGGGGGGGGGGTGTGACAATTTTAATTTAGGTTTTTTTGGGTACACCCTTTTTCCTCATGAGCCAAGCAGAAAAAGCTATCAAAATCCGTCTCATTATAGCTGTACGAACTAAAGGTCACCCACATCACTTTCATTATGAGCCCAGCTATGAATCAACTCTTATCTCCAAGTTTGCGTTGACTCTTCCCTTTATGAGCCGAGACAAGGAAAAAATTGGGTTGGTTTTTCCAACCTTTCAATCGAGGAGCACTGGAACTCTATTCTGCAAGGAGTGGGCGCTTCCAAATCCCACCATCGCCGTATTGCTTTTCAGGTTATGTTTGAAGGCAATTTATACTTCCCTTTTCTTCCTTGTGTTGTACACACATACACACACAATACATATATATATATATATATATATATATCAAAAAGAATTTCTTTGGAGCTATGAAGATATCAAAATCAAATTAGGTTTTCCTCATGGTGGGAGTGGAAAGACTTGTGTTGGTTCAATTGCTAGAAACCGAGACAAGATGTGTTTACACATTAACATAATAAGTTGTCTTAGAGCATTATATTTCATCATGTAATTGATAATGATGGTTATGTTCTGGTCTACCATTTAATTTGTAGACAAATGGCTCCCCATTCCCATCCAATCTCTTCCAATCAGGGACTTGAAGGTTAAAATCTAGTCAAGCACTGCTAAGGCACCAAACTCTTTGGACAAATGGAGCCAAAAAGAATTGAGTTGAGCCTTGTAATCTTAAAGGAGATTGATGCTCTCCGGTAGTCTTATTTACCTCTTGTTTCAGTGCTGAATGGGTTCTCGGTCACTGGGTTGAGTTCATTAGATCTTTATCTCATAACAGTATCAAATCAAGTTGCCTAGCCTAAGCTGAAGGTCTGAATCCAGTCAGACACTAGAAGGCACCAGTCTCAGACTCCTGCCAACCTGAAAACATAGAAAGGCTTGCATTGGGCTAACAGGTAGCTTTTCACAGGTAGAAGTATAGATGGCACTTGTATAAATGTAGAGAACAGCATATAATCTTTATGGCGAAATACAAATTATTGACTGATTACTCAGTTATGAGTTGACTTGATTTCCAGATTAAGGAGTGCTTGCTATTGATCATGATGAGCCAAGCCGTATCAGCTGAAATTCAAGAATCACAAAATTTGATAGTAACTTCAATAAGAGAGAAGCTGCAGAACTTGCCTCCATTATCATCCGCATGTTGCATATACAGAGTTCCTTACAAACTTCGAAGAACAAATGAAGATGCCTACGTACCAATGATTGTCTCAATTGGTCCATTTCACCATGGGAAACAAAACTTACAAGCTATGGAAGCACAGAAGTTGAGGTACTTAAGAAAATTTCTCATGCTGGTGGAGGCTGAGTTGAGCTTGGAAGATTGTATTAGAGCTATAGAATTGAGGGTAGAAAGAATACGCGATAGTTATGCAGAGAGCATTGATATGAGCCATGAAAACTTTGTTCAGATGATTCTAGTTGACAGTGCTTTCATCATTGAGTTATTCTTGTTGGATTCTCGCTATGATTCAATAGATGAGATCGATCCTATATGCAGGAAACCCTGGTTGATTGATGATGTAGGTCGCGACCTGAAGTTGCTGGAGAATCAACTTCCATTTTTTATTCTGGAGGAATTGTTCAACCTGGCATTTGGCTCTCGTAAAAATATTGCGGACTCTTTTCTCAAGCTCAGCTATAATTTCTTCGAGGGAAGAGAAAATGCCGATAAATTCTTACAGTATATGTCGAATTCTGAAGTCAAGCATTTTGTTGACATGTTAAGGTACAATTACATTGCCTCAGCACCGAAAAGAAACTCGAAGCAACAGGAAAAGGTCAAGTTTCCTCTCAGCGCAACAGATCTCTTTAAGGCCGGGATCAACTTTAGAAAGGGCAAAAGCAGGTGCTTATTCAGAATCACATTCTCTGATATCGAGTTGGAAATACCAACTCTCAAGTTAGAAGATGGAACAGAATCATTGTTCCGAAATATCATAGCCTTTGAGCAGTGCTACTACCAAAACAACAGTTATCTAACAGATTACGTGCATTTCTTGGCTTGTCTCATCAGATCATCCGAAGATGTGGAGCTGCTTGCAAAGAAAAGAATTATCGAAAATCAGTTCGGGAGTCACTATGAAGTAGTAACCCTAATTCAAAACTTGCGCAAAGAAACCAAATTGTGGGGTGGCAAGTTTTATTTTGCTAGCCTTTGTAATGGACTGCCCGCTCATTGCGTAGGACCTGAGTTCATGCTCAACGTGGTCGGTTCTGTTGTGGATATTGCGAGTAATATTATAGGTGCAGTTGGGGGCTAATTATCCCTGTAATTTGGTTATTGCAACATAAATTCATGTTAACGTTGTTGAATCAAATGGTCACCATCAATAAAAATTCTGAACTTGAGTTTGCATTTTCTTCCTTCTGCCAAGTGCCAAAAGAAAAAAAAATTGCAAAGGTTTGACTGATAATAACAAGAGTTTATCACTGATTAGTGTCAACAAGATGTTTAATATCCTTAATGGGTGTGCGCAAACACTCTCTTACCCATCAACGGCTTTGGGGTTCGATGGTGAAAAGAGCTTCTCTCTCGACCTAAGTATAGAGTTCGAGCCATCATCCCCTCCCCTTGGGCTGTAACCAAAAAATAGAAAAAAGGAACAACCTCTGTGACTATAGTTCCATTCCACGGATTAAAATTCATGTAAGATGTACCGAAGGCTCTCCTTAGATGAAAACACAGATGTTCGAATTTCCTTAGATGAAATCTCACCGGGGAAAAAAGTTTCTCATCTTACTTGAAGAAAAGGCCAAATTTGTATTATTGATGCTGCAGGGGATTTCTAGTCAAGGCCATCAATTGGAAGGCCACCACCTCCTTTATCACCCTAGCGTCCTCCAATGGATCCACCGAGTCTTGTAATTGTTTGAACGTGACATTGGAGGTCGATATATGCAAGTGATTATGGTAAAAGTAGTATATATTATTTTTCATGACTGAATCAGTTATTGCAAGCTGACTTTATTATAGAATTATTCAAATATTCAGAGAGAGAGAGAGAGAGAGAGAGAGAGAGAGAGAATTTGACTAATATTTTCATAAATTAAAAATTTTAAGGATTTGTTGAAACCAATTTACTCATGATACAACCATACCTTTTTCTTTAGTTTGAGTTTTTTGTTGTGACATATTATTCTACCACAGGGATAAGATTGTTCAGTCTAAACTTCTCAATGAGGGGTGACACCAGATAAACTTATATTAGATTTTTTTTTTTCCCTTTAATCCGACATTGACACATTTGATTAAGTCACCATGTGATGGTTCTTGATCAACCCCTGTCGAGAATAATCGAAAATAGGTAGGGGAGTCGCAATGAAGTAGTAACCCTAATTCAAAA
This sequence comes from Dillenia suffruticosa, assembly GCA_033439265.1. Taxonomy (NCBI): domain Eukaryota; kingdom Viridiplantae; phylum Streptophyta; class Magnoliopsida; order Dilleniales; family Dilleniaceae; genus Dillenia; species Dillenia suffruticosa. The sequence continues at coordinate 10,470,938 of JAVTVX010000037.1, read as the reverse complement.
CTTGCGCAAAGAAACCATATTGTGGGGTTGGCAAGTTTTATTTTGCTAGCCTGTGTAATGTACTGGTCGCTTGTTGTACGACATTGGAGTTCATCAACATGGTTTCAAATCGGAATGCCTTAAGGTAGATTGGATGTGTTGTTTTTTTGAATAATGTACGAGATGTAGATTGGTACTAATTATCCACGTAGTTTGGTTATTGCAGGCTTAAGAAGTTATTTTGCAATATTGTAATAAGGACTTTTATGCAGACTCAAAGAGTAGGGCAATCAAAATAATTTAAAATTTCACCTCTAATAAAAATTTTCAATTTTGGATTTTCATATTCATTCTTATCGATTGATCTCGATTGATGTAAATTGGCAAAATTAAAAATCTAATCACATAATGAGAATGATAATTAAGATAAAAAAAAAAAAAATCTTCAACTTGCATAGTTAAGATTTCAAGATTTTTTTGTGAAATGATTATGATGATACCCTTAAAAAAATCTTAATGTCTTTTCTCTCCACACTTTCTCTCTCTTCCATTGAAATTAAAGAGATGCCATGTTTTTCGACATTCAAATATTGACAATCTCTTTGTTTCTCCTCTCTCTCTCTCTCTCTCTCTCTCTCTATCTCTCTCTCTCACAAGTTTCTCCCTCCTCCATAACCATTCACTATTCCCAGAAAAGAAAAGGCGTTCAGGGGAAATAAGTTCTCAAAAAATCCTCCCAGAAATAAGAAGTTCATCCTGAATATTAAATATCTTGTTTTTTTTTAATACTTTTAATTCTAGTTAATTACATATCTTTATATGTTAAAAAAATCTGAAACTTAAGTAGGGTTTCCCCCCCACCCCTCTTTTCTTAATAATGCATTGCAAATTATGAGATTTTTAAGTAAATTTCTCGGGATATCTTACTTAAAAGAAGGATAATTTTTTTTTATTATACAAAAATTTAAATATCAAATTAATAGATCAGGGAAAGAAAGTTATGAATACTGAATTGGTCTTACGTTCCATCATTGATGGTGGACTTCTTAAGACAAGGCCATTAACCGGAGGGCTACATCCTTATCACCCCCGTGACCTTGTATGGAACCACCGGGTCTTATAATTATGTTGAGAATGTGACAATGGTAAGAAACATAAGAATAAATATTATTTTTCATGACAGAATTAGAAATGTTATGACACTCACGTTTAAGTCGGGCAATATCGATATACAAGTTCGACTCGAGTGTTAATTACGTGATAAGCTCAAGCTCGAGTCAAACTTTGACCGAGGATTGTCACAAGCACTCACTAATCATAACAGCCCTCGACAGGATCAATGATCGAAGTCTGAGTTTCTTTTTTATTTTTGGAATTATTTGAATATTCTAAGAGAGAGCGTGAGAGAATCTAACGGATGCTTACAAAACTCATATATTTTGAAAATTCGATGAAACCTACGAAGTGATTATAAAACCAGGATCTTTTCTTTAGTTTTTAGTTTACTTTTCTTTTTTGGGTGACATTTTATTCTAGCAAAATGGTAATCTTTGAGATCATTATATATATTATTCTTAATTCGGGCTTAATTAAAAAAACTGATATTATAATTTTAAAACTTTTAACAATATTTGTAAAATTCAGCTAATTAGAGTAATTATAATTTCATATATTTTCCGTAATTTGCACGGCATTAATTTGAATAATTATAGAATTTTAATTCAAATGATATCATTCTCATAAAAATTTTGAATTCAATTTTTGTCTATGTATAAAAAAAATATTAAGTAATAAGTGAGAATCTTTTGATCTATTTTTTTTAAAAAAAGATTAATTTAATTTTCTGTGTGGATCACTGGTATCTATCCCCCCCCCCTTGAGCCAAGCAGAAAAAGACGTTTAACTTCGCTTTAATTATGAAGGCAGCTATTTGTTTGTCTGTAGCAAAAAGCTATACATCATTTTTTATGGCCTGCAGCCTGTGGGCTGACTAATCCCTTTATTAGCAAAGACAAGGCAAACAGCGGGTTGAGAGTCTTTCCAGCCTTGCCTTTCAATTCAGGAGCACTGGAACTTTCACTCTGCAAGGAGCGGGCAAATACAAATCCAAACTAATCACCATACAATACCATATAGCTCGTGACCTGAGGTTACTAGAGAATCAACTTCCATTTTTTATTCTCAAGGAATTGTTCAACCTGGCCTTTGGCTCGAATGAAGATATTGCTGATTCTTTTCTCATGATCGGCTATAAATTCTTCATAGGAAGTGAAAACATCAACGAATTCCTTGAACATACTCTGAATTCTGGAGTTCAGCATTTTGGTGACTTGTTGAGAATCTACTACATTACCCAGGCTCCAAAAAGAAGATCCAGGCGACAAGTTGAATTTCCCATTAGCGAGATAGAACTCTCCGAGGCCGGTATCAGCTTTAAAAAGGGCAAAAGCAAATGCTTATTTAGTATTGAATTCAAATGGGAGTGTTAAAAGTGCCATATTTCAAGATAGATTATGGAAAGGAGACATTACTCCGAAATCTCATAGTTTGAGCAATGCTGCCATCAATGCAACAGCTACGTTTACTGATTATGTAAATTTCTTGGCTTGCCTGATCAAGTCAACCGAAGATGTGCGGCTGCTTGCAAGAAAAGGAATCATAGAGAACCGGTTTGGGAGTCATGATGAAGCAGCAAATGTAATTCAAAACATGAGCAAAGAGACCTTGGAGTTGGGTGACAAGTTTTATTTTGCTAGTCTTTGTAAGGAACTGATCGAGTGTTGCAAGACACCTAATTGTTTCACTATCATGAGATCCATAAAATCTTATTGTAATTCTGCGGTAGATTTGCATATCTCAATCGATCGATATACTTGCTGTGATAAGAAAAATATTTGATTTCTATTTATTGCGAACTCTATTGATTGAGAACTATAAAATCTTATTATCGTTGTGCGGTAGATTTCCTTTACAATTTTGATTTTACTTACAAAATCTTATTTTTTTTATTAAAATTTATTTATTTTAATCAAAAATGAAAAATATGAAAATAAATCTCAACTGAAGTAGGTTGAACTACCTTGATTTTCTAACAATACCTAATAAAAACTATTTTTCTTAAATATTCCGCATATGCCCCTAAGAAAATTTTTCTTAGCGCCCATTCCACCCTTTATGTTATCCCCATCTTGCAATTTTATTTGCTTTTTTAAATATTTTTAGGATAAAACATATAACCGAGTTAAGTTAGATACATGGTAAAAATTTTTTTACACTTGTTTTCGTTCGAAATCGTTCACTCAAAAATTAGATAGGATTACTTTTTGTAAATATAATGAAACATAATATTTGAAAATAAATATAAAAAATATTTTCCTTCACATCAAATTTCAAAATTAAATATGAAACTACTGAGGGTGGAATTTGATTCCTTTTATTGTTATATTGAGATTTGAATTCGAAATTATTTAATTAGAGAAAAGAGTTATGACTACTAGATTATCTCTTTATGGTCAGAATGGTATTTGATTAAGAAGTATGAGAATTGAAATTTATATAAATTATTTAGATTAACATAATGAAATAAAGATTTGAAAACGAAGGGGATAATAACATTGGTTTCGACCGAAACCCTCGTCACGGAAATTTACTTGGCAACATTTTGCCCCCGATGCCTTTTTTCTTCTTCCACCATCTCTCTTCCTCCAACTTTGCTAGTTTGTCTTCCATAGCTGCTACGTAGTCCGATTTTGTAGAACAACCTCCTCCAGGTACTTCTATTGCCTCTTTCTCTTCAATCTCTCTCTTTCTCTGTGGACGACAGAGTATTTGTGCTGCTCTTTTCTTTTCTTTTCTTTTTTTTTTTTTTTTATTTATAATTTTTATATCTTGTTCTGTTTTTGAGGCCGAGAAGTTCTTTGGGATCGGAATCAGATCTCGCGGATTCCTTCTCAAACAAATAGAAATTGTTTGCACAAATCTCATACTCAGATTTTCTCATCTCTGGCTCTGTTCTCAAGCACGACTGTGAACTTGAGACTTCAAACTTCAATTCTGCCCAGTACTTACTATCTCTCTCTCATTGTGATCAGTTTTTTTCTGTTCTTGAATTTCTTATTCGGCTTTATTGTTTGATCTGTACTCAAAATTTTTGAACTTGGGGGTTCTAGGGTTTCGTGATTTGGGTGATTGAATCTGAGATTGTCTGTAGTTAGGGTTTATTGTTTTGATCTTTACTCTTAAAATTTAGGGTTTTGTGACTCGGTGATTGAATCTGAGATTGTTTAAAACGCTTTGTTTTCTTTTCAATTCCATTCTTTCTTGATGTGGGAGAGAATTGTAAACCCTAAAAAGAAAAGGAAACTCTGATTTGAAACTTACATTCGGGGTATATCATTTTCTCTATTATATCTGGGTCCTGTTTATGGATTTATTAGGTTTACGGTTTTTCTGAATTTTTGATTTGGGTTTTTTGACAATTCTGGTGGTGTTTTCAGATTCTTAAAGTAGGAGAAATTATTTGATAGGCCCCCCCACCTTTTTTTTTTTATTTCAATATTTGAATTGTGAACTTATGTTGTCCTTGTTTGGCTTCAGTTCAAAGATGGCACCTGAAAAGCTCAAAACTGAGACTCTTCAGCATACTTGTGATACATATTAAGAATGTGATGAACATCCTTTTGTTTGGACCATGCCTCTGCAGTGGTAAGTCGGTTGTTATCAAAGACAACAATGCAACCTTCAATATCACATAAAGTTGTCAACTCCAATCCATTCAACCTCTCAAAAAATATCACATAAATTTGTCTCAAAACCTAGACAACGAAGATGAGCAAAGAGGTTGAGCGTATGATTAGAAAAGGATTGGAGTTCAATTTTATGTGATATTGAAGGTTGCATTGTTGTCTTTGATGACAACAGATTTATCATGCAGAGGTAGGTTCATACAAAAGGATGTTCATCAAATTCTTAATATGTATCACAAGTATGGGGAAGAGAAAGGGTGAAAAGAGTTGAAGAAGGTGGGAATGAAATCAAAGAGGGCTAATAAAAGTACTGGGAGACATCGATGTGTGTCTGATGCTACCTAACCTCACTTTCAAGTTGTATCAAATGTTCATGCAGATGCCAATGTGGTTCTTGATGATATGGGGAGGCAAGGAGAAGGAATTTCATTCTTGTCCGATTATACGATGGGTGCAATGCAGATGGCATTTCAGCAGATCACCTTGGTTATTTTCCTGGGAATGTCGGCATTGACCACTTGGCAGGACAATCTGAAGGTGATTCCATTGGGTGTTTGTATGACATTGGGGGACCTGGAGAATGAAATTTCATCTAAATTTGTTGGTCGTTTGCCTGTAATGGGATTGGAGGACATGGTGGGACAATTTGAGGATAATACCCTTGATTATTTGCTTAATAATAATGCTTTTGATGGTGTTGTGGGACAATCTGCTTTTGAGATTTCATCAGATCATGTGACTTGGCCTGATTTTTCTTTTGATTAGCCAGATTTTTCTTTTGATCGCTCACATAAGGAGTGCTTTTCTGAGGAGTATGGTCTTTGTTGAAGTTAATTCCTCTATTGCTCATTCTTACCAAACGAATACTGAAAAATGATACAACAAAAATTCCACAAAACATTCTGTGTTTGCATGAATATATTACTGTTCTTACTGGAGAAGCCATTTTTTGCCCTTGTATTTTTATAGGCAAGCATTCCCTCCTCTCCCATGTAGTATTGAAATTTCACATGTTGAGATGTTTCTACAGGTGACAATGCCCTATGATCATATTTAAACAGAGCACAAGAAAATGCTTCTCTCATTTAGATTTAGAAGATATTGTTCTGAAATCTCGAATCTTGATGAGTGCCTGGATTAAGGAAAATTTATGTAGTTCTAGATTGACAGCATACGGTTTCCTCAACTCTCTAATATAATCATTAGAATTTGTCAAACATCCTTTCAAAACAGAGGTGATTTGCTTCACCGCACTGGAGATTCCCCCCCCCCCCCCCCCCAACGGGATGTGCAAAGAAATTAGATGAAGACGTTGAAGGAAAAGATGAGAGATCGGCCATGATATTATTGCCATATACACAGCATAAACAACTTAGCACCAAATCCTCTCATCATGCATACACTACCATTGCAGAGTCTTCATTTTTGCAGAGAAATTATGGAACAAACTGTTTGTATAAATGTTAGCAAAAGCAACATAGTTGCTGCAATAGTAGCCGCTGTACTCCATGGAGTGCTAAAATAGTCACGTTTGAAGATAGCCTTCCAATGATGCCAAGGGACTCTGCAATATGCATTTAGGTCTTCACAAAGACGGGCAAAATAGAAGTTGGAACCAACAATTGTACAATCCGTACAAAGATTGTTGAACAGAGTTGCGACTGCAGCAGTGTCGCCTAGCCAATTCACAATAACCCCACTCTGAACAAGTAAATCCACATCTTCTGTTGTGTTGATTAAGTAATCCATAAAGAATACGTAGTCTAGAATGCGACTGTCATAAGGGTAATGGCATTGCTCGAACACCATTAGGTTACGAATGCATGATTCTGTCTTGTCGTATAATTTCAAACATGGTATTTCCAGGATGTTATTTTTGAAATGTATGTCAAGTAGGCACGTGGAGGAAGTCACCCTGAACTTGACTCCCGCCTCATGAAGCTCCGTGGCACTGTGCAGGAACTCAAATTCTGCATCACTATTAGGCTGCATCCTTGGGTTTGGTGGCAGATGAAAAGTTCTTAGCAAATCAAGTAAATGCTTCACCTCAAAACCTGGCGTCAGATTCTGACTGTTGTAATAGGAGAAAAAATTAAATGTAAGATCAAGCATGGTGGGGAAGTTTTTCAGGGAAAGACCTCGAAAAGCGATGTCGAAAATTCTCTCAAGAACAAAGAATGGCAACTGGTTTTCAAGCAAGATCAAGTCATGATTTATGGCATTGAGAAAACCCGGATTGAATATTAGTATGCGATCAGAGTCCTCTAGCAAATCACTGAAAGAACTCCTCAAGAACAACTCAATAATGAAGACCCCATCAACTAGAATCATCTGCACAAAGTCATTACTACTAAGCTCAATGTCTTCTGCATAACAAGCTCTGGCTTCTTCTTCCCATTCCTCTATAGCGTTGACTAGGTCCTCCAAGTTCAGCCTCTGCCTCCCAAGCAAACTCTCTAAGTAGCGTAATTTATGCTTTTCCATAGCTTTTAAATTGCTTTTGGCATGGTGAAAAGGGCCTATTGAAACTACTTCTGGTTCATAGGCTGCTACATTTCGACAGAATATTTTCCTAGGAACCTTGTAAATGCAACACTGAGGCGATAAGGGAGGTCCTGATGCTCTTATCATTCCTCTGATGCGTTCAACCACCGGATGGCATGGATATAACGTCCCTTCAAAACAACTAACTTTAATTATGTTACTTTTCTTCACCTTTGATCTCAGTTTCAAGGATGAAAGTTTTACCTCTTTTGTGCCTCTGCATGATGGTTGGCTACCTGTGGTTTTAGATACTAGGAAATCATATTACGAAGAGAACATGTGAATGAAAGAACTTATCCAGTCTGCATAATTGCGAAACAAAGAGAGTAAATTGGAAATAGCCATGAGAGAGAGAGAGAGAGAGAGAGAGAGAGAGAGAGAGAGAGAGCCATCTTGATACCTGAATCTTTATTGCAGAGGAAACAAGTGCTTTGTTTGGTTGGTATCCTCTATGCCCATCGGCACCCCATGGTACAAGGCATGAAGTTTTCCTGGGATTACTGACCTATTAAAAAGTATCAAAAGTCTTTGGATTTTTAGGATTTGGTCTTGGTATGTTAATCAATCATTATCTTCTTCCTTGTAATCATCGTTCTTGTCCTCACTAGATTGGTGTTATCAATGATATAGCAAACACTAGTTGACATTAAACCCACATTTTGTAAAGTATTTAAATCAATTCTGAACTAAACATTTTAATTAAATCTCAAGTGAAGAAAATGAATTAATTAACCAACTACGAATTTCATTAACACTGTTTGCTTTTTATTTTTTATTTTTTGGATATATAAGAGAGATTTGAATTCGAGAGATCTAAACATAGGAGCATTCACCGACTATTTTCCCCGTCATGAAATTATGGCTATTGAAGCCAAGGCCTTGGAGCTAGCTGCGACAATAGCAGTAAATTTCAAGTAAAGTGCACATCACGTTTAATTTTCTTTCTAGTGAGGCTGTATCCGTGGTTGACCATTTCCATTGAAGTTTTGATTAATAGGAATTTAATGAATTTATGGTGAATTATCATTTAATAATATAAATAAATAAACCTTAGGCCCAAAAGTTGAATCTCAGCATGACCAGAGCTAAGCGCAGCCTAAGTGGGCCACAAAATGGGCCTGGAAAGTATGCAGTCTCCATTGTGCAGCCCGAACAGACAATGCCAGCTAGCACGCTACCAACTTATTGCCAGCCCATGCTCATGTCATCCGTTCTTTTTTTTTTCCTTCTTTTTTTTTTTTGTGATTAAAAAAGTATCACATTATATTTTTCTTTTTCTTGTTACAGGAAATATTATTGTGAATATGCAATGGCCTATTTTGAAAAGTTTAGCTTACTCAGTTGAAATTACTCGTAACTTTTTAATATTAAATATTATTTATTTAATAATAATTTAGAATTATTTATTGAGAAACTTAAATTTTATTTACAAAAGACTATATTTTATAATAAAAATTTCAATTTTATCAAAAAATGACAAAATAGAACCCAACTGAAATAGTTGAGAATTTCACAAAGGCAACAAAAAATACCTAATAAAATTATTTTCATAATATTTTGCGAATTCTAATAAGAAAAATTTTCTTCCAATTATTTTTTGTAAATATGAGAAAATATAATATTTGAAAATTATTAAAATGTACAAAATTTGGAAAAAAAAAATTTCCCGTCGGAGACAAGATTTCAAAATTGAAATTGAACAAAAGAAATAGAAATATCCAATTCTTGAGGCCACAGTAATCCATAAGCCATATTTCTCCCGGAATCAAATCTCTTCAAACAGCTCTCTCTCTCTCTCTCTCTCTCTCTCTCTCTCTCTCTCTCATCAGGTTTTTTGTTTCTTGAATTTCTGATTTAGGTTTATTGTTATTGATCTTTTACTCTCAAAATTTTTGGTTTTGGGGGCTTTTAGGGTTTTGTTACTCGATGATTGAATTTGAGATTCTTTGTGATTAGGGTTCATTGGTTTGATCTTTAATCTCATTTTTTTCGGTTTTGGGGGCTTTTAGAGTTTTGTGACTTAGTGATTGAATCTAAGATTGTTTGAAATGCCTTATTTCTTTTCAATTCCTTGGTAATTTCTTGATCTTGGAGAGAATTATAAACCCTAAAATTAAAAGGAAACTCTGATTTGAAAATTACATTAAGGAAACTCCGATTTGAAAATTACATTCCGGGTATAATGATATGTCTTGTTATATCTGGGTCTTTTCTTTTGAATTTATTTGCCTTACGGTTTTTCTGTATTCTTGATTTGTTTTTGATAATTCTTGTTTTTGGGGGTTTTTTCTCGGGGTATCTGAAATTGTTTTCAGATTCTTAAAATAGGTGAAATTTTTTGAGAATTCTCCCAAAATTTTTTCAATTTCGATACTTAGAAGTTAGAACTATGAACTATATGTTTCTCTGTAGCCAAAAGCTATACATCAGTTTTCATTTTCTGCAAGCTTTGCGCCGACTTATCCCTTTATTAGAAAAGACAAGGCGAACAGCGGGTTGAGTATTTCCCGCCATTCAATTGAGGAGCAGAGGAGCTCTTACTCTGCAAGGAGGGGGCATATACAAATCCAACAATCACCATACCATATTGCTTTTCGGCCTATGTTTGCAGGTAATTTATACTTCCAATTTCTTCCCCATATTGTTTATATATATAATGCAGGAGTTCAAAATAACACTCATATGATCTAATATGACACTCTGTAACTTACACACGTTAACTAAATTGTCCACTGATTACCCTCCAAATCGCCGCTAGATGTTGGAATTAAGAGAAAATCTACAGTAATTTTGTAAAAATACATTTTGTATGTTTTTTGGATGCTATTCATTTTCAATTAATATTTTCCTGACTCTTTGGCATTGTCAACCTTTTGATTTATAGCTGTTATGATCTTTCACGTGGTCATTTAAATTTCCATGGTGCATCGCCTCTTGAGTTTGAGGGGTCATTAAGAAATATCGAATATTTTGAAGAAAATTAGTAATGATTGATTATAATGATTTGATTGAATATGCAATTTTCTTATTTTTATATTTTCACATTTATAATAATAAGATTTTTTTCTTCTTTTTTTTTTTATTTTTTTTTATAAATCTAAGGTATTGTAATTGTTTGTTGAAACAATGAATTATTAAAATTTCATGTTCTTGTCTTACTTGCATAGTCAAATTTCTCCAACAAGGTTAATGGCGTACAATTTCCATAGTGATTTTAAAGGATGTGCCTGAGTTATACAATTACTGAGTGGCTCAGTTTTCCTTTTTTTCCTTTTTCTTTTTTGGGAAAAACAATTTTAATTCTGTTATCTGTAGTATCCCTTTTTCCTCCTGAGCCAAGCAGAAAAAGCCATCAACATCCCTTTCATTATTAACCCAGCTATATGTTTCTATTTAGCCCAGGACAAAAAGCCGCCCACATCACTTTCATTATGAACCCAGCTATGCATCAACTTTTATCTTCAGGTTTCATTGACTAATCCCTTTATTTGCAAAGACAAGGAAAACATTGAGCTGAGTATGTCCAGCCTTTCAATCGAGGAGCAGTGGAACTCTTATTCTGCAAGGAGTGGGCACGTCCAAATCCAGTCATCACCATCTTGATTTTCAGGTTATGTTTTCAGGCACTTTAGAATTCCTTTTTCTTCCTTATATAGCGTTATATATATGCACTTACAGATATCTATCTGTATATATATGTATTTTACATAAAATTGCTAAAAAAGGAAAATCAAAAATCAAAGAGAATTTCTTTGGAGCAATGAAGGTATCATAATCAAATTATGTTTTCCTCATGGTGGGAGTGGACAGACTTGTGTTGGTTCAATTGCTAGTAACCGAGACAAGATGTGTTTACACATTAATATAATGGGATGTCTTAGTGCATTCTGATCTTTTTTGTGCCTTCGTAGCATTTGATGTTTGATAAAATGTTTCACAAAAGTGACTTAAATTGAGAGTAAAGCCCCAACAGGACCATCCCAATTCACACTGCCAAGATTTGAACCAAATTTGATTAGTTTGGTGGGTGTGTTGATTTAGTTGATAAAGTCCTTTGGAGTGGCAGGGGTTTCCAGCAGGGTTTTGTCTGAAAAACATATGGACCAAGAAAAGAATTGTCTTCTTACAACATCAGCTGACATTTCATATCTAGATGTTATAATTAAAATTAAGTGACAGGAAATATGGTAGCATCATCCCAGAAAACCATTTTAAACATTTTTTTTTTTGAATATATACATTTTCATGACTTTCACATGATTTTTGGCATCGTTTTTCATCATTAATTGATAATGATGGTTATGTTCTGGTCTACCACTTTGTTTGTAGACAAATGGTTCCTCATTCCCATCCAATCTCTTCCAATCAGGGACTTGAAGGTTAAAATCTAGTCAAACACTACTAGGGCACCAAACTCTTTCGACAAGTGGAGCTAAAAAGAGTTGGGTTGAGCCTTGTAATCTTAAAGGAGACTGGTGCACTCTAATAGTCTTATTTACTTCTTGTTTCAGTGCTGAATGTGTTCTCTGTCACTGGCTTGAGTTCAGTAGATCTTTATCTCATAACAATATCAAATCAAGTTGCCCAGCCTAAGCTGAAGGTCTGAAGCCTGTCAGACACTAGAAGGCACCAGTCTCAGACTCCTGCCAACCTGGACACATAGAAAGGCTTGCATTGAGCCGACAGGAAGCTTTTCATGGATAGAAGTATAGATGGCACTTGTATAAATGTAGAGAACAGCATGTAATCTTTATGGTGAAATACAAATTATTGATTGATTTCTCAGTTGTGAGTTGACTTGATTTCCAGATTAAGGAGTGCTTGCAATTGATATGATGAACCGAGCCGTATCAGCTGAAATTCAAGAATCACAAAATTTGATAGTAACTTCAATACGAGAGAAGTTGCAGAACTTGCCTTCATTATCCTCTGCATGTTGCATCTACAGAGTTCCTTACAAACTTCGAAGAACGAATGAAGATGCCTATGCACCAAGGATTGTCTCAATTGGGCCATTTCACCATGGGAAACAAAACTTACAAGCTATGGAAGCACAGAAGTTGAGGTACTTAACAAAATTTCTCAAGCTGGTGGAGGCCGAGGTGAGCTTGGAAGATTGCATTAGAGCTATAGAATTGAAGGTAGAAAGAATACGTGATAGTTATGCAGAGAGCATTGATATGAACAACGAAAACTTTGTTCAGATGATTCTAGTTGACAGTGCCTTCATCATTGAGTTATTCTTGTTGGATTCTTGCTATGATTCAATAGATGGGATTGATCCTATATGCAGGAAACCTTGGTTGATTGATGATGTAGGTCGCGACCTGAGGTTGCTCGAGAATCAACTTCCATTTTTCATTCTGGAGCAATTGTTCAACCTGGCTTTTGGCTCTAGTAAAATTATTGCGGACTCTTTTCTCAAGCTCAGCTATAATTTCTTTGAGGGAAGAGAAAACACTGATAAATTCTTACGTTATATGTCAAATTCTGAAGTCAAGCATTTTGTTGACATGTTAAGGTATAATTACATTGCCTCAGCACCGAAAAGAAACTCAGAGCAACAAGAAAAAGTCAAGTTTCCTCTCAGCTCAACAGATCTCTTGGATGCTGGGATCGGCTTCAGAAAGGGCACAAGCAGATGCTTATTCAGAATGAGTTGGAAATACCATCTCTCACGTCAGGAGATGGAACAGAATCATTGTTCCGAAATATCATAGCCTTTGAGCAGTGCTACGACCAAAACAACAGTTATCTGATAGATTACGTGCATTTCTTGGCTTGTCTCATCAAATCACCCGAAGATGTGTAGCTGCTTGCAAGGAAAAGAATTATTGAAAATCAGTTGGCGAGTCACAATGAAGTAGTAACCCTAATTCAAACCTTGCGCAAAGAAACCATATTGTGGGGTGGCAAGTTTTATTTTGCTAGCCTTTGTAATGTACTGGCCGCTTATTGCACAGGACCTGAGTTCATGGTCAATGTGGTCGGTTCTGTTCTGAATAGTGCACTGGATGCAGATTGGGAATAATTTCCCTATAATTTGGTTATTGCAACATATATTCATGTTTATGTTGTTGATCCAAATGGTCACTAAAATAATCTCTTTTTCTATTCTGATATTTGAAATATGAGATTTGTGTCATCCATGTTTGGCTTTAGTTCAAAGATAGCTCCTAGAAAGCACAAACTGAGGCAATGAAGATAAGCAAAGCATCAAGGGAGAAGTTGAACCGTGTGAGTAGAAAAGGATACGAGTTGATAACATTATGTGATATTGAACGTTGTATTGTTGTCTTTGATGACAATAGACTTATCACTGGAGAGACATGGTTCAAACAAAAGAATGTTTATCAAATTCTTAATATGTATCACAAGTATATGGAAGACCAAGGAAGAAAAGAGTTGAAGAAGGTGGCAGTGAAATCAAAGAGGGCTAAGAAATGTACAGGAAGACATTGTGATGGTAAGCTCTCTTCAAATGAAAGTGTCAGATGCTACCCAACCTAACTTTCAAGTTGTATCAAATGCTCATGCAGATGCTAATGTGGTTCTTGACATAGAGATGCAAGCAGAAGGGGTTTCAATCTTGTCTGAGTATATGATGGGTGCAATGCACGATGACATTTCATTCTTGATGACGAGGAATGCTTTCCTGACGAGTAAAGTTTTTGTTGAATTTAATTTTAGTTATATTTTTTTTTTACAAATATAAAAATAGTGAAAAATGATATGACAGCCCTTGCTAAAGATTTCATATCCTTGGAGTTTTGTACATTCTTCTTTCGATCACTTGCAATTTCTTTCAGAAAAAACAAAAAAAACAAAATGATTTGACAAAGATTCCACAGAATTTTGTGGTTCTGGGAGTTTTCACGAATATATTACTATTTCCAATGGGTTAGCCATCTTTTACACTTTTGTCTACCATAACAGAGCGAGCTTTCTGATTCTTTCCTGTCTCCTGTGTATTATTAAAATTCAACTCCTGAATTGGTTGTTATTGGGCATAGAGTGATTGATTTGATGTGAAAAAAAAATGTGAGGACTTTGTTTTGATTGTTGGATGAGGTTCACTTCCTTATTAGACCAATATATTGCTGTCATGCCGCTGTTTTTTGAATTGACATGTACACATTTCCGCATATCATAAGTATCGCTTCTATCCATTAAGATCTCATCATAAAAAGAATCAGTAAGGGATTGATCATAGACAGTCTCACCTGCATTTGCCTAAAGCAGTCATAATCTTTGGCCATGAGCAACACTTGAGTAGTAGACACAGCATCCCGTAATGTTGCTTATTATAATATATGTTGAGGGTAGAACAACAGTGTCCCACTATTGTAAAGGAAAAGAACTAAAGCTGGGTCAGTCACAAAAGGGACAGAGAAGCCTCGAGGAAATATCTCAGAAGGCAGACAAGTTTTGGCATCAAGTACAGAGTCTTACAAGTTTCCCTTCTATAAAAGGAAAATGGAACATACAGTCTATCAATGGAAGAACAAGTCACATAGTTGCAGCAATAGAGCAGCATTACTCTATGGAGTGCTGACATGATCGGTGTTTGAACATTGCCTTCCAACGGCGACAAACGGCCTTGCAACACAAGCGGATGCAGGGATCAGCTTTAAAAAGGGTACAAGCAGATGCTTATTAAGAATTACAGCCTATAATGGGAGTTGGGTATACCATCTCTCTAGTCAGAAGATGGAACAGAATCAGTGTTTCGAAATCTCGTAGCCTTTGTGCAATGGTACCACCAAAACAATACCTACCTAGCAGATTACGTGAATTTCATGGCTTGACTCATCAAGTCATCTGAAGATGTAAAGCTGCTTGCAGAGAAAAGAATCATCGAAAAATGAGTTAGGGAATCGCAATGTAGTAACCCTAGTTCAAAACACGCGCAGCGAAAGCGAAACTGTATTGTCCGGGTGGCGAGTTTTAGTTTGCTAGCCTTTGTGATGTACTGGTCGCTCATTATGGACCATGTACTGGTCGCTCATTGTATGACCAGACAACAGAGTTCATCAACACAATTCGAAATGGTTTATGGGTGGATTGGATGTGTTGTTTCTTGATTGGTATTAATTGTCCATGTAGTTTGAGATGCTATATTTATAATCAATCGTTGTTTGGACCGGTCAATCTCGCCTCATTCGTCCAATCACGCTTTAATTGATAACTTCAACAAACTTATGTCATTAAAATCTATAATAAATTTTAACTTAAAGAATATATATATAAATATATACACACCATTTACAGAGAATATACAATTTTATAAGTAGAGGATAATATATTTTATTAAAAAATTAGAATTATTGTTATGTTGATAAATTTTTGTATAAAAAATCTTGTATAATTTTATTTTATTAGACCTTCGATGTTGGTATAACATTACATCCAAACTTTACTATTTTTGGCAAGTGCAATGGATTCTTTATCGATGGACAGTTTGCATAATAAAATGTGATATTATATCACTTAATCGAGTTCATAAATTCTATTCGTGGCTTGAGTATGAAAAAAACTACGTTGAGAGGGTAGCCCCCTTAAATAGGCCACTTAAGTCCCAAACCGGATTAGTCAGAGTATTACTCCAGATACTGATTGATTTTTTTTTTTTATAAAACCAGATACGGGTTGATATAGTACTAGAAAAAAGAGCAATGGATTCTTTTAATCAAATTCCTAATTTTGAGTCTTGGAAATGAAAAAAATAGAGTCTGGAGTGCTAACCTCTTATGGACATGACATTTAGCTCGAATCGGATCAGTCGAAACTAATAAATTGATTACCAAATTTCGGTTAATCAAATTAAAAAAAAAAAGCCCAGACTTTTACAAATTGGCTCCAGAATCCTGATGACCAAATCTAAGCCCAGCCCAGATGGCCACTAAGTGGGCCAGAAAGTAAATGTAGGTTCCACTTTTAAGTTAAGCCTAATGCCCCCAAACTATTTTCCACCGGGCTGCCGGAACTGACGATGCCGGCTAGCACGCTACCAACTCCTGCCCAGCCCATGACAATACTTTACCCACAATCTCATCCTTCTTCTTCTTCTTTTTTTTTTCCTGGTTGAAGTGAAGTTTGGATTTAGAGATAAAATAAGTATCACATTAAACTTTTCTTTTTCTTGTCAGAGGAAAAAAATGTTATTGTTAGTATGCAATGGTCCATCAAAAAAAGTTGAGTTAATCCCGTTCATATTAGTTAATATAATGATAATTTAAATTTTTTTTTGAGAAATTTATTTTTTATTTTAAAAAATAGTGTTTTTTTAAATAAAAATTCTTTACTTCAATTGTAAAAAAAAAAAAAAAAAAAAATTCTTAACCAAAAAAAAGTTTAGTTAGGATTTTCCGATACCACTCATAAACACCAAATAAAACTAATTTTCTTAAATTTATACTAAGAAAAATTTACTTTTAATCCCTTTTAATCTATATTATACCCATCTTGCAATTTTATCAACTATTCTCATTTCTTTTTTTGTGTGAAAAGATAATATTTGAAAATTTCTTAAAACAGAGAAAATTCTGAAAAATCTTTCCCGCCAAGACACAAGATTTCAAAATTGAAATATATAAAAAAAAAAATAGAAATATCTAATTCTTGCGGCCGGGGCAATCCAACGGTCTTATACTTCGTATTAAGAAAAACGAAGGCCTCATTTTTTTTTTCCGTTCCAATTCCCATCGATCATCTCTCTCTCGCTCTCTCTCTAAAACAGAAAGTGTTTGTAGAAATCTTCAGGCTCAGTTCTCAAGCACGAAACAAACCTGGGAACTTCAAACTTTAATTTTCTCTTGTACTCTCTCTCTCTCTCTCTCAGTCATTGTGATCAGGGTTTTTGTTTCTTGAATTTCGATCAGGGTTTTTGTTTCTTGAATTTCTGATTCAGGTTTATTGTTTTTGATCTTTTACTTTCAAAATCTTTGGTTTTGGGGGCTCTTAGAGTTTTGTTAATTGGTGATTGAATCTGAAATTGTTTGTGATTTGATTTTATTGTTTTGATCTGTAATCTTAGAATTTTTAGTTCTTGGGGTTTATGGTTTCGTGACACGGTGATTGAATCTGAGATTGTTTGTGATCAGGGTTTATTATTTTGATTTTTAATCTCTAAATTTTTGGTTTTGGGGGTTTTAGGGTTTTGTGACTTGATTCTTGATTCTGAGATTGTCGGTGGTTTGGGTTTGTTATTTTGATCTTTACTGTCAAAATTTTTCGTTTTGGATTTTTCAGAATTTTGGGACTTGGTGACTGAATCTGAGTTTGTTTGAAACTTATTCTTTTATTTTCAATTTCATCATATTTTCTGGATCTTGGAAAGAATCAGAAACCCTAAAAATAAAGGTAACCTCTGATTTTAAGATTACATTCAGGATATAATATTTTGCCTTTTATATCAAGGTCTTTTTATGAATTATTTAGTTTACAGTTTCTGAAATTTTGATTTGGGGTTTTTGACAATTCTGGTTTTTGGGGGTTCTTCTGAATTGTTTTCAGATTCTTAAAATGGGTGATTGAAATGTAAACTAATGTCATCCCTGTTTGGCTACAGTTCAAAGATGGCTCCTAGAAAGCTCAAAAGTGAGACAAAGAAGATGAGCAAAGCATCAAGGGATAGGTTGCACTGTGTCATGAGAAAAGGATTGGAGTTGACTACTTTGTGTGATATTGAAGGTTGCATTGTTATCTTTGATGACAATAGACTTATCACTGCAGAGGCATGGCCCAAACAAAAGAATGTTCATCAAATTATCAATAAGTATCACACGTATGTTGAAGAGCAAAGAAGAAAAGAGATGAAGAAGGCAGGAGTCAAATCAAGCAGGGCTAAAAGTACCGGAAGACATTGTGATGATAAGCCCTCTTCAAATGGATGTGTGCCTTCTGTGATGCAACCCCACTCTGGAGACATATCAAATGTTAATGTGGATTCATCGGTTCTTGATGACATGGAGATGCAAGCAGAAGAAGGGGTTTCATTGTTGTCTGATTATAGGATGGGTACAATGCAGGATGTGATTCCATCAGATTGCCCTGGTTATTTTCCAGGAAATATGGGCATTGACAACATGGCAGGA
This sequence comes from Dillenia suffruticosa, assembly GCA_033439265.1. Lineage (NCBI taxonomy): Eukaryota > Viridiplantae > Streptophyta > Magnoliopsida > Dilleniales > Dilleniaceae > Dillenia > Dillenia suffruticosa. The sequence goes on along the minus strand of JAVTVX010000037.1, from coordinate 10,452,574 downwards.
CCATCAGAGGATGCAGAAAACTTTGAGTGTTTGCCTGACATTGGGGGACTTGTTGACATGGAGAGACAATTGGAGAATGGAATTTCATCTGAATTTGTTAGTCATTTGCCTGAAATGGGATTCAAGGACATGGGGGAACAATTTGAGGATGATAACTTTGGTTATTTGCTTACAAATTTTGATTTTGATGGTATTGTTGGCCAATCAGCTTTTGAGATTTCATCAGATCTTGTGACTTTGCCTGATTTTGCTTCTGATTACTCACATGAGGAGTGCTTTCCTCAGGAGTACAATCTTTGTTGAACTCAATTTCTAGTTTTTTCAATGTATTTTTTTGTACTTATCAAATGAATAATAAAAAAAGCAAGTGTTCCCTCCCCTCCTGTGTATCATTGAAACATTCAGCTCTTGAAAAGTTCCTTGAATGGTTCAGTTGGGCTAGGTTATTGTTAGTCAATGAGTGAATGACTTCATCTGAAAAATATGTGAGTACCACGCTTTGAGACCTAGATTGTTTTTTGACTTATTAAACCTGTATTTTTCTGCAGTCCTTTCTGAATTGCCTTTACACACTTCTACTTTGGATAGCTTACATAGATCTAGCAAAAGGAACATGCACTCCGCTAAGACTTCTCAGCCATGTTGAAATTGCTGAACTGAATGATCTCATACTTGTCAGTCGAATGAAGCAGTTAACAAAAAAACATAAGAGTGAAGAGCTAATCCTGTTCTAGTGCCTTTTCGCCCCGGAGTATTTGAACTATGGGCATAGCCCAAATTGTCAGTCAATTCCCATCCCTCATCTCCTTCTCTAAATTTTTTTCCCTTTTCCTTCTCCCTTTATGGAAACATGGCTGTAAAAATTCCCTAGTATGTCATGTAAATGCTAGTGCCAGCATTTTTTTTTTGGGGGAAGGGGAGTCTTACACTAGGTGAGAGGGGAGCCAGAACTTCCAACCTATAAGTTGAAGGTGGAGATTGGATACCACTAAGCTTTTGACATGCCCTAGTCCTCTGTTAGCAGTTATGTCAATACATGTGAAAGCATTATCGTCACTAGTTATACCTTCCAGAACAGCAGCATTACTTACATACAATTGATTGTTCGATGGCAGAGAGTTGGTGTCTCATGGGATGGCAATTGGTTGACAGAGAGTTTACTTCACGATGGAGATGGTTTTGCTGGGAGCCCAGCTTACTAAACTGTAGAACCTGTAAATAGATATCTAGCAGTTAATAACCTCCATGTCATGTTAATATGTAATAAAATTCCAATAATATATTTTGTGTTTGCCAGGATGGAGCCGGTTGAGCTTTGTTCCAATTGATCATCAAATAAGAAAAATAGCTATAATTTTCTTAAAAATTTGTAAAAAAATAATCTTGATGATATTTTTAGTTAGAAAAATAACATATCTTATCCTTAACAAATCAAATAAATCTCGGTGCAAAACTATTTACACTAAAATGTAAATAATTTTTATTAGAGGGATTTGAACATATAGGTTATTGTAGTTACGAGAATACTTTGTTTCAGAACCTCAACTTCTACATAGTAACCCAGATTTCACTGTTTCGTAAAAATAATATGGAATGTTTTCTTAAACTTAATAAGTAAAATAAATAAACATAATTCCAGGGACAAAAGCTCTTCGTCTTTCTAAATTATAAAGAAAAATATATACTTAAACCCCTAATGTATAATGATTTGACACTAAATGCTGATAATATCAAAACTGTTAATTTCCTCCTCTATACTTGCAATTTCAGCTAATATCAGAACCCCTATTGTTCAATATGGAGCTAAAAAGAGTTAGGTTGAGCCTTGTAATCTTAAAGGAGACTGGTGCTCTCTAATAGTCTTTTTTACTTCTTGTTTCAGTGCTGAATGGGTTCTCTGTCACTGGCTTGAGTTGAGTAGATCTTTATCTCATAACAATATCAAATCAAGTTGCCTAGCCTAAGCTGAAGGTCTGAAGCCAGTTAGACAATAGAAGACAACAGTCTAAGACTCCTGCCAGCCTGTACATATAGAAAGGCTTGCACTGAGCCGACAGTTAGCTTTTCATGGATAGAAGTATAGATGGCACTTGTATAAATGTAGAGAACTGCATGTACTCTTTACGGTGAAATACAAACTATTGACTGATTACTCGTTGTGAGTTGACTTGATTTCCAGATTAAGGAGTGCTTGCCATTGATCATGATGAGCCGAGCCGTATCAGCTGAAATTCAGGAATCACAAAATTTGATAGTAATTTCAATAAGAGAGTATCCTCCGCATGTTGCATCTACAGAGTTCCTTACAAACTTCGAAGAACGAATGAAGATGCCTATGCACCTAGGATTGTCTCAATTGAGCCATTTCACCATGGGAAACAAAACTTACAAGCTATGGAAGCACAGAAGTTGAGGTACTTAAGAAAATTTATCGAGCTGCTGGAGGCTGAGGTGAGTTTGGAAGATTGCATTAGAGCTATAGAATTGAGGGTAGAAAGAATACACGGTAGTTATGCAGAGAGCATGGATATGAGCAACGAAAACTTTGTTCAGATGATTCTAATTGACAGTGCCTTCATCATTGAGTTATTCTTATTGGATTTTCGCTATGATTCAATAGATGAGATCAATCCTATATGCAGGAAACCTTGGTTGATTGATGATGTAGGTCACGACCTGAGGTTGATAGAGAATCAACTTCCGTTTTTCATTTTGGAGGAATTGTTCAACCTGGCCTTTGGCTCTAGCAAAAATATTGCAGACTCTTTTCTCAAGCTCAGCTATAATTTCTTCGAGGGAAGAGAAAACACCGATAAATTCTTACAGTATATGTCAAATTCTGAAGTCAAGCATTTTGTTGACATGTTAAGGTATAATTACATTACCTTAGCACCGAAAAGAAACTCAGAGCAACAAGAAAAAGTCAAGTTTCCTCTCAGCGCAACAGATCTCTTGGAGGCTGGGATCAGCTTTAGAAAGGGCACAAGCAGATGCTTATTCAGAATAACATTCTTTGATAGGGAGTTGGAAATACCATCTCTCCAGTTATAAGATGGAACAGAATCATTGTTCAGAAATATCATAGCCTTTGAGCAGTGCTACAACCAAAACAACAGTTTCCTGACAGATTAGGTGCATTTCTTAGCTTGTCTAATCAAATCATCCAAAGATATGGAGCTGCGTGCAAGGAAAAGAATTATCGAAAATCAGTTGGGGAGTCACAATGAAGTAGTAACCCTAATTCAAACCTTACGCAAAGTAACCATATTGTGGGGTGGCAAGTTTTATTTTGCTACGCTTTGTAATGTACCGGCCGCTTATTGCACAGGACCTGAGTTCACGATCAATGTGGTCGGTTCTGTTCTGAATAGTGTACTAGATGCAGAGTGGGACAAATTATCCCTGTAATTTGGTTATTGCAACATATATTCATGTTAATGTTAGTTGATCCCAATGGTCACTAAAATAATCATTTTTTTTTACTATTCTGATATTTGAAATATGAAACTTATGTCATCCATGTTTGGTTTCAGTTCAAAGATGGCCCCTACAAAGCTCAAAACCGAGACAATGAAGACAGCAAAGCATCAACGGAGAGGTTGAACTATGTGATTAGAAAAGGATTGGAATTGATAACATTACGTGACATTGAAGGTTGCATTGTTGTCGATCACTGGAGAGGCATGGTCCAAACAAAATGATGCTCGTCAAATTCTTAATATGTAACACAAGTATATGGAAGACCAAGGGAGAAAAGAGTTGAAGAATGGGGCAGTGAAATCAAACAGGGCTAAGAAATGTACTGGAAGACATTATGATGGTAAGCCCTCTTCAAATGGAAGTGTCTGACGCTACCCAATCTCGCTTTCAAGTTGTATCAAAATGTTCATGCAAATGCTAATGTGGTTCTTGACATGGAGATGCAAGCAGAAGAAGGGGTTTCATTCTTGTCTGAGTATATGATGGGTGCAATGCAGGATGACATTTCATTCTTGAAGACATGAGGAGTGCTTTCCTGACGAGTATAGTTTTTGTTGAATTTAATTTTTGTTTCTTCAATGTATTTTTTTTTTACAAATATAAAAATAGTGAAAAATGATATGACAGTCTTTTCTAAAGATTTCTTATCCTTGGAGTTTTGTGCATTCTTCTTTTGATCACTTGCAATTTCTTTCAAATAATAATAATAATAATAATAATAATAATAATAATAATGATTTGACAAGATTCCACAAAATTTTGTGGTTCTAGGAGTTTGCATGAATATATTACTATTCATTGGGTTAGCCATCTTTTGCACTTTTGTCTATCATAACAGAGCAAGCTTTCTGATTCTTTCCTGTCTTCTGTGTATTATTGAACATTCAACTGTTGAATTGGTTATTACTGGGCATAGAGAGTTTGATTTGATATGGAAAAAAAAAAGTGAGGACTTTGTTTTGATTGTTGGATGAGGTTCACTTCCTTAATAGACCAATATATTGTTGTCATCCCGCTGTTTTTTGAATTGACATGTACACATTTCCGCATATCATAAGTATCACTTCTATCCATTAAGATCTCATCATACTGCAATTGCCTAAAGCAGTCATAATCTTTGGCCATTAGCATCACTTGAGTAGTAGACACTACTTCCCGAAGTGTTGCTTATTATTATATATGTTGAGGGTAGAACAGCAGTGTCCCAACATTGTACAGGAAAAGAACTAAAGCTGGGTCAGTCACAAAAGGGACAGAGAAGGCACGAGGAAATATCTCAGTAGGCAGACAAGTTTTGGCATCAAGTACAGAGTCTTACAAGTTTCCCTTCTATAAAGGGAAAATGGAACATACAATCTGTCAATGGAAGAACAAGTCACACAGTTGCAGCAATAAAGCAGCATTGCTTCATGGAGTGCTGACATGATCGGTGTTTGAACATTGCCTTCCACCAGTGACAAACGGCCTAGCGACACAAGCGGATCCTGGGATCAGTTTTAGAAAGGGTACAAGCAGATTCTTATTAAGAATTACAGTCTATAATGGGAGTTGGATATACCATCTCTCTAGTCAGAAGATGGTACAGAATCAGTGTTTCGAAATCCCATAGCATTTGTGCAATGGTACCACCAAAACAACACTTACCTAGCTGATTGCACGAATTTCATGGCTTGCCTCATCAAGTCATCTGAAGATGTGAAGCGGCTTGCAGAAAAAAGAATCATAAAAAAATGAGTTGGGGAGTCACAATGTGGGGGTGGCAAGTTTTAGTTTGCTAGCCTTTGTAATGTACTAGTCGCTCATTGTATGACAAGACAACAGAGTTCGTCAACACAATTCGGAATGGTTTATGGGTGGATTGCATGTGTTGTTTCTTGATTGGTATTAATCCTCCTTGTAGTTTGAGACACTATATTTATAATCAATCGTTGTGTGTGGACCGGTCAATCTCACCTCATTGGTCCAATCAAGCTTTGATTGATAACTCCTAAAAACTTATGTCATTAAAATCTATTTATATTTTATTTTGTTTAACTATAATAAATTTTAACTAAAGGAACATATATATATATATATACATACACCAGAATACAAAATTTAATAAGTAGAGGATAATGCATTTTATAAAAAAATAGAATTATTCGTATGTTGATAAATTTTTGTATCAAAAATCTCAAATAATTTTATTTAATTATTTTTTCAAAATAATCTCCGTTGTTGGTATAACGTTACACCCAAATATTACTATCTTTGGCCGAATTAACGGATTCTCTTAACTAAATTCTTAATTTCGAGTCTTGAAAATGAAAAAAAAAAAACTCTGGAGAGTTAATTTCTTAATTTACCTGATAGTTAATTTAGATCGATTAGTTGAAATCAAAATTTGATTATTGAATGCCGTTAAAAAAAAATATTAAGCCCAGACTTTTACAAATGGGCTTCAGCATCCTTTCTGACCAAAGCTAAACCCAGCCCAGATGGCCACTAGTAGGCCCAGAAAGTAAATACGGGGTCCAGTTTTAAGTTAAGCCTAATGCCCCTAAACTATTTTCCACCGGGCTACCCGCACTGACGATGCCAGCTAGCACGCTACCAACTCCTGCCCAGCCCATAACAATACATTCCCACAATCTCATCTTTTTTTTTTTATGAAGTTTGGATTTTTTTTTTTTTTTGATTGAAGTGAAGTTTGGATTTGGAGATAAAATAAGAATCATATTAAAATTTTCTTTTTCTTGTCCAAGGAAAAATGTTAGTGTTAGTATATAATGGTTCATCAAAAAAAGTTGAGTTAATCCGATTCATATTAGTTAATATAATGATAATTTAAAATTTTTATTAAGAAATTTATCTTTTATTTAAAAATATCGAGTCATTTCTATTAAAAATTCTTTATTTCAATTGAAAAAAAAAACTCAACTAAAAAAGAGTTTAATTGGAATTTTTCGATACTACTCGTAAACACCAAATAAAACTAATTTCCTTAAATTCTTACTAGGAAAAATTTACTTTTAATCCCTTTTAATTTATATTATTCCAATCTTGAAATTTTATCTAATATTCTAATTACTTTTCTGTAAAAAATCGAAGAAATTCTGAAAAATATTTCCCTCCATGAAGCAAGATTTTAAAATTGCAATATCCGAAAAAAAATAGAAATATCTAATTCTTGCGGCCGGGGCAATCCGACGGTCTTTTACTTTCGCATTAAGAAAAATGAAGGCCTCATTTTTTTCCCGGTACCAAATCTCATCGATCATCTCTCACTCTCTCAAAGTCATTGTGATCAGGTTTTTTGTTTCTTGAATTACTGATTCAGGTTTATTGTTTTTGATCTTTTACTCTCAAAATCTTTGGTTTTGGGGGCTCTTAGAGCTTTGTTAATTGGTGATTGAATCTGAAATTGTTTGTGATTTGGTTTTATTATTTTGATCTATAATCTTAAATTTTTAGTTCTTGAGGTTTATGGTTTTGTGACACGGTGATTGAATATGAGATTGTTCGTGATTAGGGTTTTTGATTTTTACTCTCTAAATTTTTGGTTTTGGGGGTTTTAGGGTTTTGTGACTCGATTCTTGAATCTGAGATTGTCTGTTGTTTGGGTTTATTATTTTGATCTTTTCTCTCAAATTTTTCGTTTTGGGGTTTTTTTGGGTTTTCTGACTTGCTGACCGAATCTGAGTTTGTTTGAAACTCATTATTTTATTTTCAATTTCATCATATTTTCTGAATCTTGGAGAGAATTAGAGACCCTAAAAATAAAGGGAACCTCTGATTTGAAGATTACATTCGGGGTATAATATTTTGCCTATTATATCTAGGTCTTTTTATGAATTTATTTGGTTCACTGTTTCTGAAATTTTGATTTGGGGTTTTTGACAATTCTGGTTTTTGGGGTTCTCTCTGGGGCCTTCTGAAATTGTTTTCAGATTCTTAAAATGGGTGATTGAAATGTGAACTTATGTCATCCCTGTTTGGCTACAGTTCAGAGATGGCTCCTAGAAAGCTCAAAAGTGAGACAAAGAAGATGAACAAAGCATCAAGGGATAGGTTGCACTGTGTCATGAGAAAAGGATTGGAGTTGACAACCTTATGTGATATTGAAGGCTGCATTGTTGTCTTTGATGACAATAGACTTATCACTGCAGAGGCATGGCCCAAAGAAAAGGATATTCATCAAATTATAAATAAGTATCACACCTATGTTGAAGAGCAAAGGAGGAAAGGGATGAAGAAGGCAGGAGTGAAATCAAGCAGGGCTAAAAGAACCGGAAGACATTGTGATGATAAGCCCTCTTCAAATGGATGTGTGCCTTCTGTGATGCAACCCCATTCTGGAGACGTATCAAATGTTAATGTGGATTCATCGGTTCTTGATGACATGGAGATGCAAGCAGAAGAAGGGGTTTCATTGTTGTCTGATTATATGATGGGTGCAATGCAGGATGTGATTCCATCAGATTGCCCTGGTTATTTTTCAGGAAATATGGGCATTGACAACATGGCAGGACCATCAGAGGATGCAGAAAACTTTGAGTGTTTGCCTGACATTGGGGGACTTGTTGACATGGAGAGACAATTGGAGAATGGAATTTCATCTGAATTTGTTGGTCATTTGCCTGAAATGGGATTCAAGGACATGGGGGAACAATTTGAGGATGATAACTATGATTATTTGCTTACAAATTTTGATTTTGATGGTATTGTTGGCCAATCAGCTTTTGAGATTTCATCAGATCTTGTGACTTTGCCTGATTTTGCTTCTGATTACTCACATGAGGAGTGCTTTCCTAAGGAGTACAATTTTTGTTGAACTCAATTTCTGGTTTTTTCAATGTATTTTTTGTACTTATCAAATGAATAATAAAAAGAGCAAATGTGTGCTCCCCTCCTGTGTATTACTGAAACATTCAGCTCTCGGAGAGTTCTTTGAATGGTTTAGTTGGGCTAGGTTATTGTGAGTCAAAGAGTGAATGACTTCATCTGAAAAATATGTGAGTATCACGCTTTGAGACCTAGATTGTTCTTTGACTTATTAGACCTATATTTTTTCTGTAGTCCCTTCTGAATTGCCTTTACACATTTCTACTTTGAATGGTTCACATCATAGGTAGCAAAAGGAACATGCACTCCGCTGAGACTCCTCAGCCAAGTTGGAATTGTTGAACTGGATGATCTCATACTTGTCAGTTGTATGAAGAAGTTAACATAAAAACATAGAGTGAAATTTGAGCTAATCTTGTCCTGGTACCATTTTTGCCCTGGAGTATATCAACTGTGGGCATAGCCCAATTGTCAGTCAATTCCCCTCCCTCATCTCCTTCCCTAATTTTTCCCCTTTTTCTTCTCCCTTTGTGGAAACATGGTTGTAAATTCCCTTGTATGTCATGTAAATGCTGGGGGGGGGGGGGTGGATTCTTACATGAGAGGAGAGGGTAGCCAGAACTTCAACCTATTAGTTGAAGGTGGAGATTGGATACTGCTAAGCTTTTGACATACCCTAGTCCTCTGTTAGCTGTGTCAATACATGTGAAAGCATTCTAGTCTCTACTTTACATTCCAGAACAAAAGTCACTTGGTTACAATTGATTGTCAAATGACAAATGGGTGTCTCATGGGATCGCAATTGGTTAACAGAGAATTTACTTCACGATGGAGATGATTTTGCTGGGAGCCTAGCTTACTAAACCGTAGAACCTGTGAATATATATGTAGCAATTAAACAACTCAACCTCCATCTCATGTAAATATGTAATAAAATTCCAATAATATAGTTTGTGTTTGCCACCATGGAGCTGGTTGAGCTTTGTTCCGAAAGAATCAAGGTACTGGTGTTGATTCAAAGTCATTTCCAATTGAAGGGAATTGGTCATCAAATGAGAAAAATAGCCATAAGTTTCTTAAAATTTTGGAAAAAAAAATAATTTTGATCATATATTTTAGTTAGAAAAATAAGATATCTTGTCCTTAACAAATCGAATAAATCACAGTGCAAGGCTGTACAAACTTAAATATTGAGGGATTTGAACATATAAGTTATTATAGTTATGAGGATACTATTTTCTGAACCTAAGCCTTCTTTGTAGTTACCCCGATTTTACTATTTCATAAAAATAATATGGAATGTTTTTTAAAACTTAATATATAAACAAAATTTTATGGACAAAAGCTCTTCGTCTTTCTAAATTATAAAGAAAAATGTATACTTAAAACCCTATTGTAATGATTTGATACTAAATTCCGATAATTTCCTTCTCTATACTTGCAGATGCTATCATTAACCAAATAATCCAATAAGACTCCAATTCTAACCAAATAAAAGTGACAATTATTAACCAAATAACCCACCTTAACAAAAATTGGTTCCATTTTATTAACTTTGGCTAGCAAAATTTGTCATTCTCATGTGAAGCTTGGAGAAGTCAGAATGGCTCGTTTGGATCTGAATAAGCCTAAATTATGATTTTTTTTAATATACTATAAAATAATAATTTAAATTTTTCTTTGATTTCTATTTTAAAACTCTATATTTTTTATGGTATTGTTGGACAATCAGCTATTGAGATTTCATCAAATCGCATGACTTTGCCAGCTTTTGCTTCTGATTACTCACATTGAGTGTAGTTTTTGTTGCGGATAGTATCTAGGTTTTTCAATGTATTTTTTGTACTTAAATAAATACTGAAAATGATCTGACAAAAATTTCACAAAACTTTCTGTTTCTGAGGGTATGCATGAATATATTATATTACTACTTTCCAGGTTAAGCTATTTTTTGCACTTTGTTCCACCATAACAATGCAAGCATTTCCTCCCATCTCCCGTGTATTATTGAAACATTCAACTCCTGAAGGGTTCTTTGAATGGTTTAGTAGGCCGAGGTTATATTTGTCAGAGGGAATAGCTTCAACTGAAAAATAACGTGAGGACCTAGTTTTGAGTCAGACTGCTCGACTCATTAGACCGATAGCTCGCTGCAGTCTGACTGTTTTCTGAATTGCCCTTTAATAAACCAGTTCCTGAGGAAGAGCTTAGTATTGAAGCAGCATCCACTAAAACAATCTGCATAATATTGTTGCTGTTGAGGTCACTGGTCTCCACATGACAGGTGTGAATCTATACTCTCAATTCGTCATAGCGAGAACAAAGTACTCCAGTTTAGGCATTCTCACTGGAAAACATTTCTCCAAATGATGCAGTTTTTGCTCTTACATAGCTCTTGAATTGCTTTTAGCATGGTGGAAAAGGCTAACTGCTACCACAAATGGCTCATAGGCTTCCATATATACAAATGTAGACTCTTGGGAACCCTCTGTGTGCGGCTTTGGGTGATAAAAGGAGGCCTAATCTCCTTGCCATTCCTCTAGACGGTTGAAGTAGGATGCGCATAGGCAGAGGTCCATGTATTTCTCTTCCAAACTAAAAGTCAGTGGAAAAGATTATTTGTGCAATAGATGTAAAACGTTTCACTCTCAAAAAAGCCTTTTGTGTCTTAGCTATCATCATAAGACCATGAGAGAGAGAGAGAGAGAGAGAGAGAGAGAGAGGGATTTGCAACAGTTCAAATGGGCAAGAATGCTTGCAAGTGTGCAAGAGTGTTGCTACAAAAACCAGGTAGATAGATTTCATTGTGCATCCTGAATTGACCTAAAGATTACAGTACAAAGGAGCCGCAGAAATACTCATCAAGAATGCAGAGAAATTTCGGGCTTGAATGGGCATTACAATGATGTCTGATAGTGAAGGAACCGCCATCAGGATAGACGATGGAACAGAATCATTGTTCCGAAATACGTGCATTTCATGGCTTGTCTCATCAGATCATCCGAAGATGTGGAGCTCCTTGCAAGGAAAAGAATTATCGAAAATCAGTTGGGGAGTCACAGTGAAGTAGTAACCCTAATTCAAAACTTGCGCAAAGAAACCAAGTTGTGGGGTGGCAAGTTTTATTTTGCCAGCCTTTGCAATGGACTGCCCGCTCATTGCACGGGACCTGAGTTCATGCTCAACGTGGTCGGTTCTGTTGTGGATATTGCGAGTAATATAATAGGTGCAGTTGGGCAAATTATCCCCGTAATTGGGTTATTGCAACATAAATTCATGTTAACGTTGTTGAATCAAATGGTCACCATCAATAAAAATTCTGAATTTGAGTTTGCATTTTCTCCCTTCTGCCAAGTGCCAAAAGGAAAAAAAAGATCGCAAAGGTTTGACTGATAATAACAAGAGTTTATCACTCATTAGTGTCAACAAGATGTTTAATATTCTTTAATGGCCGTGCGCAAACACTCTCTTACCCATCAACGGCTTTGGGGTTCAATGGTGAAAAGAGCTTCTCTCTCGACCTAAGTATAGAGTTCGAGCCATCATCCCCTCCCCCGGGATTGTAACAAAAAAATAGAAAAAAAGAACAACCTCTGTAACTATAGTTCCATTCCACGAAGTAAACTTCATGTAAGATGTACTGAAGGCTCTCCTTAGATGAAAACACAGATGCTCGAATTTCCATTGATGAAATCTCACCGGGGAAGAAAGTTTGCCATCTTACTTGAAGAAAAGGCCAAATTTGTATTATTGATGCTGCAGGGGATTTCTAGTCAAGACCATCAATTGGAAGGCCACCTCCTTTATTACCCTAGCGTCCTTCTATGGACCCACTGAGTTGTTATTGTTTGAAGGTGACACTGGAGGTCGATATATGCAAGTGATTATGGTAAGAAACATTAAAAGCAGTATGTATTATTTTTCATGACAGATTCAGTTATTGCAAGCTGACTTTATCATAGAATTATTCAAATATTCAGAGACAGAAAGAGAGAGAGAGAGAGAGAGAGAGAGAGAGAGAGAGAGAGTTTGACTAATATTGTCATAAATTAAAAATTTTAAGGATTTTTTAAAACCGATTTACTCATGATACAACCATACCTTTTTCTTTAGTTTGAGTTTTTTGTTGTGACGTATTATTCTACCACATGGAATTATTCGAATATTCTTAGAGAGAGCGTGAGAGAATCTAACATATGCTAAAATTCGATGAAACCTACGAAGTGATTATAAAACCAGGATCTTTTCTTTAGTTTTTAGTTTACTTTTTTTTTTTGGGTGGCATTTTATTCTAGCAAAATGGTAATCTTTGAGATCATTATATATATTATTCTTAATTCGGGCTTAATTAAAAAAACTGATATTATAATTTTAAAACTTTTAACAATATTTGTAAAATACACAGCTAATTAGAGTAATTATAATTTCATATATTTTCCGTAATTTGCACGGCATTAATTTGAATAAGTATAAAATTTTAATTCAAATGATATTATTCCCATAAAAGTTTTGAATACGATTTTTTTTCAATGTATAAAAAAAATATTAAGTAATAAGTGAGAATCTTTTGATCTATTTTTTTTTAAAAAAGATTAATTTAATTTTCTGTGTGGATCACCGGTATCTACTTTTTTTCTCCTCTTGAGCCAAGCAGAAAAAGACGTTAACTTCACCGTCATTATGAAGGCTGCTATTTATTGGTTTGTAGCCAAAAGCCATACAACATTTTTTATGGTCTGCAGCCTGTGGGCTGACTAATCCCTTTATTAGCAAAGACAAGGCAAACAGCGGGTTGAGTCTTTCCGGCCTTGCCTTTCAATTGAGGAGCACTGGAACTTTTACTCTGCAAGGAGCGGGCAAATACAGATCCAAACTATCACCATACCGTATAGCTTTTCAGGCTACATTTGCAGATAATTTATATTTCCTCTTTCTTCCCCATAATGCTTATATATGTATAAATATACACATGTTATGTATAGTAAATGTATATATATAACGTAGGACTTCAAAATAGCATTCATATGATCTCATAAGAAACTTTGCGGTTTACAGACGTTAACCTAAATTGCCCACTGAATACTCTCCAAATGACTGCTCCTTGTTTGGATAGAAATTAGAATTTAACCCAAAATTTCATTTTGCATAGATGTTGAAATTAAGAGAGAAACCCTACCAAAGGGGTTCTTTATTACTGGCTTGGCTTCACAAATTAAGATATCTAGCCTAAGTTGGAGTTCCAGATCCAGTCAACGCAACACAAAGGCACCACTCCGACTCAGGCCCAGTTTGAGCTATGAGCGAAGGCCTTGACTGAGTTTGGGGAAACCAGCCAAATTTCATCCTCAACTTAAAATGCCTACCAATAACATAGAAATGCATGTATTGAGCACAAGAAGAAGCTTTTTGGGAGCATGTTGGGATGACAAATGAATAAATGTAGATATAATATGCAATCTTTTATGATGAAAATTATTGACTGATTACTTGGTCATTTGTTGACTGTTTCTAGATAAAAGAACGCTTGCCATAGATAATATGAGCCAATCTGTATCAGCTGAAATTCAAGGCTCACAAAATTCGGAGGTAACTTCCAGTAGAGAGAAGTTGCAGAACTTGCCTCCATTATCGTCCACATGTTGGATCTACAGAGTTCCTGACAAACTTCAAAGAACGAATGAAGAAGCCTACACACCCCGGATAGTCTCAATTGGCCCTTTTCACCATGGGAAGCAAAAGTTACAAGCTATGGAAGAACACAAATTTAGGTACATAAACAAATTTCTCAAGCGCATGGAGGGCCTTGGAAGATTGCGTCAAGGTTATAGAGTCAAGGGAAGAAAGAATTCGTGATACTTATGCAGAAAAGATTGATATGAGCAGTGAAAACTTTGTTATGATGGTTCTCATCGGCGGTGCCTTCATCATTGAGTTACTCTTGTTGCATTCTCACTATGATTCAATAGATGATACCGATCCTATATGCAAGAAACCTTGGTTGATTGATGATGTTGCTCGTGACCTGAGGTTACTAGAGAATCAACTTCCATTTTTAATTCTCAAGGAATTGTTCAACCTGGCCTTTGGCTCTAATGAAGATATCGCTGATTCTTTTCTCATGATCAGCTATAAATTCTTCGGAGGAAGTGAAAGCATCAACGAATTCCTTGACAATGCTCTGAATTCTGGAGTTCAGCGTTTTGTTGACTTGTTAAGAATATACTACATTACCCAGGCTCCAAAAGAAGATCCAGGCAACAAGTTGAATTTCCCATTAGCACGATAGAACTCTCGGAGGCAGGTGTCGGCTTTAAAAGGGGCAAAAGCAAATGCTTATTTAGTATTGAATTCAAATGGGGAGTGTTAAGTGCCATATTTCAAGATAGATTATGGAAAGGAGACATTACTCCGAAATCTCATAGCTTTTGAGCAATGCTGCCATCAAAGCAACAGCTACATTTACTGATTATGTAAATTTCTTGGCTTGCCTGATCATGTCAACCGAAGATGTGCGGCTGCTTGCAAGAAAAGGTGTCACGCCCCGAACCGAGACCGTGAGCAGCCGCCCGTTATCCTGAATGCCGGCTGTATTTTTACAAAAAATCGGACAGAACCTCCCCATATTTCAGAGGTTTCCCAAGTACAATTTACCCTTTATAAATCACAATTATCCTGTAGTATAATCAGATGGTCATCTCGGTCTCTCCAAAATTAACCAATCTCACAGCCAACATCCAGATAACGCAAGGTTATAAAAATTTCCAACAACCTAATCACAGATCTCTACTGCCATGCCCCCATCAAAGGCATGGACAGCCGCCAGTCGCCCCTCCTGTGATTTAGAGGAGACACCGAGCGATCCTAGAGGACACTTCTAAGACATGATACATTCCCAAGTACTTACACAATGAACCAGAAATGCCTCAATGCAATGTTATGCAATGACATGTCCATATTTATAGAGTCATTCCAGAATTATACAATGGTCGTCTATCGATCTCATAATACATATATATCACCAATACAATTACTAACTCACGAAATTGTAGCGGAAATATACAATAACTTCTCAGATCTAGATCAAATCTCCCAATGATACTGAGCGTCCTAAAAGCAATGCTCCTTGCCAAACACTATCTCTAAAACAAGAAGGGAAATGAGGGGTGAGTACTAGGGGAAGAATACTCAGTGAGTGAGTGACTCAATGCAATCGTCAAATATGGAATGTGAAACTGGAGTGTCAAAACACAAGTATATAAATCATATTTCGAATCATCATGCTTTTCATTTCAACAATCTGTCATTTGCACGCATTATCAAGTCAAATATGCATCCAAAACACTATCATTAAAATCATAGAGCTGCCAGCCGAAAATGTCCTGGCAGAGGTCTACCGCGACCTATGACAGGCGCACCGGGGGTGTTATATGCAAATTTATTTAAAGTGCTCTCTACCCCGGCGTTGGCGACGAATCTCGTCCAGGTGCTAGACTTGGAGAGGATATCTAAATCCAAATCCAAATCCTCCCCCTTTCGGGTTCAACCTGGCTAGTACCGTGTCGATAATCAAATCACGACAACTCGTGGGATACCCCAGGCCTAGGCATATCCGGACGCCACCAAAGCGTCTCTCACGGTATCCTTCGTAGCTACGGAACAATACAATCCAAAGCCATCAAGACTAAAATCAATATCGCATAAAAAATGTGCCGAAATCAGGTTTACAAACCAAATGCAACATCTAGCATAAAATGGCACATTATACATTTCAACCATATAGATACATAATTTCATAATTCAACACAGTTTTTGGATACTCTCTCGGTTCACAAAAATCAATTTTAAAAACAGTCAAAATATTTCAAACATACGACAAATCATGCTCATTCATCAAAATGTTGTAAAACAGAGTTTACATATTAAACAAAAGTATTGAAATAAATCTTACTCACAATTTTGGGGAGGATAACGCACTCCCCAATAAAACCACAATACGTAAAGCAATGCTCCCCTCAATCGAATCACCAAAATAGCCAATCTAATCAAATCACCACGGTTCGATATCAAAAAGGGCCTAGTTATGAAACTTCAATTTTTCTTTCCAATCAAAACTACCTAATTTGACAAAATTTATTCAAGAGTTAAAGAGATTTCCTTTCTCTCATTTAGGATTATTCGGATCTCAAATTTAGCTTTCGTTTGCCCGTCGATTTGGTCTAAACCTTTGCAGGGACTCGCGGACTGTCACAGGCAGTCTCGAGTTGCGAGCCGTGGGCCGCAGTGGGCTGTGGGCCGCAATGGACTTGCGGGCCTGGGGCCTGCGGGCTGCTGGGTCTGCGGCCTGCTGGGCCTGCGGGCTGTTGGGTCTGCGGGCTTGGTGGGCCTCGCGAGCCGGATCGCGCGCTGGGCTCGCGCACTGCTCACGCTGGACTAGCGCGCAAACTGGGTTCGCGCGCTGGCTCGAGCTGGGCTCACGCAGTATGCGCTCGCGCTCGCGCTCGGGAGAGCGCGTAGTCGCACGAAGGAGAGCGCGCAGTCGTGCGAAGGAGAGCGCAGTGGCGCTCGTGCAGGGAGGAGCTGCAGCGGCTCGCTCGCGGGAGGGAGGAGCTGCAGCGGCTGTGGGTGGCGTGCAGCGATCTTCGCGGCGGAGGGACCGGGTGGTGGCTGCGATCGCGCTCGGCGGAGGAGGAAGGCGCTGCGGCTAGCGCGCTCGCGTGAGGAGGAAGGAGCAGCGGCGGCTGGGTGCGGTGGCGAGCGGCGGTGCTGGCGGCGGCAGCGGGAGGGGAAGAGACACGGCGGCGGGGAGATCGGGAGAAGAGAGAAGAAAGAGAGGGAGAGAGAGAGAGAGAGAGGGGGGGGAAATGGAAGATAAATTAGGGCTTTAAGCCCTAATTTTAAATATCCCGGTTTTTTTTTTTTTTTCTCTGGGTATTACAAAAGGAATCATAGAGAACTGGTTTGGGAGTCATGATGAAGCACTAAAAGTAATTCAAAACATGTGCAAAGAGACCCCGGTGTTGGAGACATGTACAGAAATATTTTTTTAAAAAAAAATTTAAAACAATACAATACGAAAAAAAATTTTCAAACTTAACACTCACATGTCGAGTCTTGAAGAGTTGACATGTACTGTTCATGTCCATTCTCATGTCGAGTCTTAAAAACTCGATATGCACAGTACATGTCAAGTTTTGTCGAATCTGAGTTTTGAAAAGTTGACATGTGACCTTGAAACATATTGAGTTTTCAAAACTCGATATGTGAGTGTTAGATTTAGAATTTTTTTTAAATAAAGCCATTTTGGTACATAGGTGTTGGGTGACAAGTTTTATTTTGCTACTCTTTGTGAGGAACTGATTTGAGTATTGCAAGACACCTAATTGTTTCACGTTCATGAGAACTATAAATCTTATTGTAGTTGCGTGGTAGACTTAGGGGTCTCTGTGATTGATATACTTGTTATGATAACTTATAAAACTTGAAAGTATGTGATTTGTATTTATTGCAAACTCTATTAATTGAGAACTATAAAATCTTATTACAGTTGTGTAGTGAATTTCCTTTGCAATTTTGATTTTACTTACAAAATCTTATTTTTTTATTAAAATTTATTTATTTTAATCAAAAATGGAAAATATCAGAATAAATCTCAACTAAAGTAGGTTGAACTTCCTTGATTTTCTAACGATACCTAATAAAAACTATTTCTTAAATATTCCGCAGATGCCCCTAAGAAAATTTTTCTTACCGTCCCCTCCATCTTTTATGTTATCCCCATCTTTCAATTTTATTTGCTTTTTAAAATATTTTTGGGATAAAACATACAATCAAGTTAGGTTTGATGGTAAAATTTTTTTTATACCTGTTTTCATTCGAAATCGATCACTCAAAAATTAGATAGGATTACTTTTTGTAAATATAAAGAAACATAATATTTGAAAATAAATATAAAAAAATTATTTTTCACCTCACACAAGATTTCAAATTGAAATATGAAATTCATAATAGGATGATATTTGATTTTTTGTTATAATATCAAGATTTAAATATGAAATTATGAATTCGAGGAGGCGATTATCCTCATCGGATTATTCACTTGGGGATGGAGGTGATATTTGATCAGAAAGTATGAGAATTGAAATTTATATAAATTATTTAGTTTAATACGATGAAATAAAGATTCGAAAACGAAGGGTATGAAAACATTGGTTTCCACCGAAACCTATGTCACAGAAATTCACTTGGCAACATTTTGCCACCGGTGCCTTTTTTCTTCTTCCACCGTCTCACTTCCTCCAACTTTGCTAGTTTGTCTTCCATAGCTGCTACGTAGTCCGATTTTGTAGAACAACCTCCTCCAGGTACTTCTATTGCCTCTTTCTCTTCAATCTCTCTCTCGTTGTGGACGACAGAGTATTTGTGCTGCTCTTTTCTTTTCTTTTCTTTTCTTTTTTTTATAATTTTTATATCTTGTTCTGTTTTTGGGGCCGAGAAGTTCTTTGGGATCTGAATTAGATCTCGCGGATTACTTCTCAAACAAATAGATACTGTTTGCACAAATCTCATACTCAGATTTTCTCATCTCTGGCTCTGTTCTCAAGCACGACTGTGAACCTGAGACTTCAAACTTCAATTCTGTCCAGTAGTTATTATCTCTTTCTCATTGTGATCAGTTTTTTCTATTCTTGAATATCTTATTCGGCTTTATTGTTTGATCTGTACTCAAAATTTTTGAACTTGGGGGTTCTAGGGTTTCGTGATTTGGGTGATTGAATCTGAGATTGTTTGTAATTAGGGTTTATTGCTTTGATCTTTTCTCTTAAAATTTAGGGTTTTGTGACTCGGTGATTGAATCTGAGATTGTTTAAAACGTTTTGTTTTCTTTTCAATTCCATCCTTTCTTGATGTGTGAGAGAATTGTAAACCCTAAAAAGAAAAGGAAACGCTGATTGGAAACTTACATTCAGGGTATAACAATTTCTCTTTTATATCTGGGTCCTGTTTATGGATTTATTTGGTTTACGGTTTTTCTGAGTTTTTGATTTTTGACAATTCTGGTGGTGTTTTCAGATTCTTAAAGTAGAAGAAATTATTTGATAAGCCCCCTACCTTTTTTTTTATTTCAATATTTGAAGTGTGAACTTATGTCGTCCTTGTTTGGCTTCAGTTCAAAGATGGCTCCTAAAAAGCTCAAAACTGAGACTCTTCAACATATTTGTGATATAAGAATATGATGAACATCCTTCTGTTTGGACCATGCCTCTGCAGTGATAAGTCTGTTGTCATCAGAGACAACAATGCAACCTTCAATATCACATAAAGTTGTCAACGCTAATCCTTTTCTAATCACACAGTTCAGCCTCACAAAAAAATATCACATAAACGAAGGTCAACGAAGATGAGTAAAGAGGTTGAATTGTGTGATTAGAAAAGGATTGGAGTTGACAACTTTATGTGATATCGAAGGTCGCATTGTTGTCTCTAATGACAATGGACTTACCACTGCAGAGGCATGGTCCAGACAAAAGGATGTTCATCAAATTCTTAATATGTATCACAAGTATGTAGAAGAGAAAGGGAGAAAAGAGTTAAAGAAGGTGGGAGTGAAATCAAAACGGTCTAATAAAAGTACTGGGAGACATCATGATGATTTGCCCTCTTCAAATGGATGTGTGTCTGATGCTATCCAACCTCACTTTCAAGTTGTATCAAATGTTCATGCAGATGCCAATGTGGTTCTTGATCACATGGGGATGCAAGGAGAAGGAATTTCATTCTTGCCCAATTATACGATGGGTGGAATGCAGATGACGTTTCAGCAGATTACCTTGGTTATTTTCCTGGGAATATGGGCATTGACCACTTGGCATGACAATCTGAAGATGATTCCATTGGGTGTTTGTATGATGTTGGGGGACCTTTGGAGAATGAAATTTCATTTAAATTTGTTGGTCGTTTGCCTGGAATGGGATTGGAGGACATGGCGGGACAATTTGAGGATAATACCCTTGATTGTTTGCTTAATAATAATGATTTTGATGGTATTTTGGGACAATCTGCCTTTGAGATTTCATCAGATCATGTTACTTAGCCTGATTTTTCTTTTGATTGGCCAGATTTTTCTTTTGACCACTCACATAAGGAGTGCTTTTCTGAGGAGTATAGTCTTGGTTGAAATTAATTCCTCTATTGCTTGTTCTTACCAAACGAACACTGAAAAATGATACAACAAAAATTCCACAAAACATGCTTTATTTGCATGAATATATTACTGTTCTTGTTGGATAAGCCATTTTTTGCCTTTGTATTATTACAGGCAAGCATTCCCTCCTCACTCCCATGTAGTATTGAAATTTTACATGTTGAGACGTTTCTACACGTGACAATGCTCTATGATCATCTTCAAAAAGAGCACCAGAAAATGCTTTTTTCTCATATTTTTCTCATAAATTTTCCTTGATGATTGCCTGTGTTAAGGAAAATTTATGTAATCCTAGATTGACAGCATACAGTTTCCTCAACTCTCTAATATAATCATAAGAATTTGTCAAACACCCTTTCAAAACAGAGGTGATTTGCTTCACCACACTGGAGTTTTTTTTTTTTTTTCCCCCACGGGATACGCAAAGAAATTAGATGAAGACGATGAAGGAAAAGATGAAACATCGGCCATAACATTATTGCCATATGCACAGCACAAACAACTTAGCACCAAATCCTCTCATCATGCATACACTACCATTGCATAGTCTTCATTTTGGCAGAGAAATGATAGAACAAACTGTTTGTATAAATGTTAGCAAAAGTAACATAGTTGCTGCAATAGTAGCTGCCGTACTCCATGGAGTGCTAAAATAGTCATGTTTGAAGATCGCCTTCCAATGATGCCACGGGACTCTGCAATATGCATTTAGGTCTTCACAAAGACGAGCAAAATAGAAGTTGGAACCAACAATTGTACAATCTGTACAAAGATTGTTGAATAGAGTTGCGACTGTAGCAGTGTCGCCTAGCCAGTACACAATAACCCCACTTTGAACAAGTAAATCTACATCTTCGATTGTGTTGATTAAGTAATCCATAAAGAACACGTAGTCTAGAATGCGACTGTCATAAGGGTAATGGCATTGCTCAAACACCATTAGGTTACGAATGTATGATTCTGTCTTGTCGTATAATTTCAAACATGGTATTTCGAGGATGTTATTTTTGAAATGTATGTCAAGTAGGCATGTGGAGGAAGTCACCTTGAACTTGACTCCTGCCTCATGAAGCTCCGTGGCACTGTGCAGGAACTCAAATTCTGCATCAATATTAGGCTGCATCCTTGGGTTTGGTGGTAGATGAAAAGTTCTTAGCAAATCAAGTAAATGGTTCACCCCAAAACCTGGCTTCAGATTCTGACTGTTGTAATAGGAGAAAAAAATTAAATGTAAGATCAAGCATGGTGGGGAAGTTTTCCAGGAAAGGACCTTGAAAAGTGAAGTCGAAAATTCTCTCAAGAACAAAGAATGGCAACTGGTTTTCAAGCAAGATCAAGTCATGATTTATGGCATTGAGAAAACCAGGATTGAATATTAGTATGCGATCAGAGTCCTCTAGCAAATCACTGAAACAACTCCTCAAGAACAACTCAACAATGAAGACCCCATCAACTAGAATCATCTGCACGAAGTCATTACTACTAAACTCAATGTCTTCTGCATAACAAGCTCTAGTTTCTTCTTCCCATTCCTCTATAGCGTTGACAAGGTCCTCCAAGTTCAGCCTCTGCCTCCCAAGGAAACTCTCTAAGTAGCGTAATTTATGCTTCTCCATAGCTTTTAAATTGCTTTTGGCATGGTGAAAAGGGCCTATTGAAACTACTTGTGGTTCATAGGCTGCTACATTTCGACAGAATATTTTCCTAGGAACCATGTAAATGCAACACTGAGGCGATAAGGGAGGTCCTGATGCTCTTATCATTCCTCTGATGCGTTCAACGACCAGATGGCATGGATATAATGTCCCTTCAAAACAACTAACTTTAATCATGTTACTTTTCTTCACCTTTGATCTCAGTTTCAAGGATGAAAGTTTTACCTCTGTTATGCCTCTGCATGATGGTTGGCTACCTGTGGTTTTAGATACTAGGAGATCATAACATGTGAATGAAAGAACTTATCCAATCTGCATAATTGCGAAACAAAGAGAGTAAATTGGAAATAGCCATGAGAGAGAGAGAGAGAGAGAGAGCCATCTTGATACCTGAATTTGAATTCGGGAACTCTAAAAGCAAATAGCATCGACTTATTATTTCCCCCTATACAAAGTTATAGCTGTTGAAGCCAAGGCCTTGGAGCTAGCTGCGACAATAGCAGTAACTTTCAAGTAAAGTGCACATCAGGTTTAATTTTCTTTCGGGTGAGGCTGAATCTATAGTTGACCATTTACGTGGACGTGGACTCGTTAATCTCCCCTCAATGGTCCATTGTAGCAATTTAATGAACCCATGGTCAGATCATTGAATTATCATTTAATAATTCTTATTTTTATATAAGATATAATAGTAAAATAATCGATAGTTATTGAATAGCGTCGCTGTGATTATTGTTATTTTCATGAATATTAGTAGTTATTGGATTGTAGAAAATTGTCCATAACTCCAAGAAATTTATGTCATCTCTCAGGGAGTTGTGATTTTAATCCATGTCATATGAGTCTAGAGCTTGTATCTGTCCTAAGTGAGGTATTTTTATGAAGCACAATGGCCCCGCTCCTTCTGAAATTTTATTATTACTCGTAACTTTTTAATATTAAATATTATTTATTTAATAATAATAATTTAGAATTATTTACTGAGAAATTTAAATTTTATTTACAAAAGTCTATATTTTATAATAAAAAATTCAATTTTATTAAAAAATGACAAAATAGAACCCAACTGAAATAGTTGAGAACTTCACAAAGCCACCAAAAAATACCTAATGAAATGATTTTCATAATATTTTGCGAATTCTAATAAGAGAAATTTTCTTCCAATTATTTTTTGTAAATATGAGAAAATATAATATTTGAAAATTATTAAAATGCACAAAATTTGGAAAAAAAAATTCCCGCCAGAGACTAGATTTCAAGATTGAATTGAACAAAAGAAATAGAAATGTCCAATTCTTGAGGCCAGAGTAATCCATAAGCCATAATTTTCCCGGAATCAAATCTCTTCAAATAGCTCTCTCTCTCTCTCTAACATCAGGTTTTTTGTTTCTTAAATTTCTGATTTAGGTTTATTGTTATTGATCTTTTACTCTCACAATTTTTTGTTTTGGAGGCTTTTAGGGTTTTGTTACACGATGATTGAATTTGAGATTGTTTGTGATTAGAGTTTATTGTTTTGATCTTTACCCTCAAATTTTTAGATTTTGGGGCTTTTAGAGCTTTGTGACTTAGTGATTGAATCTAAGATTGTTTGAAATGCCTTCTTTCTTTTCAATTCCTTGGTAATTTCTTGATCTTGGAGAGAATTACAAACCCTAAAAATAAAAGGAAACTCTGATTTGAAAATTACATTCCGGGTATAATGATATGTCTTTTATATCTGGGTCTTTTCTTTTGAATTTGTTTGCCTTATGGTTTTCTGTATTTTTTATTTGGGTTTTTTTTTTTTTTTTTTTTGACAATTCTTGTTTTTGGGGGGTTTTTCCCTAGGGGTTCTGAAATTGTTTTCAGATTCTTAAAATAGGAAAAATTATTTGAGAATTCTCCCAAAATTATTTCAATTTCCATACTTAGAACTATGAACTATATGTTTCTCTGTAGCCAAAAGCTATACATCAGTTTTTATTTTCTGCAAGCTTTGCGCAGACTTATCCCCTTATTAGAAAAAATAATGACATATTATTCAATGATACACATGAGGGGAGGAAACATTTGCTCTTTTCATTATTCATTTGATAAGTACAAAAAATACATTGAAAAAACTAGAAATTGAGTTCAACAAAATTTTACCCCAGGAAAGCACTTCTCGTGTCAGTAATCAGAAGCAAAATCAGGCAAAGTCACATGATCTGATGAAATATCAAAAGTTGATTGGCCAGCAATACCATCAAAATCAAAATTTGTAAGCAAATAATCAAGGTTATCATCCTCAAATTGTTCCCCCATGTCCTTGAATCCCATTTCAGGCAAATGACCAACAAATTCAAATGAAATTCCATTCTCCAATTGTCTCTCCATGTCAACAAGTCCCCCAGGGTCAAGGCAAACACTCAAAGATATCTGCATCCTCTGATGGTCCTGCCATGTTGTCAATGCCCATATTTCCTGGAAAATAACCAGGGCAACCTGATGGAATCACATCCTGCACTGCACCCATCATATAATCAGACAACAATGAAACCCCTTCTCCTGCTTGCATCTCCATGTCATCAAAGACCAATGAATTCACATTAACATTTGATACGTCTCCAGAGTGGGGTTGCATCACATCAGGCACACATCCATTTGTGGAGGGCTTATCATCACAATGTCTTCCGGTGCTTTTAGCTCTGCTTGATTTCACTCTTGCCTTATTCAACTCTTTTCTCCTTTGCTCTTCAGCATACTTGTGATACTTATTGATAATTTGATGAACATTGTTTTGTTTGGACCATGCCTCTGCAGTGATAAGTCTATTGTCATCAAAGACAACAACGCAACCTTCAATATCACACAAAGTTGAACTCCAATCCTTTTCTCATGACACAGTGCAACCTATCCCTTGATGCTTTGCTCATCTTCTTTGTCTCACTTTTGAGCTTTCTAGGAGCCATCTTTGAACTGCAGCCAAACAGGGATGACATAAGTTCATATTTCAATCACCCATTTTAAGAATCTGAAACAATTTCAGAAGGCCCCAAAAACCAGAATTGTCAAAAACTTCAAATCAAAATTTCAGAAACTGTAAACCGAATAAATTCATAAAAAGATCTCGATATAAAAGGCAAAATATTATATCCTGAATGTAATCTTCAAATCAGAGGTTCCCTTTATTTTTAGGGTTTCTAATTCTCTCCAAGATCCAGAAAATATGATGAAATTGAAAATAAAAGAATGAGTTTCAAACAAACTTAGATTCGGTCACTTAGTCACAAAACCCTAAAAAACCCCAAAACGAAAAAATTGAGAGTAAAGATCAAAATAATAAACCCAAACAACAGACAATCTCAGATTCAAGAATCGAGTCACAAAACCCTAAAACCCTCAAAAGCAAAAATTTAGAGAGTAAAAATCAAAACAATAAACCCTAATCACGAACAATCTCAGATAGAATCACCGTGTCACAAAACCTAAACCCCAAGAACCATAAATTTTAAGATTACAGATGAAAGCAATAAAACCAAATCACAAACAATTTCAGATTCAATCACCAATTAACAAAACTCTAAAAGCCCCCAAAACCAAAGATTTTGAGAGTAAAAGATCAAGAAAATAAACTGAATCAGAAATTCGAGAAACAAAAAATCTGATCACAATGGCTCAGAGAGAGAGAGGGTAAGTACCTGAGAAAATTGAAGTTTGAAGTTCCCAAGTTTGTTTTCGTGCCTGAGAAGAGAGACTGAGACGAGGGAATCAGAATTTGAGATTTCTGCAAACACTCTTTGTTTTAGAGAGGGAGAGAGAGATGATCGATGAGATTTGTACCGGGAAAAATAAGAGGGCCTTCGTTTTTCTAAATACGATGGGTAAGACCGTTGGATTGGCCCGGCCGCAAGAATTGGATATTTCTATTTTTTATTTTTTTAGATATTCCAATTTTAAAATCTTATTCATGGCGGGAAATATTATTCAGAATTTAGTCGATTTTAAGGATTTTTCAAATATTATCTTTTTACAGAAAATTAATTAGAAATTAGATAAAATTTCAAGATGGGTATAATATAAATTAAAATAGATTAAATTTTTTTTCTTAGTACCATTCAATAAAAATTGAAGAAAATAAATTTGAAGTAGTCACCCTATTTCAAACCTTGCGCAAAGAAACCATATTGTGGGGGTGGCAAGTTTTAGTTTGCTAGCCTTTGTAATGTACTGGTCGCTCATTGAATGACAACAAAGTTCATCAACACAACTCGGAATGGTTTATGGGTGGATTGGATGTGTGGACCGGTCAATCTCGCCTCACTGGTCCAATCAAGCTTTGATTGATAACTCCTACAAACTCATGTCATTAAAATCTATTTATATTTTATTTTGTTTAACTATAATAAATTTTAACTAAAGGAACACACACACACACACACACACACACACACACACACACACACACACACACACACACACACACACACACACACACACCATTTGCATAGAATGCAAAATTTTATAAGTAGAGGATAATATATTTTTTAAAAAAATAGAATTATTGTTTTGTTGATAAATTTTTGTATCAAAAATCTAAAATAATTTTATTTTATTAGTTTTTCAAAATAACCTCCCATTTTGGTATAACATTATGCCCAAACGTTACTATCTTTGGTTCAGAGTAATAGATTTTCTTAACCAAATTCTTAATTCTAAGTCTTGAAAATGAAAAAGACAGGCTTTAGAGAGCTAATCTTTTAATGGACCTGACAGTTAATTCGGATCGGATCAGTCGAAACCAACAAATTGATTATTGAATACCCTTAAAAAAAAAATTTAGCCCAGACTTTGACAAATGGGCTCCAGAATCCCCGATGACCAAAGCTAAGCCCAGCCTAGATGGCCACTAAGTAGGCCCAGAAAGTAATATGGGGTCCAGTTTATTTTCTACCAGGCTGCCCAAACTGACGATGCCAGCCAGCACGCTACCAACTCCTGCCCAGTCCATGACAATAGATTACCTACAATCTCATCCTTTTTCTTTTCTTTTTTTTTTTTTTTTTGATGAAGTTTGGATTTTTTTTTTTTTTTTTGGTTGAAGTGATGTTTGGATTTAGAGATAAAATAAGTATCATATTAAAATTTTCTTTTTCTTGTCAAAGGAAAAATGTTATTGTCAGCATACAATGGTCCATCAAAAAAAATTGAGTTAATTCGGTTCATATTAGTTAATATAATGATAATTTAAATTTTTAATTAAGAAATTTGTCTTTTATTTAAAAATATCAAGTCATTTCTATTAAAAATTCTTTACTTCAATTGAAAAAAAAAATCTAAACCAAAATAGAGTTTAGTTGGATTTTTTCGATACAACTCAAAAACACCAAATAAAACTAATATTCTTAAATTCTTACTAAGAAAAATTTACTTTTAATCCCTTTTAATTTATATTATACCCATCTTGAAATTTTATCTAATATTCTAATTACTTTTCTGTAAAAAAATCGATGAAATTCTGAAAATATTTCCCGCCATGAAGCAAGATTTTAAAATTGGAATATCCGAAAAAAAAATAGAAATATCTAATTCTTGCGGCCGGGGCAATGCAACGGTCTTATACTTTTGTGTTAAGAAAAATGAAGGCCTCATTTTTTTTCCCGGTACCAAATCTCATCGATCATCTCTCTCTCTCTCTCTCGAAAACAGAGAGTGTTTGCAGAAATCTTCAGGCCCAATTCTCGAGCACGAAAACAAACTTCGGAACTTCAATTTTCTCAGGTATTTAATCTCTCTCTCTCTCTCTTTCTTTCTCTCTCTTAGAGTCATTGTGATCAGGTTTTTTGTTTCTTGAATTTCTGATTCAGGTTTATTGTTTATCATCTTTTACTCTCAAAATCTTTGGTTTTGGGGGCTCTTAGAGCATTGTTAATCGGTGATTGAATCTGAAATTGTTTGTGATTTGGTTTTATTGTTTTGATCTGTAATCTTAAAATTTTTGGTTCTTGGGGTTTATGGTTTTGTGACACGGTGATTGAATCTGAGATTGTTCGTGATTAGGGTTTATTGTTTTGATTTTTACTCTCTAAATTTTTGGTTTTGGGGTTTTAGGGTTTTGTTACTCGATTCTTGAATCTGAGATTGTCCGTTGTTTGGGTTTATTATTTTGATCTTTACTCTCAAATTTTTCGCTTTGGGGTTTTTTAGGGTTTTCTGACTTTGTGACCGAATCTGAGTTTATTTGAAACTCATTCCTCTATTTTCAATTTCATCATATTTTCTGAATCTTGGAGAGAATTAGAAACCCTAAAAATAAAGGGAACCTCTGATTTGAAGATTACATTCGTGGTATAATATTTTGCCTATTATATCTAGGTCTTTTTATGAATTTATTTGGTTCACTGTTTTTGAAATTTTGATTTGGGGTTTTTGACAATTCTGGTTTTTGGGGTTCTCTTTGGGGCCTTCTGAAATTGTTTTCAGATTCTTAAAATGGGTGATTGAATTGTGAACTTATGTCATCCCTGTTTGGCTACAGTTCAAAGATGTCTCCTAGAAAGCTCAAAAGTGAGACAAAGAAGATGAGCAAAGCATCAAGGGATAGGTTGCACTGTGTCATGAGAAAAGGATTGGAGTTGACAACCTTATGTGATATTGAAGGTTGTATTGTTGTCTTTGATGACAATAGACTTATCACTGCAGAGGCATGGCCCAAAGAAAAGGATGTTCATCAAATTATCAATAAGTATCACATGTATGTTGAAGAGCAAAGGAGAAAAGAGATGAAGAAGGCAGGAGTGAAATCAAGCAGGGCTAAAAGTACCGGAAGACATTGTGATGATAAGCCCTCTTCAAATGGATGTGTGCCTTCTGTGATGCAACCCCACTCTGGAGACGTATCAAATGTTAATGTGGATTCATCGGTTCTTGATGACATGGAGATGCAAGCAGAAGAAGGGGTTTCATTGTTGTCTGATTATATGATGGGTGCAATGCAGGATGTGATTCCATCAGATTGCCCTGGTTATTTTCCCGGAAATATGGGCATTGACAACATGGCAGGACCATCAGAGGATGCAGAAAACTTTGAGTGTTTGCCTGACATTGGGGGACATGTTGACATGGAGAGACAATCGGAGAATGGAATTCCACCTGAATTTGTTGGTCATTTGCCTGAAATGGGATTCAAGGACATGGGGGAACAATTTGAGGATGATAACTTTGATTATTTGCTTACAGATTTTGACTTTGATGGTATTGTTGGCCAATCAGCTTTTGAGATTTCATCAGATCTTGTGACTTTGCCTGATTTTGCTTCTGATTACTCACATGAGGAGTTCTTTCCTGAGGGGTACAATTTTTGTTGAACTCAATTTCTAGTTTTTTCAATGTATTTTTTGTACTTATCAAATGAATAATAAAAAAGAGCAAATGTGTGCTCCCCTCCTGTGTATTACTGAAACATTCATCTCTTGAAGAGTTCTTTGAATGGTTTAGTTGGGCTAGGTTTTTGTGAGTCAAAGAGTGAATGACTTCATCTGAAAAATATGTGAGTACCACGCTTTGAGACCTAGATTGTTCTTTGACGTATTAGACCTATATTTTTCTGTAGTCCTTTCTGAATTGCCTTTACACATTTCTACTTTGAATGGTTCACATCAGAGGTAGCAAAAGGAACTTGCACCCCGCTGAGACTTCTCAGCCATGTTGAAATTGTTGAACTGGATGATCTCATACTTGTCAGTTGTATGAAGCAATTAACATAAAAGCATAGAGTGAAATTTGAGCTAATCTTGTTCTAGTGCCTTTTTTGCCCTGGAGTATATGAACTATGGGCATAGCCCAATTGTCAGTCAATTCCCCTCCCTCATCTCCTTCCCTAATTTTTCCCCTTTTTCTTCTCCCTTTATGGAAAAATAGTTGTAAATTCCCTTGTATGCCATGTAAATGCTTGTGTCAGCATTTTTTTGTTTTTTGTTTTTGAGATGGGGGGGGTGGGGTTTCTTACACGTGGGGAGAGGGGAGCCAGAACTTCAACCTATTAGTTGAAGGTGGAGATTGGATACCACTAAGCTTTTGACATACCCTAGTCCTCTGTTAGCAGTGTCAATACATGTAGAAGCATTCTAGTCTCTAGTTATACATTCCAGAACAAAAGCATTACTTGCTTACAATTGATTTTTAAATGACAAGATGGGGTCTCATGGGATGGCAATTGGTTAACAGAGAGTTTACCTCACCATGGAGATGATATTGCTGGGAGCCTAGCTTACTAAACTGTAGAACCTGTAAATATATATGTTGCAGATAAATAACTCAACCTCCGTGTCATGTAAATATGTAATAAAATTCCAATAATATATTTTGTGTTTGCCACTATGGAGCTGGCTGAGCTTTGTTCCGAAAGAATCAAGGTTCTGGTGTTGATTCAAAGTCATTTCCAATTCAAGGGAATTGATCATCAAATGAGAAAAATAGCCATAAGTTTCTTAAAATTTTGGGAAAAAAATAATTTTGATGATATATTTTAGTTAGAAAAATAAGATATCTTGTCCTCTACGAATCAAATAAATCACAGTGCAAAGCAGACAAACTAAAATATAGAGGAACTTGAGAAAACATGGCTATGATTCAATACGGGGGGAACAAAACATGATATATTTTGATATATTTTAGCCAAAGTTTCACCATGGGAAACAAAACTTACAAGCTATGGAAGCACAGAAGTTGTGGTACTTGAGAAAATTTCTCAAGCTGGTGGAGGCCGAGGTGAGTTTGGAAGATAGCATTAGAGCTATGGAATTGAGGGTAGAAAGAATACGCAGTAGTTATGCAGAGAGCATTGATATGAGCAATGAAAACTTTGTTCAGATGATTCTAGTTGACAGTGCCTTCATCATCGAGTTATTCTTGTTGGAGTATCACCATGATTCAATAGATGAGATCGATCCTATATGCAGGAAACCTTGGTTGATTGATGATGTAGGTCACGACCTGAGGTTGCTAGAGAATCAACTTCCATTTTTCATTCTGGAAGAATTGTTCAACCTGGCTTTTGGCTCTAGTAAAAATATTGCAGACTTTTTTCTCAAGCTCAGCTAAAATTTCTGAGGGAAGAGAAAACAACGATAAATTCTCATAGTATATTTCGAATTCTGAAGTGAAGCAATTTGTTGACATGTTATGGTATAATTACATTGCCTCAGCACCAAAAAGAAACTCGGAGTAACAAGAAAATGTCAAGTTTCCTCTCAGCGCAACAGATCTCTTGGAGACCTGGATCAGCTTTAGAAAGGGCACAAGCAGATGCTTATTCAGAATCACATTCTTTGATATGGAGTTGGAAATACTGTCTCTCAAGTTAGAAAATGGAACCGAATCATTGTTCCGAAATATCATAGCCTTTGAGCAGTGCTACCACCAAAACAACAGTTACCTGACAGATTACGTGCATTTCTTGGCTTGTCTCATCAAATCATCCGAAGATGTGAAGCTGCTTGCAAGGAAAAGATTATCAAAAATCAGTTGGGTAGTCACAATGAAGTTGTAACCCTAATTGAAACCTTGCGCAAAGAAACCATATTGTGGGGTGGCAAGTTTTATTTTTCTAGCCTTTGTGATGTACTGGACACTTATTGCACAGGACCTGAGTTCAAGATGAATGCGGTCGGTTCTATTCTGAATAATGTACTAGATGCAGATTGGGACAAATTATCCCTGTAATTTGGTTATTGCAACATATATTCATGTTGTTGATCCAAATGGTCACTAAAATAATCTTTTCTTTTTCTATTCTGAAATTTGAAATATGAACTTATGTCATACATGTTTGGCTTCAGTTCAAAGATGGCTCTTAGAAAGCTCAAAACTAAGACAATGAAGATGAGCAAAGCATCAAAGGAGAGAGGTTGAAATGTGTGATTAGAAAAGGATTTGAATCGACAATATTATGTGATATTGAAGGTTGCATTGTTGTCTTTGATGACAATAGACTTATCACCGTGGAGGCATATAGAAAAGGATTGGAGTTGACAACATTTTGTGTATTGAAGGTTTCATTGTTGTCTTTGATGACAATAGACTTAAAGGTTGTTCATCAAATTCTTAATATGTATCACAAGTGGAAGATCAAGGAGAAAAGTTGAAGAAGGTGGCAGTGAAATCAAGGAGGGCTAAGAAATGTACCGGAAGACATTGTGATGGTAAGCCCTCTTCAAATGGAAGTGTCTGATGCTATCTAACCTCACTTTAAAGTTGTATCAAATGTTCATGAAGATGCTAATGTGGTTCTTGATGACATGGAGATGCAGGCAGAAGAAGGGGTTTCATTCTTGTCTGAGTATATGATGGGTGTAATGCAGGATGACATTTCATTCTTGATGACATGAGGAGTGCTTTCCTGACGAGTATAGTTTTTGTTGAAGTCAATTTTAGTTTCTTCAATGTATTTTTTTTAACAAATTAAAAAATACTGAAAAATGATGTGACAAAGCCTTTTCTGAATATTTCTTATCCTTGGAGTTGTGTGCATTCTTTTTTCGATCACTTGCAATTTCTTTCAAAAGAAATGATTTGACAAAGATTCCACGAGTTTGCATGAATATTTTACCATTTTCATTGGTGTAACTATCTTTTGCACTTTTGTCTACCAAAACAGAGCAAGCTTTCTGATTCTTTCCTGTCTCCTGTGCATTATTAAACATTCAACTTTTGAATTGGTTATCATTGGGCATAGAGTGATTGATTTGATATGAAAAAAAAAATGTGAGGACTTTGTTTTGATTGTTGGATGAGGTTCACTTCCTTATTAGACCAATATATTATTTTCATCCAGCTGTTTTTTGAATTGACATGTACCCATTTCCACATATCATAAGTATCACTTCTATTCATTAAGATGTCATCATAAAAAGGATCAGTAAGGGATTGATCATAGACAGTCTCACCTGCATTTGCCTAAAGCAGTCATAAACTTTGGCCATTAGCAGCACTTGAGTAGTGGCCACTGTACTCCGAAGTGTTACTTATTATTATATATGTTGGGGGTGGAACAGCAGTGTCCCATGAAAAGAACTAAAGCTGGGTCAGTCACAAAACGAGCAGAGAAGCTTTAAGGAAATGTCTCAGTAGGCAGATAAGTTTTGGCATCAATACAGAGTCTTACTAGTTTCCCTTCTATAAAGGGAAAATGGAACCTACAGTATCAATGAAGAACAAGTCACATAGTTGCAGCAATAGAGCAGTATTGCTCCATGGAGTGCTGACATGATCAGTGTTTGAACATTGCCTTCCACCAGTGACAAACGGCCTTGCGACACAAGCAGATGCTTATTAAGAAACTCAGAGCAACAAGAAAAGTTCACTCTCTGCGCTTGGAGGCTGGGATCAGATTTAGAAAGGGTCAACCAGATGATTATTAGACCAATATATTGTTGTCGTCCACTGTTTTTATAATTGACATGTACACATTTCCACATGTCATGAGTATCACTTTTATCCATTAAGATCTCATCATAAATAAGATCAGTAAGGGATTGATCATAGACAGTCTCACCTGCCTATACCTAATGCAGTCATAATCTTTGGCCATTGGCAATACTTGAGTAGTGGACAATGCAACCGGAACAGCTCTTATTATTATATCTGTTGTCGGTAGAACAGCAGTGTCCCAACATTGTATAGGAAATGAACCAAAGCCGGGTCAGACACAAAGAGGACACAGAAGGCTTGAGGAAATATCTCAGCAGGGAGATAAGTAAATGTATTGGCATCAAGTACAGGAGTCTTACAAGTTTCCCTTCTATAAAGGGAAAATGGAACATACAGTCTATCGATGGAAGAACAAGTGACATAGCTGCGGCAACAGTAGCAGTATTGCTCCATGGAGTGCTGACATGATCAGCGTTTGAACATTGCCTTCCCGCAGTGCCAAACGGTCTTATGACAATCGTTCAATTCTACAAGGAGAGGAAAAAGATAGAAGTTGGTATCAATAGATATACAGTTTCTGCACAGAATAGGAAGGTTTTGCAACAATCCAGCCAATTAACTAGTACTCCAGTCCGAAAAAGTAGATCCACATATTGCATAGTGTTGATGACAAATCCATGGGGAACTTACAGTCAAGGATATAACTGCCCACACGGTAAGCTGAAGCGTGGAAGCCAAGTTCGTAAAGAAACATCGCACGAAAAGGCCAAGTCATTTGACCTCTGCAGTACAAAGAAGGTTGGTCGGCTCTCTTCAAAGATCAAGTCATGCATCGACATGAATTGCAGGAGACTCATCTACAAAACGAACAAACGAGTTCCTAAGAAACAGCTCAATTATGAAGCAGCAACCACTAAAACCATCTGCACAAAGTCGTCACTGTGAGCTCAATGGACTCTGCGTAACAAGCACGAATCTGTACTTCCCAGTTCTTCAAA
This sequence comes from Dillenia suffruticosa, assembly GCA_033439265.1. NCBI lineage: Eukaryota > Viridiplantae > Streptophyta > Magnoliopsida > Dilleniales > Dilleniaceae > Dillenia > Dillenia suffruticosa. The sequence goes on along the minus strand of JAVTVX010000037.1, from coordinate 10,418,024 downwards.
GCTAGAACAAGATGCTCCGAGTTTAAGCTTTCCCTCCGGAAAAACATTCTCCCAGTAATGCAGTTTTTGCTCTTTCAAAGATCTTAAATTGCTCTTACCGCGGTGGAAAGGGCCTATTGCTACCACAAATGGCTGTTTACACGGAGTAGATTATTTGGAACCATGTTTATGCAGCATTGGTATGATAAAAAGGGGGGCCCCAAGCTTCTTGTCACCCCTCTAGGCGGGAGGCAGAGGGCCATTTATTTCTCTCACCCTTTGAAATTAAACATCACTAGAGAAGAAGGCTATTTATACACAAAAATAGCCCACACTTCACCCTCGAAAAAGCCTTTTTGTGTCTTGGTAATCATTAGAAGACCATGTCATCAATTTGTTGTCTTTGTCTTGGGAAGCATATGATAGGCCTGCCATACCTTTTGTGTTCTACCTCCTGAGTTGCTTTGAGAGAGAGAGAGAGAGAGAGTGAGAGAGAGATTCCGGTAATTCAAATGCTCAAGAATTGCTTTGCTGGTAATACAAGGTTAAGCACCAGAAACATTATATGATAAAAATAAAATAAAATAAAAGATAACAAAGTTTTAAATTTGAAATAAAATCCGCAAACCAATAATAGCATAGAATTCAAATTCATATTCTGACAAAAACTTTAAAATACTTGTTGAAATTACATAGAAAAGAAAAAAAAAACTATAAAACTAGAGATCTATAATAAAATATATAACATAAACATATAATTATATATATAATTATAATTTATAAATTATAATAACAACGATAATCTGAATCTTAATTCTAATAAATGAGATTGGGCATTTGAGAGATAAATATGAAAAATATTTTTTTAAAAAAAAACTTTAATTTAATTTGTATGAATTTTTCTACACCACTCGTTTCTATTCAAAATATCTTCTCTTCTAAACTCTTAATTATTATGTTTTAAAAAAATAAAATAAATAATATATATTTATATTATGTATATATATATATAAGTATATAAATAGTGGGTGGGTGGGTCGAAACCACCATGCAACCGAAATATAGACGAATTACAAAACTTTAAAGAGTCACAAGTTATACAATAATGTAAGCGGATGGATTAAGTTTGGTAGAGTTAGAATCATCTTTAATTTCTGATAAAACATATTTTTTATATTTTTTTTTTGAGGTACTATATTTATAATCAATCAATGTGTGGACAGGTCAATCTCATCTCATTGGTCCAATCAAGTTTTGTTTGATAACTCCTACAAACTTATGTCATCAAAATCTATTTATATTTTATTTTGTTTAACCATAATAGATTTTGACTAATAAATATATATATCATTTGCACAATATAAAATTTAAAAGTAGAGGATAATATATATATATATATATATATATATATTTTAGGTTCCTAGCTTGACTATCCCCTAGTATCCGAGATTTTACCTGGACTAATCTAAACCGATCCACTGTCAGGTCGACTTTCGGAAGGATCTCCCAACGTGATTTTTTCTGTTCCCATACCGAGTCGAATCTGAACATAGTTAAGGGATTTCAACACCTTTCTCACTTACCCAACCAAACATTTGTGAATAATATATTTTATTAAAAAATAGAATTATTTTTATGTTAATAAGTTTTTGTATAAAAAATCTTGAATAATTTTATTTTATTATTTTTTCAAAACGACCTCCCATATTGATATAACATTACGGGCAAATTATATAATTGATTTGTTGGTTAGTAAAAAAAAATAGTGGATTCTCTTAATTGAAATTTTAATTTTGGGTCTTAAAAATGAAAAAAATAAGTATAGAGAGAGCTGATTCTTAATGAATTTGACAATTAGTTTGAATCTGACAATTAGTTTGAATCGAATTATTCATGATTAATAAATTGATCATCATGTATTGATAGATCTAAGGAAAATAATTTACGTCTAAACTTTTATAGATAGGATCAAAAGACAGTTGGTCTAGTAGGATGTGGTGTAAAATTCATTAACCAAGATCACGAGTTCGACTTGCGACTTGGGTATGGAGCAAATTACATTGGGAGGGTAGTCCCTCAAATGGGTCACTGTAAGTCTCGGACAGGATTAGTCAGAATATGGTTTCAGATACTGATCGGATAGTACCAAAAAAAACTTTTATCTTTTTTTTTTGGTTATACAATGATTTGAATCTGAAATCATCAGATTAGGGGAGGAAATTTGTATTACTAGACTATCCCCTTAGAAAAAAAATCTTTTACCTTTACCAAAAAAAAAAACTTTTACAGTTGGGCTCCAGAATCCCTGCATGACCAAAGCTAAGCCCAGCGCAGGTGGCCACTAAGTGGGTCTAGAAAGTAAATATAGGGTCAACTTTTAAGTTAGGCCTAATGCTACTAAACCTTTTTCCACCGGGCTACCCGAGCTGAAGATGCTAGCAAGCACGGTACCAGCTCCTGCCCAGCCCATGACTATACATTTTTGCTTTTATTGTTCCCCCGGACTCAATCCACCATTCGGCGTCCTAAGTTTCATCCTTACTAATTTAACTTGATCCGACTAAGGTCCCTCTTGGGGAGATAGAAGTCTCCCAACGTAATCAACTTTATATTCAAGTTATGAGTTGAATTGATAATTTTGATTAAAAGATACAACGATCTATCTGTTACACCAATTCCAATCCATGACAATACATAACCCACAAGCTTATCCCTTTTTTCTTTTTGTAGAAAGAAAAATGTTATTGTTAGTATACAATGGTCCATCAACAAAAGTTGAGTTTGTTCGATTTATATTAGTCAATATAATGGTAATTTAAATTTTTTTATTGAGAAATTTGTCTTTTATTTAAAAATATCATGTACTTTTTATTAAAAATGCTTTACTTCAATTGAAAAATAAAAAAACATTTGGTTGGGATTTTTCCAAACCACCCATAAACACCGAATAAAACTAATTTTCTTAAATTTTTATTGAATGGTACCAAGAACAATTTTCTTTTAATCCCTTTTAATTTATATTATACCCGTCTTGAAATTTTATTTAATATTCTAATTACTTTTCTGTAAAAAGATAATATTTGAAAAATTCTTAAAATTGACGAAATTCTGAAAAATATTTCCCGCCATGAAGCAAGATTTTAAAATTGAAATATCTGAAAAGAAAATAGAAATATCTAATTCTTGCGGCAGGGGCAATCCAACGGTCTAACCCATCGCATTTAGAAAAACGAAGGCCCTCATATTTTTCCCGGAACCAAATTTCGTCGATCATCTCTCTCTCTCTCTCTAAAACAAAGAGTGTTTGCAGAAATCTCATATTCTGATTCCGTCGTCTCAGGCTCTCTTCTGAAGCACGGAAACAAACTTGGGAACTTCAAACTTCTCTCTCTCTCTCAGTCATTGTGATCAGGCTTTTTTTTGTTTCTTGAATTTCTGATTCAGGTTTATTGTTTATGATCTTTTACACTCAAAATCTTTGGTTTTGGGGGCTCTTAGAGTTTTGTTAATTGGTGATTGAATCTGAAATTGTTTGTGATTTGGTTTTATTGCCTTCATCTGTAATCTTAAAATTTTTGGTTCTTGGGGTTTATGGTTTTGTGACACGGTGATTGAATCTGAGATTGTTCGTGATTAGGGTTTGTTGTTTTGATTTTTACTCTCTAAATTTTTGGTTTTGGGGGTTCTAGGGTTTTGTGACTCGATTCTTGAATCTGAGATTGTCTGTTGTTTGGGTTTATTATTTTGATCTTTACTCTCAAATTTTTCGTTTTGGGGTTTTTTAGGGTTTTCTGACTCGGTGACCGAATCTGAGTTTGTTTGAAACTCATTCTTTTATTTTCAATTTCATCATATTTTCTGAATCTTGGAGAGAATTAGAAACCCTAAAAATAAAGGGAACCTCTGATTTGAAGATTACATTCGGGGTATAATATTTTGCCTATTATATCTAGGTCCTTTTATGAATTTATTTAGTTCACTGTTTCTGAAATTTTGATTTGGGGTTTTTGACAATTCTGGTTTTTGGGGTTCTTTTTGGGGCCTGCTGAAATTGTTTTCAGATTCTTAAAATGGGTGATTGAAATGTGAACTTATGTCATCCCTGTTTGGCTACAGTTCAAAGATGGCTCCTAGAAAGCTCAAAAGTGAGACAAAGAAGATGAACAAAGCATCAAGGGATAGGTTGCACTGTGTCATGAAAAAAGGATTAGAGTTGACAACCTTATGTGATATTGAAGGCTGTATTGTTGTCTTTGATGACAATAGACTCATCACTGCAGAGGCATGGCCCAAAGAAAAGGATGTTCATCAAATTATCAATAAGTATCACACCTATGTTGAAGAGCAAAGGAGAAAAGAGATGAAGAAGGCAGGAGTGAAATCAAGCAGGGCTAAAAGTACCGAAAGACATTGTGACAATAAGCCCTCTTCAAATGGATGTGTGCCTTCTGTGATGCAACCCCACTCTGGAGACGTATCAAATGTTAATGTGGATTCATCGGTTCTTGATGACATGGAGATGCAAGCAGAAGAAGGGGTTTCATTGTTGTCTGATTATATGATGGGTGCAATGCAGGATGTGATTCCATCAGATTGCCCTGGTTATTTTCCAGGAAATATGGGCATTGACAACATGGCAGGACCATCAGAGGATGCAGAAAACTTTGAGTGTTTGCCTGACATTGGGGGACTTGTTGACATGGAGAGACAATTGGAGAATGGAATTTCATCTGAATTTGTTAGTCATTTTCCTGAAATGGGATTCAAGGACATGGGGGAACAATTTGAGGATGATAACTTTGATTATTTGCTTACAAATTTTGATTTTGATGGTATTGTTGGCCAATCAGCTTTTGAGATTTCATCAGATCTTGTGACTTTGCCTGATTTTGCTTCTGATTACTCACATGAGGAGTGCTTTCCTAAGGAGTACAATTTTTGTTGAACTCAATTTGTAGTTTTTTCAATGTATTTTTTGTACTTATCAAATGAATAATAAAAAGAGCAAATGTGTGCTCCCCTCCTGTGTATTATTGAAACATTCAGCTCTCGAAGAGTACTTTGAATGGTTTAGTTGGGCTAGGTTATTGTGAGTCAAAGAGTGAATGACTTCATCTGAAAAATATGTGAGTACCACGCTTTGAGACCTAGATTGTTCTTTGACTTATTAGACCTATATTTTTCTGTAGTCCTTTCTGAAATGCCTTTACACATTTCTACTTTGAATGGTTCATATCATAGGTAGCAAAAGGAACATGCACTCCGCTGAGACTTCTCAGCCATGTTGAAATTGTTGAACTGGATTATCTCATACTTGTCAGTTGTATGGAGCAGTTAACATAAAAACATAGAGTGAAATTTGAGCTAATCTTGTTCTGGTACCATTTTTGCCCTGGAGTATATGAACTGTGGGCATAGCCCAATTGTCAGTCAATTCCCCTCCCTCATCTCCTTCCCTAATTTTTCCCCTTTTTCTTCTCCCTTTATGGAAACATAGTTGTAAATACCCTTGTATGTCATGTAAATGCTAGTGTCAGCCTTTTTTTTTTGTTGTTTTTTTTTTGGGGGGGGGGGATTCTTACATGAGAGGAGAGGGTAGCCAGAACTTCAACCTATTAGTTGAAGGTGGAGATTGGATACCACTAAGCTTTTGACATACCCTAGTCCTCTGTTAGCGGTGTCAATACATTGAAAACATTCTAGTCTCTTGTTATACATTCCAGAACAAAAGCATTACTTGCTTACAATTGATTGTTAAATGACAAATGGGTGTCTCATGGGATGGCAATTGGTTAACAGAGAATTCACTTCACGATGGAGATGATTTTGCTGGGAGCCTAGCTTACTAAACCGTAGAACCTGTAAATATATATGTAGCAATTAAACAACTCAACCTCCATCTCATGTAAATATGTAATAAAATTCCAATAATATATTTTGTGTTTGCCACCATGGAGCTGGTTGAGCTTTGTTCCGAAAGAATCAAGGTACTGGTGTTGATTCAAAGTCATCTCCAATTGAAGGGAATTGATAATCAAATGAGAAAAATAGCCATAAGTTTCTTAAAATTTTGGAAAAAAAAATAATTTTGATGATATATTTTAGTTAGAAAAATAAGATAATCTTGTCCTTAACAAATCAAATAAATCACAGTGCAAAGCTGTACAAACTGAAATGTAGAAGGATTTGAACATATAAGTTATTATAGTTACAAGGATACTAGTTTCAGAACCTAAGCCTTCTATTTAGTTACCCTGATTTTACTATTTCATAAAAATAATATGGAATGTTTTTAAAAACTTAATATATAAACAAAATTTTATGGACAAAAGCTCTTCATGGTTCTAAATTATAAAGAAAAATGTATACTTAAAACCCTATTGTAATGATTTGATACTAAATTCCGATAATTTCCTTCTCTATACTTGCAGTTGCTATCATTAACCAAATAATCCAATAAGACTCCAATTTTAACCTAATAAAAGTGAAAATTGTTAACCAAATGACCCACCTTAACAAAAATTGGTTGCATTTTATTAACTTTGGCTTGCAAAATTTGTCATTCTCATGTGAAGCTTGGAAAAGTCAGAATGGCTCCTTTGGGATCTAAATAAGCCGGAATTATGATTTTTTTTATATTCAATAAAATAATAATTTAGATTTTTATTTGATTTCTATTTTAAAACTCTGTATTTTTATGGTATTGTTGGACAGTCAGCGATTGAGCTTTCATCAAATTGCATGACTTTGCCAGATTTTGCTTCTGATTACTCACATTCAATGTATTTTTTGTACTTAAATAAACACTGAAAATGATATGACAAAAATTTCACAAAACTTTCTTTTTCTGAGAGTATGCATGAATATATTATATTACTACTTTCGTGGTTAAGCTATTTTTTGCACTTTGTTCCACCAAAGCAATGCGAGCATTTCCTCCGATCTCCTGTGTATTATTGAAACATTCAACACCTGAAGGGTTCTTTGAATGGTTTATTAGGCCGAGGTTAAATTAGTCAGAGGGAATGGCTTCAACTGAAAAATAATGTGAGGACCTAGTTTTGAGTCATGGACTGCTCGACTCATTAGACCAATAGCTCGCTGCAGTCCGACTGTTTTCTGAATTGCCCTTTAATAAACCAGTTCCTCAGGAACAGCTTAGCATTGAAGCAGCATCCACTAAAACCATCTGCGCAATGTTGAGGTCACTGGTCTCCACATGACAGGTGTGAATCTATACTCTCAATTCGTCACAGCGAGAACAAAGTACTCCAGTTTAGGCTTCCCCACTGGAAAAAAAATCTCTCCAAATAATGCAGTTTTTGCTTTTACATTGCTCTTGAAATGCTTTTAGCATGGTGGAAAAGGCTCACGGCTACCACAAATGGTTCATAGGCTTCCATATATATATATATATATATGTAGACTCTTGGGAACCACCCTGTGTGTGCAGCATTTGGGTGATAAAAGTAGGCCCTAAAGCTCCTTGCCATTCCTCTAGACGGTTGAAGTAGGATGCGCATAGGCAAAGGTCCATGTATTTCTCTTCCAAATTAAAAGTCAATAGAGAAGATTATTTGTGCAATGGATGTAAAACGTTTCACTCTCAAAAAAGCCTTTTGTGTCTTAGCAATCATCATAAGACCATGAGAGATAAGGGGAGGGGGGGATTTGCAACAGTTCAAATGGGCAAGAATGCTTATAAGTGTGCAAGAGTGTTGCTACACAAACCAGGTGGATAGATTTCATTGTGCATCCTGAAATGACTTAAAGATCATAGTAGAAAGGAGCAGCAGCAATACTCATCAAGAATGCAGAGAAATTTCTGGCTTGAATGGCCATTACATCGATGTTGGATAGTGAACCAATCACCATCAGGATATCCCATGCTTTTGGAAAAGATTACCATAGAAATTCGTCCGGAAAATTTAAAACTAGACAACATATGGGGTAATTATGTTCTTCAGTATAGAACTTCCTGTAGGATACAGTTAATAGGAGATCGTCCTAAAATGATCACCATGTAGTAACTTGTAACATTCATTGCCTCGCAAAAAGCATTGAAGTTGAATTGCCACTTGGAACCAAGTCATAAGCCACCTGCAGGCATTGACAAGGGAGCTTAGTGTTCTCTTTTACAAGTGAAATACGGGGAATGGCACTGTGAATGTGGCAACACATAATACTAAAAGATTCTAAGATGGAGTGGTGGATGAGAGTTGTAGTGAAGTTCTAGGTTGGCTAATTTAAACAATTTCCTTAAGTTTATTTAAAGAGGGAAATACTTGAAGGGAGCTCCAAAGTTCAGGCTTATGAACTTCAAGCAAGCAGAAATTAAACTCTCATGCTGCAAGACAGGAAATCCAAAGCCATGGATAATAGATGCAGTTTTGCTTGAAAGTCTATCATGTCAGGAAGATTTTGGTCCAGTGAACAATTGACAATGATGCAAATGCAGAAAAATAATGATATAATAGGTGGATTTAGGGGGAGGAAATAAATAATCATCAGCCATTCAGTCCAGAATTTCCAAAAAAATAAAAAATATCCACAGATGAGACCATGAAAAAAGCATTATACCTTTTTCAGAGAGTCCTGTCCAGGTACTCCCTTTACGACCTTCTGCATGCATAGAAGTTGAAGCACATAGCTCTCAAGCATCATCACCTGGCTAGACGGTTGAACATAACATTTCTCCCATTTACTGACAATCCTTTCTTCAGCCTTCATTTCCCCAACTTCTAGAATGAAGAATAGTCATATTAAAAGTTTCTTGTCAAAGGTCGCTGGAATTCAAAACAAAGGGCAGATAAAAGGCCAGAACAGTACCAGGAATATTATACCTTTGTTAGAATCTTGACATGGAGGAGAAGTTTGGGCTCCATGGTCAACTCTACCAACAACATATACACTTTTTTATTACTAAGAAGGCACATAATTTGCACATAGTAACAAAGAAGATTGTGAAGAAAAATCATGTGGTCTGCAGTAGTATGAGGATATTAAACATAAAGTAAAGCATTGCAAAATCAAGATATACTCTTTCTCATCTATGCTGCTTCCAACTATTGCATGAATCTTCCCAGGTGATATTTCCTCCACATGTTCAGAAGAATATGATGTTTCTTGAAAGTTCAATTGTTCCTGAGTTTCATCTTTTCCTAGATCACAAGCATGGCTGCCCTTTGAATCTGAAGAACCTATAGGCTTTCCATTTTCAGAGGATAAGCTATCACTTTGAGTACATGTTTCTTTAGGTATCCCAAATTGACAGCAGTTAGCAGGCTGGGTTTGTGATTCACTTTCCTCGCCTTTGTTAACAAGAGTCTCCTGAGCTGCATGGGGAAACTCCCAAGTACCATGAGAATTATCAGGACAGGAAAAATCCAGATGCAAGACATCCATTTCAGGACCTGGAAAACTATCTAGGTAGTCCTTCTCAAACCCTTTCTTCGAGAAAACAGGGGAACTGCATGACTTTCCAATACCAAATGGCTGGCCGAATGCATGTTTTTTGGAGAAACAACCATTGAAGGAACAATTTCCAACTTTGGATCTCAGTGAAGATGATTCTGTCTTGTCACGTAATTTCGGATTGGGAAACTGAGCAAATAAATCTTCTGTTTCCGTTCTGCCTCCTGCTTCTGCATACCCCATGTCTGTGATTTGACAGAAATAATTGAAATCCAAATCCTTATCAACTTTACTGAATTCAGCTTCACATGACCAATTGTCAAGTGGCTTCATCTGTCCCAGGCAGGTTAGTTCTGAGAACTTGGTTGGTGTTAGCTTTGACAGATTAGAGGTTCTCATAAACGTTGTTGATGATCTTTCACGATTCTCTGTAGGGTAAACACTTTGTATTTCTCTGTATAATGTATCTGATCTTTTAAGCTCACTGCCATGTCCTTTAGTGCCCTCCCTTGATGATAGATCGTTTACTGTCTCATGCCTCAGTAACATAAATTTAGAAAAATGCTCACTAAATTAAGCCAAAAGACAATACTCTCTTTCAAAAAGAGCAGAAAATAACCTGCACTCGATGAGCATGACTCTTCACTGTCAAAAGTTAATGCAGAAGTTGGTCATAAAAAAAAATGAAGATATCAAACAATAGTGAAAAGGGCAAAACCATGAAAGAGACCAGTCTCACACCATATACCTCAGCAAGATTGAACTATCCTTCTCATGGTCTTTCACAAAGGCAGACCATGTAGGTTCATTGGTTGGAGCTCTGGAATGACATTTCCACCCCACTGTGGGATATCTGAAGTATCCTGATGGAAACATTAATAGCAGAAAGAAACTACTAATATGCCCCCAAAATAATCAAAATAACAGGTACCTTTCTCTGTCCAAATGTCGAAAGTCACAATCTTGTGCTTCTTTTTTTTGCTTCATGTATGGATCAGTTGACTCTAATCACCACAGTAGAGGGGCAAAGAATTAAAAATCTAAACTAATTGGTCATTGCAGTTGTAAATGTTAAGGTTCAGAACTCAGATTAAGAAGTGGAATCCTACGAATGGAAATAAGGGAATCAAAATTGTGTTCATGCTGGTAACAGCAAACAAGAGCTTTTTGGGATGTGCACAGACACCCCAAGATAGGAGAAGTTGAAATCACCAATCACTAAGTACATGCTTTGATCTAGTAGGATTCTCATTGTTAGGTTGGTCTTCCTACATGACAGATGTCCAGCCCAAGTGACAGCTGAAAAAATAAGTTAAGAGCTAAGAGACTCACTTCTCTCCGGAGTTGAATTTGCGCTTCCTACTGTAGATGTCCTTGGTGCTAAAATATTTGTTCAGCAAAAAAATTAAGTTATTCAAACCAAGCTATTATATTTTCCTGTGGATGAAAGACAACCTTTTCAACCGAGCACACGAATTAGTTTGAATTTGTGCTTCCTACTGTTGATGTACTTTTCCATTTGTTTGTTCCTAGTAATCCACGCTGTGAGATTTTCCTAGAAGTCTCACACAAATTGACCTGAGGATGATATATTAAAGCAAATATCCAAGGGATTGTATTCTAAGTTCTTGTTTTCAGAGTAGTTCTAGCAGTCAAGAGGAGACAACCCTGTACACGCTCCTACGGCTTTACCATCTACACAGCCATCCTCTAAAAGGTGCAATGTTTATTATCACGTGGGGGCTGTGGGGACTGCTCAATTGTCATTGTGATAACTTTCCAATTAAATTACAAGAGAATTGAGTGAACTTATTTGAATTTAGTAACATCTACCCAGCCATAAGGAGGCTCTTTTATGTCAAGAATGCACTGGTGAATGGAACTTCCTCATACAAAAGGAAAGCCTGACTCAGACAAGATCCTAAGAGAGGAAGAAGACCAAAAATGGGAAGATCAAACTTCCTAAATCTACACAAACATTTAAATGTGTTCCAAATAAATTGAATTGTAGGTAACCATAATATGCACAAGCAATCTTAGCATTCTGATTAGTAGGAACTATTAAAATGGGCATGGTGACGGTGTACGGCGCTGGGCTAGTATGTCATGAGCAAGCTAAACCAAGAACATTTCAAGATATAGCCAACAGACGACAAAATCACCAATTGTCATTTGTTGAACACGCATTTTACTGGACAAAAAAAAAATAAATAAATAAAATTAAGAAGCTATGTTCATCAAATGTAGTTGAGTAACCACTATCAGTGTCATAAACTTAAAATTTCCAGCATATGTAAAAGAGAGCACCTAAAATACTGAATCTTTCTGCTAGGGATCCAGTTAGCCTGCAAGGGTAAGTCAGCTTGACTGAGAAGCTGAACAATATCCAAATGTTGAACTATAATATAATATTCAAAATAAGTCACCTCTTCCTCCGTGTACAACGGTCTTCAAAAAAATCCAATGTCTCATGGTCCTTAAGTTTGAAAAAATCAACAGAATCATTGTGTAGTTGACATGAAGGAGTTTCCCAGGATACATCATATTCCTTTTCCTCAAAAAGATCTGAAAAACCAGAGGCTGGTGGGCACAAACAAAAGAGTTTCATTGTGTTAATTTCGGCTCAAGAAGCAATTTTACAATAAGCGAGCTTAATAAGCAGCTAACAAATTACCAACACTGTTATATTTAAATATGAAAATACATACGGCATTCATTTTATGACTTTGCCTCCCTTTGCCTATTTTCCACATAAGAAAGAACATGCAGGGGGTGACACATGCTTATCATGTCCAGTTCATATTTTTGACATGAAGAAAATGAACATATTCACTGAAAAAAAGGGCAAGAAGGAAACCTAAAAAAAATCACTAAACCCAGCCACCTAGTGCATATCTCAGCTCATCAACCAAACATCTATCTAATAAGCTTAAGCTAACTACATGAGATTATTATTTGCCACGTGTCCATTTAAAATTTCTCTTCTTCGTGGGCCCATTCCCATGTCTTTCATGTGTCTCTCATGGCAAAAACATAGTTAGAAATCTCTCTTCTTTTGTGCCATGGTGCCCACACGACAAACACCTCTCACTTCTTGAATTGTCAACTAGATTAGGATCATAAGAAATATTTTTTATATATATACATACAACATAAATATAAATTCCATGGTATTCTAATAAAAAACATCAAATACAAAATCAAAATAAATTTAAATTAAATAAGTACAACTTATGGAGTACATTTAAATTCAACCCATTCTACAGCAAGTGTATCAATGACAAATTAAAAAAAATAAAAAATTTCACTATGTAAGTACTTCATAATCATGATGATAAATTGTTGATAACTTTTAGAAATAATTACAATTATTATGCCGATATAATTAAAATTGGGTACATTCATAAGTTATCGATATTTAAAAATAAATCTTACAATTAATGTTAATTAACTTAAATGGCCTTTTCCCCACCCAAAGTGATGCGGGAGTATGCATTAGTTTTTAACTATAAATCTAGCATGTTATAATCGAGAACAGATAAAAGATCATTTGGACACTTTCAGATTTCCAACTCATTAGCTGTGCGGAACCAAAAATTGCCATATCAAAGAAAAGCAGTCTAGGATTAAAAAATAATGTGTGAATGTTATAAACCTTCCAAATTTTCTTTAATGTCATAACAGATATCTTCATCAGAAAATGGACTCCTTATTTTACTGGACCTCTCATCAAGTTGCCTGTGCATTTTGCTGGTGGATAACTTCTGCTTCATGTTGCAGAATGAATTCAAAACGCCACCTGAATAAAAAGGCAACTCCCAAACATTGCCATCTAGAGGCATATTAAAATCTTGCACCAAAGCATCCTGCATTTTGTGAATCAGTTTAGTCAATTAGTCAATGTTGCTAAGGATTCTCGAGCATTTGTATTAGTCCAGATATATAAACTTCGATGTACATGAACTAGAGAGCAGAATGAAGCAAAAATATCTACATAATTGTCAGGTCACCAGATAGATTTGATTCAACCCTTCAGAATGGAAATAAGCACCACCTTTCATAATACAAAAAGACTTGATAAGCAACAGAAGATGCACATTTATGAATATTTCAGTCTGGCTGTGATCTTTGTTCCTAATTTACAGAGACAGCATCCCCCTCTCTCATTTTGTACAAAGTCCTATTTACATCAAAAAAATAATGCATAGGTGGGAAGTACATAAGCATACACAAACATCAAAAAATAGTTGCTGCAAGATTGTGTTAGTAAACATGGTCCAAGAAACTTAAAAATTCTTAACCAAATAAGGTCTGCATATCAAGGTTTCACTTGCTCAAGCCAGTCAAGTAAGATATCAAGACCAAGATTTATAATGCCAAAAGTAAAGTCAGGGTGAGAGGTTAAAAGGGTTCTCTAAAGAAGACATTTAGAACCCTATCGGATCCAATTCACGGAGGGGATTGGCATAGAACTTATTACCAGCATCCAGGACCAGTAAGATTATTACATGCAAAAACTTTGTGTATAAATAGCTGGTAGTAGCACTCTCACCACATTAAATTCAGGCTTATTCAGCACATGATTCATATTCCTGGATGAGCGAAACTGCCTTTCAGCCTTTGACGGAGAATGGCAACTGTAGCAAAGGTTACTAGGAGTTCAGTCAAAATTATGTACCTTTAATTATTCAAATCCATGGCAATTAACCAATATGTCAAGACAACATGATAATTAGGCCTTAGAGTTTGCATGGTAATAACATGTAATGAGCCATGCGCTCATATGATTGACAAAATGTAATGAACTGAGACAACAAAAACAAGAAGAAATGGTCCATCAAGATTAGTATAAAGCATCACTCAATCCCATAATAGCCCTATGTAAGACAGTAGGCCTTCATCAAGATATCATTGACACTAAAATCATGATTATTTTTAAATCAACACAACATTCATCCAGAAAGATCCAGCCCACCCCAACCAAAGAGCCAGTAATCACACAAGTTCTGTTATCTCTAAATACTGGTGAAATTTTCAGGATTCAAGCTTTTTATTTTACTTTACCTGGTCAGATGTTGTGGTGAATGGGCAGGCGTTTCATCTCCAACTTTACCTAAACCTAATTACCAAAAGCAAGATTCATTCAGAACAATGATGTTTATCAAAATGATGCTCTATGGGCATGAAGACATTATTGTTGCTTGGGTGGAGACAACTTTGTTGAAACAAGAAATAAACAACATAATGAGTAAAATCAGAAACTACATGGTTCCATTCCTGTTAGAATAAAGCAACAAATGAAAGTGGCATACACTAGAAGGAATCAGACCAAATCATAGTCATTCGCCTTCATTGTGTCGTGGAAGTTTCTCAACTAACTCAATATTTGGCTAGGTTCCTAGCATAAGAAGAGCCCTTGTTTCAAGTATCTTTTTGTATTCCTTGTCCAATGAAGGAACTTAAATAATTCAATATCAAAGCAATAAAATATGTATTCCATAGAGTGAACTCTCCAGATTGCATCTTCCCAACTTATGCCAAAATGTAGTCACGCCAAAATTAAATGCCACAAGACCTAATAGTGCAATCTTATTACAAGACAAACCTGCAAGAGAAAATGCAACATGAGCTTCATGTGCTGAAACCCTCTCTGACTTGTCATCTTGTCCATCATCAGCAATTAAATCAAGAACAGACAACCCTAGAGAAGCTATAACAAAAATAAAAGCAGTATTTATCCTCTTGCAAATACATGGCAACCATGTCAATAGCGAGTGAAAATCTTCAAATAGGAAAAGTTGCAACCAGGTGCTGTTGAAAGAACACAGCTATAAAAATTTTGCCAAGCCATGGTTCAAACCATGCATGTAAAGGGAAGTAATAAAGCTAGAAAGTAATTAAGTTCGGAGGATATTTAATACTCACAATGCTTGGGAGATGTGCTATTATGCTCCGGTTTAGATCTATTCCGGTTTATGGTATGGCTGTGACTGGAAGAAGCAGCTAAAGAAATCCTGGGATCCAATAACATATTTCTCATTGAAAAATATAGCTGGGGGAACAATCGTCCATAAAAATCATATAAATCTAGAATCAGACACGTCAATTTACTGTCTGCAGGGTGCAACTCTAGAACAAGGTCAATTGAAATTCCATCAGCTTATTTGGCCAGTAAGGAAGATGATAAGAAAGGAATTTGAAAGAATGGGAAATCTAGGAAACTTTTTTCCCAAATCCTGGTGAATTTCTCATCTCATTGTGGGAGCAATTAAAAGGGAACACTATTAGTGAAAGCTACTCATCTACCTTCCCACTCTGGACCCTTGTGTTTTATTAGATACTGCATGCCATCTTTCACATAAAGGACAAAAAGAAAGGAATATTACTGTTACCTTCCCTATCTGTACTCTACTTTTCCTTTTATCATGGCACACCAAACAGGCAAAGGCAACCATACAATCATGTCCAGTGTCAGACACTAGGATGGTCTCACGGTACTTGCACATAAAACAAATCAATTTTACAGCTCAGTTAAGGTGGTTGACAGGTCCAACTTATCATGAATATGGATATGCATACACTACATACTTACTTCCCAGGGGATTCATTTTTCACTTGACGGCATGATGTTGTTCCAACTTCAATGCAATCCACCATACATGCAACATCTCATTACATTTACCAAAGAAAGTTAGTCATTAAGGACTCAGAGCTAAATTCTTGATGCCAAGTCACATGGTGATGCAAAGAAGTCAAAGGATCATACTTGACTCATCAAATTGAGTGGAGGTCTGTTGCATGACTTTGCCACTAATGATCAAAGGCACCTTTGAAACATTTTGGTGTAGATTTGAATGACCGAGCTCCAAATCTTCGCTTGCTTATGCAATGTTCATACAGAGTCAAAAGAATATTTAAATGAAAGGTTCAAATAACTCATGTCATCGTCAGGTTATGTATTTTCAATTGACATCAATCATGCATACATGAAGAACCAGCACAACTGACGTAATATAAACTGCAAACCAAACTATCAAGTTTCAATAACAGCAACTAATACTATGTACCTTCTTGTCCCACTGTTCAATTGAGATCAATACTACTCACATCTCCAACAGAGAAAAGCAACTGTTTTTCTTGTCCGCATTAAAGATTTCATCGGTAGAGGACGAGCCTTGGTGCAACGGTTAAGTTGCTCTTTTGGTGACCTCGAGGTCACGGGTTCGAGGCGTGAAAACAGCCTCTTTGCAAAAATGCAAAGAGAACGCTGCGTATATATACGTCCACCCTCCCTCTACCCCCGCACTAAGTCGGGGAGCACTTTGTGCATGGGGTGAGCCCTTTTATTAAAGATTTCATTGGTCCATAAGTCATCCCTATGCAATCAAAGAGAGTCATTGTTCTGGAATTCAGTTGATCATGTCATTGAGTCTCTTAAAGTGGTACGACGTACGTACATATGTATGTGCATACATACATATATATATGTAAAGAAGCAAAATGAGGCATTTCTATCCTACGTATCTTTATCAATCTTTATCAACCTTTTACACACATACATACATACATGCATACATACATATATATGTAAAGAAGCAAAATGAGGCATTTCTATCCTACATATCTTTATCTTAGCTGGAGCAATAGAAGCAGCCATGATTGGAACCATAAAATGATACTTGGAAAAGTTTTAAAGATTATTTATCTATGTATCACAAACAAGTTCTAATTAATTTTCTAAACCATGGGAATTCTAAAGATATTCCATACAGCAGCCATGATGTCACCGATCCAGTTTGAAAAATGGTATCTTTACCAATACATAGAGAAGGCATTTTACATAATAGGTATGATTGTCAAATAGTAAAGAGCAAGTGTACGATTGTATATTCAGTTCAATAAAGCACTGATAAGAACTGTAAGCACCATATTGTCAACAACTTAACAGGGAAATAGTCAATTTAAAGCATCACCAAGAAATATAAACATCAAACGTCATAACATGCAACCCAATGTTAATCTGGAAAAAAACAATACCATGAATGCAACAGGAGTTGGTCTCTTTATTGTTTGTAGACAAGTTCTGCAAACTAAGAACATCAAGAGATCGATGCGTGTGGTGATACTGATCAAATGTACTAGCTTCATCAGCAGAGTTCTCCAAGCCAGATATCTGGTGTTGGAGATGCTGTTGTTGTCGTTTTCTTTGTTCAAAGTACTGCTTTTGTCTGTAGAACATAGAAACACAAGAAAAGAACAAATTTATATGCTCTTGAGAAAAAATAAGCACCCTGCAGACCAATCAAATGAATGAGTCCACAACTATGAAAAATAGATATACCTCTTATGTGTCGATCTTTGTGACTGCAATTTTCAGTCCCATCAAAATATGGTACAAAATCATGGTCACGCAAAAGAAGCACAAGTAAGCAACACAGATTTTTACTTGATAATTTAAATGTTCAAAATCAAATAAACATAGAACTGAAACCTTAAAATTAGTATGTTTGATCTTGCAAGGACTGAGAAAACCCCCTTCTAGGTCTCAAAGAAGAACTCCAGACACATCTTACTTGGCAGGTCTATTCATCACTACAACATAATCATGCAACTATACTAGCTTCTTGCAAAATGATCACATGTAAGAAACAAAGAATTTCACTTAATAATTTAGATATCAAAATCAACTAAACATGGAACTGAATTTACTAAAATTAGTTTGTTTGATTTAGCAAGGAAGGAGAAAATTCCCTTCTAGATCTGAACTCCACAAGGGTTTGAACTTGGTAGGACTAATCATCACCATAACATAAGCATGCAACTGTAGTATGATTGCATGAGTAGCTTCTGGCAATTCAGAAGCATCCTATAAATACTAATTGATAAACAATTTAGGAGACTTGAGAGCTTTCTAATAATATTTGTTGGAGTAGGTCATAAGAAGATTTACATGTCCTAAATTTCATCAGGGTTTTTGATGGAGTATGTTACCATGAGAATTTGTACATATTTTAAATTTCGTCGTAGTTGTTCAGGTGCACACTCTTTTTAGTTTTCCAAATCATAAACTCACAATTATAAGTGCCATTGCTGTTTGCAATATGTGCAATATACTTTTCTACTGCATCATTCAAATAAAGTCTGGCATGAAATGAATTTCAAGTAGTTTACCAGAAATAGTTGCAAAATAAAAGAAAAGTCAAGCCTATGTGACACTCACAGTTGTAACTTTCCGCCTTGATCCTCCCATCCATTGCAACATTGCCACAAAACCAAAGGAACTTTCACCCTTGTAGTACCACTAACCTGGATGAAGTTATGCTTTTTAAGACAGATACAACAATATTCCATCCAGAAGCTAATTAAATTGACCAGATTTAACAGATCAAAATCTAGCAGTGAGGTAGCACAGGTATGAACAACAGTGTTTGTTAAGAGGATTTAATTAACATCCCATAAGTTTGATAAAGTTCTTGCATTTCAAACTCATGACAGAAGTTTGAAGGGTTTCAACATGTTTTTTAAGATTTCTTTAATGTAAATTAGGCATTGCCATGATCATTGGTTGCTAAAAGTTCTTGCTTTAGATTAGCCTAAGCCTCAGATTACAGCGAAAAAACTCGAAGAGGAAAAACATGATGAGGCTAACTGGTAGCTAGACCATAATTTACCTCTAAATTTTAACATAACTATTTAGTCATTATTTGCTAGTGTAAAAAAAAATATATATTTTCAATAGTCAATGGTCTCATATTTACATTAAGCCCTTACTAAACTCTAAGCTCCATCTCTGCATAGCTCAATAAATAGGACATGCCACACGGACTATTTTAAGTCAAACTTTTTGCTTCCAGATGGCAACGATTAAAAAAGAATTATGGAAATCCAGACTCTCTTGAATAATTTGGATCTTAAGTTTTAATACGTCTGTGAACCATAGGCGTTGAATGCTAAGTCCCTTCAACATCCCATCTCTCCAGCTTAGGGTGTTCTTGGTTACACGGAACCACCATAAACGTTTCTTAGATGATAGTGAAAATGGTAGCAACATGGTAAACACATTTTAATAACATTAAGATATCATAGATTTTGAACAAAATAAATAAATAAAGGGAAACTAAAATATACACTGTTAAGTCCAGCCAGACTCCGGCTCTCATGTCTGAGCCTTCCAACTATACTGCTAACGTTTGAAATAAGAATCGAAGTTCTCTCATACACAATAAGTCAAAATCAAGCCAAAGCAATCATCAAAAAGGGAAAATATCTAAAATGATGAAAATCCAAACCGGTCCGGGATAATATCATCACCGAGATCACCAGAAATCATCGCTCAAACTCTATCCAATCACCTAAAAGCCTTTAAGAAGTATTTTGGTTTAGAGATAGAGAGAGAAACTCGTATACATATCTATTCCTTATAAAAACCCATCAGAAACGATCAAAACCTAAGCGGACGACAATCAATCATTCATGTTAAATTTGCTATGTTCAATAAGCTTATTCAAATCCAGCAAGAAAAACAAAAACCTCAAATCAAAAGGAAGAGAAAACAAGGAACTCGCCGTTGGAAACAAGTCAAGCAAAAATCAATATGACGCCTAGGGTTATAAATCGAACTGCCGATCAACCCGGGATTGAACACAGAGAGAGAGAGGTACTTGAAATAACCAAATTTTGCTCGTCGACGAATTTGGACTGGTTGAGTATATATAAGCAAGAAAGGCACGGGTATAAACCGATGAAAATCGGACTCCCAGTTCCCGCCTTTTCTTTATTCTTTTTTTTTTTTTTTTGGGTGCAGGGAAAGAAAAGAACCGGAAAAAACAGCACAAGCAGCGGCAGAAAACCAAAAAGAGAGACTAAGGCAGCGCTAATCAGGTTTCCCTGAGAGGGTTAGGTTAAGGAGACAATCCTTTTCTCCCTTCCGGACCAAGCCACCCCATCCGAGTCCATCTTTAGAAGAGGCTCCACCTCCAGCGGAGGGGTATCCGATTCGATGAGCCCGGGCTGGAGGCTCTTACCAAGCTCTACCGACTTGTCCGCACATCCATTGGCTTCTCTGTAACACGGAAGATTTCTTTATTCAGAAATCAGAATCAGACGTTTCCGCCCGTACCCGGCCCACTCGGGTAGAAAAGCCCAAGCCCGGGCCCAATAACGAATGTTATTTATCTTGAGAAGAGAGAGAAAAGATTAGAGAGAGAGATATGTTATTTATATTTCTCGCTCTCATAGTCCCACATCACTGCACTAACACGTAGTTAATCCTATACTCATTTTTCTTAAACAAAATCTCTAATTTAAATATTACGTATAAAAAAAATATATGTCAAAAAAGTTTTGTTCTCCATAAAAATTCAATCTATCTCAAACTAAATTTAATCAAATTTAATATGATTATCGAATACAAATAATTTATAAAAAAAAATTTCATATCACTACTTGAGAACAAATTTTGCTAAGCAACTTAAAATACAAATGAATCAAGTAAAATACAAATGAATCAAGTCAAATTGTGTTGTTTCGTAATAAATTTGTGATTCTCTTCACATTTAAAAATTAGATCCAGATAATTTAAACTCAAATTTCTAAAATAAACCCATTGAATATCTTGTAAACAATAAATATTTACTAAATAAAAATAAGCTCTAAAAATATAAATGTCTCCTCACAGAAAATTTAAGCCAGGCCATAGTTTAATTCATTTGGCAACTAACAAATCATCTGCACAGAGGTACCCTTTCTAGTGTTACTGTCGATCAATCATAAAAATTACAGGACATGGTAAATATTATTGTCTCCTTTGGTAAAACAATTAAACTCAATAATGAAATGACAGCAAAATACCAATACACACTTATATGCTTTAGATCAATTCAAAAGATGTGCCGAACGCGACCTCGCTGCAAGCAAATTCCATAGTTTTACAGCTAGAAGGATAGAAAATGATTATTCCCCATATCCATAACACAACCTTCCTTCTCCCTGCTTCCCTATTTTGCAAGCCAAGAGAGCATCACTGAGCTTCTTTGAGGCTTTACAAGTGAAGTGAAACTTTCCTAACAGTGGAAGTGATTTCCGAGATCCTCATGCTAATGATTTACAAAACTTGAGCTGGAAAAAGAATCAACAAAAGGATTTGGAAAGAAACAGCTAACAGTCTGATTCGTTCATAGCAAAAATTCCCATCAGTGGAGTGATTTCATGACAAAAGCGTAGCCATTTTCGAATCATTTCAGCTTAGATTTTGAAGAGCTTTGGAGAGGCTTTGCAATGGGTCGTGCTGGAGGACTTCGCATGACTTTCTTCACATCATACTTTATGGATGAAAAGGCACATATGAGGGCTATCACCATTGTAGGATAGACATAAACAGCTTTTGCAGGATCCTGGTTGACAGGCTTTGCTAGAATTCCTTCTTTGACAAGACCCCAGATCATCAGGAGTGTTCCAAACATGCCCATCCTTCCTGGTTTTAAGATACCCACCATTGAACCTGCCACAGCAAAGTAACTTCCGGCAAGAACCTGGTAAAAGAACCATAGATTAGAGAAAACATACATCATCATACAATATGAGTTTGAATATCACCTTGCAAATCAAGCTTCACATATATTTAAGCTACAATAGCATCCATACCCAATGACAATCACTGTAGCAAGTTGGATCAAACTCTTCATGCAGTTGCTTAATCAAGTGCTTACCTTTATGAGCACAAGAACAACATGAGCAATTAGATTCCCCAAGGGTGACTGTCTTATGTGCAAAAGGTAAAAACTAAAAAAATATGGCTGAAGCTAGATAAGTAAAGAGTTAAAGCTAGACACCACATTGCAGAAATGACTTTACTTCCTTTACTGTGAAGCTTTCACCATCGAAGCACCGGGTTAAAAAGTAGAAAGTCTGAACTGACCAGTTATGATCTTTAACAAGCAATGAAAACAGATATGTCATACAAAGCTAACTGCCAAACTTAATGGTGATCAGTCAACTATCTCCACCACTTCTATCACCTGGTTGTTTATAAGGCCAGCAAACTAATTTGTTAACAAAGGCCTTTAACAGGTAAATTTGGAATGATGCTATCGGCAAGTTCCAAGATGGTAAGCCGCTTCTTATTTCCAAGTTTGCAATCTATACCCTTCAAAAACACTTATAGACACAACAAATAAGAAAAAAGAATACCTACATTTGCATCTCTAGAAATAACTCGCTCAGAAATTGCAAGAATAGAAACCAAAAGTGCAGTTCAAAGAAAAAAGAGGAAATCGTAACAAAAATAGAAAAATCAGCAAGCAGGTCAAAGAAAACAAATTTATTTGCAGTACAGTTCCATCAATTAACATATTACTAGTAGTGGCCATTGGTCGGCAAATCTACAACCGCCATCCTTAGTACTGCTACAACTACCACCAAACAATGATTTTCACCAACAAAGACTATGTTGTTGGGTCACAGAACTAAAATATTTCACAAATTATTGAACCTCTATTGAGCCAATAAAATCATAGTACATAGAAAACTAGGTGTCACATGCAGCTCATTAAATAGGCATTCAAAATCTCAAATAAATAGTAAAAAGAAGTTGTATAAACAAACCTCCAGACGCTGAAGATCCGTTGCTGCTGGGGCTTCCTTCACATCCGTCAAGTTGTAGATACTTAGCAAATCATTCCACCTTGGAATAGTCATATTCTTGATGAGACCATTGGTAATTGCTCCAGGGTAGAGTAGCGCCTTGACAACTGGTACAGGAAAAATCTCTGTTGCAATCAACTGGGAAGAGGTCACATGAACTGGTGTTAAACAAATACCTGCTCGGCATGGAACTCTGCAAGATATAAGACAATAAATAGCCACTAGTTTCTTCCTTGAATCAAAGAGATAATCATGCTTGCTTGTTGCAATAAATAAACGTGATAGAGGCCCATACATGTGACTCAAAAGTAGTTTGTTGCCAGAGGAAAGCCGAGGACAACAGCATATTTCGCAGGCATGTGGAACATAAACAGAATAACTCGAACAATGGCAGTGAAAAAAAAATCCAAAGGCATCTTAGGTGTTATCACGTCAGAACGGTGGCTCTAGATAAACTAAAAATTAAAAAGTAAATAACAAAAAATTGGTGCATTTAGTTTTTTGCTTTGTGCCCTTTGGCAATGTTTTCATCCGTGACACTCTTATATTAGATGAATGATGTTTTCCAGCCCTATATTGATTACTACATTTTTCATATGTTGTAAGGCTAAACAACACAAATGTCACCTATAGTTTGAACTATTTGCACATTGTCACTGTGTGATACAGAATCTAACACTTCAACTAGTTTGAGATTAACGCCAATAGTGAATAATCCCCCTCTATTAAAAACCGTAAGTGATTAAAAACTCATCACCGCCTTGTTGAAACTACAGCACAAGAATATTATCAGCCAATAGGCTAATGCGTGGTTTACATTTTTCTTTTTTAATCTTGTATGATAATGTATCCAACCATACCACTGAAACAAAAAAAAAAAGAAAAAAGAAGAAGAAGAAAACAGTGGGATATGTAAGATAGGTGCTGACGGATCTCTAGAAGCAGCATGAGTTGTATTTGAAGCCAGAAGAATGCAGCCCCTGCATAATGCAAGTTAAAGCTCTCAAGCACACTTTCTATGCTCTCTCTACTCAAAAGTTCTCATTGAAGCATGCCATCAAGGAAAGACCTTTTGCTTAGTAATTTTATTTTATGGTGCTCAGGCATGGGGGAGGGGGATTCAAGCATGCTTAAACCAGCAGTCCTCTAACTTATAGAAGGACAAACCACATTGTCTACAATGCCATGAGCTGATAATAGTGCAATCATCACAAAAGGGGATAATAATGCAAGAGAGCTACATCAACATTTTTAAGAATAAAATGCATCTTCCACCACTATTGTAATGGCCAGCAACCATACACATCCAACCTTTAATGTAGTTCTTGACCTTTAGATTCATAACATCAATGTCTTGAGATCTTAATTCAATCAGATCCTTGTAAGAATATTAGAAAATTATAAAATATTACTAATAACAGAAGAAAACTATGTTGTCTAAATCTAACATCACAGGTTTAAATAGCAAACAAGTTGATTGTTCAGGTAATTATCAACAAACCTCCGTATATGCTGTTAGTTAATTACATTCTCTTACGGAAACTTCCAATGGCACTTGCTGATGATGTTTCAACACATTTTCCCAAAAAGAAAATGAATGAGACTCTTTATGAATCTAACAAAATCCCGATGCATCTAAATTCATGCACGATGCTCCAAAACAGTCATTAACATATTTCCAATATACCCCCAGCTCTAACCAAAGCTACTGATGAATAAACTGGCATTATTCTTCACGGTTAAAGCTCTCTGAGGTCAAACAAGCATCATGACAAAGTAAATTCCATCATTAAGTTTCTACAGTTGGTTTTTCAGCTATGCATCTATTGCCTATCTTGTGGGACAGAAAATTGTTCATCCACAGTGTGATAAGATTCATTCACAAGGAGTTAGAAACAGAGAGATCCAAGGGAGGTAGTAAAAGCAGGATTACCTTCCTACCAAAAAAAAAAGCAGGATTACCGTGAAGAATGTTTTTTCCTTCCATATTTTGATACATACAAGCCAAGAAAGTGGGCACTTTCAAGTGCATCAGAATATTACAGTAATTTACCCAAGGTCTGCACTGCCATGGCTTTCAAAAGTTTTCTAATCAACCAGAGGCCTATCAACATATCAACACCGATGAGGGAAAAAAACCAAAGACTAAAGAACCTACTAAGAACAACCAAAAAAATATGGCAAGAAATAAAACACCCAGAAAACACCATCTAAAGAAACCAACCAATATAGATGAAACAGATCATTAGACTAAAAAAGACACAGCTCACAATGAGAAGCAACCAAACTGATACAATAAGACAAAAGGCAAAATCAATAGGAAAAACTGAAACCAGGAACAGGAAACTAGCAACAGTGGACTCTTCCAACAAAGCTGCACAAGCAACAAGACTCGGATTCTCTACAGCAGCATAGAAACTTGCATGTGATAAGTGTTTTAATCTATATTGGAACTCTTCCAATTCAGAAGAACCCTGGACATAGAGCAAGATCTATCTAATTCACTTAGATGTTCAGTTGAATCAATGATTCTTACTAAAGCATATTAGCAAAAAAATTCAATCATTCATGCCTATTTTTTTTCCCCCAAAGGATTTACAAAAAACAGAATCAGGAAGCAGAAATATCTGGGCAATTCTAATTCAACTATCTATATTAAATCAAGCCTTTATCTGAATTACCAGCTCTCAGACTCAGATGACATACCAAATCAGAGCCAGCACCATAAACAAGAAACCAGATCTATAGATCTTGCTATTCCAACTAGAATACTAATTATCACTTACTTACTAATCTTGATGTGTGTTAGGTTAAAGTTAGTCCAATCTGTGTTACTTATGCCATTTCTACATGGGTAGTAAAACCTCGATTGTGCATCAAATAATCAATTCTCAATCATGAGACAAACAATATAAAATTGAGACACCTGGATCTCATAAAATGGAGCGTACACACGTAAACATACACATACAAATCTATATGGGAGATAAATGATATCATGGTATGCTGGAAAATGTCATATAAGAGAGAGAAAAAAAGAGAGTACCTAAAAAGAGGAACCTGGAGGATGATGAGGAAGAAGTAGACGCGAGCAGCAATTGAGGATATATTGCTCACCCACCCCTTTGATGAACTTGATGTAGCCATCTCACTCCCAGAGACATGAGAGCGAGAGAGCGAGAGAGCGAGAGAGCGAGGGGCCATGTCAATGTGGACTGCACATGGCTTGTGGTTAAAATCCATAAAACGCTCCGTTTAGAGAATAAAACACTGCTCTTTGTAATCTCTCCATTAAAACGTCGCCGTTTAATTTACAGCAAAACACGACACACGGCCCTAGAAAACGTAATCGTTTTAACCCCGTCAAACGACTCGTTTCTTTGTTCCGTTTGTCGAGTTCTGATTCTGAGCACAGCACCGCATATCATAAATATCGTCGCGCTCAATCTTTCCATTAAACCCCTTGGAGGAGAGAGAGAGGGCGAGTGAGCTTGAAGTTGTTGAAAATGGCGACAGCTACACGTTTGTACTCACAAGCACATTTTCGAGGGTCAGCTTCTTCAACCTCAGACAACAATTCCGTCTTGGCAACCCACTTTAGGTTTTGTACGGTGTTCCTGCCTCGATTACCTTGTCGTTCGTGCTCTACACTCACCCTCGCTCGCCGTCGTAACAACTCCTCTGCGATCCCTTCTTCTAAGAAGAAGGAAAACAAGGTATAACCTTCAGAAAAATAGAACCTTGTATTCGTGTTAGTGTGTTGCTTCTTCTGAGTTTCTCGGACTATAGGGTTTAATCACATGTAGATTTCTTCTATTTTTTTCGAATTGAATTATTGGTCAAGCCATCACGTCATGCTCTTGTCTAATTTTAATTCATTAAACTGAGAATTTAGTGCTTAGGTTGTTCTTTTCTTTTAGTATAGTTTGATTGTACTGAGGTTTGCATTAGCTTTTGCCGGTCACATAAATGTGAAGAAAATGGGTGTATTTTGTTGATTATTAGCAGGAAATTTCAATGTAGGAAATTTTATGTGTATAATTTCAAAATTTATAATCATAAATATTGTTTGTCCCACAAAAAAATTACCCTTTATTATAATTCTATATGTGCGGTATACTTTGCCATGATATAAATTTTTGGTATGCCCCTGATTATTAGTATTGTTAATTTTGACAGGGTATGGAAGATGACATAGAGGAAGATGCTATTGAAGCACTATTTGCTCAGCTGGAAGAAGATCTTAAAAATGATGACCTTTCCATAGATGATACTGATGATGATGAGATAAGTGAGGAGGACCTTGCTAAGCTTGAACAGGAATTGGCAGAAGTGCTAGCGGGTGATGATGAGCTTTTGCAAATGCTTGACTCTGCTGCTGAGGATTTAGAAAATGATGATGATGATGAGACTAAAGATTTTGAGGATGACAAAGATGAAGACTGTGATGATGAAGAGGAGGAGGAGGTTCCTATAAAGCTTAAAAATTGGCAGCTTAAAAGACTTGCTTCTGCTTTAAAAGTTGGTCGCCGCAAGACAAGTGTAAGTATCAAAGCTGTTAAATTTTTTGTTATCAAATATTTCTTTGTCAATGACATTGGCATATTATAGGTTTAGAATTTGGATTTTGTAATGTGAAGAAAAAAATTGTGTCAGCATGCATCCCTGCGTTCTAGCATGCATTTCTTCATTTATCCATGAAATGTGGAAAATTAATCTTGGGATTTTCAGCTCATTCAAGCCATTGTATAAAATTTGTTACCAGATTATTTATTTACATGTGAGGTGAAAGTTATTTTGCATAATGAAGTCGCTTGTAGTTCGATTTCAAGGTGAGAGAATGGAACTCTCAAGTGACTATGGACATTGAATTTTTCTCCATTCAAGACAGCCCCGCTGGAGATATTACAATTATCCGTTTGGACTTATTTGAAATGATATGGTCTCATAAAATTTTAAATCAACATCTTTGTGATTGAGTCTCCCTTCTTCTCCCAAGGGGTTGGGACAAGCCTTTGAGTTTAAAATAATATTTCCAAGTTAGTTGACTTTTTCAATGTTGGCATAACATTTCTGTTAATTACTTATCACTAAATTGAAGCCTTGCAATGCAGATCAAGAACCTTGCTGCTGAACTTTGTCTTGATAGAGCTGTTGTTCTCGAATTGCTTCGTGAGCCTACTCCAGAGCTTTTAATGATGAGTGCTACATTACCTGATAAACCTGTGTCAACAATCATTGTTTCCGAAGCCAAACCAATGCCCATGCAAGATATTTCATTGGATAGTAGAGAAGATTCTGCAAAACCAAAAGCAAAAGTTAAAGTGCCAGTTCATGTCATGCAAAGACAATGGTCTGCTCAGAAGAGGCTGAAAAAAGTTCACGTTCAAACACTTGAAAAAGTTTATAGACGCACCAAGCGCCCAACTGTGAGTAATTTTCTTTTGAGATAATGGACTGCTCTTGTAATGATCATTAGGATTTGTTTTAGTTTTATTTTTTATTTTTTAGTTTTTTGTCTGTTAACTGCTCTTTGCGAAAACAGTTTTTCAGGTAGCTTCTTTAGAATAAAAAATTTTTGTTGAAATGCCAATGCTTATGTCTCCTTTTCCTAAGGGGAAATGGCTATATATGAGTTAAATAGAATTACATAGTTTATCTTACATGATAACTTACAGAACCATTAAGATCATTTTTTTCCAGAGCTACTTCTATGGTTCTAACTTTTATTTTTGGACTGTTGCAAAGGTTGCTAAAGATGTTCTTTTAATTTTGTATATGAAATTGAACTTTCAACTTGGGCTATTAAAATGTGATAATTTTGCCCATATCTGTATCAAATATTGAATTCCTTGTGTGACTTGGCACTGACCTGTAAACAGGAAAGCAGCTATTTTTTTCGTTTCAAAATTTTGTTTGATTGAGAAGCTGCACTGCCTGGTGCTGTTGTTCTGACCGCTTTGGTAAAATTGCAGAATGCAATGATTAGCAGCATTGTTTATGTGACCAACCTGCCACGCAAGAAAATTGTGAAGTGGTTTGAAGACAGGCGTGCTGAAGATGGGGTTCCTGATCGTCGCTCCCCATTCATAAGGTCTGCTTCTGAGACTGCATTCTCTTGATTAAATTGTCAAGCGAGATGTAGAACTGTATGTTATATTCTCACTTGGTTTGCATGATGGAGGGATTGTGCATGTTTAGTGCTTCCCTTTTTTCTCCCCTCCTGTCCAACCCTTTACCCTTTTGGTGAGCTTGAAGGTCTTTTTGCTTGTAAATAGCCTCTAAGATGGATACATCTTAACTCAAGTCCCAAATAATGCGGGTCAGCTATATGTATTTGCTTTCTCCATTCAACTCTATATAATACTATGTCAACTTCAAAAAATGAATCCAAGCAAAAATATTAAGAGCAAAGTGCTGCACACTTGTTTAAAGGTAGTATTGAATACCAAATACTCGAGATTTTTTATTTGCTTTGAAATGGCTGCTGCCTCTGCACCAATGGATTTTTATGTTTATTAGGGATTTGTTTTTTTTCTAATTAAGTTATCTATTTTCTTGGTTCATCATTCTTATTCTGGTATATATCTTGCTTCCAAGTAAGGTGGTCTCCCTACACGAAAATGTTTTGTCATTTATTTAAGTCCTTAAAATAATAACCGTTAACAATCAATAAAGCCATGCACTATTTGTAGTACATAAATGATCAAGAGTTTTAATACACATCTGACCATTCAACCACTAATATCAACCAAAGCCAACCAAGAAATCTAAGTGATATAAAGTCGAGAATGAAAGAGAGAGAGCGAGGTACCCTGTCAAACTAGAGGAATTTCAAAATATGGAATTGTATATATTATTTATGCCCGCACCCTTATGTGTTGATTGAGTCAATTCCACTGAGCTTCTCAAATTTAATTGTGAGTGTTCAGTAAATTTTGGGAAGTAACAACCTTGTCCCTGTTATTATCCAGTTATAGTGCAGCATCGTCTACCCAAACCTGTGGGTTTAGTTTAAGTGCAAACGATTCGGATTCTAATGTCTTGCCATATATACTTTCTTAATAATATCAAGCTTTCAAAGCTATATTCTATGGTGACTTGAAAAATGTTTCTCATTCTGGAATGACGGATCCAATTGTAGAACTAGTTTCATGATTAGTCAACTGCAGTTACATAAAGTGAGAACTTTTGACAAAGGAAGTCTTATGACTTGAAATGCAGTCTTAGACATGATGCCAAGTCCTACACCTAACTTCTTGGTAGTTGGTGGTCTTAAGACTAGTTTG
Organism: Dillenia suffruticosa; assembly: GCA_033439265.1. Classification (NCBI taxonomy): domain Eukaryota; kingdom Viridiplantae; phylum Streptophyta; class Magnoliopsida; order Dilleniales; family Dilleniaceae; genus Dillenia; species Dillenia suffruticosa. The sequence continues at coordinate 10,387,701 of JAVTVX010000037.1, read as the reverse complement.
CATGAAATCCCAAGAGAGGAAAAGCCATGAAAATTTTCAGTTTGGTTTCTGTTTTCACTACTGTATGAACTTTTGACAGAGATGCTATCACACGACGTTTTCTTTTAGTGCTTTGCGAAATTGAGAATGCAGTTGACATAACATTCTTCTAGTTTCGGTTAAGGTTTTGTACAAAATTCTTATTTTTAGGCACATTCATTTAAATTGGTTTGTGTTTGGCTTTACACCTTTCTATCTACTCTATTCATCTTGGTTTTCCCATTTGGCTCCATATCTAGTTATTTTTTAACACGCGGAACTAAATCCATCTATCAATTAAGTACTAGGACTCTGGAATTTTGTGAGAGAGAATAGCTGGTTAGGTTCCTGAGTGGTCAGTGTAGTTCTTGAATAAAAAATTGAATTGACAAAATCAAGAGATGAAAATTGAATTCACAGAGCTAAGATCATGCCAAACCTTTTATCCGTGGAAGCTTTAACAGTGTCGGCTAGAGAGGACTAGCATCTCCTTAGACCAAGATCCTAAGACTAAAACTTACACAAATGTGGGTATACTCTGTTCCTTTATTGGAAAATCTATCCAACTTGAGCAAGCATTAGATGATGTCCTACATAAGATGGGAATTCTTTTGTTCAGGTTTTTAGAACCAGGAACTGAAGAGAAGAGAATGAATGTGATGAACTGGCTTATGAAAGTACCATGTGAGAATTACATAAGAAGGTAAAATCATATTAGGCAAAAATAAAATTTTGTCAATATTAAAGTATACTGAGGATCATTTGCAAAACTAACATGCTATCATAGTGTTCCAAATTCTTTGTGTGTGACAAATTATTCCTGATAAAATATTTAGACTATGGTCCTACCTATTAGGTACAGAAGAAGGCAGTGCGGCATATGGTTTCTTTTATTTGTCTTAAATTGGAGCTTTTTTATTGTAAATGATACTTATTTCTGATTAAAAGACACTCCCATCTTTGCATTGAATATGATAGAAAATATTACTTTTTTTCAAGATGGTGTGCTTAATGGAATCCGATTTTGAAGATTAGATTAGCTTGTTAGGAAAACCTTAATTTCCGGAAATTTGTTTGTATTTTGCCTTATCATATTTCTTAAATTTAAATTAAAAAATTCGGGTTTACAGATAGATATCAATTTTTCTATAAAAATTGTTAAATTTATCATTATATTAATAAGTTTTGCATTAAATATTCTACATTACCTCTATAGGCCTACCTTTCACTATCAATTCTGTTGAGTATAAAATAATGTTTCAATCTTGTTATAACTTGAACATAATTTTCTTAGATTAATCTTATCGGCATTCTTAATGTGCAATATTATAATATTTGATTTGTTGGTAAACACTAGAAATATTTTATGTCAATATAACTTTTATAAGTTTATTTTAAAACTTTTTCACATAATTGGAATTGTTCAAAAAAAATTTTTTTTCTGAAAATAAAAAATGTCTTTTTATTTTACCTAAATTGAATCTTTCCACTGCTTTTCCGTTGCATATGGACAAAAAGGAAAGGGGAAATCATTCAAAGGTGGAAGCTCTGCTTTACCTATTCAATGTCTTAGTCTTAGCAGAACCCCTTTCCTCACGCACCAGGGTCGGTCTCCTTTCCCATTGTTCCATCCAATCATTTTTCATAATTTTGTCTCTCCGGTCAATTTACACAAGATTTTGTATGGCCAAAACACTGTGAACTTGAAGTGTAGAATGGGGTGGGGGGGGGGGCCACACCGTTGTGATGTGTCTCAGTCAGCCAGAGAAATTTTATCTGAAAAATTAATTTTTAATGATATTTTTTCAATTATTATAAGGTCAATAATGCCAACCCATGATTATAGTTTATTAGTCAATTACATTTTGGTTGGCTTTTTATTATTTGCTTATTTTTTATTATTGTCAATCAAGCCTTTTATCTTTGACAGTTGACCCTTGGCCCTAATGCCAAGTTATTTGAATTTTTAGAGTATCTTTTTATAATAGGCGTTATTAGTCTTCAATATGGTCTCTTATGGCTAAAATGCTAAAATCCCCTACTCCCTCCCAAAATAAAAAATAGAATGATTAATTATTAATTTGCTTGAAAGTTTAATTTTGTTGATTAATATTGAATTTTATTAGAATGTTTTTATCACTAGCAATTTCAGAATCTACTTGAAATTTTATATTAAAAAAAGGACAAAAATATAATACATAATTAAGCCAGATTTTCTCATTGAACTAGTCATAACACCTAGACATTATAGTATGATTTGTTTATAATCTTGTGCTCAATTAGCATATGATTGGATGAGATTTTTAAATAAAGGGGAGAGAGAGAGAGTCCTTATTAGCATATCTATCACTTCCAAGAGATATAATAAATAAAAAAAAACTTTTCCAGATGTTCAAAGCCTTGTAAAAATGAATTTATTAGTGAAAACTTGTAACGATTTCAACACTCAAAATATTATATGATCTTTAATTATAATTCTGTTGCCGCCAAAAAGAATTGTTCTTTGCTTTATTTTATATTTCATGAGGTCAGAGGAGAAGCTTTCCTGATCTTCTCCTTCAGGTGGATTTGGGCAATCCCTCCAGGCAAGCACCATAATAAAATAAAGTCACATTAAGCAATACCAACTACAACAATCACAATAACAAATCAACAATAACAATAACAAATCGAGCCTGATTCCTAATAATTTAGAGTCGATTACTTAAAAGACAAATTTGTAAATGGTTAAAAATAATAAAAAGAAAAATAAAAAGAAGAATAAATAAATAAAATAAAAAATATACATATCTAAAATATGTTAGCTTAATTTATGTGGATTCTTCTACACAACTCATTCCTATCCAAAATCTTCTTGTCTAAATCCTTAACTATCATATATTTACGAATAATCTATGTCCAAGTTTTTAATGATTTACCTTACGTTTTACTTGATCTCCTATATTTATACGATACCCCCGCATAAAAATGGCAGCAGACAATAAGACACTCAATGTAATCCTTCTATAAATCTAATTTTAGGTTGTGAGTCATGCAACAAAAAGATATAACCCTATATAAGAATCATAAAAAATCGATCAAAATCCATTTTAAATTAAATAAAAGTTTTTTATGCATCCTATGCTAAGCTCGACTGTCATCTAAGATTAAATCTATTTAATTTTTAATTCATTTGGTCTCTCTGTCGTTATTATTTTTGATTTGCCGTTTTAGTAATGAGAAATGATAAACAGAAAATTGCCTTAGCCGGGCATCTTGATTTTGTTTTTTTTCCCCTTGTAATATATATATATATTTTTTCCTTCTAATATATTTAGTGAAGGATGGAATCAACTGCAAAATGACAAATAGGTACTATTAAAAATTTTGATATTTTGTAATTATTAAAATTTTCATAATTAAAATAATTTGGAAACCTCTTTAGTTGTTGGAAGTATATTAATGGTATCCATTTTTCTTGGTGTAAGACATTCAAAAAATCAATTTTGGATTAAGACAATGAATTATATATTATCAAACTTGGAACGCATACTTTGAACAAAATATGATGCCAACTTATGACTTTATTTCCCTCTTGACCATCACTTTCTGAGATTTTTTTTCTCCATTTGTTATGTATATATAAGTGGTCCACAGATCAAGGCATCAACACAACCAACAAGATCACATAGACTCTCTCTCCTTTAATTGCTTGATTTCTCCTAATAATTGTATAGAGGGAGAGAGAGAGTGAGATGGCTGCATTGCAAAGATCAACAATTTCATTCAGGAGGTCAGGATCATCTGGGCTAGTATGGGATGAGAAGTTTGTTTCAGGGGTAAGTGAAGATGGTACCCCAGTGTATAGAGAGTTAAGGCATTGCAAAACTGTTGGAGGCATGGGAATGATGGAGCGCAAGGAGCCGGTTGGCGCCCCACCCAGCTGCCCTCGTAGCTACTCATCCTCTGTCGCAAACACTCCTCCCAAAAAAATACCTAAATTTAGATTTATGGGCATCCCCAAAATGGTGAAGCGCAACACATGATTCTCTGGCACATCCATAGCAATTCATTATTCACACATAGTTTTGAGCTTTCATGTCAACGAATTTTAGCTCAACTTGTATCGTTCCCTCTCTTGTAAAAATCTCGTATTTGAGTTTTTTCATGTAACAAGAAAAAAAAAAGAGTTTTGAGTTTTCATAATTGATGTAATTGACAAGTAATTGTGCAAATCAGAGAGTCCTGTGCGATTAAAGTTTACTTGCCAATTACATCAACTATGAAAATGCTTCAGGGTCATCTTGGAGATAAAGGAATTGCATATGGTTATCTGTAAAAGGATAGAAGCTTGTGTTCCAAATGTAATGTAATGTCCAACAATTTTAGTTACTTACAATTGGAAAAGGAAAGATGATTTGTAGTTGTTATTTCTTCCTCTTATGTCTATATTTTCTCAACTACAAGATTGTTAGAAATCTCTCTCTCTCTCTCTCTCTGAGAGTTAATCTTTAGTCTTCGTTGCTGTTTGCAGGGGCATATTTCAGTTATGCCCACAAGAATATGCAACTCCAAAATAGAGTATTTTGCATTAAATTGCAAGGAAAATATTTTGGTTGGTTGGGTAAGGAAAGGAAAACTAAACTTCTCAACCAAGAAATATTAGATATCACACCATAATTAAGTCTTTGCTTTTTGATCGAAGAACAATAATAATAAACTAAGTTTTAATGTTAAATTTTGAAATCAATTATTTAAGAGATTAATATCAGATAAAGATGAAAGAAAAAATAATAAAATAAAATAACATCGGTAAAAACTACTACCTTTAAAAAAAATTAAACTAGTCTACAATGCTAAAAGGAAATGAACGGGGAGAGAGAGAGAGAGAGAGAGAGAGAGAGAGAGAGAGAGAGAGAGAGAGAGAGAGAGAGAATTATCCATTCTCAATCAATTTACAAGTCTACGTAGCTTGGAAATCCCTTTTAAGCTTCATGACACATGGTTTTTTTGGCCCAAGAAAAAAAAAAGGAGTCTGAACTCTTAAACTCTATAAAACTTGCAATTTAAATATCAATAAAAAATCATAAGAGTAAATAAAGGATAGATGAAATGAGGTAGAATTAATAATTTTTAAGGAATAAAAAGCAATTGTAACACTTTTACTGATATTTTAACGATTTTAATAGTAATTTTTTATATTTTTAATAGCATTTTCTAAAATATTGTTAAAAGATTTTGAAATTTATATCTACTAAAAAAAACAAATGTAAAAAATTTGGAGAGTCACAATTTCATGACGTAGAAGGTAGCCGACCCTACTTAATGAGATAAAGGTTTGATTGTTATTGCTGTCTTCCTATAATTTCAGTTGTGATGGTACGCTACCTTCAAATGAATGAAGTTGGTACAGGTTGTCTCATATCCTATTTGAAAAAGAAGATAAAAGGATTTGTGAGGCAAGCTCGGTATGACAATCAAAAAGAATATATGGAATTTTGTAAAGATGTTTATTTCCGTGACATGCGTCAGATTCATACTTTTGTTGGTTCATGTAATGTCCTTTTGTACAAAATCAATCCGCATGAGCATCTAAAAGCAATTTTGGATCACCAAGTGGTCCTTTTACAGGTGATAGAAGGCCCATCCTCATAGAAATGAAAAACAACAAGGTGAGAGAGAGAGAGAGTGGGGTGGGGGGAGCCCATCTGTATGTTCCTTGATTAGGAAACAAAGAAAATGAAGTTTACTTTTTCAGAAGTGGGGTGTGGTTTCCTAGTTATGGAAGATTGAGACCCAACAAAGACTTCAAGATTTCTTAGGGAAAAACCCTTTTTAATGACTGGGGACAATTTTTCTATGATGGTGTTTTTGCTGTTGGTTGGGTTGGGTCTAAACAAAGAATTAGTATTTCTTACTTAGCAATTAGTTTTTCTTCCTTTCTCGATCATATTAAAATGTTTTTTCTTTTTTTTTTTTTTTTATTTTACATAGATCAACAGGGTCGAAAGATGAATAGAGGGTTTGAATTTGAGAGTTCAGATTAAGAGAGAAGCATTTGTTACCATTGAACTCTGCCCTTGATATCAAACTGATTTTCCTCTATCCCTATGCATGTTTTGATTTGGAGTGGCTTCTTTTTCGTTTTTAAGCTTTCTCTTAATAAGGGCACTTGCCAATCTGACAAGGCTCCTCAACTTTTGAGAATTGATGACCCAAAACAACCACAATGAATGGATGTGGAATAAGTCTGTTAAAATTTGTGAAAAATTTAAGACACCCATGTTGAAGGGAAAACCATGCCCCTTGGTGGCCCCATAAATGTCCCACTCACTTAACCTTATATGGCTAAGACCTCCTTTTCACCTCCAAAGATGAGAATATGCATTTTTTATACAAAGTGTACAATCTCGGCATTTGTATTTATGTTGCTTTTCCCTACTGCCCTCTCTCTCTCTCTCTCTCTCTCTCTCTCTCTCTCTCTCTTTCTGAGTTAGAATTCTTTAGTCTTCGTTGCTGTTTGTAGAGGCATATTTCAGTTCGGCAAGACGTGGAAGTAACAATTGACTAAAATCAGAAGTGATGTCATAAATTTTTATTACAGGCAAAATAAAGAGGAGATAAAGGTTATAATTTTTAAGAAATAAATGATACTTTTGACACTTTTATTGATATTTTATAGACTTTAATAGTTATTTTTTATATATTTAATAATATTTTATAAAATATTGTTAAAAGATTTTTATTAATTTTTTTTTTCCATTGCCAGTAGTAGCCCGTACTTCCCTTAGTTTCGGCCAGACTAAAATATTAAAGAAAAACAAATGTAAAAAAATTGGAGAATAGAACTGACTTTTAAGTTCTACTTATATAAATTCATAACCTTATATCAGCTTTCAGGGTGTGCTACCTTCCACTGAATGAAGTTGGCACAAGCTGTCTTATATCCTATTTGAAGAAGATGATAAAAGGATTTGTAAGGAAAGTTCGGTATGACTCTTTATTTCTATGACATACATTATATTCTTTGTTATGAAATACTTTAAGAAAAAAATAACGTAAAAAGATCTAATTTAATAAAAAACTTTGAATATCATAGATAATTTGAGATAATAAGATTTTATTTCATTTCTCAAAAAAAGATATACAAATGAGATTTAAGAGGTGTTATTTATAAATATTGAATGAGGTGATGAATTAGCACCTAGAGCTATGACGTACTGACACGTGGCATGAGCTTCGAATGAGTCAATATCTAGGGTTACGATGTATTGACACGTGACAGGAATTTCGAGCGAATGATGTGTCAACACATGATAGGAACTTTATGTAAATCAGTTACAGATTAAACTAAATAATAACATGACTTGTAAGTTGTCACACATGATATAAAGAAGATACATATACGAACACATGTCAGCATGTATATGTGTTTAGAAAATATATCCCATGATGGATATCTACCGGATTTTTTGACATTCATAACATTCATGCTTTTGTTGGTTCATGTAATGTCCTTTTGTACAGAATCAATCCGCATGAGCATCTAAAAGCAATTTTGGATCACCAAGAGGTCCTTTTTACACATGTGAGAAGGCCCATCATGATAGAATTTTTTTTTGTTTTTAATATCGGTATCCAGAATTATATTTGAACTAATATGGTTTGACCGTTTACATGAATCCTATTTAGAGGATAACTCTTCAAATATAAAACTTAATTAAAAAAATCTAATAATCTATCGTATTAAATCCTTTTTACACATGACCAAAAAAAAGTAGTATTTCTTACTAGCCATTAGTTTTTCTTTCTTTCTCAATCATATTAAAATGGGGTTTTTTTTTTTTTTTTTTGTTGGTTACAGAGAACAACAGCTTTGAAAGGTGAATACAGATTTTGAATTTGAGAGTTCAGATTAACAGAGAAGCATTTGTTACCATTGAATTCAAAGCCCGCGATATTAAAATGATTTTCCTCCATCCCTTAGCATGTTTTGATTTGAAGACTTCTACAATATGTACAAGAAGTGTTAATTGATGTTCATCATAATTTTTTTTTCATAGAGTGTTGTCTGTTAATTAAGAAGTGGCTTCTTTTTCTTTTTAAGCTTCTCTTAATAAGGGCACTTGCCAATCTAACAAGGCTCCTCAACTTTTGAGAATTGATGATCCAAAACAACCACAATGAATGGATGTGGAACAAGTCTGTTAAAATTTGTGAAAAATTTAAGACACCCATGTTGAAGGGCAAACCATGCCCCTTGGTGGCACCATAAATGTCCCACTCACTTAGCCTTATATGGCTAAGACCTCTTTTTCACCTCCAAAGATGAGAATATGCATTTTTTATGCAAAGTGTACAATCTCAGCATTTGTATTTATGTTGCTCTTCCCTACTGCCCTCTCTCTCTCTCTCTCTCTCTCTCTCTCTCTCTCTCTCATCCACAATGTACGGAAGCAGGAGAAATGGGAGTTCTATTCAGCCCAAAACAGATTTTTAAGATCAAGGTTGTCATGCTCTAGTAGACATGGTCAAGGCTTAGACTGTTTTGGACTGAAGGGAGCTCCTAATTCTCATGGCGTTCCTTTGATCCCTACTTGAGCCAAAGTTCTAAGCCATTTCACCTCCATGTTGATCATCTTCCAAGGCCGAGGTAATTCTTTTAAAATAGTTGTATGATTTTTCATTTTCTTCTTGCTTCATACTTTTATTTAAATTTGCTAATGACAGTGAGGAACAAAATTGATAGCATGATGGTCTACTTTCGAAACTTCTTATACTCATCCTGGTATGATGTGTATATATCGTTTCCTATTTCTATAATTTGGCCTCATGAATTGGGTGTTTTGAATGAGAAAGTGAAGAATTTAATTTCATTTTTATAAATATACTTATTTGACACCACTAATAATTTGGTAAGATCAGAATTATTTCTGCCCCAATCTCTGTGAAACAGGGATTTACTCTTCTCCCTTTTTTCCCCACTTGGGTAGACATCGTATAGAGCATGAAGTGAAATGGGTGAGGTAGACATATGGTGTCTCAGGTCACAAAAACCCTTCTCCAATCTAGTTAAAATTTGAGGAAAATCACATCTGCTTTTTAAAAGAAGTAATAAAAGAACATCCCAATTACCAATGTTGATGTGAGTTGGATGAGCTTAGATTGATAAATTAGATAATATAATTAGCAAATCAAAATGTGGCCCAACTCATCCTTTAGTCAAGACTTAGGAGAAATTAGAATATATATATATGAGGAGTGGTATATAACTAAAGCAAGAGAACAAATAGGTAGCTGCTTTGGTTCAGACGAAATAATCATCTCTTCGGAAACAAAAGCACAGCATCCCCAGGTGTTGATTTTCTGTAGATGAATGAATGTAGATAGAGTTTTGAGTTGGGAAGAAGACCATTTAATGGGTTTTAGTATTGTGGTTGGGACGTTTGTGATATATTAACCACACCGCTTTAGCTTTTCTTTTGGGGACTTCCCTTTGCTTTGGAATTGCATTTTGACAACTGAAAGTCCGCTCAAAAATTCTGAGTGGCACGCCACTCGGCACCGCAGACTCACATGTTTTATGAGATTCATTGTTTAGTCAATGTTTGCATCTTCTCTTGCTCTTGCTCTTGCTCTTGCTCTTGTCAACATAGGAATGAGGCGTGAAGGTAACACAACTAATTGTCTCTTTCCCTGTTACCTTTTTCCATCGAATGTGGGTGGGGAAGAAATTCTGGATACGGCATTTCTTCCAAAAGCTTATTTTGGTAATTAAGGTAAAACAAAAATAAGTAAAAGTTATGGAATAAAATAGCAACTCTCTCCTACCTATCCATGTCTTCTCCTGCCTTGCTTGTCAACCTTTTCTTTCTCTAGCCCAAGGCTTTTCATTATTCCTTTGTTGCTTCTCCATCTTTCCATGAATTAGTAAATTTGATGAAATATTTTAGCTTATAAAACTAAGAGCATTCATGAATTTTCAAAGTTCTACCATTAATTCAATCAATCTATACTAATGAAAACAGTAATATTTTCTTTATATTCTTGAAATTCTTGTCTAAACATCGCATTTCGCCGATAAAGCGAGGAATTTATCGTGGATTTTTAATACTGATTTTAATTATTTGATTTGAAGATAATCATACAGTTTTAATTTAATCTCGATAAAAGATGAATTTTTTATATAATGAATTAAATTGAATTAAACTAAGTTCTCATTGCCTTCGTATTTTCTGTCCATGCAACCCTATTTTGAAAATAAATTAAAAATTTGAAACCAGAATTTGAGGATTCATAGAAAAATATCACATGAAAAGGCCACAATCAGTGACCAAATTCGCTCGCTCACTCTTGCTCGTAGGCGAATATTCCACTTTAAGCAGCTTAAGGCCCTGTTTGGATACGGTAGAAAATCCTCTTTTGAAGGAGCGAAAAATGGCATCCTATCCTCAAATTTACGAATTAACGATTTTTTTTAATAATTTCTAAAAAATAAATAAATAACTTATAATTTTTAATAAAACTATAATTTTTAATATAACTTTTTTGATTTAATAAAAAATATTATAGTTTTGATAAAAATACTATATTTAAAGAAGAGTAGAGAGGAGAGAGTATCGATTTTAGGTTATTTTGCTGGGTTAGTTCTTTACTCACATTTTACTTTTTTTTTTTTTCCCATGTTGATATTTTTTTTTATTAGAAGGGATGTGGGACTTGGAACTGCCAACTTAGTTCACGAAAATAGAAATAGAAAATAAAATAGATATAAAATAATATAAAAAATAAAATTTTATAAAAATACAAGAAATCAAAACGTAGAAAAATACGTAAATATAAAAAAATATAAAAATTTTGATGTAAATATTAATTATTTTATGAAAATAATTGAATAGTCATTTTTAATAATAAGAATCTTAAATGATTAAATATGTAATTATTAATTATTAAATAAATAACATAAAAATTATAATTATAATTAAATAAGTAAATAATTTGAAAATATGTAAATATTGAAAATATAACAATTTTTATATAAATATTAATTACTTTATTGTATTGAACTATTTTAGAAATATAAAAATTTCAAAAATTGAAAATATTAATATTAAGAAATTTCTTATAAAAAATATAATTTTTTTAATACGATCAATAGAATTCAAATTTAATTAAACAATGTTTTGCTTGGTTGTAGTGTCCGAACCGAATATCTCAGCCTTGACCGGTTTGAGTCTCTCTTATGTATCAAAAAAATAATCGATTGTAAAAATATGCTGATAATTTAACTAATAAAAAAATTTAAAATAATATTAAATAATCTTCTAATTGAGAAATTATAAATAAAAGGAAAAAAATTCCCATGATATATTTATGTTACTTATTAATCTATATTTTGGATTACTCTCGTCTAACTTGTACAGATCGAATATTTTATATTATTTTAATTATAGGGTTTTCAATAAAAATATAAAATTTTCATATAATCTTAAAATTGCTTATGAATAAATAAATAAATAAATATATATATATATATATATATATATATATCATAATGTAATGAATTTTGGTATCAAATCAAAGAGGTTTCGTAGAAAGGCCACCCTTATCCTTCCTCTCTAATTTGTGTTAGGTTTGGTGGGTTCCTTCACTATAAATTAACTTGATTTGTATAAAGTCTGCATAACGTGGTATCTCCCAAAAATCACTAGCAATATCGCAACATGAATTCATCAAAAATTAAGAAAAAATAAAAAAAAATGAAATGATCACTGATAAGAGAACATTTTATGATAGTTGCTTAGTTTTACAACTAATTTTTTTTAATAAATATGTGATATCTGATAATCATATTAAATCTGATTAAATTCAATTCGAATCAGATTGAATTCTTAAAAAATAAACTCTCATAATACTTGTTTTCACTATACACAAGAGTCAAAATAAAGATTTTCTTTAAAAATATTAATATTCAATCACTGAATCAAGTAACTGTCGGTATCCAAAACAATTTGAGCATTTCGACTCTGATTACCCTAAAATGGATTTTTTGCAAGCTTGGAAATGGAATGCCATTATTGTTCACTGTACTAAATCCAAGTAGGATTAGATTTATTTACTTGCACTTATCAGTTTGGCACCAATCAAATTAATGTTTAGTTACTCAAGCAAACACAATACCAAAGTCAATTTAAGAATATGAGTTATGGACAAGTTCAAAAGAAGAAAAAGAAAATTGTAACATCTAAACTATAATATAATATGAGATCTATCCTTTACCAATAGGATAATATGGATTTAAGTGAGTTAGCTCCATGGAAATTCCAAAATGAAATATTTCTCACTCTTTTAGCACATTAAAATTGGGTTTAAACTCTAAATGAAAATTTCATTTATTTAAAATACTTTTAATTATTTTTGAAGAAATTTAATTTTACTCAACCTTTTTATCTTAATTGAATCATATTATAAATAAAACAAATTAAAATTTAAATAAAAAGAAAATATATAGAATCGATTATTATGGTTTTAAAGTCATTCGATAACTCTTTTTAAGGGAATAGAATTAAATTTTATTAATATTTAATATTATCGGACATTATATATAAAAAAAATTATTCCCTATTATATAGTTTAACTCGATCTTTAATTTTAAAAAAAATATATATCTCGGGAAGCAATGGGTCTATGTACATACCGTATGTATATACGCGTAGCGAATACGCTTGTTCCCAGGTTATTGAATTAAACTTTTCTGTGACATATCATCCGTCAGATCGAACCTCATCCGACAATTCATATTTATCCACGATTTTCTGCCAACAGCCTTTGATTAAGTTATCTCTTCATGGCCCTTATGCTTCCACGCTCATCATTCCACAACCCTCCGATTAGAAAAATCAACGGCAGTGATAACCTGTACTTCTATTCTGCTTTACTCACTGTAACAATAATATCCCGCCTTCTGTCTCCTTCCCTCAAAAAAAATAAAAGAAAAAATTTCTCTCTGTGTCTTTCTCTCTCTCCGGTTTATCTGACTTGTGTTTGTGAAGAAATGCAAGAACAAGCAACAAGTTCAATTGCAGCTAGTTCTCTGCCTTCGAGCAGTGAGAGATCTTCAAGCTCCGCTTTCCAACTTGAAGTCAAAGAAGGTAAGATCTTCTACCCCAAATTAATTTAATTTTTTTAAAAATTTAATCGGTTTTGGATTAGTTTATGAGCCAATTCTAAATGGGTATTTTGCAAAGACTCTAATTTGGATGAGGCTTTTAAAATACGGCTCATTGTAACAGTTTTATGGTCTCAATATTTCAGATTTTGGAAGAAATAGTGATTTTCTTTAATGGGTATTGAAGAATGTGAGATATTTACATATGGGGTGTCTATTCTAGATTTCCTCAAGGGAAAGTACGGATTTTTATTTTGAACCTTTTTTTTTATTGGGTGTGCGTGAGTTTTGTGCAATTGTGAGTTAATTCTAAATGGATTTTGGCTAAAAAAAATTCAAATTTATGAAATTTTGGAAGAATATAGTGATCTTCTCAGATGGGTCTTGAAAAATGTGAGATATTTTCTTCTTGTTTTCTTGGGGTTGGGGGGGGGTATAGATTTTCTCAAAAGGAAGTACCCACAATTTTTAGTTTTGCCCAATTTGGTGTTTAGGAAAATGTGAAGTTATTCTCAACTAGGCTTTCTTGATTTCCTCGGGAATCTTATGAATCCTGTTTAATCTATGCATTTGTTTCGTATTCACTTTTAACTTTGTTTAGTTCGTAAGGTTTTATGTGTATATCTATATAAATGTGTGTATAAAGGAATGGAGAGTGATGAGGAGATCAGGAGAGTGCCGGAGATGGGAACAGAAGCAGCTGGAATATCTGCCTCCGGCAGGGACACCGGTTCAGTGGCCGGTCGGGACCGGGTTCAAGCCTCAGGTGGGAGTCAGAGAAAGAGAGGCAGAAGCCCCGCGGACAAAGAAAATAAACGGCTCAAAAGGTAAACCAGACCGGGTTGGACCGGTGTTCTATTTCCAACCGTTGGTTATGTTTTTACTCGGTGGCGTTTTGGTAAATATGTGGTTACTTATGTGTGCAAAAATGGGGGAAAAGGCTGCTAAGGAACAGAGTTTCAGCTCAACAAGCAAGAGAGAGGAAGAAGGCATATTTGAATGATCTGGAGTTGAGGGTCAAGGACTTGGAAAAGAGAAACTCTGAGCTGGAGGAAAGGCTGTCTACGTTACAAAAAGAAAACCAAATGCTTAGACAAGTATGTCTTCACTCCTTGCTAACATTGCATGTCTCCAATCACCATCATCCATTCCCCCACCCCATCATCAACAATGGCAATTGAAATACTTTGTGAGGGTATATTTGGTACATGTAAAACTCTTCAGTCCTTTGCGTTCATTAGATGGAGGGGTATGATTGAGATTGAAATATTTTGTTCTAGTATAAGTTAAAAGAAATAAAATTTCATACATCAAGTCTATAGTATACAACATTATTTAATGAAAAGAGTAAACGTGCCTTTTTTTGGCTAAAATTTTCCAGTGTAAGTTTTAATGAGCAAAAAGTTTCTCACTATAGTCATTTGTGCACCCTTTTAGAAACTAGATTTTGACGTCAATTGCTATGATCGACCTCCTCTGTTAATTTGATCTTATCATCTCATAAGCATATTTTGAACATAAAACGTGAACATGGGTTGAGGGGGAAAAAGGGATTGGGCTAGTCATTTATGGGTAGTAGAAAGGACCCCACCATGATATTTGCTTGATGGTGGATTGTGGCTTTGCTTCTCCATCTCCACCACCACTAGCATTTGCATTAGTGCTCGGGCTATTGGGCTTGGTCTTTGCCCTAACCTAGCTTGCTTATTGCTTGGGTTTTGGGTTCTTTTGAATTGCCATTACAATCTTTCTTCTGTTGTTCATCTGCAGATAATAAAGAGCACAACTGCAGGCCGGAGAGGAGGAAGCAGTTCCAATGCAGATGGATCAATCTGAGTTTGAATAATATTAGAGAGAGAGAGAGAGGGAGAGAGAGAAAGATGATTTCCAATTATGCCTTTTTTTTTCTAGGGTTCTTGTTTTAAAGTGACTTTACATGGTATAAGTATATGGCGACATAGAAATAAATAGTATGCGATTAGTTGGGGTTGATGACTTTGCTATTTGCCTATAATTAAGGCACCTTTTCTTTTGTCATCCCCTTTCCACTCTTTTGCAACCTCGTGAGAGAAGTGCCTGAGATGGCACATGAGGGTTTAACGCGTTTGCCTTTGGGAGTGAAGGAGGTGGTTTTGAACCGACAATGGCGTTGGTTTGGTTGAGCACCTTGTTTTTGTTCTTGAGATGAAAGCATGGTAAGGAGGGAAGACTCCCTTTCATGGCTATAAACTTGTTTCCCAGCATGCGGAAATCAAGGATATCTCTTTGTTTATGGTATAATTGATAATTGTAATGCTTTGGTCTGGCTTGGACCGTATCATCAGTTTTGCATCCTCTTTTAGATAATGAAAAATGGTGGCAGGGGATGTCACTGCGAAGGCTTAAATGCTATTTATGTTCCCTTCTATTTCACCATGACACTTCAATGGTTTCATAAGATATCTTTTAATTAGAATCCACAATTTTCAGGTATTTAATACTTTCTTTCTTTCAAATCTCTTTACCCTTTTGGGGAAACCCTTCTTCTTCAAGCATGCCAGCGGGAAAACTCAGGATGGATATGGGTTTCTGAGGTTCCCTTAACTTGTCGGTTTAGTCCAATACGATGGTAGGACCAATATTATATTAAATTGGACAACACGTTATTCTTAGTTAAGATCAATATATTGGGCTCACTCGAAATATGTTTTTCTTTTGTCTTCGGCCGACAATGTCCACAGAAGACGTCTCAAATCTCAAAAGCAAAAAAGAATTGAATAAATGCTTGAAGCAAAATTTGTGTATCACACGTGTCGGAAAAATATTAATTGTACATATTAAATGATTAATCAGTAGAGAATTAAATTATGATTTAATTAATAAATAGACGAGGATAAAAGATAATAGAATCTTAAAAAAAATTATATTAAAAGAATTTTTTTAATTATATTTTTAATTAAATTAATTGAAATATAATCCGTTACTTAAAAAAAAAAAAAAATAGGCACCGTTAAAAAGGATCGGTAGAACGGTAATTTGGGGAAGAAACAAATGCATTATTGAAGGGGCACAGATCATGAATTGTTCGGGGCAAGAAACCAGGGCACCGACAGCTAGTGAGAGAGAGTTGCCGACGAAGGTGACCTACAACTACCGGTTACCTCTTTTTATTACTCATAACAGCCTGTTCATTATAACCCTCGCACGTAACATCCTTCCGTTTATTGTCTGTTTACGCAGTAAAATTATAAAACTTGTTTAAGAATATTTAAAATTACAAAATTTATTTAATAAATTTAAAAATAAAATATTTAAAATTTAGAAATTATTTAAAAAAATTAACTTTATCTTATTTTTATTTAATTTTTATGTTATTTTTTTTTATCTATAGACTTATTATTTATTAATATTTATTATCCTATGTTTACTTTTTTATATCAATAAATAGTTATTTATATGATATTAATTGTATTTTATTATTTTTAGTTATTTTAATACTAAAAGTATTTTATAAATATTTATTATTATAAAATATAATAATAATTTATAAATTTACAAAATGTTTTATAAGTTTATTTAAATATTTTGATAATTTATTTTAAAAATAAAATATATATTATAAATTTTATAAATTGTTTTAAATAATTAAATAAATTTCTAAACAAAGATCACCGACCAAGAACATGTTTTCATGAATACAACAATTGCAAGGCTGGCTCACTTTTGTGGCTTTGGCTAAGGGTGAGCACTGAGTACCCACTCTTACCTTCTCCACATTTTAATTAATAATTAATAATTTAGATTGAGGGATGGGAAGATGATGAGAGGAACCCTCAAACTAACTTATGATTATAAATTATTTAGGATTTCTGTTGTTAAGAAATCAACAAAAGTAGCGTTTGTGAATAGAAAAATATGTTTTTCGATATTAATTTATTACATGAAAATGGAATTAAATAATAAAATAATATAATATTTGACCGTAATATCAGTATCATTTCTAAATTTTTTGATATGATACTTAAAAATCACTAAGTCTTTGTTTTGCGTATAATTTAATATTCATAATCTTTATTTTCAAGGATAATTTCAAAAAAAAAAAATGATCCCTCATTGTACTAAGGTTGGACTTGATTGATAATATCGGTATCATTTCATATACTTGAATTTAGATACCTCATCCAACATTGATATTAATTAATTTTGCTAATAAAAAATTTTGGGATGATTTTAAATTGTTTTGGAATCTAATCTTATTCTCATTATATTAAGGTCGTGAATATAGTGAGTGTTATTTTCATTGTACGTCTTTATCTTATTTTGTATAATAAAAAGAAATGTTAGTTTAATTTATTTAAATATCGCTTAATTATTTATTAGAGTAAAATAAATTGTGTGTGTATATATATTATATTAAAATAATTAAATCACATAATGAATGGTCATCATTCATATACATTCCTACGTTGTACGTGAATAGAAAGAAAATAATTATGGAATAATATGGATATGTTTAAATGAAAATTTATTGAAATGAGTTCTTTGGTTATTTAAATTGATCAACGGATAGTTGGTTTAGTGATTGAATACTAATATTTCTTAAATAAACTTTCAAATTCAAGTTTTATGTAAAGAGAAAATAGATAACAGAAAAATTAAATGTTCAACTAAATTTGAACCAAACTTAATCAGATTTAACATAGTTATTGGATATTCATGATTTATAAAAAAAATATTTTTTAAATGATATCTTAATAATTGATTTTAGAACAGACATTACTCAAAATTTAAATGATCACGAATGATACGATGTCAAACAATTAAAGAAAGAATAAAAAACTATTTATAAAATTGTGAAAATATAGTTATTAAACTGTAATGATTTTATTAATCTTTTTATTAGTATGTTAAATTATTTTTTAAAGAATTATGACTCAAATTAAATATTTTATAATAAATAAAAGTTTTCATAGCAAGTTAAATAAAAATATAATTAATTATTTTTAAAAGTTAATTATCACATTTATTCAATGGAGCTAAATCTACAACAATAAAAAATGTGAAATTTAGTTTCATTATTAAAAAAAAAAAGAAAATAAAAAAGCTAGTAGTCGCCCACTGTGAGGTGGGACAAAAAATCTAGTACGAGACAGAAAGCATGAAAACAAGGTAGTGCAGAAAAAGCACCGATCAGGAACCCAGCCGAGTCCTGTTCGCAGTGAAAGCCAATCTTAACAAGCAAAGGTCAAGCACAAGCTGAAAGCGGGTCCCACATTTACCGACTACCCATTTAGCCAGAATAATATTGTTTACGTTATTATTTAAAATTTTAAGGATATTGATAAAATACGAGGAAAATATTACGATAAAAACAAGACGTGTGTGCGGGAGGGTGAGAGAGAGTAGAGAGAGACGAGGGAGATGGGAAATTGATAGGCGGATAAGCTGAAAATTTCCCCAATCATCGTCTTCTGCTCACTCTTCAGCTCAGTTAAGCCTACCCCATCAAATTTACAACAGGAATTGAGAAAAAAGGAGTATCATTTCCAATTCTATTTCTGTTTAGATTCATTACCTTTTCTTTGAATTAAACAGAACATTACTTTGTTGTCCTCGCAACAATGGAAGCAAATGCTGGAATGGTTGCTGGATCGTACAAGAGGAATGAATTAGTCAGAATCCGACACGATGGTGATAGTGGGGTGAGTTTTTATGAAATTCCCATTTCGATTTTTTTTTTTTTTTTTGGTCTCAAAATTGATTCTTCTACATTTTTTTGGGGGGTGGATTTATATATATATATATATATATATATATATATATATATTTTAGAGTTTTACTATCTAGATCTGGGCGTTTGATGGTCTGATAGTTATTTCCGAGCTTTAAATTTGGCGTTTGGTGAAATATTAGTAGGGTTTTGGGTTTTGATACGGGGGCTAGATTGTGGTTTTTCGTGGGTTCTTTGAGGTTTTATATGGGAATGGTGTTTGATGTTGTTTCTGTGTTACCTTGGACCAACTGAATGTGAAAGCTGAGATATTTGATGGCTAGGTTTGGTAAAGGTTAGGGTTACCCCAATTGTTTCATCAACTCAGGTACTAATTGGGGGGTTCGCAAATTTGTTGGTTTTTGATTATCTTTTTTGACCTTTTCATCGAGCTTTCTTGTTAAAAATTTAACATCTTGACGGTACAGTTCAGTTCAGTTCAGTGTCATTTCACTTTTTGTGGATGGCTTAGCTTGGATCTGCAGTGAAGTTTGATAGCTCTTCAGTGAATCAAATACTCTTTCTTTCTTTCTCTCCCCGCCGACACAGGTGCAGATTTGAATCTAGAATCCAATCATAACTCCAACATTCTCTTCTGCTGCCTATTGGCTTCCATTCTGTCAGTGAATTTTATATTTCACAGTTTGCTCGTAGAGGAATTGGAATTGTTGCATTGTGCTTAAAAAGATTTTGTGAGTCTATGAATTGGTAGAAATTCTTGAATTAGATTTGTAATTAGTCTGATGGAATGGTTAAATACTGTGAAAGATCTACTTGGATCTTACTGCTTGAATCCTTTTTGGTGTATTACTTCGTACACAGGTAAATTTTAAGCATTCACGGTGTTTAGCACCAATCTAAGTTATTGGACATCTGATTCATTTGTGTTGCTGAGCATCTTATTGGGATTTACTTCCCCGGAGTACAAGTTTGTTATTTAGTGCTTCTCTGATGAGTGATATCAATTTCATTGGCAATGCAGCCCAAGCCCCTGAAGCATTTGAATGGCCAAATGTGCCAAATATGTGGAGATGCTGTTGGCGTTACAGCCACTGGGGATGTTTTCGTTGCTTGCAATGAGTGTGCATTCCCAGTCTGCCGGCCTTGTTACGAATATGAAAGGAAGGATGGGAATCAATCTTGCCCACAGTGCAAGACCAGATATAAAAGACAAAAAGGTTTGTCTGACTTCCTTTAGCTTCTGATCTGCAAATTTTATGTTTTGCTTCGCAACCTAAAGCTAATAAATTTCTAACACATCAGGGAGTCCTCGAGTTGAGGGAGATGATGAGGAGGAAGAGTCTGATGACATTGAGAATGAGTTTGATTATGCTCAAGGTAAGAGCAAAGGAAGGCGCCAGTTGCAGGGAGGAGATCCTGATCTTTCTTCTTCTTCTAGACATGAATCTCAGCAACCAATTCCCCTTCTCACCAATGGGCAACCGGTAGGTGACTAATGAGATATTCTTTGACTTTTGAGTCAAATTGTTTTTGGATTTTCAACAGAAGAGTTTTTGATCTTAGGCTTCTAAATGTGTTGGAAGAGTTTGAACTACTACATGTTAGTGTCTAGTTTGAAAGGTCATTTTTGTTTAAACAACTGTAGTCAAGCTTTACCATACTATGTGGCTAAGAAAAGCTAGGATTTTTTATTGTACTTTACAATGCTGAAGCTGGACAAGGTTTGGTATAAGAAACATATTATACTGAGTTATTGATCTCACTCATCCATCCAAGTTTAGAAAAGATCAATGGGTACCATTTGGTAGTGATATATTGGTGTTCACTAATAACAGTCATCTTCTGCAGTTTTCTGGTGAAATTCCAAGTGCTACTCCTGATAATCAATCTGTGCGAACTACATCAGGCCCTCTGGGTCCCCCTGATAAGCGACTTCCTTATGTTGATCCAAGCCAGCCAGGTAACAGAATATCTCAACTCTTTTTGTTTATGATTTTTCAAATTTGTTATATGATCTCTACCATGGTTTTGATGAGCTGCTTGTTGTTTATGTTGTATATGATATGATAATAGTTCCTGTAAGAATTGTGGACCCTTCAAAGGACCTGAACTCTTATGGGCTTGGAAATGTTGACTGGAAGGAAAGAGTTGAAGGATGGAAACTTAAACAGGAGAAGAATATGATGCAAGTGATCGGCAGATATTCTGAAGGGAAGGGTGGTGACATTGAAGGCACCGGTTCAAATGGGGAAGAACTACAAATGTAAACTACTCTTCAACTTCTTTATGAAGATATCTTGTGGCAAGGAACTTTGTTATCATCATCTAAACATGTTTCATTGCTGTTCTCTTGTCTTCATTTATTCTAAAGCAATTTTACGTACATACTTGTGGGACGGGCTGTCGGGGTCCAGGGCGAGACTGCATTGTTAATTTTTTATGAGCAAATTGGGTGATACAAGGACCAGAATGGGGTGTCATTGTTATGGTTAAATATGTTTTTCTTCTTTCCTGCTTATAGTTGATAGGCTTATTGTATGGCAGGGCTGATGATGCTCGTCAACCTTTGAGCCGGGTGGTTCCCATCGCATCTTCCCACCTCACTCCTTATCGTGTTGTGATTATATTGCGGCTTATCATCTTGGGCTTTTTCTTGCAATACCGAGTTACTCATCCGGTGAATGATGCTTATCCATTGTGGCTAACATCAGTCATCTGCGAGATTTGGTTTGCTTTATCCTGGCTTCTAGATCAATTTCCAAAATGGTCCCCAGTTAACCGTGAGACTTTTCTTGACAGGCTTGCTCTGAGGTGAGTTTACATTCTCTAATTGTAAGATATTGGTTTTAATGAATATGGTTGGCTTAATCTGTAATCTGATCCTATCAAAAACATTTTCCTTGAACAATGATCCCATTTTTCATTTTGCAGGTACGATCGTGAAGGAGAGCCCTCACAGTTGGCTCCTATTGATATCTTTGTCAGTACAGTGGATCCTCTCAAAGAGCCTCCTCTTATAACGGCAAACACCGTGTTATCCATCCTTGCCGTGGACTATCCTGTTGACAAAGTTTCTTGCTATGTGTCTGATGATGGTTCTGCAATGTTGACGTTTGAAGCTCTATCAGAGACTTCTGAGTTTGCTCGGAAGTGGGTGCCCTTCTGTAAGAAGCACAATATTGAGCCTAGGGCCCCTGAGTTTTATTTTGCTCAGAAGATAGATTATTTGAAAGACAAGATACAGCCTTCTTTTGTCAAAGAGCGCAGGGCCATGAAAGTAAGTGAGAAACATTCTTAATTCCTCAAGTGCTTTACTAAATCATGTTGAATGTGTCTCAAAAACCAACTAGCAGACTACAATTTGCTTCTATTCAGAGGATAACTTGAGGTCCAGGTGCTGGTCCCCAAGCCCCTTGCATAAAATAACTACAGATTCATGCAATCAATTTTTCAAAGAAATTGATGAAGAGACATGACATGATACTATTGATGAAACTCAGAGATATTTTATTGATTCACAATCCAGATATGCTGGGATCGATCCTTCATCCTTGGCCATTCTATTAGCTTTCCTAACATCCAATATAATGCAGCTTGTTATTTCAGCATCTATCTTCCATCATGCCACTTCAGGTCTTAAATAATTTGGCCTGTCCAATAAGTAGAATAAACATTTCACACACTGGTCGTGCCTTAAATTGGTTTGGGCCATAGAAAGCAAAATAATAATTAACATGTAACTATGGGTTAAGAATCTTTAATCAAGGATTAAAAACCAGAACCTTTTCTTCTTTTAACAGAGAGAATATGAAGAATTCAAGGTTCGGATCAATGCTCTTGTAGCCAAGGCACAAAAGATGCCTGAAGAAGGTTGGACAATGCAGGATGGAACTCCTTGGCCTGGCAATAATCCCAGGGATCATCCCGGAATGATTCAGGTATGCTATTCTTCTGAAGAAGCCCTCTGCTCCATTCTTATGTTGGTGTGGTACTGCATTTTATTTGTTTCTCACTAATGATCTCTTTTTGTGGAGGACAGGTCTTCTTGGGCCATAGTGGAGGGCTTGATACAGATGGAAATGAGCTGCCTCGACTGGTTTATGTTTCTCGTGAGAAGCGGCCAGGGTTTCAACATCACAAGAAAGCTGGTGCTATGAATGCTTTGGTAAGTATGTATACTAGTATTCTTGAAATTTCTTGGCCACTTCAGTAAACACGAAGTGATAAAGAGGCTGCTGTCTTGCAGCATTTCTGGTACCGCTAAAGTCCTATGGTAGTTTGACAAAGAAGTTTTCTTTCTATTCTTTTCATGGAAAGAATGCAAGTACTAGCACCGAGGCTAAAACATTTTCTGGTTTCTGAAAATGGCGTCCGGACTTTGTTCAATATAAGAATGCCTCATCCTTGATGCCTACAAAATTGTGAATTTCTTTGCTTGAATATTCAAAATAGCAAACTTTGACAATTATGGTGCTTGCTTCCCCATTTGCATTCATATGTGGGGAAATCAGTGTTTTGACCAGTGCTTGTCCATGCAGATTCGTGTCTCTGCAGTTCTAACCAATGGTGCTTATCTCCTGAATGTGGATTGTGATCACTACTTCAACAATAGCAAAGCTCTTAAAGAAGCTATGTGTTTCATGATGGATCCTGTCCTTGGAAAGAAGACCTGCTATGTACAATTCCCACAGAGGTTTGATGGCATTGATTGGCACGATCGATATGCTAACCGCAACATTGTCTTCTTCGATGTAAGTCTTATTCCATTTGATTTCCATCTAAAAAAATTCTGAACTTTACAAAAGGCTTAAAACTCATGTTTCTTGTCATGTTACAGATTAACTTGAAGGGGCTGGATGGCATCCAAGGTCCAGTCTATGTGGGTACCGGATGCTGTTTCAATCGACAAGCCTTGTATGGGTATGATCCCGTTTTGACTGAAGAAGATTTGGAACCCAACATTATTGTCAAGAGTTGCTGTGGTACAAGAAAGAAGGGAAGAGGTGGCAACAAAAAATACATAGACAAAAAGAGGCAAATGAAAAGAACCGAATCTACGGTTCCCATCTTCAATATGGAGGACATTGAAGAAGGTGTTGAAGGTAGCTTCTCACTACTTAAAGTCCCTTGTAATGGTGAAAATATCAAATTGTGAGAGGAATACTGTTTCTACAATGGAAACTGACTTCTTTCATTGTATTCTCCAGGGTATGATGATGAGAGGTCACTTCTTATGTCCCAGAAGAGCCTGGAGAAGCGTTTTGGCCAGTCTCCAGTTTTCATCGCTGCCACCTTCCACGAACAAGGAGGCATTCCACCTTCAACCAATCCGGCTACACTTCTTAAAGAAGCAATCCATGTCATCAGTTGTGGATACGAGGACAAGACTGAATGGGGCAAAGAGGTGACTAAACAGATGACTGCAGTATTGAACCTTGCTTCATTATGCAGCAGTATATGCTAATCTTTTGTGCTTGTCCTTATTTGAGCAGATTGGATGGATCTATGGTTCGGTTACTGAAGATATTTTGACTGGGTTCAAGATGCATGCTCGGGGATGGATTTCAATCTATTGCATGCCTCCTCGTCCTGCATTTAAGGGTTCTGCTCCTATCAATCTTTCGGATCGTTTGAACCAAGTGCTTCGATGGGCTTTAGGTTCTATTGAGATTTTGCTGAGCAGGCATTGTCCCATATGGTACGGCTATAACGGGAGACTAAAATGGTTGGAAAGGCTTGCTTACATTAACACCATTGTTTATCCTCTCACCTCTATTCCACTGATTGCTTACTGTATACTTCCTGCCGTCTGTCTTCTCACTGGAAAATTCATTATTCCTGAGGTAGATTAGAGTTCTGCTTTGCTTTATGAATCTTTAATTTTGTTTTCACTCTCACATGGTACCATGGTGGAACACTTGGTCACTTGGATTTTTCACAAATGTTTCGCAGATAAGCAACCTTGCTAGTATGTGGTTTATTCTCCTCTTCGCCTCTATTTTTGCTACTGGAATCCTTGAGCTCCGATGGAGTGGCGTCAGCATTGAGGACTGGTGGAGAAATGAGCAATTCTGGGTCATTGGTGGTACATCAGCCCATCTCTTCGCCGTTTTCCAGGGTCTACTGAAAGTGCTTGCTGGGATTGACACCAACTTTACCGTCACTTCAAAGGCATCCGATGATGATGGGGAATTTGCGGAGCTGTACGTTTTCAAATGGACATCACTTCTCATCCCCCCAACGACTGTCCTCATTGTAAACTTCATAGGTATTGTAGCGGGTGTTTCATATGCCATAAATAGTGGATATCAATCATGGGGTCCACTCTTTGGGAAGCTTTTCTTTGCCATATGGGTAGTCCTCCACTTGTATCCCTTCCTCAAGGGTCTCTTGGGTAGGCAAAACCGGACACCTACCATTGTCATTGTGTGGTCTATTCTTCTCGCCTCCATTTTCTCTTTACTATGGGTGCGAATTGATCCCTTCACCTCCAACTCCACCTCAACTGCCGCAAAAGGTCAATGTGGTATTGATTGCTAGTCTCCACTCAAGCCAATTTTTGAGGTACAATTCTCTCTCTCTCTCTCTCTCTCTCTCTCTCTCTCTCTCTCTCTCTCTCTCTCTCTCTCTCTCTCTCTCACACACACACACACACACACACACACACACACACACCTAGGCATTGCTCTTCGATCTCTAACTACTGAACTTGAATGCAGATATGGAAGATTGTGGTCTGCAATGAATGGAGTATCAGGACAAATATACCATAAATGATCGTCCTTTGTATCTAAGAAGCTCTGTTCCTTACCTTACTCTTTTTGTTTCATTTATTTATGTTCTTTCTTCTACAAATCATGACTTGTGTGTAGTAGAATAGATATTTCAATCTGTAGCTTAAACCCTTTTTGCTTATTTACTGTGCTGTGCAGCAGTGTCATTTTTTTGTCTTGAACAATAGGAACATTGGGGGCACTACCTCCATTGAACGTAAGTTTATTCTTTTGTTGTTTAGAAACTTGATGCCTATTGTCAAATCTAATGAGCTCTCATTGTACTGACCTGACGTTCACACTACTTGAAGCTGTCCTTATCTCTATGTGAGAAAAGGTTGGTTTGAAAAGAAACTTGTATGTTGTACCAGTAGATGTTAAGACATTACACTTTAAAGGACCTTGAGGACTGTTTTGTGGTGTTATTTTGTAATAAATAGGCACTTGTCGCTTAGGAATTGACTTATATCATTAGCAAAGCCCGCTTTTTCTTGGTGGCCATTAGAGAGCAAAGCCTAATGTTTCCTTTTGAGGGGGCGTGGGACACCCTGCGGTAGCACGATTTGTTCTAATTGCACGAGGACAAGCACAGCTCTGAATTGAAACTATAGAATTTATACTGCTTATGGGGACCTCCGGCTTGGCCTGGCTTGCTTTTACGTATACGAGACAACCCTATATGGGTATATATATATATTTGCCAGTAGGTCTAAAACATTTGGCTTGTGGGCATGATAGACTCTCCGTTTGAAGATCCTCTGATAAAAGAACTGTATACTTCATTATAACATATAATTTTATACAAAATAAAAATAGGGTTTCTATTTTAAGTTAGAGAATAACTCAAATCTCTCAAGATTCCCTATCATAATGTATCAGGCAATTGGTTTGTTGGGGTATTTGAAAGGCTTGCAGCTAAGTTTAAATTAGGTTAACAGGTCAAAGTGTCGACCAGCTTGTCACCGTGCAGGCCCAATCTATTTAGGGTAAAGCTTGGCCTAGGCTGCCATGTTTTCTTCGAATTACTTTTTTTTTTATCGTATAAAAATTTGAATCCGAAATCATCAGATTTGACAAGAAAATTTGTACCGCTAAACTCTCCTCTTGGAGACTATTTTCTTTGAATTATATAAGGTTAAAAGAAAAGATTGTGATCATTAAACTGTCCTATTGGGAACACTGTCATATTTTCTCCAAAGGGGAAGCCAATGCCCGCCCTTCTAAATAAATAAAATTAATACATACAGTCAAATTTTAGAAATATCACTAAAGATTTTAAAAATATTAAAGTCACTTAAAATGTTGTTTATTATCTAAAAATTAAAATCTTCGCCTATTACTCACTCCCCCTTCCCGTTTATATTTCGCTCTTCTTTGTATTTGGTTCTCATACAATCAATCTCACATTAGATATTTTTTATTTTTTATTTTTTATTTTTTTGGTTTAAAGGAAAAATATTATTATGCCGCAGAAAGTTAAATTAATTTAACTAAAATTACATATGACTTTTTCCATACAAGATATTATTAATATAATAATAATTTAAATAATTAAAAATTTTGGATTCAACTTGAAAAATCTCATGCTTTGTATTAATTTTTTTTAACAATTTTAATAAAGAAAAATAAAAATCAACCAAAACAAAATTTCAAATAGAAAAAACAATTTTTTATAACTTCTCATTGTGTTCAGTTTTTTCTTTTCTTGAATTTATGGAGCAATGTACCAAAATAACTTATTTAAAAAAAAAAAATTTTAAAAAACCTAAGGGGGAAAAAATTTCCCCAAATGACCCATATTTGTCGCGGGTTGAACCCGCGACCGTATTTGTCGCGGGTTGAACCCGCGACAAAGCCACGTATTGCATCCCGGGGGGTTCCGCGTCTTGGAAACGCGGCTTGGCGTGTCAGGCTTTCCGCGTTTCGAACACGCGGAAAGCCTGAGCATTCCGCGTCTTCCCAACGCGGAAAGCCTGGCTTTCCAGTCAGACCGCGACACGTGGCATCCGCATTCTTCACTCGGCTTCACTTCTTCTCCCATTTTGCATTCGAAGTCTCCGCTTTCCTCTCCTCCTCTCCTCCTCTCCTCTCCTCTCCTCTCCTCTCCTCTCCTCTCACGCCTCTCCTCTTCTGCAGATGAAGAACCCTAACAGAAGGGTCCCGAATTTTCCTAGATCTATCAATTTAGAGGAAAAAAAAGCTGCTGAAATTGCTGAAATTATTGGAGCATTCAAGATTAGATGGTGGTGTTCGTTTTGGATATATGACCACAAATATTAGTGAAAGTTTTAATACCGTGTTAAAAGGGGTAAGAAATCTGCCAGTTTCTTCTTTGGTACTTAAAATTTTTTATAATTCTGTTAACTATTTTCAGACTCGTTTGGGAGAGGCGAATACGGGAATTGGAAGAGGAGAGCGGTACACTAAATATGCATTCGCCATATTAGGGAGATGGATGAATACGGCTAACCTTCATACCGTCGTTTCTTTCAGTAGGGAGTATGGGATATTCGAGGTCGAAACTGGGAATAGACAGACACGGTATGGGTACAAGGGAGGCAATAAACACATTGTCAATGTACGGGAAGAGCATTGCACATGCGGGAAATGACAAACTTATAAAATTCCTTACTCTCATGCAATTGCTGCACTAACACGGACAATGATTGATGTGCATATGATCGTCGGAAAATGGTATATATGAGAATATCAACTTAAGGTTTATGAGCGTAATTTTTTCCCCATTGGAGACCACTCGGCATGGCCCATTGATTCCTACCCTACAATAATTCCTGATATATCCTTGAGACGTCAGAAAGGAAGACCTAAATCATCTCGATATCACAATGAGATGGATCTTTGAGAATCATCGACACGGACATCATGCGGTAGTTGTAGTGCTGAGGGTCATAATAGGAGGAGATATTCGAGACGAATGAGGTGCGGACTTTGTGGTCGAGAGGGTCACGATCGAAGACATTGTCCAACAACAAATTAATGAGATTTTCTTGTATTTGTATGATTTTCTAATTATTGTACTTCTTAATGTATTCTATATTTTGAAAATTTAAACATGTTGCTGTATTTTTTTTATTATGCAACATATAACATATTTGTGGGAATATCTTCTTTTCTTTTTGTGCATTGAATAATGTGGTTATATATTATTAATTTTATTTGTACATTTATATATTTATGCTAATTATTATACTTTTTTTAACATTTCAGATGGATCCCGGACCTACTGATCCGAGCCTTCTACGCTTGCAGCAAGGACACCGCTCTACTAGAGTTTGGGAGGGAGATGATACTGATTGGCTTGTCTGCCGTAGACGTGAGGCAGTATTACAACGTTTTGGGCATGACCATATTGACGATAGAGTAGTTCCTCTCCTACAGGCGTCGGGCTTTTTGGGGGTCGCTCGACTTCGTTTTATACAGTTAGATTGACATCTCATCACGGCTCTAGTGGAGAGATGGAGGCAGGAGACACACACATTTCATATGCGCCACGGTGAGCTTACAGTTACGTTACAAGATGTAGAAATTATTTTAGGTTTACCTTTAGATGGGATACCCGTTGTCGCTAGGACAACGGGTTTCTCATGGATTGGGCTGTGTCAGAGATTATTAGGTGTTATCCCTCCTTGCTCGGCTTTTAAGGGTCATTCATTGAGTATGCCATGGTTGTCAGATTTCATAGGTCACTTGCCCCACGATACAGATTATGATCATATTTTGCGATGGACACGGGGGTATATATTACTATTGATAGGGGGTGTTTTATTTTCTGATAAGAGTGGTTATTATGTACATTTACAGTATTTATTAGTATTAGAGGATTTAGATTACTCTAGTCGTCGTAGTTGGGGTTCTGCGTGCTTAGCTTACTTGTACAGACAACTTTGTATAGCATCGCACGCAGATTCGCATGAGATTTGTGGGGCTCTGATTCTTTTACAGATTTGGGCATGGGAGAGATTTCCATGTATTGCTCCTATTAAGCGATCTATATATGTCGAGGGGGATGGCCCATTGGCTTTGCGGTGGAGGACGGAATTTGATGTCACTTCCCTTTCTACACACGTCGTGACATTGTATAGGGAGGCATTAGATAGATTGACGAGCGATGATATCATGTGGCAACCTTACACTGAGGACGTGTTATCTTCCCTCCCCGATTATTGTCATGAGGGTAGGGATATTTGGCTGGCTCGGGTACCGCTTATCTGTTTCTCTATTGTAGAGTGGTACTTTCCAGATCGAGTGATCCGTCAGTATGGAGGAATTCAGGTCATTACGGATCACTGCGATACTGAGAATTGATTGCACGAGATTAGCTTGCGTGGTTCACAGGAGATAGATTGGTCAGTCGAGCATGTCCGTTATATCGAGATTTGGAATCACCGACGGGATTATGTAGTCTCTATTGACACGTCAGTTAGACCCACTGTCCATAATTCTTATACCGCATGGTACCGCACCATCTCTCGTATATTTATTAGTCGGCATGGCGCTTGTTTGGGATATGTGGTAAGTGTGTAATTTAAATTTTTTTTATTTTTTTTTAATTTTATTTTTTATTTTTTAACTAACGTGTATCGAGATCTTTATAGCGTGATTCACTACATCAGATTCGAGAAGACTTTGAGAATATTCATATCCGTGGAATAGCGGATACAGCCATGTCAGCTTTGAATGATGATATGGCATATCTCCTGAGACCTAGACATCCTAGAGGTCGTGCTGAGAGAGGTGACGAGGAACATCGACCTCGACGGAGTCGAGCGCGACAACGTCCGAGGGCATCTACTCATGATGCGTTACCATTTCCATCTCAGCATCCAGAGGACGTTGTAGGACCTTCGAATACATTTGAGGACTCCTCTTCTTTCTACACACCAGTGTTTGAGTTCCCTCATTTCTCTACTCCTGACGCCCCACAGAGGGGCATTCGTATAGTTGAGGGACAGACACAGTTTCAGAGAAATGATGCACACACGATGTACCATGTTTCTCCTCCTCGTTTTAGTGACGTAGGACCCTCACAGATCACACAATTACATGATATGGGTTTATTGTCCCAAGACGACACTACATATATCAGGACAGATTTAGATGTTAGATGTTATGATACAAGAAGGCGACGACAACGTTAGTTATATATTATGTACTTTGTATCTTATATTATATTAATAATAATTCGATTCATTTATATATGTTCATTTCTCGGATTTTATTTGTTTCGTTTCTCCCTTTTTGTTTTATTTATAAGAAATTAGTTTTTTTTTTCAAATTGTTATTTTACTTTAACTGTTTAGATAATACACATATATCGATAATATCATGCGTCCGGCCCATTACACCGCTGGTTAACCGTTGACTCGCGGACGGGTCTGGTGTATATACATTTAATTATTTTAATTTATCAAACCACCATTACGAGTGTTATAAGGGATAGCATGCAAAAATATATATATATACATAGATAGATGACAAAATAATAAATTATTATTAGTTGACTTCTCTAAAAATTCTAATATTTATTTTTGTCTATAATTTTAATTATTTTATATATTTATTTATAATTTAAATAATTTTAATATAACTAATGGTTAGCGGTTTATGTTACAATTATTTTGAAAATCAAAATAAATTCGTTATATATTCATTCTCTATTTTAAAACTCTATTGATATTGATTATTTATGCAATATGATATTATTTTTATATTAAATTAATCAAAAATGAAAAATAATATATTAAAATATAATGAATCTTAATATATAATTTTTAGATACTAATACTAATATTTTGTAATGTTACAATTTTTTTCAATTATGAGAATTCTTTGTCACTATTTTCTAATTTTTAAAAATTCTTAGAATTATTTTTTAATTTTGTAATTTTTCATAAAATTATAAAGGCAAACTAGCCTGATTTCTTTTAATTATTATAATACATAATTTTGGATCGTCTAAATTAGATAGAATTACAAAAATCGAAATTAAATATAATTACAAAATTCGAATTAAAATAATTGGGGGATTAAAATAATTAGGGGGTAAAACAATTGGGAGATTAAAACAATTTGGAGGGGGGGAATGGCGTGCGTTTTTGGGAGGGAATGGGGTTGGGGGGGAATGGCGTGTGTTTTTTGAGGAATGACGTGCGTTTTTGGGGGGAGGCATTTCCGCATCTTGGAAACGCAGAAATGGCCCTTTCCACGTTTGCAAAACGCGGAATAGTGTTTTCGTGTTTTGAAAACGCAGAATACCATTTCCGTGTTTGGGAAACGCGGAAAGGGCCATTTCCGCGTTTCCAAGACACGGAAACCCTCCCCCAGCCAACACGTGAACCCTCAATCCGCGACAAATAATTTGAGAAAATTTTTTCCCCCTCAGATTTTTTTAAAAATTAAAAAAAAAAAGTGATTTTGGTACATTGCTCGAATTTATGATTTGGGGTTATCGTTTTGATTTTGGTGTTGGGGGCTTTTAGCGTTTTGTGACCGGCTGATTAAATTCGAGATCATTAGTGATTTGGGTTTATTGTTTTGATCTGTACTCTCAAAATTTATGGTTTTTGGGGACTTTTAGGGTTTTGTGACTCGTGATTGAATATGAGATTGTTTGTGATTTTGGTTTATTATTTTAATCGCTACTATCAAAATTTTGGGTTTTGGGGCCTTTAGGGGTTTGACACTTGGTGATTGAATCTGAGATTGTTTGAAATGCCTTCTTTTCTTTTTAACTCTACTGTAATTTCTTGATCTTGGAGAGAATAAGAAATCCTAAAAATAAAAGGAAACTCTGATTTGAAAATTATGTTTAGGGTATAATAATTTGTCTTTTATATTGGGGTCTTTTCTTATGAATTTATTAGGTCCTGTTCCCAAATTTTTGATTTGGGTTTTTTGATGATTCTGATTTTTGGTGTTTTCTTTTTCTTTTCTTTGGTGGGGTGTTCTGCAATTGTTTTCAGTCATAAAATAGGTGAAATTATTTGAGCATTCCCCAAATTTTTTTTCAATTTTCACACTTGAACTGTGAACTTATGTCGTCTTTGTTTGGCTTCGGTTTAAGATGGCTCCTAGAAAGCTCAAAACTGAGACTAAGAAGATGAGCAAAGCATCGACGGAGAGGTTGCATTATTGTCTTTGATGACAATAGACTTATCACTGCAGAGGCATGGTCCAAACAAAACGATGTTCATCAAATTCTTAATATGTATCACAAATATGTGGAAGACCAAGGGAGAAAAGAGTTGAAGAAGGGGGCAGTAAAATCAAAGAGGGCTAAGAAAAATACTGGAAGACATTGTGATGGTAAGCCCTCTTCAGATGGATGTATGCCTGATGCTACCCAACCTCACTGTCAAGTTGTATCAAATGTTCATGCAGATGCTAATGTGGTTCTTGATGACATGGAGATGCAGGGGGAAGGACTTCTATTCTTGTCTGAATATATGATGGATGCAATGCAGGATGGCATTTCAGCAGACTGCCTTGGTTATTTTCCTGGGAATATGGGCATTGACCACTTGGCAGGACAACCGGAAGATGTAGATTTCCTTGGGTGTTTGCCTGACATTGGGGAACCTTTGAAGTATGAAATTTCATCCGAATTTGTTGGTCGTTTGCCTCAAATGGGATTTGATGAAATAGTGGGACAATTTGAGGATGATACCCTTGATTATTTGCTTAGTAACAATGATTTGATGGTATTGTGTGACAATCTGCTATTGAGATTTGATTAGATCATATAACTTTGATTTTGCTTTTGATCACTCACACGAGGAATAGTTTTAGTATAGTTTTCTGTTGAAGTTAATTTCTAGTTTCTTCAATATTTTGTTTGTACAAATGAACATTGAAATGATATGACAAAAGTTCAACAAAACTTTCTGTTTCTGAGTCTTCATGTATATGTTACTGTTGTTGAATAAGCCAGTTTTTGCACTCTATTGCACCCTAAAAGAGCATGAATGCCCTCCCCTCTCTTGTGTTTTTGAAACATTCGACTCTTGACGAGTCCTTTGAAGTTTGAATGAGTTAGTTTGCCAAGATTATTATTAGTCATAATGACTTCGTCAGAAAAAAATGTGAGGACCTGGTTGAGACTTGGATTGGGTTTGACTTCCTTTTTAGACCAATATTTTGCTGCAGTCCTATTGTTTTTCTAAATAGCCACGTACACATTTCTACTTTATCGTAAGTATTAGTTCTATGCATTAAGATCTCATTTTGAGTGAGATCTGGAGGAATTGATCATAAACAGTCTCACTAGCCTTTACCTAAAGCAGTCATAAGCTTTGGTAGTTACCAACACTTAAGTAGTGGACACTACAACTGAATGGGATGCATATGATCATATATGTTGTGGGTATATGAGCAGTTTCCCCACATAGGTAAGGAAAATAACTAAAGCAGAAACTGGGTCACACGGTAAGAACAGAAGCCTTGATGAAATAACTCAAGAGGCAGATGAGTACAAGCATATATTGGAGTCACGTGCAGGAGTCTTACAAGTTTCACTTCTGTAAAAGAGATATTGGAACATGGAGTCTATCAAAGTAAGAACAACTAACATAGCAGCAGCAGTGCTCCACAGAGTGCTTGAATGAGCAGTACATTGCCTTCCAACAGTGCCAAGGGGCCATGCAGTATGTGTTCAATTCTTCACAAAGATGAAAAATAAAGGAGTTGGAATCAATAAATGTACAATCTATAGTTGTCCACATATTATTAAAGGAAAGTTGTGGTGAAATCCGGCCAATTCACTGACATCTTGCATAATGTAGATGAAGTAATCCCTAAGAACTATATAGTCAAGGATATGACTGCCCATATAATAAGCTGAAGCATGGAAGGGTAAGTCTCGAAAAGAAGCATTGTGCCAAAAGGCCAGGTCATACAATCTATGTGGTGCAAAGAAGTGTCGTTTGTTCTCTGTGGACATAACATGGATTGCATCAGACTCTTCAACCCACTGATCAAACGAGTTACGGAGAAAGATCTCAATAATGAAGCAGCATCCACTAAAACCATCTGCACAAAGTCATTGCTGTTGAGCTCAATGGTGCCTACATAACAAGTGTGAATCTGTGCTTCCCAGTTCTTCACAGCAAGAACAAGATACTTCCAAGTTTATGCTTTCTCGCTGGAAAAACATTCTCCAAGTAATGCAGTTTTTACTCTTCCATAGCTCTTAAATTGCTTTTACTATGGTAGAAAGGGCCTATTGCTACCACAAATGGCTTATAAGGCTTCTATATTTATATGGAGTATATTCTTTGGAGAACTCTATTTGCGATATTGGGATGATTAAAGGAGGCCCTAAACTTCTTGCCCTTCCTCCAGACAGGTGAACTGGAATTGCGTGGTAGTCCAGTTCTTCACCTGTCTAGAGGTCCATAACAGAGGGAGTGAATAACATAAATATATCATCAGATACTTCTCAGAAGAGAAGCTGCATCAAGTCTCCAACACCAAGAAACCACTTTCTTCCATGTTAAACTCGCCATGGTACTCTCTCTCTGTCTGTTGTGATAGTGGTATGTATTCTAAGATGAAATTTCATAATTTGTTCTGCAAACTTTTCTGCGGAAAATGTTGTTTAATCTGTGAAGAGTCGGTCTCATTAGGGGACTAAACTAGGATATCCAAGCATCATAATAAAATCACAAAGTTTATAACCCATTTAACAATATTTTGAAAAGAAGAAAACATTAAAAGTTTCCAAATTAGGAATCCCAAACAAGTTAATTTAGTCATGTGGGACCTGAAATTGAAGCAAGTAGAGAAAAAAAATGGAATGGCCCTATATGGCCTTTTGCATAAGAAAAAAGGGTGAAATTTAGGGTTGAGTAAAACGAAGATAAAATTGTCATTTTTTTAACTCCATAAATTGCAAAAAGAGACCATCTATGTTGCTTGAACACTTTTAGTTATAGGTGTATCCACATCGCATGTAGGACATGTCGTTGTAAATATATTTATAATTTCTATGTGTAATCAAGTCACTGTTGCATATTTGTGTCCATGCTGCATAGATGAATAAAGAGTTCTTAAATAGGTTTCTCCCTATTAAGAATTTGGGCTCATAGTGTTGTAGCTTCCATTTTGAGCAATTCATTTTCAGAAAAAAAATGGAAGTTGCCTCTGATCAATAGGGAGTTTGCTCCTCTAGGTCTTGAGTTTTTCTTCGCCAGGGGCTTGGAGGCCCAGGGAGAGGCCCACTAAGCCAAGCATAACTATCCATGCCTCGCCATAGAAGAGATGACATCTTGATGCATAAAAGTAAATAGGAATCAAATAATACGGCGTAAGGACCGAGTCATTTTCATCATTTAGAATGTGGGGGACAGTCCATTAGAGTTTCAATAATATAAGTTCAGCTCCTGTAGAGATTGGATATGTGTTTTCTCCCTATGCTATCCACCCGTTCTAAATAGTGAAGATTTTGTGCTTGTGGTTTTCAGTTGATGCATTCCAGCAAAGGGGCAAAACTGGTTGCTGTTTAAAGACATGCCCTAATGTGCTCCAGAGATGCTTATGCAGGGGACTATATTTCACTCTCACGTAAGGTAAAGGGGGTTCGGATAGGAGGAAGGACACTTGCATTGTGTGGCTAAGATAACTTTACACAAAGAAAATATTATATTTCTCCACAATCATAAGAAAATGTAAGAGAAAAATGATCCCTTGATTATGTTTGACCATGCAAAACTATTTTATCGTTAATATTACCATTCTTTTTCTACAATTAGAAATTTAAAAAACATGGAAGTAGCCTCTCTTATTGTAGGGATAAGGTTGCATACAGCTAAACCCTTGTAGATCCTGCAGTCGTGTGCGCTGAATGATCTAAATGCCATTCAAGATTACTATGAAAGGGGAAAAGTCTTTTCGAAATCTTCTAAGAAAAAACATGTCCACTGCATTTGCTTATCTTATAATCGATTTGAGGCAATGACTCCTCAAATTTTGAGCTTCAAGAAAAAATGAACTATAATGTTCTTTCTAGTGTGTGCCTGGTTTATCCTTTTGCAGAGATACATGCAACAGAGGGAGCAACCGCTCTTGGAATGGGTAATTTACGGACCTTTTCGACATCTTATGCTGTCCCTTTTAATGTAGTGATCAGTTAATTCCTTTTGACAGTTACATAACTTATTAGGATTTCACAAATTTTTTTTTTTTTTTGATATAATGGATTTCACAATTTGTCCCTTTTGAATTCCGAAATGACACTGAAGGAAAAAAAAACCTAGGTAGGATTTGCATATATTTTGTTTCCTTAAAGGAAATCAGACTACTTTAAAAGAAAAGAAGAGAAGTACTTGATGTAACCAAATACACAGTGTGAAATTAGCACATCTGAAAGAGTTGAGTTGACATAAAAGCATTTGCAATATGAACTGCAAAGATCGCATAAGAGTTACAAAACTAAGATGTCTAAGCAAATAATTTTGTTTTCATGTAATGGTAGTACTTTTCGTTGATAACTTTGATGACTTGAAATTGTACTCTTTGATCCATGTTTTTATTTACTATCACTTTGCATATCACAATTCTTAGTTTCTTAAAGGTTGACATGTTTCGCATTGACAGCTATTGCAACAGTTGTCACTGTTGCTGAAATAGTGAAGAACAATGGACTGGCTGTCGAAAAGAGTGAGATGTTGTTCCCTTCTATCTTTTTAATTGTATGCATGCGTATTCAAGACTCACAAACTTGTATCTGACACGTAGGGATTGCCATTTCTGCAGTAGACATGAGAGATGATGCAGGAGGGCGACCAATCCAAAGGGCAAACGTAGTTTATATGTCTTTTGTATTTAGTATTGTTGTCCTCGGATACTTAACATCGTGAGGCTAAATTTTGATTGATTTGGGAACTTTATGCCAATCCACATTGTATGAGAGAAATCTCTTTAACTGAAAGCTCTGTGAGAGATTAATTAGCATATTTAGGACTCGTGAGAGTGAGCCCAACTTATAGATCAATTTCACCTGATAACACTGTGATAAAACATTTTCTTGATTTAATCGACCCCCTGCCTTTATTTTCAAATACATCTTAAGGAGAGCACATACACTAGGAAACCATACGAGGTCTAGCGTATCGTCGGATCTCGCTCCATCTGTAGCAACCAGGCATCTATAGAGCTTCATATGCTACATTCAGCATTCTGGTCATGGATATATTGGACTTGGCTGCAGTCATAATTGTTGTCATTAATGTCCAGATCGATGAACTGAGTATTCAACAATTCATAAAGTGACATAAGACCAGTACATAATCACAATTCAGTGCTGCAAGTCGATCCTAGAACCCAACAAGTCAATCCCTTATGGAATTTCAATGTCAACACTTTTTGGTAATTATTGCTAATCAGGAGAGAGATTCTGCTTGGGCAATTATATATTCCAGAAGCTGTTTTAGGTGATTTTAATTTCTCCGTATGGCACTTCCATAAACTGCTCAGGATTGGGTTGCTGATATTAATTATGTTGTTTCACTGTGATAATATCCCCATGCGATCTGAATTGTGTGCACAAAAAGTAGGCCAAAGTTCAAATTTAAGTGGCTTATAAGCTTCAACATCTATCTTGCTACTCTTGCAGATTGAAATATTGCTTGGGAAGACGAGAGAATTTTGAATAATGGCAGCAGCTGCAGAAGAAAGGGATGTGGAAGAAGTTGAGGAGCAACGTCAAAGCAGTTTGTCTGCAGGAATCTTGATCCATGTGTTACTGCTTTACATCCATCCGACCTTTATCTAGTGTTTTTGTGTACCTTTTGTATCAATGGTGTGGTCTGGCCTCTTGGAGTTTTTAGTGGTTGTGAAAAACCAGTCATGTAAAAAGACTTGAAAAACAGAAAAAAAAAGTGCAAATTCCAAGCACCATTACATTCTATTTCCTTCTGCTCCACCTTCAGTTTACCAGAATCTCTCTCACTCAAAGTTACAATTGTTGAAATGATATGGACTGGACTACAGGAACGGGTTCTTAAGAAGCTAAAAAATCAACCTAATAAGAGTATAAAGTCCTTTGTGAGCACAAAATTTCATCAACCTTTCATTCGACAAGAATTTTCCAAGATTAAATAGGTATAACTGTGAAGATCTCCTTCCTCATCAGAAACGAAAAACTGTCCCCCATCATTTAAGGGTCTAAAATCCATATGGTCATTTCCAGCAACATAAGGCTTCCTGAAACAAAAAGGAATTCCATATCTCAATAACCAGATATAAGATATCAAACAATTTGTCCACATAAATATCGACTTTGGTTCCTCTTGGTAGTTGCAGACTGCTTAACTCGATCCCAGTTCCATTCATTCTTCGTAATCATCTTTCTCCACAAGTATCCTCTTGCAAGCTTCATAGCACATGAATGAAATACCTGCAGCTGGCACCAATTTCATGCAGCTTGGACCAAGGCCTTTATAAAGACCTTGAATACCTTCCTGTTCAAGTATGCTAGCAAGTGCATGAAGCACATTCTTGTAGACTTGTCTTCCACTCAGGGCCCCTACTTGCATGTGCTTCCTAGCAACTTCCAGTGGGAAAGTTGCACTACTTGAAATTGCACCAGCCGCAGATCCTATCAAAAGAGTTTCGATGTTGCCAATCTTTTCTTGCTTGAAAACTTTCCGATAAGCTTTCCGTAATGTATCATATGCAAAATAATTGGTGGCTGCATATGGAACTACTCCAATTAGACTAGGGGTGAGGCCTCTATACAGTTCTCCAGGTCCACCTTCTTGTAATATTTTAAAGAAAGCGTCTAATAGACCATCATAAACTCCTCTCTGCAAATTTAAGCAACCCATGCTAAATTTAGCTGAAAGCTACGTTATAGATGTTGAAAATCATAAGGATGTCAAAAGTTTGGTGTGTTTCTGAAGTCACCTGAATTGTCAATCGAGTTTTAAGCAACTCCAGAGGATATGTGACCAATGTGGAGCTCACTCCGGCACAGGCACCAGCAATAAGAGAAGGAGGGATAGGAGTCTTGGGCTCTTCACCAGGTTTTGGACTCAAGGCCTTGTTAACCGTATCATAAGCAAACAGCTGGTTGGAAAAAAAATGGTGTTAAGAGATACAAACATTCTATCAGAAAATCAATTAGTTCGTGACAACTAAATATGATAACCCTTCCCATGATATGATTACTCTTCTCTTCTCTAATATTGATAACACAAAAATATGTCATTACCATGCAATAAATATTTACAACAGCTTTGACAGCTGTAAAAAGGCCACTTCTCTTGGCCATCTAGGCAAAAAGAACATTTAAATCCCTCAATCTTTTTTCTAATTCACCCCCCAAAGGAAACAAGAAAAAAAAAAGAAACAACTGATGACGGTTCTGAAAAATCCAATAGCCAAAAGCTCAAACCTAATGTAACATTTCAAAAGCTTCCGCTAGATATACGAATTATTCACAGTTTCTTTTTCAAAGAGATATTACTCTTGTAGGGGTTTTCAACACATTTTTCAAATACAATGATGTATACCATACAAGGTCCTCTCTTACTCTAATTAAACCTTCCAATCAGAGGTAATTAATTAGCTTCCTCTAGAAGTCAACACACAAAAAGTCATTAGATTCACAGGCCTATATTCCTCAATCTTTGCATAGACGATGGAAATAAGGCTCCTACCATATGGTTATTACAATAAAAATGCTTCTCTATCTTTATACATATAAATCAAGAATATTATTCTTAATATATTTTTAGAGAGTTTGGTCCTGCACACAATTACCTTCCCAAAAGGTTTCTTACCTGAAAATTTCTTGTTATCCAGGAAGAATCTTAAAAGATCTACTCTCAATGCTGTATTAAGTTTCTTCCATTGAGTTGTACATGCAACTTATATTCACCTGCATCTTGTATAGAATAAATTATGCTTAGCGTATCTATAATTTATACCACTAAGTCTATACCATCTTACATGCAACATAATTTCTTTTTTCCTCCATAAGCAAACTTCCATCATGTGCTTGCAGCAAATCGCTTAACTTCCAATTTTCTAGGAACCTTCCAGTAAAACCTTTTGAACCAATTTCGGTACAGAAAAATGTTATCTTTCATGTGTTCACTTTTACTAGGATCAAAATTTTAAATTCAAACCTGCACTTTTGGAATCTATTTTTCCTATTATCTTTACACAATTACTGTTGTTTAAATAACCTGTCTGTATCGCAATGTTAACCTCTTTCTCAGTTTATAAGAATAGACAAGATAATCTACTTGGACAGTGGCTCATCAGCTTAAACATTTTAAAAAGCTTGCCATCAAAACATTGTATCACTCGCTGATACTCAGTCTTCCTTCACAGAACAAAGCATTTTTTTTCAGATGCTCTGATGCCCTTACCATCTCGTTGAGTTGAGTTTATCACTTTGGAGTGGGTTTTGGGTCTTTTGACTAGGTTTCACACTATGTTCACGGATCATGAATGGCATCATCCTCAAGTAGAGATATATACTGAATCAGTTTTGTCACCAGTGTTAGAAAGAGCATCTAGAAGCAGGATACACATTTATAGGAGTGGCCTCCTAATGATATATGGCTTTTAAATGTACAAGGTTTGCTTCTTTGACTACGCTGGGATTTACTATCATTCAGTATCTTAAATGTCCATTTAAGAGGTACTCTAGATCTAGATAGCATGGGAATCTGGTTTCCATAGAGGTTGTCTAGGAGTTAGATTGGTAAACGGATTCACACCTTCCCCATGCTGCATTGCCATTGCTCAAACTTGTTTGCCCATTATGCCATATGTTGAGAATTCTGCAGATGAGACTTCCAACATTATGAAAATGATAAGGGATTTAGTTCAGAGCAGCAGGCAGTGTATGGGAGCATCTGGTTCTCAAGAACAAAAGCCCATAGAGTTAAAAGTTAAAATGGGAGAAACAAGGACAATGATAAGAACAGAGCAAAAAGTGAAGCAAAACAACTTGCTGTAACACTTAAGATACTTTAAATGAAAGGCTCTCGCTCTCTCATTTGAAAAAAAAGGGATCAAAAAAGCATCTTTGTGGTTCTTCGGCATATGAAAAACAACATCACACAATTAGAGATTCCAGCACCATGGTGAACGTCGTCATATAGCATAAGCATAACTTGCACATCATAATAACAATTGTTGAATGCATTCACTTTCAACTACATAAATGACAAACTATGCAACTCTTAATACAGAACCAATAACTCCAAAGATACCAATTAACAATGTTTTCTGTTTTACCAAAAGAAGTTTACTGATGAGTGACTCATAGCATGAGTTTGAGGCTTCCTAAGGTAGTCCATAAGCATGGGCCACTAAGAGCTATAAGTTACACGAACTCCTGATTTAAGAACCCTTTTGATTCTCCAAATCAACTAATTTGATGAAGCATGAATGCATACAGGCACACTAATAAGAAAATCAATATGTAGGATAAAACACAGTATGCACATGACTAGAGATATGTTACGTAGCAAGAGATTCAAGTAACCATCAACAAATATGAGAAAGCAATAACCCAATATAAAGAAGAAAACTGATCACTTAAATTAAAACCGCACTCATCAACAACAACAACAACAACAACAACAACCTGAGTTTTAATCCCAACATTTGGGATTGGCCATTTGAGAGACAAGAATAGAGATGATTAAAAAAAAAAACAAATAAATATATATATAATACGTTCGTTTAATTTTAAAGCATTGAAAGTTTCGTGTTAGGAGGTCCAACGAGTTGGACCTTCAACTAACACACATTGAATACAATATAACCACATCTACCATAGGAACATCATGTCAAATTTGAAAAGTTAAGCAAAAGTACCAATGCAATTATTTAAACTAAAATTGAGCTCAGATTCTTTAGCTAAGATTTCAACATGGTTAAATGAGAATATCAAAGTTTGGAATCTCGATGTTTGCAATGTTGCTGAATCACAACTAATTTCGCCAATTCACACCAATTCAATGTTTCCAAGGACTCAGTTATTAACACTTAATTTCTTTACTAGAGTTGTTCCCTGTTTCTCTTTTTGTCTTATAGAGTTTACAATTCATTCTAAGGGGCAAAAACAGATTTCAGAGTAGGTCTTAAG
Organism: Dillenia suffruticosa; assembly: GCA_033439265.1. Taxonomy (NCBI): domain Eukaryota; kingdom Viridiplantae; phylum Streptophyta; class Magnoliopsida; order Dilleniales; family Dilleniaceae; genus Dillenia; species Dillenia suffruticosa. Next base: position 10,344,925 of record JAVTVX010000037.1, on the reverse strand, counting down.
CTCTATACCAGCAACAGTTAAACACGTACTCCTAGTGGACATTCCAAATGGAAGGAATAATTTTTGAGCGGTTTCCATTTAATTTAGCCGTCTAATTCTAAAAAAGCTTTAAGGTCAGAAAGAAGATACAAGAAATCACAAATAAAGTTAACAAATTAGCTGTGAGAAGACAAAGTCAAACTAGTTGATATGAAAATTTACTGCGCTAAAACTTGCACCAAAGAAGTCATAAAGACAATACTTCCAACAATGGCGTATAAATTCCTCCAATCTAACTCTTTCAACAAACACTTCCAGCAACACATGGATAACTTCAAAGCATACAGAAAACATACATTCAATGATGCTCAAGATAAGCAAAAGGCAAAGTGGTTGTACTAATATGAAAGAAAATGCATGAACGAATTTCAGAGTAAATGATTTTCTTATAGCAAGAATATGATCCAATATTATAGTCTGGTATTAACTTCCAACACATTAAAGGACACAAAACAATTCAACTTGCCAACTTGGATATCCCTCATTAGAAAAGTTGAACAAATTAAACAGGTAATGAGAACATACCTCTATTGCTTTGCTTGGTGCGACGCGAATTACATTAACGAAATTTCCCCTAAACAAACCCTGCCATCCATCAGTCTTCATTATATTGGCAAACACTTCAGTTGTTGAATGGCCACTGCTCCCGACCATCAAATGTGTCCGTATTGTCTCCAATGGTGCAACTGCAGTCCTTGAAAATGCACCTGCTATTGCACCACTAATTAACCTCCTCAATGAAGGATTCTTAACCTTCACCTTTAGTTTGAGACCACCCTTCTTTTTCTTTGCAGACTCCTCATTTGCAGCCTCCGGAACCCCAACAATCCGAAAACCCTCAGGAGAGGACACATATTTTACATAAAGGTCAGTCAGAGAAAGCTTTAAGCCATTGTCTCCAGAATTTGATGAATTCGAAGAATTGGGAGAAACCCCGAAACCCATACCAACTTGACCAACACTAGCAAACAATCCTCCTGGGTGAAAATAATTATCTTGGGCATTCCATTGAAACCCAAATTGAGAATCTGAAAAGAGCCCATCTCTCTTATGCTCCAAAACTAGATTTCCTTTCCTACCCATTAATCAAAACCCTCAATATAACAATCAAATCAGATTTCCGAAGACCCCCAAATTCAAATTTTCATAGTTTCAACCAATCCACTGACCTAAAACAACCAGTCTAAGATTTTCAGCATCTGGGCAATTAGGAACAACATTTTACAACATGGCAATCAATATATTAAAAAAAAAAATTTGATGAGAACAAATGCAAAATACCTGCTTATCCGCCAACTTCCAAGAGATGGGTATCTGAAAGTAAAATTTTAGAGTTCATTTTTAGCATTTGAGTACTTGGGAATAACATTGATTACGACATGGGTATCAACGAAAAATGACAAATTTGAAGAGAATAAAGGGAACCAACCTGATTATCAGCAAGTTTCACCAAATGGGAATCTGAAAGATTCGATTTTTTATGAAAGAGAACAAAGGACGAGGAGGGTTTCCTTGGGGGAAGAGGGAGAGGGTAAAATCAGCTTCTTCTTCTCCTCTTCCTAGAAAGAAAGAGGGGAAGGAGGAGAAATACAAGAAATAAAACGTTTTTAATGTTATATATATATGTTGTTAAAGGGTTTTTCCTAGGCTTTGCTGTCGCTTCAGTTTAGAGGCGGTAGGTTAAGGTTTGCTCCCTTCCTGCCGATCCTTGTAACGCCGTGTTCGTTTGATTACAATTAAATTCGATTCCTATTTAATTTGGTTACTTTACCTAAATTGCATTAAACAACGAATAAATATTCTAATTTTATTCGACTATTTTCTCCTTCATAAAAGAAAAAACCCATATACAATTCAATTCAAGTAGGAGAGAATATATTCCCGACCATTTGTACTATATTAATTGAAAAATATTTTTATTTGTAATAAATGTATGAATTTTCATATCTTTTAATATCGTTTGAATGCCAAAATACCCAAAGATCACCCAAGATGCACATTGATACTTTGATTCTACACTTATTAAGATCGCAACCTTCTAGTTTTATTCAAAATTGAAACCGACAATGTTAAAAAAACAGAGACATGCCACCACCTCAACAATTTACTAAATAAACTAATTAATATTTGTAAAAATATTTTGAATATCTCAACACTGAATACTTGATTAATTTATCTAAATTTATACTGGTATGTAGCATTGCCCCATGAAACGAAGCCCCTGTGTAAATTGCCATTCAAGCTGAATGTTAGGTCACCAACCACCCCATAAGTTCAGTAGCTCTTAAAGACTGCACCTAAATTTTCATGTCCAATTCTTGGTTCTGGTTCTGTTTAAAGTGCACTTGTTTACATCTTACGGGTACTATGTGATTTGTGGACATTTACAGGTGCCTATGTGTATGCCCATATACACTAAAAAAATAAATAAAAAAGTTATTTTTTTAATCAATCATAAAGAGGATAATATAATTTGATGTTTGAAACTGGTCATAATTTAAGTTGATGCAACTGTCTTTTCAATATATTATTCGTAATTTTTGGTGGAATATTTAAATTGATAAAATTAGAAGTCCCACTTGTTAATTGGGGTTAAATTAAAATTTTATATTAGGGAAATAAATTATAAGATGTAGAGGTGATAAAACAAGATATTATAATTTTTTTGGAAGAAAATAATATTTTAAAATATTTTAGTAAACTTGTTAAATTTTTAATAATATTTTAAAAATTTTTAACAGTATTCTTAATCAATATATATATATATATTTAAAAAAAGTTAGGGGTCCATACTCCCTCGTCCTTACTTTGCCCTGCGATTGACGATTTTTAACTATAGTATCTCGTAACTTTCATGTAACTTTTATATTTTATATCTCGATAAAAATTTTATGCTGATTATCAACGTACAACAATTCTCTTTTATAAGCTTCCAACGAAGATCAAACTCGCGACTTTTTAGTTACGAAGCGAATGCACTATCACTATACTATAGAAATATATGTTAAGAAATGACTTTAAATAATAACGAGTGATATATAAGAATACAAACTAATTGAATTATTATTATTATTATTTTAAATTCATATGGATAATTTATTTTTATTTCTTTATTTTTATTATTTTTATTTTTAATTTTATTTTCTCTATTTTTATTTTCAAACTTTAATTTTATTTATATTTTTTATTTTTTTACTCTCTCTTATATTAGTATCTCAAACGATTGACGTTAAAATTTAAAATTAAAATTTAATTTATTATCATTACTATCGTTACCATATGGCAAGCAAGCCATGATTGACCAAGAAAACTATTTGAAAGGGAAAGAATCCAAATCATTGTAGATAGTAATTTATTATAAAGGCATAAGTATAAGCTGCTTATGTGCATTTCATATAATTCTTTTTAATTGGTAGGTTTGAATTTTAATAATTATATTATGAAAATTATTCTTATTTTGTAATATTTCTATCAAATCTTATATTAAAAAATGGGGAAGGACGCTTTACCCAAAAGAAGTGGAGAGCTGAGCTGAATGGGTGCGCCGGAAAAAGATATACAAATCAAAATCTGTATATTTCAATCCTGCCCATGTATATGCCATTTGACATTTATTTTCATTTATATTTTATTTTGTAATTTTTTATTAAATTAAATTTACAGCTGAAAAAAATCTTTTTTTTTTTAAATAATAATTTTTATATTAATTTAATTGTTAGAATTGGTATTATTTTATCACATCAAATCTAAGCACCAACTCAGTTTATCACATTAATTCATTATATGTTAAACTAATATAATTTTTACATTAATTTAATTGGTACTATTTAATATTAATTGGGGGTTATTCAAGGCATATTCTTTGCTTCCTTAACCATATTTCTCAATCTCACCCACCAAATCTCATCACCAACCCACTTTATCACAGTATTATTATTTTTTTATGTTAATCGGTATTGAAAATCATATTTCAATTACTCCAATTCAAGCACTTATCAAGTTCATTTTAAAGAAAACATTTTCCTCGTATGTATATTTTTTTAATTTTAAATTTAAAATTTAATTAAAAAAATGATATTCTTATCTATTAGTCCGATTGATTTATCACTTTTTGCCTCAACTAAGTCACGGTAGAATGAAGTCCAGTAGTCTTCGAGATGACAGTTTAGTGGTCATAAATCTCTTTCTCTAACATGGTGATTTCGGGTTCGAATCCTTGTGTTATTAAAAAAAAAAAAAAAAAAAAAAAGAATGAAGTCCAGCAACGGAGCCCACAGCTTGGGGTGATTTGCATGTTGGGAGAGACCAAGTTATTGGGCCTAATTGTGTGTTTTCCAATTTGACATGCGACCCTAATTAAGCCCGAGAATCAGATTTGTCCAGTGATAGGTCATTTCATTTTGGGTCCATGCTCTTGGGTATTAATAATTTTTTGAAATTTAAATAATTTTTAAATTTTCTATTATAATCAATTATCACTCAAAAATTTTAAAGTAAAAGTCAATCAGTTTTAATAAGTGGATGAAATTATGATTCCTACCACCTAAGAAATACAAAAGACACCCCAGTCGAGGGTTTTGAGAGAGAGAGAGAGAGAGAGAGAGAGAGAGAGAGAGAGAGAGAGAGAGAGAGAGAGAGAGAAAGAGAGGGAGAGAGAGAGCATAAACTGAAGATTTATTTGGAGACATTCTTAAGTAATTTCAATTGGGATACTCAACTCTGGTAAAAAATTTATTAACAAAGGATTGAGAAATCAAAAGTTAAAATATTCTTAAAAATATTTTGTGTCGTTATAATTTTAAATACGATAGAATTATTTATTCACAAAATCAATTATTATAAATTATCTAAATACTAAGAACTTTACAGCTATTATCGAATAATCTCTAAACTTTCGATCACCATCAATTATCCTTAACATTTCCTATCTACCCTCCTTGATTTTTTGCAAGGAGCTTCTATTGATGATGGTAATTAAAATTTAAAAGGCTATTCAAAAGTAGATTTAAAGTTCATTGTGTATGTAAAAGAGGAAAAAACAAAAAAAAAAAAAGAAATTTGGTGGTAAGAATTTTAAATCTCATAAGATTCTACATGGAAGGAGAAGAATTGCCCCCACCTCCCCACCTTTAGAATATATTTATGTATGTATGTATGTACGTACGTATATGATTTTTGGTGTCCTAAATTTGAATTATTTGTGCTTGCGTCATTAATAATAATTTAAAATGGTCATAGTACAAAAATATGTCAATACAGTTTTCCTTTTTATTACTTTCCCAAATAATAATATTTTGTCTTAAAATTTTCTCATTCCTATCTACATGTTTGCATTTAGATAGAAGTTAAGACTTTTCCCAAAAAAACAATAACTTGATAGTTTTGTCCTTTAAGAACATTTTTTATTTTTTAAGTATTATCTTTTCCCGAATATTCTATTTTTTTTTCCTAAATGAGATATAATATTTCTTTGCAATTAATTCACTTTCCAATAAAAGGGTAGGTAAGGAGATATACACTAACTTAAAAGAAAACAGGGCTTGACCATCATTTCCAAAGATAATAAAAACTGTGATTTACTTAGCATATTATCCTCTCCAAAACTTGAAATTGCATTTTCCTCTTTTCTCTTCTCATCATGAATTTCTTCTTCACTGCAATTGCATTAACCTCAATTTTCTGCATGCAAGTCTGCCATGTTCTCGGAGACGTTGGCACCGCTACTGCTTATGGTCCTCCATACCTACGTAAGTCCGATTTTCATTATCATCTGGATTAAAGGTTTTTTTTTTGTTTTTTTTTTATTTAAAGGAAAATACTAAATTTATGAGAATCGTTAAAATTCCTGATATACAAAATTTTGAAGCTTTTTCTGTTTGCAATCAAAATTTCTTATTTTCTGACATATATTGTTTTTGGGGTGTTTGCGGGTGCAGCTACAAAGTGTTATGGTACCAATCCAGGACAATTTCCCCCAGGTAACCTATTTGCTGCAGTAAGCGAGGGATTGTGGGATAATGGGGCAGCATGTGGAAGACGTTATAGGTTGAGGTGCTTGAGTGGTCCTAACAAGGCATGCAAAACGGGTTCAGCCATTGAAGTTAAGGTGGTTGATTATTGTCGCCAAACCCCATGTCCTTCAACCATTGTCCTCTCTACTGATGCTTTCAATACCATTTCCAAGTCTAATGTCACAGTCAACATCGAATATATACAGTACGTATCTCTTCTTCTCTTTTTTTTTTTCATTACTAATATCTGAAATTATATTCTAACTGATCCGATTTGAACATTTATAGATATTTTATTTGGGGACGACTTTTCAAATGTAGTTTTTTATTACTAAATTTCAAACGGGAAAGAACTTAACACTCTATTTTATTAGACCGATGTCAACTTCTTATCTTTCTTTTTTTTTTTCTATTATTTTTTTGTTCTCCCTGCACACCCATCGAATATGCATAATAACCCACAAGTCCAACACTAATTAAATGGTGTGTGTATATAGAAACACATCACCTGCTGCTGACTTGGGATTTGTATACTCATACTTCTTACTTGATATTTTTTGTGCAAATTTGATTGCAGGGTTTGATCAAACTCTCTGATGATAATAAAGATGGTGATGCCAAGAAAACCACAAACGTAGATGCATAGGTCTCCCCTGCTGCTTTTAACATCGATGTTAAGTTTCCTACTTTGACAAAAGAAATAAAACTATTTTTTGATAAAAAAATTGAATTCACTAAGAATCTTCATTCTATAACCCCCCCCCAAATTATACCACATTGAAATTTCTTTAAATTAATTTGGAAAATGCAGGGTGATTTAAGACATCCCCAAATGTAATCCAAAGAGGGGCAAGCAATCCTCACTGCTCCCACCATTCTCTTCGATTGGGGGGGGGGAGGAATCTCACTCAATTTTTATAGCTTGGGCAAGAGCGAAATATCCCTCTATTCTCAACTGTATAGATATCGGAAAAACAATAATAAAAAGATAAACTCTCAAAATCTATAGAGATATTGTATTATGGGTATGGGATTTATCTCGCTTTCGGTGGGTGGAGGAAAAGTTTGGTTTAGCTTCTAAAGACCAACTTCATTATGGTCTTACACTCATCAGCTCAGGCCCAATTTCTCAAGCTGCGCTCACTTTACCTTCCAATATGGTACCATGTATAATATGCATCAATTTCTAAAAATTGGGGAAGAATGGAATATTTATGTATTTATGTATTCATGTTCTAATACCATAAACTATGAACTTATTCGAACTTGTGTCTATCGCTGATTTTCTTAGTCCAAGATCTCTTATATCATGACCTAACAAGTGCTGGATCCATTGCAATTGCACTCCACACACACAGACATCAATCATCAGAGACCAATAAATTATTCTTCAATTCTTGACTACATAAGGGAACGTGATGGAATAAATATGTTAGACAGTTTTGTAGTCCCTTGTTTCACGTTATGATTTGTGGGCACATTTCTGGTCCTAATTTCACATATATGTAAAGTTGTGATTGAAGTTAAACCTCCTTTTCTAATATTCTAAAACAGAATCATCGTCTTGTGTGTAATGATCGAATACTAGATTCTCTTAACCAATATCTCAAGTTCGAATCTTGAAAATAAAAAAACAAGTATTGAGAGAATCAATTTTTAAAATGGGTCCTCCACAGTGCTCGAACCGAATTAATCGGATAATCTAACTATTGGTTGGTCAAGTATAAAAAAAAAAAACCCAGAAAAGGGAGCATTTATGGGAATATATCTAGATTTGTATATAAAAAAGCAAAAACTTTAAGACACTGATTACTTTAAGACGGTTTTATTGAAATATACTGCAGAATTTATTTTTAATCTTTTAAAGAAGAGACTGATTGAGTCAGCTGCTTTACTGACATGATCAACATCAGATAACCTTCAAAACCTAACTGCACCAACAAGTGTGGAAGCTACGAATAAGATATAGATACTTGAGGATTTTCTAAGAATAGCTATTCTCCGTGTAAACCAGAAACAAGATTATTAAGAATCCTGAACAAGATTATTCTCCGTGTAATCCAGAAACAAGATTATTCTCCATGTAATCCGGGAACTTTAGGATTTTCTACGAATAAGATTTTTAGTCTTACGTATGAAATTTAAAAAGGTTATTCTGCATCCTGTCAAACAAGATGCTTAAAGGATAATGATAACTACGAAGGCTTTCTAGTAAATTAACCGATTAGACATCCCTCAAGTGCACAAGAAATACCGTCTTAAGTCTAAATGAGTGCACAGCCCCATCATCTATCACTCTGCAGATATCTCTGAAGTCTTAAAAATTGCTAAATAATGAACAAGAGCTATCAGAAATGCAAGAGGTCCAACTCAGATTGCCAAATAGGCCCCCTTTGTGCCTATCAGGACTGATGTTTGTGCTAAAATAGTGCATTCTTACAATAGTTTAGTCAAATCACAAGGATTAGAAACATAAAAATATTAAATTGAGAAATCAGCGGCACAATTAGTTATATATTTCTCTCTTATTGGCAAAAAAGTACACATGTAAGGAGTGCTTTAGAAATTGTAATCCTAACTAGAGGGATTAATTTATGCAAAGAAAGAAGTAATGGGCCATTTGTAAAGGTTGCATTCTCATGAACTTTTTGTGAGAGAGCGTAAGCAGTTCACAACATTCAAATCCTTAAGACTTTAATAGACAAATTTGTTGGCAACAACTTCTGGTATTGCTGTTTAAATAAGTACTAAAGAAAATTCTGACTTTGCGAAAAAAGAAAAAGAAAATAGAGGGAGGGAGTGAGAGCCTTCACCACTACGTTCAACTATAAATATATCAATAGCAGACGTACTGTTGCTAAGACTTCCCATTTTCTATAAGATAGATTTGCTATCATCATGAGGGTCATTATCATAGCATTGTTTACCTCAATTTTATGCAAGGAACTAAGCCTCGTGCTTGGGGATGTTGGAACAGCCGCTTCTTACAGTCCACCATATACACGTGAGTCGATAACATGCATCCCGCAAAAGCTTGTGCCCTAGGAAATTACAATTTAGATGCAAAGAGAAAGCCACATCTTGTATATGTTTGTATACCTCTGTGCAGCTTCTAACTTAACATGGTACTTAATACGATTCTTATACATGCAGCAACTAAATGCAATGGTAATCAACAAGACCAGTTTCCACCAGGAAATCTCTTTGTCGCAGTGAGTGATGGCCTGTGGGACAACGGTGCAGCATGTGCAAGGCGTTATAGGTTAAGGTGCTTGAGTGGTACAAATAAACCATGCAAAGATGGTTCAATTGAAGTGAAGGTGGTGGATTATTGTCCCAAAAACCCATGCCCTGCAACTATGCTTCTGTCTACCGATGCTTTTGCTGCTATCTCACGCTCTGATATGAAAATCAATATAGAATATATAGAGTACGAGATTCTTCTTCTTCTTCTGTCTAAAATTATTGTCTTTCAAAATTTTAATTTCTAATTGTTGTGTTTCCTCATGTAGGATATGAAGGTCATGTTGATCTTGAATGTGGAAGTATTAGGTTGACTGGGAGTAGTCACAAATTTGTGACACTAGATCTGGCATGTTGTTCTTTTAGTTTGGTTAATGCAAAAACAGTGTAACCACTAGATATTCAATTTTTCTTTTTTCTTCCTTGTAACAGCCATTCGTACGTTTCAAGATCATAAAATATGGACAAACTATCAAAGCAGATTATAACTTCTCTTCCCTTTCTTTTTTTCTCTACAAGAGGAGCAAAAAACTTAATAATGAAAGAATCATCTATTAAGAGCAGCCCTGGAGACAAAGTGACATAAATAGAACTTGAAGGAGAAGTTCTCATTGGCCAGAATAAAATATGAATAGAAAATTGATGTACAAGGTGTAGAAGGCTATTACCATCTTTCCGATCTAGCATGTTGAAATCAACTTATAATCTGTCCGTCCTATTGCCTCTCAGAATTCTTGCAGGAGGAGAAAACATTCCACTAAAATGGACACTGCCTCAAACACTGCACATCGGGAACAAGACAGATAATACTATCTCATACACTGCATATAGTGCCACAAATTTGTACAAAATAACAAATGTTCATCACTTTATGTGGGGGAAAGGAAAAGTAAGGAAGACCCCATGTATTTCCATTTTGTGCTAGAAGAAAGAACAGAATTATAATGATGTTACAGAACAGTACAAGGACAGTTCGAAGGCATAAAAGATACAGAATATTTGCTGAAGCACGTTTGAGCTGTCAAGAATCAATTAAACCGCATGGATTTAAATCGGCAAACTTGCTTTACACGTAAGTTATGCATACTTCAAGCACGCACATTTCTTCATTAGTTTTTTAACAGAATGCAGACTAGGCAGAGATAGATGGATCATATGAACTCTTTAGTTTTTAGAATATGATGGTACTATGTTTTCCTCAATGGGAATTTTAACAAATAAACACGTTGGAATCTTAGACCTGCTTTATTCTTGAGGCAACTTGGAGGTTTTGTTGGCAGCGTGAAACAGCATCTTTTTTTTTGGTAATTGGACCGACCAATATTTACGGTCATACTTCAACTGATCCATCCCGAGCTGCTATCAGACTCACTTTAAGGGGAACTCTCCCAATATTATTTTTTTTCATTCCTAAAATTTAAATTCGAGTCTTAATTTCTTCAAATTATTGTGAATAAACCCAAAAATATCAAGAAATAGATAAATACAACACCCACAACCAAACAAAAAAGAGAGAGAAACAATCAGCTTATATAATTCAGCACCCTTTTGCCTTGCCTACACTCGTAAAAGAGCTCATTCTTTATTATGAGAATAAATTGATACAAGCAGTAATCATATGTTGAAAAACTCAATCAAATTCCTTTTGTACGCAGTTTCACAGATCCAAAGAACTCTCGTGGTCCTTTGGAACAAGTTGAGAAGATTGTTGAACCCCATCCTACAATTTTACCCTAACCACACACGGTCTAACAGGGCTGTATAGATATTATGTATAGAGTTGCACTTTTCTATATAAAACTGATTCTAAATAACAAAATCTAAATATGTTTCAATAATCATTCTTGCACCTGGAAAAAAATCTTAAGACTTCCTAAAATAATGAGCCAACCTAACTAGGGTTACATAGTTGTATGTGGGGATTTCGGTCTTTATGATTTTGACAAGGTCAGGAGCACGAATTGTGAATAAGACACCAATGATGGTGAACAAAATAGTAGTCCAGAAGTAGCAACATACTTCACACTTGGAAGCCAGATCCACCACTAGCAAATAACAATTGCAAAAAGAATAACTCTCGAAAGCGAAAACACACTGGACACTTAATATTTGACAACCATTAGTGCCGCTAAATGTGTTAACCGAAAATTAGTGGTTTACACAAGTATCATCCGGTGGACCACCAAACAGCATGATTCAGAAGAAAATTTCTTCCTTCACAAGTTCCTACTTGTATCCACTGCTGTGGCCTTTAGCTACTCGTCAGAAAACTACACTTTGTTACAATTTCTCTTTTATGACGATATAAGAATATTATTAGAGAAATTCTGAAACATACCAAACAGTTCTAATATGTCCAAAGCCTAGTCAATCCATCTACTGTATTGTCAAACATGTTTGCAGCACTCACATTGCATAAACATTTAGGAGTTTGACCAATGATTTTAACCTCATCTTTGATCCATGCGTGGGATTAGATAGCCACATAATGTGGAGCACTCACTCACTTTAAAGGGTACAATCTAAATCTTTAACCACCTTAACAGCCAAGTCTTTTTCATCACTAATCTGAACTCGCATTATCACTTCAGGAGTAGTGGGCCGGAGACTATCTTATTCTTAGGTCAAATCAAAGATTATAAACAATTTTGACCAAAAAAATAACACACGCACCTGTGCAAATGTTATTGCGATTCTGCAATATCTTGCGGCCATGAAGTGCCAAAAGACATTAATGCGTCGGCTGTGTTGTGCTCCACAATAACTAAAATAAGTCTAAATAAACTACATTAATGATGGATTAGTCCATATCAAAGATGAATTTGTTGCCTCATGAATGACTAGCTAAAAGTTGATATCCGGTAATGCGGTCATGACGCAAACAAACAAATGATCTTTTACTTATCTGTGACAAGGTAGTTATCCCTAGAAAAGAAGGATCAGGAACAGCCTAAAATATACTATTTTCTAGCAGATGAAATTATATGAATGGATACCCTTTAACGTTTTCAGGAACAATAGAAAATTAATTGATGAAGTCAGACCTTTAGGGAAATTGTAAAGAATGCTACGTAGTTCAGTTGGAGATAAGTTCCATGAGTGAAAATGATCATATAAAACAATAGTATAGGAAAGATGGGAACGTATGCAGTCATCAAAAATGAATATTAAAAGAGTTGAAATAACTTGAGTCAAAGGCTACCAATGTGCTTCGACTGCAAAAAAGTGCACAATGGATTACTTTAAGACCAAAAACTACATCGTGCACGTCATCTAGAACTCCAAAAAGCACTTTTAGTTCCGGACCAGAAACTTGTGAGCAATTTAGTGGACGATCACTTTTAGATTCCGTGTTCAACATAATTTCTTCTAGCAGGATATTCCTAAAGATATCAAATCCAACTAAAATGCAAGAAAGAAAATAACTAAAAATGGGAACATGCGTCTAAAATGAGTTTTACATCTGTGCGAATGAGAGAGAGAAAGAGATGATCAAGTGTACGGGTCCCTCAAGTCCTGCATGCTTGCCTTAGCAGTGTCTATAAATAGAGACAGAAGTGGTATGCTTATCAAGAAAAAAACAAACCTTCAAGTCGTCTGCCCATAGTCTGACCCACTTAATCAAAATGAGGTTATTTCTAGTATATCTACTGATGTTGTTGTATTTTGATGTCATACCAATTCTGGGAGATGTTGGGACAGCTGCATCTTACAATCCGCCTTACCTGCGTATGTAGAAACCTGCCCCATAATTGATTTATATGTTTGCCCCATGTGTAAGAGATCAACAGAAACCTAGACTACAATGTAGAAGCAATAGTCCCATAGGAGGTAGCTTTACTCGCAGCAACACTTCCACATAAACAAGTATAAAACTGGAGAGAATTAAAGATAGCAGTAGGGTTCTTTTCTGACCTTAGATTAAGATGTTTTGATCCCCATTTGGCTGTATTTCATACGCTTCTGCTACATTAGTGTGTCATTGCTTCTGCCATTAGTTTGTATAAACTGACCCTTGCTTCTCTGTTCTTACAGCAACAAAATGCAATGGCAATGATCCAGAACAATTCCCTCAGGGTGGATACTTTGCTGCAGCAAGTGATGGAATATGGGACAATGGAGCAGCATGTGGCCGGAAATACAAAATGCGGTGCATAAGTGGTCTAAAGAGGCCATGCCGGGATGGATCAATCATTGTTGAAGTAGTTGACTTTTGCCATACTAATCCATGTCCTGCTACATTGGTGTTGTCAAACAAAGCCTATGATGCAATCTCCAGGATACCCAATGCCAGAGTTAATGTTGAATATGCGGAGTAATCTCTCTCTCTCTCTCTCTCTCTCTCTCTCTCTCTCTATATATATATATATATATATATATCTCATATGCAGAAAAATATACACACAAGTATAACTTGTTCAGACACTAATTGGCACTTGACAATTTGCAGGATTTGATGGCAGTGGATCCAAAAGCAGGAAGGCTAAAATACAACCGACTGTATAAGATTTTCAGCAAAAGATAATAAAAGGGGAGGATTCATTCCCGGTTTTCCTAATGCATATGTCAGAAAAGTAATTACCAGAACAAAAATCCACTGGCAGAAATTACGCTGGACTACCATTTCAAACAATAGGCTTTTCCAGGAAGACATATAGGTTTTTCTCCAATATGTCAACCTTGAATGGAAATTATTCTGCAATGGTGGATTCAAAACAAGATTAGCATTTAGCATTTGAAGGAAAAGCAGGAGATCCAATTCCATCGAGACAATGAATCAGCCATAAGGCTGTCAACCAGAAAATGGCATATGCTAAAGAGCACCGGATATCCAATAATATTTAGAAAAGAGTAAACTTTTATTCATTAAATTTTAATAGAATACTACATTATTTAGGAAAAATCATGAATTACATAATTTAAGAAAATCATGACTGTTATTCTTACATATCTAAATAAATGTACAATGACTATGACCAGATTAACAAGAAGAATTTCCTCTATTCCAGTGAGGGAGAGCGCCAAAATAGTCACCTATGCATTCTTTAATGCTGCTGTAAATTGCTCTTTTAGTCATACTCAAAGTCTTGGTGTTGTGTCTGGAAACAAGGATGAAGGAATCAAACACCTTCTAATGTGTTTGCATTTCAATCAAGCGAGAGACCAGTAATGCAATTTTCATGCTAAGCAGCATCTGGAAATTACTACGTTACATCAATTCAGTATCAGGCAGAAATATTAGACAAAGAAAAATGGAACTGTGAACATCATTCTAAGGGAACTCCCGGCGTTGCTTGAAGTAAAAGTTTATTGGGTTTGTAAAAGAAATTGCGACCAGTTACTAGAGGCCTAAAACAAAATTGAATAGTTTCATTAACAAGCAGTCAGTTTCTCTCCGAAAAAATGAAACAGCTAAATTTCAGATTTTCCAAACACAAAGCTATTGTAAGATTATGTGGGTTCTGTGTGATGTTGTTTGTGACAGAGAGATTGAGGATGGGGAAGAGGTGTTTGACAAAATGCCCCACAGGCCATAGGGCGGGAGACGGCCATTTGTGGAATATGATATACGAAGATTCACCGATAATCGCTACTATTTCTGAAATTTATTCATTATCTCTTCGATAGCATATTAGTAAAAAATAATTTTTAATTTGAATACTATTGTACAAAAAAAAAAGTTCATTGCCACGCCCAGGTCTAATGCCTAAAAGACCATGCTACTCTTGGAAATCATTGCTTTCCGATGAGTAGTAAGAGTATGTTGTCTGTGTTGACAAAGGAAATCAATTTATTTGGGCGCCTAGTAGATATTATTTTCATATAATCAAATAAAGCATTAAAACTGGGAGAGGATTGGGAGGGGTTTCCGATTGGAATTAGGAAAATTTTTTGTTTGTTCACAACGCTCATTGAGTACAAAACAACACTAGCATTTTACTTGCAAATCCTTTTCTCGTTGTCTTATGGGACCTTTTAGGCACATAAAACACAGAAAATACCATTCGAGTGGGACTGGGAGCTCATGGTTTAATCAGTCATGCAACTTAGTTGTTATTTGTTTTGGAGGAGAGAGAAGACTGAAAAAAATACAATGATAACTTCAATGTGAGTTTATGGATGATACCTAGAAGAGATTTATTTCTCCAAGGAACGTCACGTTTTTGTTCTCTCTCCCTCTCTCTCTCCTATAGAAGCGAAGCTTTGGATGATAGAATGCTAGCATGAGAGAAGCCTCTTCCACTTTAAGCAGTCAATCAGTCAGGCATAATTCATGTTGTGTTGTTATGAGTATGAATCTGTTGAAAAAAAAAATAAAATAATGGTGGGGAATGCAAGATGGCTAAACAAGAGAATAAAAATCTTACACCTTTTGTTTCTCACGTTTTTTTTTTTGTAGTACATAATCACTTCAAACAACTATAGTTTTATATCAATCCTTATTAATGCAATTTCAGAATCCTAAAAGCTATTCTTGAAAAACATAAAAGAAATTCAAATAACTAAGAGACACTTAGGAAAACTTGGAGGTATTATCTAGGGAGTCTAAAAGCCATCATAAATTTTGGTTTAATTCTCAACACTCCCTCTTAAACCAAATTTTCTTCCATCTGCCATTCCTAGTAGTGTCTTGAACTTGAAGAAGACATTAGGTTTGAGTGGTTTGGTAAATATGTCAGCCACTTGATCTCCGGTCTTGATGTGGGTTATGTTAACTTCTTTCTTCTTCACATGATCACGAATAAAATGATAACGAATATCGATATGCTTGCTCCGGTCATGATAAACAGGATTCTTTGACAGATCTATGGCTGCTTTGTTATCAACATGAATTGGTGTAATTTCTTCTTGACGAAAATGAATCTCCTTAAGCAAACTCCTTAGCCAAATAGCATGACAAACACACGAAGATGCCGCCATGTATTCTGCTTCACAAGTAGAAAGAGCAATATTTGGTTGCTTTTTAGATACCCATGTAAATGCAGTATCACTCAAGAAAAAGACAAATCCTGTAGTGCTTTTTCTATCATCGATATCTCCCCCGTAATCACTATCTGAATAGCCTTTAAGCAAAAAATCATCAGATGAATAATAATGTAAACCATGAAAAAAAAGTACCCTTGATGTAGCGAAGTATTCTCTTGGCAGCTTTAAGATGTGTAGATTTCGGCTCCTCCACGTATCGACTTACTATACCAACACTGTACAGAATATCTGGTCTAGTACATGTTAAATACCTCAAGCTTCCAATCAAGCTCTTGAAGTAGGTCGAATTCACTGCTGCTCCTTCATCATACTTTGAAAGTTTAACACCACATTCCATTGGTGTATTGACTGGCTTGCAATCTTCCATCTCAAACTTTTTCAACACTTCTTTTGCATAAGTTTCTTGAGAGATAAATATCCCATCATTACCTTGCTTCACTTCTATGCCAAGGAAATAAGACATGAGCCCCATATCTGTCATCTCGAACTCCTTAACCATAGAGGCTTTGAGTTCTTTAAACATGTGAGAATTATTCCCTGTGAAAACAAGATCATCCACATACAGACAGACAAGCAAGATATCTTCATTTCTTATCTTCATGTAAAGTGCATGCTCATATGGACACTGAACATAACCATTAGCTTTAAAGAAAACATCAATTCTGGCATTCCAGGCCCTTGGTGCCTGTTTGAGGCCATATAGTGCCTTTTTCAATTTTAGCACTTTGCTTTCATGGCCTTTCTTGATATACCCCTCGGGTTGTTCAATATATACTTCCTCTTCTAAAATGCCATTCAAGAATGCTGATTTAACATCCATTTGGAAAATGCTCCATTTGTTTTGAGCTGCAATTGAAATAATCATTCTGATAGTTTCCATACGAATAACAGGAGCAAATACCTCATCATAGTCCACTCCAACTCTTTGTTTGTAGCCTTTGGCGACTAGACGAGCTTTATACCTTGTTACTTCTCCTCTTGCATTCTTTTTCATTTTATACACCCATTTTACTCCTATTGCTTCTTGGCCTTTTGGAAGAGTAGCTAGTTGCCATGTCTGATTCTTCTCAATGGCTCCAATTTCTTCATTCATTGCAATTCTCCAGTTCTCATCTTGAACTGCATCTTCAAATGCAATAGGCTCAGCTTCTGCAAGTAAACAAACGAGGTGAAACTCCTCTGTTTGTTCATAAATGTCTCTTAAACTTCTTTTCTTTTGTGCTCTTGGATCATTTTCAGATGAGGGTGATGCTGCAGGACTTGAAGAAGAGGATGGTGATGATGGTGAAAAAGCTCTATTTTCCAGTTGTGCAGACTCATTTTCATGGCTTTCATGGACTTTTGAATTTTCAAACCACAAGCCTTCTTCATCAAATTGTACATCCCTACTCACATGCAAAATATGATTTTCAGGATCAAATAACTTATAGGCTTTGGATCTAGTGTCATACCCGATGAAAATGAATTTCTTGCTTTTGTTATCCAACTTGGTCCGTCTTTGATCTGGAATATGTGAATAGGCTATACTCCCGAACACCTTTAAATGAGAGACATTTGGCTTCCGCCCACTCCAGGCTTCTTGAGGAGTCTTGTTTTCTAACCTTTTTGTAGGACATCTATTCAACAAATAGACAGCACAATCCACGGCTTCAGCCCAGAGTTCTTTTGGCAAATTCTTGCTTTTGATGATGCTTCTAACCATATCAAGGATGGTTCTATTCTTCCTCTCGGCGACACCATTTTGCTGTGGGGAGTATGGAGCAGTTAAAGGACGCCGAATGCCATGATCTTCACAAAATGATTCAAATGACTTGGATGTGAATTCACCCCCACGATCTGTCCTCATGGCCTTAATAAAAAAGCCACTTTGTTTTTCAATGTAAGCTTTAAACTTTTTGAAAGTATCGAAAGTCTCGGATTTCTGTTGTAAAAAATACACCCAGGTCTTCCTGGTATAATCATCAATGAAGGTTAAAAAATACCTGTGCTTGCCAAAGGATGTGGGAGTTATTGGACCACAGATATCTGAATGTATTAACTCCAATGGTCTCTTTGTTCGGTATGAAGCTTCATTGGGAAAGTTTTTTCTAGAATGCTTTCCATAAACACACCCTTCACAAAGTTGATTTGGATGATCAATATATGGTAGGCCATACACCATCTTATTGTGTGATAATAATTTAAGACTTCCAAAATTGAGATGCCCGAATCTCAAATGCCATAGCCATGATGTATCATGTACACATGCAGTCAAACATTTTGCTTCTTCATTTGTTATATTCAACAAGAACATTCTATTCTTTCCCATCTCCACCTTCGCAATTAGCCTATTTTTATGATCTCTCATAGAGAGAGTGCGATCTTTCATGTAAATCGCATAGCCTTTTTCTAAAAGCTGTCCCAAACTGAGTATATTGCTTTTCATGCTGGGAACATAATAGACATTTGCAATAAATTGATGACTACCATTCTTGAGACGAATTAGAATTTTACCTTTCCCTTCCACTGGAACCTTTGATTTGTCACCAAATGATACTTGGCCTTTGACTGTTTCATCTATCTCCATAAACATTTCTTTCTTTCCACACATGTGGTTGCTAGTTGCGGTGTCTAGATACCAGCCATCTTGTATAATTTCTCCATCTTCCTTGCTTGCTAGCAAAAGAACATGCTCATCTTCATTCGCAAAGTTAGCTTCTTCTTTGACTTGATTATTCTCATTATACCAACAATCATATGAATAGTGGCCAGGTTTTTTGCAAATATAACAATAATTTTGAGAATTGTTATACCTTTGGCCACCTGAGGAGTGTCCATAGCCACGTCGTCTTTGACTTTGATTACTTGGCTGATTTTGATAAATTTCTCCTCGGCCACGACCACGACCGCGGCCACGACCTCGGCCTCTTCTAAATCGTTGACCACGGCCTTGTCCTCCACCTCGTCCACGGCCTCTTCCAATTTGACCACCTTCTGTGGGTTCTTTTTCTTCCTTCAATGTGAGCTTTGATTGTAGTAGTTCCTCCACCGGCTCCTTCTTGGTTTTGTTGAGCCGTTGTTCATGTGCTTGTAGTGAGCCCATAAGCTCATCTATTGTCATGCTTTCCAAGTCTTTAGACTCTTCTATAGCTACTGCTATATAATCAAATTTCGCATCCAAAGACCGTAGAATTTTTTCTACAACTCGAGTATCCTCCAATGTCTCGCCATTTCTGCGTAGCTGATTCATAATAGCCATAACTCTTGTGAAATAGTCAGCAACAGATTCATCGTCCTTCATTTTAAGAG